>NQVE01000215.1:2616666-3925000 GCA_003260385.1 Cuscuta australis | reverse complement strand
AAGTTGTTGAAAAGTAAAAAATGTATGGTTAGAATTTGTTTAGATGAGAGAGAAACATTATGAGCCACATATTCACTACCAAAATACGAAATAAAGTAGGTCTATAGTTTTTTGGTATGTCCAAAAAAAGGAAAGTTCAAAGTGTTTTATGAGACTGACGGAGTCCGTGAATGTATATTCACGGACTCCGTCAGTCTCATAAAACAGTTACACTTGGATGTAAGATATATCTGTGATAACAGGTGCAGACTGTGTTAGATGTTGGCTGTGGGTTTGGTAGCTTTGGAGCCCATTTACTATCCCTGAATTTGATGCCTCTGTGTATAGCCGCATATGAGTCTTCAGGTAGCCAGGTCCAATTAGTACTTGAGAGAGGGATTCCAGCAATTATCGGAAACTTCATCACGAAACAGCTTCCATTTCCAGCATTGGCGTATGACATGGCTCATTGTGCTCAGTGTGGAATCCTATGGGATAAAAAAGGTAGTCTCAAAGAAACCCCCTATGAGGTTATGGCTTATAATGAACTAGATCAATATTGACACTGATGATTCGCGTGTGTGAGGTGTCTATTTTGGCTGGTAATACATTGTTTCCTTTTAGGATTGATGATTCACGGGTGTCTATTTATAGATATGTCTATTATGTGCATATTATTTTTATTCATTCACTCTATCTAATATTATGAAACATCCATTGGAAGCACTGCTGAGTCATTTGCTTATGAGATTATTCCTCATTTGTAATTATTCTGTTTTTTCTAGGAAAATCTAATATGGATCACTAATCACTTTTTTAAGACCATGAATCTAATTGTGATTTTGCAAACCAGATTGGCTATTCCTTATTGAAATTGACCGAATACTCAAGCCAGGAGGTTATTTTGTTTTAACCTCACCCGCAAGCCAGCGGCAAGGGAGTTCTATCAGTACTAAGACTGGAAGTGTGTCAACTCCATTTGAAGAATTTACCAAGAATATCTGTTGGAATCTTCTAGCGCAGCAAGGAGAGACTTCCATCTGGCAGAAGACTCTTGATTCTCATTGTGCATCAAAGTAAGGCTAGTGAGAAGCACTTGTTAAAAAAACACTAGTTTTTTCTAGAGCTAATACGGGGTAACCTCTAGTTGTTTCTTTATATTGTATATATGAACAGTTGAACACGAATCCGCGCACCCCTTCCACCTATTGACATCTTTTAGTCATGTTTGCCTACAACTTTATGGATTCTTTTACCATTTGTTTTGCTCTCCAGATTCTTTCCATCATCTCCGATGGAGCCAAAAGTTCACCATTTTTTGGCTTTGAGGTGTGATGGAATAAATCAAAATGGATCTCTAAACTGTTTGCGCTTCTTTAATTAATGAAGTAGCAGTTAGTCAAGCAATGCGACTTTCGACGTTGAGCCGGGGGTCTCTTTGGAAACAGCCTCTCTACTTTCGAGTAGGGGTAAGGTCTGCGTACACACACCCTCCCCAGACCCTACTCTTGTGGGATTTAACTGGGTTGTTGTTGTTTTGCTCTCTAGATTCTATTCTGTTTGACTGTTTTGTGTATACTCGTAAGCCAATCAAGCCAACTAATATAGTATTGGTGCTACATTGCAGCACGCAAAGAACAGTGCCTGTTTGTAAAGGAGAGGATTTTCAAGCATACTATCACCCTCTTGCTCCTTGTATTTCTGGGACAACCAGTAATAGATGGACCCCAATCCATGTCGGATCTAAGGCCTTAAACTCAAGTGACCTTCTAATTCATGGAAAGTATTTAAATTCAAAATAACTGTTCCGTGTTACATGTGTTATTAGCCAAACTTTAAAAACTGAATATTCTGTTGTGCAGCAGGTGTTCATAATGACGATTTCTTTGAAGACTCAGAGTTCTGGAGATCTTCATTAAGAAACTATTGGTCACTTCTTTCACCATTGATTTTCTCTGACCATCCAAAGAGACCTGGTGATGAGGACCCACTGCCCCCATATAATATGGTTCGTAACGTGATGGATATGAATGCACATTATGGTGGTTTGAATGCTGCTTTTTCTGATGCAAGAAAATCAGCATGGGTTATGAATGTTGTGCCACTGGGGATGCGCAATACACTTCCTCTCATAGTTGATCGAGGTTTCATAGGTGTTCTACATAACTGGTAAATTCTCAGTCTGTTTCATTTAATGTGGAACATTTAGACTTGTATATAGTGTCATCAAAAGAAACTTTATACTGGTGATCCCATTAAAGAGAACACTTCCTCCACATTTTACACATGGAAATCCTTTCTCATGGAAAGTATTATGAGTGAAAATAGTAATTTATTTACTAGCTTCCATTATATTTTACGCATGCTTTGCTATTTTTATAAATCCCTAAAACTCTACTGGGAAGATGCTTGTGTGTTATTGATTTTGCATGAAAAAAGTTTAGCTGTTTAGGAATTAACATGGGAGATTTATGTTACGTTTCAGAGCACATGTCATTTGGTTGTAGATGATAACACATTTTTTCTTTTGCTTCCATCTAGTCATATACTTTGTATGTTTTCTCATAATGGTGTTCTGAAACACGTACATGATAGCACTCAGCCACTCATATCTTAATCTGCTAATGTATGCATGTACTTAAGTGGATATAAATTCACATAGGGTCCGTTTGGTACACGGAATTGGTAGGAATTGGAATTGAATTGGAATTATAATTCCATGAGATTCAATTCCATAGAATTGAATTCACCAATTTCAATTCATTTTTTGCACTACCAATTCCAAATCCACATAATTTTTGTGCTACCAAACGCTAGAATTGGAATTGAGATTCTCAATTCCAATTCCATAGTTTGAATTCCATGTACCAAACGGAGCCATATTGTTTGCATAAAGCCCCACATGTCACTGGTGGCATAAATGAAACTTGCTTCAAGAGAGTGTTCATAAAATTGTGCCAGGTGTTCATAACAATGTTCATGAAATATGGTCGCCGGTGGAAATATATTCACATATTCTTGACAGCTGTTTTTGAATTCTAAAATTGGGTCAGGTGTGAAGCTTTTCCTACATACCCCAGAACATATGACATGCTTCATGCCAATGGACTCTTTTCACACCTTAGTTCGCAAAGCTGCAGTATGATTGACGTTCTTGTTGAAATGGATCGTATTTTGCGGCCTGAGGTAAATGATATTTCTGTTTACCTATTCTTTACTTTTTTGATTTGTTGATGCATCTAGGGACATATATATACTCCCATGTCCGTACATAAAATTACCAGTTACTATTCTAGGGTAAGGCCACAGCAAGTAGTTTTGTTTATTTATGTGTTTTCATTGGTATAGAACTTTTAATGTAGTTTATATACTCCCTCCGTCTCAAAATTATCATCACGATTACTACTCTGGCCTCTCGATAACTTTTATTTGTTTGAATGTTTTCTTTGATCATTTTATAAAATAAAATATTCTTGTCACCTCTTATTCAGTAGAACTTTTGGTGTAGTTTTTAAATATATGATTTGTACATTTTATTTTTATCCCGATTTGTAAACAAAATAGATCTAAATGAAATGAGATGTTGCACGTTGTTTGAAGTGAGACCCCAATTTTGGGACGGATGGAGTATATACAAGTTTTTTTTTTTTTTATTTCTACACCAATTTTCAAATAAAATGATTTTTAAAAAACTACGGAAATCCCTCCAAAAATTTTATTTACGAATGGAGGTGGGAGGGTGTGTGTGTTTGGGAATCCAAAAAAAATTGGATGTTGGCAAAATCCTTCAAATTCCCAACAAAGCCCAATTACAAATTTAGACACTCTCCCTTGTAATTTGAATTCCCTACCCCAAATTTTAAATTTGAAATCTAAAAATTCAAATGAATTCCTACTTTCTAAACACTATCTAAAAGAAAATGATTTCTAAAAAAAGGTAGAAGTATCAATTCCATCCAAAAGAAGCAACTACGTTTTTTTTGCATTACCATCTACTAGCCTGCCAAATGGGTTCTCTTTATTACTGCTCCCCTACAACTGAATCAGTTTCAATCAATAAGCTAAAAGCCTAAAACAAACACATCAACTATATGTGAACCGTTGCTTGAAGTATAAACCTTTGGTGTTATTATTATAAACAGGGATGGATCATTCTCTCAGACAAAGTGAACATCATAGAGAAGGCGAGGGCATTTGCCACACAGATCCGTTGGGAAGCCAGAGTGATTGACCTCCAGAATGGAAGCGACCGGCGCCTACTTGTTTGCCAAAAGCCATTCCTCAAAAAATAATAATTTTTTTTTGTCAAAGAGAGTTTAGATATGAAAAACTGCCGCAGCAACGAGGTGATCTTCGGTTAACACGGGTAATTCTCTAGATTTTCTCTTCTTCTTGAGAGGCAAATTTTGTTCAATGGAGTCTCTGCCAAAAACATTCCCAACTCACAGCTTTCACATTGTGTTCCTATGGATGGGAGCCCAAAGGTGGAATTTTACCCTGGTAATTTCTAAATTTTGAAAGGTGTAGATTGGATCTCCTCTTCAGAAATTAACCCCAGCGCAACAGATAGATGGGGAAAAAAAGTTTTTTTTTTTGTTTTTTGTATTCATTCATCCCCTTTTTTTCTTCATTTTTTGGTTGGGTTTGTAAGTGAAATGAATGCTTTTATACTGAACATAGTTTTGAATGCAAGTCTATCATAAATAATATTTCCCCCCATATTGGTTTTTTTGGGTTGTCTGAAGTTGATTGTTCACTTATTTAGAGAACAAATCATTGGGAAATGTCAAGATTGCCCTCTAAACAGTAAGCATTGTGTCCATTTTATTTTATTTATACTTGGTTCACAAATGGTAAATTTGTGCATTTTAGCATTTCTATAAGAGCCTGATTTTTGAAGGGAAATTTCTTTTTGTCTGAGTTCAAGTTTGGACTTTATTTTTGGTCCAACCATTCCTCACCAGTAATCGGACGATGCATAAGAGGGAAAAGGAAAATGCAACAAAGGCGGATGCCTTGAATGCCCATTTTGCCCTTAGTTTTCTCCATTCTCTTTGTTTCTTCAAATCCAGAAATTCTTTGAATCTCCTCCTTGACTCTTCTACCCTTCTGACTCCTTTTCCCCTTTTGCCCTCCAGAGCCATTTGCAATATCACCAAACTGTCTTCTCCATCGAGTACATTTCCATCAAAGTCCTCCATTTGCATGCTCACTTCCCTTACGTGCGGCTCGCCGCCGTGGTCCGTACCGACGGTGACCATGATCGGGCACAGCGCGGGACCCATGGCCGCTGGTAGAATTGAAGCAAACATTGCCCGCACTTCGTCAGCTGGCCACCGGGGCTGCACAAAAACTGGCTTTTGAGAAGACAGGTTTACAGCGCGCATGGAGGCCAGGTCAATTAATATCCAGCTCAAGCTCAGGTCCTCCATAAGACGAACACTCCACGTGTTAACTTCGTCGAGGCATCGAATGGGCACAAGGTCGGCGTCCCACGGGTCAACAAGGTCAACCCTGAAAAGCGAATGGCGAAACCACGCGCTCCAAGTTTCCATCACATCGATCCCACTGAATATCAGCACATCTTTGTACCATATATCGACGGCGGAGATCAACTCCACCGGTTGAGGCAAAGACGACGCAGGCGGGCCCACCAACCCCGGAAGCGGGAAGGAGTTCGCGAAGAAGGCGCGTGGGCCGCCATTCGGGAAGGCGGAGATGACATTCGTGATTGAAGGAGCCGCGGTGGAGGGCCAAGCTGAGTGGCATTTGTTCAGCCACAACTCAGCTTGGGAGGAGAGGCGGCGAAGAGCGAAAGAAGCAGAGGCGGTGGATGCGAGTGTGGGGCCATCCAAACGAGTCAGGATATGGGTGGCTATTATGTCCGGGTGCAAGGCGGAGATGTCAGTCCCGCCGCCGCGGTTGGAGGCGGCGGCTGAAAGGGATTCATTATATATTTGGGATTCAAAGTAAGAACTTTTAAATTAATATACTACGGAGTAGTAAAAAAACTAACGTAGTTATTAACTAGTTGTGATTTGTGAATATATGATGCTTTTCTTGACTTTATAGTACAAGCAAGCCAAGCTAAGCTTGGTCTACTATAGAGGACGATTAAAACAAACGGCATGACGTAACTGGTTGACGTAATTTAAATTAAGATATGTTCATGTTTAACAAGAAATTTTACAAAATAAAAAAATATAAACTATAAATTTTCTTTCTTTAGAAGGAAAGTAAAAAAGTATTCTAAGATGGTCAATATAAGACATGAAAAACATGGGATGGAGGAAGTATCTTTTATACCTTTGCAATTTTGCAAGATTTTAAATGTGTGCTTAATCATGGACATTGATGATGGGTAAAAAAAAGAATATACGGTGTACTTTCTTTTCTTTTCAGTTCAGAAAAATAATTTACCCCACCAGACATAGACTTAGCTCTTTGGTTAAAATAACATTGAACCTCAATGGCATAACATGACATAGAGCACCTACGGTGCTAATCGTTCCTACCCCCAAACCCACCTCGGCCCCCCTCCCCTTCCCGGATCGCCGAAATGCTGTAGTAAATATTGTAGCTTTCGGTAATCCAAAGGGAGGGCTAGGGTGGGGTGCAAGGAGTTAGGGTATGAACCATCAATCTTATGAACGTAGCATTGTAGGTGTCCGATGTCATAATATGACATTGGGTTTCAATGTCATTGGAACCTTGCCGACCTACTAAATGCTATATTGCTAACTACCAACCGATATGTCTGCCTCGGTCGCCATTGGGGATGAACAGAGTAGATACTAATACTTAGATAGCTTGGAATTCATCAAGTTGCGGATGTAGTTAACAATATGATTTACTTACTTGACATCTGACTCTGCAAACCGATACTTCAATATATACATCTAGAAAACAGTATGATACTATGAAAGTAACCATCCTGAAAAACAAGGGTTATGATATAGTCACACCAAAGATGGCACCAAGGTTGACATCATCAATGTCTCACAAACAATGACTGTCTCATAGACATGGACTGCTTGTATGTGATTGTTTTTAGTAGTGTCGACCTTAGTATCACACTTGGGTTTAAAGTAGCATTTTCCAGAAAACAAAAGATAAAAATTTGATGCTACCATATTCGCCTATATGACTTCACACCTCCCATTTTTGCCTGTTAAGATTCTTCCTTGGAGAAAAAACTCGACGGGAGACAAAAATCTTCCTCCTGGTTCAGAATTTCGGTGTCATCATCTGGCTCCTAAATTTATCCACACGCAAAAAGCAAGCATCAAAGATACTTAAAAGAAAATTTGGACGTATTGATGCACAAACTTGAACCATACAAATGCCAATGATTTTAGCAGAACATTGGGTGAGATAGTAAGGGTTATATTTGGCGGGAATGACTTAGGTTGCTCTAAATGTGGTTTAAATGACTAGACTATGCATATATAAAGAAACTTTAAAAAGTATAGAGCATTATTGATAACTTTATGAAAATTCATTATCCAAAGCATCAGGGAAAGAGTGTCCATTTCCTCTCATTTCAGTAAAAGTATTCTATGCACTGTTTTTCCCATCATGGACAACTCAGGCAGCTCAATCACAATAGTTATTGTTTAGTAGAAAATTTTGCTTATAAGCAAAAGAGTTTTCCCACCAAACAGGGACTTTTCTAGTAGAACTCTGAATGTGCACCATAACATAAAGTTACTACCGAATGTTGTGAGCACACTCTCCTAGTTGCATGAGAACCACACAGAAATGAATGAATGAATGAATAGAGAGAACTAAATATTGTACAACAACAACAACAAACTAACTAACCTAGTAGACACCCGTAGAAGTAGAGTTTAGTGAGGGTGTGTGTACCCAAACCTTACCCCTACTTGGAAGTAGAGAGGTTCTTTCCAAAAAACTAAAGATTATATTATTGTTTTTACAAACCAGCATTTCCAAGTTGTAGAAGCGATCCAACAGCTTCAGAACTTCATCAGCACTGAAGTGCTTATTAAAACTGCAAAACGTTTCCTCTGTGTGAATGCCAAGGATGATAAGGTAAACATAAACATGTATGACCTATATGACTTATTTTTCTTCTTGAGTTTTTCTACAAGTAGGTTAAGAACGATACAAACCGTCGTCTAAGATATTCTGCTAAGCCATAGAGGACAAAGTGACGATGGATTCCTGCAAGAAACACCAAATCCACCTCAGCATCCCACCGAAAGAAGGAAAATGTGATTTGTAGGAGAAAACTTTGGTGTTTGGCATGCATGTGTTAGTTGTCAGATGTTTGTGTAAGTGGTTTGGGATAGTTGTTTAGGTAAAACAGTTTGATGAGATGAGATGTTTGTGTGAGCTGTTTGATGTTTTTAATGTAAACAAAATAAAATGTTGTCCCCAAAAAGGTGAAGAAACAATGGCAAATCAATATAGCCAGAATAGCTAGGATCTTCATCAAATTCCAAACTCATGGAAAAATTAGCATCTATACAGAATTGACGAGTATTCAAAATTTGCCAAAACTAAGGGGCTTTTCTATCCTTTGTCTTCAGTTTCATAGGGAAAAAAATCATCCCGATTTTTTTTCAACTTGGAAACATAAGGGCTCACAAAACTATTAATTTCATCCTTAAAAAAACAATCAATATCATGGCATGTTTGGATATGATGATTTGAAACAAACTTCCTGAAATTTAAACATAGGATTTCACTCAATTCTACATAAACTTAACATACACTTAGATTTAACATAACCAAAAAAACATGGAAAATTAGAGCACAAAATGGGAAGAAGATTTTCCTTGTAATTTCGCAGGATGATAGATTTCAAGAG
Source organism: Cuscuta australis (assembly GCA_003260385.1). Taxonomy (NCBI): domain Eukaryota; kingdom Viridiplantae; phylum Streptophyta; class Magnoliopsida; order Solanales; family Convolvulaceae; genus Cuscuta; species Cuscuta australis. Next base: position 3,916,185 of record NQVE01000215.1, on the reverse strand, counting down.
CTTCCAAAACCTTCAGCTCCAATTCCACCTCCAGTTGCTCCTGAAATTCAGAAACTCAGTAAAAACACATAATTGATAGAATTCATCCATAGATGTAAACGATATTGTGATCTATAGATACAGACACGCGCATATAGAGACAGAGAGAGACCTTGGAGAGAGATGAAGGCAGAGATTTGCAAGGGGAATGGACGGACAAGACGTCCTGCTCTTCCCGATCGTCTTCGTCTTTTTTCTCCTCCTCTTTCACAATCTCTTCCCTCTTGCGCTTACCTTTGGCGCATGTGTTTTGGCCCATTTCTTCCAATTTGCTCCGATTCTTCTTCCAATTTGGGGTTTGGTTTGAACACCCAGAAAGTTGCCCCAGGTAGTGTTATTAAACCCCCAACCGGGCACCAAACTGGTTTGGTTCAACTTTTCTCCTTATCAACCAATTTTTCGTAAAATTTTATTTCTTTTATTTAATCTCTAATAATTCTATTACAATTATAACGTTTGTTTATATATATATACACCATCAATCATGATTATATATATTATCAAAAACTATTCTAAAATGTTCATATATAGTGTCATATTACTAAAATACAAACTTTTATTTTGAGTATAAAAATATAAAACTCATATTTTGATACCTTTTTATCTATTTTACTTATGTGATTTCTTTGATCTATTGTAGCATAAAGAGTTATTGTCTCACTAAAGATTGAACGTGTGACTTCCCATTTGGATGAGTCACCTTAGTTTTCTTAACATATTAATTATAACATAGAGAGTTACCACCTTCAGTGAAAATTGGATATCTCACCTCTCATTTGGAAGAGTCACTTTGGTGTCCTTGGATCACAAAATCTTTGACATAAATTTTTAGTAAATTTCATTTACCATTTTTTAAATTTTTTTCATTTATGTTTTTTTTGCCATACAACAATTACTTAGTTTGATCCCACGAGAGTATAGTCTGGAGAGAATGTGTGTACGCAGACTCTGTCCCTACTCAAAAAGTAAAGAAATTGTTTCCAAGAAACCCCCGGTTCAAACAATATTAATAATAAAAGAGCGCAGGATATTCAAGGATACATAAAATAAAAAACAAATAGAGGCAAAAAACAAACTAATGATAACAAAAGATAAATATTACAATTAGAAACAACTACCACCTAGCTCAAAGTGTCTACCCAACTAGTTTAATCCTAGTCCCCAAACACATCTATAGTCATATCCCCAATTAGGAAAAGAGATCTTACGTCCTCTCCAATTACGACCTTCCAAGTGTACTAAGGTCTACCCCAAACCCTACTCTCATCAACTAATAACGTCTCTCACATATCCGCACTGAGGCGTTGGTATCTCGTCGCTCACGTGCCCAAAACACCTTAATCTAGCTTCCCATAGCTTATCATCAACATGCACCATGCATACTCGTCATCGAACAACCTCGTTTAGAATCTTATCTAACCTCATCTGCTCACACATTCACCGAAACACCCGCATCTCTGCAACATGCAGTCGACGAATGTGAATTTTCTTAATTGCCCAACACTTCGATCCACACCATACAACATAACTCATCTAACTACGGACCGGTAAAACTTACCTTTCATGATAGCCAAAATTAGACCTAGCAAAATTTGACCCGACCCGTTATTAATCCAAAACCCGACCCGAAACTAGCAAGTTTTGAACATTGATTTTGCGACCCGAACCCGAAGACCCGTTAAATTTTCGGGTCAGAACGGGTCGGGTCGGGTTTGACCCGACGGGTTATGCACTTAATTGCTTATTTTTATTAGTTATTTAGTTTTATATATTCATTTAAAATATGATTATATATATATATATATATATATATATATAATATATATATATATATAATATATATATATATATATATATATATTATATATATATATATATATATATATATATATATATATATATATATATATATATATATATATATATATATATATATATATATATATATATATATATATATATATATATCGTTCTTCCACGGTTCGTCGATATTAGATGCCGACTCAATCAAAATGGTGAGAAGACACAAGATCAATAGTGGAATTTTTAATCCTATTTCATCGTCTTCAATTGCTCCTACGTGTAACTCAAGTTTTAATTCTTTTCTTTTGTTTTGGTATGGCGTAGGAATCTCAATTTTTTATAATGCATATATATTTTTGGGTATGTTGAAAGAATCTTCATTTTTTCATCTACTACAATTTTTTGGTATGTTGCAAAATGGTGATTTTTTTGGTATAGCAATTCTCTTTTGGTATGTTGCAAATAGAACTCCAAATTTTTATGATTTCGTTCTTTATTTGAATAATGATCGGATCACATGATCTCTAAATAGCAAAAATTTTAATTTTTAAATACGCCTCTTAACCCGTTGGGTCAACCCGAACCCGATAACTTTGGGTCATGAACAAGCACTCTTAGACCCGAACCCGAAGTGACTCGAACCCGAAATAACCCGAACCTGATAATACCAAACTTGAACCCGACCTGACTGACCATTTTTCCTGGTCTAGCCAAAATCTCTTGATTACAGAGAATTTTTGAAGCCAACCTCCACTTAGCCCACGCTGCTCTAACGTCGTGCACAACATCACCGTCGAACTCACTATATAAATCTTTTTTGTAAATTTCATACTCATTTTCATATAAATTAATAGCTTTAGTATAACCTCCAGCTCGTAAATCAAAATGAGAAAATCTCTTTTGAACGGAAATAGTATATTTTAAAATTAAAATACTCCATACAATATAAAAAATGTTAAAAAGTTAAGATTATATAAGAAACCATGCAAAACACGGAATTAAAAATAGTTGAGTTAAAATTGTTGGCAAATTCTTTCCATTACGTGTGACGAGGTTTAACATAAATTATTTTCAATCCAAAAGTTAAAATTATACATTATGGATTTAAAAAACTATATAAAAAATTCTACAGAACAAGAAATGACATCACTTTATTATTTTATAAATCAAATAATGAAAATAATCAAACAAAATAAATAAAGTTTAAAAAATATCCCTATGTAAGAGTAATAATTCATCAAAATACCAAAATAACTGTAACATTGTTTTTATTCCTAAATAGAAGTTTGGCAGTATGAATGATGGTAGTGTGATGATAGAGTGTGGTGGACTATCGGTCAACGGTACAGTGGTCAACACTTGCGACGATCCTTCGAGAATTCAGGGTGGCGCTCTGGTGACCCATGACGGAGCTCCAATGGCAATGTGGCAAACATTTATCAACCAAACTTTATTTTACATGATGTGATAAATATGAGTAATGCTAGGGGTACACCAAAGATGTACCCCATTTGTCCCTCACCCCTCTCTCTACCACTCAATTTTATTTTATTTTTATTTATATAATTTTTTTAGTCTCTTGTCTTTTTTTGTGGTTATGGAAGGGGTGGGGGACAAATGAGGTACACCGTGTACCCCTAGCATTTTTTGATAAATATTGTTTGGGCGGAAGAAATTTACATGGACCATGCTAGGGTGCCACCACATGGGTGCTATCATGGGTTCACTCATGCTTCGCAGAGACAAACACAGACGATAATTGTCTGTGCGACACAGACAATTATCGTCTGTGTTTGTCTGTGCGAAGCATTGATGCACCCATGGTAGCACCCATGTGGTGGCACCCTAATATTTTCTAATTTACATTTTATGAATTTGAATGTTTGGCATAAATATAGGCAGTCATATCATTCAGTGTCTCGTGGGCCGTGACAAGTTGGGAACAAAGTTAAGGACTTGACGTGACTTGTTCACAGTTAAATTCAATTTGGTTATGTGATTGGTAGAAGAAGTTTCATTGGAGTTTCGAAGAAGTATTGTTGAAACTGAAATCCCAAGCCCACGCTCCCGCCTTGGGCCCATATAAATGGCGACGGAGACTCCCACTGGACAGAGAGGGAAGCAGCGGAGGAGTGCCAGGCAAGCTAAGCGACTGCGGAGCCGCCGCCATGGATGCGCATCAACAGCAGAGAGACGCAGCTCGGCGCGATCAGCCGCCTCGTGCGGCCGGCACCTCTGCCGGCGGAGGCGATTTAAGTCCCATTCTCTTCGTGTTCTTCTCCTTCCTTGCTATTTTCGCCGTGGTAACTCCCCTCTCCTGTTCTTATGCTCGAATCTCTGTGCTCGACTGCGCGAGCTCAGTGATTCCGGGGGATATATACGTGATTTGTTTTTGCTTCTCCATATTTTGGTATTGTTTATCTTTCAAACGTTATGGACACGGTGTTTGATTTGCGCATTTCTACATTTCCTTGATTCGAACAGTGCTTTCGCGTTAAGTATGGTATTGGCAGACTAGTTTTATAGTTTATCTTATTCTTAACACTTGGCCAGATTATTATACGAGACATTATTATAAGAAATTAAGCATTAAAAAGTGTATGGACTGAGCTGTTGCATTTATGATTTGAAAGGGATGTTATCTTGATCCTCTTGCAGTAGCTTTGCATTGATTTCCTTGCTGGTTATAACTCTGAATGATCTAAAGAACATGAGTGCACGATAGAGTATCCAAAAATCACTTGATGTTTTCCTTTTTCTAACATTTACTTCTATTCACATTGGGATGCTCTTCAAGGGCTAGTTTAGTAATGAATTAAAGTTCTTCCATTTGCAGGTGGTCGCCCCTTCACTGTCGACTAACATCTTTTCTACCTTACATCAAGTTCCAGAAGGTCATGTTGGCGTCTACTGGAGAGGAGGTGCACTTTTAAGCACAATAACAGACCCAGGTTAATCGTGATTCTTCATTATTATTTTTTGTTTACATTTAATTTCCACTTCCATTGCATACAATTAATTCTTCTAATCTTCATTTTTTGTGATCATTAAATATTCGTGCTTCTTTTCAGGTTATCATTTGAAACTGCCTCTGATTACTCACTTTGAGCCCATTCAAGTAACTCTCCAGACAGATTTGGTAAGATTTTCTCTCAATAACTTTTTCTTTGTTCCTACTGGATGCTGTTTCTAAGTTTAGCTAATAGTGTTATTGAGTTCTTGCTAAACTGTAGGTAAGAGATATTCCATGCGGCACAAAAGGAGGTGTGATGATCAACTTTGAGAAAATTGAGGTATAACCTTAGAAATGAGGTCTCTTCGAACACATCCATTCTAATTTTCTGACTAATGCTGTTTTTAAGACATTGTTATCTCCTCACTATGTGTTTAGGTCGTTAACCGCCTTCGTAAGGACTATGTGTATGACACTCTGCTCAACTATGGAGTGAATTATGACAATACATGGATATATGACAAAATCCATCACGAAATTAATCAGTTCTGCAGCAGCCACAGCCTTCAACAAGTTTATATTGATATGTTTGATCAAGTAAGATATATACATTTACGTGTTGTGTATGAGATTCTGTGTATTTTTTGACAGAGAGGGTGTAGATAGCCCTGACTGTGACTCTGGTTCAAGTCAAGACATTGAATCATGAAATAAGGGCATTAGAGGCATTTTACCATGTCCCGTCATCTGAAAAGAATTCTGAGCTGGGTGTCCGTATTTTAAGAAAATCAAGAAGTTGATAACAACTTTTCATGGCTAATTTTACTTAAATAGTTCAATATTTCTCATCTGTGACTGATATTTCTTATGCACAACCTTTTGCTCAATCAAGATTGTTTATTTTTAAAGGAAAAGGATTCACTCCTCCGCAGGATGTGCTAAATAAAAATGTATTTCTTGTTTTGTTGAATGCTTCTTTTGATAACTTTACTGAGGTTCATTGTTAAAATTCCTAGATTGACGAGAAAATGAAGGATGCTCTTCAGGCTGACTGCACACGTTATGCTCCTGGCATTGAAATTATTAGCGTGCGTGTCACAAAGCCAAAAATCCCAGAAAGCATAAGAAGAAACTTCGAACACATGGAAGAGGAGCGCACTAAGGTGATACATCTAAGAATGTTATCCATCCCATAATTCTCTATTTCTTCCATTTCTTCATTTAGACCAAAGATAACATAACTACATGAAGCAGTACATAAAACATTGCTAGTCTTTTTTTGTATTTAGCTTTTATAGTAGTTTCACTAGAGATGACTAATGCATAAGGAAGATTTCCGTGGAAAATTGCACGTTTAGCCTCTCAATTGTTTAGCATTATGCAATCTAGGACCTATTTTTCAGATTTCGTAAATTAAGCCACTTAATTGTTATAATTAAGATACATTTAGTCCTTTTAAACCATTAACCATCATTTAGTAGCAAGGTTTATGAGGACATGCCTGACAATATATAATAACTTGAAATGGAGAATGTCCCCCCTGAACTCTTATACTTAACGGTGTAAAACAGTGATCTTAGTGCAAGGCTCTAATTATCTAAGTTACTTAATTCGTCCCAAAACAAATGGCACTTTTTCCTTCTTGGTTTGTCCCAAAATAAAAGTGTTTCTTTTTTTTTTATGTGGCTATCATTATTTTTCTTGGTTTCATATCAATCCTAACCACACATTTCATTTTTCAATACTTCTCTTAAACTCTATGAGTTTGTGATTAGTCAAAGTGGAATTTCAAATTGAGATGGAGGGGATATAATATACTCCATAACAACTAAGAGACTAAATTTTTATACTCCCTCTGTCCCTTTTATAATTGCTGAGGGTAACTAGACACTCAATTTTAGAACTAAAATTTTTGGCTTTGACTTTCCATTTTTACCCTTAAAAGTGGCGCCAAGAGAAAAAAAAACTACCATATTGGACCTAACAACAGTTAGTTTGTTAAGAAGTTACCTGAGATGGCTTTGCTATCTCTCATTCAACTTCCTAATAACCATAATCTTGAGCCCTAGACCTAGGGTTGTTTAGGGTAATCTTTACAACAACCTTAGCCACTATAAAATTGATTGGATCAGTTGAAGGGTGAAGAAGGCATTTGAAAAATTTAGTACACAAAGGCCAAAGCTTGATCCATGTATGATTGTCGCTCCAAACGTGTTTAGACAATTTTCATGGAAGCCATGGGTAATAATTAATGCATGCTATCACACATAGGCATGGAGAAGCTAGTGGGACATATCTTGCTCTCATTTTGTATGTACACAGACATGGATGTTTTGAGGGAGGTAATGCAGGTGTTGGAAGAAAGAACCTGAAATAAGCTTCCGTACACTAAAGAGAAGTTTGTGTAGGGAGATAATACAACTATGTTGAATGATGTTCTATAACAATGATGTTTTGGTAGTGTTTTGATGTAAGGCCCATGTGTGAATGATGTTTTACAGGTCCTGAAACTGTGCATTACACATGGAAAGCTTTGGTGCAATGGTAATGTTTAGGACATTGGGAAAGTGTTACATGTAAATTGAGTACATGTAAATTGACTGACTACCTGTTTTGTTTGTTTGAGAGAGAGAGAGAGAGGGTGTGTGTGTGTGTGTGTGTGTGCTTCCATGTTCTTTCTCTTCTTTTTTTGGTTTTCTGTTTGTGATATAGAACTTGCTATTTTCCTGTACTTGTAAAAAAAATTAGAAAAACTGGTGACAAAGAATGCTTCACATGTAGGTGTTGATTGCTGTGGAGAGACAGAGAGTTTCAGAGAAAGAAGCAGAGACACAAAAGAAGATTGCTATTAGCGAGGCAGAAAAGAATGCTCATGTCAGCAAGATCCAAATGGAACAGAAGTTGATGGAGAAAGACAGTGCAAGGAAGGAAGAAGAAATTGCTAATGCAATGTACTTGGCTCGTGAAAGAAGTTTGGCAGATGCTGCATACTATAGGTGAAACCTTCTTTACGTTTTTGTTTGTTTAGCCTCTTCTTTCTATAACAGTGTTTCATGAGTGCTAATAAGATGACGAGCCTTGCATTTCTGTGGTCTTTATCAGCACGATGAAAGAAGCAGAAGCTAACAAGTTAAAGCTCACTCCACAGTTTTTGGAACTTAAATTTATTGAAGCAATTACAAACAACTCAAAGATATTCTTCGGCAACAAGGTTGGACCACATTTCTTCTGCTCTCTATTCATTTTCAAGTGTTCCAGATTGAAATGGTTAAGATGTCTTTAGAAGGAAGACGACTGCCTAATGTATATGCTTCTCCTAGGTTGTGTGTACCTTTTGAACTCCTTCTCTACCTAGCTGCCTGATAGGTCTGTCCTGCCCAAATTGGGACGTACCGGGCACAAATGATCTCTTCACACCTAGAGAGGCTAGAGATAGAAGTAAATTCCGCTTACATCACATTGCCCCTCATCCGATTGGGATATACCGGGCATGTTTGGTTTGACTTGTGCAAAATGTTAGTGTAAGACCACCATCTGGTCCACTTTTGCATCTTCATAAACTTATGGGGTTTGATGATTTGCAGGTGCCAAATATGGTACTCGATCAAAGGATTCTGGGGAACTTCTTCCAAGAGTAGGCATCCATCCTGCGTAACTCAGTTGTGCGTGGACGTGCTATGCAACTGCAAATCGTTGAAAATAAATACTCCATGGCCTTTTTTTGCTCATAAGTTTGAGTATTCTCTCCTGCTGGTCCCCCATACAATGCTCATAAATATGTGTAATTTCCTGCCCCATCTCCTAACATGTTTTCTGTGCTGAAATTTGTTTGATTGCATCCAAGTTGGTGATGAATGAAATTGTTTCTGTATGCTTCAAGCGCTGTCTCAGGATTTTCTCTGCTACTTCTCTGAATGAAATGGTTTCTGTATACTGCCTACACACAAATTCCTCTTGTCTACCCCTTGCATTTTCAAAGAAGACCTACATTATGCCATCCATTGCCGATGGAGCTAAAAGAGTCGTTATTAAAAATGTCCTGGTTTCGGTTGGTTTGTGACTATGCTAAGCCGGAGTCTCTTGAAAATAACCTATCTACTTTCGTGTACACTGCTCCATCGGTCCTACTTTTCAGAGATTTTATTGAGTTTGTTGTTTTAGCTTCGGAAATTTCTCTTTAGTGTTGGATTTTACCAGGTTTCATGGCCAAGCACATATCTTTTTTACACTAGTCTTGGAAGTACATATCGAGCATATCCATGAACCCGTACCATGGTGTATGTTTTTTGCCTAGGAGTAAAATTCACGAATAAAATATATATAGTGAAGTATATAAAAACTAAATAAAAAATTTTACAAAACAAGAGATGACATATTTATATTATATTATGAAATAAATAAGGAAAATAATAAAACAAAGTAAAAAAGCTTGATCGTGTGAAAATTTTACGAGAAGAAACAAGTTGACATAGAAATAACAATCATTGTTTAGTAAAAATTTTGTTTAGTAGGACTTTAATAAGCCAAAATTCAGGTCTCCAATAAAATCTTGCTCCATAGGATTTTCAAAATTTGGTAGTTAGACAGGCCACTAGATCGTAAAGTCAACTCAACCATACGCTTTGTCAAATATATGCTACTTTGACCCATGAATTTGGTCTTAGAGATAACACACGTCTCTCCAAGAGCAACGTTTATTTTGTTTAACTCTTCCGCCAACCAAAGATTTTCTCATTATACATTACGAGGTTTAACCGATTTTATTTTCAATTCAATTTATTTGATTTAAGAAGTAAAATTTAAAAATAAAATTTACATAGTAAAAAAGTAATGAAAAGTTCTTCAAAATTAATGGTATTATGGTATTTATAAAATGAATAGTAAAAATAAATAAACAAATTGAGTTAAGTTTGACTCAATAAATAGTATCTGAGAAAATTTATGACAGATGAAGGCATAATATGAACATTAATTATTTTTAAAGTGTAGTGGTGACATTCAATTCAAATTGATGATTTGAATATCAACAAAACTTCAATATTATTTTTAAAGTTTGTAGTGGTGACTTTCCATCTTTACATTTAATGTGATGTAATAAGATGAATAGTGTAGATGATAAGTAGGATTGTAAAAACATATTCATTAAAAGTTTTTTGCTAAAATAAAAAACAAGAAAGAAATTTAGAGATGATCCAAAAACAAAAGTGGGAAAGAGAGAAAAGAATTAATAGACGGATGGAGTATGTAAAAAAACTAGTATCATCCTAGCTTTTAATAAAACATAATTAAAGATATCAACAATTTATATTTATATTAAGAGATGTGAAAATTCTAGTGTTACATTATTTTGGAATAGAGAAAATATAATTTTATAAAAATAATTTAGAATATAAAAGAGACAAGTTTTTATAAAACTTTCCCTAGTCTTAAAAACATCGAGTAGTAAATTCATCTAGGACAACAAATTTATAAGGGATAAATATTTTCTTCGTCTCATTTGATTTTTCACAATTACAATTTTAAAAGGTCAAATGATTTTCTGTTTCTTCTACATCCCTCTAGTAAAGATCTTGTGTTTGGCATTAATGTGATTTAAGAAATGTTTTGAAAAATGAGAAATGTGCATTTAGAATTGATAAGAGGGGAGAGAAACCACATATTTTTTCTAATGGAAAGTAAATTTCTTTTTGAGACGGATAGCAAAAAGAAGAAAGATCTCTTACCAGTGGGTGAATTATATTTTAGTTTACCATTTGACAAAAAAAATATACGGTGTATAATCAGGGAACAATCAGGGGTATATCAAAAGTGTACCTAAAGTTGTACCGCAAAACAATGTATCGGCATTTTAACTAGGGGTGTGCACAATTCGGTAAACCGACCGAACCGTCCCGAAACCGAAAAATTTGGTACGTACCGAAACCAAACCGAATAATTTGGTTCGGTATTCGGTTTTCTTTTTGCTAAAATTCGGTTTTTGGTTCGGTTTGCACCAATAATTCGGTAATTCGGTTTTTACCGAATACCAAATTATTACTTCATTTTATTATTTTAAATATATTGAAGTTTGAATTCTAACCTTGAGTCCTAGCAATTCATATAGTGGTCTACCTTATTTTATCCTTCCTTTTATTCACAATTTCAATTTTTAAAAAAATACTTCATATCTAGCTAAATTTTCTCATGCTTACTATTTGACTCTTTCTTCTTCAATTTTTTTGTTGAGTAAATTCTTTAAATAGTCCTTTATAAATGGGATGTTTCCATATTTAGTCCACATTTATCAGATATTATATTGATAGTCCTTATTAATTGGGTATCGTTCCACGTTTAGTCCTCCGTCTATTTTTCTGTCTCCGTGTCGTTAGACAAGGACCAAGCGTGGAATGGTACCCAATCAATAAGGGCCACGAAAATAATATTTGATAATATGAACTAAATATGTAAATTCTCCCGTTATAAAAGACTATTTAGAAAATTTACTTTTCTAAAACCATTTTTAATATTTAAAGTACTACATTCATCTTTGAATATTTTTTCCAATTTTAACTTTTTGCAGTTAACCATTTTTGACATTTGATTTATACTTAAATAAAATATATATGGTATATTTATTAAATAAAATAATATTTTAAAAATATTTTATGAAATAAATCTAATAAAATATTTTTTTTCAATATCTAATATTAAATTTATTTAATTCGTGGTCAAAGTTTGCCGATTTTGACAAAAATTCAAAAGTGGATCAATACTCACGGATAGGGGTGGACATGGTACCGGTACAGTACCGGTACCGGAAACGGTACCGCCGGTTCCGGTACCGTTACCGTCGGCCGGTACGGTCCACCGGTTCCGGGAACCGGTACCGGTACCGCCCAATCCGGTACCGGTTCCGGTGCCCATTTTTCGGTACCGGCACCGGCGGTTCCGGTACCGTTACAGTTTTTTTTTTTTTTATTTCATTCTTTCCTTTATCAATTTCATTTTTAGATTTTTTTATTTCATCATTTACTTTAACAATTACACATTTACAATTTTACATTTTAAAAATATAATAAAAAAGCAAAAAAAAAAAACAAAATTAGGGGTGGCCGAAACGGTACCGGAAACGGTACCGGAACCGGCGGTACCGGAACCGGTACCGGCCGGTCCGGTACCGGTACCGATACCAAGGGGTGGCGGTACCGGAACCGGCGGTTCCGGAACCGGAACCGTCCCGGAACCGTACCGTGTCCACCCCTACTCACGGACGAAGGTAGTAATAAATATGAAAAGTATATGATTGTAGTTTGTATATAAAAAGTCAAAATTATGTTATTAAAAAGGGATAATAACTTCGAATTTCTTTTTAATTCCTATCAATTTCAAACGGATTCTCGTATTAAAAAATGTTTTTTTATAAATAAACTATAGTTATACATTTTTCTTATCTTTTAATTTTTTATATTAAAATTAAAGTGGTTTAAAAAGAACAAATTCTCAAAATAGTCCTTTGTAACGGGAAATTTCCATATTTAGTCCATCTTATCAGATATTATTTTCATGGTCCTTATTGATTGGGTACCATTCCACGTTTGGTCCTTGTCTAACGGCACGGGGACGAAAAAATAGACGAAGGACTAAACGTGAAATGATACCTAATTAATAAGGACTATCTACTTAATATTTGATAAATGTGGCCTAAATATGGAAACCCCCTATTTATAAAGGACTATTTAGAGAATTTATTCTTTTTTGTTTCATTTATTCTAAATGATCAATACATTGACCTCACTTCGTAGACAATAAATTATCGATGACTAAAGGTAAGATCTTTTAAACATTTTTTATTTCTTTTTTATATTTCGGTTTTTTATAAGATCAAAATCATGTGCTTCGATAATCTTTTAATAATATGAAAAACTAAGTAATTTATGACTAACTATAGCTAAAAAAAATATAAAGTATTTCTAATTTCTTTAAATGTTGAATGAGATTGCTTGTGGTACAAATTGAAAATAATAACAAAAGTGAAGTATAAATGAAAAAAAATGAATTTTTTGGTTTTTTCGGTATTACCGAATACCAAACCAAAATAATTTCGGTATTAACCGTACCGAACCGATTGAATACGGTTCGGTATTCGGTACGAATATAGTATTACTGAATTTTTGGTTTACCGAAATTTCGGTTCGGTTCGGTACGGTTTTATCGAATGAACACCCCTGATTTTAACTGTTCAAACTGACAGAAAATGTTAGTTCAATTAAAAAAAAATGCACTAACATTTTTCGTCAATGTAAGTCATTGCATACTTTCGAGGTACAAAATGAGTACAAATTTTAGAGTGAAATACCTGGAACATGCTACAATTACACCAAAAAATTTACCTCACTTGTATACCACAGTTTTGCACAAACATTTTGATGTTTTATACCGATACAAATGTCGGTGCATTAACAAAAATTTACACGGACACAAATGTAGATGCGTTAACAAAAATTAGTTTTACACCAATACAAAATGCTAGTGTAAACCTGCAGGGTACAAATTGGGTATAAATGTTGGGTTATTAATCCTAAATACCTTAATCCATCACGGAATCTGAGTAAGATAGATTCCCCCAAGCTCCTAAGCGAATCTCAGGTAGTTATCTCCTCCCGAAGAATCTCTGCGGTTTTATTGATTGGCCTCTCTCTTCTCTCGTACTACGACTACTTGCTGTTCCTGTTGTTATAACTGCCTCCTCCGGAAAACCCCACTTTTCTGCCTCCTATGTTTTTTTGTCAGATCCATTGAATCTTAACACTGATTCAGATTTTCCAAATTTCTTGGAGCGGCGGTGAATCTCATCCAAGATTCTGTAATCAATCGATCCTAGGTAACTAACTCATATGTTCTTCTCATGTTTCTATCTCTGCTTTCGTTTCTACATGTATTCATATTGCCTTGAATCATTCATTCATTTATGTCTGTTTTTTCCCCCTCTTTACTGAACTTGTCCTTTTGTTATGCTTGTGTTAAAATGGGGGCAGTGAAAAGATGTATTTGGTGGAGAGCAAAGGAGGGGCAATATTGTGTATGGTGGTGGCTCTTCTGTTCTTGGGGACATGGCCAGCTCTGTTGACCCTGCTCGAAAGGCGGGGCCGTCTCCCTCAACACACGTACCTCGACTACACGCTCACCAATCTCCTCGCTGCTCTCATCATCGCCCTCACTTTCGGCCAGATGGGATCCGAAACTCCCAATTTCCTCTCCCAACTCCCTCAGGTCACACCTCATCGAACTCTTCCTTTTATTTGTTTGAGCCATTGTGTTTACTTTGTCCGTGTTCCTGCTTTCGAGCGTTTCTTGGAAACAACCTCTCTGTACCCTCCTCAGACCCTATTCTTGTGGGATTTCACTGTATTTTATGTTGTTGTTGAACGACCTTTAGTTGAATTGGGTAATCGATTAGTGGATTCACCAAAGTGTCTTACTAAATTGTAAGTTCTATCGAAAATTCTTGTAGGAGAACTGGTCGAGCGTGTTGTTTGCAATGGCGGGCGGGGTGGTCCTCAGCCTGGGGAACCTGGCAACTCAATATGCTTGGGCATTGGTTGGTTTGTCAGTAACTGAGGTTGTCAGTTCCAGCATCACTGTGGTTATAGGTAATTAAACCCACATCTTTTCCTTAAGGATTAAAAAAAACTACTTGACTTTCTTTCTGTTGTTTTTCTTCTGATTATGCTTTTGCCAATGTTATGAACTTATAATGACAGGAACAACATTGAATTACTATTTGGATGACAAGATCAACAAGGCCGCGGTTCTTTTTCCCGGTGTCGGATGTTTCTTGATCGCGGTTTGTCTGGGCTCTGTCGTCCATGCATCTAATGCCGCGGATAATGACAAAAAGCTCAACGGCTTCTCGTGCAATTCTAACCGCACTGCTTTGTATGTTTCGCCAATGAATGTAATCTATTGCTTGTTTGAATATATAATCATTCCTCGGCATCCCTTCACGTGTTATCGAAGCCTTGCCGATTCTTAAAATTTGACCCGGTGAATAGAAATTGTGGTTATTGCATAGGTTTTAAAATTTAAGTATGCTCTTCATTGATAGGAACCCCAGCTCATCTGTGTCTTTGGAGGCTCATAAGAACTCAGGTAATGTGCATACTTTGGGTTTTCACTGTTTTTTTTTGTTTTATTTATTTCAAAAAAAAAATTGATGAATAAAGAAATCTACAGTTGGGAATAAAGATTTGGAGAATGGAATTGCTTCTGTGGAGAAGGCAAAGTTTGGGACAGCACTCTTCCTTATAGAGCTTGAGAACAAAAGGTCAATTAAGGTTGTCACTTCACCCTTTCTCTTTTATTCTTTACATAATTTTGGCTAAAATGCAATTTTCTTTCCTGTAAATACATCCCCTGCAAAAGAGTTATTTTTGCACTTTCGGCAGTTTTGAGCACTCAAATGGCCAAAAAGTGCAAAAACAAGACTAGTTTTGCGAAGGGCGCTACTCGTAGGATAATTGGTTTTGAGTTGGAATATCATAATTCTACATCTCGGGCGAGGGCGAAAAGAAAACATAGCCCGACATCGAACACTTAGACTACAAAAAATAACTCCGTAATATATACGAGTACGAGTTACTCATCTCATTGCCAATTGGTTTTGGATTGAAATCTCTTGATTCTACAGGCCTTAGAATTGAAAAATATTCGCGGCGTTTCTTCTTGTTTGGTTGCAGGTTTTGGGGAAGGGAACTATGATCGGTCTGGGGATAACGCTCTTCTCGGGGATTTGCTTTTCTCTCTTCTCCCCGGCGTTCAACCTTGCAACAAATGATCAATGGCGCACACTAAAAGATGGAGTTCCACACTTGAGTGTCTACACCGCTTTTTTCTACTTCTCACTCTCTTGTTTCTTTCTTGCTATCGTTCTCAACGTCGTTTTTCTGTACCGTCCCGTGCTTAACGGGCCCAAATCGTCCTTCAAGGCCTACTTGTCCGACTGGAACGGGCGAGGTTGGGCCTTGTTGGCGGGCCTTTTGTGCGGGTTCGGCAATGGGCTCCAGTTCATGGGAGGCCAAGCTGCTGGATATGCTGCTGCTGATGCAGTTCAGGTTAGTCCATCCGTCTCAAACGCTTTGCTCAGCATAAGCCAATTACATGATTTTTGACCTGACAAAAATTGATCCGAACTCTTCTTGACTCGATATCTGACCTTTAAGTACTGGGTTTTGAACAACAAAGTAGCCTGAACCTGAATGACCCGAACACGAACCCAACATGACCGACGAATTTGTCAGCTCTAGATGAACTCTAACATTTGATATTTGTGATTTCAGGCATTACCGCTTGTGAGCACATTTTGGGGCGTGCTTTTGTTTGGAGAATACCGAAGATCATCGAGAAGAACGTACGCGTTCCTGTTTGGTATGATCTTTATGTTTGTGGTGGCAGTCGCGGTTTTGATGGCTTCGGCGGGGCATCGGAAGTGATGATCAGAACTGGAAGAGCATGTAATTATATGTATAAGGCTCTATATAGGCTGCCAATATGTTGTTGGCTTGAAGGAGAAAGGTAAAAGGTGTTTGTCTTAGGTATTTGTATGGAATATGAAACCAAAACATTATTCTTTTTACTAGTAAAAAAAGTTCAGCATATTCAACTATTCTTGTTGAATAAGTACCAAATATAAACATACATGGCACTACAAATTACTCTTTCCTCCCTAATGATGTTCTGCTTTTCTATTCCAATTGTTCTATATTCTGTTTTCAATTTAGAATTATGTGGTTCATTTTTTCTTTTAAGTAAAAACATTAATCACATTATATTCACTTTATTAAAAATGTGTGAAATCAAATTCAGAATATAATTTTGGAACGAATGGAATAGAAACTAGAAAGTTACATTTACGCGGTTAAAGACAAATGATGAACTAATCATATAAGAGCATCCACAATGATAGCATTTTTCACTAGATGTTCAAGTGCAGGCTCTACTTCAAAAATGCGAATTGAACATATTTTCAATTTCCAAATCTTTTAATGGTGACATCTCATATGGATGACTCATTCTATTCAATGAATGTATTGGGTCCACAAAAATACAATTATATTTTATTTTCTTAAAATTATTATGATAAATTATTAGTTAAAATTATTTATTTACTCATAATTATTAATATTACCTTCGTTTTAGAATATTTATCAAATCATGACTTTTTACATTTGAAATTAAAAAAACTTTGGTCTTTAATATAAATAAACTTTGGTCTTTAATTAAATAAAGTTTATATTAGATATTTATACAAAAATATTCTTAGATCTATCTTATAAAACATTTTAAAATATTGTTTTGTATAATTAATATATGATGTAGTTAATATTGCTTCAAAAGACACAAAAAACAAATATCTAAGAGTTTTTCATAACAAATAAAAAAGGAGTCGTTCGATTAAAAAAGAGTTTGAATTCTAAAGTATTGCCATATCTTATTTAATACGGAGTAATAATAATAATTTTCGAGCCTTCAAAAAAAAGTTATGAATACAAACTTTCAAAATGAACAAAGGAATAAAATGACACACACATTCGATCGCAAAACTAAAATAATAAATGCTTGCAATTCTTCCATTCTCAAGCATTCGGTGTTAGGCCAAACATCTTCCTTTCGTTATCGTCTTTGAGCATCTTTATTTCGTATCTACCTACAATAATAGCATCCACCAATATCTCATTCATTCATTCTCTCTTCCTACTGGTTCGGCCTAAATGCCTACATCCAGTCCCCGAAGCAATCGTGCCCAGGCCTTCACTAACCCGTCAAACTTAACGGAGTTTGACAATCCGAATACAACTCGAGAACTTGATTTCACAAGCCTCTTATCTTACCACCGAAGTTTTGATTTCACAAAACTCAAGATTTCTTCCACCTAACGTTTGATTTCACAAACCGTTAGGATTTCTACCACTTGGTGTAATCCCAACACCAAGAATACAAATCCCTTACAATAAAGTAAGAAAACAAACCACAACCGAGTAATTCTCCCAACACGAAGTAGATTGTTGCAAATACAATGAAGTCCTTTAGAATATGACAATATCTCTCAAAGACTCAAGCAAGAAATGATTTAGCAATCAAAACAATTGCCTTGCTTGGATATAAGGAGGGGATTGAGTAGAATCTCTTTGGATATTCAAAGGATATGTTCTTGAAGTGTTTTCAATGTATGTTTTTGGCCAAAAACACGAGATAGGGTAGTTTATAGAAGTTAGAGAGTGGATAGGGATGAAAAGCATTCAAAAAACTAGTCGTTTGGTAGTTGAAACTGTCGAACTATTCGACTAAGTCAAGACTTAGTCGACTACTTTTGGTGAAACTGCAATCTGACTTATTCAACTAGTTCTGGATTTATTCAACTAAGTCAGAATAGAATTTCAAGGATTTAGTCGAATAGTTTTCAATTTATTCGAATAGTTTGCTGAAAAAAATGTGTTTTAAAGGTAAGATGACAAGAGAATGAACCTTAGAGATGCCATACTCTTTAACACAAAATCTAAGACCTAAAACACTACCCAACTAAGGAAACAACCTCTTCGGTCTCGTTCCTTCAACCGATGCTCAAGCCCCTTCTTCACGGACGGACATGAACTTGTTGTAGATTTGATTCTTATCCTTGATGCACAATATGATGAAGCTGTTTTGTCACCCTTTTGTCATTATCAAAACCTAAAAGACAATGGGCAAAGGACATTGCAAAAAATATATATTCATGATAGCACATTGTCTAACATCCCAAACATCACAGTGACCGTCACCCTTTCTAACAAGACAATGAGCAACACTATTAAAGTTATGACGCACAAAGTGAAAAGAAACTAAGTAAAAAAAATTCACTAGAGTCACACAATCATCAACTTTACTTGAGACTCATATTACATATGAGTTCTGAATCTGAAAAAACGGTAACAATAACTATTTGGTGAGCAATTAAGAAATCAAATACAAGTATTACCTTTACCAAAAAATCAAAAAATAGCACATACCATATTAAGTTATATAGTTATTCCTAATAGAAATACAAACAAATCGTTTTTTTAAAGGATAAGATATAGAAATAAATCTAACTTGATTTCATAATACCTTAAGAATATTTTGCAATTTTACTTAATTTACACATCCGAAGTCATATTAATTAAAATATAGTAATAAATTTAATAATTTATTAATGATTAAAATGGTCTTTTTTTGGTCTTTTAGTGAAATAGAAACTCAAAAATTATTTTCAAATTTTTTATTGTTTGCATATACCAGTAATTTGTCAAAAATAAATAAATATGAGTAATAGTGTAATACCAGTGAAAAATGTAATGCTCTTAATCAAAATAGTGGTAACACCATAATGATTAAAATGGTCTTTTTTTGGTCTTTTAGTGAAATAGAAACTCAAAAATTATTATCAAATATTTTATTGTTTGCATATACCACTAATTTGTCAAAAATAAATAAATATGAGTAATAGTGTAATACCAGCGAAAAATGTATTGCTCTTAATCAAAATAGTGTTAACACCATAATGATTAAAAAATACGCTAGAAGGAGGGCTTGAACCTCCGACCTTGTGGTTAACAGCCACACGCTCTAACCAACTGAGCTATTCCAGCTTGGTGCTTTGTATTCATTCTTTTTAATTTTAATACATAAATAGAATTTAAATAACACAACATATCATCATTTTGGTGTTCTCAGTGTGATCTTCCACAGAAACGCAGAACAAAGTGGAAAAGAATGTGGAAAAGAACTTTTCGTCTGTTCTCTACAGAGGCGGAAACCCCATCCCTCTACTCCTTTCTCCGGCCATCAATCTTCTCTCTCAAAACTGCTCCCCCGCCGTCCTCCGCCGCCGCATCGAAACCCACCGACGCCACTAAAAAATCCCTAACCCATGACCAAAAATCCAATCTTGAGGCCGCTCTTCGAGCCTCCCTCACCGCCCACCACACAGATGAGGCCTGGAAATCATTCAAGACTCTCTCCAACAGTTCTTATTTCCCCAGTAAGCCATTAGCTAATTCCCTCATCACCCACTTGTCTTCCCTCTCCGACACTCAAAACCTCAAGAGGGCATTCGCGTCTGTGGTTTTCTTGATCGAAAAGAACCCAGATTTGCTCTCCCATGAAACAATTCGACACTTGCTGACTTCCATGAGGAATGCCAACTCGGCGGCGCCTGCTTTTGCACTGGTCAAGTGTATGCTCAAGAATCGATTTTTTGTTCCTTTTAGCGTATGGGGGAATGACGTTGTTGACATCAGCAGAAAAACTGGTAATTTGGCTGCTTACTTGCCCATCTTTTACGAGATTTGTTCTGTTTCTATGGATGAGAAATTGTTGTTCTTGAAACCTGATTTGGCTGCCTGTAATGCTGCTTTGGAGTGTTGCTGCCGTGAGGTTGAATCCGTCATTGAGGCCAATAAGGTTGTGGATACAATGTCAAGGTTGGGTGTTAGGCCAGATGAATATACATTTGGATTATTAGCCTATTTGTATGCAAGAAAAGGGCTAAAAGAGAAAATTGCAGAGATAGAAGATCTTATAACTAGGTTTGCATTTCCCAGTAGAAACATATATCTTAGCAGTTTGATTTCTGGATACATAAAGTCGGGCGATTTAGAATCTGTAACGGCTACGGTCATACATAATTTGGGAGTCAATGGAGAAGAAGGTAAAATAATTTTAAGTGAGGAAACATGTGCCGAAATCGTAAAAGGGTTCCTTGACAATGGTGGAATCAAGAGTTTGGCTCATTTAATAGTTGAAACACAAAAGCTTGAATCTTTTTCAGTTACGGCTGAGAAATCTTTTGGGTATGGTGTGATCACTGCTTGTGTAAACCTAGGATTATTGGATAAGGCACACACCATTCTTGAAGAAATGAACATTCAGGGAACTAGTTCATGTCTCGGCGTCTATATCCCAATACTAAATGCCTACTGCAAAGAACGGAGAACGGCTGAAGCTACTCAGTTGGTTATGGAAATCAGTAGCTCCGGACTCCAGCTAGACGCTGGAATCTATGATTCTCTAATAGAAGCTTCCATGTCCTGCCAAGATTTCCAGTCAGCCTTCTCTCTTTTCAGGGACATGAGAGAATCCAGAATATCTGACCTCAAAGGTAGTTATTTAACCATAATGACCGGCTTAACCGAAAGCCACCGGCCCGAACTCATGCTGGCCTTCTTAGAAGAAGTCGTAGATGACCCACGGGTCGAATTGGGTACCCACGACTGGAATTCCATCATCCACGCCTTCTGCAAGGCGGGAAAGATGGAAGATGCCAAAAGAACCTTCAGGAGGATGAGTTTCCTGAGGTTTGAGCCGAATGGGCAAACATATATCTCTCTGATCAATGGGTATGTGGCTGGGGAGAAGTACTTCAATGTTCTTCTGCTGTGGACTGAGGTGAAGAGGAAGGTTTCGGTTGAAGGGGAGAGGAGACTGAAACTGGACAACAGTTTGGTGGAAGCTTTTTTGTATGCTCTGGTGAAAGGAGGGTTCTTTGACGCCGTGATGCAAGTGGTGGAGAAATCTCAAGAAATGAAGATCTTTGTGGATAAGTGGAGGTACAAGCAAGCTTTCATGGAAAAGCATAAGAAGATCAGAGTGTCAAAGCTGCGAAAAAGGAACACGAGGAAAATGGAAGCACTGGTTGCTTTCAAGAACTGGGCTGGTCTTAATGCTTAATGGCATAACTACCCTTATGGGTTCAATGATCCTCCGTAACGCCACATGATTGGGGTTTCATTGAATTTTGAAGTGATCTCGACCGTTCATTGACATATAGCCACAGTTCACTGGTTTTTCCGACGTGCAGGGTTATGTTTGGAAGAAATGGTGCTTTCTTCAAGAGGTTTTTTGTACGTGCCATATGTTTTAGCATCAAATTTTCACCTCTTGCAGTCTTGCTACTGTAAAACACACATTCTGCATTGCTCAGTTGAATATAGTGACATTGAATACATCCATCATTTCTTTGTAAATGTTTATGTTTGGAGCATATTGCTGCACACTGGTTCAGACTTTAAGAGTTTGGTAGCTTAGAAGCTTGTCACCCAATTGTATTCGGTTCTTGGTCTGATGGATCCAAGTTTCTCTAACAAGATAAACGGAATCATAGGCGAGTCCACGGGTTGAAAGGGTATAGCAGATTCGATATAGAACAAATCCGATCTGGATCCGACCCCTTGACGGTTCTAACTTTGTGAATATAAATTTGGTGTTTGAAGACATAGCAGCAATCATGGGAGGTCTATCACACAATGAGAAAATTGAACACACAATCACCATTACCAAATCTCTCATTCTTTGCTGTGTTGCCCTAATTTGTCTTAAATCTTAACCCACATTGTACTTTACTCTATAAAACTTCCCTATTAAAAGATAAATACTTCTTTGGTTCTAAGATAATTTTGTCTGTTTGACTTTTGCAAATTTCAGAAAAATATATCTTCGTACAAATAAAAAATGTATTATTAGAGTGTATTTACATGATAAAGAATTTTTTTATGCTTACATGTTTATTACTAGAAAAATAAAATAATAAATATTTTTTACAACGCCCAAAATAAAATTTCAA
Organism: Cuscuta australis; assembly: GCA_003260385.1. Lineage (NCBI taxonomy): Eukaryota > Viridiplantae > Streptophyta > Magnoliopsida > Solanales > Convolvulaceae > Cuscuta > Cuscuta australis. The sequence continues at coordinate 3,893,779 of NQVE01000215.1, read as the reverse complement.
ATCATCGACGCAAAAGGGAATAACAATTGCCCTCTCGGCGCCTCCAATTAAATGGTTAATCCGTATCTCGTAAAGGTACATCTACATCTGCCAGAAAGTAAAAGTACTCGTTGTTTTATCTGGAAAATGCATGCGAAGAAAACAACGGGGTCCTTAGCTCAGTGGTAGAGCATTTGACTGCAGATCAAGAGGTCACCGGTTCGAACCCGGTAGGGCCCTTTCTTTTTTTTATTTCTCAAATTCTTTTCGTCTCCAAGTTCACCCACATAAAGCAGAAACAGAAATGCCTGCAAGAAATAAATGTACCACAAATCCTTTTATAACCATATAACAATTCAACATAAGCATTTGTATATATACTACACCTTATAAGTTCCTAAAGAAAAAGAGGGGGAAAAAAACAACAAAAAAAATCTACTCTCTGCCCATATCAAAGAATGTACAAACACAATATCTTGTTTTTGTAACACAATATTTTGGCATGAGCATTTTTGTAACTATAATCTCGAATCTCTCTGTCACGGGAAGGGAGAGGAGGAGGAGGCGTTAGGGTTGACGACGATATGCTTGAGCGGGTGGGCCACGTCGGCCCCACCCGCATGCTTCACAAACTCGGCAGGCGAGAGGAAGCTTCCGTGGCAAACACACATTATTCTCACTTCTTGCCCTTTCCCGTACTTGTACAGTATCCCGTCCACTCTCCTACCGTTAGGACCGTCCCCTTTGGTGAAGACGCACGGCATCTCGTCCATCCCGGGGTTCCGTGCTTTCTCGCTCGTACACACGGCTTTGTCAGATGTACTTTCCATCTCGGTTCCTGCCATCCTACTTCCCACAATAATCGTTTTAACCCCAGACGTACCAACATCCTTCTTATGCATGTCTTGTGTAGACTGGTAACTAGTTGGACTATGCTCACAAGAACCTGTAAAAGTACAAAAAAACAAGGAATAGAAGGAAACACAAAGGGTATTTTACAAAACGCTCATTTCACCGGTAACTTCACAGAAAATCATTGTCTCCGTGTAAATGCGTAATTGTCAATGGTGGTGTCAGCATTGAGTTTTGTTCTTATAAAAGTAGTATTTTCCTTTACAAAAAAAGGACAACAAAAATCCCAAATGACTAATTCTATCAAATGCAGCACTTGTCATATAGTCTGAATCCTTTGTCCCCTTTGACATCTCCTTCACGTTCCACCATATTTTGACACGTGGCAGTGGTTCTCGCAATCTCTGGATTCGAATTTTTCCCCTGCCACGTGTTAAAATGTAACGAAATAGAATGCCATATGTGGCCTAGAATCAAGAGTGCTTATCTAAAACCTATTTAACATGTCCACCTACTTTAAATTGACCTCATTCTCTAACAAACAATGTAATGCCAACCTTGAAAGATTTCCCCACTACCCTATAAGGTTGTTTCTACTTAAAGTTAAAGAGCATTAGCATTTGGTTCCAGTTTATGAGTAATAAATCAAGAATGATCAATACTTTCAAATTAAGTTAAAGGTGAAAAGTCATTATTTTACTCCAAGATAGTAAAGTTTCATCCATTTCACAAGCTGCAAATCAAGTGAAGTCTTATGTGATTGTTGCTAATAATGGATTATGTGAGTTGCATTTAAAGAACTATGGTATTGCACATTTAATATTCTCATAAAAAAACTGTTAGAACTTAATAACATGTCTCCAAAAAAAACAGTAAGAATAGACGGTAATTAAATAAATACCTTGAAGAGATTTACTTTCAAATTCAGACATGGATGAAGAACTACCTCCCTGAGATTCAATTGATCCTTGGGGTGAAGGTTGCAAGGCTTTACTAAAATCGCCTCCTTTCCCCTTCTGCCCCGCCGCCTCCCAAGCCTGAAACCCCAACGATAACCCGAACAGCTTCGGCGCGGCTGCGCACCGCTCTTTCTCAAAATTCTTCTCATCTTCCGCGGCTGCGGAGATGCCTTTGTCCCCCAGTGAAATTCTCTGCTTCTCCGACATCCTTCTCTTCGCCTGCATTCTCCTCAGACTCTGCAATTCCTTCCTCTTCCTCCACTCCTCCTCCGTCTCCACAGGTAGGGACGACGTTCTGGCTATTCTATTCCCCGCCGCCGCCGCCGCCTCTGTCTGGGGGTCGTCTCTCACACTCGGCAAAAAGGAAGCGACGGAAGAGGACCTGCCCAGATTCTTGGAACTTCTGTCCACCCCAAATCTCCCTCCCAAGGAAAGGCCCAGATTCAATTCGATTTCGGTATCGTCTTTCGCCGCCTCCAACGCGTCACCGACACTAGCTACCATGAACCTCTGCAACAAATCCCTCGAAGAACCTGGCGAATCTGAAGAAAGATTCCTCATTCTTCCCTCCTCCCTTCTCGGCTGTCTCCAATCAGCAACCCAACCTTAAACCCGCCGAAAAGCTCGAGTCTTTCCACACGCACATGCGCTTTGCACCAACTCAAGAACACCCAGATGCAGAAATCTCTTCTTTATCTGGATATGGCCACAAAGATTGAATCTTTATGCTATTTCCGGCTTCAAATCGACTGTAAAAGCAGTATTCAAATGGGAGGAAGCGGGAATATCGCCGGAAACCGGGACGGCGGCAAGATTCCGGCGAAAAGCAGGGGAAAAGTCAGGAAAATACGAAGAAGAGGAGAAAGAGGAGAGAGAGAGAGGAGGAGGTGTGTAGAGAGAAAGAAAGATGGGGAGCGGGGAGCGCGGAAGTGAGAGAAAGAGGGCGTGATGACGAAAATACCCCCGGATTTCCAGTGGGGTGGGGGGACGAGGAATGTACTTGGAAAGGACAAGTGGCGGAAGCGAGTGCGGGGAGAGGTTGACACGTGGACCTGACTAAAATAAGCCTTTTTTGGTTGGGTGTCTTCTCCTTCTCTCTCTTCTCTCTTCTCTCTTCTCTCTTCTCTCTCTCTCTCTTTATGATTTTACAGCTTCGAGAATGGACATGTGGAGGAATGCTAAGCTGCTGTCGACCACAGCGCACACTTGCGTGGACAAGTTGCCGGTGGGGCCCCCTTTCCTTTCCTTTTTAATGGAAATTGTAGGATTCCACTGCAAAGTCTTCTCTTCTTTTTTATTGAAATTGTTTTTTATACAAAAATTTTTTTAAAAAATTATACTCCCTATAAAGAATATTTATGGAGAAAGAAGAAACAACATTGTGTTTCACTCCAATCTATCCAAAAAAAGAATTACATTCTTAATTATTCAAAAGTGATACAAACTTTTATTTATTTATAGATTTTGACTGGTTATTTAATAAAATAAGATATTCTTTTCACATTTTATTTTGTAATAGAACTTTTGTCGTAATTTTAAAATATGTAAGTATTATTTTTAATTTCTATTATAATTTTTAAATAAAATGAATTTTAAAAAATTGAAAATTTACTTCATTTTGCGTAAAATGTAAAACATTTTGGGACAGAGGAAGTATTTATTTTATCGGGTTTTCTGTGTCATTTATTCTTGAACTCTTCTAAAATTGCGTGGATCCCACTTGAATTTTAAAAATTGTACCAATAATCCTTGATTTTTAAAAAAGTTCCATCAATGAACCCTTTGTGATAGATTTGGCAATGCATTAATAAAACACTCATGAATATGCATGTTGGAATTAGATGAAGAGGTTGATCGATTGATGAAAAGCTTGATCGATTGATACCCGAGCTTCGAGTGAGATAATTGCCAGCAAAAACAAGAATAATTATATTATTTAGGACTCCGAGAGATTAAAATATAGAAGATTATGTTTGGAAAACACATTGCAGAACTCGCGTGTGATAAATGAGTTTAAATGAATCCATGCTTGCACGTACTATTGGATGAACGTGTGATTAGTGCACACCCAAATTTGGCACAGAGGGCTATAAATGCAATATTTTAAAAGGTTCAGAGACAATTTGTGTAATTTTTAAAGTTCAGATAATATTCGTACAATTTTTAAAGAGTTCAAGAGTAAATGGTAAAAAACTCTTATTTTTTCTTAATATAGAATGAACATTTATTTTTAGACATTTAAGCCTAAAGAAGATTAGATATAAAGAGTACCTATATCATATATCTGGATGTACAATATTTCTCGTACATTCGCATGAATACTTATTTTCGAGTAACTCAATGTTCATTTCAAGCATAACTGAATTTTAAAGATATGAGTATTCAACTATTCTAGAATGAGTGTTACTTGCTCAAAAATGCTCATTCACTTACTCGTAAATAAACACTTGCCGTGGATGTACGGAAAACACGGTACAACTGGTAAGAGTTTATACTCAGACTACACAGTGTGAAGTCGGGATTGCCGAGCTAGTGCCCGATTCCGATAGGGAACCCCCCCCCCCCCCCCCCCCAAACTTAAGACCTTCAATAGAAAGTGTTATGGGTGAAAATCAGGCTCTAATGATTCAAAATCTAAATTTTCTTCTCTTTCGTCAATGTGTGGCTCCATAGGGTTACTTAACTGAGAAATTTACCTAAATAGAACTAAAACATAATGACTTTCTCAATATAGGACCATATGTTTTTATTTCCCAATGTAGGACTTTTGGTCATTAACAAATAGTCATTATTCAAGTAAATGTCCATCATTACTGGACATTATTCTTCCCACTAGGTCATTATTAAGTCCTATTTAAGGAATAAAAAAATTTAAGTCCTACATTGGGAAAGTCATTATGTTTTAGTCCTATTTAGTGCAAATTTTACTACTTAAATATGGTGAAGCATTTAGGTTCAAATATGATGGATTCTCACTCAATCTCAATGTCATTTCAAAATACCTTTGCATCCTATATTGAAATTCAAATATATAATTTTTTTTATAAAGTTATAACATAAACTAATCATTTTAACATATTTGCAATCTTACAAACTACAAATCTAAATCACAATTCACAAATAACAAATTGAAAAAAATTTACAATTCACAAATAACAAATCTAAATTAAAAAGAATGCTTATATTTTAGAACTTTTAAATGAATGTAATTTCAATGTTTAAGCCTACGTAAGAATTTAATTTCAAGTAATGGTGGTAATAATGCAATACTTCTTTTTAATATTAATAAACAAAAAATTCTTACTAAAAATTTGAACTCAGGACTTTAGGAATTCACACGGACACCATTTCCATTCGGTCTACACTTCAATCATTTTCAGCAATGCATTTTAACAATATTTAAAGGGTGGGGGGTGTGCTCGGGTCGGAACGGGATGAAGGTTACTGGGGGGTTAGGGATTAGAAACCATCAATTTTACGAACGGTGCACCGGAACACCCTCGGGTCATCCAATGACATTGCCGGGCAATGTCATGGGAATCTTGGTGTGTGTGTGTGTGTCTCTATATATATATATATATATATATATATATATATACACACACACACACACATACACATATACATACACACACATATATAGACAAAATTACGAAATTTCTGCAGGGTCGCGTGACCCCGTGTGGCTCAACGTGGGTTTACCCATGAATTCTATAGTTCTATCTTATTAAAATTCTAGGAATTTTTCTTACTAAATAAAAACAACATTCTTAACCAAACATGAAAAAATCAAGAATAAGCTTGTCAATATTTTTTGGGAGTAAAAAGATAACTTGAATTAAATATTAATATATACAAAGAGTATTTTATGTCATATATTGTTTAAATTCAACTCATAGTTGTACCACCATAAATCAAACATGAGGACAACCTATGTACCATTTTGAAAAGTATATAACTTAATGGCCCAGTTTTGAGAGGTCAAGGGATTGTAATGACGTATATTTTATGAAGAGTTGGGTAGAAATAACACAAAAAACAATCAAATATAAATGTATACAGATTGTTTGTATATTACTCAAAATAAGGATAGCGAGTTTAACGGGCTAATAGCATGGGCGTACTCCGTGGTTTACAAAACGGACTTCAAAACTCTCTCTGTTTTCAAAACCTATTTGTAAAGTTTTTATGGTTTCTAAATAGAGCACAATGTCATCTTATCTATTTTTAAAGCAAAAATGACATTTATGCCCTTTCTTTTTCCCGATCTTGAATTTTCCCAATTTTATTTTATTTTATTATACAAATACATAAAATAAAATATACGCTTCCCATCTCAAATTAGATTTTTTTATAATGTATTTTTGAAACCAAAAGATTTTTTTTAGAGAATGTTACAAAATAAATGAAAAATAAAATATTATGTGCAAAGTAAAAATAATAATTGAAAAAGGTAATGAAAAGAAATAAAGAATATAAAAAACAGTCTTTTTCTTTAACTAAATATTTTATTTCATCTTCCTGTTCTTCATTTTTTAAAGTCCTTAAAAAAATTTATTTTTAAAAAACAAATAAGTTAGAGTTTTTAATTAGAGATAGAGTGAGTATATGTTATCAATTTTTTTATTTATTTTACTTTTACTTATAATAAAAAAGTGTATTTTATGTCATTTTTTAATTTTTCATTTTTTGTAACATTTTCTAAAAAATATATATTTTTGAAAATTAAGTAAATGAAAATTTTTAATTTGAGAAAGAGAGCGTATATTTTATTTTATTTATTTGTGCAAAAGAAATGCAAATAAAAGTGTGAAATTTGAAGATACAGAAAAAAGTAAGGGCAGAAATGTCATTTCATGTCTAAAAATAAGCAAGAGGGGGCGTCTGTTGACCATTTAAACACCACAGACTTTTTACAAATAACTTTTGAAAGTTGGGAAAGTTTGGACGCTCCTTTTGTAAATCACGGGTGACACCCGTGCTATTACCCCTAACAAATGCGTAGTAAATGATTATTCAATTGGTTGTACGTGCAGATGGGATGTGAAACAAATTTTGTATAAAATTTCGAAATTTGTCTTTGTTTGCCAATATGGTCGCTTTAATAAAATACAAATAATAAACTAGAGTACTCTGTATTTTTTTTTAGTATTATTGACTATATTTCATTATTATATTTGTACGAACATTTTCAATATAAAGGCATCTGACCCCCCCCCCAATGCAAGGAGTCTTGGGACTGTTTTCTTTATTTAAAAGAAATCATCCTAAATAAGTGTTTACACAGAGAGACTATCAAAATAAGAGTTCAATATTTTTATTACTTACATAGGAGTTCGCATTGTAGCAATGTGGCACTGTAGATGTGCATTTTACTATACTTTTTAGTAATGTACATTGTCAGTGGTAATGTAAATGCAATTTTGGTATGTTTTCAATTTCTACTCGTAATTTAGTCTTTTTTCCTTTATTTAACTAACATTTATTTCTATTTAAGCAATTATCTAGAACTCTCTCCATCCCGGCCAAGGGTGGTCCGAGGCTGAGCGTGTCAACCAGGGCCGAGCGCATGAAAGTCTCGATGCGGCAGCGGCCCTCTTGAGACTTCAGTTTCTTTATAGTTTCGCTCAGCTGAGTGGGCCTGACTTGACAGGGTTGGGCCGCTAATTCTGTTAGGCCAAATACCCTCATCCCAGAGTATCCATCAGTCAGAATTTCATTAAATAAATTTAATTGTAAAAGTAAATCTGAAATTTCAAAGACTTTCTTCCCAACCTACTTATTTTTTGTCTACCCAATGGTAGAGATTAAAAAAGGTCGTAAGAAATACTTCTTCCAAAATCTTTTGATTGTGTACCCAAAAGAAATACTCCCTATAACATTCCAAAAATCTTAACAATATTTTTCAAAGCCAATTCTAAAAAGTCCCTCTTATGCATTGTTTTTTTATTAGTGATTCTCAATTTCTGTACTAATTAGAATTTGGGATCTTTTGGATTGTAATTTTAGAGTTAGATGTTAAAAAAATTAGAAGGAATTAAAAGAAAATGAAAGGAGGTAGTAAGAACCGGAAATTTGAAAATATTAGAAAAAAATAAAATATTAAAAATACTCAATTAATTGATCGCATAAATAAATATGTAGAAAAATAATAATTTTAGTTGAAAAAATTCATCATTATTTATGTTTGAAATGATATGTTAAAATATATACTCTCTCCGTCCCAAAAAGATTGGTACATATTGACTTTTTGAAAAATTAAGGGAGAGATATTTTGGCGTTGACTTTTCAAAAATACCCTTGATGTGATGGTAAAAGTAGGATGTCATGAATAGATTATTAGAAAAAAAGTATCATGTAATAGGTAGGGTATGAAAAAGTAAGGGATAAAAGTAGTTTTTTAATAGAAATGTAACAAATTTTACGGGGCGCAGTTTTTTGAAACGTGTCGGACTTTTTGGGACGGAGGGAATATATAATGTTATTTTATATCCACCGTATATAAATACTATTTTTAAATCATTTTTGGAAAAAATTAGAATACATTGAAAAAACTGAAAAGAGTTAGAATTTGGTACCATGATAAAAACAAGGACTAGCTGAAAAGAGCAGAGAGTGAGAATATTTATTTCGGAGACAAATTTTTTTATAATGGGCAGAAACAATAATTTTTATTGTTCACAACAGATGAATGAGGGGAAAAAAATAGCTATAAGTGAAAACCAAAATACTAAAGCATTTTTTCAACGTTTTCACCATCTCAGGCACACACACACTTCACCTGGTGCGAGGTTTCTGATCATTGTGTGGCCCTCCCCCTCCATTCTGCCGCCGTGGTTCATTCCTCTCTCCGTCATGCATCCGCCCATCTGACCGCCCATTTCCCTGACGACGATGATGACCAGCATTTCCGTTGCTCGACCTCTGATCCACGCCACGCTGACTGTTGTTTCTGTCAATGTGGCTTTTCTGGCGTCTCTTTTGATAAATGGTAAATCCATCCTCGTCTACCTCTGGAGCCGCCATTCTGCCATTGTTTTCCTGCTGGCTGCTGATGTGGCGTGTTTTGCCATTGTCAGTGCTGACGTGGTGCATATTGCCGTTGTCGGCCTGATGGGTGCTGACGTGGCGTGCCCTGCCGTTGTCGGCCTGCTGGCTGCTGACGTGGCGCGTTTTTCCATTGTTGTTGGCGGGATGGCTATTGACATCACCGTTTTGGGACCGGTTTGATTGGCCGTTTTGTCTGGCATGGCGAGGACTATCGCAAGAATACGTTGACGGGGCACGACTGGATGGAGTCCTGCTGTGGGACCCGTTGCCTCTGCCCGTGGGAGACCTGCCGCGGTTCTCATTGCCACCATTAGAAGCTGCACAGCATAATTAGGGGTTCGCCCCGATCATTTTTCCGTGTCTCTACAAGGATCACGCTATAATAACACCATGCTACATATGGCATTTTTTTTTAAAATGATGATCTTTCTAAAAATAGTTGTCAAAAAGCATTGATTTTTATTAATATTTTTTAGAAAAAGTGGGGTTCCTATGAAAAATTATGCAAGGGGTGGGTTTTAAAAAATGTCTTTTTTTAAAAAAAATAAAACTTAATCTAAAAGGTGGTTTTTTAAAAAATATATAAATGCATTTTTTAACATGTGGTTTCACAAAACAAGATGCATTACCTCTCTTAGCAGATGACTTGTATGATATACGAGCTTCCTTTCCTAGTACAGTGATGACTTTAGCCTGCGAAGAAGAATTAAGGGCAGTTTACAACAACATTCCTATATAGAGTTCACCAAACAGGGCTTAGATGAAAATGAATGAGTTACCTCAACTGCCTTCTTTGCAGATTCTGCAAACTGGAAATGAACAAACCCAAAAGAGTAACTTCCATCTGCAGCTCTAATGACTTTAACACTATCAGCAAACTTATTCACTCTCCCGAACCCCTTCACCGCAGAAGCAAGATCTTCTACGCTTGTTTCCGGCAACAACCCCCCAATATAAATGCCCTTTGCTGGAAAAAAACAGACAATACAAACACATTTTGTTGGATTTTTTCATTGTTCATTTATCAAAGAATAAACAATGAAAAAGAGATGATAAATAATACTTACGGCCTATGTTGTTATTCTCGCGTACACTGTTTTTTGGGGAAGGAGTTTCGGGTTTTGTCTCGGAAGCCGAAGTCATAGCCCTCCTTAAGCCATTTTGCAGAGCTCTTATTTTGGCCTTCTCTTCCTCAGGGAGGAAAGCAAGGGCAGAAACCCTGACAATATTAGTAGATGGTATGGGAGAAGAGCTCGTTTTGCCCTTAGAAACCTGTATAGAAAATACATTATGTTAAATTTCATTTAATAATTGGAGAAATATAGCATATATATCAAAACCTTACCATTTCTAAGTAAGATAACTTAGGAGCATCCTCTTTTGGTGCTTCAGAAACAGTACCATTAACGTCCTTAACCTCAGGGACAGACACTGGAACTGTAGGCGCAACCTCAGGAACAGCCGCTGCTGCCTTCTCAACTTCCTTTACAACAACCTCAGAAACTTTCTGATCTGTATTAGCAGGAGCCTCAACAACCGGAACTTTCGGCTCGGGCTCTACGGCTGTTTCGCCAATAGTTGGTTCCAAAACCTTAGCATCATCAGACACTTGAGAGACATCACTCACATTGTCCACATCAACAACAGTGGGTTCTTTTACCGCTGGCTCTGAAAGAAGATGTGGAGTTTGTGTGAATAGACATCAAATGTTTAATGACACAAATATGTGCCTGTTTGAAAATAATTTCAGCATTTTGAAAAAAAAAATCTAACGACAACATTTAGCTCTAGTATAAGTTAATCTTCACTACTAAAAAATATCCAAAAGTGCTAACACTATTGAAAACATTGTTCCCAAACAAGGCCATAGTAAAAATGCCATATGACTTAGGATGAATACACTATACACAACTCCCTCCAAGTGTGATTTTCATAAAATTCTAAATAATCCAATTTTCAACCCTAGCAATTCAAACCAAGCAACCAAATCAATCCAAACATGGCTCAAAACAAATGCAATTACCTGAATTAAAAACTACTTGAGATGGCACTTCTCTAATATCTTCTTCGTCGACAAAATAAAGGATATCGTTTAATACATAAAATGTGATTTCTTGCCCAGCCAGAACGAATGTCTGAATAAATTTCCTCGACTTTTCTTTCCCAGTGGCAACACCACTGACCACAACAAGAATAGTTCCATGTACAGAATTCTGGGTGCGGATGTCATCAATTAGAAAAATGCAATCTTTGAAGTCTGAAGACAGGATCATGTCATGTATTCCCTGCACCATCAGTGAACAATTCAATAAGTACGATTTTTCCCAATGCAATGAACTCATAATATTCGGAAGGTTACAACAAAAATTACACAAAAACAACGGAAAGGGAAAACAGGCCAAGATAGTTAATTTCAGGAAACAGTTAAACCGGCTTTTTTCAAGAACCTGCCAAACACTCATATATGTAACAAATCAAAGAGAACATAATACATTGTGGAGTATGTTCTTACTTCTTGTGTTGTGACACAATCTTTCATATCCCATGTGGCCAAACTCGCATTTTCATAAAACCCATGACTTGCTTCTGGTTTCATATGAAGAATTGTGTAGTACCGCTCAACGAAGGCTCGCCCAACGATATCGCTGCTTAACTTTGCCATCTCTGCATCACAATTACTCATGATGAGTATGCATATAACCGTAACTAACCTACTAAATATTCCATATTCTACAAAAAAAAACTGCATTCGCGTTTGAGATTTATGCTCGAATTTGAGCACCATGTTTGCAGCACAAATTACTATGATCTGAATATCAAGAATCTCGAGGGAAAGCTATAAAAATAGAACCTTTAAGGGTAAATAGTTTCGGATCAGCGCTCAGTCAATCATAAGTGGTGGTGGGGAAAAAAAGAATCAAATTTCCAGCAAAATTGAAATCAACGGCAAGATAAAAGAAAGAATTTCAATTTCTTGAATACGAATTTCGAACGGAATCGCAGGCGGAAACATAAATAGTTAGAAACCCTAATAATAAAGAAGAGAAGGCCGCTGCGAGATGAAGGGTACCTGAGGAAGACGGCTAACGGAGAGAGGAGAGATTGAGCGTTTATTTATAGCGTGAAACCCTCTGAGATTTGCGCTAATTCATGAGAGGCGGTTTCCGCCCCAATTAGAGTGGGGATTGGGGTGCAATTTTGAAGTGATGATGGGGTCAACATAATATTAGGGTTACTTGCTAACCAAGGTTTGCCACCTCATTGGCGCGTGGGTGGAATTGATTAATTGATCCGGATTTTAATCACTTTCTTTTTGGTAATTTATTTATTGGATACTCTTAACTACTCGGTATATTTGTTTGGAAGATGAAAAATAAGGATGGAAAGAAAACAAAAGATGGAAAGTAAAGGGGTTAAAGGATATAGGACCTCTTAAAGAATAATCTTAGAGATTAGTGTTAGCGTTTTGAAAAGGTTATTTACGGACACTTTTTAGTACTCCTTCCGTCCCAAAAAGAATTTTCTGTTTCATTTTTTGCGCATCCCATAAAACACTTCTACAGGCATCTCAAATGCTTAAAATTTACAACATTTCTTCTTTATTGTAGATAGAAGTTATTTTGAAAGTCTTTTTGGCATTCAAGGCGGGATAGAAGTGTTTTATGAGATGCGTAAAAAATGAAACAGGAAAGACTTTTTGGGACGGATGGAGTATTAACGTTTTCAATGTAATTTGTATCGTTAAATTTTTTTCCAAAATGCTAACGCGCGCTAATCTGTAACATTATTTCGAAATAGGTCTATAGTGTGTTTGGAATGACTTTTTTAATTACCCCCTATTTGGAAAATATTTTAGGAAGAAAAGCAAATTCATGATGGAAAATTTGGGAGGAAAAATTAAAATTATTTTCTCTCTTCTTGTTTGGATATTTTAGGAAGGAAAGAAAATAAACTTGTTTTACCTTTTAGTTAATTGAGTGAATATAATAAGTTTAATTACTCCGTACTATTTAAACTTTCTTCCGAGTAAAAGTAATGTTACCCTTAAATAACATTTTCACAAGTTTAAAGCTACTTATTGAAATTGCTGCTACACAGACCCCAATCGATGTTGACATTTTCACAAGTTTGCTCCCAATTTCTAAGAGAAAAAAATGTCAAATTTTTAATCAAATTGGTATTTTTTATATATGCCACGCAGGAGGTCGAATTAATGTTTTCAAATGTGGATTACGCTTTAACTATCATCCATTATGCATGTAAAAAAATCGAGTAAGATATAGTATATTACTAACATATCAATGTAATGAATGACAAAACAAATACGGAGTAATATGAGAAGTGCTAAAAGGGTGTTAATATCTGCCACATTTTAAATTTTATACAACTTTATATTTTGCCATGAATATAGTAAAAGTTGGCCAAATTTTGTCATTAATTGGATTATTTTTTATAAACAATTCACACCAATACTCCGAGAATTTCAATAGTTTACGTAAGTACTCCAAAATTCAATAAATGACATCAATGCTCCCAAGTGTTTTCTATAGAGAAATGCTAGATTCACAAACAAAATGGTCACAAAACTCATAAACTTACTATTTATGAATTTCAATAAAAAATGTTAAAAAGTCTAAAATAATTTTAAAATAAAAATTTTAACTATAAATGGTAAATTTGTGAGTTTGTGATCATTCTGTATGTGAACCTATCGTTGTTCTTTTCTATATTAACACGGGCACTCCAAGATTTGAAATATGTTTACATTAATGCCCCAACATTTGGAGCACTGAAGTAAACATAATTATTTTTCGGAGCAACGATGTAAATATAGGAAACTTTTGGGAGTATTGGTGCCATTTAATGAATCTCGAAGTATTTGTGTAAACTTTTGCATTTATGAGAGTATTTGTGTGAATTCTTCCTATTTTTAATTAGTCAGTATTAACTAACAGTCATCGTTATGTTGCTATTTAGCAATGAATATGTTAAAATTTACTTACACCAATTTTCCCTAAAAAATTGGATTTTGCAAAAAATTTGTGAAGTTGCAAAGGGTACCAAAGTCTATGAAAAGTCCTTACTTTTACTCACTAAATAGCAACATAACGAGGACTATTAGTTAATACTGACTAGTTAAAAATAATCCAACTCATGACAAAATTTTGCCAACTTTTACTGATATTCCTAGCAAAATATAAAGTTGTATAGAATTTAAAATGTGGTAGATATTAACACCCTTTTAGAACTTCTCATATTTTTAACATAACATTTCCTAGAAAACTACATCTATTTGAAGAAGAAGAAAAAGGCTGAAAAATTATGAAAGCTCTAGTAACTACATAGTTGATTGGATTTAATTTCAATTTAATCTGGAGTGAGAGGTATATTGATAAAAAGAGTTAAATGTATCAAAAAATTAGGAAAAATTACCCAATATAATCTCAACTTTACTCGGTCTTTCAAAAATAATCACACCTTTCACTGTAATGCATAATAATCCCAACTTTACTAAAATTTGCCAATTTTGGGTCGTCATTAAGTTTCTAACGGAGGAATAACGGAAATGCCCGTTTTAGGCAACAAAATAAAAGTTGGGATTATTTTTTGATGAATTTTTGTTTTTTAATTTTTTTGAAATTTTTATTTAAATTTTTTGAATTACTTTCAACCTTCATTTCTTTTTCTTTTTTTAAAGATTATTCTTACCTTAGAAAAAAAATAGATATAGAAAATAATGAAAATGAGAAAAAATAACTAAAACATACAAAATTAATCAAATAAATAATGTAATATTTATTTTATTTATTACCAGTTTCTGTTTAATTTCTATTGATTACATTATTTATTTGATTAATTTTGTATGTTTTAGTTATTTTTCTCATTTTCATTTTTTTTATATCTATTTTTTCTAAGGTAAGAATAATCTTTAAAAAAGAAAAAGAAATGAAGGTTGAAAGTAATTCAAAAAATTTAAATAAAAATTTCAAAAAAATTAAAAAACAAAAATTCATCAAAAATAATCCCAACTTTCATTTTGTTGCCTAAAACGAGCATTTCCGTTATCCCTCCGTTAGAAACTTAACGGCGATCCAAAACTGGCAAATTTCAGTAAAGTTGGGATTATTATGCATCACAGTGAAAGGTGAGATTATTTTTGAAAAACCGAGTAAAGTTGAGATTATTTTGGGTAATTTTTCCAAAAAATTAATATTAAGTACTACTCCCTCCATTGTATAAAACACGTCCACCCTATTTTTTGCACACTTCATTAAATACTTTTACCTCCTCCTAAAATGTCTAAAATGAAATTCATTGTGAAGTTTATTGCGGGTAGAAGTTGTTTTGAAGGTATTTTAAACACTTTAGGTAGTATAAAAGTGTTTTAAGGGAGCGCAAAAACTTAGGATAGAAGTATTTTGTGAAATGAGTTGAGTAGTATAAAGGGGCATTGGTTAAAAAATTAACATTAAGCAATATAATTAGTCACTCACATTTTTTTCTTTAAACAAAAATAGAGTTTTTTTAAAAATTGATGGAAACTTTTGTTTAAAAAAATTCTCTCCATTATACTCCCTCCTTCTGTAAAAACGTGATTAGAAAACAAAGTCTTAGGGGGTGTTTGTTTTTCTGCCAGAAGACCTTCTGGCGTCTTTTGTCTGCGCCGCGCAGATGATGGGCTCTGCAGATTGTTTGTTTGTTGGAAGACATTTCACTCAAAAAGGTCTTCCTGACATCTTCTTGGAGAAGACATTAACCAATGTCTTCTAACATCTTCTCCTTTTTTTTCTACTTCTCTTCACCACCACAACCGTCCACCGCCACCGTCCACCATCACCGTCACCGTCCATCACCATTGTCGTCCACCACCACCGCCACCATCCACCGCCACCACCACCACCGTCTACCACCACCGCCGTCAACGTCCACCACCACCACAATCGTCCATACACCACCATCGTACACTACCACTATTAATTTATATAGCAGTCTACAGACATTAAAAAAATAAACAGTCTTCTTCTTGCAGACCGCAGACCTTCGGTCCACCACTTCTCCTGCAGATGTCTACAGTAGTGGTCCGCAGACCTTTTCCTGCAGAAAAAACAAACACCCCCTTAGAGAAATTTTACACAACCTAAATGAATTATGTAATATGTATCGTTTCATATAAGATTGCACTTAAAGTTTCAAAGGGTACATTTTTTAATAGTTTATGTGTCACAGTGATTCTAAATAAAAGTTAGGGCCAAACATTTTTTTCAGAGGATTACTTTTTACTAAATCAGTATTTACTTTCGGTTATTAATTTTATATTCTTATTTCGTAAGTGGAAGAAAAGGTCGGGTTGAAAGTATTAGTTTTAGATGTTTTTTGTATTATTTATAACATCACAAAATTTTATATACATTAATTTTTCAAAATGTTCTAATTTAAATAAGAGTTCGACATATTAATTTTCATATGTATATAGTAAAATTTTCATTAGCAAATATTATATATTTTATTATTTTATTTTGTAAGGTTAATGTTTTATTTGGCTTGATATTTGAAGAATGATGTAGCAAAGAAAATTTTTAAAAACAGAAAAAAAATTCATTTCACTCCGCGCATGGCACGAGTTAAAATACTAATTTAGGAAAACCAAAAGTAAGTTTAGCAACATTCAATAATAAATTATCCACACATGTAAGAAAAAAGGCTTCTATGTCACTTTAATTTCTTTGTCAAAATGTAGTACTAGTTTTTTGAACATTAGTTACTCGCATAAAGAGTTATTATCCACCCCTCTTGTTCTTTAGGGCTTGAACTCTTAATTTCCAGTTTCTTTGTTACTTTAATTTCTTTGTCAAAATGTTTTAATATATAATTTATAATTACAAATACATTATTTATAATAAATACTGCATAAATAAATTGAGGTGCAATATAACTACACAACCTTTTTAAAATTTAATGTTTTTATATTTATGCTAACTTTATATTATAATTATTTTTTGTAAAAGTAGTTTTTTGTATTTAAAAAATAAAAATACTTTTTTTTATATCTTAAAGACATTCACTAAGATAACGTGATGATGATGATTATGTTGATGATTATGATGATGATGCTGATGATGATAATAATAATAATTTATAACAAAAAGAATTTAAAATAAATATTTTTCAAGTTTTTTTTAGGTTTTCCAGTTTTTTTCTAGTTTCTTCCAGTTCCTTCCCGTTTTTTTCAGTTTCTTCCAGTTTTTTCCAGTTCCTTCCAGTTCTTCCACTTCTTTCCAGTTTCTTCCAGTTTTTTCAGTTTCTTCCCGTTTTTCCAATTTCTACCAACATCCAACTCTTTTTTTTACAGTCCTAAAGAACAAGCCCTAAGAGAGCAAATTAGGGATCGATTCCCATGACATTGGGAACTAATGTCTTGTGAGTGGGATGATCCGGTGGTGCTCTGGTGTCCCGTTCGTAAAATTAATAGTTCCTACCCTCTAAACTACCTTGGGTAAACCCCTCCAGCCCGCCCTGACCCGAACCACCCCCACACCCTTCAATTGCACCCCGAAGTTAATTTTAACTTTGGAGTTAAATTTTGACTTCAACTTAAAATTAACTTGGGGGGTGGGGAGTGTTCGGCTCAGGGCGGGGTGAAGGATTTTACTGGGGGGTTAGGGGGTAGAAAGTGTTAATTTTATGAATGAGGCACCGGAGCACCCTCGAGTCATAACCAATATCATGGAAACCAAGGGAGGCAAATTAAAACTCCCTCTGTCCCTTAAACTCCTTTCCCTTTCTTTTTTTCATCTCACCAACTCCTTCCCGCATCTATTAAAAAACCACTTTTACCATTATTTTTCATACAATATCTATCACATCATATCTTTTTATTAATAATTACTCATCACATCAAGAGTATTTTTGGAAAGTTAATACCAAAATATTCCTTTCTTAATTTCCCAAAAAGTCAATAAGAGAACGACTTTAAAGGACGAAGGGAGTAATATATTACGGAGTATTTGGGATAATAGCCTTTATGTGGCTAAACTACAAAGTACTCCATATTGACCTTGTGTGAGAACAACTTTTTCGATTAATGTTAGGTCCTATTTGATACATGGAATTCAAACTATGGAATTTGAATTGGAGACTTCAATTTCAATTCTGGTGTTTGTTAGCACAAAAATTATGTAGATTTGGAATTGATAGTGCAAAAAATGAATTAGAATTGACAGAATTCAATTCTATGAATTGAATCTTATGGAATTTCAATTCCAATTCAATTCCAATTCTACCAATTCATTATACCAAACGGACCGTTTTTGATCAGTATAAGCGTTTCTTATTAGAGTTAAGCTAACGGACCTGTTTGGGAATAGCGTTAGCAATTAGCGTTAGCGTTTTGAAAATGCTATTTACGGGCAGCGTTATTCATTTTCAAAGTAATCTACACCGTTAAAATTTTATCCAAAACACTAACGCTAATCACTAACGCTATTCCCAAACAGGCCCAACGTCTATCTTTTTTAAAGTGATAAGCTCAATATTTGATACTCCCTCCGTCCCACTTTAGATTACAATATTTTTTTTTTGTTGATTAAGGAAGAGTTAAATCAAATTTTTTTTCCCAAATTACCCCCAAATCCCCCAAGTATCCTTCCAACTCGCATGGATGAATAATGTGTGAATAGTGTATGAGTGGGAGGGTAAAAGAGTCAATTCCTTGTAAAGTTATTGACTTTGTAATTTTTTTTAGACAAATATGTGAGGGAATATTGTAATCTATTTAGACAAATATGTGAGGGAGTATGAATTTTTTTTAAATCTCGGCCGAACCTAAATTTCATCCATGCATAGGTATGGAGAAAATGTATCCGGCCCGAATAGGACGAAAGCTAATACTCAACTGATTCAACTCCCTCCCCAGTCCGGTCAAGCTGCAGACTTGCAGAAACTCTTTGGGAAGACAGAGAGAGCACTACGCCCAGGGGAACCGGCGACGGCGAGATTGTCGATTGTTCTACAGTCTACAGTCCGCTTTAAGTCGTAGATTACCGATTTTAGCAGCTTGAATTCGTTTCTTCACTTAGAAATTTCAATTTCTAGTGAAATTCTTCAATTGCCAAATCCTTGTAGCCATAGAAGCTGACAACTTCGTAACCTAATCTGAAGAAAACGGCCCAGAAACACCCAATATAATCTTCTAATGGACAGCGGCGGCGGAACTGAGCCAGGCGTCAGAGAGTGGACGGCGGAGGAAGCCGTTGCTGGGAATGCAGAGGCCATCCGTACCCTGAGGGAACTCATCATGTATCCGCTCCTCTATTCTCAAGAGTCTAAAAAACTTGGACTCAAAGTAATTTGGATGCAATTATATCTCTATATATATATTCCCCCCCCCCCCCCCCCCCCCCGGTAGTAATGCCGAGAGACTTATATTAATTAGTGGTTTTCTTCTATTCTCTTCATATAGTGGCCTCGTGGTTTGTTGCTATATGGTCCACCCGGTACTGGTAAGGTATGCCATTTTTCACTTGCCTGTCTACTATAATCTACTCCTTATAATTTAACTTGATGCCATTTGAACTGCCAAAAAAAGGATCTATTTTGAAATTAATGTTTCGGTAATATATTACGAATTGCAGACAAGTTTGGTTCGAGCTGTTGTTCAAGAATGCGGAGCGCATTTGACTGTTATTAGGTACGGAGTACTTTAGTTTCTGATGTTTTCTCGAGTCATGTCTGGGATTTAGTTCTTTACTATGCAGTACAATTACAGCCGTACAATCCATATTATTAAATGAAGTGGATTTGATTTTCACTGATTTCTGTATAAGGATGTGTAGTAATTGTAGGAGCATGTGCTACTCTGAAAACATTCGAATGTTTTTAGCTTCTTTCTGCATCAGCTCATCATGATATTACTGTAGAGATTGTTATATAATTACATTGCTATGAAGAATCTCAACACCCAACTCTTTGTTTGGGAGAATCATATGGTTGTTTTGATGTTTCTTTGTTTTGAAGCCCACACAGTGTTCACACTACATATGCTGGAGAAAGCGAGAAAGTTTTGCGGGAAACATTTGCAAAAGCATCATCTCAAGCAAAGCTTGGGAAACCATCAGTTATCTTCATAGATGAAATTGATGTGCTTTGCCCTCGTCGTGATTCTAGGTGATCAATTAAATTAGTACTTCATTTCTCTCCTACATTGTTCTTTACTTTATTTGAAAGCTTTATTACTGAGAGTTCTCTCTATGCATTTGTTTGTTATAAATTTCTGACATAAGTTTTCAACTCTCTTGTTGAGTCTGCCTTGCAGAAGGGAACAAGATGTTCGTATAGCGTCTCAACTATTTATGTTGATGGACTCCAATAAGTCGTTTTCAGCATCTGGAGTACATGTAGTAGTTGTAGCAGCAACTAATAGGTAGGTTCAACCGTGCAAGTAATTCTTCAAGGGAGTAAATTGTCGTTTTCCGTTTATGTATTGATGAATTTGGATACGCTTTTCTTCTTAACAGACTAGTCAGCTTGCATCATATCCTAATGAAGTACTGAGTTTTTTTTTAAATTCTACTCCATATTTATTTTTTTATGCTTGAGTAATCAAATATCGTTCAAGGCTGAGGTTGTCTGAACCAAATTGAGCAACCAATGGCTGTAATTAGAGAGAATTCCCAAAACGGTCCTTTCCCAAGTTAGTCCTCAATAAGCAATAATTACCAACATGATCCTTTGTAATTGAGATTTATTCCCTAAATAGTCCTCCGCAAAAAATGTCTGTTAAATAGCTAGTCAAATAAAGGGTATTTTGGTATTTTCTATCATCTAGACTTAAAGTATGTTCTCGAAATGCTCCTTTATAATTAAGTATTTTTGCAAAACAATAATTTCTAAATGAATGTTTTCTCAAAATAGAGTCCATGAGCCTACTTGGGGTGGTCCGTTCTTCAAGTAGTCACCCACTTAATTTGAAAGGACCATTTTGAGGACTTATTCATAGTTTAAATGATGGAATACATCTCAATTACAAAGGACCGTATTGGTAATTATTGCTTATTGATGACTAATTTGGGAAAACACCTTATTAAAAAGGACCATTTTGGGAATTTACTCATTTTTTAAAAAAATTATCAGATATCACACCATCCTCTTGTTAGATTTTCTAAAACTTGCAGATGTACTCTATTTCATTATTAAAGGTGATCTCTAATTTGGTATTGTTGCTTTTGGGTGTACCACCATTTGTACCATGAAGATGGTGATGTGCCATGATTGCCTCTTGGTCCCAACCAGAGAAAGCCAACCTTTATATGTTGGGATCATGATGGGTTGGGGGATGGTATTCTTCATTTTCTATTATAATAGAGTAATATTAATTCTCTCCATAATGACGGGGGATGAAGCATCTCCTTTTGAATCTACCAAGCGTTTGGATTCTTAAGACCGTGCTATGATCTCCGTGAATTGTATACACCAACCATAATTTGTGTATCAGTTGTGTATATCTAATTTGTTGTATTCTTTACATTTTGTACATTTGTTACTTTCAAGTGTTACTTAGGATTAACGTTAGGGTCATGTGATGTATGTTCAGAGTGGATTCAATCGATCCGGCTCTGAGAAGGTCTGGGCGTTTTGATGCTGAGATTGAAGTCACAACCCCTAATGAAGATGAACGCTTTCATATCCTCAATGTAAAGTGCACAACTTTGAGTCTATATTTTTTATGTGTCTGTTGAATTATTTTGATCAGAATGGCGAGAAAATATACAAATTGCAAGGAAAGATACCGCATGAGCCTGTGGATAATACAGAAAAAAATAAAGACCTCCGATTCCCAATGAAGCTCTAATATTTACAAAAAAGACTAATAAAAGAATTCATGGGTAAAGAGAAATATATTTATTGTAGGCCTTATCATTGTCCAGGTTATTATTGGAGAAGGATTCACCGGTAAAGAGAAAAATATTTATTGTTGGCCTTATTGTAACTAGGTTAGTTGTCAAATAAATCTATCCTCTGCATGATGAATGAATATAATACTGTTTAAGGTTTTTGGAATTGCTGGCGAGTGATCTTAGTGTTGATGCTTTGCAGCTTTACACAAAGAAGCTTCCATTGGAACCCAATGTTGACCTGCGGGCAATTGCCGCTTCTTGCAATGGTTATGTTGGTGCAGATTTGGAAGCTTTATGTCGCGAAGCTTTTATGTCTGCATTTAGGCAATCGTCAAAATCAAATCAAGTAGATGGCTCTTGGAACATAACAATGGATGACTGGAGGCATGCTAGGTCTGTTGTTGGTCCTAGTATAACACGAGGTGTAGTTGTGGAAGTTCCAAAGGTTTCATGGGAGGATATTGGAGGACTTAAAGACATAAAGGTTTGCACTTGTTGCCTTGGGCTTCATTTGGTAACATCACTATACTTATTCTTCTACTTGCAAAATAAAGAGCATTTGTATTCTACCAAATAATCATTATCAGGCCGGATCTTGGTATGTCTGGGTAAAATATCTTCAAACAATTAGTTTACTTGATTTATGATACAGAAAAAGCTCCAACAATCTGTTGAGTGGCCATTAAGGCATTCCGAAGCATTTGCTCGGTTGGGAGTATCACCTATTTGTGGGATCCTTCTTCATGGACCTCCGGGGTGCTCTAAAACAACACTTGTAAAAGCTGCTGCTCATGCTGCACAGGCTTCCTTTTTTTCCTTGAGGTCTGGGATGAAATTTTACCTCTCTGTCCATGCTTAATTGCATCCCCCCCCCCCCCCCCCCCCGAAAAAAAATAATTCCATTATAATGCACCAGTGGGGCAGAGTTGTATTCGATGTATGTCGGTGAGGGCGAGGCTTTGTTACGCAATACATTTCGAAGAGCTCAACTTGCGGCACCAAGCATAATTTTCTTTGATGAAGCAGATGTTGTTGCTGCCAAACGGTAAGTTCATCATAAAAATCTTCCATTATGTAAATGTGAGTTTATGTGCTGTAATTCCCAGGTGTTCCACAAATAAATGGCATAGCTGTTAGCTCTTCACTTCAATTAATGACCCAGAATCACACTTTACAAATGTATACATTCACCTAACTATTGTTTATTTCATTAACGCTCCCTTCTGTCTTAGTTAATTTAACTAATTTAGGAATAGTTCTAACACCAGTCTTGTTGGGGAAATTAACGATAACTTGGATGAATCGAGAGTTTGTGTAAACATTTTCAGATTGAATATTTTGGCGGTTCACTCCAAAATTCAATCGGATAAAACTCGAAAGTATCAAGAACGAAATATGAGAATTGCTATGAAAAAACCGAACAAAACTCGACCATGGCCTGCAGGAATTTATAAATTTGCGGCAGAGGGAGAAGATGCCTATCGCGTCTCTTTCCCAAGTTACGCGATCCTTTGCGCGGAAGTTCTTCAAATTCGGTGCTATCCAATCGGAAGTTTTCTCTTAATGAAGTTTTCGAAAAATAAAATTCTAATTCTAATTGCCTATCTCGACCCCAGCCAGGGGCTCTGCCCCTTGGACCCCGCAGGGGCTGCTGCCCTTTGAACCCTGCTCGGGGGCGCTGCCCCCTTGGAACCCCCGGTGTAATGGGATTTTTTATCGTAACAAACTCAATGAAGCGTGCACTCCGCACCACCAAACTTCTTTGATGATTATTAGGATACCATTGGTCGTAGTTTTTCCAATTACACTAAAATATATAACAAGTCTTGTGGAGTCGAGTGTTTTCTGTTATTCAGATCCTCTTTATGCCCTTCTCTATTCATATATTTTCCTGAAATGTTGTCAGCTAAAAGGAACTACACCATAAAATCAAAACCGTTCTCTCTTTCTGATCTTCCGCTCTAATCTTGCAGTGGGGGAAGTTCTAGTGGAAGTAGTGTTGTTGGGGAGAGACTTCTGTCTACTCTTCTGACTGAGATGGATGGCCTGGAGCAAATTAAGGTGTGATCATTTAACCCTTTATTTTCCTTGGATTACTTAAAAAATATAAAACTAAGGGACAATTACATATCTTCTCTTTCTTTCCGTTAGGGGATTCTTGTTTTGGCTGCAACAAATCGCCCTCAGGCAATTGATGCTGCACTTATGCGACCTGGACGTTTTGATCTGGTACAGTTCTTTTCATTGTTTATTTCCACTCTTGAGTCTTGAGCACATAGATTCAGTTCTCCTGATTGGCCATTGATGCCAAATTATACTTTGATATTTCGGAAAATTTTATTTTTTTGTCCCCTTGTTTTGTGATATCTTTACTGCTCACTGTTTACACCCTTCTGGGATGAGTTTTCTTGGGGTTCTTTTGACACTCAACTCCAATGGCATATTTTGACACCATTCCATTTGAGGCTACTACTTCCCACAAACTCCCCCTCCTCCCGCCCCCATTTTGGTGACAATCTTCTCAAATTGAGTGGATTGTCACCAAAACTGAGGATGAGGGTAGGAACTACTTTGGGGTCGAACATAGCACCGTAGTGCCTAAAATACACCAGTGTCATAATACGACACTGACCCTTGTCGTAAAAAGAGAACTAAATGGACTCTGTATTCTCTTTAGGTTCTTTATGTGCCACCGCCAGATTTCGAAGCTCGGTATGAGATCCTCCGTGTGCACACACGGGGAATGAAACTAGATGCCGACGTTGATCTCAGGCGAGTAGCTGAAAGCACGGACCTCTTCACAGGGGCAGAATTGGAAGGATTGTGCAGAGAAGCCGGAATCGTCGCTTTAAGAGAAGACATTTCAGCGACAGTTGTGTGCGATCGCCACTTCCAAGCGGTCCTGCAGTCGCTAACGCCGGCACTCACTTGGGACGTCATTGAATCATATTCCTCATTTACGAAGAAGAAGTGAAGAACCCCTTCTGCTGCTTCACTTCAACTTTGACCATTTTAAACAGTGCATCAAAGACCTTGTTTGGAGTATTAACTCGAGAGAGAGAAGCTTTTAGCAAGTTATTTTATCGTGCCTGGAGCTTAAAATAGGCTCTTAGATCATTGTTGTTTGTAATGTTTAGAAAATTAGATGGTCATTATAGTTACTCCATATTTAACTTCTTTGAAAAATCTCCATTTCGTCCCATTTGATTCTTTAGTTGTTCTTCAAGTAAAATGTAGATTTTCTCACATTTTTTATTGAATAGCAAATTGGTCTTTTGTTTTTGTAAAATGTCAATTTATTTATGATATTAACGTACTAAGATCTACTCCATGCGTCCCATTTTATAATGCCTATTTTTAACTTTAGGCCATATTAAAGGAAAGAAAAAATTAAAGTTGACTTTCCAAAATTGCCCCTTACTTAATTCTTTTAAGGTGGGTAGGAGTAAGAAAAGGTGGGTAGGAGTAATTACATGGGAGGGTATTTTGGGGAATCGACATACATAATCATACCAAATAAAGAAACATGCATGTCATTTTGGGACGGACGAAAAAAGAAAATAAGCATTATACTCCGTAATTTGGAACGTAGGGAGTATAAAATAAGCACGAACCTTAGTTACAAGTAAAAATTCACCTTGATTCTTTACGGAGTACTATTCATGCAAAATGATCCCTCCATCCAAGTTAGTTCTTTCTATATACACTATTCATTCCGTCAAATTTTATTAACTTTATTTAATTATTTTTATTAGTCATTCCATGACATAGCATAATTAAGTTTTGTCAAACTTTTATTTAGTTTTTAAAACCAACATAGACTAGTGCATTTGTTCCTACGTATGGCATAATATGAACATAGCATAATATGAACAAAAGATTAACTCGTATGGCAGACAAGTTCTACAAATGTGATGAAGTAACTTCTTGCGAAAACAAGTTAACTCAATAAACCGAATTAGATTTTATAGCTTACTAAATACTCCGTAAAATTTTGGTTTTCATGCCATTGCCCATACAATCGTCTCTCTTATAGTGAATAAAGATAATGTTTTTACTATTTAAAAGCCATCATAATAGATACCAAAATCACTATCATACCCATCCGAATAGATACCAGTATCATGGTCAAATTCATAATCAAAGATAGGATCATAAACTTGACCATGATTCAGAGTTGACCCATCATCGTCTTCCTCGAAAAGCTTGCAAAAGGCAATGTCATCATCATCATCATCATTGCAGGAGTTCCAAAAGACACCATCATCTCCTTCACTATTGTTCCAGGCTTCATTATCTTCCACGAAAGCTTTCCAGAAGGCATCGTCGTCATCATTGTTCCAAGCTTCATTGTCTTCCACGAACAAATCCCAAAAGGTTGCATCATCATTGTCTTGGCCAACACTACAATCCCAAAATGGAGACAACAAATCATCAAAGCCCATGTCGATCAATGAGTTGAAAAAAAAAGTGACCAAAAAAAGAGAGGCAGCTTTGCTTGTTCATATATGAAGCCACACAGCTATAAACGTACTACAGCTAGTATATGCCGCATTTATTTGCAGAGCAACATATATTGGGAATGGCAAGAGTCGAAAAGTCATTAATTAACTAGCTGTATGTACGTGGTACAATGCGGAAGAAATATTTGCATATTAAATAGCACTAAAACTTAAGTCATTTCCCTAAATAGCACTTAAATTGTTTTATTCTCTAAATAGCACTTATAATGTCCATAATGTCCAGTGATGGCGAAATTTTGCTTGAATAATGACTAATGCATAATGACTAAAAGTGCTACATTGGAAAGAAAAAAACATATGTAGTGCTATTTAGAGAAAGTCATTATGTTTTAGTGCTATTTAGGTAAATTCCTCCAATGCGGAATACCAATGGTCAAATTACCAAAAAACTGTCCAAATTAAGCGCATCACTTCCACTAGCTATTTCATCAACCCCAACATCACATGGTACGAGTTGTGCGAAGGAAACCCCTACGTTTTCATTGGTTATTTGATAAAATAAATAATTTTTTATACCTCTTATTTCAAAAAAAAATTCATGTGATTTTTTAAATACGTATATTTTCTTCGTTGCACGACGAATAAGTTTTAGAGTATATTTTCCAAGTTTTTTTCAAGGAGTGATGTCGATCAAAGCGAGCACAAAGAATTTTTTTAACATCCTAATTCGTCTAAGTATGCAGTCTCTTTCAGAAAAAAATATTAACTTGGTAACGTCATAAATTTAAAACATTTCAAACTTGATTTCATCATAATAAAATATTCAGAACAATAAAGGTGTTTATCAAATTTGCGGAAACTTAAAATAATTGTATCACATCACAATCATAAAATATAAATAATTCATTTTTGAAATATTTATTCAACAGTTGGAAATCATCACACATATGTCCGACATCTCCTCCACATTTGCGGCATGCCATGGCAAATGTCAAATCATTCTGTATTTTGTTTACCTTTATGTAGCAAATAAAGCATACTACATGCTCAGCGATGAAGCTGAGTAAGAAAATCTAATGCATCAAGCATCCACATAATTTGCATGGGTGGCCCGGAGGGTGTGCAAAGTGGCCAACCGCACAGGGTCCCTTAAAACTTAGAGCACCATATTTTTAAATTTGTTAATAATTTTAAAGCAAAAGTATTCTAAAAATATACAATAGGGCACAAAATGTAAATTTTGGACCAGGACAAATTTATTTTTTCATTTTTCGGGGCCGGCCCTGATAATTTGAATCACAATTCATAATCAAAACAATTGATATCATGCACATAATATTCAGTTTAATCTTTCAATAATCATGGTATCAACAGTTTTTTTAAACTATTCTTAGTCTAAGGCCAAATCATAATAGTACTCTTAAACTATTCTTAGTTTAATGCTAATTATTTTGATAACGTGACTCTTAAACTATAATTACTTTAAGGCCATTTTATTTAATAACTGGACTCTTAAATTATAATTAGTTTAAGGCAAATTTTTATTGATAACCACACTCTTAAACCATAATTAGTTTAAGGCTATTTTATTTAATAATCGGACTCTTAAACTATAATTAGTTTAAGGAAAATTTTTATTGATAACCACACTCTTAAACTATAATTACTTTAAGGCAGAAAACCGAACATCGGATAACTCACTGTCGGGTTGGGTGGTACCCCAAACGAATAAATACTCAAGTTTGGTTTATGGACCCTGTATGTACATTTTAACCCGAGCCACGAGACATCATACGCGCAAGACCTAACTAGATTGGTCATATGAGGTCTATTTTCAAGTTCTTCTAGATAGTCTTAATTGTTTATCATCATCATTTAATAAGAATATTATTACTTAATCAAGATTCAATTATAATCAATAACAATCATCATCATAATAAATACTACCTAACAAATAGTGGCATAACGTCGAGTGTTAATACCCCAACTTACTGTCATGCATCAAATAAGCTTTTTAAATTGATCAAAACATCATGTTTAACTTGATGAAAATGACACCTATACAGATTTATAGTTGAATAGTAGCAAAATAGGATTTCATACCTTGAAAAAAAATAGATTTTCTGGTACTGGAATGATTTATGACGATTGACCGTACTGTGATACGGTCGATCATTACCGCCTTCGTGCAACTGGGCTTGGGGCAGTTGATCGTTACCATCGATGGTCGACCGTTCTGCAACTAGTCGTCATCAACGTCGGCCCAAATTTCAAAAATACCATTTTAAGCTAGCAAACATCAATTAAACCAGGGTCGGCCCATAAGGGGGACGGGCTGCCCGATTGGACCAGGCCCATGATTTTTGGGGGCCTAATTTTAAAAAAATATAAAAGCATATATATAGTAAGCCCAAAACTCAGAGCTCCAAGTCTCTGATAATCATCTCCAGCCTACTGTATCTCGCGTCTGAATTCCCGCAAGACAGCACTCCAGCCATTCTAGGATTCTCCCGTCCAGATTCGAGAAGACTCTTCACTCCAGCGGCGGAATAACTGCCACTCCAGTCTCTAGAGGCGCGGAAGAACTCTTCTTCAGCTTCCAGAATTTGAGATATCGAGGTATTCATCATTCTTTCAATTATTCATTCGTCATTTTTGGAGTAAATTAAAATTGAATCTAGGGTTAGTTGAATAATTTCTAGTTATAGGGTTAAAAAGGTTAAAATACACAATAATCTTGTCTCCACCCATTGAATCTTAGTTTAGAGCATTATACGTTTATATATACCTGATCCGTCCTTTAATTCAATGCGTCATATGTCTCAATTTGTTGCCTGTTGCCATGAAAATTTGGGGAAAGTGCAATAGTTAGTACTAATAAGAGTGTTCAAATGAGTCCAGTGTAATGTTGTATTTCAATGTTTCTTGGAAATATATGTGAAGTATTTTGATAATATTAGGACCCTGTAATAGTATCAAAATACCAAAAGTGCTATTTACACACACACATACACACACACAAAGGCTAATAAAACTTTCTATATGATAGAAAAGGCTGCAAAGCTATGATCCTGTAAAAGAGATAACTTACTTTGATGATCATTGTATAAATTTGACATGTAAACTTCCATGAGCTATCGTACAGTTGATTTTTTTATCTTCAGATTTTCGATAGCAATTACGGAGTATTAATATTCTGATGAGTTTCTGAATGATACTATTTTTACTTTCTATTTTCTTTTTTAAACTTGATTTGATTGAAAATGCGTCAAATGATGATATTGTGAAAATCCTACGCAGACCAATATACTAGTTAAGTTGTTTACTTGTTGTTGTAAAATAGTCAACATCATTTGTATATAGGTATAGACACAATAACACATATACAAGGCTCTACGAATCCAGAAAATGCTGAGGAGGCGATTATCTTCACTTATACCAACAACAATACTTACTGCCCAGAATCACCACCTCCAACAAATGTCAAAGTTTATCCATTTCTCGCCTCTACATCTCACTTCACAACCGTTCCTGCAATGCTGGCCTGCTATCTCAATGCCCGGCTGTGAAATTGGGGGTATACGGGCCTACAGCAGCCTATTGGCGCTGAATGATCTGAGGGATAACCCAGGGGCCCGCAAGCAGAAGACACGGAAGGGGCGCGGTATTGGTTCGGGAAAGGGGAAGACAGCAGGACGGGGTCATAAGGGTCAGAAAGCTCGTGGTACTATGAAGTTTGGATTTGAAGGTGGGCAAACTCCACTTCGTCGCCGCCTCCCCAAACGGGGCTTTAAAAATCCATTCAGCCTTACATTTCAGGTAGTTAAGTTCGTCCATTTGCTCTAGTCTCTTTAGTTTATTTGATATGTGATTATTTTACATTTGTGGAGGTGCTTTTGAAAAGTCTTTCAGTTGAACCTGTCATTTGTTCTTAGAGATTAACTCCTGTCAAGTGTTTCACATTGATTGAATATGAATTGTTTGTCATGATGGGAACATTGCCGAGTGGCATACTCTTGCTTTAAGTGGAATCAGAAATTTACACAGCAGCTAGCTGTTTGGTGGCCGAAACCCCATATTACTGAATATTTTTTGCACTATGCCCATGGTGCTAGATAGCATTAATTTGCAACCTTACCCTTAGCTAGTATAACATTTTTCAATATTTACTGCTTACAGTATATGTTCATGTTTTTAGCAAACTAAGATTGTGAGCATTGATAATTTTGGAGCCGGAATTTGGGGGGGGATGCATAGCTCAATCGGGTTTTGAACTGAGTCATGATTGGTTATGAACTTATTTGATTTTGAGGATGTATATGCTCAAATATGAAGAGGGTTAACCTAGCTGAAAAATGATTCCAAGGCAATATGAAGTATATTTCCATGGTTAAATCGTGAATTTTTCTTTTTTTTTTTTTACGAGTTTTGTGTTAATTCGTATGGGATTCTGATGTGTGCATATAAGTTAACGACTGAGTTACCATTCAAAAGAAAAGATGGGTGAAAAAGTATATTGTTGCACCAATTGAAATAGAAATCCAACAAAACATCTAGGTTTATACAGCATGACTTGTAGCAAGGCTGGCCAGAGCAAAACAGTCTTTCCATTAAAAAGAGAGGACAAGATGATCACTTATAAATAGTAAACTGAATGCCAAATTTGCATAGGTTAAACTTAAGGTCTCTTCATTCCCAGACGTTGCAATCAGCCAGTAAGTATCCAATTTCCAAATGTTAGCTAACCACTTGTCTGCGCCATTCCCCCCTCCCCCCCCACACACGCACAGACACATGTGTGGCTCACTGAACATATTTTGGAGTTATTTTCCTATTACATTTTTGCTGATTGTCCTTTACATTTATCCTTCTTGCAGCCTGTTGGCTTAGGAAAAATTGCAAAGCTGATAAATGCTGGGAAGATAGATTCCTCAGAGCTAATCACAATGAAAACCCTAAAGGTATGCTCTTTAATTTCTTTTGCCTCCTCTTCTCTTCAATTTTCACCTGCAACATTGTTGATGCAACATGTTTTCCTGTAAATAGGATACTGGGGCAATAGGGAAGCAAATTGAAGATGGAGTTAGATTGATGGGACGTGGTGCAGAGCATATTCAATGGCCCATCCATCTTGAGGTAGTTTTCATTCTTGATTTACTTCATGGTACTTGTGCTCTATGTATCCTTACAACTTTTTTTTGAAAAGTAAATGCTCGTGTATGATCACAAATCGTATCAACCAGTATAAGTTTAATCAATTCAAATACACTTAGCTTTAAAATTAACAAAACATCTAAGCCATAATTTGACTAAGGATATGGCTTCTTCTTCTTTAATGATCTTCTTGTGTATAAGACCATTCCTAGCTCTCCAGATAACATAGCAAATACAGGCCCAGGCTATGATTAATTTCTTTCTCTTCGGGTTGAGATGTTTAACCTGCTCTTCAAAATCATTCAGACCTGAAGTAGTAATATTACATTTAAGCCACCCCAAAACACCAGTATAAATATTTTGAGCATAAGGACAGTGCCAGAACAGGTGCAAAACAGATTCATTATCACCCTTACAGAGTAGGCAACTTATATCATTTACCATAAACTTACTCAATCTGTCTTTTTGTTTGTAATCTGCCTTTTTTAAGGAGCCAAAATATGATTTGCTGTTTAGATGGGAGAAATTTGTTCCAGACTCACAAGAGCCAGTGAGGCTTTTGTTTGACTCCCATAAGCCATTCATGCCTCTGAAATCATCTCTGACATCTATCATTCTTTTCCAGTAGTTACATGAATCAGTCTTAGGGATGTAGTCCCGGATAAGCATTGGAATTAATCACTAGGTTAATTGCAAGGCGGAATTAAGTAAACACGGGAGATGCATGGAAAACCCTATCATTGTGGGATTCTGAGTGTGTTTGACTGATCTTATAGACTCCATAAAACAACTTATTAGCTGCTTGAGGAGCTTAAAATAAGCTCCTTAATTCTGGCCGGTAACAATTTTTAGTAAAATACTCCGTAGCATACAAGCTCTAAAATTAAGGTTTGAGGCTTTTGAGCTCCTAAAAAGGGTAAGGTCGTGCAGCTTATTTTAAAGAGCTTATGCACTCTCCACTCCTAAAATATAAAATGAGATGAACAATTTTATGTCTCTCATTATTATATTCTTATTGTGTTTTGGAAGATATTTAATTTTCATGAATTAATTGTTTCCAAATGAACCAATAAATTACAAGTCTTCAAAACAGTTTACAAGATCTATCCAAGCTCTTTACAATCTTATAAACTCTAACAACATCTAAGATCTTAATGGTCAACTTATCCACACACCCACTCTAATTAGTTTCATAACCTCTTTGTATATTGTTCACACAGGTCTCTAGGGTCACAGTGAGGGCAAAAGCTGCGGTGGAAGCCGCTGGTGGGTCTGTAAGGAGAGTCTATTACAACAAATTGGGTTTGCGGGCCCTGCTCAAGCCCGAATGGTTTGAAAAGAAGGGGCGATTACTCCCGAAAGCAGCAAGGCCTCCACCAAAACTGAAACATAAAGTAGACAGTATAGGCCGATTGCCCGCTCCAACAAAGCCGATACCGTTTACAACCGAAGAAAAAGAGGCAATGTCTGCCGCTGCCGCTTGTTGAACACGCAATTCATTTGGGTATATTTTTGTTTTGCCTAATTTTGCTCGCGGAGAGAAGAACAAGAATCGTGGTTTTCTCTTTAGCTTGTTTTAAAAGATTTAGTGTTTTTGATATATATATAATATATTTAAGGATGGCGTGGTTTAGAGCCTCTCAGGATAGGCTTTAAAAAGCAAGTGCTAGTCGAGAGACAATGAGCCGTTTAAAGTTTGCATGAATGATAATGTAAAAATTATGCATTATTGTACACTACTTTTGCTTAGCTAAACTGTTAAGTATTTAAAAAAACCTTTTGGTTAAATTCACTCCTGGACATAAATGTATCCCTAAAGAAAGTTAAAATGAAATAGTAAGAAACAAAAAACTATTGGTGTTCCTAATCTATTACTTTTCAATCTCAAATTAAACTGCAAGAAGTTTAAATTTTTATTTACTTTATATATTAATTTTTTGTGAGTCATTTAATTAAGAAAATTTGGTCATATCAGCACTTGTTTTTTATATCTAGCTTATACTGTAAATGCAAATTTTAGAAATACTTCGCTTACGGAGGGAGTAATATTTTTTTTTTTATTTCTTGATCCAAAAGTTGAAACAAGCAACAGGTATGAACGATTAGGGAAAAATAAACCAGTCTACTCCGTATATGAAATTAGCTAATATGTAATCAATTCTTATCTTTATTGGCCAAGATTGATAGAACTGTCACGAAGTATATGATCAAGTAAAATAATTCTCAGTCGTAATATACAACAAAATGATATAAATTTTAAACTAGCCACTACTAGGTACTCCATATTTATTGAATTCTGATTTGATATTAAAAAATACAATGATTATATGAAATATTATTATGGTTAAAGTATTACTCCGGAATATAATGATACTCAATTTGTAAAATTGATAATTCCTACTCCCACCCCTCCGTAATAAACCTTAGCCCTGGCAATTACATCCCATAAGTTTTGTTGACTTTTTCAATCATAATTTTGACCCAAATGTCAAAGAAACTTGTATACTTCAATTGTAGAGGCTGGCAAGGGTGGTTGTGAAGGGGCAAGATTAGGGCGAATTGAAGGTTTATGAGGAGAGTGAAAAGAGGCAAAAATTGTCAATTTTATGAACGGATTAGAGCACCGCAGGTACCCTGATTGAAATGGGGTCACGGAGTTGTACTGTTGGTTAATAATGGCAATTTTTGTTATTTCAAAGAAAGAAAAGGCAAATTATAGTAAAGGAAAATAAGCATTACGATTAAACGAAACAAAAAGTAGTAGTAGCAGTAGTACAAAATGCCATCATCCGAAGCATAATTAAGCAGCTTAATTAGTTAATTAAACCCACAAACAAAAACCATTTATATAAAGAAGAACATATAACTTCCACTACTCGTTGCCGCGGAGATCACGGAAGTAGGAAGCCGGGTCCCGCTCAAACTCATCCCTGAAGATGCGGTTCTGCGGCCTTCCCGGAGCTCTCATGGTCGGCCTGCCGCCGCCGAAGAGCATGGATCCAAGCCACGAGATCAGAGCGACAGCAGCGACGCCTAATGCGACCTCAAGGCCGGCGGGTTTCTCTCCCTGCTCATCGCCGGTGTTGTTACCGTTGCCTTTTCCGTTATTGGCGGAAGCCATTGCAGTGGACTCTCACCTCAGCTCTTCTAATTAAATAAGTGACTCTTTAGTTTCTTTTTCACTGGCAGGAGACTGATTTGTTGCAGGAATTGCATGAAGCATTCTATTTGTAGTCCAGATATAGAGCGCGCGCATGCATGCATGCATGCATGCATAGACGGACGTGAAAACGGTTGGATTCCCTAGAAAAATCTATCATAAATGTGGCCGGCTAACCAGTGTTTAGATCTGGCCATAATTAATGATGTTTGCCTAGAAAATACAAACGACCTCTTTCATTAAGGTAAATAAAATAAGAAATATTTGCCCTAAATAACACCAAAACTTAAGTCATTTATCTTTTTTTTTTTGAACACTGCACAATCTTATATTATCACAAACGCAAATCCATGCATGATTACAACAAGAGCTTACTACCTATCATCTTACATAAACCATCTGCTATCAATCGTACTATATTTTCCTCCTATACAAATAGGTATTAAGATTGAACCAAGTATAAGAAATACTTTCCTCTACTTTAATATTCTCTCTTGCGAAAATTTTCTTGTTCTAGCCCTCCAGATTGAGTAACATATTGCTGCCCAGACTGCTCTCCAGACCATCTTTTGCTTCCTACTGCCCTTCCTTAGGTATTTCGAACAGAATTCTTGTGGTGACTCCCCACCTACTTCACAGCCCAGGCTGGTCATGATGCTCCCAAATATGCAGTTTGCATAGTCACATTTCCAGAACAAGTGGTTTATATCTTCATTTCCACTATCACACAGCACACATCCATTGTCAATAATTAGAAATCTACTCAGCCGTTGCTTAGTTTGGAGCCTCCCTTTCAGTAGCATCCAAACAAACATTTTGTGCTTTGGCATTAAATTGTTTTATTCTCTAAATAGCACTTAATAATTATAATGTCCATAATGTCTAGTGATGATGAATATTTGCTTGAATAATGACTAATACATAATGACTAAAAGTGCTACATTGGGAAGAAAAACACATGTAGTGCTATTTAGGAAAACTCATTATATTTTAGTGTTATTTAAGTAAATTTCTGATAAAATAACATCAAAACGCCCCGCTTTTCTGGGGTCTTCCAAATTAAAATTAATTTCACATTCTAATATTGTGTGAAATGGTACAATCTTTTTTGCATTGTTGCCGATTTTGGGCCTTCGATGGAATTGAAGAAGGAATATGCTTTATTTCTTTGTGCAAAAGAATCTCACTTTTCTGTTCTTT
The DNA here is from genome assembly GCA_003260385.1 of Cuscuta australis. Lineage (NCBI taxonomy): Eukaryota > Viridiplantae > Streptophyta > Magnoliopsida > Solanales > Convolvulaceae > Cuscuta > Cuscuta australis. Next base: position 3,858,069 of record NQVE01000215.1, on the reverse strand, counting down.
ATACAAATTTGAACGACTTATTTTTTTTTTTTTTACTTTTGACACATTATATTTTATTTTAAGATGAAGTCAAACAATAATACCACACAAATTATAGTTTATTCAGTTGATTGAAAACCGTGATAATCACATATATAGTACAATGTATGTACTCCGTATTTTATTTTTTTATTTTTGAGTGACAGTATTATACAGTAATTAATAATTAGGGAAAGAATTGAATAATAATACTCTGAATACAACAAATTAAAAACAATCATAAATGCAGACGCAGTAGATATGATCGGGGGGGTCCGGACCTCTGACTTGGCACTCGGCGAATGGATTGTGTCCTTTGAACATTTCATTGCAGTCTTTCTGGCAGCGCTCGAAACCCCAGTAGCATCCGTCTATCATCTTCCTGCACGCCCCCGGATAGTCCACCCCGCCCTCCCCCTCCTCCCCTTTTCCACTTCCGCCGCCGCCCCTCCCCGCCACCCATTCGCCGCCGCCGCCGCCTTCTGCTTCTGCCACCCTCATTTCCCCTGCATCCCATTCATGACGACTCACTATAGAAATTACTCTATTTGAGTTTTGAGGATGGAAAGAATTTAGGATGGGAAAAATGATTACTAGATTAGGTGAAAAGACACTCGGACCAAACCACGTTAAAAGATTGAATCCAATCAACTACTTAGTTCAACTCCAAAACTTATATACAAATTTATTTTCTTTTCAAGTTTCGACATCGGTTTATGACATTAAGTATTGATATCAAATGATCTATATGTCGATTTAATCACACATTTTTTAGTTTTTAACACTTCTATCGAATTCGATAAAAGTCAGAACTTTGTAAAAAAAATTTGAAACGGAATAAGTATTAAATTAAATACCTGATTTTTTTATTTGTTTAGCGTTTTAGATAAAATTATAATGATGTAAATTAGTTTTGAAAACGGTAATGATAGATCTTAGCATAGATAACATTTTTTAAAATACTAACGTCAAACTCTAATTTTGTTTCCAAATCGGACCTACATGTGATCTTGTGGAAGATTCTTTCTTTTCATTGAGTTATTTGAATGATTTAAAATTTTAAAACTAATACGGAGTAATAGGAGATACTCCGTACTTCTCAACAAGTTCTTATATAAATCGGCTAGAAGTAGACTTGATCATGCCCGCGAGCTTAGGCTTAACATTCTAGGGTACGAGTCGGACTTGGACCTTATAAAAGATGGACCGAATAGTTTAGGCCTGGGCTCTGATTTTATGCTCAAGCCCGGATTGGGCCAACTTGAATAAATTAAAATATTTATTATTAGTATAATTATAATAAAATAATAATAATAATGTTAGTATTAATAATAATAATAAAAAGAACAATATTATTTCAAATCATTATAAACACACATACACACTTTTATGGAAAAAAATGTGAATTATAAGCATATTTAATAAATTAAATACATCATTATTACTCCATTTTGTTTACTACGTAAATTGATAATGATATTCTAATGAATAATACTCCCTCCATCCCTGAGTATTGTCCACTTTTGACTTTTTTAGTCAAAATTGGTAAACTTTGACATCAAATTAAATAAAAATGATATTAGATATTAATACAAAAATAGTATTAGTAGATTTATTATATCAAATATTTTCAAAATATTATTTTATCTAATTAGTATACATTATATATTTAATTTAATTTTAAGTCAAAAGTTAAAAACAGTTGGCCGAAAAAGTCCAAACTCGACAAATACTTAGGGACAGAGGTAGTACTTCGTAGTCCGTATGTAGTAGCAATATCAAACCAAAGATATTTTATATATTAGTTGTTCTTTTACGCGGGTCGGACTCGGGCTTTATATCTTAGGCCCGCTATACGGTTCGGGCTAGATTCAAAGTTAGAAAATTCTCGTAATGTAGCATCTCAGCCCTGTCTGAAATCTGGTTTGGCCCGCACTTTGTTCAGGTCTAGCTAAAAGTTAGGAAATAACCGGAATGCATCTAAATTGTAAAATGATGTCCGAATGACCAAATAAATATTTTTTAGGAGTGCTAGGGGACCCTAAGATTTTGACACCAAATACGCACCAAGACCAATACAGACACGTTCGAATATTTAATGTCCAAATATGACGGGGTACACCAAATGTTGTGGTGTTCGTATTAGTCTTGGTGTGAATTTAGTGTCAAATACTTATAGCGCACCTAGCATTTTTGTTTTTTAGTACCATTAATTCTACTACATACTCCCTTCGTCTCCCTGTATTTGTCCACATTTGACTTTTGAAACTGTTCATCTAAGCACTTTGACTAATCAAATTCTCTCAAAGGCCTAAATATAGTCATGTGTGATCTTGTTTGATTTGTCTTAGCATATACTCCCTCTGTTCCACAAAATCCTTCCAGTTTTGACTTTGGGGAAAAATAAGAAAAGTGTAATTTTGGTTGACTTTCCAATTTTGCCCCTGATGTGATGCGAAAAAGTAAGATGGGATAATTTGGTTATTAGTGAAAAAGTATGATGTCACAGGTAAGGTATGAAAAAGTAGGGGTAAAAGTGGTTTTTTAATAGAAAGTGGAAGTGTTTTGTGGAAAGCAAAAAAACGAAAGAGGAAGAGTTTTGTGGAACGGGGGGAGTAGATTATTAATATATAATTTTTATAATTTTTTAATATACAAATTACAAGATAAAATGGATTAAAGAAGTGCATTGGATGGTGTACAAAAATGAAAGTGGACAAATACAGGGAGTACTTTTTAAAACTCCTAAAGTCCTGACTCACAAATAGTCAATGTTGGCATTAAGGTTTAAATTTGTGGCATGACGTCTTATTTTAAAAAAAAAAGTCACAATTATATCACTCGATCACAAAAAAATCTGCCCGAATGGACATTTTTCATTTAATAATTTAGCAATTAATTAAAGCATTGAAGCATGTATATATAGAACATATAAACTAATCTTAATTAATTACCTGAAGACGCAAATATAAGAACGACAAAGATGAAAAATAAAAGTGATAAGGTGGCCATTTTAATATATTTTCTAGTAAGATTAATAATCTTTATTATTATATTAATTTGCAAACAAAGATGTGGTGCTTATATAGCCGTCCAAGTGGCCCTGATGCGTACTCCCTGTTCCGAAGTATTTTTCTATTTTCTATTTTTCTCGGTCAAATTAGTAAAATTGACCCCAAATTAAATAAAAATGTTATTAAATATTGATACGAAATAGTTTTATTAGATTTATTATATAAAATATTTTCAAAACATTAATTTGTCTAATTAATATACAATATATATTTATTTAATTATAAGTCAAAAGTTGAAAACGATTGACTGAAAAAAATCAAATCTGGACAAATATTCTAGGACGGATACTACTTAGTATTTTTGGTGCATGTTTTAGTTACTAAATGGTTTTATCCATTTTCCATTTGTGGCTGTTTTTAAAATTCTAAGTTTCGATCATCTCTATTTAATTAAATATTACCCATTAAATTAGTTTGCGCAGAAGCCAAGTGATCATTCTTAGTTTGTAAAGAAACATGATAAAGAAATATGAGGAAAAAAAAGGAATATCCTTAAAATGTCATACTCATATTCCTAACGAAGTATTAATGACAACTGAAAAAATATCATAAGAAGCATATTATTAATTTATGTTTTTTAAAAAGTTATTTTTTACTCCATCTATCTGTTTCAAAGTGATTTATTTCTTTACTATTACAACTTAAGATAACTTTTGTTTATTTACATATTTCCATTGGTCATTTGATAAGAAAATATACTTGTCATCTCTTGTTTTGTAAAACTTTTGATATAGTTGTTAAATATGTAAGTTTTATTTTTATTTCTGTATATAGTGATTTCTAAATAAAATTATTTCAAAAATCATAAGATTTTGCACGCCGTTTGAACAAAAAACTTTTTTTAAACGGAGGGAGTATAATTTTTTTTATCACTTAGTATACTTTTGTTATAATGTAGTATTTGTTCATATTTTTTTATCAACATATTCAAATATGGAAAGTTATCGCCTTCACTGGGGGTTCGAATACTTAACCATGGGTGGCCCAGAGGGTGTGCAAGGTGGTCAACCGCTGAGGGTCCCTAAAATTTTAGGGTCCCATATTTTTAAATTCGGCATTAATTTTGAAGCATAAGTATTTTAAACAAACAAAATAGGGCTTAAAATGTAAATTTTAGACCGGACCAATTTTATTTTTTAATTTTTTGGGGCCGGCCCTGTACTTAACCTCCCATAACTCTGTTATAATATACTCCGCATGTAATATGCGTACATATTTTTTCAAAAAATTGCTGCTGGGTACCCCTAATTTTGGGATAAAGACTAGCAGGTCCTATTGTTTTTCAAAATATACTCCGAGGTACCATAAGATATTCGAAAACTGACTCCGGGGTGACAATCCGTCATTCTCTCCGTTAACATTTCTTCTCCGTTATCCTCCTCCTCCTCTTCTCAAAAAATTGCTGCCAAGTACCCCTTATTTTCGGATAAAGACTGGCAGGTCCCATTGTTTTCTTCTTCTTCCTCTTTTCTTCTTTTCTTCTTCTTTCTCCTGCCTTCCAGAGTTCCAATGACCTCCATTCCTCTCCCACCCACGTTTTTTCTTCTTTTACCTTTTCTTTTGTTTTTTTCTTCTTCTATTATAATTATTATTATTTGTTAATAATTATTATAATTAATTACTTCATAATTATTATTTTCTTATTCTATTATTATTATTAATTTTTTGATTTATTATTATTACTATTATTATTAAAAATTAATTGTTAGTTTTACCACTCTTTTCTATAAAAACACTAATTGTTATTTAGAAAAATAGCACTTATTATAAAATAACACTTATTATTAATACTATTATTTATTTTAAGCAATTAATTAGTAATTTTACTTCTATACTTTTTTAAAAAATACCACTAGTTATTATTACTACTTCATATTAATTACTCCTCTGTTCTAGAGTATTTGTCTACTTTTGTTTTTTGGTCAAAATTGATAATATTATGTATTTCCTATTATTTCCTTAATTATTATTAAAAGTTAATTGCAGAGTAGTAATTTTATTACTCTATTTTTAAGAAATACGGAGTAACAATCATTATTATTTAGAAAAATAGTACTCCGCATTAGTCATTGATAGTCGTCATTGGTAATGGTGTCATGGTAAATCGAGAAAACAAGAGGACTTGAGAAAAGAATAAAATGAAACAATAAAAATAGTGTTAAATTTAATATGTCTTGTAAAGATAATATGAAACAATAAAAATAGTGTTAAATTTAATATTATTATGAATTACGACGTATAATTTATAACCAAGTGATCAAATAATTTTAATTTTATAAATGATACGTAAGTTCCCTCTTCAGTCACAAACATCATATTTTAAATTCCCATGAGTAAATTTTTTTAAAAAATGGGACCTCCCAGTCTTTATCCGAAAATAAGGGGTACCTGACAGCAATTTTTTGAGAAGAGGAGGAGGAGGAGGATAACGGAGAAGAAATGTTAACGGAGAGAATGACGGATTGTCACCCCGGAGTCAGTTTTCGAATATCTTAAGGTACCTCGGAGTATATTTTGAAAAACAATGGGACCTGCTAGTTTTTATCCCAAAATTAGAGGTACCCAGCAGCAATTTTTTGCATATTTTTTTCTCAATTTATTGAAACTTAGAGAGTTATTATTTTCAGTGGAGTTGAAAACTTAACCTCTCATTTAGAAGAGCCACAATAGTGCCGCTAGACGACAAGATCTTGACGTGTTTTTATAAGTTGTTAATACTAAAAACAAACTTGTTGTAAACAAGGACTTTGTTTGATGTCTTTTTCGAACAATGTTGCATAATAGTGTGTAATAGTGTCTTTTATTAAATTTGAGAATATTGACGAAAATTAGAGAATTTGCGTAAATGTTCCTTTATTATAAATGCATGAAAAAATTCTTATTTCAATAATTCTAGGTTTACTCTCACCTCAATTAGTCATTAAAATACTTTCTTTTCAATGAATTTTTTTATTAATCACAACAAAAATATACCCTAATTTTTTTAAACAAAAGGGAGTAAAATTATATTAATGATATGATGAAGTCAGGGGGAGAAATGTTCCATTCTCCCCTGCTCTGAGGTGAATGAGAAGCTCGCGTTAGTACTGGCGCCGCCTCATTAGCAGAACGATAAACAAAGTGAAAATGAAAGATTCCATCGCACGAAGTCAATAAGGATTTACAATCAGTAATAATCGAAGAGAAATAAGACCAATCACCAGAAGAGTTATTCAGTGCATCCACAACCTCCTTACAATAAGTTTCAATCTCTACCTGCTTCCAACATTTTGATTTGATCCAGCTAAGGGCCTCCTTAACTACCACTGCCTCTGCATCCCTAGAAACGTAGCTACCCTTGAAAGATATATTCTTAGCTGCCAAAAATACTCCCATCATATCATCAACGAAGCATGTGGATGCATCAATATTAACCTTCATGAATCCATCACGTGGTCTTGACCATGAATTTCCTGTGACCCCCTCTAGTGTTGGGTTAGCTGACGACCACCACTCCTCAAAATGAGCTTTGGCTTTTAGCCACGTACCTATTGGGGTCGAGTTTCTACCCCGCCAAACTCTATCATTTTGGGTCTTCCATATTGAGCACAAGACATGAAACACCAAGGCGATGAATTAAAGTGTACATAGATAAAAAAGGATTACATACCAATTATTTTAGAGCCTCCCTCACTTATAGAGAGAATGATTAACTCAAACCCATTTGGCCAATTCTGTATAAGGACATGCCAGTCTAGTTTAGTTTGAATGAATCTAATCTATTTTTTGTTCTGGTCTGATCTGTACCAAGAAAAGTTGAAGAACAAATCCAAACTCTTATACACCAATAACTTTTTCAAAACTAATGGAATTAGAAGTTTTAGAACTCAACTATAATTCTAAATTCCAACATTCCTACACCGAAGCCGATAAGAAATTAAGAACAAAATATAGCTGGAATATATATGCTTTGTACAACTAGCTTGCTTATCACATGATTCCTCACCACAGAGCTGATGATGGGTCAAAAATTTTCCCAGCTTCCCATATATATGTACATGCGAAGAGTTGGGTCGTCAAGTAGAATGCATATATTTTTCCTTCATGCGTGATATAAGCTTGAATTTCTCCTCGGCTTCAACTTGCTGGCGAATATCCCCCCTTGAAGCCCGATCCGGGTGGAATGTCAGCAACGCCCTCTTGTAAGCTGCACGTACCTGCAAACGCCATTGCTTTCTCCCTCAAATTATCTTCCATGTTATAGTATGTATTAACTTAACAAGCCCCAAAACCGGGCCGTGCATTGAAAGAAACAATTTCATAGGCATTGATGCAAGTTCGAGATGTGTTTTTTTGTACTCACCATACCAATTCCAAGTTATGTTTATTACTCTCTAGTCTCTTTTTGTCAAATTTTGTCAAAACTTGGAAGTTTATAAAGATGGATTAAATAGAATAAGGCATAGATTACAGAAATGAATAACAAATAATTGCATGAATCTACAATAAATATGATATATACCATCTACAATAAAGATGCAATATAAGCCATAACAATATACACAACTTCCAGGTATACAGCTTTTTCAAAGAGGAGATTAACCAATATCATGAAAAATAGAATCTGCAGCCAGAGAAATACAGGAACTATTGCAGCAATTCGGATAGTTTCAAACACTATGTTACTTTGTCTTCCTTGTACAAAGAGAATCATAGGAAAGAAGTGAACCTCTTTGCCTTTTTGAAAATGTCTAATATGTCAGGCAAGACAAATACAATTTAAAGAAAGTTAAAACTATGAGAAAAATGTACCTCATTCAACTTTGGAGAAGGGCTGCCACCAACTGTAATGCCCAAACCCCGTAAGACAGAAGCCATGTCACAGCATGTTTTTTCTAGTTTACTAAGTTCTCTTCTGACTTCACTGCGAATCACATCCTTTGTGTTCATATTCTCTTCATCCTGAGATTTACCATACAGAAACAATATCTTGCTCAGGAAAATATCTAGAAGGATTTTAATGCATGCAGAGTTAACTATAATTTAAACTCTCTGTAAACTGCATGCATGGCTTCTTTAACGAATTGAACGAATGACTTAGCGGATGACTTTGTGCCATTGATGGACTAAGGGCAGATGGTAAACTGATAAAGAAAAGGAAAGCTGACGGATAAATTGTGGCTAGCTATTCAAAGAGATTCACCGTTATGGAATGGAAAGAATGAATCCGCAACATGAAAACAGAGAGTGCTGAGGGCATTCTTTGGAAGATCCATCTTTGCCTCTCTGGTCCTCTAAACCAGCCCTTTATATTATATATTGCATCTAGAATCTCAACTTTAAACAACTTATTGGAAATACACGACTTCCCACTAAAAATGTCACAAAATCCCCTGCTCTTGAGAGATGCCCTTAGCATTGAGGAACATGTATGCACTTGGGTGTATATGCAACTCGCGTAGTGTATAGCTACAAACTTACAATTAGCCTTTTGAGCATTAAAAGTATTCTAGTCTCACACCATCATTTTCCATCCAAATACAGCAATGTTAACTACTACCTCCGTCCCTGAGTATTTGTCCAGTTTTGACTTTTTTCGGTCAACTGTTTTCAACCTTTGACCTATAATTAAATAAAATATATATTTTATATTAATTAGATAAAATAACATTTGGAAAATACTTGATATGATAAATCTAATAAAATTATTTTTGTATCAATATCTAATATCATTTTAATTTAATTTAAAGTCAAAGTTTACCAATTTTGACCGAAAAAAAGTCAAAAGTGAACAAATACTCGGAGGGAGTATATAATAATAAAGAACAAATGGTGATGGATATTTTTCAGTCAAACTTACACTTTCATCATTAGTAAACATAGTAATGCCTTTTCAGCCAAGCCAATGCATTGTCACAAATGCCCGTCAACCTCCACTCTCTACTCTCTAGACAAATCATCTTTGATGAACATGTTTCTAGTTTCTTTATCTAATTTCTATATCAACTTATACTTAAAACCATGTTAAAATCGTATTAAATCTCTATTCTATATTTGAAATATATATCTAATTATTAAAATCATAAAACTTTAAACTCCATTGATAAGTTAATACTCCATATGTCGCAAAATAAACTTCACATTTTCCTTTTTGGTAGTTCCAACTTCCAAATAAATTTCACACTTCTCTTTTTTCTTCTTTAGGAATGAAATATGGGGCTCACAATTTTTGTCTCTCTATTTTAATTTCAATCATCCACTTATTACTTTTCAACACATTTCTTGAAGTTTGTGAAATAAAAAACTAATGTTTATTTCGAGATAGGGACATGGAATGTAAAAAGCTTTAATATTTACTGAGTAAATTTTTGTTATGACATGTATCTTATTTTCAGTACTTGTCAATTTTCAGGGCTAGATACAAACAACTGTGTGTATTGTGTACCATGACTAAATATTAATTTTAAAATTTCTTTCAAAAAACAAATTAAAAATAAATGATCTGGATCCGCAAGGGACGCATTTACCCATATGGGTCCGGCCTGTGAAGATCCATTAGTTATATGGGTCCAAAACAAATAGTAATGTGAATCTGGATAGGTCTACCCTCTGTGCTGAAACACTCCATCCAAAAGGAACACAGTGTGATGAGGAATTATGTCCTCGAACATAACACAGTGTGACCAGCCAATCTTCCATCAGTATGTCGATTACTAGAGGGACAATACTTCAAACTTGGTGGTTTTCTGTGAGTCGCTCAAACTTTGTATTATTTTATTTTTACCAGCGAAACTTTGTACTCTGTATTATTCATGGAAACTTTTCCATGAAAAAATGCACAATAAGTTATTAGAAAATAACTTCACAAACTACATGTAAATACCTTCTTCTGTGTCTCTCTCATTTCCTCCAAACGTTGCTTTTGTCTTCTCTCCATGTCTAGTAAACGCATTCGTTCAGCTTTCCTTCTCTTCACCAATCGCCGCATCTGTTGTGCCTCTTCAGCCTGATAATGAAAAGAAAATATTAGCACGTAAAAGTGTAGACCTGCACAGGCTGAATGCCAGGAAAATAGAGGGAATGTAAATCAATGGGGCTAATTAGAGTAAGATAGTTTGTTCCACATTTACCAAAATATAATGGTATTGCTAAAGTAAGATGCAACAAATTGAAGCTGTTAGGAGTGTTAGACAAAGAAGAATTCACACAGTATTGGTAATTTATTACTGTTGAAGGTCAGTTGTAGTTGGTTGAAGCTTAGGTGATGTTATTAGTCAAAATCTGAATAACATTGTATGTATATACATTGCACGTATACATTTTAAAAATAAGAAATAGGGATTATTATTTTGCCCTCAACATAGAGGAATTAGAAAAGGAAAAATGGATCCAACAACCCATAAAGTCATAAACTAAGGATTAACTCCAAAACAGAAAAAAGTGCATAAAAATTAAAAATGAGGCCAGGCTTTGCTTTAAAGCGGAAGCACATAGGAAAGAAAGAAATGTGTTGCTAGGATCAAAACAAAGGATCATTATACCAAAAACACACCAACTAAATAGAATGTGGAGTGACTTAGGCCCTGTTCCGTTCAACTTATTTTTTCTTATTCTTATTAAAATCAGATCAGACCAGATCAGATCAGATCGAATCAGATCAGATTAGAACAAATTAGATCATATCAGATCAGACCAGATCTAATTAGATCAGATCATATCAGATCCAATCAAATCAGACCAGATCAGATCCCATAAAGAATTATTATTATTATTGTTGTTGTTGTTGTTGTTATTATTATTATTATTATTATTATTATTAAAAATGAAAAAGAATAAACTTTAGAAACAAGTTAAATAGAAAACTGAGAAATTAATCCTTAATTATTAGACGTCGAAAAAATTAATTTTAAAATACATTGACAATGTCAATCTAATTCTACTTTTAAAACACATTTTTATTGCTACCTGTAATTTGAGTTTCTAAAGTTTTGATCTTTTATAAGGATGAGATATTTTAATAAAAATACTATCTCTTCTCTGTATTGATTTATATAAATTAAATATTTATTCTAATGTATGTATGAACTAATTATTAAAATATTAAATCAACATTCTTATTTCACAAACAATAATCATAAAATAAAAAATATTATTACATTAAAATATGAATGATTATTCTAATATATAAATTAACTAATTTTATTTTATTAAAAAATAATTATAAAATGAAAAATATTGATTATATTATAATATGAATTATCATTACAATTTTCAAACGTTATTATAAACTCAAATCAAATTATTGATTTGAATTTTAAATCAAATCATAATTAATCAGATCCAATCAGATGAGATGAGATGAGATCAGATTAGATTAGATCAGATCCAATCAGATCAGATCAGACCAGACCAGACCAGAACTACAAAAAATCAGATCAGATCAGAAAAAATAAGTTGAACGGAACAGAGCCTTATCCAGAAGTATTGATTGGAAACCAGATTGAAATAAATTTTGACCAATAGAAATGAAAAAAATAAAAGAAACATTTCACATAGCCCGCAATTAGTCATTTGCTTTGTTTAGAAGAAAAGTAGTTACATCTTAAAGCCAAAGATGCTGAAGTAGTCATAAAATACAAGGACAGTCTCTTGAGGAAATCAAATCATAAACCCTAAAATTTTCAAAATGTAATCAGGTGTTCCAGAAGGATATGAAATCAACATATGTGCATGGGCAGATGAGTTCAAAGACTCTGGTTTACCTTATTAAAGCTTGATGTTTTATATTTCTATGCAGTTCCTGGACAAGTTTCCCAATGTCTAGACTAGATTTAGCATGCATAGGAAATAAAAGGATAAAAAACCAGTTTCTAGCCGATGGAAACTTATATCAGCATAGATGACACACCTGAATCTGTAATGCTCTCCGCCTAGAAGCCAGTTCTTCCTCTAGTGCCTTCTTGTACTCATCAGTTTCTTTAAGCCTTTCTTTTTCAGTAATCAACGTACTACAATTATTATCATGTATGGCTTCCTCCTTTTCTTCATCATATGATACATTTTTGCTAAAATTATCAACTAGACCAGTGCTACAATTGTTGACAGAATACATGTTACCATTAGTGTCTTCACTATGTGACTTGTAATTCATAGACATATTCTTCTCTTCAATGCCACTGCTTCTATGGGTTGACTTTTTGGTAAGCTTAGAGTTCGAATTGGTAGCAAAATTGCTTCCACAAACAGTAAAACTACAGTGTTCGTTACCATTTTCATCACCATAGGAACAAAGATCTTCATGTAGGCAATCCCCTTTACCTAATGAACTATCTTGCATGAGACAGGAGAATTTGACACCGGACATGGGTTTTGATATACATGGTTCAGAAAAGGGGTCTTTCAAATTATATTGAAAATCAATATCCATATCCTCAGCACAATTTGGAAACCCGGAACTGGAAGCACCAGAACTGTCATTTCCTCCTGCACCAAGCAACACATCTTCTTTCTCTTCACCAGCCGCACCCATACTAGGAATGCAGTGATTTTCTCCAGTTTGTTCATGCTCAGGTTGTGATTCAGTATTCTGGTCACGATTAATCCTCTTAGAGGAAGATTTCACCCATTCTTTCGGACACTTTCCAAAAGATTCAATTATCAACTCACAGTCAGAATCAGAACTAGTCTCTGAATCAGAAACCGAAAAGCCATAGATATTACCATTTACTGCTCTCCTCGAGTAAGTTCTTCTGTTTTTCGATAGCTTCACTGGAGCTTTCCTTTCTTGAACAAATAGACAATCATCGCTGTTCTCATCTGACATGTAGGGTGAGAAATATCTTTCTCTACTACTTTCAGAATGGATGTCTTCTTTGCCATCACCATCATCGTCGTCTATTAATATTACATTCTTCAGCAAGCACCTTGCGGATTTACTCTGGGTTATTGGCTGCTTAATCTTTTTGAGGAAACATTCCGGGCTATCAAGGATAATGACGTCGCTAAGGTCATCTTTCTCGATTTCAGTCGGGACACCATCACCAGTTCTGGGTTTATTTCTACACCTCCTCAGCATTTTAATTTAACCAATCTGTGCCTGAAATCAATTTACTACCTATTTCATGTACATAAAAGAATCTGATCTTGGAAATGCCAGATGACGGAAGATGGGAAAATGGATACAAATACAAACGCCAAAACTCAGCACAATCAAACCCACCACCGTTTTTAACATAATCAAACGCTGGAGAATGGAACTTACCCTGATGGCATAAGAAATGAGCTCCCACAGATAGCAGAAGCCAAAGAAACCCCAATTTTCAAGCTCTCATACACTAAGAAGCATGGACACGCCAAGTCTGGGGAGAAATCGGGCGGACACTCCACGCCGGGCAGGCAAATGCTTGACCGGATTCAGGCCTCCGATGGGACCGGCCAAAAATCGAATTTTTCTGGGGCAGGGAGAATCGGGTGAACTTTTTTCTGCAGAAAGAGGGGAGAAGCTCCAAACTCAGATCTGTTTGGGAATTTGGTGTGGGAGGCTTTGGAGCGGTTTTCGAATTCCTAGTGTGCAGGCCGGGCTCTTTTTCGGATCGGGTCTGGCCCGACCCATTAAAACACGATTTCGGGCTCTATTGGTATTTGTGGGCTTTGAGCTGGCTGAAATTCCGTTCCGCGGGCTGGGAAAAATGATGCTTCCGGACCAAGCCCAAAGATCACTCAGCGATGAACACTAACTGAAAGCAGCCGGGAATGAGTACCTATCCCTTACGGGAATTGAACCCGTGTCTTCGACTTGAAGAAACGATGTCTTAACCACCGGACGAAAGGGACCAAAAATTAGTTGAATGAAACGTTACACTTCGCAAATTATGTTACACTTTGCATAAATAACATAGTTACAGTCATTTGGAACGAATATGAGTTGGACAACGTACCTCTAAATGAATTGAAAACCGGTCTACATTTATAGAGAGTACTTTTTATTAATCAATTAGGACGTTCTTTAAGAATACGAAAGATAATGACTTTTTTGAGCCGCTTTCAAAGTCATCACTTTAATACTCTCTATCACAACAAGATTAGACTCTACACTATTTAAAAGTTACGCAAAAGTTTATTTGTTTTTGCATTTTGATTGATTGTTTAGTAAAATAAATTATTATTGTCATCTCTAGTTTTGTGAAATTTTTGCCGTATTTTTAAATATGAGTAATTTATATTTTTAATTTATATATCAATTTTTAAATAAAATAAATTTTAAAGTTTGAAATTTCGAATCATTTTACATAAAGTGTAAAATATTTGAGGACGGAGGGAGCATATATTTTCAATCTTATAATTTCAACTTTTATAATCTTATAAATGCTTGGAGTGGTTTCCTTGCCATTATGCAAGAATCCTTCCACTAAATCTTCATTTGGGTTGGAAAAACTAACTTCTAATATTTTTTATATTTTTAAGCGCATGAATGAGGCTTGAACACTAGATCTGAAAAAACTTAGAGTGGTTTTCTTGTCGCTACGCCAGCATGTTTTCACAAGAGCGTGTTCTTTTAGGTTAAAAAAATAAATTTTAATTTTTTCCAACTTTTTATAGTTTCTTCCAAATTTTTAAGCGCATGAACGAAGCTCGAGCACTGAATGTGGAAAAGACTAAGTGGTTTCCTTGCCGCTATGCCAATATGCTTCCACTAAGGGCATGTTCTTTTGAATTGAAAATTTTAACTTTTAATTTTTTCTAATTTCTTCTAGTTTATTCCAAAAATGATTTAAAAAGATATTTAATAAATACTGAATACTCCCTCCGTTCTCAAAATCACTTCTTCTCTCAAAATGTTCACTTCCAACAAAATACTCCTACTTTCCAATTAAAAAACCACGTTTAGAGCACTGTAAATACTCTTGAAGCCCCGGGCTTCAAACCGGGGCTTCAAAATTTCTCTCTTTGCCACGTCAGCTTTAACTTACCTCAAAGATTCACTGAAAATGGGTTTGAAGCCCCGGGGCTTCAAACTGGGGCTTCAAACCTTCATTTTTTACATTTTTAAATATATATCTTCTAAAACTAAATTAATAAAATGTAATTAATTTATTATTTAATTATATTGAAACACAAATAATAAAAAAATACTTTCATTAAATTTAAAGAAATTGAAACGACAATAATTTAAAATTTAAAAAATTACATTCATTAAACTAAAAAAACCAACAATAATAAAAAAGATACATTAATAAAAAAACTAATGTAAATTATATTTCTCCTTAATCTCTCTTTGTCTTCGCTCGTAGATCATCTGTTTGAAACCCGATAACGTAGAAATTTCGGTTTCCATGATTTTGATCTCGTCCTCCTGCTCCTTTCGCTTCATCTCCTGCTTGTTTAGCTTCATCCTCTCTTCTTCTCGAAGATTGAACACTCGAAGTTGTTCAACCATTGCCCGACCGATTTCGTCGCGAGAAGAAACAGAAATATAGCCGAACCCTCCCGAACCCGAGACAATGGATTTTGCCTTCTTTCTTCCGATAGTCCGTGGAATGGGGTCCTCGTCATCGGAATCCGCAACGTTGAAGGGAGGCATTTGTTCAGACAACGAACCGATATTGTCGTCGACCTCAACCTCGGCGTCGATGGAGGATCTTTTCTTTGACGATCCGCCGTCGGGATTGTTGAAAATACCACATCGCGTGCTCGTGAGGCTCGAGATCATCGGGGAAGAAGTTGGAGCCGGAAGGATTCATGTTCAAAAGAGAGATGGAGAATTGGAGAATGGAAGAATGTGAAGAAGTTTGAAGGTGTGGGAATGGAAGGGGGGTTTGAAATTTATATTAAAAAAATTAATTTTTCTTTTTTTTGTTTTCAACGGCTCTAATAGCCGTTAGGGGGAGGAGGGGGAGGGGAACCACCAGCGTCATTTCTTTGACGCAGGCTCCATCACAACTAGGTAACGCCGCCGGGGGCGGTGTTTAACGCCCCGGGGCGTGAAAAGCTCCATCACGCCGGTAGGCGTTAGGAGTATTTCAAGTGCCTTTATCCTTACTTTTTCATATCTTACCTATCACATCATACTTTTTCTTTAATAATATATGCATCAAATCTTACTTTTACCAATCACGTCAAAAGCAAAATTAGAACTCAACTATGATTTAACACTTCTTTATTTTTAAGTTTGGTCAAAATTTGAACTTTTTTTGAGAACAGAGGGAATATATCATAACATCATATATCTAAATTTATAACACATCACTTCAAACACTCACAAATATGAAATATTTTTATCTAAAATTAGTTTTCACATATTCATTTAGGCGATCAACTAAATTGAATTCTTTTTGCGCTTTAGTTTTTCTAACATTTTCCAACTCGTCCAATTATTTTCCAATTTCTTTCAATTATTTTCTTACTCTTTCTAGTTTCTCATAAGATCTAATTTTAAAGAATAAATTTTCTAAATAGTCCTTTATAAATGGGTGGTTTCCATATTTATTCTACATTTATCATATATTAAGTAGACAATCCTTATTAATTGGGTATCATTCCACGTTTAGTCCTCCGTCTATTTTTCCATCTTCGTACCATTAGACAAGGACCAAACCTGGAATGCTATCCAATCAATAAGAACCACGAAAATAATATTTGATAATATGGACTAAATATGGAAATTCCCTATTATAAAGAACTTTTTGAAGAATTTTTTCTTTTTAAACCATTTTTAATATAAAAATTAATAGATAGGAAAAATGTATAACTGTAATTTATTTATAAAAAATCAAAATTTGTACACCACAAAAAATAGTTTATCAAAAAAATTAATTTTTAATACGAGAATCTATTCGAAATTGATAGGAATTAAAAAGATATTCGAAGTTATTATCCGTTTTTAATAATGTAAGAGCTTCAAATTTTTATCTACAAAATAAGAGTATAATGCTAATAATGCCAGAGTATTGATCTACTTTTGAGTTTTTTTGTCAAAATCAGTGATCTATGACCATGAATTAAATAAAATTAATATTAGATATTGATACAAAAACGATTTTATTGGATTTATGTAAATAATTTAATTTAATTATAGGTCAAATGTTGAAAATGGTTGACTGCAAAAAGTCAAAATTAGACAAAATACTCAAAGACGGAGGTAGTACTTTCAATGTTAAAAATGAATTTAAAAAGTAAATTCTCCAAATAGTCCTTTATAACAGGAGAATTTTCATATTTAGTTCATATTATAAAATATTATTTTTATGGTCTTTATTGATTGGATACCATTCTACGTTTGGTCCCTTATCTAACGGCATGGAGACAGAAAAATAGACAGAGGACTATTTCAATATAATATTTGATAAATATGAACTAAATATAAAACCCTCAATTTATAAAGGAGTATTTAAAGAATTTACTCAATTTTAAACTTACATCAGGACAGAGGGCCTTTTTTACTCCACGTTTTTTTTACTGGCTAGTGTTCTTTCACAGTTCAGAACAGGCAAGGGCCTTTTTGTAGAAAGTGACCCTACAAAGATACCGAATCCTAGCTAGCTAGCTTTCTTCAACAACAAAAAAAAAGAACAGTAAAAAACATTGAAGAATCAAGTCAAACATAGGGGAGTTTACAGGTCTTTTACTCAATTATCACCCAACAGCTCAGTGGTTGCAGAGAAAAGCTAGCTACCCCCAGTTATTACCCCGCAGTATTTTTCCAATTGAGTCCTTTATAGTCTTTTATAATTGAGACTTATTCCTCAAGTAATTCTTTCGCAAATAATATTATTCAAATGATGATTAATTAAAAGGTATTTTGATATTTCTATCATCTAAATTTAATGTATATTTTTTAAATGATTATTCATATACAATTAAATGTAAAATAAAAAAATTGACTATACATAATCTATAAATTATTAAAAACCTATTAAAAATTAAAGTTCGAATCAAATACACATCTTTAAATTCAAAATACCATTTTAAGAAAATATTTCATTAAAAATGATCATTTTAAAAACTCATTTATATTTAGCTGATAGTAAATACCAAAATACTCTCAATTAATCATCATTTGAGTAATATTATTTACGAAGGATTTACCAAAAAAATAAATCTTAATTACAGAGAAATAAAATTTATTGGAGACTTATTTAGGAAAACGTTTTATCAGAGATGATCGTTTTGAGAATTTACTCTTCTTTTTTTATTTCCATTGGTCATTGCATTGGAGTAGCTAACTAAAGAAAAAGGAGACATATATTAAGGGCGCGTTTGGATCAACATGTTGTTGAGTCCATTCCCATAGTTTTTTTTTCAAGTGTAAAAAAAAAGAAGAGGTTATTTACAAATGGAACAAACTCTAATGTGTCAAATGGACTTTTATAGAGCAACACAACATAAGGGGGGGGGGGGGGGGGGGCTGGCTTGGAATATACACAAACAGACTAGAAGAGGACAATGACAGACTTTCAAGAATATGATCTGACCAAACCAAAATTGCAAAAGGATCTTGATTTGAAGAGACCGCCGAAGAGGAACCTGGTCGTCGGCGATTCTTGAGTTCCCGCTCCCGGATTAACGCCATCGGAGTTTCCCTTCACTCGGAGTATCGTCTGCCCTATGGTCTGCCTCACAGACTCCACAATCTTGGGGTCCACAGGGTACCCCGAGGCATCCCGGACGTAAAACGCGTTAAACGCTTTCCCGCACCTCGTCTTCACCTCGGCTCTCGTCACCGAGAGACTGTTCTCGCGGAAGATTCTAGTCACATCCGAGAGCAGGCCCGTCCTGTCGGTCGTGCAAAGCTCTAGCTTCAATCCCTGCTAGGATTGAAGGATCATAGTTTGTAAGTTGTTGAAGCTAAAAGTCCCATATCCAACAACCAGGCTAAAAGAAGACTACTCACTCCATTACATATAAGCTGTCTCTTCACAATTTATTAATACATTTAAATATAGACACACATTGTGTCTACATTCACCCATTCTTCAATGGATCAAGAAAGCGTTAATAGATCAAGAAAGCGTTAATAGACAGGTAATATGGAATCACAATTCTACATAAGTAAAAAATGCATCTAAGACTAAAGTATTTTCCGGGTTCCAAACGGACCGTTCCACTGACCTCGGACACCCTTCTTAGTATGGCTGCCTCAAGACATTGAATTACCCTTTGTCTTTCTGCTTCAGATTTCACAGGGGATCCATCCACATGCCTTATGCAGTACTCCTTCATGTCAAACCATAGCAAATTAGTTGAAATCTTTTTGTAAAGTTTTGAACTAACTGATCAGTTGAATTCAATTTTTTAATGTGGTTTGATTTAGGTGTCTTATTCAAGAAAATTAAGGTACCTGACGAGCTTCGGCTCCGATGGTATCCACTGAGCCGTGGAAAACCACATACTGCATGTCAGTGAGGGTGCAGATTATGTCAAAGAGAAGCTTCGGTCGATCCTTACAATGGACGGTCACGACCGAATAGTCCTTGTCCTGCCAATTGACCACACTCACATTGGGCCTATCTTGACCGTTACCCAAATCATCCGACGACCGTTCGTAGTCCCGGTCAGCAAACATCAGCTGGTGAAGTCTCCTATCCGCGTGGGTGACCCCGTGAGCGACATGTGTCTTTGCATCCCTACTCCTGTTGCTTCCCTTCAGCACATTGCACAACAGCTTCTTGATAACGGACAGCCTCTCCGGGTCACTCACGGGCCCGCCCGAGTCCTTGTCGGTCACTTGCATTATAGCCGCGGCTCGCGTGTTGTGGGTCCACACCTCGGCGTTGACCACGTTGCATTCTAGATTGGTGAGGACTGCGCTGACCTCGGAGAGCAAACCCGGCCTGTCATTTCCTATTAACTCGATCGATGTGTGGTCCATTGCAGGCGTTACTCCAACCGATCTTCTCATTGAAGAAGCGAAGTAGGAATCCGGCCCAAGAGACTATAAAATGACAAGGAAAATAATTATTACTACTACTAAACAGACAACAAAAATAAAATATTGCAGCAGTTTCACAAGAAGGCTCAGCAACTAACCTTTCTGATATAATCTAACACTGCTTCATCTGTAATCTTGTTCCCCTCTTGATTTGTGACATTGAAGACTATATAAATAAAGATAAATGACTAAGAATGATAAGCTACCATTTGTACAGGGGAAAAGAAGATTTCAACAGGAAATATATGCAGAAAAAATGAGATGAAATATGTTACCATCCATGAACCATCCACCATCAGAGCAAATGTATGCCTTTGTAATGAGAAGGTTAAGATCTGTGAGGATTTGAACCACTTGCAGGAGTATGCCATGTTTGTTGGCACTATCCACCTAACAGTAAAGATAAAAAGACCATTGGAACCTTAGTAATTTATTAAGAGGAAAAACATTAGATTAAGGAGTAAAACTACTGTTTTGCTCTTAGATCTAAAACTAAACCACTAAAGCAGCAACGAACCAAGAGAAGGTAAGCACTGACCTGTATGACAGTGGCATTTTTGCAGGTTTCATTATCAATTACCACTCTGACAAAAAAGGGCAAAACAGTGGGATTTAATGGCTTGTGGAAGAAGATGATTTAAGTAAACACTATCCTGAGATAGAAAAATAAAAGTGGAGCATTACCTTGGTGGATTCATTCTTCTGATGAGTTTTTCATATTCATCATCCATGTTCTGTGAATAGCTCATACTGCCCTCTGAAACAATTTTTTTTTAAAAAAAAAGGGGGAAAAAAAAGGAATTATCACCAGAAGTATCAATCACAGATAAGACAGTTTCCAAGGAGTGTGGAGAAAGCAATTAAGAAGAGAGTAAATTATAAGGCGGCTAATCATGAGAAAAAAAACTTGATCACCAGAAGCAGAACCACACACATGTATATATCAAAGAAGGTCAAACAAGAAACCTAAGACAACCCCCACATAAAAGAGGGGTGTTTGGATGGTGGGTCGTTCTGCTGCCTCTCTGTGTCGGAATTGGGAAATCAATCCATTGAAAAACTCACCAAGAATGACATAAACAGCATAAAACACAGATTTTTTAAAATAGTTTCTATCTTTGTTGGAAATAGCAACAATCAAGATTCCATCAAAACTCTTCAATCCAATAACAACTCAAAAGAAACTCATGAGTTATTCTTAATTTTCACATAATCAAGAGAACCCAAACTATTAAAAAACGAATCTTGACTACCCATCACTCCAAAACCCAAGACCTAAGTATTCAAGAACGGGGAAATGAGAAACAGAGAGCAGAAACAGGGACATACCCATAGTAAATCTCGATGAGTTTGACAAAGGGGAAGAAAGAGTTTGTTGATTCTCCAAGCCAACACGAAAAAAAGGAGACAACTTTTGGATTACCAGAGAGTCTTCAGAAGTACCATATGGGGAAGACTGCAAATCTTGGACAAACTCTCCCCTCCCACGCCCTCTTTATATAATATGGTGTGTATTTTTATGGAATTTAGATTATTCTATTGCCAGTTATGCAACAAGCAAGAGATAATCATGTGCTCAAAACCTGCAACTTTTCAGATTACTGCCATAAATACATACATACAGTACTCCGTATATATGTATATCTATGTGCGTGTAAAGAGACACATAACTCAAATAGACCCTTTCCTGCTCTGTCTTGCTCTTTATGAACCAATACACTATACGGAGTATTTTTTAGGGTAATTGTGTTTTTTACTGTAATATTGAAGGCTTCTAATTACAGTTTATAGTTTATACCGATATTATTAGCCGGATTACTTTCCTCACCTACGGCGCTTGGAGAAAAAGAAAAAAGGGTTAGTGGGGGGGGGGGGGGGGGGTTGGGTTTGTGAAAATTATGTGATTGTAGTCTAAAGCATTGACCATAATATGTAGAAAAAATACATTGTATTATGAAATAATTTAATATCAATATATTCATATTGAATTTTTTAATTAAATATGTATATGTATAAAAAAAGATATTAATGGTCAAAAGTACAATCTTAGAAATCGTGTGAAGAAATATTATTTTCACTATTGAACAAGGAGAACAAGGCTCCGTATATATAGTTACAACAAGGGTGTAAAGAGTAAATAAGTAAACCTATACATAAGGAAAGCTACCATATATACAGGATACTATATTAAATATATAATATATTTAACATGTGCCCGACTAGGTGACCGGAGAAGGACGGACGCCATGTGTCTAAAATCGGAGAAGAGAAGCGATGGCAATCCTTTAGTGAAGATGTCAGCATACTGGGAGGATGATGGGACATGAAGGAAACGAACTTGTCCCAGTGCGACCTTGTCTCTAACAAAATGAATGTCAACCTCTATATGTTTGGTGCGCTGGTGCTGAACAGGGTTAGAGGACAGATAGACGGCACTTACATTGTCACAGAAAACCAGTGTGGCGTGCCTAGGCGGCTGCTGCAGTTCTAGAAGTAGATTTCGGATCCAAGTGGTCTCGGCTACTGCATTGGCAACGGCTCGATATTCTGCCTCAGCGCTCGAACGAGATGTGGTAGCTTGTCTCTTGGAGGACCAAGAGATGAGATTATCCCCAAGGAAAACACAATACCCAGAAGTAGAGCGACGAGTATCAGGGCAGCCCGCCCAGTCAGCATCCGAGTAGGCCTGTAGAGATGCAGTGTTGGTGCGATGAAGGGTAATCCCATGAGTGACGGTGCCATGAAGGTAACAAAGAACCCTCTTCATGGCTGTAAGATGAGTGCTGCGTGGGGCGTGAAGATGAAGACAAAGCTGCTGTACGGCATAAGTGAGGTTAGGACGTGTGAAGGTGAGGTACTGTAATGCGCCAACAATGGATCTGTAAATGGTGGGGTCGGGCAGAGGAGTACCAGATGAAGCTGCCATCTTTGCCTTGGTGTCGACCGGAGTGGAGATGGGCTTGCAGTTGAGCATGTCTGCACGCTCTAAGATGTCATGAGCAAATTGCGTTTGATGAAGGAACATGTCGCTCGCAGTGCGCTGCACACTAATCCCGAGAAAGAAATTCAAGTCACCCATATCTGTCATAGCAAATTCCCCTTTGAGTTTCTGAGAGAGGCAAGTAAGGAGAGAAGTAGAGGAGGCGGTGAGGACGATGTCATCCACATACAGTAATAGGTAAGCCATGTCAACCCCATGTGAATAGACAAAAAGAGAGGTGTCACTCTTGCAACCGCGAAAACCCAGTGTGAGCAGGAAACTAGCAAAGCGGTGATACCAAGACCGAGGAGCCTGCTTTAGACCATATAGAGCCTTCTTCAACCTGCAAACATAGTGTGGTCTGGCAGGGTCTTGGAAGCCGGATGGTTGGCTGGCATAGACAGTTTCCTGGAGAGTACCATTAAGAAAGGCATTCTTGACGTCCATCTGATAAATCGGCCATCCCCGAGTGAGGGCAAGACTGAGGACTACCCGCACAGTGGCCGGTTTGACAACCGGACTGAAAGTCTCGTCATAGTCGATTCCAAAGCGCTGATTAAATCCACGGACCACCCAACGAGCTTTGTACCTGGACAGTTCACCTGTAGGGCCAAATTTGTGGCGGAAGAGCCACTTACCGGTAATGACATTTTGTGTGGGGGAGGGGGGGGGTACTAATTCCCATGTTTCGTTTCTTATTAAAGCATTAAATTCATCACACATAGCATTGTACCAGTTTTGGTCCTTAAGTGCACTACGATAAGAAGGTGGGAGTGGGGAGATATGGGCTGTAGTGTTAAGGTTAAGGATGTGCTTGGGTTTGGATATGCCGACTTTGGAGCGGGTAGTCATAGGGTGTATGTTTTGGACGGGCAGTGGGACATGGGCTGAGGGTTGGGTGTCGGGTTGGGTGGGAGTGGTTGGGGGGAGTGGGGAGGCCGTGGGGTTGGGGCTGGGAATTTGGGCCGTGGGAGGTTGGGGAGTGGGCCATGGGGTTGGGTGTGGTGTGTTGGGCCGTGGGGTTGGTTGAGAAGTGGTGAGCGTGGGGGGTTATGTCGTCCTCCGTGGTGTCAAGAAAGGCGAGATCAGTGGGGGTGATGGGGTGAGAGTAGGGATATGTGACTTCATCGAAAGTAACATGACGGGAGGTAATGACCTTATGGGTGAGGAGGTCAAGACAACGGTATCCCCGTTGGTCGGACGGGTAGCCGAGGAAGACGCAGCGGACCGAACGAGGTGCTAGTTTGTTGGTGGCAGTGGCGGAAATATTCAGGTAGCATAAGCAGCCGAAGACACGAAGGTGTGAGTAGGTAGGAGGGGTGCCATAGAGGACTTCATGGGGCGTGCGATTTTGAAGGGTGGTGGTGGGTAGGATGTTAAAAAGATGAGAAGCCATATGAAGGGCTTCGACCCAGAAGGAGGGGGGTAAATTTGCTTGAAAGAGAAGAGTGCAGATAGTGTTGTTGACAGTGCGAATAGTGCGTTCAGCACGGCCATTCTGTTGGCTTGTGTGAGGACAGGAAAAACGAAAAAGGATACCGAGGGACTCAAAGATGGTGCGTAGGGGTGCATTACGGTACTCGGTGCCATTATCACACTGAACCGCCTTGATGGTGGTGTTAAACTGATTTTGCACGAGAGCAATGAAAGTACGAAGATGAGAACACACATCAGATTTATGTCGTAATGGAAAAACCCATAAATAATGTGAATAATCATCTAACAGTAATAAGTAAAGTTTAAAACCAGTTACACTTGGGACGGGGGATTGCCACAAATCTGTATGTAATAATTGAAAGGGAAAAGTGGAAATACGACTTGATGACTCAAACGGGAGACGAACATGTTTTCCCAACTGACAAGCATGACATAAAGAGTGCTGAAATTGTTTATTAGAAGTAGATGAAAAATGAGGTAGGGATGGGATGCCACGGAGAATGGCATAACTCGGGTGGCCAAGACGACGATGCCAGAGAACCGGATCAGCAGTGGCAACGTGAGCTTGGGCAGCAGTGGGGCTCATAGGGTAGAGGGGGCCAACATTATTGGACCGATGAATCACGGTTCCCGTCAGCATATCCTTCACAGAAAAACCAGTAGGGTCAAATTCAACAGTGCAATTATTATCTCGGGTGAATTGTCTAACAGAGATAAGGTTGTGGATGATATGTGGTGAGACAAGGATGTTGTGTAGGGAGAGGGGAGGGGTAGTGGGAAAGTGATAATTACCGGTTGCCGTAGTGCGAACTTTCGAACCATTACCTACAGTGATATATGATGATGAATTTAAAGAATGAGAACGAACATGGGAAAGAGTACCTGGGTCGGAGGCAATATGGTGAGAGGCGCCCGTATCCATGTACCAGCTGGGGTCGCGAAGGGTCAGGGTGTCGAAATGATGAGCAAGAGCAGTGGGGGTGAGGGGGTTGGCCGCGGGCGTAGTGGGTTGGGTTATGGGTGATTCGGGCAGTGGGGGGGTATGGAGGGTTGTGTGGTGTGGGGTAGCCGGGTTGGGGGGTGGATGGGGTGGGGATGCTGTACGGATACCCGTACGGGTAGGATGGGGGTTGGGTGTGCGGGCTATGGGGGGGTGGCAAAGTAGGCGTTGGGCGAGGGGTTGTGGGTCGGCCTGGGGCCGAGTAGGCCGGGGTTTGGGTTGGGGTGGGAGAACTGCCAGGGGGGCCGTGCTTGGGTGGGCCGTGCATAAGATCCGGGGCTTCGTCCTCGACCACGACCTCGGTGATATCCTCCACGATGCCGGTTGTTCGACGGGCCGCCACTACCATTCTGTCCGCCACTGCCGCGGGCACTACCGCTGCTGCTGTTTGTGCCGAAGGGGAGTCCAGAGCTGCTGCTGGAGTAGAGCACCGTGCCCGGTGTGTCTCTGCTAGAGCCAAGATCAGTCCGCTGCTGTTCAATAAGGAGGAGGGCCGAGCGGACCTGTAGGAAAGTCGGGGCCGGTGTTTGGAATTGCAGGAATGATGTTTGCTGTCGAAAATCATTCGGCAGCCCTCTGAGCACCTAGAGGACAAGCTGTTGCTCTGAAATGGGAGCATCGACATCATCTAACCAATCCGCGATATTCTTTAGGGTTTGACAATATGTAGCAACAGAAGAGAGCCTTTGTGGGTGGTGCGAAAGAGATGTTCCAATTGCATCGCCCGCGCGGGTTTGTTATCATGGAAGAGAGAGTAGATGGATTGCCACAATTCCGATGCCGAGTTTGTAGAAGAGATAACCAAGTCGGAGACTTCATCATTCACGGTAGAGAGGATCCAACCCTGGAGAAGGGCATCGAGTTGGAACCATTCCGCATCGTCCGCGCTTGAGGGGGTGGATTTGCCGTTGAGAAAGTCGGCCAAGGAGAACCGCCGCACCAGTAGGAGAAAAAGTCGGCTCCATTTCTTGTAGTTCGGTTCCGAGAAGCTGAGGAGAACCGAGACATGCAACTTGACGTTAGATATAGTTGTAAACGCCAAGTGTGGAGTGGTTTGTGGTGAAGATCCGCTGGTGGTTGGTGTTTTGTCAGACATGGCGACGCCGGCAGAGGGAGGGGGCAGCACCGGTAGTTTTCTGGAGGCAGGGAGATTGGCAGAGATGGAAGGGTGCGCTAGTGCGTGAGACAGCGAGAGAGAGACAACAGTGAGAGAGGGGCGGTGCTGAGCAGAGGAAGGCGGCGCCGAGATGGAGAGGGCGGCGCTAGGGTTTTGGGGACGGGGGTTACGAGGCTAGGCTCCGATACCATGAAGAAATATTATTTTCACTATTGAACAAGGAGAACAAGGCTCCGTATATATAGTTACAACAAGGGTGTAAAGAGTAAATAAGTAAACTTATACATAAGGAAAGATACCATATATACAGGATACTATATTAAATATATAATATATTTAACATCGTGAAAAATTAAATAGGGAGAACATTTCCGGATGGAGGAAGTACTGCACTATAATTGAGTCAATATATATCACTCAAAAGAAGTTATAATGATCCGATCTCGTTTAATTTTAATCAGTGTAAAAGAAATTTTGATTTGATCTAAATAAAGTGATTCTAATTATAGTTGAAGCTATACAACCTTTACCATTCTGATATAATAATCTCATTCTAGTTAAAGTAAAAGTCATTTCTAAGTTGATATTATTTTTTTAATTTGACATCAACATATTTAATCTTGATTCTAATAAAAGAAATAATAAGTAGTAAATTTAAAAAATAAGAAATGAGCTCCATTAAATAATTACACTGTCCAATTATTTTTAAAAAATAATGAGCTCCATCTTGAGTAGAAGGAACAAATTAAATTTAAAAGTAATTACACTGTCCAATTATTTTTGTCTAATTAAATATTTGTAGAGGTAAACTAAATTATCTTTGTATGCATAATTTAATCCATCATTTTATTTAAGTTTAAATAAATAAATTTTACAGGATATTATTAAATTTTAAAAGAATATTTAAACAAGATTTCATTAAAAAATTCAGTGGGCAAAAACAAAATACTTCACAAGATAAAAACGAAGAGAGAACTACTCCATGTTTTACCATCTCCCATAAACATTTTACCCACGTGCTAGCAATGATATAATTAACGAGTGCTTACTTTGATGGTAAAACTCTCCACATTTGAGGGAAGAATGAGACTTTGGGGTGCATTCAATTAGGAATTTGATGATTTTTTTTGGATTTTAAAAGTCAACATGTATTCAATTGAGAATGGACACCATATTCCCTGCTCGAATCGGAATCAATATTTCAAGAATCGGTTTGATAACGATACGGACGAATTGAAGAATGGTGTAGAGATATCATACTGGAACCAGATGAAATAGGAGTCGAGACTGGTTCCGGTTCCCAAATTTAACGTACTAGACTCTCGATTCTGATACACGGTATCGATTTTCATTATTTTATTCAATAATACTCGCATATTATTTATAAATTAATATACTCTCTTCGTTCCATAAAACTCTTCACAATTGAAAAAAAGACATATTCTTAAAATGAGTAATTTTGGTGTGATTTTCTAATTTTGCCATTACTTTATAATAGAGTATGATGAGATGTGTAGAATAGATGCATTGAGTCATGGTTAAAAAATAACACCAAAATTACCCATTTAGAGACGTGCCTTTTTTGAAACATGAAAGGTTTACGAGACGGAGGGAGTACATTATATACGTTTTATACTCCATCCGTTTCTTAAAACCCTTTCTCTTTCATTTTTTTGTTTTCCTTAAAACACTTCATTTTTCCATTAAAAAAGTACTTTTACCCCTACTTTTTCATACACTACCTATCACATCATACTTTTTCACTAATAACTAAACTATCATATCTTACTTTTACCCATCATATCAGGAGAAAAATTGGAAAGTCAATTAAAATTACACTTTCCTTATTTTGTTCCAAAGTTAAAACAAGAAACGTTTTAAAAAACGGAGAGAGTATTAATATACTCGGTATATTATTCGTATTTGAAATAAAACCCTAATATATAATACACGGAGTACGTACATTTCATGTTCAAAAATTTAAATAATTTAATACTCCTATGAATTAAAAAATTTATATTAACTTTTTTCAAAATGAAGAAAAATTATAAAAAATGAAAATGGTATCGAGAACTGCCCGAGAATTTGATCGAGTGTGCCGGAATCGTCCTCCACCGTACTAGTTCCACCTAACTAAAAGGGTACCTGATACTGGTGGTTCCAAACCAATTTGAACAAGTGTCATAATATGACACTAAAACATGATGCAACTATTATTTACTCCCTCCGTCCCTAAAGGATGAATATTTTTGTGTTGACTTTCCAAAAATACTCTTGATGTGATGTGTAAAAGTAAGATGTGATATATAGATTATTAGTAAAAAGGTATGATGTGATAGGTAGGATATGAAAAAATAAGGGGTAAAAGGGGTTTTTTAAGAAAAAAAAGACGTTTATTTGGAGACAAAGAAAAAACAAAAGGGAAAGTTTATTTAGGTACGGAAGTCTTAATCTCTATCTTTTCCATTTATAACTTTAATTATGGCCCGGAGGAAGGAGTAAACTTACATGGAAGAAGCTTCTATTGAAGAGATAAAAAAAATCATCTTAAAATTTCTGTTTCTCTCAAATGTAATCTGAGTATTATTGCAGACTAGAGTTTTTCCTTGACATGAGTTTTTAATATAATGGGAACCTCTCCCGTTAGCAGGGTGGTCTGTAATATCATGTGATGACCCGGAGGCACTACAATGTCTCGTTTGTAATATTGACAGTTCCTACCCCTCCTAATCCTTGGGTAAATCCCCACCCCGCCCCGATATGAACACACTACCCCACCCCCCTCCTCCCCACACCCTCTTCAATTGCACTCTCAACTTAATTTTGACTTAGAAATTTATCCATACTCAATCTCTCTTAAAATAAAAATTAAAAAGAGTAAATTTCATAAAAGGTCTCCAATTATAGGTAGTTTTACATATTTAGTCCCTACATATCAAATACGAAGTATTACTAATTTAGTCCCCAATTATTACATCATTTTTCACGAATGGTCCTTTGTTAACGTTTTTGTTAAGAACATGGATAAAATTGTATATTCATACTTCTCTATCTTCTCAATTAAGCTTTCTCCCTCCTCTCGTACTCTTTCCCAAACTCGTCACTGAGTTTGAAGCTCTAAACCCAAAACTGAAATGATCATTCCTCTCTCAATTATTAGTCTTCCTGTTGGAACCTAAAATCAAACCAATAAGCTTTATGGATGAGTTTTATCGGTTAGTCTCTAGAAATTGCAAAGAAAATAAACATTAAAACTCATCCATGAAGGTTACTGGTTTCGAATTTGGGTTCTACCAGTTAGATAAACAATTGAGAAAAGAGTGATGATTTCGGTTTTGGGTTCAAAGTTTCAAACTTAGCGACAGATTTGAGAAAGGAGTGTGAGAGAGAGGGGAAGCATATTTGAGAAGAGAAAGGAGTGTAAATTTACAATTTTATCCATGTTCTTAATGTAAATGTTAACAAAGGATCATTCGTGGAAATGCATATAATAATTGGGGACTAAGTTAGTAATATTTGATATATAGAGACTAAATATGTAAAATACTCCCTCCGTCCTAAAACTTTCTTCCTAGAGCACTATTCCAACTTCACGGGAATCTATATTTATTTGTGCTTTTTCATGGCGTATATGATAAAATAAAATATTCTTGTCACCACTTTTTTTGTTGAACTTTTGATGTAGTTTTTAAATATGTATATTTTATTTTTTATTTCTATACCAATATTTAAATAAAATAGATTGAAAAAACTTGATATTTTTCTTCGTTTTGCGCAACGAAAAGAAAGTTTTAGAACGGAAGAAATATCCTATAACTAGAGACCTTTTATGAAATTTTTTAATAAAAAAATCAAAATAAGGAGATTAAATTGGGATGCAAGGAGTAATTGGGAAGGTGAGGAATGTAGGGTGGCCGACAAACATTGGGTACGCCGTACGAGAGCCCTGACGACGACAACAGACAAGCGCTGGAAAGGTAACATGCATTAGATTAGATTACGTTGGTGCATACACATACATAACATATACATACATAGTTATATACTCCGTATATATGCCACCCTTCCGAACCTCCAGTTTCGGCACATGCAACTAAGTAATTAAGTAAAACGTACGGAGTATTTAAAAGGAATACGAACGCCAACGCCCGCACCGGACTGTGGGCGCCCACTTGCAATGAAAGAGGACGATGCCGCAGGAGGTGTGTCCGGTGCCGCACGCCGAACGCCCCAGAACGTGTTCGGTGCCGCACGCCGCACGGGGGCGTGGGGGACAGCTTGTGGCGGACATTATTGTAATGCTAATCTCTAACGTTATTCCCAAACATTAGAGAAATATTAGAGACAAACTGTAAAATAACAAATAAAGCTTTATTGCTTGAATGAATAGAGGAGGAATACAAAACATGTATTTATAGGTGCAGGAATATATTCTAGAATCCTCCACATTAATGACTAATTATATAAGGTAATATTATATAATAATAACTCTAACTATAAAAGGTGATGGGTGTATTTCACCCACGACCGGTCAAAGGAGAAGACCAAATCTTTGACCGGTCAATCTCGAGAGTTTTGGAAGGGAGACTTAAATCGTCAGCAAAACGACATATCATCGGCCAAAATATGACCGGTATACTTCACAAAAAAGTATACCGGTCAAACTACGTTGTCATCCTATTTATTCCAGACTTCGATAAATTCACCCCTCGGAGATTACCCGGTGTAGTTTCTGGGGTTGGAAATTGTCGGCAGAAGAGGATCTGCGAGGGCTTGGCGTGTAGCGACCCGTGTCAGTAAAGGACAACTGGAGATGCTGAAGAATCCATCCAAGGCGCTACTCGACAAAGGGAATGATCCCCCTCACAAGGCGACAAGGCAGCTCGAGGGCGAAACCAGTCACCTCGCACCACATCAGCAGCATGCCCCCACGTGGGCGCACGTGGTCCTGTCCCCTTAGCCTAGTATAAATACTCATGTAAACCTCAGAAAGAAGGATCCGAATTCATTCTCTCTAAACTCCCTTGTAAAAGCACCCGTTCATTCTCCGTTATAATATAAATTGGGCTACAGGTGTTCCACCTAAAGTCCTACCGGTCAATCCGTGTGTTTTTACCTTTCTTACTTTGCCAAATCAAGCAAACTATTCTAGACCCGGTCTAGTATAGTTTGACCGGTCAAGTAATTTACACCATCATTTTTGGCGCCGACCATGGGACCGTTAAGGTTTCTTCTCCTAAAGCACAAACCTACCCACCAAAACACCACTCGAAATGTCTTCCAGCCAACAGATCAACGCTATTTCCGCTCAGGTGCATGCCACCAACGAGGGTACCAGCATCCCTGCAGCTGCTACCATACCGGTCATTTCAGCCCCGGTGTTGCCTTTGGGTATGAGCTCTGTCTCGACGGCCAGCGTGATCAGTCCCTTCGCGACCCCCGTCCCTTCCGCTGGACCGAGGGTTACGTTCCCACCAAGCATGGCTCAGTTCATGAATGACCCAGCCAACCTACAAGCCATCCAGGGCTTTGGCCAGGTCATGGCCATGTGCCAGCAGAATGGGGGGATGCCTTTCCTCCCTGGTATGTTCCCGTTCGCTCTTCCAGGCGCGGGAACCATGCCCCTACAAGCCCCGATGGCGGTGACGTCGTTCCAGACACCGGTGCCGCAGCCATCACCTTTCCAGCCCCAGCTGGTCAGCACCATGGCCCATGTCAACTTGGCCGGTGCACTTAACGCTGCAAGGCCGTCGCGTCCCCCGCAAGCTACGAATCCGTAGATCACTCCTGACGGTCATTGCGTCTCGATTGAGAGCGATGACGGCGAGTGGGACATCCCGAGGGCCCACAAGAAGAAGAAAGGAAAAAACATCCGGCCAGCGACCTCCCGAAACTCCGCCTTCGAAAGGCTGGGGGATAGAGAGGAAGGCCAGAGGAAGTCAGCCAAGCAAAGGCTGGGGCAAAGCGTTGCCCATGTCAGCGCATTCGCCCGGCTAGACGAGGTGCGGGAGGCCGAGCCTGCCCGCACCTGGCGCTCCCGGTCTAACTGGCAGGAGCCAACGAGGACGAGGGCCTCCCACCAGGAAGGGGAGGCAGAAAGCCAGCCCAGGTTACCGGTGGCGAACCGGTTAACCATCCCAAACGACCGCGTCCAGCAGATGGAGGCAAAGCTGGAAAGGCTGGAAAAGAAGGTCGGAGAGAAGAATGACCGGGACAAACCCCTGGCAGGGTCCCCGTTCACCACAAGGGTCCATCTGACACCTTTCCCGCGAAAGGTCAAGATCGACGCCCCCAGATTCACCGGGAAGGAAGATCCGGAAATCCATCTGGACTCCTTCAACCAGAGTGCGACCATGAACGGTTGCACTGATGAAGAAAAGTGCCTTCTTTTCTTCCAGACCTTACGGAACCGAGCCACTGAATGGTTCAATAAGCTTCGCCCGGGAAGCATTGACTCGTTCAAGGCCAAGTTCCAGGAGAATTGTACTAAGAGGAAGAAGTTCACCTATCTTAGTACAACCGGGCAGAGGGAGTCTGAGAACCTTACTCAGTTCCTTACCCGGTGGAAGGAAGAGGTGGACAAGGTGGAAGAGATGGATGACAAGACCGTCCTCTCCCTCCTCTTGAATGGCTTGCGTGCTGGGGAACTATACAAGGAGTTCTGCCGGAAACCCCCAGCCACGTACCAAGAGGCCTACCATACTGCGTGGGAGTTTGCTGAGGCTGAAACCCAACTCCGGGCAAAGAGAGAAGCTGAGCATGGTCACAAGCCCAAGCCGGTACAAGTCAAGAAGGAAGAAGTACCGGGACCTAGCCGGCCGAGGCACCACTATGACCCGGTCATCCGAGTGGTCAATACGGAGGAATGCCAAGAAGTCCGGAAAGCACCGGTCATTCCTCTAGAAAACCCTACCGGTCAAGTAGGGCGGCAGTGGTCGGGCACCTATTGTTCGTACCACAGGTCAGATTCCCATAACACCTCCGAATGTAAGAGTGTTAAGGGGGTAATTCGGCAGATGATCGACAGTGGAGAGCTGGGCAAAGATTACTTGCAGAAAGCCCAGGAGAAGAGTCATCAGTGGGTTAGGCCAGCTGCCCTAGGGAACGACTGGGACAACGACCGGCGGAGGAATAACCGGCCAAGGGAGCGGCAACCTGCTCCCGAAAAAGAGCACATCGGCATGATCTTCGGCAGACCCGAGGGTGGAGATTCAGCCGCGCAGCGGAAGAACTGGGTCCGGAGCATTTACGTTGGAGAGGTAAGTGCTGAACCGCCCAGGCGTAAACATACTAGGAGGGAGCCGATCGCCTTTACTGACCGGGATCTCCCTCCTACCGGTGAAGATCACAATGATCCATTGGTCATCACCATGGATATTAATGGGGTGGATGTCGCCCGGGTACTTGTTGACACCGGCAGCAGTGTCAACATCTTATACCTGGAGACCTTCCAAAAACTCAGGTTGTGTCGAACACAACTTGAACCCCTCAAAACCCCTCTCTCAGGCTTCACGGGGGACACCGTTGAAGCTGAAAGATCCATAGTTCTACCGGTCGAACTAGGATCAGGTGAAAAGACCGTGTGGAAGAAGATGCGGTTCATAGTTGTGGACATCAAATGCGTCCACAACGCAATTCTTGGAAGGCCAGGCATCAATAAAGTCGGGGCGGTGATTTCCATGCCTCATCTATGCATGAAGTTCTACACTCCAGGTGGTGTGGGTGAGGTGAAGGGCGACCAGAGGAACGCCCGGGAGTGCTATGCCCGGGCAGTCAAGAAAATGACCAAGGGGGTCAATGTCATCTCCCAAGAGATCACAAAGGGAGAGACCCGGGAGAAACTGGAGCCCGAGGCTGAGACGGTGGAAATCGAACTTCACCCGGGTGATTCTTCGAGGATGGTCAGAATTGGAGCAAATCTCCCCGAGGATCTCAAGGAACAGATTACACGGGTCCTCCAAGAATACGCGGGCATATTCGCATGGAGCGTGGCGGATATGCCCGGGATAGATCGCTCTGTTATCTGCCACCGGTTGGCCGTGAGGGAGGGAAGTCGACCGGTACGACAGAAGAAGCGGTACCTGGCCAGTGACCGGCGAGACTTCGTCAAGAAGGAAGTGAAAGACCACCTCAGTGCTGGTCACATCCGGGAAGTCAAGTACCCGGATTGGCTGGCCAAAGTTGTCCTTGCTCCCAAGGGCGACACGTGGAGAATGTGTGTGGATTATACGGACTTGAACAAGGCTTGTCCGATGGATTCATACCCCCTTCCCAGTCCAGATCAAATGGTGGACGAAACTGCGGGGTGCGAACTCCTAAGTTTCATGGATGCCTTCAAGGGTTACCACCAAATCTACATGGCCAAGGAGGATGAAGAGAAGACGTCATTCCTCACACCCGAAGGAACCTACTGCTACCGGGTAATGGCGTTTGGCTTGAAGAACTCGGGGGCAACCTACCAGTGCATGGTGAACAAACTCTTCAAGCCATTACTGGGAAAGACCATGGAGGCATACGTCGACGACATGCTGATCAAAAGCCAGGTATCTCTGAACCACCCGGCTGATATGCGAGCCACGTTCGATATCATGGCAAGGTACAACCTCCGGCTGAATCCTAAGAAATGCGTCTTCGCGGTTCGTACCGGGAAGTTCTTGGGATTCATGGTGACCAAGAAAGGGATAGAGCCCAACCCAGAGAAAATCCGGGCCATCACTGAAATGCAAGCCCCTACCTCCGTTAGGGATGTTCAAAAGTTGACCGGTCGTTTAGCGGCCCTCAGCCGGTTCCTTTCCCGGTCAGCTAAGAGATCCCTGCCCTTCTTCAAAGTTTTGAAGAAGGCCAACACATTTGAATGGGACGAAGAATGCCGGAGGGAATTCGAGGAGCTGAAAGAGTACCTAGCGTCGGATATTGTATTGTCTAAACCCGAACCGGGTGAAACTCTATATCTGTACCTGGGAATTTCCCCAAACGTTGTAAGCTCCGTTTTAATAAGAGATGATGGGGCACAAAAGCCCATTTATTATGTGAGCAAAGCACTGAACGGGGCCGAGAGTAGATATACGGCGATGGAAAAGACAGCCTACGCGCTTTTCATCTCCGCAAAAAAGTTAACATCCTACTTCCAAGCTCACCCGGTAGAAGTCTTAACTGAACCGCTGGGTGTAGTGTTGCGAAATTCAACATCCTCCGGGAGGATGGTGAAGTGGGCAATGATGTTAACTCAATTCAATATTGAGTACCGGCCAAGGTCAGCAATCAAGGGACAGGCCCTAGCTGACTTCCTAGTAGAAATGACCGGTCTAACTCTAGACTTACCGGTCAACAGGCCCACTGAGCAATGGTGGGAGATGGCAGTTGACGGGGCATCCGGTCCTAGAGGATACGGGGGTGGTATCGTGTTCACCACCCCAGAAGGGTTCAAGATCTACCATGCAATCGTCTTCAACTTCAAACTGACGAACAATGAGGCAGAATATGAAGCTCTGGCTGGAGGGCTCAGACTTGCCCAAGCCCTGAAAATCAGCCGGGTCAGTATCAAATCTGACTCTAGCCTGATAGTTGGGCAGGTGACCGGTAACATGGAAGCAAGGGAAGGACGCATGGCACAATACAAGGACCTTGTACTTGCCCTGTTGAGAGGCTTCGAAGAGTTCAAGATCGCCCAAATTCCCCGGGCGGAAAACACGGATGCAGACCTTCTCTCCAAATTGACGCAGTATGCTCCCGAGCATGTCTCAAAACTTGCCCGGGTAGATATCCTTGACTGTGCAAGCATCGAAAGATTGGAAGTCGCCGCTATAACGGCCTGAAGCCAATTTGACCGGTCAAACTTGGTCAGGGCGGACGACCATTGGATGTATGATCTGATGGAATATTTGATGGATGGGAGCTTGCCAGAACAAGATGACCGGGCAAGAAAAGTGAAGCTCAGGGCACCCCGATTCCAGATTCTTGATGGAAAGCTGTATAAAAGGGCATTTGGGGGGCCACTCCTGAGATGTCTAACCAACCGGGAGGCTGAGCGAGTCATCGCGGAGGTCCACGAAGGCGCATCAAATGTCCCGTACGCTTTCCCAACGCATCATCTTGATGGGATATTATTGGCCAACAATTGTGCAGGATTGTGAAAGGTACGTCGAGAAATGCAGGACGTGCCAAGTATTCTACAAATATCCCGGTAGACCGGCGGCCTACTACCACCCCGTATCGAATGTCATCCCATTCGCTAGATTCGGGGTTGATATCATTGGAGCCTTTCCAGTCACCCAAGGAGGGAAGAAGTTTGTAATCGTAGCCATCGATTACTTCACCAAGTGGATCGAGGCCGAAGCATTGGCCAACATTACCACACAACAATGCAAGAAATTCATTTGGAAGAACATCATCACGAGGTTTGGAGCGCCCATGAACCTCATCACCGACAACGGCCCACAATTCCGAAATCCAAGCTTCACTGAATACTTGGAGGGCTTCGGGATCAAGCACAATCGCTCCTCGGTGGCATACCCCCAAGGGAATGGCCAAGTCGAAAACGCCAACCGAACAATTGTGGATGGTCTAAAGAAACGGTTGGGAGAAGCCGGGAACAAGTGGCTGGAAGAGCTCCCACACATCGTATGGGCATTCCGAGTAACACTCAGGAGGGCTCATGGGGAAACTCCATTCTCCCTAACCTATGGGTGTGAAGCAAGGCTGCTCATCGAAGCTGAATTCCCCACGTTTCGGGAGTCAAATTATCAACCCCAGCAGAATGAGGAAGATCACTTGGCCGAACTCAACTTGGTCGAAGAGCGGAGAATGGCCGCGGAAGTTAAAATGAGTACATACCAACAAGTTGTGAAGAAGTACCATGACAACAAGGTTGGGCCGCGGTACTTCCAAGTTGGGGATGAAGTCCTACGAAGAAGAGAAGCAAGTAGACCCGGCGATGGAGGAAAGCTGGCAAAAAACTGGGAAGGCCCATACAGGGTTAGAGCCATCATTCGACCAGGAACATACCGGTTGGAAACTTTAGATGGTGTACCGATAGAAAGAACTTGGAATTCCCACCATCTTCGCAAGTTCTACAAATGATTGTAATACTAGGCGAGGCCTAACTACATTATCAATCAAAGTAATGTTCAATACTCTACTTGGTAGCGGCGGAATTGATAGGTCGAACCTATCCTAGGAGGGCTTCCTGGGTGGATCGAATCCACTTGGATAAGCCAACTGAGACACAGGCCCGGACCTGGCACGCTGGTTACTACACCGGTCTTGCTCAGTATAATAGAAAAAATATTAAAACCCGGAAGAGGGGCCCGGAAGAGGGTACGCCTGCAAGAGGGCTGGACCTGGAAGAAGGTTCGAACCGTACTTACACGGGCCCATGAGGTTTGACTGGTGTCGGGGAATCAGCCGGCGCCGTCAAATTGATTGGGGACTAAAAGATGCCCATTAAAAGAAATAGAAGGGGATCATCCACCGTGGTGCATCCTATTTCCCCCTTCTCAGGGAAGACTTGAACGGGGGGGGGGGGGGGGGGGAGCTAAGGCCTTCCCGGGAGGGTAGAAATCAAAGGGCCATCAAAAGACTTAATCACCCGGAAGAGGGGGCCCTGGAAGAAGGGTGCATTTGAACCTTGGAGAGGGTTCGAAACCATTCGACATGGTTAAATCTCCAGTATCCTTACCGGTTAAGGATACTTCAAGAATTTACTAGGTTACAGGTGTTCCATCTACAACCTACCGGTCAAAAAAAAAGAAATACCCCGGTTGGGTATTACTACGGCGAAAACTTCGAAAGTTCTACAAGGCGAAGCACTTCACCGGTCAGACCGAGAAGAAGAAACCTGCCGGTCAAACTGTGCTTCACTTTCAAAACAAGAACGAAGAAGTTCAAAAACCAAAATGAAGTCCAGTCGGTCAAACATTTTTCAAAATTGACCATCAAGTTGGAGTTCAACCGGTCAAAGTCACCGGAGCTGAACTGTAAAATAAAGTGATCAAGAACTTGGAAGTTCTACCGGTCGAAAACAGTTGAGAAGTGGCCTGATATATCTACCGGTCAGAATATCTATGAAGCGACAAAAGTAACAATCATGAAGCAAGCAGGCGTGGAAGATTAACTGGTACGAAAAGAAAACATGGCATTCAAACGAAATAAGAATGTTAAATGTTTTACAGCTACACCGGGCATTCCCGGGGAAATGAGTTTGAAGTTTTACAAAGAACAACCGGGCGTAGCCGGGGAGTTTTACTCAAGAGGGAAAGGGGGAGTGGGCTCTTCCTCAGGAATGGGGGCCAAGCCGTAGGATGCAGCACTAAAGTCCGGGTCTCTTTTAAGTAGTGCCCGGTGAGAGGCGATCCGGTCCTTCTTTTGACCGCTCTTGAATCCGAAGGACCCAACGGCGGTGATCATCTTTCTTCCTTCAGGCTCCCGGTAGAGATACTTGAAGGATTCCATGGTTGCCTCCGGTGTCGCCGTGAGCACCCGGGCGACTTCAGATTTGTTTTCTTCAACCCAGGCAGCGGCATGCCCGGGGAAGTTTTCTTCCTTCTCCGCCATCTCCCTCTTGGCTTCAAACACCTCGTCCATCAGCCGGCCATTCTCTTCCTTGAGGTGAGAAATCTCCGCCCTCATTGACCCGGTCAGCCCGGATAACCTGGTCAGCTCATCAGCTTGGCTCTTGAGGATGAGAGCCATCTCCTCCTTCTCCTTCTTCAGCCGGGCAAACTCCGAAGAAGAGCCCGAACCAAGCCGGTCAGCTGAGAGGTGCCCGATCTCCCCCGCCTGCGCAAAAGGAAAAGTAGACCGGTAAGATTCCCATCGAGGGAGTAAGAAGGTCAAAACTGGGGAAGCAGTAGGACTTACCTCCTTTAGCTTCAGCCCCAGATTAATGAAGGCCTCTTCAATGGACTGGCCGGCCGGCTCAGGATCCGACCTTGCCCTCTTCTTGGCGTAAAAAGGGTGCGTGGTGGCCACCTTCTTCACCCGACGACCGGGCTTTTCCTTTTCCTTCCCCTTAGACCGGTTGTCTTGGGGCTCGTCCTCATCCAGAATCTCCACGGTCTCTTGGTGGACCGGGAAGGTTCTGCCGGGGTTGGCTTGGGAGCCCCCGGTCTCCCCCGCCGGTTGGTCGTCGGGGATGGCGAACTCTTCAAACTCCATATCTGCAAAACAAACTAAAACCATTAAGTACAAGTAGTTTGACCGGTCAACTACGAATCACGAAAAAAATGAAAAGTACCTGGGTGGGAGTTGCCCTCAGCCTCCGCAGTGTTGCCCGGGGAGGGTACCCCGCGCCCCGCTGCATCATGGGCCGGGGAGGTACCCTCGCCACCCGATTCGACCCTCCAATCCCAGCTGCCATAATGGAAAGTCCTCCCGGTGAAAGGATCCGCACGCATGAGGACCTCAAGATTCGCTTCCAAGTCTGGGGAGGAAGCCGATGCAGTGTACTCTTGGTCGAGCAGATGGTCATTCCATTTCAGACTGGCCAGAGGAGTGAAGAAGGGGGGAAACTCGATGAAAACAAATTTTTCCTTCCATCCCCGGTTACTCTGGGGGACTTCGGAAATGAACTTCTTACCGGTACGGGCTTTGAAGAATACAAAACCTTCGCAGCCGGATCCGCCCGGTAGGACTTCGAAGCAGAAAAGGAAAAGACGCAAAGAGGGGAAAATTTTCAGATGAGTACAAATATTTACGAAGGAATGAAGGTACCGGTGGGCGTTAGGAGTTATTTGGCCGGGCAAAATCCTAAACGCATGGCAAACCTCAGTAAGGAGGGGGCGAAGGGGAAAAACTATGCCCGCATCCAGGGAAATAGTATGGAACCCTATCCTATCCTCCCGGTGGGGTTCAACGATATTGGGCCAGTTAGGTTCGTAAAGGAGGGTATACCCATCCGGGAGCCTCCTACGAATTTTGTTCAAGGCGATTTTGGATACACGGGAAGGGATGTCAAGGACGTAGAAGGTGGGGAGTGGAAAGTAACCGGCAGCATGAAGCCGCTCCTCCCACGCATCCCGGGTTTCGTGTTTAGGATCATAGGGACCCGGTTCGTCATGAACCGGGTCATCCTTCCCCACGAAAGTTTCACCGGGCATCTGATTTACAGGATGCGGGTCGGGAATGGAGGAGTTGGGAACCTGACCGGGCATGGAGTCAAGAGAAGACGACCCGGTCGAAGAAGAGGAGTTGGAGTCCTCAGAGGAGCAGTCCTCTGAGGAAGAGATCCTATCGCTAAGAGAAGACATGACCGGGAAAGTAGAGAAGGAAGGGGAAACTTACTTGGCTCGGAGGGCTGGATAGCGAGAGAGAGGAATTTGACCGGTGAAAGTTCTAGGAGGCGAAGTGCGAAAAGTGAGAAGTGAAGGGGGTTGGAGGCCTTTATATAGGAGGGAGGAAGCCGAATCAGGCGACGTGGCCTCTCCAGGTTGCGCCGCGTCAGGCGGCGCAATGATGACCCACTGGCAGGCGAAACGACGGGTGGGCAACCGACCGTTGCAACGACGTGTGTCCAACACGTGTCAAAAACTCTGAGTTCAAATTTCAAATTTTGAAATTTTCGGGCGGGAAAAGTCTGAAATTCAAATTTAGGGTCCCGTTTTAGACTTTTTACTTCCCGCTCATGACAAATTGCATGACCGAGAAGTGGAGGGCTTATTGATGGGTGTATTTCACCCACGACCGGTCAAAGGAGAAGGCCAAATCTTTGACCGGTCAATCTCGAGAGTTTTGGAAGGGAGACTTAAATCGTCAGCAAAACGACATATCATCGGCCAAAATATGACCGGTATACTTCACA
This sequence comes from Cuscuta australis, assembly GCA_003260385.1. Classification (NCBI taxonomy): domain Eukaryota; kingdom Viridiplantae; phylum Streptophyta; class Magnoliopsida; order Solanales; family Convolvulaceae; genus Cuscuta; species Cuscuta australis. The sequence goes on along the minus strand of NQVE01000215.1, from coordinate 3,816,740 downwards.
AAAAAGTATACCAGTCAAACTACGTTGTCATCCTATTTATTCCAGACTTCGATAAATTCATCCCTCGGAGATTACCCGGTGTAGTTTCTGGGGTTGGAAAGTGTCGGCAGAAGAGGATCTGCGAGGGCTTGGCGTGTAGCGACCCGTGTCAGTAGAGGACAACTGGAGATGCTGAAGAATCCATCCAAGGCGCTACTCGACAAAGGGAATGATCCCCCTCACAAGGCGACAAGGCAGCTCGAGGACGAAACCAGTTACCTCGCACCACATCAGCAGCATGCCCCCACGTGGGCGCACATGGTCCTGTCCCCTGAGCCTAGTATAAATACTCATGTAAACCTCAGAAAGAAGGATCCGAATTCATTCTCTCTAAACTCCCTTGTAAAAGCACCCGTGCATTCTCCGTTATAATATAAATTGGGCTACAGGTGTTCCACCTAAAGTCCTACCGGTCAATCCGCGTGTTTTTACCTTTCTTACTTTGCCAAATCAAGCAAATTATTCTAGACCCGGTCTAGTATAGTTTGACCGGTCAAGTAATTTACACCATCAAAAGGTAACAACCATAATTATAATATTAAATATTAAATATATTAAATAATTAATATATTTAACATGCTCCCAACGTCCTGAACGGTGAAGATTGAACGCCAACTTTACTTGAATTGTGACCAGAATTGTAATCAGAAGCTAGAGGCATATCTTCGGCTAGAGTAGACTGAATGCATCCGGCCTAGAAGAGAAGAAGAAAGATTGCCATGAAAGAGATGTGAAGGCGCTGATGAGGAGGGGAGAAAAGCCGCTGCGAACAGACTCATGCCGCTGATGTCGAAAAAGGGAGAAAGTTGACGCGCGCTGGAGTCGTGCGCGACTGTGTTAGAGAAGAAACACAAGGAATGAGGTACTGCTGGAGATGCATGTTGACCGAAGATCTACCCACGAAGGAGGTTGGGGTGATGATATGAGTTGTGAGAGATCGAAAAAAATAGGGATTGAAAGGTGATTGGAGGAGAAGGATTTCTGATCAATGAGCCAAATCAGAGGCTCTAGAGGGATAAGGCATCTTGATAGTCCCTAGAACACCGATGACACCAAGGACACCCCTTTCAAAGGAAAAGTGATCCTCTGCCTCATGTTACTCTCGAGTGAACAGGTGCGATCTTGGCGCCAAGAGAGGCCGGTAGTTTGGTGGAGTAGGGGTCGCCGGTCAGAACATTAGAGACGCCGGTGACTATAACAAAGATCTTTTCTTTTTGTATAATGGAAGAGTTTGGGCCAGAGGAAAACAGTGATCCGGCGGGCGGCGGTTAATGGCGGTGCCGCCCGCCGGAAGCGAAAGCGGAGAAATTTAGATCACCAAGAACGGTGGCTCCGATACCATGTAAAATAATAAAGAATGCTTTATTGATTGAATAATAGAAGAGGAATACAAAATATGTATTTATAGGTGGAGGAATATATTCTAGAATCCTCCACATTAATGGCTAATTATATAAGGTAATATTATATAATAATAACTCTAACTATAATAGGTAACAACCATAATTATACTATATAATATTAAATAATTGATATATTTAACATGTGTAAAATAATAAAGAATGCTTTATTGATTGAATAATAGAAGAGGAATACAAAATATGTATTTATAGGTGGAGGAATATATTTTAGAATCCTCCACATTAATGGCTAATTATATAAGGTAATATTATATTATAATAACTCTAACTATAATAGGTAACAACCATAATTATACTATATAATATTAAATAATTGATATATTTAACATGCTCCCAACGTCCTGAACGGTGAAGATTGAACGCCAACTTTACCATAATTGTAATCAGAAGCTACAGGCATATCTTCGGCTAGAGTAGACTGAATGCATCCGGCCTAGAAGAGAAGAAGAAAGATTGCCAAGAAAGAGATGTGAAGGCGCTGATGAGGAGAGGAGAAAAGCCGCTGCGAACAGACTCATGTTGCTGACGTCGAAAGAGGGAGAAGGTTGACGCGCGCTGGAGTTGTGCACGACTGGGTTAGAGAAGAAACATAAGGAAGGTACTGCCGGAGATGCATGTTGACCGAAGATCTACCCACTAATTGTGCATCATGTTACTCTCGAGTGAACAGGTGCAATCTTGGCGCCAGGAGAGGCCGGTAGTTTAGCGGAGTAGGAATTGATTTAGACCTCTTCTTTTTTTAAAAGTCGTCGGACAACAAAAAAAACTAGAAAACTTTGTAGTTTCAGAAGATGGTGAAGAATTTGGGTCAGAGGAAAACAGTGATCCGGCGGGCGGCGGTTAATGGCGGTGCCGCCCGCCAGAAGCGAAAGCGGAGAAATTTAGGTCACCAAGAACGATGGCTCCGATACCATGTAAAATAACAAATAAAGCTTTATTGCTTGAATGAATAGAAGAGGAATACAAAACATGTATTTATAGGTGGAGGAATATATTCTAGAATCCTCCACATTAATGACTAATTATATAAGGTAATATTATATAATAATAACTCTAACTATAAAAGGTAACATGTAACGCCCCAAAACATACCCTAGACTTATTAATGAATAAATAATCAATTAATCACAATTGTTTCAATTAAAATAAATTATTGTTGGGCTTTGGGCCGATATTAAATTTGTTTTGACATCTAATATCAAAATCTGGATAAGTCTCATAGAGATAAATCCAATATGTGGACTATTTGTGAGGTCTTGATTGGGAACCTGAGTACAGACCCAAATCAAGAGTAAATAAAGAATTTGATTAGAATGTGAATATTGAAATGATTTGTTGAAATAAATCATTAGAACAAATGATATGAATTAAATGTGAGAAACCTTTTTGAATAAAGATCAGCTAAATCAATTTTTACTCTGTCAAAGTCAAACACCCAAAAATATGATGTCGGAAAAAGTATTTCAAATAAATATAAAAATTATATAGTTGGATAGAATTTGACTGCCTGATCGCAACGGTGCAAACGGATTTCAATTCGGAGAAAGTTGAACCAAAAAGTGTACCCCGACTGGAACCAAAAATTGGTCCCAATCAGGGACACTGTGCGAACGGCGCCTCCTCCTCCACTCAGCCGATTCCTACGTAGAAGCAGCTCAGCAGTGTCCTCTTCCCCTTCATCAACTCCTATATAAGGAGTACTCAAAACCTTCAAACATGCATCATTTTTTCTCAAAATTAGCCCATATAAATCCTGAGAGTGAGGAGAGTGGTCTGGTGTTGTTGATTGTTGTTGAAGTCGCCGGAGCTAGCCACAAACCTCGCCGGAAGTTCCGCCGGAAAATATCCAAAACCTTCGTTAAGCTTCGAGGTAAGTCCGTAGATATATCTAATGACTAGAATGTTTGTATAGATCGTTTCTACGTTCATAAACGGTCGTTTGGTTGAGTTTTGTGTTTGACATGCTTGAAGAACCAAGAATCATAAACCATTAAATTAATGTTAAAACTATGAATTAATGATTCCAAAATGATCTTTGAAACTTGGAGAACATTTCTATATAGTTTAATCGAAGTTTGGAACCTAAAAATGGAATTCCCAAAATTGAAGTCGCGAGGTAGAAGACGATGAACAGTGGCTGAAAAGCCACTGTCTGGATCGATCCAGGGGCTTGGATCGATCCCCTGGGAGTAAATTTTCATGGTATGGATCGATCCAAAGGGCTGGATCGATCCCCCGAAGTTCTGATCCGAAAATTTGTCTGAAATTGCTATTTTTGAGCTCTAAAATCCTATTTTTGATACCAATGGATTATGACCATTATAAAAATGATTTACCATAATAAAAATGATGTTTTTAACAACTAAAAAAATGTTATGTGTTGCATGACGGTAAGTTCGGGTGTTAACACTCGAAGCTAGGCCGCTATTTATTATCAATTGTTGTGTTAATTAATGATTATGATAAATGAATATTATGGATGATTATGAGTATTGAACCTACTGATTAAAATAAGTATTTATGATTGAATCATGAATAAAATGAATACATTTATAATTATGAAATGATTTGTAGTGTTAAGGGTATCTAGAAGAACTCTAAGGTATACACATTTAGAATATTGATGTTAAGGCTATCTAGAAGACCTCTAGAATAGATCTCATATTAGTGTGGATTTGTGAAACATGAATATTCGATGAGTTAGATAAAAATCTATAAACGGGATTCGTAGACTAAGCTAGTCACTCGTTTGGAAATACTTCGACTCAATGATGATTAATTATTGTCTTATTGTTGCCTTAAACTAATTATAGTTTAAGCGTCTGAGTATTGATTGCCTTAAACTAATTAAAGTTTAAGCGTCGGAGAACTGTTGCCTTAAACTAATTATAGTTTAAGCGTCTGAGAAATGTTTGCCTTAAACTAATTATAGTTTAAGCGTCTGAGAATGAAATTATGATCTAGCCTTAGACTAAGAATAGCTAAGAGCGTTGTTATGATCTGGCCTTAGACTAAGAATAGCTAAGAGCGTTGTTATGATCTGGCCTTAGACTAAGAATAGCTAAGAGTGTTGTTATGATCTGGCCTTAGACTAAGAATAGCTAAGAGCGTTGTTATGATCTGGCCTTAGACTAAGAATAGCTAAGAGCGTTGTTATGATCTGGCCTTAGACTAAGAATAGCTAAGAGCGTTGTTATGATCTGGCCTTAGACTAAGAATAGCTAAGAGCGTTGTTATGATCTGGCCTTAGACTAAGAATAGCTAAGAGCGTTGTTATGATCTGGCCTTAGATTAAGAATAATTTAAGAGCACTATTGGATTAATATCTGAATTGAATAAAATGTGTTGATATGAACTGAATAATACCAAAACTGTGAATGTCTGAAATGAACATTGTGTGCATGATATCAAATGATTTGATTATGAATTTAGATTCAGTTTATATGGATGTTCGACGCATTAGATATGCTTACTCAGCTTTACCGCTGAGCGTGTAGTGTGTTTTATTTGCTACACGCAGGTAAGCAGAAAGCACAATGTGATCCTGGCGGCAGATGGGGCGAGATTGTCGGGATGGATGTGACAAGTTTGAAATGATTTATGATATGTCAAAATTAAATCGCTTCCGCAATATTGTTGAATACTCCGTACTGTATATGTTATGAAAAATTATTGGGATTAATAAAGTGTGTTTGAAACACCCCAACCCGCGTGACCCGAATACAATGACCAGCGGATCGGGTTGCTACTAGATTGGCATTCAGACACAATAATTTTCAGAACATTTAAAACATTTAATTCAAAAACAACATTTATAAATATTCATCGGAGTAAGTAAAACGGTGCAGAAGCCTTTAAGTATTTTAATCAAAATACAACTTTGGGTTCTTGCCCTTAAAAACATAATTAATTCAAACTTAAGTATTAAATAATAAACTCCTCCAGGCAGCATCCATCCATCTCTCTGCCCTCGCTGCCCTCCAGGATAGTTCTTTATTCATCATTCCTGTTACCTACGTGTAGCAAATAGGAAAAAGGGCTACACGCTCAGCATTGAAGCTGAGTGGAATCTATCTAATGTTTCGACTACGTACATAAACGAACCCACTAGCTCATAACTTCATACAATATCATGCACACAAGTACACATCAATAACATCATTAATATCAAATAATTCATCAATGAAACATAATTACCATAATTAACAAACTTATCCCATAATCCACTTCTTTATCTCTAAGCTCATAACCTATCCTAGGCTAAGGCCAACTACTTTATTCTAGAGTCCTGATTAAACCACATCCATGGAAGAACCCGCTCGATACGACGTCATCCAACGTCGGCTGGGTGGGACCACCTACTCACATCCATGAGCAGATCTACGACCCCGTGCGCACGCTCTACCCAACTGATCATGCGTGCACGCCGGCTCATCACATGACCAGTTATTCCTAATTGTATTCTTTATTCTGTTTTCTCATTCTACGTATGATTCATCTAGGTAGCCTATCCGTATTCGAGTTCATAATTCCATCTTTCCAAATTCATACAAGAACACAATATGTTAAATAACATTCATAGTCAACAAATAGATAGCGGCCTAGTGTCGGGTGTAAACACTTTCAACTTACCGTCATGCAAATCACACAATTTAGAGTAAGAAACGTACCTGGTCATCCTTGTTCAATCAATTCCAATATTATCATATATTATAGATAAAGCATAATTCAATTATAACTAAATAAACCACGTAATCAATTACACGAAATTACGAACGTGAATTTCAAATCTATATACATAATCTAGTGTTAGATGTGCAAGTTCTGACCTCGATTATTTGACGGGTTAACGAAATAGACAGACGGAGAAGACGAACAGCGGCGGCCGTTCGTTCCTTGGCGACCACGGGCAGCGGCGATCGCGTCGTGCTCCGGTTCCGTTCTGCGGCTGTGTTCTGATCTCCTCTCTAGAATCGTGCGCAGTACTTTCGTGGGTTTGTGTTGCGTGTATATATAATATAAGGGAGGGGAGGGTTTTGGTTTCATACCGTGGGTAGAAGTAGGTTTAAGCATTATACGGAGTAGTGTGTATATTATTTTATTATTATATTCTTATATTTACTTATTGAACTGTAATATCTATTTTACTCACCACGCTTTATACATAAGTCCAAATCAAACAAACTATATACCGTTGGTTACCATTCTTCGAGATCTATCCGAAAACCCAATTTTTATTTAAAATGAACAACTTTACAAATAATTCATATTTTAGAGTAAATAAATATTATATTTATTTTTATTAAAATTACGGATAACTACGAAGCCGGATTTCGGGTCGTTACATTAGATATGCTTACTTAGCTTTACCGCTGAGCGTGTAGTGTGTTTTATTTGCTACACGCAGGTAAGCAGAAAGCACAATGTGATCCTGGCGGCACATGGGGCGAGATTGTCGGGATGGATGTGACAAGTTTGAAATGATTTATGATATGTCAAAATTAAATCGCTTCCGCAATATTGTTGAATACTCCGTACTGTATATGTTATGAAAAATTATTGGGATTAATAAAGTGTGTTTGAAAAGTTTTAAATTTTTACGATTACCAAGTTAATACTTTAGTCCGGAAGGGGCTGCAGACCTGGACGGATTAGGGTGTTACATAACAACCATAATTATAATATTAAATATTGAATATATTAAATAATTGATATATTTAACAAAAACGCTAATCTCTAACGTTATTCTCAATGTATTTTTTCACATATTATAATTGTAATTTTATATTTTAACAAAGGAAAATTAGACATAAAATTCATTCTTCAAAGTATAGATGTATAGTTTGGTAAAGAAATAGTTGCACTAATGAAAGAATTGTTTCGGAATGAAAATCTTTGTATTCCTTTTTGTGTTTTACAATTTACAATCCAGACGCATATATAGCAAAGAGTCCTAATTAACAAAGGAAAAGGAATCTCTATACAAAGTCAACTACCATAACTAAATTATACGGAAATAAATGCTAAATATTCTCTTTCCTTCTTTACACTCCACCTCAAGTTGGAGCATGTAATGCTGAAATGCCCAACTTGGGAATAAGAAACTCCAGGCGTGACTTTCCAAGTGCCTTCGTGTGAATATCTGCAAGCTGATGCGTAGTAGGCACATGAAGGGCACGAATTTCTCCTCGTAAAAGCTCATCACGAACAAAATGACAATCAATCTCAATATGCTTCGTTCGTTCGTGAAAAACCGGATTAGCAGCAATATGAAGTGCCGCGGTGCTGTCACAACGTACGATCATAGGATTCCTATGATCAACCCCCAAGCATCTCAACAAATTCTTCAACCACTTCAGCTCACAGGTAAGAACCGCGAGAGCCCTGTACTCTGCCTCAGCAGACAAACGAGCCACCGTTGTCTGCTTCTTTGTTTTTTCACGAAACCGGCGATTCCCCAAGTTGCACGAACCAGCCTGTCAACGATCGTCGGGTCAAAGGACATGCTGCCCAGTCTGAATCACACCATCCTGTAAGCTGAAGGCGACTATCTGCAGAGAGAAAAATGCCTTGTCCAGGACACCCTTTCAAGTAACGAACCACCCCCAGCGCCGCAGACCACTGATCCTCCCTTGGTTCTTTCAAAAACTGTGCCAAAGTATGCACGGCGTAGGAGAGCTCAGGTCGAGTAATAGAGAGATAGACCAATCTTCCTACCAGCCGTCGATACGGTTCCGGATCTGCAAGGACAGGAGCTTGGGAACGAGCCAAGTGATGATTTGGCTCCATCGGGGCACCCAACGGTCTGGCACCTAACAGCCCCGCCTCAGTAATGATATCTAAAGCGTACTTTCGTTGGCAGAGAAAAATTCCAGATGTACTTCGTGCTACCTCGATGCCAAGAAAGAACTTCAGAGTCCCCAAATCCTTCATCCGAAAACAATCTGCTAAATATTCCTTGAACTTGTGTATCATCTCAGTACTATCACCCGCAATGATCAAATCATCTACATAGACTAGAACATGAATTACTCCTTTCTTTCCAACAAAAGAAAATAAAGAGTAATCGGAAACAGACTGCACAAATCCATATCGTCTCAATGCCCCAGACAATTTTGCAAACCAACATCTTGGAGCCTGTTTCAAGCCATACAAAGACTTCTTGAGTTTGCACACCATATTGGACGAACTCAAGAAACCAGATGGCAACCTCATATACACCTCATCCGGAAGATCTCTATGCAGGAATGCATTGTGAACATCCATCTGATGCAATTCCCATCCCTTAAATGCTGCGACTGCTAAAAGGGTGCGCACGACGGTCAACTTGACCACAGGAGCAAAAGTTTCTTTGTAGTCAATACCTTCAACCTGGTGATTACCAAGTATAACAAGCCGAGCCTTGTATCTCTCTATACTGCCATCAGACTTGCGCTTGATTTTATATACCCACTTGCATCCAAGAGCCTTTTTATAACATGAAGGACGAACAAGAGACCACGTACCATTGGCTTCCAACGCATCAATTTCTTCTCGCATGGGCTTCCTCCAACGTTCATCCTGAAAGGCCTGTTTGAAATTTTTAGGCTCTATTTCTTCATCAAGTGCTGCGAGAAAACACATATGTTTGTCAGAAAATTTCGCATAAGTGACATATGAGGAGAGTGGATATCTGCATTTTTCTCCGATCTGTGGACCAAACACATGTGTAACATAGTCCGCAAGCCTCACATTTGGGCGCCTTTCCCGCTGACCACGCCTCAAGGTCTCTGTTGTGTTCTGGAGAGAGGACGGTCGACCGCCATCCGTGGAACGGTCCACGAGGTCAACCGTCTGTAATGGTTCCTGAGCGTCTTCTTTCTGCCGCAGAGACGGTCGACCGTTCTCGACCGTTCTCCTCGTCACGGTCGACTGTTTCATCATCCCTCCGGAGGTTATCTTTCTACCCTTCGGACGATCGACCGTGGTTATCAGAACGGTCCACCACGTCGACCGTTGGTTGCACTCCCAAAGGTCCATCTTTCTGCCTCTTAGACAGTCGACCGTGGACAGCGGGACGGTCCACTAGGTCTACTGTCTGTAACTCACTTGCTTCACAGGTCTCCTCGGTTGACCGTTCCTCGTGGAACCGTTGCTCCATCTTCATTCAACATTTCACTTGTGGAAATCAAGTAGGGAAAAATATTTTCACAGAACACAACATCTCGGGACACGCTTATTTTCCCAGTGTCCGGAAAATACACGCGCCATCCCTTCTTTCCTTGTGGATAGCCCAAAAATATTCCAGGAATACTTCTGGGTGCAAATTTATCTTCGTCTCTCTTCAGGTTGTGAACGTAACATCTGCAACTAAAAATACGAATGTGAGTTAACGCAGGGGCCCTTCCATAGAGCTTCTCATATAGTGTAACCCTCCCTAGGAGAGACGAGGGAGTCCGGTTAATCAAATATGCCACCGTTTGTATACATTCTCCCCAAAATTCTATCGGAAGACCCGCTTGAAATCTCAGAGCACGTCCCACATTCAGAATATGTCGATGCTTACGCTCCACCCTTCCATTCTGTTGTGGTGTAGACACACAAGATGTCTCACAAACAATTCCCTTCTCCAAAAAATATTCATTCAAGCACTCAAATTCTGTACCATTGTCAGTTCTCACACATTTTATTCTCTTCCCAAATTGAAAATCAACCATGGCACAAAATTGTTTAAAAACACTCCTTACAGTTCGTTTTGAATCAAGCAAATATACCCACACACCACGCGATAAATCATCTACAATAGTCAAAAACAGTGTAGAACCATCCAAACTTGGTGTCCGATAAGGACCCCACACATCACAATGCACCATATCAAACTTGTCCACAGATTGATGAAAACTGATAGGGAAACTGGCACGAGTTTGTTTAGCACACAAATAGATATCACAATAACTATGACTACTTTTATTTGAACCAACTACAGGAACTAATGATAAAACATGCGAAGAAGGATGTCCTAGACGTTTGTGCCAAAGGTCAAACACATTCTTCTTAGCAGCACTGCACGCCATGCTCCTCCCTTCCTTCTTTAGGTAGTACAAACCTACTTCATGTCTACCCACACCAATCGTTGTCCTCAAACTTAGGTCCTATAAGATGCACAAATCGTTGGTAAACTTTGCTTCACAGTTCATATCCCTTGTCAACTGTGACACAGAAATTAAATGGCAATTCAAGGTTGGAACAAACAACACATTCTGCAAAGTCATAGTCATAGTCAAATCAACCTTTCCAGATTGAACAGACACAACCCGTTTCCCATCAGGCAGTCCAATTTCACAGGGAGACACTCCCACAACATCATATAATAACGAAAGTTCATCTGTCATATGATTGGACGCACCAGTATCAATTATCCAACGAGGTGATACAGGGATACTTGAGAGTTTCTGTGAGTTATCTGTAGGGGAGAGCGAGAGGGCATGACGAACAGCGTTCCACAGTTCAGGTGTCAGATCCTCAAAATTTGGGAGCGGGGATGGTCCTTTTTCTTCTCTTTGAACTGCATGGACTTCCCCTCGTCTGCCCGTAACGGTCGACCGTCCAGCCGCCACGGTTGACCGTTCGCCACCTCGTGCAGCACCACGACCCCTTCCCCGACCGTTTCCTCTTCCTCTTCCGGCCTGATCGCGATACACCCATCCCTCTGGGTACCCGATCAGCTTGTAGCACGCCTCAATATCATGTCCTGTTTTCCTACAATGTGAGCACACGAGCTCTTTGACCTCCATCCTGTTCTTTACGGCAAACACGGATGCACCTGCTTCACTGCTTTCTCCTTTGTGCATGCCTTGTCGTGCCGTCTCATCTTGGACAAGAATGTTATATATTCTTGGCACCGGTGGTATGATTTCCTGGGCAAACAAATTTGTCCGCAAAGTCCCATACAAAGCATCGTTCAGACCCATCAAAAATTGATGGGAGCGTCCCCTCTCACGCATCTGCGTGAGCTTCTCCTGCAAGTCACACGTGCAATTCCTACACGTGCAGATCGGGAACCGCTCTAAATCTGCTAGATCATCCCACAACTTCTTCATCTTTCCATAATATTCTATTATAGAAAGATTCTTCTATTTGCATTCCATCAATTCTCGCTTTAACTGCTGGACCCTTGGTCCATTAACCACAGAGAAACGAGCCTTCAACTCGCTCCACAGATCTGAAGCCTTTTCCATAAAGGATATGCTGGATCTCAAGGTTGGATCAATCGTGTTCCGAATCCAAGAGACCAACAGTGAATGGTTTGTCCACCAATCGTCAAAATCTTCTGAATCGGGATCTGGCATCTAAATTGTTCCATCAAGAAATCCAAATTTCTTGCGTGCTCGAAGAGCCAAGCGCAGAGATTTGGACCACTCATCATAATTATCTCCCTTTAGAACGACATGAGTCAAGATCATACCCGGATTGTCGCTCGGAGACAAATCGTAAGGGGAGATACGACGACCCTAACCTCCTCCTCCTCTCGTTCTTCATTCTTCTTACCGGAAATAATCTTCATAGGCGTTTCTTCAGACATACCAGATGACAGAGTTCAAGAATTGGATCAAAAACAGCAGCGGTTGGAGATTCTGCCATCGGGACGGTCGATGTCTTCGACCGTTATGAACAAACGGTCGACCGTTCTGGTCTTCTCGGCAGCAACAGCGGGCAACGATCGATGGACGCGATGCCGGGCGATCGTGCGGAAATTCCTAGAGTTTTGGCTCTGATACCATGAAAGAATTGTTTCGGAATGAAAATCTTTGTATTCCTTTATGTGTTTTACAATTTACAATCCAGACGTATATATAACAAAGAGTCCTAATTAACAAAGGAAAAGGAATCTCTATACAAGGCAACTACCATAACTAAATTATACGGAAATAAATGCTAATAAATGCTAAATATTCTCTTTCCTTCTTTACAACTAAATAGTATTAAAACTTAAGTCGTTTCCCTAAATAACACTTAAACGGTTTATTTTTTTTATAGCACTTTATAATGTTCATAATATCCAGTGATAGCGGACATTTACTTGAATAATGACTAATGGATAATGACTAAAAGTGCTACATTGAAAAAAAAAATACATGTGATGCTATTTAGAAAAAAGACTCATTGGTGGCCCGGAGGGTGTGCAAAGTGGCCAACCGCACATGACCCGTTAAATTTTAGGGCCCCATATTTTTAATTATTTTAAATAATTTTAAAGCAAAAGTATTTTAAAAAAGTAAAATAGGGTCCAAAATATAAATTTTGGACCGGACCAATTTTATATTTTCATTTTTTCAGGGCCGGCCCTAGAAAAAGTCGTTATGTTTTAGTGATATTTATGTAAATTTCCTTTTCGTAGATGCATGGAATTGCTAAATTTAAATGAAGGAAATGTTAGGGGTTCCCAAAATGAGGTATCTCATTTGTACATATACCAAATAGAAGAGATAGTCTGTCAAAAAAAATAGAAGAGATAGATGCAGAACTTAATATTTGTGCATGTATAAACATTGAGTGTTGTGTATGTTTATTTTTACTTAGTGTACAAATAGAGTAACATTGTGGTGTACACATAACATTATTGTTAATTGAATCCTGTTATAGACACCCCATTTAACATTTTAGCTTGCCCCGTATTTGTTCTCACTCTTAAACTTGGGGGAAAAATAAGACTAGATTTCATAATTGGTATTCCGTAATTTATATCCCGTTCTTAAAAGATTGACACAATTTAACTTTTTTTGATTAAACTATAACATTCTTTTAAAATATACTCCGTAGTTTTTAAATATCAATTTTTTTGTTTTTTAATTATTTTAAGCTATATTTAATTCATGATCAAATGATGTCATAGTTTGACCAAAAAAATCAAACTGTGCCAATCTTTTAGGAACGAAGGGAATAGGTAGTTTTCCATATTTAGTCTTTTGTTCTCAAATATTTCGTCCGTGGTCCTTTTTTATGGGCACCTCTTTTTGTCATTTTGATGTTAATTTAAAGACTAAAAGTATGATAATTTTATTAACAATAATCATTTATGTTTATTGTCATACACAATTTCAAAGACCGCTTCTGATGCGTTGTTTGTAAATCACAATCGCTGTGTACTACACTCATAGTCTATAGATTTGGTCTTTTATTAGCATCCTATTCTACAATCATTGTCATTATTGTTGTATTGTTTGTCTAACCAATATCAGATTACGTTGTTGGGCATAAAGTTGATGTCAAATTACACTTTGTCTTTTGCATTCGAATTAACAACATGACATAAGGTTTAAAAAAAACTATTTGTGGAAAGACACCCAAAAAGGATCATAAGTGTAAATTTTATCATTTATGACTAAATATAGAAGACCACATGTTCTAAACAACCAAATACGGAATTTACTCAAAAAAATAATTCAAATTTGACAATTTGAAGTATGTTTAGCATCTTTCAATTTAAGTTCATATAGAATTTGATATGGATTTATATTTAATTCTATTTGTCTATACTTCCTCCATAACATGCATTTTCTGTTTTGACTTTTAGAAAGCGAGACTATAGACGTTTCACTAAATTTGGGAAATGTCATAGTAGAGCGGGCATAGAACAAATTCGGGATATATTATGTTAGATATAGAAGAAACAAGGTCATTTACATCCATTTAAGGTTAAAAAGACTTTTTTTGGACAAAATTAAAAAAAACGAAAGAGAATTTTTTTTAGTGAAGATGGTACTCTCTCTGTTTGCCAAAACAGTTTCTATTTTTGTAATTTGATTCTCCAATTAAATCATTAGCTTTGAAAAAGAGAGACACATCATTTAAATAACTTGTTATATAAATGCAAAATAGATAGATTATATTGCAATGACTTTATTTGAATATATTAGTAATTTTAATAAAAAAGAAATGTTTTGATAAAAACAAAAAAAAATAAAAGACAAAAGATTTTAGTTTGAAGGATATCTATTTATCTAAATTTGGTCGTACGACTGCATGAGTACAAAAAACAAATCCTGCTAAGAAATACTCATTTGACCGATGAATAGGAGAAATAGATATGAATAAATATGGATGTGCAGTGCATGCATGCTGGTATATATATGCACCAAGGTTCCCATGATATTGGAACCCAATGTCATGGGATGACCCGGGACCGTTCTGGTGTCCCGTTCGTAAAATTGACGGTTCTTATCCCCTCTAACCCCCCGGTAACCCCCACATCCCGCCCCGACCCGAACACACCCCCTACCCTCGTCAATTGCATTCCACAAGTTAATTTTGACTTTAGAGTCAAAAATTATTTTGTTGATCCTTGGGTCTACACTTATTTTACAAACCTTAGTTATAAATATTACTCTGTACATACCATGAAACATTATTATTTTTTGTATAAAAAAAGATCACTTGTCAACTTCTGAAAAATGCCGGATGGTATAGTTCAAATTGTTAACTGAATGCATTAAAAAAACCATTTATTCAATGATGGTGTAGTTCAAATTGTTAATGTTCAATATCTTACTTTTTAGCTTTGACTTGACCCAATTTCTAACAAAAGTGTTATATATTTGATTATAATTAGTATAAAATGAAGGAGAAAAAAAATAGATTACTCCACACAATCTTTTTTTTTAAAGATAAATTGAAAGAAAACTATGGGATGAAAAATATCTACTCGTATATAAAAACTGAAGGAGCAAGAGGAGTTTATAATGATACGAGTTTTAAAATAAACTAATATCATAGAATGTCTAAGCGAACAAAATACGTACCAATTATTGGTGTCAAAGTAACTTCGAGAATGCAATTAAGTAAAAGTGGATCGGTCGTTAATATATAAGTTGAACATTTAAATTAATGGAAATTACTATATGATCCTTGGGTCTGCACTTATTTTACAAATCTTAGTTATTAATATTACTCTGTACATACCATGAAAAGTTATTATTTTTTGTATAAAAAAAGATCACTTGTCAACTTCGAAAAAATGCTGAAAATATTTTACGTGTGAACCTTAGATATCGTGAAAGCACATTTAATTTTTTAAATGAAAGAAGCTAATAAAATAAAATAAAAAATCTGCAGTTTGTCACGGATTGCATTAGTCCTTCAAGTGATATCCAAATCAGCTGCTTTTTTTGTTTCTTTATATCCTTAACCCTTCACCACATGCACGTTACAACTTTTCTCCTTTGACCACAAACAATTAACCATCAAACGGAAACATTCTACATCATGTTTCATAATTTATATTAGCACCAAAGTTTAATTAATTTTAGCATTTTGAAGAAGTTCATTTCTTTGGGCAGATGCATATTTGAGCAATACTAAGAAAAATTTGATGCATATAAGACTAAAACATACTACTTCCGTTTGCAAAAAAAGTTCATACTTTGACTTGGAGCTAAAATAAGAAAGTGTAAAATTATAGTTAACTTCCAATTTTGCCCCTGATGTGATAGGTAAAAGTAAGATGTGATGGATTGATTATTAGAGAAAAAGTATGATGTGATAGGTAGGGTATGAAAAAGTAAGGGTAAAAGTGGTTTTTTTAATAGAAAGGAGAAGTGTTTTGTTGGAAGTGAAAAAAATGAAAGAGGAAGTGTTTTTGAGAACGGAGGGAGTAGTACGTTTCCTTGAATATTACCAAATACGGAGTATGTTTTATCCTCTTTATGACATATAATTTCATATGATTTGCCATATATGTCATTATTAGTAAGAAGTGTTGGATAATGACTGATTATACGAATGACTCTACGAAAAAGGTCATTAGCAACAAGTGTTGTATAATGACTGATTATTTCAATGACTATTCAAGTTAGTTATCTTTAATAATGTCTTATTTTATTTGAGTTGTATAATAAGTCATTTTTCTCAAAAGCATGACACTTTAAAACTTTTCATTGTTAAACGTTAGAATAGATAGGACTAGTCTTATTTTAAAAAAAACATGTTTAAGTCTCATTTGCGTAAATTATCTCAAAAATTATTTGAGAAATCGTCCGGGCTAAAAGCGTTATTAAATATCCAAAATCATAATCATGGAAGGAATATAATTTTGATTATAACAGCGTTTTGGAAAAATTTTAACGGTGTAGATTAATTCTGATTGAAAATACTAATCCTAAAGGTTATCGTCAGATAATCTTTTCAAAACACTACGTTTATCACTAATATTGATGCCAAACGGGGCCAATGTAACTAACTCTCATTAAACATATTTTATCCATACAATAACACACTACGGAAGTACGGGAGTATTTATAATTATTATTTTTACATTTATAATTAATAAAATTCTGAAAAGAGTAAATTATATAAAAGGTCCCCAGTTATAGATCGTTTTACATATTTAGTCCCTACATATCAAATATTACTAATTTAGTCCCCAATTATTATATTTATTTCCACGAATGGTCCTTTGTTAACATTTACGTTAAGAACGTGGATAAAATTGCATATTCATACTTCTCTCTCTCCTCAATTAAGTTTTTTTCATCTTCTCATACTCTTTCCCAAACTCGTTGCTGAGTTTGAAGCTCTTAAACCCAAAATTTAAATGATCGTTCCTCCAGTTAGACAAACAATTGAGAGAAGAGTGATGATTTTGGTTTAGGGTTCAAAGCTAGAAACTCAGCGACGGGTTTGAGAAAGGAGTACAAGGGAGGAGAAAGCTTAATTGAGGAGAGAAAGGAGTGTGAATTTATAATTTTATCCACGTTTTAATGAAAATGTTAACAAAGGACCATTCGTAGAAATAAATATAATAATTGGAGACCAAATTAGTAATATTTGATATGTAAGGACTAAATATGTAAAACGACCTATAACTGGGAACCTTTTATACAATTTACTCTTTTGAAAATCAGTTGAAAAGAAGATGCCAAACTAAAGGGGTTATGTGCCACGTCTGCAACTTTTGTTTTCTGATTCTTTTTTTTTTGTGTTTTTTGTTTTTTACGAAAATTATGTCCAACTTAGATAACTACTAGATTTGCAATCATTATGGGTTGCAGGCAAGTTGGCCTTCATTTTTGGTGTTCGTTACACTAGCTTTATAAAAATACTATAGCAATTTTTAGACTCTTCAAACTTTTTATACTTTGATTTTCGATTTTAAAAAAAAAAAACAAAAATGCCATGTTCGTAGACACCAAGTCACACACCACCACTCTCCCTATAATATATTTTTTTTGTGTGAATAAGAATTGCATGGTGGGAAAAGAGTTACAAGTTGTTGTACAACTTGGTGTACCTTGTATGGAGTATTATGCTTAAAAAGAAAAAATTACCCTATAAAACCTAAAACAAGTCTTGTGTCTCTAATGGACAACTAATTCACCTCTTAAATTCGTGATTTTTCATTTACACTCGAAAAAATCCCGTTTGTTGGGGCTGGGTCACTAAGATTCTCTGTCCCAAATCCGAAAAGTATCCCATTAGTTAGACACGAATTTGGGACAGAGGATCCCAGTTTGTTGGACACATCAGTAATGGTAAAGAAGCACCCAAAGATATGGGGCCCAGCCGCCCAAGTGGCTAATAAAAAATGTTTTAGAAAAGGATCATGCTAGGGTGCCACCACATTGGTGCTATTATGGGTGCACCCATACTTCACACAGACAAACACAGACGATAATTGTCTGTGTCGCACAGACAATTATCATCTGTGTTTGTCTGTGCGAAGCATGGGTGCACCCATGGTAGCATCCATGTGGTGGCACCCTAGCATTTTCCTTTAGAAAAATACAGAGCGGGTTTTATTAGGCAAATTCCTATAGGTGAGGATAGTAACTTGATTATTATCCTGATAAGTATTTTAATTTTTAATATTTGCTTACAAAAATAATAAAAATAAAAAAGTTATGTGAGGAGATGTACAAAAATGATAAGCAGAGGCGGATCTACTTAGAAGCAAATGTGGACCAATGCCCCCTACTAAATTTTGATGTTAAATCAATTTTTTTTTTGTTTTGAATTTTTTTATACTTTGAACTGCATGTCTCCATCTAGATTGGGGTTGACCCCATCTAAAATTATGTACTCCTAATAAAATTTAATAGAATCATAAGTAATTAAGCTAGTTTTTAGTTTTTTTGTTTAATTTAATTGAAGTGTATTTTATGTAATGTAGTTTACTGTTTATAATAAGATTTTATATTACATATTAAACAATATTTTACATTCAATAAATGTTTAAAATAGAATTAATAATTATTTTTTGTTATTCCATATTGTCTATTTAAAAAAGAAATATTTGCACTAAATAACACTAAAACTTAAGTCATTTTCTTAAATAGCACTTAAACTGTTTTATTCCCTAAACAACATTTAATAATGTCTAGAAGGAGGAATAATGTCCAGTGATAGCGAACATTTACTTGAATAATGGCTAATGGATAATGACTATATAAAAGTGCTACATTAAGAAAAAAGCACATATGATACTATTTAGAAAAAAATGATTATGTTTTAGTACTATTTAAGTAAATTTCCTCTTAAAAAATTCAAGGGCGCTGCCCCGAGTTCCCTGACCAATTATGCCCCCATCTACCCCAATTCTTGGATTCGTCACTGATGATACGCACCCAAAGTCCACCAAAGAAATGCTCTTTTTTTAATAAACATTGAGATGAGCCATAAAAATATACATTCTTACATGCTGTATATAATCAAATTAAACTATTAAAAGAATAAAATAAATAGAGGTCTATCGTGATATTACAAAATATTTATGAAGAAATTCAAAGCTTTATAGATTTTTAGTTGGACCTTAGGCCGATCTAACAATTTACCCGATAAATGAGAGACGTACGATAAACAAAAAATTAATGAACAAGTTATTACAAAGCATATTGTTTTCATTAAGGTTTATGTAATTAAGCTTAATCATTTGAGTTGATGATGAGCTTGTTGGAAATAACGTTAGAGATTAGTGTTAGCGTTGTGGATAAAATTTTAACGGTGCACATTACTTTGAAAACGCTAATACTAAACGTTGTCCGTAGATAGCCTTTTCAAAACGCTAATGCTAATCTCTAACGTTATTCCCAAACATGCCGATCTAGAGTTGATTTCAAAAACAGATACTCCTAATATTAATATAAAATCACATTAATATAAAAAGTCATGATTAGCCAAAGATCTTGTGGTCCAACGACATCATTGTGACTCTTCCAAATGAGAAGTCAAAAGATAGAAGCTCAGTAGCGAGTAGCAAAAGTAGTTCGCTTAATTTTTAAAAGTCGAGAAACAAACATGAATAAAGACTACGGGCCCGTTTGGGAATAGTGTTAGAGATTAGCGTTAACGTTTTGGATAAAATTTTAACGGTGCAGATTGCTTTGAAAACGCTAACGCTAAATGCTGTCCGTCGATAGCCTTTTCAAAACGCTAATCGCTAATCGTTAAAGCTAATCCCAAATAGACCCTACGTCATTGACGATTACAAAGGAGATATAATAAGGAAATTGGAATGGGAATAGCAATTTTGTACTGATTTTCTTACAATGAATTGATGCACAAGATTAGAGACAATCCCTCCATTTGTCTCATAAAATAAGGAAGCATCTTTTGGCTTTTGCATTATTATTGGAGTAAAAGTGGGATAGACTTTCTTTCCATTTTAGCATAGCTGTAAAATTTTGACATGTTTGTACCCTTTTTTAAACTTTAAATGGTTAATGTCAATGAATAGAATTATTTGTGATGCTATTTCCTGATTCCTATACTCCCTAGAAGAAAGCAAAGAATACTTTGAAAAAGAAGTTAGAAAAGGAGTGCTTTTGTTTAACTTTGAAAGTAGTTTTAACCATTTCCTCTCAACTAACCCAAACCAAACACAAGAGGGAAAGAAAGAGTCCACTATTCAAGGATTAACATAACCAAGAAAACAATGTTGAATAACACCAACAAAAAATCAAATTATAAATACTCCCTCCGTTTCAAAAAAAGTCTCCCAATTGGGTTTGACGCAAAGTTTAAGAAAAATGAAGTTGTGTGGTTGAAAGTGATACAGAAAAGAACGAAAGATGATATGCCACACAAAGTTTTCTCAAGAGTGAAAAGTGTTGGATTTTTGACTCATAAATGGGACAACTTTGGATGTAAATTCGGTATAGTCCAC
This sequence comes from Cuscuta australis, assembly GCA_003260385.1. Lineage (NCBI taxonomy): Eukaryota > Viridiplantae > Streptophyta > Magnoliopsida > Solanales > Convolvulaceae > Cuscuta > Cuscuta australis. The sequence goes on along the minus strand of NQVE01000215.1, from coordinate 3,796,145 downwards.
AAAATTATTTTTTCAAAATAATCATGGACGAATATTATTCTAAGTGAGACGAGTAATTCGATTTATTCTACGCCAAAATTGGTGCTCGGGTGAATGAAAAATTAATTCACAAAGTCGAATACTTAGAAGGAGTAATACCCATGCATCTCACATCGGATTTGATACCCTTCAACTTCCTCCATTTATATGCTAGTCTTTAATAGCATTAAAGTGATAAATATAAAATGCTAAGTAACTCATTCAATTGAGTTTTTTTTTCATTTATCTAAATTCTAATTATAATGTTTGATTGAGATTTTAAATTACAATTGTCAAGCTTAGGATGTACTCGAATATTTTTTACATCAAACATCAGACTTTAAATAAAATTAAGCTCAAAAGAAAATGGTCTAAAAAGTTAAAATTTTGCCTTCTTTCTATACAAAAATATGTGTCACCGTGTCACGTTGGGGAAGTGGGGGACATGGTCGGGCCATTTATGCAATCTACTTGGTTGATTCCACATTTAAATACAAGTTGTTACATTATTGTCTACACTTATATGTACAAGTCAATTCAACCACTCCTCTACATATGTTTTCTACATAGAGATTGTTTCATTATACCATGGAGTACGTATTAGTTAACGTGTTAATCTTTAATTTTAATTAGTTTTATATATTTTCATTAATAATTTATTAAAATAACTAATGGAAGCCTGGGTCTTACATATTTAGACATAGAGCTATATGCATATAGAGTCCTTGCGATGTTTCATAAGTGGGGAAATAATGTTCGAACTCTTAAAAGTTGTCATATAATTCTTGTGGTCAAATAGCTATAGCAAAATTAGTCCCTATATTAGAAAATTCATACAATGTATAAAACATGCGCGTATTATACAAAGACGTCAATTATGTAACAGTAAAAAAACTAAAGTGGAATTTCAATTGTGATGTGTAACTTTGAACCATAGTATAATACCTTCCATCTTTAATTTTAGTTTAACTCTTACAACGAATTCTTCGTCTCTTCTATAGTGATATTCTTGAATCATAGTACAGTGTCCTATGTAAGCTCGATATCATTCTATTTTTGAAGCAGTTTTATTCTAAGGTAAAATTGTGTGAGAAAAGAGCTAAAAAAGTACTATTCATTGCCTTTAACCACGAAGACGGGGGGAATTTCATGAGAAAAACTTCTTTTTCTGTTACATGCTTCACATTTTCACACGCTATGCCTATGTTCTGTGTGCTTAACGTTTTCCTTAAAGAAGGGACTAATTATACATTAGTTCTTTGACCACATGAACTATTTTGCAACTTTTAAAAATACACGAACTATTACCTACTTATGAAAGACCATATGGACTATTTGTGCATTTAACTCTTAGACATAAGTACATTGGGTCATGCCATCCAAATAAAGTACTTGTATCAAGGAAAAAATCAAGGGTAATGTGGGCGTGATTGAGGAAAACATTTCCGTTTTTCCCGCTCGTCCCATAATTTGACCTCTCTTACAACCTATTTTCTTCATGAGTGCCTTTTTGGTAAACTTAAGATCCACGTCATTTTAGATAGACTTTCATATGAGTATGGTAAGTGAATGCTTACTATCCTGATAAACATTTTTTTTACAAAATATGTTAATCAAAATAGCGAGCATCTGCTTACCACACTCATGAAGGTCTACCTAAAATAGTGTGAACCTTAGAACTACAATCTCCCATTGAGCTACCCATTGGGGTGCATGTGTTTGTGTTCAAAGAGCAATGGGCTTGGAAAAGTTGGAATAATGGGAGGAACTAACATGATGGTGTGCATGTTTGAGTGATTTATTCGGACCACTATGCTATGCAAATGCAAGAAAGAAAGAAAAAAAGTTGTGCCCATCATATGCCCATAATATTCCAAAAGGAATAGATATTGTGCAATCCAGTGTTCCTCCCAAGGCAGACACACACTCTTTGGGTCATATGTCCTCCCATCACTGCACCTACTTGCACGATCACAAGAACTAGTCTAATTTTATTTGATTCTTTTAAAGATTTAAAATCGCTTCTAATTTGATCTGGTTTATTCTGGTCTGATATAATTCTAAAAAAAATAAATACACAAGTAATGAGTAATAAAAAGAAATTGAAGAGAAGAGAACTTAAATTTAACCGGTCAATACACGTTTCTTTGAGTCGCTCCAATGAGAGCATTCTAGTGAACATATGTTATTACGTGGGTGTTTCTCTGTGCTTATAAGTTGGTCAAAACTACTTATAAGTAAATTTTACTCCGTAACTTATAAGTCAGTCGATGTCATGTTTCTATGTACTTATAAGCTGCTTATTTATAAGTTAGAAAAAATAAGTAGGTTTTAACTACTTATTTTTAGACCAATTTTTTCGATTTTACATTTGACCAAATTATTTACACAACTGTTACTCACCATTTATGAATATGTACATATGATTTATCTATCATTTAAGTCATTTTACTTCTGTAAAAGAACATTTGACTTATAAGAAGCTTAAAACTTAAAAACTACTCCTTCCGTCCCAAAAAGTCTTTCTTGTTTCATTTTTTGCGCATCTTATAAAAAACTTCTACCGACATCTAAAATGTCTAAAATTTACAACATTTCTTCTTTATTGTGGGTAACTTATATTGAAAATTTTTTTAGCATTCAAGGCAGGATATGAGCATTTTATGGAATGCGCAAAAAGACAGATGCCCACTACCCTTGAGACGTCCTTAAGATGGGTGCAGGCCATAAAAGTTTTCTACTCACTAGGATAAGAAGCAGGGGCAGCTCTAAGGGTGGGCAGGGTGGCCACCTGGCCAGGGCCCATTTTTGAAGTGGTCCAAATTTTTTGTATAAATATATGTATATATTTATTTATATAACAAATTCTTGATTTTTTATTTAAAAGTATTGTCCTAAATCATTAAATCTAATAGACTATGGATAGGGGATTAACCTCTTTGCTCTCAAGAGTGATAGGAGAACTTTACGAATCTTCGATTAGATATTAACGTGCAGAGTATGTAATTACAAATTTATAAGATTATGAGTTTGATATTGTATTACCCTTAATACTATAATATTCATTATTATTAAAAAATGCAAACGGGCGCTCTACTATTCTATAAATCACTTGTGTCCTTACTGCCCAATCGTAACTGGATAAATGCTTTGCATCAGTTATCATAAACAGGGTCAACAAGTGATTTAGCTCATGTATGTTTTTAAAAAAACTCAAAACAATTAAATAATTATAATACTCCTGCCAAATAATCTCAAATAAAACAGCATTACAGTTGATTTGTCTTACAAAATCTCTTTATATTAAGTTTGTGAACATTTTCATCCTTAGACATATCCTGCAGTTCTGATGCAAAGGTCATTCATTAGTCAAAATGCAAGAGCACATTGTCAAGCTAGAGAGAGACATGATGAAGTAAAAGATGAAAAGGAAACACGAAGAACGCGGAGAGTTCCGACCTCTAAGAACTTCGTCATCAGTTAATGTCAAGTGGCAGCGGCGGGGAACTTGAGCCGTCGGATTCCAAAAGGGGAACAAACTCAGATCCTCTGACATGGACGCTGTAACAAGCTGCAGATATTCACACACATCATTAGATAGAACAAAACGTCAACTCGCTCACCAAACAAAATAATATATCTATTGGCGGCCCACATAGTGGGGTCTAGGGAGGACGTGTGTATGCAAACCTTATTACCCTTACTTAGAAAGTAAAGAGGCATTAATGGCTGCCCACATAGATCAGTATTTTTTTTGCAGGAGAAGGGGTAATCATTAGAATCCGAAACACATTATTACTATTATTATTCCTAATAGATTTGGAAAATAAAATTTTAAAAAAAAAGCATCTATGGAGTACCATTTTCTATCTTCATTACACTTTGGAGCATTGTGTCCATTTTGGTTTTCATGTCAGAGTGGTCTTCCATTAGTGGGGCAACAAGTGTCAGCTCCCGATGGATTTCACGAACAAAGCTACAAATCTTATGAGCGAATTCAAGTTCGCCATCTGAGACCCGCCCGATTGCCAGCCTCATCAGCTCTCCTGTCAAGTCCGCGAGCTAATACACAAAAACATTCTGATAAGATTAATAATAATGATAATATGCTAAAATTTGTAATTTGACTAATTTCCTATTCCAGAGAACTGCCATCACTTTGAAATTAAACGAGAATAAAATGCATGAAATTGCCAGTACGAACAATTGTGGCAGAAGTGCCTTGTCGAACAGATGAATGTGTTTATAGATATTTCGTTTATGTTGAAATAGCAGCATCTACACTTATGGAAATAAGACCAAAACCCAAGGGCTAAGTTGGCTAACTTTCAACAGCGGTGAGGATGAGCATGCTGCTAGTAGTGGACACACTCGTGATCCTAACAGTGTCGAATATGAGGAGAGAAAATGGTCACCTTGGTAGAGGGTGAAACGGTAAGGCTTTTGATAATAGTGGTGTGGAATGCATGGGAACAATATATACATAGAAGCAAGTTTACATTTGTCAGGAACATGAAACCAGTCACTCCATTTCAGAAACTTGATCTATACGGGAAAAAAGGCAAGAGGAACGACATATGTGGTTTTGAAATGCAAGAAGAAAAATAAAATGAAAAGGTCCTAAAGCAGCTTTACTAAAGTACATTTACTATATAATTCAACAACAGCAGCAGCAATAATTATAAGCCGCCAACATATGTAATTCTCTAATTATGAGAAATGACATATTTTGAGATGAAACAAGAATAAACGCAACACAGTAAAATCCCACAAATGGGATCTGGAAGGATGAGAGTGCAAACCTTACCTCTACCGAAAAAGTAGAGAGTTGTTTCCAAAAGACCCCCAACTTAAAGAACATAACGAAAAACACACATTAGTAGAGTCCTATCAAAATCTACAGTTGGGTCATCAGTGATCTCAGGAACTCTCAAGTCCTGTCTTTATCACCTCACTTCAGCTCTTATTTGGTCTACATCTACCACTCAGATCTCCTACCATCAACCTCGCACCTCGCCACATGGCATGAATACTGCTCCTTTCCAGTTTCCACATGCCTAAGCCACATCAATCTCTCTCCACACATCTTGTCCTCCACAAATGCAACTCCCACCTTTTCCTCAAAGATTCCATTCCAAGCCATATCTCTCGAGAATAAAATGCTTGGAATGAAAATATTATACACTTAGGGTATGTTGGGATCACAAAAAAGTGCTAGGGAAAAATAAAATTTGTTAAAGAAAGTTGTTAAAATGTTTGGTTTTACTTTGAAAAAATGCTAAGGAAACTGAAAGAAGAATACTTTTTTAAAGAAAAATATCAAATTACCCCTAAAATATAGTCTAGTATATTAATCTGCAGAGACTCAGTGGAAGGAGCGCTCAATGGAATCAGGTTAGCATTTAGCTCATCAAGGCCTATAAGGTTCCCAGTCTTGCAGAAGTGACAAAGTGTGGCAGCTTCAACATATTCTTGAACCTGGAAGTTGGAAACAAAACCTTATAGGTTAATAAAGGTAACTCGAAAAAATTAGGAGCGAAAAGCTTACAAAAGTGTCAGAAGATGCTTAGAATAACTCACACCGGGAGAATATGCTCGTCTTAGCTTCCAGAAATCAGTCCCCTGCAGCTCCTTTACCAGGCGGGACAAATATTGTGCTGTCACAGCATTCAGATCTTTGTCAGCCTTCTCCAAAACTTCATCTTTGTTGTTCAGACTCATCCTGCAAATAATAGTAGAGCAGTGTGAAGTTTACAATCACTCAACTACTGACATGAAGTTTATAGTGTCAACCAAATGGCAAAATTTAGTTGCCACTATGAATTCATGCCAAAAGGATAAATGACAAAGGTATGTTCCTGTCACTGATTTCTTAAAAAGAATTCCATAAGGTAGATTTCAAGAGAAAAACAACGTATCTGATCTTGAAAACCTATATCCAGGATAAACTCATAGAATTGACAGTATAAAAACTTTGTGTTACCTGTGAACCTGAAATATGACCTTTTTGCTGTTCATAGTAATATCCCTACTTGCTTTTACCACTCTTTCTCGTTTATCATTCTGTAATTGATGGATTAAACGGGAATAAATATGAAACATGTCTGACTGGAAAATTATATTCATGGATAGTATTTGTGTCCATTATTTGAAGCAAAAACTCCAGTTTCCCCCGCAACAATCTAGCACAGGAAGAACATCCCCTTTAGAATATGTAGATGTCACAATATATAAGGGTCCTAGAATGCAACACGATGAAAATTTGTCATAGCCATTTAAGACTGAAAACCTGAAGAGGTTCAAGCAAATACAGGAACGCACCTTTCAAAAAATGGAACCAACTAGAGTCCATTTGAACATGTTAATGCAGTAAAACATATCGAAGTATTCATCAGTTAAATAGAGTTATGGGAAATGAAACGTTTATACCCATTTCTGGTGTAGGCGTATAAAATCACTTCATATAACATCAAACAACAGTAAAGATTTGCAACTTTCAAGAGCAAACACAGAACCCACATCCAATCTCAGCTCAATTTCAAATACTTTTTAAAGAAAGAGAGAGGGTCTCACAAGGCCGTTGAGGTAATCGGTGTAATGGGAGAATGCATCTCTCATGTAACTATCGGCGGCGGTGGAGGTGGCCATAGTCCGTGCCTTCTTCACGGCGCTTTGCCAGGAGGTTTCTGCAACTGTTCGACAAAATGCGTCAGAGAACAAATGAAGAAAGCCGAAAGCGCGGGTATTGGAGCGATAATATCAGGGTTTAAGGTTTCGAGGAAAGTAAATACTGCGATGAACGCGCTGCGGTTTCGAAGTCATGAATCGGATCAAGAGGTTTTTCCAGCTATAAGTGGCCGGGGAAGAAGAGCCCAAAAACATGTGCCGCGTCGGGCCCCAAAGCGAGCGAAACACGAACGACGCAGTGAGTAAAGTGACTGCTGCGTTTTCTCTTCCCTGAAATTAACTGTTTGGATTGGAAAATGAGTTGGAAACGAAAGTTCTTCCCATTTTACTCTTTTCATCCTAAAATATTTTTCTTAGGAGTATTTTTTTAGGATATTTCTTAAGGATAAATTTGAATAATACCTTCCTATTTTGCAACTAATCTATTTTTTATTGTTTTTTAAAATGAAAAAGAAGCTCTAAAACTTTATAGTACGTGTATTTTTGAAAATTTAGCATTTTTATTGCTCCTTAATAAACGGGCCAAGTCAACACATGAAGTATATTTCCGGACGGAGGGAATAAAAATGATGTAGCATTATTACTTTTGTACATTATTAGATTTTCACTCGTGTGTATAATTAAATCATGTTTCATACAATCACATTTTTTAAACTACAACACATATATTGACACTTCAAAACACTATTTTACGTCAATCAAGGTATACTTTACTATAACAAACCATTGTCAAAAACTTCGTTCATGAGAAATGATATAACTATTGAGCTTAATGAAGCATTTAATGTTGAACCAAACATAAGTCTCTAACTCTCCACTACTCGGTGAAGTCCTTACGTGTAACATCTCGTTCCGGGCCTTCCAAATTGCGTGGCACACTACTCCCTAAGCTACAATTCAAACTGATCTTTCTCTCCTATTACTATGAACTTTTAGATACTTATAGAAATGATCTAAAGAGACTGCCTGTATATTACACCCAAGTAGTATCGAAACTATGTGGTATATCTTCTTGACAAAGACACGTTCCCAAAATAGATGATCTTTGTCCTCCATTCCAGTGAAAAGAGGCACTCTACACTTATGTTTTAAGAAGTTACTTAATCTCATTCTATAGTTTGCAATTTGTCCTTTAACATCAATTAAAGATTGAATTGATGTTTAGGGATAGAAAGCTCGTTCCATACCAAGCTAGTCCATTCGTTCTTTGTTATATTGCTCACTAGTTGACTATAACCTTCTTCTAGAGAGCAATCTCCACTCGTAGGCATCCTCAAACTTCTTCATCACATTTTTCATTCTCCTCCATTCGGCTCTTTAAGAGATCAAGTGGTACCTAAGTGTTTCCTAGAATGATCAATTTATTATTGTGTCATGATCCCAAGGATTGGCTCGAAGAAATTATTCTATTAAAATTATTCAGGCAAAGTGAAAAGTGTGAGATGGTGAGAATTGGCAAGGAGGACAACGTTTGAATATGCAAGAATTTGGGCCAAGGGATCGTCCCAGACTAGGCCTCGCCTCGTGCCTCGGTCTCCGTGCTAAAACCTATCGGTTTTGATGCGTGGAGTGGGTAGCATATTGGATATCAGATATTTATCGAGGCCTCGGCCCAGGTTGGGGGAGGCTCGGCATCTTGGGCCGATTTTTTGCCCATTTTCTTCATCAATTCTTTTTCTTTTTAGCTTTGAAGTCCAAATCTCATCCCAACTCTTCTAATAAATTATTTTGAACGAATTTCTCCTCTTTCTTGATGGATTTTTTTTATGTATTATCAGATTTAGTTGCAAATGAACTTTTTATGAATAATTTTAAAAAACAACCAACCATTTTTATTGTGAAAAACATTTTTATACACTTATTATTTCTAATTTACGTGCCATAACGATTAAGATATGAAGTCAAAAATAAAAACGAAAAGAAATTATCAAAAAGACAAAAATAATAATAGTTTTTGTGTTATATCATACAGGACAACAAGACAGAATGAGAAAATATTTATGTGTCTCTCTTTTGTCCCATTTTAAAATGGTTTGGAACAGGTTCGGAAAAAAACTTTGTCATCCCAATCAAAATGGAACATTATATATAAAGACGAGGTTGAGATATTTCGGGTCGGGACAACGAGCTGGAAATTCTTCTGCACCCCTAGACGAGAGTGTCGAGATGGTCTTGCATGAGAAACATCCTATTGATAGCGTCCGAGACAGGATGAGGATGTGTATTCCTGCATCTAGTGCGCCACATCATCTATTTTTATTTCAAATTATTTGATTCATTTTTATTTTTCATTTTACTAAGCATATTTTGTTAGAATAGTGAGGCACGAGAATGTTTATAAATTTTCACGGAATAAAAATCGCAGGGAAAGTAAAGAGCAGAATAAAAAGGAGTAAAGGGAGCACACCAAGATTTATACTGGTTCACCACAACGTGTGGCTAGTCTAGTCTCCCGAGAGACTCTCTCGAGCTACACTACTTCCTTTAAGCTTACGGGTGCTTAACAAACCGTTACAACCTGAGAACTCGAGTCCCACAAGCCTCAATACACTTGCTCGAAGATACTGCACTCCAAGACTTCAACCCGAAAGAAAATACCTTTCCTTCGTACAACCAAGGGAAACAAGCTTCCCTTAACGTATATACAACAATAAAACACTCAAGAACAAATACTCTCTTTTAGAGTGGATATTGAGTAAAATATATACGCTCTAGAACAACTCAAACTTCACACAATTTGGCTCTAGAAAGCTATGGAAAATGATGTTGTTTGAATGCAATGATAATATGAATATTGTGAAGTGAATTATATGTAAAGCAGACCCAAACACTCCTTTTTATAGTGCCAAAATAGGCTCCAACGGATCAAGGCATTAAAGGGGTGATTGACATGATTTATGGGATTGATATTAAAATGTGGATCTGCAGGATATTGGCTTTCCCAGCGATGTATGGACCTACCCATCGCTGGTAAGCCAATTTTCCTTCAGTTTTGAAGCAAACGGTCACCTATCCATCGATGGGTAAATGCTTTCCATCGCTGGGTGGGAGGTTGACTTTCAAACAAGGAATGAATCAGTCTTAAATGACTCACAACGGTCATGCCTAACCAGCGATGAGTATGCCATCGTTGGGTTCCCATCGATGGGTAAAGGTTCCCATCGATGTGTAAGGGCATTCTGCCTTGTGATAATGTTGGACCAAGGCTTGAACAACGATGGGTAGAACTTCCCATCTCTGGTTGGCATGGTTCTAGAAATCAGTTGGGCTGAAGGCTGCTTACCCATCGATGGGTAATATCTCCCATCACTGGGTGGCATGATTCTGGAATCCCTAGATCACTTACCCATGGATGAGTGATATCTACCATCGCTGGGTAGATGGCTAGCCCAGAACCATAGCCTAGCTGACCGGCGCAGAAACTTGACCGAAAAATGCAAAGTTCTCCAAAGTAAAAAATAAGTGTTTAAAACACTTATTTAATGTATTTTATGAAGAAACCAAGTATAAAAACTTAAAAACCACTTCATTAAGGTAAAAACCATGGCTAGCAAAGTTTATGCCGTTTCGCATGGTTTTTGCCAAACGACCAAAAACGAGAGATGGTTTTTGAAGTGTTTTTTGTTGGAGAACTATTTAAAAGTGCCCAGAAGTAAAAACCAATCATATAATGTTGAAAACCACTTGGTTGGTTCGGACGCCAAAAACCAATGCCGATAACCGAATGCCGAACGCCGGTTTCTGAGAACCGAATGCCGGTTTCTGAAAGCCGAACGTCGGATGGCTTGGTTTTTGGTTTGGGCGAACACCAAGTGTTTTTAATGTGTTAAACATGTTTGAAAAACATTTTTATGATATGTGAAATGCAATAAAAACGTTTTAGCCTAAAGAGCCAAGGTGTGAGGTTTGAGTCGGTCTTGATCACATTTGTGACTGACTTAACGACATTAAAACTACAGTCTTCATTCATGGTCTTCTTTTAGCTCTTGTTCTTATCTTCATTTCTCGGCTTGTATATTCAACACTTTGTCTTGATCACGACGGTTTGACATTATCAAAACCTGTCATAAAAACGAACACGCCTTTAGTACGAAAACGTGATAAACCCGTGTTTCAACATATTTTTTAACGAACTATATCTAATTCTCTTTTTAATTTATAACTATTTCATATTTTAGTTTTATTATTTTTCATAAACCTTTCACTTGCATCTTCTTCTTTATTAACTTTAATTATAAACATTAATTAATATTTTATATTAGGTACTTACATTCCTTCGACCTAGTGTATTTGTTTAGTTTGAATTTTTTGAATAAAAAAAGATGAACTTTGAGTCTTGGTGCCAATGAAGGTAGGATCGAACCATACCAAAATACTTAGGACCGATTGGTTCGGACTGAATAACGATATATTTTGTAATTATTTTAATCTATTAATTATATTTTAGGCTTTTTAATTTGTATAATGCAAATAAGAAAAAAATAAAACTGACAAACTAGAAATAGAAAAACAACATTGACTAGTTAAAAAAAACATTGACTAGTTTATGTATTTTATATAATCATAAAAACTACTCAATATGAAACTATATTTTTTGAATTGTTGGAAAAAAATGACTTCATTCAAGAACGTTTCTAATTATATAAATTAGCATACCATCAAAATAGAGCATTAATGTGTAACAACGAACATAAAGAATAGAATTTTAGTATTTAGAGGTTATAGGTCTAATAGGTGTTTTAGGTCCACACGATCGAGATCTTAATGATTTCAAGTTTGGACCGGACTGGACCAAAAATAAAACACCTAAATTTTTGGGTCAAAGTCCGATTGGAATAAGATTTGGTCCGGTTCAGGGGGGGGGGGGGTAGGTCTGATCGGATTTTATATTGGTGTGTATAAATATGCGTTTGGTTTTCGTTTTAGGGTTTGTAAATTCTACTCCCTCCGTCCCAAAAAGTCCGACAAGTTTCGAAAAAACTGCGTCCCGTAAAGTCCGTTACATTTCTATTAAAAAAACCACTTTTACCCCTTACTTTTTCATACCCTACCTATCACATCATACCTTTTTCCTAATAATCTACTCATCACATCCTACTTTTACCCATCACATCAAGGGTATTTTTGGAAAGTCAACACCAAAATGTCTCCCTTAATTTCTCAAAAAGTCAATATGTACCAATATTTTTGGGACAGAGGGAGTACATAATAACCATAAATGTTGCAGCTCAATTGGTGTTAAACCTAAAATATATGCGCATGACGAAGCATATCAAACAAAAAAATTGCTGTTTTTATATTGAAATGTCACCTTAGTGAAAATCAGGTCCTAAACTATTGTTTCACTGATCCGAGGTCATAAATTGGGATTTGTTTACTGGTTTAATTGTTTATGCCGATAGTTTGCTTCAATTTATTGATTTCAGATTATAATTTGTTTGGTAAAGGGGTGATTGGTTGAATGTGTGATTTCAGCTTTGGTTCCCTGCTTAAATGATTTATTGTGTTTTTAAGTTGTTAGGGATTTGAATGTGAAACTGGAATGAAAACTTTACTCAATTTGATTTTTTTTTTATAGCTATGAAATTTTAAAAAAAATATTATTAGATTGGTATTAGTTCATGTGATGGCTTAGGCAAATCTGTGAAAAACATTATAAGAATGAAGCACAAAACTCAATAAAACAAGCATTTTTAATAGTTTTTAGATATTACTCGTATAACCGTACTTAATTCACGAGTGTATATGAAACTATTGTCTTTTTCATTCCACAACAATATCATCTTCAAACGAATTGTTTGAATTTCGTTTCTAATACATCCTTGGTAATGGTTAGGCAAAAATCACGAGTATCAAATTGAGCTTGTCAGGTTTGGAACAAAGCAGTATTGATTATGCTTATCTCAATGGTTTCTAGGCTCACTGATAATACGTCCTTGTTATATTTAGATTAATTAAATGCCTCATGACAGTGGAGTTTGGTTCTCCAAAACGAGATTGGACAGAATATGCATGTACGACTAGTTCAAATTGTCAAATGGAGATTCGACAATACAGAAATGTCTTAAGGTATGTTAGATGCATTCCCACCTTCTCAGTCCCATGGATTCTGTGCAAAATGTAATTTGAATATGTAAGTATGAATAATCCATTTTCATACCTAAAAGTTTCCTCCCTATTTTATTTCCCTAGCTTTATATGTGGATCCAAACATACCCTTAAAAGAGAATATATATAATAGAAGAAAATATTCAATAACATAGTTTTTACAAAGAGCTTGAATTTTCTTCATAAGTTATGCTTATCCTTAACTTATTATATTTTGCTGTTGGAAGCCATTCTCACACATTATCATGTTACTCAGATGGCACATGTTGCTGCCAAGTCATCTATACAAGAGAGGAATTAATCAAAGTTGGTTATTAATTGTGTTTCTCATGACAACAGAAGCTTGCTCTTTCAAGAGAAGGAATGAGGATCGTAGATAAAATGGGTGCAAGTAATCATCCTATAGCAGATAGTTTAGAATACTACTTTTATAATTTGGAATTGAATTGTGTAAGTTGGAGTTGAATTCATGCTCAATTATAGTCCATGTGTTAGGGTAGTTTTTGTTTTCTAATTATCCATGTTTTCTCTCTTATGGATTTGTGATACTATTGAATTTGATATTTTTTTTTAAAATAAAAATTGACTTTACACAGCGGATAAATATCCGCTGCTGTGTAAACTATATCATTTTTTAAGAACCCTTACACAGCGGATAAATATCCACTGTGTAAACATGATACCTATTGCACCGGTCACATACACATCGGTTGATTTGCGCTGTGAAATGTCAAATTTATCCGCTGTGTATTCCCTATCTTGTAGTAGTGCAGGCCAAAAAAAAAACAAGAGTTGTCAAAATATGCGAATTACATCTCTAATGTCATATTGGAAGCTATTATATTCAATTTTCTTTCAATTTGAATCACGACACTTGCATGTGATCAACACCGGGGAATATATATTGGTAGTTTTTCATAAGAAAATAGTGTATGGAATTAACTTCGGGGGAGAAATTGGTAGGTTTACATAAGGCCCCGTTTGGTACACGAAATTCAAACTATAGAATTAGAATTGAGATTTTCAATTTCAATTATAGTGTTTGGTAGCACAAAAATTATGTGGATTTGGAACTGATAGTGCAAAAAAAAAAAGAATGGATGAAATCCTTCCCGGACGATTTCTTTTCCGACGATTCCTCTTCCGACGACGATGAGATGTTATCATAATGAGATAGTATCCATTATCTAAATATTTTTTAATAGTAAGATTTGATATTTTTTAAAAATAAAAGTTGTGGTGTTAATAATGATGCACATTCATTAAAATTTAAATATAATTTTGTTTTTGAAAAGTAACAAAAAGGAAAAATGGTGTGTAGCTTTAAATTTTATTTAAAAAGTAATAATAAAACTTACATAATTTTATTTTTAAAATAATAAAACAATTGTGTAGATTAAAAAATTAGAATAGGGAAATACATATTGGTATAATACTTATAAATGTAAAATTTAGGCAAAATTATTGGTTATCAAATTGAAGAATAATAAAAGTTATTTTAATCAATGAATAATTAAAATAATAGCTAATTTTTTTAAAAACTCATATGATCTTTTTCGAAAAGTAACAAAATAAAACAAAGGTGGATAAAACTAAAAATATATTTATAATGGCTGTTTTAAATTAATAAAATCTATATATATTTTTTAAATAATAACATAATAAATACATCATGGGGTGTATATAGTTGACATGGTAAATTTAGTATTTTAGCGGGTGTGACTATCACTACTCATAGTAAATAGCTTGACATTTGTTAAAAAATTAAATTTTCACTCTTATTAAAAAGTTTACATCTAAAAGCTCTCAATCAAAATTACTAAAATTGGACGAGTTAAAATGTCTAAGAGTTACGGAGGAGGAAAATAGTTCATACTCCGTACAAGTTTATGTGAGTAATATTTACAAGATCTTCAAAATGAGAAGTGTAATGAGTCATCTACGACTAAGTCAATTTTTTTTGTGTATAAAAAATTCTGATGTTTCATTTATTGATAATTTAGCATAACGACTTTAATATTATTTTATTTATTTATTTTTAATTATACATTTTTTAAAACTAAAATATATTGTAGAATTTTTAGGCAAAACCGTAAAACTAGTCCGGAAAGAGTGTCTACGGAAGTCACTCGCCCAATTGGGACCCCTACGGTGCTCTGTTCGCAAAACTGGTAATTCCTACACCTAATTCCGCGGTAAACCCTCACTCGGTCTCGACTCAATTCATCTCTCCAACCACGTCAATTGTAGGGTGCAAGTTTAGTTGACTTTGCAATTTTTGACTCCAAAATCAACTAAACTTGCATTCTGCAATTGACGTGGTTGGGATGAGTTGAGATCAAGAACAAACAAGAATCTATCAGGAATTAGAGAGGAAAACTACTCCCTCCATCCTATAATGATCTTCCCAGAGCACTATTCCAACTTCACGGGAATTTATATTTATTTGTATTTTTTCATTGCCTATATGATAAAATAAAATATTCTTGTCACCACTTGTTTTGTTGAACTTTTGGTGTAGTTTTTAAATATGTATGTTTTATTTTTTATTTCTATACCAATATTTAAATAAAATAGATTGAAAAAACTTGAGATTTTTCTTCGTTTTGCGAACCGAGAAAATCATTATAGGACGGAGGGAGTATCATTTTTTTGAACCACACTAGTTTTTAAACAAGAAGATAATCTATAATGTAGCCAACTCTCCATTTGGAGAAAGGGAGAGAGAGAGACATAGTTGACTCTAAGATGGGTGGCTCGGAAGGACGAAGCCACTAATATTGTCATTATTATGGCGTCCTTTTCTGTCCCAGTGATTCATAAACCCACACACTATAGGCACCTGCCCCCGAAAAAAAAGTTTAAAAAAGAAAACTCATCCTAATTAAAGAAGTCTATTAATATACTAGAAGCAGAAATATCACACTTTCTGCATTCTCCACCCCTATCTCCAAGTAGCACCAAAGGTACCATTTTTTTTCTCCTTCTTGAACATACACAAGCGTTGTATTTAATGTGTTTTAATGTGAGGTTTCAGATCGTTGATGGATCTACTTTGAATTTTGTTTTGGGTATTTTAATCTGTTTATTGATGATATGATTTTGCAGTGATTACTGGGTTTTAATATTCATTGCATTTGAAGTTTAATTTTTTTTTTTAATATTTTATTTTAAGAAAATGTTTAGAAAACCCTTTCCTTGATGGCTTTAAGGGCTGGGAATTTTGTGGGGATCATCAAGAATATGTCAGAATGCATCATGTGGGAAGGCTGTTTTCGTTATTTCTCTTTTTGTTTTTATTAATTTTAAAACAAAAAAAAATCAATAAAGTGTCCTATCGAGTGAGAACTATTATAGTTAAACATCGTATCACTCAAATGATTAGAATTTAGATCTGGAATGGCCATTGTTTCGCTTCTTTATACATGCTCTGTATAAAAAGAGGACAACTTAAGAATCCATATGGTGGTTCAGAAACCTGGGACGAGTGTTTGTGCTTTATAAAATGAGAAAAGATAATTTCTTTAATTTCACAAGTCAAAGGTTGTGTAAAGTGCCAATGATAATTGAGTGTGGATATGCTGGGGCAGGATGTGAGAAAAAGAAAGGAATAATTAATCAATAATTCTTTGGTGAAAAGTAAAAAAAATCATGGGTTTAATCAAATCTTATTGTCATTATCCTTTTGCTTGCCTTTTTTTATGTACCAATTTGTGTTAGTTTTTTATTTGTGGGTGATTGAATCAGGATTATACAGGAGTTTAGTGTTTATGCCTGGACTACATAGGGTTAAGTGTAATTAAGTGAGGTTAACCAATACTAAGGTTTACCCACACTACCCCTTGTAGAGTGACAAAAATGCAAGGTAAAGTTTACCCACACTAGGTGTTTAGACCCTTCTCAGGCCATCTTGGAAAACATTCTTTGCTCACTAGACTTTCCTTTAATTGTTGATGAGTATCTTCTTTCCTTCATACTTGTGCCATATGATGTTAAAGTTTTTATCTTTCATACTTCGTAATTGTTTTGAGTTGGGGCCTTGGAGGTAGTATTGTCACATATTCCTTTCTATAAAGGATCTTATCTGAGTTTTAACATCCTTGATATAACACCATAAACCTGTTGTACTTTGCTCTTACCTTTGCATACTGCTATTGCCTTCCTCTAATTCTGCCCATTGCCATTTCAAGATATTACTTTTGTTTTTTATCAGGTGTTGGTGCATAACTTAATTTGTTTTGATAGATGGTTTTGTGCTCAGCCTAAAAAAATTCTGCCAGCTAATGTGAACTCGGAAACATGGTAATTGATAACTATGCAAACTCAGTACATTCTTTATATCGGAGCACTATTTAATTGATGCATTTCTCTTACTGTTTGTTTGGGAGTTAGATTTTGAAGGGGCATTGGAAGGAGGGGTGGGGTTCTATAATATGTTGTTTATGGCTTATGGTAATTTCAACATTTCATTTTCTGAATTTTGGCAGCCATGCATTGATAATTCAACTGGTCATGCTGACCACAAGCCTGCAGTTTGTAATCCAACCACAGTCCCCATGAATGATTTCAAGCCATTTGGATGCAACAACTATGACCTTTACATAGCAGTAGAAAAATCAAACATAAGGGACAATCATGAAATCTCGTGCCATTTCAATGATGGTAATAGTGATGCTGATCTCATTGTTTTTGAAGAAAAATCAGTTCTTGATTCAAGTTGCATTAAAAATAACAATGAATGCTTCAAGATTCCGGATCTTGATTCATCAGCATTCACGATTAGCGCTCTCAACAAACACCCAAAGCCTGAAGATGACATTTCACCACTAAAAGATGATAAAGACTCGAACTTGCAGTGTAATCTTCATAGTGCTATCAAAGATATCAGTATCGATATGGGGGTGCCTCTAGTGGACAAGATTTTTACCAAAAATTTGAGCTGTGATAAAAATGACAACTTGGGAGAAGATGTTCAAAAGGAAACACTTTCTGGGGAGACAACAAAAACAGAGGACACTAAAATTGTTGATATAAAACCAGTTTTATCTGAATCAGCTAAGGGCACTTACATAGAGGATGAATTGATGGAGCCTTTAGGCTCAAAATGTCATAGGACTGGAAACGCAGCTGATGATTGTCAGGTTCTGTTCTATGCTATTTTTTTCTTTTTCTGATACTATCACACTTTACTACCAAAAACCACTATCTTAAATAATAGAAGTTCTCAACTTGAAAGTTCAATGTGCAGTATTCTGAATCAAACAAGAACGAGCCTAGTGAAGTTCAATGCAGAGGCACTGTGAATATAACTGAGAATAATGGTGGACACCAAACAGGGTCTGAGTTGCAAGACATGCAGAATAGTGAGGACAAAACCTCTGCTAATGTTTTAATGGGTGATCAAGATGGATTTGCAGATGGAAACACAAGTTTCTCTTCAGTTGGTCCTATGTCCGGTTTGATTACCTATTCGGGGCTGGTCCCGCATCCCGGGAACATTTCTATTCGTTCAGATAGCAGCACAACCAGCACGAGATCCTTTGCTTTCCCAGTGTAAGCACCCTCCAAATTTCTCTATTTCTGGTCCAATGCAGTCTCTTGGACTTCTTCAATGTGCATGTTTATTTCACAATAATGTTTTTCCAAAACTTGTTTTTCAAACCAATAATAGATCTGGTGAAAACCCACAAAAAGTAAGGTCTTGTGAGGGTTCGTGTATGCAAACCTTACCTCTACTATGTAGTAAAGATGCTGTTTCCAAATCAGGAAGATAAAATGAACAATGCGATTAAACACAAGCTGCTCTTTGGTAAAAAAAACATGTTTCTGATACATGGAAAATTATTAAAGGTGCGAAACAACGTCTGATGTTTGGATGGATTCTTGATGTTTTGTGGATTCAGGTTACAATCAGAGTGGAATAGCAGTCCGGTGCGAATGTCAAAAGCAGAAAGGAGGTACAGAAAGCAGAGGGGTTGGAGGCAGGGTCTTCTCTGTTGTAGATTCTAAAATCTTTTTCCATTTCATTCTTTAGGGCTCGTAGATCGATCACATATCATTTACCATACATATAATGAAAGATCACAAGTTGTGAGCAGACGATGTTGGATTCGGATACATGTCGATAGGATTAGGGAAGAGCGTCGAATTCGAGTTGTAATCAGAAGCCAAACTGTGCCTTAAAATTTATGGAGTGTCTCCCAAATCATATTGCTGAGCTTTGACATCACTTGTGATCTTGTTATATTTTGCTTTTCTTTGTGGGATTTAGTGGCGTAGAAGTACAATAACATACTGTTTGATACTTTTTATTTTTTGAAGGAGTTTGATACTTTTTATGGTTTTTAAAGATAGTTGAAAAAATGTAAAAGTTTACTAAAATATAAAATGTGAGTGAGATGTAATAAACAAAATAAGTGTGGGTAGTTGTGGTATATTAAATATTAAAAAATGTAATGAAAAGATTTTTTCTAGAAAAACAAAAAAGGACGTTTGAAAAGACCTATGATGGACGTATGAAGTTTAAAACAAATTATTTTGAAATAGATGAAAAAAGAAAATAGATAATGTAAAAAGTGAAAAATGGACTATTTTTTTAATTTTTTTTCCAATTAATTTTAGCTCACTTCAATAAAATTCAATATATTTTAACTCGATTAATAAAGATTAATTTCTTTTGAAAAATTTCAAAAGAAAAGGTTGATAAAATCATAAATAAATCAACCGTGTTTCACCAAATGTTTATAATAATTTTATGAGTAATTTACCCAAATAGGACTAAAATATAATGACTTTCTCAATATAGACCATATGTTTTTATTTTTCAATGTAGGACCTTTGGTCATTATCCATTAGTCATTATTCAAGTAAATGTCCAGTATTACTTGGACACTAATTCTCCCACAAGACATTATTAAGTCGTATTTAGGGAATAACAAAGTTTAAATCCTATATTAAGAAATAATTTATGTTTTAATCTTATTTAGTACAAATTTTACTAATTTTATACTCCGTACCTCTTTGAATTTCACACTTAAAACTCGAATGTTTTGTATCACTCGCAACATGACAGAATTTTGTCATGTACAAAAATGAACAACTCTTTAGTACACTCCATAAAAAAGTGTCAAAGTAGTATCGCAATTAGTAGCATTTGACAAAACTTTAATCCTAAAACAAATTCCCACCCAAGAAAACGAAAAGACGCGCAGAAAAATGCAGGGGCTACGAAGCGACGCAGACAGACGGCAAAACCAAATGTATTATCCCTTTCTCCACCTCCCCAACAATTCACACTTTCTTCTTCTTCTTCTTCTCCAACTCTCTCTTCTTCAGTCTTCACTCCGTCGGCAGCCAACCTTCTCCGCCGTGCTCCGCCATCGACCGCCGAACAGTATCATCTCATGTCGAAGTTCACTTGGAGGATCGAAAACTTCTCTAAATTGGACGCTAAAAAGCTCTTCTCTGTGGCTTTTATCGTGAACGACTACCAATGGTATATGACCCATTTCCCATATTTCTCATGTTTCTATATATGGTCCAAAACCATCTTCTTCTTTTTTTATTATGCAGGAGGCTGAGTCTTTATCCAAAAGGGAACAATGCCGACAGCCATTTGTCGCTGTACCTCGGCGTGGTTCGCTCGTCTGCTCTACCCGATGACTGGAGTATAAAAGCAAAGTTCAGCCTGGCTCTCATTAACCAGATTGACAGAAACAAAACCATCAAGAAAGGTATTTTTTTCCTGCAATGACTTTTGTGTTCTGTGTTTCTAGTTATGTAGGGTACTCTTGAACCTTTGACGAAAGCAAAAACATCTCATATCTGCTTCTTCGAAAGAGTTTTCTATGGGCAAAATGGTGATGGAGAAGAGCATAAGTTGGTATGTCAAGCAAAATAAAATGGCTACCACCCGAAGCAGAAACTAAATTCTTAAAAGTAACACACACCCAAACACCCTCTCAGGGTGAGAGTGCATGGTCTTTGATTTATTGCGTGCTTTTGGGGTCCTAAATTCTGTATTTCTATCAATTCGATTCAATTCAAATGGTATCGTAATACGGTGTTAAATGAGCGTTCTACTGTTGTGCATTACGCAGACACCGAACACACATTCAATTCTCAAGAAAGTTATTGGGGCTTCACGAAGTATACCAGACTCGATCAATTTCATGACAAAACGGGAGGTTTTCTTGTAGGAGACACATGTTTGATTGAATCTAAAGCATGATGATGCATGGTTTTAGTTTGCCTAGACAATGTCCCTGGTCCTAATTGCCTAACCCTCTTTGTCTTGTCATGTTACTTCTTCTTCTCAATTTTAATTGCAGCTTCTTATTCTCAAGGTCAAGTTTGTATACTTTTTTATTGATTTTTCTTGCACATTTATAGGGAAAGGTTCTTTTGACTCGAGCGGGCCAAAGAGCTCTGGTACCCCTGTGGTTTGGAAAATTGACAGTAGGGCCGTAGGGGTGCATACAAATCAAATAAAATATATTCGATTCGTGATTCGTATTTGAAAAGGATAATTTGTATTCGCTATATTCGAATTCGAATACAAATCATATTTTAGATTTGAATTATTTTCGAATTTGAATACAAATATTAATAGATTCGATTCGTTTATTATTCGAATTATTCGAATATTATAATTTATAAATAAATTTATATATATTCTAATATATTAAATATTTGTGTACATATTTTAACATATTTTAATATATTAAATTTTTTTTGTACATATAAATTTATATATATATATATATATATATATATATATATATATATATATATATATATATATATATATATATATATATATATATATATATATATATATATATATATATTCGAATATTATAATTTATAAATAAATTGATATATATTCTAATATTTTTTACTACATTTTTTACTACATTTTACATTATTATAAAATAATAATTTAATGTCTTTAAGAAATCTGTTTTAAGAAAAAAATTACTAATATTTTCGAATACGAATTCAAATACATCAAATGTCTACCGAATCGAATACGATTTTTTTTAAAATTCGAATTATATACAAATCCGAATTCGAATACATATCACTTTAATCAAATACAAATTGAATAGTCATATATTCGCTTTGATTCGATTCGTATAAACCCCTAATTGGCAGCAATACCCTCTCTGTTTTCAAAATTTATTTTCAAAGTCCCCGTGATTTCAAAGCGTTGCATCCACACCCCCTCTGATTATTTTCCGGCCATTTCCCGGCGAAGAGGAGGCAGTGGTGCATAATTTATATACCATGGGGGGCATTCGTGCTCATTTCTTATTTTCCTTTATTATTCTTCCCTTTTTTTTAAATATTTTCGATCACTTTTTCCTTTTCCTAGATTTTTTTTAAAAATATATTTTCAATTTTTTATAATGTTTCAAAAATTTTCAAATTCTTTGTGTTTGAAATGAAAATAAAAATTAAAAAATTAACATACATTACATCTATCTCAAATTAAACATTTTCACTTTTTGTTACTTAGAATAATTTTTTGGAAAGTTCAAAAAAACAAAGAATAAAAAAATAAAATTATGGAACAACAAAATGAAAAAATTAAAATACTCAAAAAAAGTCTTATACAAAAAAAATTGGACGCCTAAAAAAGTTTTTAGAATTGAGATGTCTAAAAAGGATTTCCATTTTTATTTTTGTATTAATTTGTTTCTTATTTTATTCCTCATTTTTTTGAAGTTCTCAAAAAAATTACTTTTTTTCTGAAAAACAAACATTGTTAATTTAAGAAGTACATATGCATTATATGTTAATTTTTTCAACAAAAATAACTTTAAATTTTAAGAATATTATAAAAATAATTTAAAATAAACCTTTATTAATAAATGAAACAAAAAAAAGGAAAAAATGGGAAAAACAAAAAATATGCAAGAAATAAAAATCCTATTGGGTAGTATTCTTTTTTTTTAAAAAAAGGTAATATTAATGCCCACTATTATTATTACTCCTTTCGTCCCTCAAAAGAATTATAATATGATGTAATAAATAGCGTAAAATTAAATAACGGTACCTACTTGTCCGACTGTTGCTGAACATTGTTTGGATATAAAACGTAGTTCTCCAGACGGTAATTCCTACGTAGTGTAGTGTCGGTCGCACATTCAACATAGCGTTCGGACTCATGTGCCTTCCAGAACCAGGGGTCTTCGAGCCTGCTGCGTACGATTAGCCAGCTATCTCACCAAGGCCGGCGGAAGGAATGCTCTGCTCATCTTTCTTACGGCTCATTACTGCAGCGCTCGAAAACCCCTTCGGCTTCTTCCATTCAAAAATCCTATTCTTATTGGTAAATAATTGGTAAATAACGTCTTGAAGTGAAGCGAAGGCATTATTGAAGGAAAGAGATGGCGGGTCGGTTTTTTAATAAAAAGTGGAAGTGTTTTAGAGAATTGGAAAAAAAACAAAAGGGGAAGGGTTTTATAGGACGGAGAGAGTAGTATTTTAGTGAAAAATTAAATTATAAAGTGTTTTGTAAATATGAGGAAATATTGTTTTTTTTGGAGTGAAATACAGATTATTAATTTATAATACAAGATTTAAGAGAGCTCGAGGAGTCACTTACCCGATATTGGAGTGTTTATTTATAGCACTGCACTGGTAAAGCAACGTAATTCCATGGGAGGAAAAAAGGCATTTTCACGGAAATTTCGCAATTAAAAAAGGCAAAGGCATTTTCACGGAAATTTTGCAATTAAAAAAAAGGCAATGTATATACAAGAGGTTAATTTTACCCGACGATCTATCCATTGTTCTCAGCATGCTGGAGTTTTATCCTGATATTGGAGCCGGTCTGGTCCGGGTTTGATTCTTCCTGGTTATTATACGTGGTTTTTTTTTAAAAAACCAACCCGTCTGTGGTTTTGGTTGAGTTGGCTAACAAGAGATTAAAATGTCACCGCTCGTTGTGTGAGCTAGATATAAGAGATTGAGATGCTAGACATGTTTGTCTAAGTACTAACTAAGTCAGGCTAGTCACCACTTGAGGAAAGTGTTGGAGTTTCCACATCGAAAAAGAAAGATGAATACTACTAGCATGTATATAAGATTGAAGCCCAAGCCATACTTATTAACTTAAGCTTTTGGATTAGAATAGTGGATCCTAATTGTGAATGCAAATGGTTAATTTTACGTGGCACTCTACACGTTATTTTCGGTTCTTCAGAATTTTAATACATTTGCAATTTGAAAAAGAAGGAGAACAAATAACGAACGTGGGTACGTAAGCAATTCCGACCGAGTTAAATACCGAGTTCCTTTGATTGTTTGTTTCTTTGAAGAGCCATGCTAGGGGTACACCAAAGGTGTACCCCATTTGTCCCCCACCCCTTTCTATACCACTCATTTTAATCCCATTTTTATTTATTTAATTTTGTTTTATTTTCTTGCCCATTTTTGTAGTAATGGAGAGGATGGGGGACAAATGGGGTACACCTTTGATGTACCCCTAGCATTTTTCTTTTTTGAAAGGGAAGACCGACTTCAGAGATGGATACCAAATTGTCAAAAAAAAAATCCGGAATAAAGGAAGGAAAAAAGTAGGGCATATAGCTTCTTTATTTGTGATTTCACAAATTGGATACCAAATTGTCAAAAAAAAAGATGGATACTAATGCTCACTTTTTTTCAAAACATACAAATAAAATTTCACGATTTCAAAATATCGTACCCACATCTTCTCCGATTATTTATTGTTCTTTTTTATGGTGAAAAGAGGGCCAAATAGCATCAGTATGTCCAGTGGTTTGCAAAATACGCACCAATGTCCCAAACTCTTTATGCGTCATTAGATTGAAAAAAATATAAACATATGCTACATTGTAGAGTCAAATAGCATTCAAGAAAAATATATTTTTGAACATTTGATCCAAAAAAAATGTGAAATTTGCACTAAATAGGACTAAAACATAATGACTTTCCTAATGTAGGACTTAAACTTTTTTATTCCCTAAATAGGACTTAATAATGACCTTGTGGAAGAAATAATGTCTAGTAATGATGGACATTTAGTTGAATAATGACTACTTGATAATGACCAAAGGTCTTACATTGAGAAATAAAAACATATAATCCTATATTGGGAAAATCATTATCTTTTAGTCCTATAAATTGTTTGTTCACTTTTTAAAATTTCGATTATTTATTTTAGAAGATTTCGTTATATTAGTTAAAAATTCTTATGGAGGCCTTTTACATAGGTTATTTAGGATAATCGATGCAAACGATGGCTTTTTAACAATAAGGGCACATAATTTGGGCAGAACAAAGATTTTTTCTAATGAGCACAACACAACACTAATTTTACAGAACAAATTGCTACAAGCGAAGAACAGAATAATGTGAAATATATTCACTTCAACTAAACATCCACACGCTTAACTACAAGCGTATATAAGATATATAATCAAACTTACAACACAAAATAAAACTAGGAGATCGAATTAAGCTAAATCATCAAGAATGCCGCCAACCCAGAACTCGATCCCTAACGTAGTAAACTTAATTGGTCATACGTGTATGTCTCAGTAGAGTCAAACACCTACAATGACAAAAACAACAACAACGCATAACAACATGAATATAGAGCGCAAATTAAAAATTACATATATCATCCTCAATAACCAAAGCACTTACAATAAATCTAATTTTATTATCAAGAAGAAGCCAAACGATTATACTCTATATCATGAGCTTACATCGTTAAACGATAAGGAAGCCTAAGCACACATACTAACGACGAGTCACATGAATCACATAGTTTAGTATCTACACTCGGTCCCCCCGATCTAGCATTAAGCTCGTGCATTTCCCTCACCCTAAGTAACCGCCATGCCAAAAAATTTCAACAAATGAACGAGTATAAAAAAAATTCGTGTGAAACAATGTCTTCCTTTCAATATAATATATACGGAGTATATAATTATATACACTTACTCACTTAGGAAAGCCTTCACTTTCATACCCTTGTGTCCCCCGGTCGCGAACATTGAGTTAAGGAAAAATAGTTTGTTTTTAAACAAGCGTATTACAACCAACATCCAATGATTCTCTAGCTAGTGATTCAAACCAAATTTTAGTATTTAATTTCGTAATCAACAATAGCTACGTAAAAGTTGATTACTCATTTAGATTAGTTTAGATTACATACAATTTTTCAAGATACAACGACAAAGGTATCCATCGAAGGATTAGTTTGTATACATCGAAGGTGTTAGGTGTATTTATTTATTCCGATTAGGCTCACGTCACCCTTAAAATCGGTTCGTTGTTGTGCACTACTATAGAACCAAAAATAGCAACACACCCCAACCCAACATCGCCACGCTCCACTCACAAAGAAACAGAGAAGAACAGAGACCACACAGAGGAAGAGAAAACCCACACGGAAGCTTCACAATGAGAAGAAGGATTTTGCACGGTTGAAGAACTCAAGGCAACCCCTCAATATATAGTGGAGATTAGGGTGGTAATTAAGGCAAACATAATTAGGTTAAGGAGTAAAGGTTGGACTTGAGTAAATGGGCTGTTGGGTTTGGTGTCAAATTATTATTAATATGTTTGGGCCAATCCAAATAAATTAACAGAATGCTCTATTCAGAATTCAGATAGCTGCGATATAAACTCCACAATCTCACATTATCACAAGACAATATCTCATATTTAAAAATCCGCTAAAAACACAAACCACACACTACCTTTCTTGTCATGTTTGGGACTCAGATATTGTTTGACACTTTTAACCTTAGTTTTTCACATAAAAAAGTTTAGTCCTGATTGGTAAAAAATTGGTTTTTACTCTATTGTGCAAATCATAGACTTTATATAAAGGGGAAAAGAAATCAAAACAGCCGAAGAATGTGGAAGGTAAAACAGCCATGAAAAATGAAGAAATTAGGACCAATTACAGTGTCACATTGTAACACTAAAAACATAAAACTCAAATTTTGACATTTTCTCTATGTTTTACTCTTATTTAAGTCATTTCCTTATGACAAAATTATCCTAAGAATGTGTGAGAAAACTAAATTTGTGAAAAAACAACGTTTTTATTTGAGTAAATTTGTTAAAATTCGTTTTACATATTTAGTTCCTACATATCAAATATCAATAATTTAGTCACCAATTATTAATTATATTCTTATCCACGAATGGTTATTTGTTAATATTTCTGTTAAGAACGTGGATAAAATTGTAAATTCACATTCCTTTCTCTCCTCAGTTAAGCTTCCTCCTTCCCCTCGCACTCCTTTGCCAAACCCGTCACTGAGTTTGAAGGTTTGAACCCAAAACTGAAATCATCACTCTTCTCTCAATTGTTTGTCTAACTGGTGGAACCCAAATTCGAAACCAGTAACCTTCATGGATGAGTTTTAAGATTTATTTTCTTTGCAATTTCTTGAGACTAATCGATACAACTCATCCATAAAGGTTATTGGTTTTGGTTTTAGGTTCCACCGTGAAGACTAACAATTGAGAGAGGAGTAATAATTTCAATTTTGGGTTTAGAGCTTCAAACCCAACGACGAGTTTGGGACGAAGTACGAGAGGAGGGAGGAAGCTTAATTGAGGAGAGATAGAAGTGTGAATATACAATTGTATCCATGTTCGTAATAAAAGCGTTAACAAATGATCATTCATGAAAAATGATACTCCCTCCGTCCCAAAAAGATTTACACGTTTCAAAAAAATTGTGTCCCACAAACCCTTACTCATTTATATTAAAAAACCACTTTTACCCCTTACTTTTTCAAACTCTACCTATCACATCATATCTTTTTTCTAATAATCTACACATCACATCCTACTTTTTACCCATCACATCAAGGGTATTTTTGGAAAGTCAACACAAAATTATCCCTGACTCATCCCTAGATGAGTCAAAATTATCCTAGATTTTATATATATTTGTGTGTGTGTGTGTGTGTGTGTGTGTATAATTTAGTAAACCTAGATTATATATATATTTGTGGTCTTATTGTAAAGTTTTTAAGTTGACGAAGAATATGAGATTACATTCATCAACATCCTCTTACGTAGATAGAGACACGCAAGATTTTTCTGATCAGATAATCAAAGTTGGAGATGGAAAGCTTGGACAAGTGATTGATGGAACTGCTGACGTTGAAATTCCTCTCAAATTTTTGATTATAGATAACAGTTCACCCCTCAAAAGTATAGCGGATTTTACTTATCCGAACTTATTGGAGAAAATGAGAAGTTATTCTTTTTTTCAAGACAGGGCACTACTAGCACCCACGCTCGAAGTTGTAGAAATGGTAAATGAATTTGTCTTATCCCTCATTTCCGGAGACGAAATGGTGTACTTGAGTTCTGATTCATCATGCCAAGCAGATTCAGATGTAGGTGTTGATGGCGACTGGATAATAGTTGAGTTTTTGAATGAAATCAAATGTTCGGGAATCCCAAACCACAAGATAGTTTTAAAAAAAAGGGGTACCAATAATGTTACTGAGGAACATTGACCAAACATCTGGATTGTGTAATGGTACAAGATTAATTGTTGACGAGATGCGAAAGAATGTTATCGGTGCTATTGTGGTTTCGAGAAATCGACTGGGCGAAAAAGTTTACATACCCCGGATGAATTTGGTACCGTCTGATCCAGGACTACCTCTAAAGTTTTAGAGAAGACAATTTCCAATAGTCTTATGTTTTGCTATGACTATTAATAAAAGTCAAACATTGTCATTTGTTGGACTATTTCTAATCAAGTCAATGTTCACTCATGGTCAGCTCTATGTTGCTGTTTTGCGAGTGAAGACAAAGACAAGATTAAAAATATTAGTCTTAGATGACAATGGAAATCCTTGCAGCCATACCAAAAATGTTGTATACCCTGAAGTCTTTCAAAAAATTTAGTATTAAAGCAAACTTTGTTGTGTGTAGATTCAGTTCCTCATATATTATTCTTTTTACTTTGCCTTTATTTTCTGTGTTATTATAAATCCTGCATGATGTATATTTCCTTTATTTCGAAAAAAAATATTACATTGAATAAATTTAGAATCGACAAGATATTCGTCCAAACCCGTGCGTGGCACGGGTAGGAATACTAGTATACTTGGTATTAGACTACATCTGACATTAATCAGGATCCACAATTCAATAGGATAAACAAAACCGACATACAACTAACCCTTCTTTTTATGAAATTTATTCTTAAAAGCAATAGATAACCCGGCCAGGAGTATTTTCTTGGAATACAAAAGTAATGTTTGGCGCGAGGTAAAGAGTGGTGGAGCCGGAGGGATATATATATCACTCTCCCGGCCGGCCTTCTCATTTCCCTACCTTAAGAACAATGATAAGAATTAAAAAGACAAGAAGAACGATACAAAAAAGCATGGGGAAGAGTACCCCTGCACAACCATCACCCATCTATGCTGATCGCCGTAGGCATCTGGGAGCACTTCCCTTTCGTCTCTCAAAAGAATTATCAGTATAAAAATATGATGTGATAAACAACGTAAAATTTAATTACGGTAAAAATCAGGAAATATTGTTTTCTTTTTGGAGTGAAATACAGAGTATTAATTTATAATACTCCCTCCGTCCCAAAAAGATTTACACCTTTCAAAAAAATTGTGTCCCACAATCTCCTACCCATTTCTATTAAAAAACCACTTTTACCCCTTACTTTTTCAAACCCTACCTATCACATCATACCTTTTTCCTAATAATCTACACATCACATCCTACTTTTATCCATCACATTAAGGGTTTTTTTGGAAAATCAACACAAAATTGTCTCTCCCTTAATTTCTACTTTAGTCAAAATGAGTAACACTTTATGAGACGGAGGGAGTACAAGATTTAGGAGGGCTCGAGGATGCACTTACCGGATATTGGTGTGTTTATTTATAGCACTGCACTGGTAAAGCAACGTCGTAATTCCATGGGAGGAAAAAAAGGCATTTTCACGGAAATTTCGCAATTAAAAAAAAGGCATTTTCATGGAAATTTCACAATTAAGATACCCACGAAGTAGACCAAAGCTATACACTAACATTGCGATGGTTCATATTGACAAAATATGCCAGTGTGATCAAGAAATTCTACGCTAGCATTTTGTGTCTGTGTGAATCATTGACCTAGCATCACACTGACACAAAATGAAAATTACAATGTAGGGTACAAGTGCCTTAATTGTAAAAAAAACATTTTGTTGGAGTCCCACATCGAAATAAAAGGTTGAACACGACTAACATATACAGAAGGGTAAAACCCTATAATAGGAAGACTCCTAATATTATTTAGTTTCCTTATTCTTGTATTACCA
The DNA here is from genome assembly GCA_003260385.1 of Cuscuta australis. Lineage (NCBI taxonomy): Eukaryota > Viridiplantae > Streptophyta > Magnoliopsida > Solanales > Convolvulaceae > Cuscuta > Cuscuta australis. Next base: position 3,765,985 of record NQVE01000215.1, on the reverse strand, counting down.
TAATTACTTTATTCCTTTCCTACTAGGAATAAGACTCTCTCTTGTAATCCCTATATATAGGAACATATCTCTCAATATTCAATAAGACAAATTATTATCAAATTGTATCATGGTATCGGAGCCTAGGTTTAAACCCTAGCCCTTTTTTTTGAGACTGTGCCTTCACTGAGAGCAACTCGGCTACCAATTCTCGTGCTATGCATGCAACCACAAGCAACCAAACTGGTGATTGATACCTTGATACAGGTGCTAATACTCATGTTACGCATGATCTTTCACAGCTGCAAACTCCGACTCCCTACCATGGCACTGAAACTATTACTGTAGGTAATGGTCATACTTTACCCATCACTCACACAGGTTCAGGCTCAATTCACACCCCGAATGGTAAATTTCACCTCCACTCCCTTAATCATGTTCCCTCCCTTACTTCAAACTTACTGTCCATTCACCGCTTTACCAAAGATAATAATTGCACTCTTGTTTTTAATGCCGACTCCTTTCAGATAGTGGACAACGATACGAATCGGGTGCGGTACACGGGCCCCTGTGAGTATGGTCTCTATACCCTTCCTTCCAAGCCTATCCATGTTGTGCGTCAAGCTGTCACTGCATCCACCTGGCATCGCCGGCTTGGACATCCGGCTCCTGTTGTTGTCAAGTCTATTTTGTCTACTTTAGGATTTAAATTTTTTGATCACTTACATTGTGAGTCCTGTCATGTGTCTAAGTCTTGTCGTTTATCCTTTGAACTCTCTGAACATAAGGCCACAACGCCTTTTCAACTAATTCATTCTGATGTTTGGGGACCAACCTCTGTTCCATCTATCTCTGGTTTTCGTTTCTATATCTGCTTTGTTGATGATTTTAGTAAATTTACTTGGATTTATCCTCTTAAACACAAATCTGAAGCTTACTCTGTTTTCACTAGTTTTGAAAAAATGGTTAAAACTCAGTTTAATTCAAATATTCAGATTTTTAGAAGTGATAATGGGAAAGAATTTGTAAATACAGCCTTTGGCATTTTTCTTCAAAATCTTGGGATTCTGCATCACACGTCCTGCCCTTACACTCCTGAACAGAATGGTGTGGCTGAACGCAAGCATCGGCATCTCATTGAGACTGTCATTGCTTTACTCTACGATTCCCACCTTCCTGTCTCCTTTTGGGTTGACGCACTTGCTACCGCCAACTACCTTATAAATTGCCTACCCACATCCACCCTAAATAACCAATGCCCCTTTGAAGCCCTCTATGGTCGGTCTCCGAATTATGTTCACCTTCGTCCTTTTGGTTGTCTTGTGTATCCCTGGCTTCGTCCTCACACACATCACAAGCTTCAACCACGTTCCACCCCCTGCATTTTCCTAGGTTATCATCCCACCATGAAAGGTTACAAGTGTTATGATCCTATTTCTCAGAAAACGTATGTCTCCCGTCATGTTCGTTTTGTAGAAGATCAGTTTCCCTACTCTAAACTTTTATCTACCCCAGCCTCCTCTAACCCTTTAGGCATCATTCCCATCTTTCCTCCCAGACCAGGCTCACAGGGTCCGGCACCGCACAGTTCTCAAATCGTTCCGTCTGCTACTGCTCCACAAACGGTCGACCGTTCCCCTCATACATCTACCCACGGTCGACCGTCTCCTCACACCCGTTCTGAACCTCTACAGACGGTTCACCACATGGACCGTTCCCCACCCCACGGTCGACCGTCCTCCCAACCCCTCTCTGAATCTCTACAGACGGTCGATACTATTACCCGCCCACCCCCACACGGTCGACCGTCGACAGCACTGATCCCCACAACAAATGCCCATCCCATGCAAACCCGTGCCAAATCAGGCATTTTCAAGCCTAAAACCTATACTGCTACCACCACTGATACCTCTCCTCCTACCTCTGAACCTCACACCTATCACCAAGCCTTCAAGAATAGCTATTGGTGCCATGCCATGGATGAAGAATTTGCAGCTCTGAATGAACAGCGCACATGGGATTTGGTGCCCCTACCCAAGGGCCGAGATCCTATTGGTTGCAAGTGGGTGTATCACATAAAACGGAATCCGGATGGCTCCGTCTCTCGGTACAAGGCTCGTCTAGTGGCCAAAGGGTACCATCAAGAGTATGGCATCGATTATAAAGAGACGTTCAGCCCGGTTGTCAAGCAGCAAACCATTCGTCTGGTACTCACTCTTGCTCTACACTATGATTGGCCTCTTCATCAGCTTGATGTTACCAATGCCTTTCTCCATGGTACACTCGATGAGGATATTTATATGTCTCAACCACCGGGCTACGTCAATCCCAATAGGCCTGAGTTTGTTTGCAAGCTGCGCAAATCTCTGTATGGCCTTAAACAGGCTCCTCGTGCTTGGTACACTTGTTTTGCTACTTTTTTGCAGGGACTTGGCTTCCAGTGTTGTCGTCATGACACCAGTCTGTTCACTTTTCACAGCTCCCGCGGCATGGTCATTGTTCTCCTATATGTTGATGACATCATTATTACAGGGAGCTCCTCTGACCTCATCTCTGCTGTTACTCAGGCTATGTATAAAAATTTTCGCCTCAAAGACTTGGACCCCCTGGATTTCTTTCTTGGCATTGAGGTTCGTCGCTCTGCGGATTCTATCTTGCTTCATCAGACAAAATACATATTTGATCTTCTTCAGCGGGCTGGCATGACTGATTGCAAACCCACTGCCACTCCGATGGCGGCGCGGCCAACCCAGGAGATCTCGTCCACCTTCTCTGACCCAAAATTGTTCCGTAGCCTTGTGGGTGGTCTACACTATCTTGCGGTGACTCGCCCTGATATTCAGTATGCTGTAAATCGAGTTTCTCAGACCATGCATAATCCTACAGAGAAGGATTACTTGGCCCTTAAACGTATTCTTCGCTACTTGAAGGGTACTTCTTCTCATGGCCTTCTGTTCAGAAAAGGCTCTCTTGATCTTGCTGTTTATTCTGACTCTGACTGGGCTAACGACAAAGATGATCGTCGTTCCACCACTGGGTATCTCCTTATGCTGGGGCCGAATCTTATCTCATGGTGCACAAAAAAACAGACTCGCGTCTCGCGCTCCTCCACCAAAGCTGAGTATCGCGCTATGGCCGCGGGGGTGGCAGAGGCGATGTGGCTTCGTTATATTATGGATTCTCTGCATGTTCCGCCTACGAAACCTAAGATTTATTGTGATAATGAGTCCACAATCTGTGTCACCAAGAATCCCGTTCTTCATGATCGCATGAAGCATGTTGGCTCTGACTGTCACTTTGTTCGAGACGAGGTTATGGCTAGCACTATGACTACACATCATGTTCCTTCTTCTGAGCAGCTTGCTGACATCTTGACAAAACCGCTTCCGCCGACTCCGTTCCATTATTTGTGTTCCAAGCTGCCCCTCGTATCCGTTGATTAGCTTGCGGGGGAATAATAGGAAGACTCCTAATATTATTTAGTTTCCTTATTCTTGTATTACCATAATTACTTTATTCCTTTCCTACTAGGAATAAGACTCTCTCTTGTAATCCCTATATATAGGAACATATCTCTCAATATTCAATAAGACAAATTATTATCAAATTGTATCACCCTACTTATTAACTTAAGCTTTTCAATTAGAATAGTGAATCTCGACTTTATATGCAAATGGATAATTTTACTCGATACTCTACTCATTGTTCTCAGCCCGTTGGAATTTTAACCTGGTATCGGAGCCAGTCCAGGTTCGATTCTTCCTGGTTATTGGACGTGAGTTATTTAAAAAAAGAGCTACCCGTCCGTGGTTGTAGTTGAGTCGGCTAAAAAGAGATTGATATATCACCGCCCGTTGTAAGGACTAGTAATAAGAGATTGAGATGCTAGACTCGTTTGTCCAAGTGTTAACTAGGTCAGACTAGTCACCACTTGAGGGAAGTGTTGGAATTCCTACACCAAAAAATAGATGAATACCACTAGCATATAAATAAGGATGAAGCCCAAGCCTTACTTATTAGGTTAAGCTTTTGAGTTAGAATAGATCCTGATTATATATATGTAAATATTTAATTTTACATGACACTCTACACATTATTTTCAGCCTCTCCGAATTTTAACACATTTAGAAGGAATTTCGCAATTTAAAAAAGGAGAACAAATAACTAAAGTGGGTACGTAAGCAACAAATACCGAGTTTGTTTGCTTTTTTTAAAAGGAAAGACCCAGCGCAGAGATGGATACCAAATTGTCAAAAAAAAACTCCGGAATAAAGGAAAAAGGTAGTGCATGTAGCTTCTTTATCTTGTGAGTTGTGATTTCAGAGATAGATACCAAATTGTCAAAAAAAATTGGATACCTCATACCAATGCTCTTTTTTTCAAAACATACAAATAAAATTTTACGATTTCAAAATATTGTACACACATCTTCTGTGATCATTTATCTTCTATAGTTTTAAAACATTTCGCACATACCCCTATGAGAAGGGAGCATTGGTGCATATTTTCGAAATCATGGAAGCGCTGGTGCTCTTTTTTATTTCTTGTTTATTTTTCCATTTTTTCTTTTATTTGTTTCTTTTATTTATCAAAGTTTTTACTTTTTAATTTTTTTTATAATGTTCTTAAAATTTAAAATTATTTTTGTTTGAAAGAGTAACATATACTGCATCTGTTCGTCTCAAAATTAACAATTTTTGTTTTCGAATAAAAACAAGTAAATTTTTTTTGAGAACTTAAAAAAATGATGAATAAAATAAGAAACCTAATAAAATAAAAATAAAATAAAAATCCTTTTTCGACATCCCAATTCTAAGGGTTTTAGGCGTTCTGAAGATTGTTTTTTTATAAGGATCTTTTTTGCATATTTTAATTTTTTCATTTCGTTTTTCTATATTTTTATTTTTTATTCTGGATTTTCCTTTTAAACTTTATAAAAAATTATTCTAAAAATATAAAATGAAAATGCTTAATTTGAGACATATGTACTGATTTTATTTTTTTTATTTTTATATCATACGCAAAGAATTTTAAATTTTTTAAAACATTATAAAATATTGAAAAGAGATTTAAAAATATTCTAGAAGAGGAAACAAAGAGATAAATAAAATTTTAAAAAATAGAAATCCAAATAATAAACAAAAGATAAGAAATCAATATGGGTGTTCGATATGGTTAAGAAATTATGCGACAAATTCATCTTCTTCCCCACAAAGGAATCTTGAGAGGTGATTGGCACGGATAACACTTTTTTGTTGACTACATGACTACACATGGTGTAAGTATTCAAATCTACACCAAATAGCATTTTGTACTCCATTCTTTTTTCGTTTTTAAGATACTTAGAGGATGTTTGGGACTGATTAACTTATTTATAAAGTGATTTCCACAAAAGCTGAAAGCAAAAGCACCTCATACCTGTTTCTCCAAAATGGTGTTCTATGTACAAAATAGTGGTGGTGAAAAGCAGAAACTGACATGCCAAACAGAGTAAAACTACTTCTACTCAAAGCAGAAGCTAAATTATTAAAAGCAACACACTCTCAAACACCCTCTTATACACCAAAATTTATGCTTAGAGCAATGCTAACAGGATGCTCACAAACTTCACAAATTTATTATTTATGGTTTAAATTTTCATTTAAAAATTATTTTAGACTATTTAATTTTTTTTATTGAAGTTCACAAATAGTAAGTTTGTGAAGTTTGTGATCATTGTATTTGTGAACCAAGCATTTCCCATGCTTAATATTGTACTCGCTCCGTCCCACAAAAAAGTTCTCATTTTGAATAATATTTAGTCAAATATTTACGCGCTTTGACTACAAATTGTGAGAAAGGTATATTTGTTAGAATAAGTGACCAACGCTAGAGGGGGGGTGAACAGCGTTTGATCGTAGAAATCGCGGGAATAAAAAATTAAGAACGTGAAAGATAAAGAGCGTAGAAAGCGTAAAGGGAGCACACCAAGATTTACCCTGGTTCACCACAACTTGTGGCTAATCCAGCCCCCCCCCCTTGAGAGACTCTCTCGAGCTACACTACTTCCGTTAAGCTTACGGGTGCTTAGCAAACCGTTACAACCTGAGAACTCGAGTCCCACGAGCCTCAATACACTTGCTCGGAGATACCGCACTCAAGGACTTCAACCCGAAGGAAAATACCTTTCCTTCGTACGACCAAGGGAAACAAGCTTCCCTTAATGTGTATACAACACTAAACACTCAAAAACAAGACTCTCTTTAAGAGTAGATAATGAGTAAACTAAGTACGCTTAAGAACAACTCAAACTTCACACAAATTGGCTCTAGAAAGCTATGGAAAAGAATATTGTTTGAATGCAATGAAAATATGAATATTGTGAAGTTAATTGATGTAAAAAGCAGACCCAAACACCCCTTTTTATAGTGCCAAAATAGGCTCCAACGGACCAATGCATTAAAGGGGTGATTGGCTTGATTTATGGGATTGAATAAATTTGGGATCTGCAGGATATTGGCTTCCCATCGATGTTTAGACTCACCCATCGCTGGTAAGCCAATTTACCTTCAGTTTTGAAGCCAACGGTCACCTACCCATCGATGGGTACAAGCTTCCCATCGCTGGGTGGGAAGTTGACTTCCAAACAAGGAAAGAATCAGCCTCAAATGACTTCCAACGGTCATGCCTTCCCATCGATGGTTAAGCCTTCCCATCGCTGGGTTCCCATCGATGGATAAAGCTTCCCATCGCTGGGTAAGGGCATTCTGCCTTGTGCTAATGTTGGACCAAGGCTTGAACAGCGATGGGTAGAGCTTCCCATCGTTGTTTAGCATGGTTCTGGAATTCAATTGGGCTGAAGGGTGCTTACCCATCGATGGGTAATATCTCCCATCGCTGGGTGAAATGATTCTGGAATCCCGGGATCACTTTCCCATGCATGGGTGAAATCTACCATCGCTGGGTAGATATCTAGTCCAGAACTATGGCTTAGCCGACCAGCACTGAAACCCGACCGAAAAATGCAAAGTTCTCCAAAGTAAAAACTAAGTGTTTAAAACACTTATTTAATGTATTTTGATGTCAAAATAAGCTTTGTATGTTGAAAACCACGTCGTTAAGGTAAAAACCACAGATGACCAAGTCAATGCCGTACACGGGTGGTTTTTACCAAAAGACAAAACCGAAAGGTGGTTTTCATGATGTTTTGATTGGAGAACCATTTAAATGCATTCAAAAACAATTCCTACACAAAAAGACTTGAAAACCACATCATTTAAGTAAAAACCACGGCTAGCCAAGTTTATGTCGTTTCGCATGGTTTTTATCAAACGACAAAAAACGAAAGGTGGTTTTTGAAGTGTTTTTTATGGAAAACTATTTAAATGTGCCCAGAAGTAAAAACTAATCATAAAATTTTGAAAACCACTTGATTAGTTCGGACGCCAAAAACCAACGCCGAAAACCGAATGCCGAACGCCGGTTTCTGAAACCCGAATGCTGGATGGCTTGGTTTTTGGTTTGGGCGAACACCAAGTGTTTTTAATGTTTTAAACATGTTTGAAAAACATTTTTATGATGTGAAATGCAATGAAAAGAATTTTAGCCTAAAGAGCCAAGGTGTAAAGATTGGGTCGGTCTTGATCACAATTGTGACCGACTCAACGACACTAAGACTACGGTCTTCGTTCTTGATCTTCTTTTGGCCCTTGTTTTCTTTCCTCTCATCTTTGGTTCTATCCTTGTATATTCAATGACTTGTCTCGTTCACGGCGGTTTGGCATTATCAAAACCTGTCATAACAACGAACACGGCTTTGGTACGAAAACGTGATAAACCCGTGTTTCAACAATATTGAATTATAAAATAAATTTAATATAATTGGATTTATCTTAGGATCTAGTTTTGATATCTCAAATTTTTTAGTATTTTTTTTAGATTATATTTAATTTATAGTCAAACCGTGTAATTGTTTTGTAACACCCTAATCCGTCTAGGTCTGCAGCCCTATTCGGACTAAAGTATTTAACTTGGTAATCGTAAAATTTAAAACTTTTCAAACACACTTTATTAATCTCAGTATTATTTTTCATAACATATACAGTACGGAGTATTTAATAATATTGCGGAAGCAAATTTAATATTGACATATCATAAATCATTTCAAAACTTGTCACATCCATCCCGACAATCTCGCCCCATCTACCGCCAGGATCACATTAATCTTTCTGTTTACCTGCGTGTAGAAAATAAAACACACTACACGCTTAGCGGTGAAGCTGAGTAAGCATATCTAAAGCGTCGAACATCCACATAAATTGAATCTCAATTCATAATCAACCATTTGATATCATGCACGCAATATATGGTTCAAACATTCATAATATTTTCCATATTTTATTCCAAGTCATTTGATATTCAATATATCAATAATGCTCTTAAATTATTCTTAATCCAAGGTTCATAGATCATATTAGAATTATTAAAAAATATTTTTAACATCAAATTCAAGGTTTATGATTCTTGGTTTTTCAAACATGTCAAACACAAAATTCAACCAAATGACCATTTATGGACGTAGAAACGACCTATATGAACATTCTAGTCATTAGATATATCTACGGGCTTACCTCGAAGGTAAATGATGGTTTTGAATATTTTCTGGTGAAACTTCCGGCGACTATATCTCTCTGCTCCGGCGACCTCACACAAGAATGACAACACCACTGAACTCTACTCTCAGCAAGGAACAAGATAAAAGGAAGAATGAGTTGTTTTGGTGAGGAAATGAAGGAGTTGGCTCTCCTTAAATAGCCAAGTGAGGAAGGAAGAAGACATGGGTTGCAGCTTCCGTGATTGAGCGACGATTTGGAATCGGCGCAATTGAACAGGGCGCCGTTTGGTGTGTAGTAGACTAATTTTTTGTCCCAGTCGGGGTACACTTTTCAGTCCAACTTTCTCCGAATTGAAATCCGTTTGCACCTTTGCGATGAGACAGTCGAACTCTATCCAACGATATAATTTTTATATTCATTCGTTATACTTTTTCCGACACCACATTTTTGGGTGTTTGACTTTAACAGAGTCAAAATTGGTTTAATTGACCTTTCTCATAAAAGGTTCTCTCATTTAATTCATATAAATTATTCTCATGATTTATTTCAACAAATCATTTCAATATTTACATTCTAAACAAATTCTTTATTTACTCTTGATTTGGGTTTGTACTCAGGTTCCCAATCAAGAACACACAAATAGTCCACATATTGGATTTATCTATATGAGACTTATCCAGATTTTGATATTAGATGTCAAAACAAATTTTGTATCGGCCCAAAACCCAACAATAATTTATTTTAATCAAAACAAATTTGATTAATTGATTATTTATTCATTAATAATTCTAGGGTATATTTTGGGGCATTACATGTTTTACCAATTTATGGTCAAAATAGGAATTTTTTTGTGGGATGGAAGGAGTATAACATCAGTACGCACTTTTATTTTGCGGCACTGATAGTTAGTGTAATAAATTATTTTGATCACACCAACATATTCTCTTAGCGTGAATCATCGAAATGTTGTACATATCATACACTTTGTAATAAAGTCCTTAGTTATTAAGTTGTATTTTTCCAATATGAAGAACAAATTGAATCAATTGCCCTGGGTAAATGAATAATGATGAACGCAACTTTTTTGTTGCCCCAATGTTAATGGGACAAAGACAATCCTATATATCTTTATATATAAAATTTGAGAGTTGGGTTCTTAGAATTGCGACATGTGGTATGTTGACTGGACAATTTTTTAACACCTCAGCGGCCATGTCAGCAAGAGCACTGTTTAGAAGTTTTCTTCTACGTGTTTTACGGATGGCCAGGGATTCTTCCGACTTTCCATCTTGCGCAAGATCAGATCTACAATTTTTTATTCTCGGAAATAATATTTAGTATAATATTTCTGCTTGGATTTCAATTAAACTTAAAAATTAGTGTATTATTATATGATATTTTTGAATAAATTATAGAATAAAATCGAACAAAAAATGTGTCACCACGACATATTATATTTACATTAACATTATTTATGATTTCAATATTAATGTGTTAATTTTATTATCCAATAAAGATCACCGCTTTTATTAGAATATAGTTTATAATTTTATATTTGTTCTCTTCATTTATAATAAAATTATTAAAAAATAAATAAGATTTCCTTTCTTAATAAAATATGTTTTATTAACCTCTAAAAAATTCATTGTTGTGTGTGACATGCTTAAATAAAGTAAGTTTTTATTGTATTTTTTTCAATAATGATGTACAATTTAAAAAATATTTTAATCTCTATAATAAAATACTACAAATGACTAGACCATTTTTTTAAATGATCAATATTTAAATTAAACATTTTTAAATTGAATGATTTTGTATTGGAACAAAAAAACAAAAAATTGAGAAAAAAATACTATGAAATGTTTTTGTTGATTACTTTTCAGAATCATAGGATTACTAATATTTTTTATATTAGTTTTTGTGAATGAATGCAGAGGGTATAATAATTGGGTTTTCAATGGTTTTTTAAATTAAATTTTTTGAATCATAGTATTCCTAATCGAAGATTATGTTTTTTGAATAATGCAAGGAGAAAATAATCATACAAGGATTTTGTTAATCAATGTGATTGAGGAGAATCATATTAATGCGGAAGAGTATTTGTTTCACTAATAAAAATTAATACGGGATGCGGAATAAAAGAATTGTATTCTTTGAATTATAAGATCGATACTCTAGTTTTTAATTAATGAAACAAATTAATTATAGGATCACTAATTTTTGTAATTAATGGAAAAATCACATTTTTAAAAATCAATACAAGGGAGAAGAATTATATTAATGCAGGGAGATGAATCATTTTTATCAAATCTAAATTATTGCGGGCTGGGGAGAATCATATTTTTCATCCATCAATGACATTGTATAAAAATTGAGTTTATGAATGAGAATAAATGTTTGGGCTTATCTTAAGCCAAAAAGTAATTCAATTTGAAGAAAGTTGTACCCATTATGTTATTGAGGAAGACTGATTAACCATATAAATTATGTAATAATACAAGGTTAATTGGTGAAGGCTTACAAAAATCTTCTTTCGTGCAATTATAATATTGGGAAACAAATTTGTAGAGAAGGTTACATAGCCTAAATGTATTATGCTCATTTCATATAAGATTACCCTTGAAGTTAAAACAAAATACAGTTTTCAAAAATTTATGGTTCGTCATGATTATTATTAAAAGTTATGGCCAAACATTTTCATTTATAGGATTATACTTTATCAAGTCGCCATTCACTAACGGTTAATTTAACATTGATGTTAGAAGAGTGAGAGTAAAGTAGAGTTAAAGTATTAGTTTTAAATGCCTTTAGTACTCTTTATAACATTATACAAAAAAGAAATCACCGTAAATTGAAGTAAGACATCGAGAAAGTACACAAATAGGATCTCAATATTTTTGTCTCCAAAATAGGAATTCGCACTGTGGTAATGTGACATTGTGTATGAGTATTTCACTATATTTTTGTAATGTATAAGGTCATGAATGACATTGTAAATGTATTTTAACTCTTATTTCAAAATAAAAACACGGAACTCCTATTTTTTATATTTTCAATATTTTACTCCTACTTTAGTTTTTTTTCTCTATACAAAAATATTGTATACCTCATAGTTTTTCGAATTGTTCTAATTTAAACAAGAGTTTGACATGTTAGTTTTTAAATGTGTATAGTAAAATTATCATTAGTAAATGTAATTTATCATTATTTTAACTTTTAAGGTCGATGTTTTATATTGAAGAAAACTCCCTTAATAGGCATTAGAAAAGTATTAAAACACTAAAATAAGTCCTAAATCTTTTTAGAAAAAAATAAGAGTATAATGACAATGTGTTGTTAGAAGTACGCATTGCATTGTGATGAAAAGTACGCAGTGCATCTAATTTTGATGCACCAAGATGATTTGAAAATGCATCATGTCGAAATGCACCAAAATCCTTCAAGAATGCACTATCTCAAAACCTGAGTGCATGATGCAATCTGAGCCGCACGATGCATCAGATCCAAAGGCTAGATTTTATTCTTATTTCTTTCACCAAGGTGCATTCTCACCTGAACCGGCCATATATATATATATATATATATATATATATATATATATATATATATATATATATATATATATATATATATATATATATATATATATATATATATATTATATATATATATATATATATATATATATATATATATATATATATATATATATATATATATATATATATATATATATATATATATATATATATATATATATATATATATATATGGGATTGACTACAGTGAGATGACACCTTACGGTGAGATGACATGCTTCGGTGAGATGACGCAAAACTCACCACATTGCACTGCAAAGCTCACCAATGGCCAATGTAAAGCTCACCACTTTGAACACCAAAACTCACCTTTTTTTAATTTTGAAAATTAAAAAATTAATAAAAAATAAAATAGCAACACCGGTCAATCACCGGTCAGCGACAGTGACGGCCGGCGACGAAGGTCGGCGGCGACCGGCGGTGATCCTTTGGTTTTTTTTTTTCAAAAAAAATTCAAAGTGTTTAAAAAATATGGTGAGCTTTACCTTACAGTTTGGTGAGCTTTGCATCATCTGACCGTAGCATGTCATCTCACCGTAAGGTGTCATCTGACTGGAGTCAATCCCTGTATATATATATATATATATATATATATATATATATATATATATATATATATATATATATATATATTATATATATATATATATATATATATATATATATATATATATATATATATATATATATATATATATATATATATATATATATATATATATATATATATATATATATAATATAGCTCTCAAAGTAACACTGACATGATAGAAATAAAAAAGACCATTTATTGAAAGATACCCATAAAAGAAGGATTAGCAGAATAATATTTGATAATAAAGGACTAAATACGAAAACTTTCCTGTTATAAAAGACTAATTATGAAATTTACTCTGGAAAATATTTCGGAAAATAACAACAGTCTACAGGGCATAAAATAATTATTTGTGTTGGACCTTGTAGAAAAGAAGATTCAAGTATAAACTCGAATAAAATATGTGAGAAAATTTACATTTCACGTATCAACCTTAAGACATATGGGAGAAAAACCAAAATAGCACTCTAAGAGCATTAAAATACTCTAAATAGCAGTGCTATATGTTTCGTACCTGTGATTCCAATTTTGTCCTTTAGTTAAACAGCAAATGTTCATTATGCACTGCCAAAAATATATGATTGTTTTGGGCAGTGTGGTTGTTCACTCGTAATTGTGTAGTGGGCAGTGTGGTTTTTATATGTGAATTTTTAATGTGGCTGTGTAGAATGGATATATGTTGTTATATCTTACGGAAATGTGTAAATGTATTATTGTGTTTCTTAATTTCATGTTGTATTGTAATGTCCATTGATTTATGTGGTAGTGATTTCATGTATTAATTCTACACTGTCAAAAAATGTATAACTATTTTCATGTATGAATTCCACACTGCCTAAAAAATGTATAGCTCTTTTCATGTATGAATTCCACACTATTTTCATGTATGAATTTGACACTGCCAAAAATGTATATGATTGTTTTCATTTATGAATTTCACACTGCCCAAAAATGTATGACTGATTTGATAAATAATCTATTACACCAAAAGACACTGGCCAAACAGGGGCTTGACTTTTTTGGTCTTTCTTGATTTTGTATAATGTTAGAAGATGTTAGTATTAGACATATGTTGAATTTTATTTATGTGGTACTGAAAAGAAATGGATAATGAAGGTATTATGTTGTAAATTTTAAGACTTTGTAAGCAACATACACTGCAACATTATGTTAAATTGTGCAACATAGCACACTGGCCAAAACATAGGACATAACACACTGGCAAAAAGTATACCTAGATCACAAGCATTCCACACTGCCAAAAATCTTTATATAGAAGACAAATTCACTGCCAGAAAGTGTTTGTAGAACATGATCAATCCATACTACCCAAATATTTACAGCCACCATATTGAGTAACATATTTCATAACAATCTCTTTCATGGTAAAACCATATTGTCATAAAATCAACCACAAGCTGTTTGCACAATATGAAAGAATAATAATTATTCATAACATTGGTAGTTATATATGTAAGTCTCATTGTCACCACTTGTTTATAGAATGTTTTATGTAGTTTTTTTAATACTCCCTCCGTCCACAAATAAACTTTACGTTCACTATTCAAAGGGTCAAACTTTATTCACTTTTTAGTTTTCAATTCTACACCATTTTTCATATAAAATGATTTGAAAATAACTTCAGTCAAACATCGTAACGCGCAATGTAAAGTTATTTGTGGACGGAGGGAGTATATAATTCCTTTTTTAATTATACACTAACTTTTACTTATATTGATTTGAAAATAACTTCAATTAAACATCGTAAATCGAATAAGAGCCCTATTTTGGGATGAAGGAAGTATTTATAATTGACATATTTTTATGATATAATTTTGATATATCGTCTTTTTATTGTATATATTTATTCAAAACTACATTTAATTGATTGAAGAAAGAATTTGATAAAAAAAAGAGTACTATGCCACTATACACAAAGTATACATTATGTGAGTCCGAATTTGATATAGGAGTTGAAAGAGGAATTGAAACAATTGATAGTCGGATAGATAAAAGGGATTGACAACATAAAGGGTATGATTGGAAGAGATTGACAACATAAATAGCTAATTTGGTAAAAAAACAATAAGCAGTGCTAAATGCGTAGTATTAGATGAGTTAGAGTGCTACGTAGGGTGAATTCTTAAGACATAATCGTGCAACTCTATAAGAAATGTGTAAACTATAAGTGTATACCACTTCATTTTTTAGATTTTCTAGGTCAAACTAGTCTCTGTCATATATTCCCCAAACCCGAATTAGATTACAATTTTATTCTCTCTCCACTCAATAACTTTTGTTGATTTATATGTTTTCATTTACTATTTGATAAAAACATATTCTTGTCACTTCACATTTTGTAAATTTTTTGACATAGTCTTTTAATATCTAATTTTTATTGGTTATAGATTTATTAATTTGTAAATAAAATAATTTCAAAATATGAGAGATTTTACCTCGTAAGTCTCGAGAGTAAGAGAGTTGAATTAACCAAAATGAGATATAATAACATTAATTAAACTATTTGTACCCCAAAATTTATACTCCAACTTGTAAATCGCATATATGGACTTTCATTATGTATCTGTGTAATCCTAATGCGAATGTGCGATAGTTCACATAGACACAAAATGATAGTGTAAATTTTTGTTAACGTATAAATATTTTTTGTCAATATGAACCATCAAAATTTAGTATATATCTTTAGTGTAACACTTTTTGGGGTAAGTGTAGGATTAGGGGTGAGCATGGTACGGTATTTAGCTCGTACCGGTACCGTACCAAATATTTCGGTTCGGTATGGGATTTTACTCCGTACCGATCCCGATCCCGAAATATCGGTTTGGTATGGTTCGGTATGGTTCGGGATGGTTCGGTATCGGTTTCGGTACAAATCGGGATGAATATGTACATACCTACTTTACACGTTAAAATTTAACGATGCCCCTTTATTTTTGAAAATTAAAAAGTGATTTTAAATAAAAAAACATAAAAAAATAACAAAAATGAATATTTAAATTCAAGAGATGCATATCAAAACTTAGTTTTTACAAACTAAAAAATGAATGACAATAAAAGAGTATTTCGAATCTTTGTGAATACTTTTATGTTCATATATAAAAACTAAAACTCAAATAAAAGTATAATTTACACATATAATAGAACCTAAACCAATTTTTTAAAAAAATAAATTATTATTTAGTGAAGAAATATAAAAATATTACTCTGGGGTATTATTTTTTATAATATTTTGATATATATGTTCGGTTCGGGATTTTCGGTATGAGACATCACCTCGTTCCGTTCCCAAATACCGTACCGACCATTCGGTTCGGTTTCTTCTCATTACTTTTTCGGTTCGGTATTTTTCGGTTCGATATTCTCGGTTTTTTCGGGAATTTTTAGTATCGGTTCGGTACTTGCTCACTCCTATGTAGCATGGTTGTAAAGTTGTAATAACATTACACAAGAAAGTAAAGTTTTGTCATTGCTCCTCATTGCGATAGACAAACTTTTGGAAGATCTTTTCTCGACGGCACAAAGAATATGTATAGGAAGCGACGTCGTCGAAAGCCGGGCAAGAGAAGTTAAGAAGTTAGAAAGATGGAGGGAACTCTCTCACAGGTTTCTCCACATGTTCTTCTCTACAGACTAATAACCCAAAGTGCAAAACCAACCAAAGGATTTATAACATATGATGTCGAAATTCACATGGAGGATTGAGAATTTCTCGAAATTGGTGGCCGAAAAGCTTGACTCCCTCACCTTTGTTGTGAATGAGAACAGATGGTATGCTCCCCAACCGAGGGAGGAGTCCGACATTAATTCGTTAGCGATTCGATTAGGTATTGTGTCTTTCGTGATAAAGTTTTTCCCCTTTTTGACAGGAGGTTGAACCTTTATCCAAAAGGAGCTCAAACAACTAACTATGTGTATTTGCCTCTGTTCCTTTGTGTGGCCGATTCATCTAGCTTACCTGCAAAATGGAGGATACCAACAAAGTTCAGTATATCTATTGTTAACCAGATTGACCCCAACAAAACCATCAAGAAAGGTACGTAGCTCTCTCTATTGTTGGCAGCTCTTAATTAATCTAATGGGGGAACTATGTTCTACATTTGCATATTGTGCAGAATGTGAACAAACTTTCTATGGTCTGGCACCTAGTTCTGGCTGGTCAAATTTCATCGAGCGTAGTAAATTTCATGATGAAGTAGAAGGTTATCTTGTTGAAGACACATGTCTGATTGAAGCCGTAGTTGATGATTCTCCAGCTTCCTCATATAAAGTAAGTTTCATCTTGCTTGACAATCACCTGGTGGGTTGGTTAATTTCTGATATGCAAATTGCTAACTACACCGCACAATATACCTTATAACATTCTGCCTGTCTGTGACAAACAGGATTCGGATTCTCCGGTTGCAATTGATCCTGTGTACATTGAGGCTCAATCATTTCTTCAGTCACTGCCCAAGGCACCATCCACATGTGGAAGCCCTCTGTTTGAACGATATGCGAAAGAAATCTTCGACAAACTGATATCATATCGTTTGGATGATTTAGCTGATCCCATGAATGAAACGACAATGATGGAGTTCATTTCTGTACTTGCCAACAACATATCCGTGTTTAGTGATGTGCAGGCCAGAGAAATTGTCAACTTGAAAGCCACTTTTCCTCAAACAATGCAAGAATGGAGAGACTCGATGAGTCAAGCGAAGGGCACTGGACAGCCTTCCCGGTCTCTTTTCGAGGAGACCAAAAGTGTGCTTCAAGATTTGGTAAAAACAGAAGAGGGAATAAAGACCAAACTGGAGGAGCTGCACAAGAAAGAAACAGAATTGGAAGCAGAGTTGGAGGCCATTGAAGGCAAGAGTCAGATGCTCAAAGAGGAACGCGGACGCGTGCCAAAGCAGATGAAGATACTTTGTGGTCTTGTTGAGGAAATGGCTAGCAGTATTGGAGCTCTAGATTATGAGGTGGATTGTGCAAAGTACCTACAATTTGAGCAGAGATTGAGGTCAAATTGGGCTGCTATGAGACATCTCTTTGCCTGAGGAAGAAATATGGGGTTGCCAATCACACCCAATTTCCCTACATTTTTTTTGTTGCAATATACCGAGTATCTTTCATCCTCATTGACAATATTATTACTACTCTTTTAACTTGGCTTTACCTAATCTGAAGGCAATTTGTGAAATGCTGATGTTTTTTTTGGGAGGATGATGTCCAAAGAGCTTATTATTCTTTGTCATTTTAGGTCTCTCATTACGAATGAGGCCCAACTTGTGGGCATTCAATCCCCTCCCTTTCATCTCTTCCCTTCCTTTTATTATTAGAGCATGTCGATAACTTTTGTTTATATGTTTGTAAGAAGTTTGCAATTGACAATCAGATGACATTGCATTCCTTGTGTGGTGAATGAATACAAGTGTGGTTACACAATGCAATGGGCCCAAGATACTTAGCCCAATGAACCTATACACATAAAGTGGGCCTATACAAATACGCATACGCTAACACTCCCCCTCAAGTTGGAGCATGAACATCAAAAATGCCCAACTTGGACAATAAAGAGTGAAATAAGGGACCGGGGAGAGCTTTTGTAAAAAGATCTGCTGTCTGGAAACATGTAGGAACATAGGCAGTAACAACATGGTTGCGCTGAATACATTCACGTACTATATGGAAAAACTTTGAGTTTCAATTACTTTCAATTTATATTGCATATTAAGACAATAAGATTAAAAAAATGGAAAAGTCTCAATTTGATAAGTCTAATAAAATCATTTTTATATTAATATATTTCAATTTTTGTTAAATTGAAGCTCAAAATGTATCTTGAAAAATATCATAAATTTTACTCCCTCCGTCCCTAAATAGATTACAATTTTTTTCTCTCTCCCCTTGATAACTTTTGTTTGTTTACGCGATTTCATTAAGTATTTGATAAAATAAAATATTTTTGTCACCCCTTGTTTTGTAGAACTTTTGACGTAGTTTTTTAATATGTAATTTTTATA
The DNA here is from genome assembly GCA_003260385.1 of Cuscuta australis. Taxonomy (NCBI): domain Eukaryota; kingdom Viridiplantae; phylum Streptophyta; class Magnoliopsida; order Solanales; family Convolvulaceae; genus Cuscuta; species Cuscuta australis. The sequence continues at coordinate 3,747,195 of NQVE01000215.1, read as the reverse complement.
TCTTATTGATATACCAATTTGTAAATAAAATGATTTCAAAAAGTAGGAAATTTTACTTCGTAATCCTCAATTTGTAATCAAATTGGGAACGGAGGGAGTATTTTGAAACAAATAATGTACGAAATATTTTTTAAAGGGAAATTTACGTAAATAACACTAAAACATAATGACTTTCCCTAAATAGCATCACATGTATTTTTTCCCAAAGTAGCACTTTTATTCATTATCCATTAGTCATTATTCAAGTAAATGTTTGCCATCACTGTACATTATGGACATTATTAAGTGCTATTTAGAGAATAAAACATTTTAAGTGCTATTTAGAGAAATGACTTAAGTTTTAATACTATTTAGTGCAAATATTTCTTTTTAAAATTACCATGACCCCTCTTTATCCTGCAGTGATGAGGAGTTGAAGCACTCAGGCAATATTTTTCTGGATGCAAATACAAGCTCACATTATGTGAAATAGAAGTGCAAAGTTGGTACATTTGACATATACTCCATGTATTAAACATCCAAATTCCAAATTTACAATATCTACTGTACATTTGACATATACATATTTTCAAATTACATATTGCGGAGAATTTATTTTGCACATTTTTTCACACATTCCTAAATTTGTGTGATGTGCATTTGGTAATTGTGTGCTGCTCATTTGGGTGCTTCAACAACTTTTCAGTTTTTTTTTTGGTATGGTAAAAATATTTTTTGAAATGATAAAAACAAAATTGCAGACAAAGTACAACATTTTTACACATTTTCAGAGCATGCACACCAGAAAACTAATTGGGCCACATTCTCTAAGAGAGAAACAACTAAAGTAACAAAAAACAGCAGTCTTGAGAAACATCTCCAAAAAACATCCACAGAATGCCTTCAAGTTAGATAAAGACTTGGTAAAAATGTAATAATATTATAAAAAACAGTGGTGTATGGGAAACTGGGTGTTATTGGCCATCCCATTTTTTCCTTCCCAGCCAATTCCAAAGAGATGTCTCATTGCAACCCATTTTAACTTCAATCTCTGCTCCAGCTGTTGGTTTGCACTGTCCACCTTAACCTTTTTAAGTTCCATTTTGCTAACCTTGTCCCTAGCAAGAGACCAAAATATCTTCATCTGCTTTGAAATTTCCTCTCTTTCCTCTTTGAGTAGTTGACTCTTGCTTTGGATTACCTCCAGCTGAGCTTCCAATTCAGTTTCTTTCTTGGTTAGATCCTCCAGTTCAATCTTTATTTCGTCTTCTGCTTTCACCAATTCTCGGAGAAAACATTTGGCCTTCTCAAAAGTAGACCATGGATGGACACTAGTGTCCTTCTTGACTTGAAAGGACTCTCTCCACTCTAGCATTGTTTGAGGAAATGTAGCTTTCAACTTCACAATTTCTTGGGCTTGCGCATCGCGAAACAGATAAAGGTGGTCGGTCAGTGTAGACAGAGAATTCATCATCGCAGATTCATGCTCCGGATCAGCTAAATCGTCCAAACGGTATGACATTAGTTTGTCGAGTATCTGTTTTGCAAAAGTCGCATCTCTTTTAATAAACAAATGCATTTCACGTGTGGGAGCATTGGGCGTGATTCAAGAAAAGATTGAGCCTCTATGTACCCGGACTGTATAGGATCAACATCAACAGAAGAATCCGAATCCCGATGATCACAGACAAAACATTTTTGTTTTTTAAGATTAATGTACAAATCAGAAAAAGAGCCCCGGACAATGTCATGCAAAGATTAAACACACTATATCTTTGGAAGGTGGAGAAGCATAAACTTCAGCTTCAATCAAACACGTGTCTTCTACAAGATAACCTTCACTTTTATCATGAAGCTTACGGAGCTCGATAAATCTTGACGGGCCCCAACCATTAGCTCCAGAATGGAAAGTGTTTTCGGACTCTGCGTTATGCACAAAAAATAGAATACTAGTGCAACACTAAGAATCAAGTGATGATGTCTACACGTAATGATATGAAATTTAAATGTCATTGTACTAGTAGTTCTAGAGAAGTACCTATCTTGATGGTTTTGCTGGGGTCTATCTGGTTAATGATAGATAAACTATACTTTGTGGGTATACTCCATTCTGCTGGTAAGCTTGATGAATTGGCAACGCAAAGGAACAGGAACAAATGATGATCTGCATCCCTCCCTTGTGGATAAAGATGCAATTTCCTACAGAATCATTAAAAAAAAGAGAGAGAATTGTTATTGAGTTCTTGACAGAATAACTTGACAAATCAAATAGTCGAGGAGTCAGAGGTAATAATAAACGGAATATCTCACTAATTAATGATGCCAAACTGGAGGGATATACCATTTGTTCTCATTTACAAGGAAGGTGAGAGAGTAAAGATCTTTAGTTCCCAATAGCGAGAAATTCTTGATCATCCATGTAAATTTCGCCATCAGAAGATTATCCATTGAAATTTCTTACTCTCTGAAGTTACGTTGTGATACGTTCCTCCTCCTTCATTCCGCATAACCCAACCAAAAATAAAAATGAAACAAAACATCATATCATCATATTTAACACCCAGATGTGCCAAAACTGTCATTTTTTCACCAAACAAACGGAAAAAAAAAATCATATCAAGCCAAAGAATTTCACATTGAAGTAAACCAAGAAATATTGAACTGATGATTACTAAAACACACAACGGCCCTGTATCTTTAGCAGTTTGAAGAAGAAGAATACATTTGACACGATTGGGAGACGTCATTATAGAACAACCCGTCAAAAAATCTACTCTCTAAAATGCTACTCCTAAGGTAAGTAACAGTCAAAATTGATGTGTGAGTATGAAATAGTAACAAATAAAGCAGTGTGATTTACCAGAAACGAAATCCGGTGGGGGGACTGGACGAATGAATGAATGGGGAAGCCGGAGGAGGAGGAGGAGGAGGACTGGTAATTAATCTTTTCAATTACTACTCCGTAATTATTAATTAAGAGCAGCAAACAATGCTATGATCATTCCATCTCGTCTTTTCAGTTCTCTCTTGCCCATTTTTGAGAAGTTTGAACACACCATTCCCCATTTTCTATGGAGTCGTCGTTTTTTTAATACTAAAACAACAAACTTAAACACCAAAACTAGGGATGGCAACGGGTCGGGTTCGGGTCGGATAGTACTATACCCGAACCCGACCCGACTTTTAAAACCGAAACCCGAACCCGACCCGAAACCCGACCTTTTAAGCTAAAAACCCGAACCCGACCCGAACTCGACTTTTAACCAATAATCAATTCGACGTATCCCAATAATTTTGAAATGATTAAATCTAATTTTTTTCATGTCTCTTTTTTATGTCTCATTTTTTATTAAGGAATTATAAAAATGATTATAAAAAACATACTTGATATAGTAGCACTTTGCCAAGAAATTATACGGAGTGCTTATTATATTCATAGATAGGCTTTTATGTAATAAAATATTCGGGTTTTAGTCGGGTCGGGTGCGGGTTCGGGTCGGGTCGGGTAAAATTATAAATACACACCCGACCCGACCCGATGTCGGGTTCGGGTAAAAAATTTCGGGTCGGGTTCGGATTATTTTATTCTGGTTCGGGTTCGGATATTTTAGTGGTCGGTCGGGTCGGTTAAGCTCGGGTTCGGGTTGAATTGTCATCCCTAACCAAAACAACAACAAAAAATTCCACCTTTTCAAGTTTTTTTTCAAAAATAATCTTCTTTTTCACTATTCTCGTAAATAATTTTATCTTTTCTGCATGTGTGCGAGTTTGGATCGCTGTTAAAAAATTAATACTCACTTAACAGAATTTTTGGTAAATGCCTTCTTTTCGCAAATAAATGAAAGGTAAGACTATTTTAGGCAAAAAATTTCTTTTTTAATTTCAAATTTAAAATAAAATATTTTTAAAAATATAATAGTATACTCCTGTTAGAGATTTGTCTAATGGTTTACAAATTTTATTTTCTGTTCTCAGAAAATATAATATTGAATTATCAAAAACAATTCAAAATATTGATTGAGAAAGAAATTGCAATACAAAAAAAATTGTACTGAGTTATGAAATTTATTAGTTTTGTTTTGGAGGAAAAAAATATTGTGCTATTTTCACAACTTTTGAATTACTATTTTGGGGAAAAATTTGTACTTAATTATAAAAAATATCACAAGTTTGGTAGTTCCATTTTGGAAAAAATATAGGTAATAGAAGATTATCAATAAATATTTCAGAGTGATAGATGCTAATGAAAAAAATTGCAATACAACAAAAACTGTACTACCTCCGTCCCCGAATATTTGTCCAGTTTTGATTTTTTTGGTCAACTGTTTTCAACCTTTGACCTATATAATTAAATAAAATATATATTGCGAGTATATATTAGTGAGATAAAATCATATTTTGAAAATATTTGATATAATAAATTGAATAAAACTATTTTTGAATCAATATCTAATATCATTTTTATTTAATTTGAGGTCAAAATTCCCCAATTTTGACCGAAAAAAGTTAAAAGTGGACAAATACTCAGGGACGGAGAGAGTAGTGAGTTATAAAAATAAAAGTTCCATTTCAGAGAAAAAATTATTATGTTATTTTCACAACTATTGTAATGTTGTTTTGCAAAAAATATTTATATAGAATTATCGAAAAATGTTCACAAGTTTTGTAATGACATTTTTTAAGAAATAATAATAATATAGTATCAAAAAATAATTCAAAGTGCCACTCAAGAAAATTAATTGTAACTCACAAAAATGTAGTGAGTTATGAAGTAAATAAATTAGCTCTATTGTGTAGAATAATTTATTATTTAATTATTACCAGATTATCGATTATTGAAAAAAATATTTAGTTTCATTCTAAAAAACACTTAAATTTTGTATTATTTATAAAAAAAATTGAAAAATACATTTAAATTTAAAGTTAGAAATAAAAAAAATGAAAAAAGAGAATTTACCTAAAATAATCTCACCTTTTATTTATTTGCAAAAAACAAACATTTTTCAAAAATTTCGTTAAGTGAACGTTAGGTTTTTAACGGCGACCCAAAACTCGCAAGCATGCGGAAAGGTGGGATTAATTCTGGTGACAGTGAAAAGTAGGATTATTTTTGAAAAAGCACGAAAAAGTGATATAATCTAAGATAATTTTTCCAAAAACAACTATTTTCTGTAAAATTTATACTCCCTCTTCCATATATTTATCATTAGCCTTTTTTATTTATCCATCATAGATGTTCTCATTGTTTTTTTAACATTTAAAATATTACAACTACCTATTATCATTTATTTTATTTATTACACCTCACCTACATCATTTAATACATTCTACACATTTTCATTAAGTGTATTTTGGTAAACTTTTACCTTTTTTTAACTTTTCTTAAAAACCACAAAATGTCAAAATAATAAAATCTTAGGGGACAGAGGGAGTATGACCTGGTGAAAGATTATTTTAGTCAATTGGGAATGCACTTTAGATAATTAGATCTGTGATACAAATATTCATAGTATGCACGTCACAAAATTAGTGTTTATACATTTGCAAATTGTATAATGCTCACCGGATGTCAACATGTTCGGATGTAGAATATAAATTACTCAAAATTGGGATTTATTAGGGCAAATTATCATTCTTTTATTAGGGCAAATTATCATTCTTTTAATATTAAAAATAATAATTTAGAAGAAGAAAATAATACTTTGTAATAAATAATAATAATGCGTAGTAATAATATAATAAAAATGATGGTTTTTTTGTTAACAAAAAAATTATTAATATTAATTTTTAATATTAACGATAATAATTTAGACGAAAAAAATAATACTTTGTAATAAATAATAATAATACGTAGTAATAATATAATAAGAATGATGGTTTTTTGTTAACAAAAAATAATAAGAATGAGGGTACAATTTTTTGGTGGGAGCTTTAGTGTTTTTTTTGTTAAAAATATAGTAGTAAAATAACTAAATAATAAAAATAATAAGAATAATAATAATAATAATAGATGGAGAGGAAGAAGAAATAAGGGTGAGTGGTAGGGGCCGGGTCTGGAAGATCGAAGGTTGAAAGGGGGGAGGAGGAGGAGAAGAATGTAAAAAGGTTAATTTCATTGATTGAATATGTGGGAGTACATGTCTATATATACACAAGAATTTCTAATCCTATACAAGGTAGGAGACAATAATAGAAAACAATATATTCCTAATCTTATACAAGGAAGGAGACAATAATAGAAAACAATATATTTACATTAAATATAGAATATATTTAACATGCTCCCGGCTACGTCGGATGAGGAGGGGGTCTGATACCCATACTGGACTTAAACTTGAGGAAGAGTAGAGAAGGTAGTCCTTTGGTGAAGATGTCAGCATACTGTGAAGAAGAGGGCACGTGAAGGACTCGGATATGGCCGAGTGCGACTTTGTCTCGCACATAGTGTATGTTGACTTCAACGTGCTTGGTGCGCTGGTGCTGAACTGGGTTTGATGAGAGATAGACGGCGCTGACGTTGTCGCAGAAGACGAGGGTGGCGCGTCGTAGTGGTTGCTGGAGCTCAAGAAGAAGATTTCGGACCCAAGAAGTCTCAGCAACTGCATTTGCCACAGCCCGATATTCTGCCTCTGCACTGGAGCGGGAAGTGGTGGCCTGGCGTTTTGAAGACCAGGAAATCAAGTTGTCACCCAGAAAAATACAGTACCCGGAAGTGGAACGTCTGGTGTCGGGATAGCCAGCCCAATCAGCATCAGAATAAGCCTGGAGATAGTCTGTCGAGGAGCGAGTCAGGTAGATACCGTGAGTGGCGGTGCCACTAAGATAACGGAGAACTCTTTTCATGGCCGTGAGGTGAGAGTCGCGGGGCGCATGAAGGTGGAGGCAGAGCTACTGAACGGCATAAGTGATATCAGGTCTGGTGAATGTGAGATACTGTAGAGCACCTACGATGGACCTGTAAAGAGAAGGATCTGGAAGTGCCGTGCCGGAGGAGGAAGAAAGCTTAGCCTTTGTGTCGACTGGAGTGGATATGGGGCGGCAGGAGACCATCCCTGCCCTCTCAAGGATGTCGTGAGTGAACTGTGTCTGATGGAGGAAAAGGCCCTTAGCAGTGCGATGAACATTAATGCCGAGGAAAAAGTGCAGATCACCCATGTCTGTCATGGCAAACTAAGCCTTGAGTTTCTGAATGAGACTCTGAAGAAGCCCTGGCGAGGAGGCAGTGAGGACGATATCATCAACATATAATAGGAGGTAGGCGGTCCCCGAGGCATGCATGAATACGAAGAGAGAGGTGTCAGATTTGCAGCTGCGAAATTCAATAGTCTGAATGAAACCGGCAAATCTGTGATACCATGACCGGGGTGCCTATTTCAGACCATAAAGAGCTTTCTTGAGCCAGTAGACATGATGAGGGCGATTTGCATCCTGAAATCCTGAGGGCTGGCTAGCATACACGGTTTCCTGAAGCTGTCCATGGAGGAAGGCATTTTTGACATCGAGTTGATGGATGGGCCACCCACGAGACAACGTGAGGCTAAGGACGATTTGGACCGTGGCAGGCTTGATGACGGGGCTGAAAGTTTCGCTGTAGTCAACGCCAAAACGCTGATTGAATCCGCGGACCACCCATCGGGCCTTATACCTGGATAACTCACCAGATGGGCCAAATTTGTGTCGGAAGAGCCATTTACCGGTGATTATGTTCTGGTTGGAGGAGGGGGGTACTAGTTCCCCATGTGTCATTCTTTAACAAAGCATTATATTCATCACATATAGCAGCATGCCAGTTTGGATCTTTCATAGCACTACGGTAAGTTGGGGGTAAAGGGGAGATGGAGGTGGTGGCATGGAGGTCTAGGATTTGTTTTGGGCAGAAAACACCGGCCTTAGAGCGGGTTTGCATGGGGTGGGCGTTGACCGGTGGGGGAGGGGAGTGGGCCGTGGGGTGAAGGTGGGAAGGGGGGGTGTGCCGTGGCGGGGAGGTAGGCTGTGAGCTGGGCTGGCTGGAGTGGGCTTCGGGGTTGGGCCGAGAGTTGGGGCTGGGTTGGGAGGGCTGGGCCGCGGGGGTTTCTGGAACGGGCTGAGGGGAGGTGGGCCCTGAGGCAGTGAGGAGAGGAGGGGAACGGGTTGGGCTGGCGGTGGTGGGCTGGGCAGTGGGTTGGGGGGTTTGGGCCGTAGAGGAGCCCAAGGGCCGGGAATGGGAAAGATGGGCAGGGGGGTGTTGTTGGGCGGGCTGGGCTGGTGATAGGGGTAGGGTGGAGTTGGGTCGTCGTTGGGGGTGTCAAGAAAGTTAAGTTCGTGGGTGGAGACGGGGTGACCATAGGGGAAGCAGGATTCATCAAACACGACGTGGCGGGAGATAATGATTTTGTGGGTGGTAAGATCGAAACAACGGAAGCTGTGTTGGTTAGAGGGATAGCCGAGAAAAATGCAGCGAGCGGAGCGTGGGGCTAGTTTGTGGGGGGCGGTGGCGGAGATATTGGGGTAACACAAACAACCAAAGACGCGAAGGTGATCGTAGGAGGGGGGGGGGAATGGAAGAGGGTGGCGTGGGGGGGTTTTATTTTGTAAAGTGGTGGTGGGAAGAATGTTAAAAATATGGGCTGTCATGTGAAGGGCCTCAACCCAGAAAGTAAGAGGAAGTTGGGCTTGGTAGAGGAGTGAACGAACCGAGTTGTTGATGGTACGAATTGTGCGCTCAACTCAGCCGTTCTGTTGACTAGTGTGAGGACACGAGAAACGAAAGAGGATACATAAGGAGTCAAAAATATTTTTAAGTGGTGAATTACGATATTCTGTTCCATTGTCACATTGAACTGCTTTTATTGTTGTATTAAAATGATTTTTGACATATGCTACAAAAGAGGTTAAATGATTAAAAACATCACTTTTATGTCTTAAAGGAAAAACTCAAAGATAATGGGAGAAATCATCCAACAATAACATATGAAATTTAAAACCAGTAATACTCGGAATAAGAGATTGTCATAAATCTGTATGTAAAAGTTGAAACGGAAACATGGAAACACGACTAGAAGAATAAAATGGGAGGCGCACATGTTTTCCCAATTGACATGCATGACAAAGAGAATGTTGGTAACTTTTAAAAAAAGGAAGAGAAGAAATGTTGCTAAGGACATTGTGGCTCGCATGGCCTAGGCGCCGGTGCCAAGTCTGGAGATCGACAGCGGCGACGTTGGCTTGAGCGACGGCTGGGCGTCCTAGGGGGGTAGAGGGGTCCCATATCATTGGATCGATGCATCACGGTGCCCGTCCGGCGATCCTTCACAGAAAAACCATTAGAGTCAAATTCAACTGTACAATTATTATCGCGAGTGAGTTGACGGACAGAGATAAGGTTGTGAGTGATGTGAGAAGATAAGGATATTTTTAAGGGATAAGGAAGGGGTAGTGGGAAGGGTATGGTTACCAACAGCCGTATTGCTTACTTTAGATCCATTACCAAAAGTGATATATAATGGTGAATATAAAGATTGAGAATTAACATGAGAAATAGTACCTGGGTCAGAGGCAATATGATGGGATGCACTGGTGTCCATATACCAAGTGGGTTCACGGAGAGACATAGTGTCAAAGTGATGCGCTAGGGCTGTGGGGGTGGGGTTTTGGGTTGTCGGGTGAGGCTGTAGGGGGGTACGGCCCTACGGCAGGGGTCGGGGGGGACGGGTATGGGTATGGGTTGAAGGGGGGGGGCTGTCGGGTGGCTATTTGGGGTGGGGGTGGGACGAGGGAGGGGGCTAGGGTGTAGTGGGCGTGGGCGGGGTAGAGGTGAGTAGGGCGTGGGCCTAAGAGACCCGGGTTAGGGTTAGGGTACGGTGAGTTCCAGGTATTGTTGCCGTCATAGGATTGCCGCGGTCGTGAGTCGTTTTGACGCCCGCGACTTCTGCCCCGATTTCCACCGCCACGACCTTGTCCTCGTCCATAGCCTCCACGTTGCCCGGAGTTGCCTTCCCCATAGCCTGTGCCGCCATGCTGTCCGCCATAGCCGCCGGGAGTACTACCGTGAGTGCCGCCGTGGGTGTTGCCACCGGCTCGGGTCGTGAGAAACACCGTGGTGCCCGAGTCGGAGGGACTCGTCCGTTGTCGATCCAGCAGCATGAGGGCGGATCGAACCTGCAGAAACGTGGGCATGGGATCCTGAAACTGCATGAATGATGTTTGTGCCTGGAGATTGGTAGGGAGACCACGAAGCATTTAAAGGACGAGTTGGTGTTGGGAGACTGGTGCATCGACATCATCCAACCAGTTGGCAAGATTCTGCAGTTGTTGGCAATAAGCTGCCATGGTTGAGATACACTTGACCGTCGTGCGGAATTCATGCTCCAATTGCATAGCTCGGGCATGTTTGTTGTCGTGAAACAAGTCCTGGATGACTTGCCAGAGAGCAGAGGCAGTAGAAACAGAGGAGATGACCAGATCTGAGACCTCATCAGTGATGGTGGAGAGGATCCAACCCTGGAGGAGAGCGTCGAGTTGGAACCATTCGTCGTCGTCATCGGAGAGGGGGACGACGGAGCCATCGATGTAGCCCTTGAGGTTGAACTGCCGAACCAGAAGAAGGAAGAGTCGGCTCCACTTTGTGTAATTAGGTTGGGAGAGACTGAGTGGAACGGGGGCATGGAGTTTCACATTTGAGATTGTTGTGAAAGCAAGATGAGGAGGTTTGGAGGAGTTATTTTGGGAAGTAACCTCGCTGTTTTCGGCCATGGTGAGGGGAAGAAGAAGACTGCCAAGGGGGAGAGGGTGTCGCCGGTGAAGAGAGCCGCCGTGGGGGGGGGGGACGCTGACGGCGAGAGAGAAGGCCGAGAGAGAGAGGGGGGTTTAGGGTTTTGATTTTTAGGCTCCGATACCATGTAAAAAGGTTAATTTCATTGATTGAATATGTGGGAGTACATGTCTATATATATACACAAGGATTCCTAATCCTATACAAGGTAGGAGACAATAATAGGAAACAATATATTTACATTAAATATAGAATATATTTAACAAAGAAGAAGAAGAAAGAAGAAGAAGATGATGAAGAAAAATGAAAAAAAAGAAGAGGAGGAGGAAGTACGAAGAAGATGGGGTGGTGGCGGTGGAATGATGATGATGATGATGATTGATGATGATGATGATGGTGGTGGTACACTTAACGGAGAAAGGAGGGATAGGTGGAAAATGTATGGACTCTTGGTATATATTTTTTTTATAATTTGGGGTACCTGAGAATATATTTTAAAAATTAGGGGTACCTGGCCATTTTTACCACAAAATAGGGGGTACCTGGCAGCAATTTTTTGCAAAAAGATGTCTCATTTCAACCCACTCTAACTGCAATCTCTGCTCCAGTTGTTGGTTTACACAATTTGCCTCCACCTTTCTAACTTCAATATATTTTGGTAGCCTTCTCCTTGGCAAGAGAACAAAGAATCATCATTTGCTTTGATATTTCCTCTCTTTCCTCTTTGAGTTTTCGACTATTGCTTTCGAGTGCCACCACCTGAGCTTCCAAATCTGTTTCTTGCTTGTTTAGCTCTCCCAGTTCAATCTTTATTCCCTCTTCCGTTTTCAAAGATTCTTGGAGCAAACTTTTGGCCTTCTCAAAAGTAGACCATGGATGCTCACTAGTGTCCTTAGCTTGAACTAAGTCTCTCCATTCTTGCATTGTTCCAGGAAAAGTAGCTTTCAACTTCACAATTTCTTTCACTTGTCCATCACTAAACAGATAAAGATGGTCAGTGAGTGTAGACAGAGAATCCATCACTGCCGTTTCATGCTTTGAATCAGCTAAATCATCCATATTGTATGACATTAGTCTGTCAAGGATTTGTTTCACAAAAGTTTCATGTCTATTGATAAAAAAAGGCATTTCACATGTGGGAGCCTTAGATACCAGGCTGCATGGTGCCTTGACCAGTGACTCAAGAAAAGATTGAGCCTCAATGTATAGACACTCTATAGGATCAATAGCAACGGAAGAATCTGAATCCTGTTGATCAAAGACAAAATGATTCCTTTTTAAACAAAATCATATACAAATCATAAAACGAGCGAGGTCAATCTCATGCATAATCAAACATACTATATCTTTGGAAGCTGAAGAAATACCAACTTCAGCTTCAATCAAACATGTGTCTTCAACAAGATAACCTTCACTTTTATCATGAAATTTACTAAGCTCCATAAATGATGGCCAACCCCAACCATTTTTACCAGATTTGAAAGCGTGTTCAAGCTCTGCATAATGTGAAAGAATAAAATACTAGTGTAACACTAAACATCGAGTGAAAATGACTAGGCAATGATCGGAAAACTAAGATCACAAAACATAATAAGGTGTATAAACTAAGAGCTGCCAACAAAAGGAGCACACAATGTGAATGTTATTGTACTTCTAGTTCTAGAGAAGTGTACCTTTCTTGACGGTTCTGTTGGGGTCTATCTGGTTAACAATAGATATTCTGAACTTTGTGGGTATACTCCATTCTGCTGGTAAGCTATATGAATCAGCCACACGAAGGTACATAGACAAATGTTGATCTTTATTGGATCCTTTTGGATAAAGAAGCAATCTCCTGTGAAATAAAAAATGGATAACTCATCTTGATAGAATAATAATTCACTTAATCAAAATACAGAGTAATAATTTATAGAGTACTCCGTATTTCGCTATATGATGGCATACCATTTGTTCTCATTCACAACAAATGTGAGAGAGTAAAGATCTTTAGCTTCCAATAGCGAGAAATTTTCAATTCTCCACGTAAATTTTGTCATCAGATTATCCATTGAAATTTCGTAGTCTTTGAAGCTCTGATATGTTGTTCCTTCAATCAGCACATATCAACCAAATTAAAAAGTTAAGAAACAAAATATCTAATCAGATTTAACACCGATGCGCTACTTCCACAATTCTAGTGCTCTCATATCTCACCTAACAAAATCAAGCAGTTTCATATCAAACCAAAACGAATTTCACATTTTTAGCATTTTGGAGAAAAAATTTCATATTTGTAGACATCATTTTCGAACAAAGCAGATACACACCACTGGTTCAGTGAGATTTACCAGAAACAAAAACCGGTGGTGGACTGGACGAATGAATGGGGAAGCCGGATCTCCGTGACAAATAGCAGCAATGGAGGTCTCGCCTCTCATTTTCCCGCCCATTTCGAAATGGTGTTGAGTTTCAGATCATTCATTCCATCTCGTCTCTTCAGTTCCCTCTTGCGGATTTTGAAATTTGGGAACTCCATTCTCATTATATTTGAATTTTTGGATTTCAAATTAAGTTTTCACCTAAATTCAAATTCAAAATTTTTAAGTTTTTTTCATATATAGAATTTGAGATACATGTTTCCAAACATATCATAACTTTAATTTTTTAAAATTAATTATTTTTGAATAATTCTTTTTTTTAAATTAATACTTCGTCTAATCAAATATGATTTGATCTGATTTTATTAGAGTTTGATCTGATCTATTTTAATCTGAAACGAATAAGAATGAGTTAAAACAAACTTGTAAAGTGGTAATATGTATTTTAAAAAAACACTCCCGATGTAAAGAAAAAACAGTTAACTTGATTTGTGTATTTGAAAATTTAATAGTGGGTATTTCCTTGCTACTCCCTCTATTGCTAAAATTGAATAGTCTCAACTCTCAATTACTTCCTTTGTCTGAATATAAATATATAATCACAAAAAATATACTCAGTAAAAAATACAAATAAAGCAAGAGATTTTAACATGTGGGGACCACTCTATTCCATAAATCTAACATTTTAACTTTAAACTTAAACTGAACTCTTATGCTATTCTCAAACAGATACTTTGTCAACTCATTCATCTTAAAGATTCGCGCCAAGTAACGACTTATACATAAAAGATGGATAAATTTGGGATTTGAGGTTTAAACATACACATAAAGGCTACCATTACAACCACCATAAGGTCTACGCCAAGTAGCTACCTCAAGTCATCAAGAGGGTCTTCTAGAAGAACCTTTTGTTTAAGATGTCATATCACGTAAATTTTTTCTTTTTATTTGGCATTACAATAAATAGTCTAGACGTATAACTTAATATTTACTTAATTAAAATAAATCATTAACTTTTACTTGTCTTTTTTTAAATAAAAATAATCCAAAGTTTGTAAAATCATAAATATTTATTTACAAATAATTGTTAACTTTTAGACCAATTTCCAAGGCCTTACAAAGAAACATCTTAGTATTTTTTAGTACCTAATTTTTTAATATCAGACAGGAATAGAGTAGAAGCTAAGAAACGTCTACATTTTAGATTCTATGCTCAAGAGTAATTACATTTACCAAAAAATCAATCACTACAAAATCCCTTTCAAGGTGTGAACAAAAACCGTGGGTGGGGGGATTAAAAGATGTATAAATCTAAATAGACTTGTTGGTCATAGAAAATGGCACGTTCAATGTTGACAAGTGGACAAAAAAAAAATAGATGATTGGATTTCAACTAAGCTACATTCTCAAATCTCAACAACAGAGTCACAAACAACTCAAGTGACAAAAACATTTAGTTTAGGGACATTATCTCCAAACAACATCAAATCACATATTTACTTCAAATTAGATAAAGACTAGATAAAAGAGTTGTAATATCACACCCAAAAAAGCATGATATATGGATGATTGGGTGCATTAGACCATCCTATTTTTTCTTTCTCAGGCAAAGAGATGTCTCATAGCAGCACACTTTGACTTCAACCTCTGCTCAAATTGTTGGTGTAAACAATTTGCCTCCACTTTTTTAACTTCAATTTTGCTAGCCTTGTCCTTAACAAGAGAACAAACTGTCGTCAGCTGCTTTGGTATTTCCTCTCTTTCTTCTCCGAGTTGTCTACTCATGCTTTCGATTGCCTCGAGCTGGGCTTCCAATTCTGTTTCTTTCTTCTTTATATATACAATATAATGTACTTACAAGTATAGATTTTTCGAGCTTTTCACGTAGTACTGTGTTTAACAGATTATGTTCTGCATTTTTCAAAATCCTATCTTAAATCAATTTTTCAAAACACAACTTCAAAGGAAATCAAACCCTAACCGTCCACATTGATCCAAAACTGAACATGAAAGTATGAAATATTTAGTTCTTGGAAAGGAAAACTAGACCAAACTCCAAATAAGAATTGCTATCCAAAATTTAACTGAACTAATCCTCCGTTTTCAAGAATAAATTAAAAAGAAATTTCAGAGCACCGAGTATTAACTGTTTTTATACAATCTAAAGTAAATCCATGGATGCAAACCTACATGCCAACAAGAATGGAATTGAAGTTCTATTCAACGCAATACAAAAAGATATATAAAAATAAAAATAGAAGACTCGATAAACTATGAAGTAATTCAATATTAGAATTTAGAAGAGTGAGATTCACCCAAACTGAATGATAGAAAAGAAAAAAAAAAGAGAGAGAACATCTGACTTGTGAGTCGCACCGTGTTCAGGTGCGTCAATCTTGCGAGCTGTGGTTGGCAGAAAGAAAGGACATATTAAATTTATATCATAATTAAATATATATGTTTTCATAATTTGTAGTCTAAGCTTGTAAAATATGACTAAAAAGTCAAAAAGAGGAGATTATTTAGGTAGAGATAACATATATGATTAGAAAAAAAATATAAAATAATATGAGGTATTGATTTAATGATAGATTGATAAATGTGATAAAAACATAAAAAGAAACGTGGATAGTTAAATTTTAATTAGAAATTAATATATATCCAAAATATATTGGATCCGAAACTGAAATATATTCGAACCAAACTAAACTCGAAACCAAAATATATCCGACTCAGATTATATCCGAACTGAAATCTATCCGAACAGATTTGTAACCGAACCGTATCTGAACCGACTCGAAACCGAACCGAAAAATGTATAGAACCGAACCAAATCTGAACCGAAATTTACTGATCCGATCCGAACAGAACCGATTATGACATATTACCGAAATATATCCGAACTGAAATAATTCAACCCAGAATCAATCCGATTGATCCGATTGCTACCTCTACTCTCCGGGCTTGTCTTAGCCCGTAAAGAGCCTTTGATAGTTTGTAAACCCATCCAGCTGACTTACAAAGACTTCTTTTTTTAAATTTCCATGCAAAAATGCTAACTTAACATCAAAATGATGCAACTCCCAACCCTTTGAAGCAGCAAGAGAGATAAGTAGCCGAATTGTCTCTAGTCGGGCAACCGAGACAAATACCTCATCAAAGTCAACTCCAAGTTGTTGCACATAGGCTTTTGCCACGAGTCTTGCCTTGTACTTGTTTATCGACCCGTCAGCATTCTTTTTAATTTTATAAATCAATTTTAGCCCAATTTTGACGACCCGTTGGCATTCCTATACTTCAGTCATACATAACAAATAATACGTATTACGGAGTAACAAGTAACTTAAAATGGGACAAATAAACTGCCCGATTCTTTTTTTGGGTACATTAAACTGCCTCATTCTGTAAATCAAGAGTAATACACATTGTTTGGATGAAAAAAATCGGGAGAATATGAAACGAGAAGAGTCAAAACAAAGACCAAGAGAAGAAAATATATATTCTTTCTTGTTTTATGGATTAGAAGAAAATAACGCAAAAAAAAAAAAGAAAACACATGAGAGAAAAGATTTAATGCAAGTGCACAAAGCAAGTCACAAATTATAGAAGCAACTTTACCATTTCATCAAGGCTCACAATAGAAGAACCTGTCCAATGTGGACTTTTATTCATGTATTTGAAATATTAAACCATACAAACAACATGTACACATAAAGGAAGAATAAACAGAATCTGTCTTTCAAAAGTTCATAATCTTGTTTTGATGTGCAAGACATTTATTTATTCAAGGAGCTTAAGAAGAAGAAAAATGGGAGGCCTTATTTAGATTGCAGAGTTAGGAGATCAGTGTCATTAAGGAATGAAGGCATGACTTGTATGGGCTCCATTATAAACCCACATTTCTTGCATTCTTCCTGAACCTGCTGCACTTGGGACGGCCCGCCTGGACAGAACGCAACCACAGCACCCCCACTCCCTGTAAACTTTGAGGCCCCACCCACTCTTCGAACCACTTCTACCATCTCGATGTTCAACGCACCCAGACACTCGTCCCCAAACATTTGCCTGCACCAAATTCCAGTGTTCGTGTCATAATATGACACCCGGTCCATTTGAGGGTCTTACGGTGCTCCATTCAGTCCCTACCCTCATCCCCTAGTCTCCCTTGTTTCGTTGATATGCTACTACCATATCAGCAAAACAAGGGAGAGTGAGATATTTGTGGGGTGGTGGGGGGGGGGGGGGGGGTGATGAGGGTAGGAACCACTTCTGTGTCGATCGAAGCATTGTAGGGCCCTCAAATGGAACGGTGTGTCAAATTATGACACCATAGTTGTGAATGGCGCTCGCCATTCTCGCCTAAGGCGCCTATGGCTTTGTGGCGACCATCTGACGCCATCTTCAGACCTGGCGAGGCATTTTACGCCAATCTCACCATAGGCGGTCGCCATGGACGCCAAACGCTGTGGCGAAAGGCGTTCGCTATCTACGCTTAATGCAGGTCAAGGGTTTTTCTTGACTTTTTTTTTAAAAAACGCGCTGACCTGACCTATATCAGTACTCGATCGAAACACTTCATCGATTCAACTGCCGAGCCTCTGCCTCTGCCCTCTAGCCGTCGATCGAAATTCTCCTCGCCGACTCTGCGCAGAGCCTCGTCTCTCTCGCGAGTCCAAACAGCGCACTTCTTCGCAGTGAACTCTCTCTCTCTCGCGAGTCCAAACAGCGCACTTCTTCGCAGTGAACTCTCTCTCTCTCTCGCGAGTCTAAACAGCGCAGAGGCAGAGTCAAAGCCGGCGAAAGTAAGACTCCACACTTCGCAGGTCATTCAGACTTTTTTTTTGTTTTCTTATTTTTTTTTGAATGGTTATTGTTTCTTTACAGCTCACTTCACAGGTCACACTCACACTTAGATATATTTTTTTCATTTTTTTGTATAATAGTTTTTCAGCAATAACTCATGTTTTACTTTGATAATTATGTTTGATACAAAGTTAAGACTAAAAGTTTGGACTTAAACTATATATATATATATATATATATATATATATATATATATATATATATATATATATATATATATGTATGTATGTATGTATGTATATATATGTATATATATATGTATAATTGTATATGTGTATGTATATGTATATATATGTATATAAATATATATAATGTTCGCCATTTGACCGCCCGCCGCTCGCCACGCTTCTCGCCATAAAAAAGAACCTCTCGCCCGCCACTCGCCATTCGCCATTCACAACTATGTATGACACAGTGGTTGGGTGTCAAAAAAGCACAAGAAAACATTCGCAACCGTACAAGAAGTCAGGAATATGCGACATATATATTCCATATAAATACTTTTACCTTCGAAGGTCAAAATTTTTGTTCATAAGCTCTGCAATCTTAGTATAGTCCTTCTCAAGCAATGCTTTTCTCCCTTCCACAGCTATTTTTGCAACATCTTCCATTGAAGATATTATGAACTTATCCCCATCTAACCACCTTTGGCGAACTGAACTGTGGACCTGTACCACGAAAACGGTTAAAACAACTTGTGTTGATAATACAATACTCACATGGTGTACATTTCTTAACTTGATAAGAATAAAAAGCTCTCATGTAAAAAAAATTATAATGAAGTTTAAACACAAAAAGTGTGAATCATGACACTGACCTTTCCAGAATCACTGGGATTCTCAGCATAGATTAGATGCAGAGGAGGGAGAAGATTAATATCCATGGGTGTATACAATCCATGACCTAATTCATCCATATGCCTCTTGCCAAAATCCTGTAAGGGAATAATGTGATTACAAATGATCTTTTTTTACCTCACCTATATGACAAATTTCATGATTCAGCAAAGGCAATATGTAATATCCGCACATCAATCACGCATACCATATAAACAACACCACCATAGACCTGTGCTACCCTATCCTGTAAACCAGCCACAATCCCAAGTTCTTTTTCTGCACTGAGGATGAGGTTTGGTCTGACCTCAACTTTAATCAGATGTCTAACATTGTAAAAGTCAAGGAGACAACTTAGTGCAGCACATACAATTGCACTAGAGCCGGAAAGACCTGTCTGAAATGATAAAAAGCATGGATTTTTAGGAGTCCTTTGAAATGTTAGTGTTTGAGATTACTTGTTTCAAAGGAGTAAGTGTTTTTCTAGAGGAAGAAAAATACATTTACTTCAATTTCTTGAAAATAAGTTTATGGACGAAAATTGAGAAAAAACCTCCATATTATAAGTAAAAATACTTTAAATGCCTTATCAGGACATTGGTACTTTTTTAAAAAAAGAACAAGGAGTGCTTAAATGAAAAAAAGTGATGATTAAAAAAAACAAGTATACCATATAAGTGGCCAATATAATGGGTTTTTTTGTTTAAAAAACTAAAGGGAAAATAGCAATGGGCTTAGTGGCTACCTGTCGGGGAATGTTAGTATCGTATGAGAGCTTGAAATTTTCTTCGTGCAGACTGATGTTGTTATGTTTGCAGTAATTGTAAAACACCTTACATATTGCCATAAGCAACCTAACTCCACCATAATAACCCTCATTTTGCAACCGGTTTACCTGAGTCAAAACACATTATATCACTTGATAATTGCTATAGATAAACAAGAACCATATTGATGTCGAAGTGGGAAGAGCTTTAACAATAGTGTTTTTTAGTTGTGTATAATACATGGGCCATCATCAGTGATTAGAAAAATAAAACAAAAACATTTTGAGCATCTTTTTTTCCCTTGAGAGCATTTTAGCCTGAAATATCTATGCCTGAAAGAATTTTAGCAAAAGTATTTTTGTATCACTAATAAAACTGACCAAACTAACATAAGGCAGTTCAGGTTAATAAAATAACTCTGGTTGATAAAAACAAAAAATAAAGTGTTCATCCAAAAATTATACCCAAATAACTAACCATGTTGTAGGTGCAATCTTTAATAATCTAATAAAATACTTACTATAGTCATTAAGTGCAAAAATACAAGAAAAAGGTCACCGTTCAGATAACGTGAAAAAGCTAATAACCGATGGTAAAGAAACGGTTTGTAAGGACTAAGGGTTGGTCACCTCAAGAACAACAACAAACCCAATGTACTCCCTCAAGTGTAGGAGGAAGACAACTACACAGTAATCAACACACTGAACACAGCAGCCAAGACAGTTCAAGATGCAAAAACAATGTCAATCTAAGTATCACACTACAATTCAAAGGCATAAGGTGGAGAGAGAGAGAGAGAGACCATATGATGAAGGGAATTGAACTCAACAAGATCGTGAGTAGGATGAGGGGAGATGAGCAGCTCAGACGAAGGCTCAAGGTGCACCGAAGCCCAGAAATTACCAAGACTAAAGGAGATGGTGTTCCCATAGTAAACATCACTTGGGTTTCCTAAAAGGCCAACTCGTGCGTATGCCTTGTGTTCCATCACTCTGCCATCGCCTACCATTCCTTTCGTTCGCCTACAAATTTTACAACAAAAAAAAGAAAAAAAGTGGAGTATACAATAAAGATATAAAGTTCTTTTTTTTTCCATTTCTATAGATCTGATCTAACCAAGTAAAAAAATACATGACTTCAAAAAATCTTCAAATCAAGAGAATCAAATTCAATTAGGGTCCGTTTGGTACACGGAATTGGAATTGAATTGGAATTAAAATTCCATGGAATTCAATTCCATAGAATTGAATTCCCCAATTCCAATTCCTTTTTAGCAATACCATTTCCAAATCCACATAATTTTTGTGCTACCAAACATGAAAATTGGAATTGAAGTCCTCAATTCCAATTCCATAGTTTGAATTCTGTATACCAAACGAGACCTTAATAACAATTAACATCAGATGAATTAGTAATTAGTAAAAAAAATCCTTTATTCCTCTGAAACCAAAAAATTGGAAGCTACTCACATTAAATAAGACTAAAACTTAACAACAGAACTCCTATATCAAACTATTTCCATAATGCACTAAAAAACCATTTCTATAACAGATTCATCATTTATTTTAATAACAAGCATAAGAGAAAAACAGAGCACAACAATGCACTTGGATCCCACAAGTGGGGTCTAGGGAGGGAGTGTGTGAGCAGACCTTACCCTTACTCGAAAGTAGAGAGCTTGTTTCCAAGAGACCCTCGGCTAAGGTAACACTAAACACACATAAAATAGGGAACAAACTAAATAACAGAGGAAAGACACAACAAGCATATAAAGAACATAGCCACAAGTGCAAAACTACCATCAAGATTCAAGCCCTAAACCCCTACACAACTACCTTAATCCTAGCTCTCCGGTGGGGGAGCTTGAGTGGGAAAAAAATCCCAGAGTTGATTGCACGTGTTCAAGAAAGAGGTGCATGGGAGTCCTCTAGGGAGGCCACTAACATGTGGGCTCATACTCCTAACTACATCAGAGAAGCTGCAAGAGAGGTGATGGGTGTAAGCTGCAGCTCAAGAAGTCGGCATAAAGGTGACTCGTGGTGGAGTGATGTGGTTCGAGGGCTTGATGGTAGCTTTTCCCCCACCCTAATCGAACTACCTTAATACTAACTTCGTTGCCCAAACTATCATTTCTTTATGTGCAAAAAAGAAAGAGAACTATCTTAGGAAGACGAAGTTAGTATAAAATTATGTACACGAGAAACTGTGTATTTCTAGAATCCCCTACATCTAAATCAACTAGGAGTCTATAACATACAAACATGTTGCACATAAGCTGGTGAGGTCGAATAATCATGTGATTCTTTGAAAACTTTATGATACAACAATACAAAGACAAGTATATTGACAGAAGAAAATTGGAATTCATTTGAAGAATACCACATAATTAGAAACTAGGAGTGGTGATAAAAAAAATCTACCTGAAATAAGGTTACGATAGCATGCAGATGCAAGGGATAGGAACTAAGACAGCAAGAAAAGAATAAATTATACCATCATACAGATAAGTACTTAACATAGAGTAGAAATTTATTTGGATGGGTGATCTTCCACATCAAATAGACTATGTGATCTTATACAATGTAAGACATATTCCGTATATCGTTTCTCAGATTTAAGCTCGTTGGGGTGGATTCCGGTTTCGGATTGCCTTTTTTCTTTTTTTGAAAACATAAAACTCGCTTTTAGAAAGCATAAAAATGAAACATTTCAAGCAATTTTGGCTGAAAATGTGCCTATCTGCGTTAGCATTTTAGTAAAACATATATTCAAAAAAATAAAAACCAAAAGGAAATTTCTCGCATATTCAACAGACAAAGTACACATTGACATGTTCCCTCAAATCAACACAATGTAACCCAATTTATAGACAATTACGTACCTGTTTCAACTTCAGATGAGGCACGCGCAAAATCTTTCTGCGCAATTACAGATCTGAGTTTGTATTTTTCCAATGAAGTGAATGAGAAAAATTAGTAAAAAATCAACCTACCCTCCTCAGGCAGCCAGAGAAATGTTTGACATGTTTGACAGCGGACTAGTGGCGGCTGGTCGGTAAGGGGGAGGATCCTCCGAAGTGACTGCGAATCTGGGATTTTTATGTGCTGACTAGACTGGTCGGGCCTGATCTTATCCATGTTCAAACAGATGGATTTATATGTGCCGTAAAAAGTAATGAAGTTTACAAATATTTTTAATATTCCATCACCCCCCCACCCCAAGAAGTATTTTTTATGTAGTTTAAGAATTGGTTGAGAATTAATATGGATCATTTATTCTATTTCTTTTAAGTGCAGTACTCCCTCCGTCCCATATCTTTCTTCTCACTTTCCTTTTTTATCCGTCCCACTTGATTCTTCCCATTTCCTTAAACTTCATTACTTTTTACGGAACATATAAATCCATCTGTTTCAACATTGATGAGATCACGCCTGACCAATTAACACATAAAAATCTCAAAATCCCAGGTTCGTATCCACTCCGGAAGATCCTCCTCTTTACCGACCAGCCGCCACTAGCCCCCCGTCAAGCATCTTCTCTGGCTGCATGAGGAGAGTAGGTTGTTTTTTTTCCTATTTTTTCTCATTCACTTCATTGCAATAATACAAACTCAGATCTGTCCCAAAAAGATTTTGTGTGCGCCTCATCTGAAGTTGAAACAAGTACGTAATTATCTATAAATTGGGTTGCATTGTGTTGATTTGAGTGAACGTGTCGATGTGTACTTTGTCTGTTGAATGTGCGAGAAATATCTTTTTGGTTTTCATTTTTTTGAATATATGTTTTACTGAGATGCTAGCGCAGATAGGCACATTTTCAGCCAAAATTGATTGAAATGTTTCAATTGTATGCTTTCCAAAAGCGAGCTTTATGTTTTCAAAAAAGAAAAAAGGCAATCCGAAACTTGAAACCACCCCAACAGGCTTAAATCTGAGAAACGATATACGAAATATGTCTTACATTGTATAAGATCACATAGTCTATTTGAGGTGGAAGATCACCCATCCAAATAAATTTCTACTCCATGTTAGGTACCTATGATGGTATAATTTATTCCTTTCTTGTTGGCTTAGTGGCCATCCCTTGCATCTGCATGCTATCGTAATCTTATTTCAGGTAGATTTCTGATCACCACTCCTAGTTTCAAATTATGTGGTATTCTTCAAATCAATTCCAATTTTCTTCTGTCAATATACTTGTCTTTGTATTGTTGTATCATAAAGTTTCCAAAGAATCACATGATTATTCGACCTCACTAGCTTATGTGCATCATGTTTGTATGTTATAGACTCCTAGCTGACTTAGATGTAGGGGATTCCAGGAATACACAATTTCTTGTGTACATAATTTTATACTAACTTCGTCTCCCTAAAATAGTTCTCTTTCTTTTTCGCACATAAAGAAATGATAGTTTGGGCAACGAAGTTAGTAATAGAGTAGTTCGATTAGGGTGGGGGAAAAGCTACCAATCCATTTATCAAGCCCTTGAAACACATCACTCCACCACGAGTCACCTTTATGCTGACTTCTTGAGCTGCAGCTTACACCCATCACCTCTCTTGCAGCTTTTCTGATGTAGTTAGGAGTATCAGCCCACATGTTAGTGGCCTACCCAGAGGACTCCCATGCACCCCTCTCTTGAACACGTGCAATCAGCTCTGGGATTTTCTCCCCACTTAAGCTCCCCCACCGGAGAGCTAGGATTAAGATAGTTGTGTAGGGGTTTGGGGCTTGAATCTTAATGGTAGTTTTGCACTTGTGGCTATGTTCTTTATATGCTTGATGCTTTATGCTTGTTGTGTCTTTACTCTGTTATTTTATAAGTCCTCATCAACCTCTGCCAACAAATTGTTTTCTTCCATATTATCATCTCTCACAAAGTTGTGAAGAATAAAGCAAGCATTAATTATTCTGACTTGAGTTTTCTTATCATAAAAGCTACTTTTTCTAAGCATAGCTCATCACTTCTTCTGTAAACCAAATGCTCTTTTGATGGTGTTTCGGGCAGATGAATGACGCAAATTAAATAGCTCCTTATAATTTGTTGGAGTACTTCCTCTCCACAAATTCAAATGGTACCGAGTGCCTCTATAAGGAGCTAAGAAGCCTAGTTTGTTAGTATAACCCAAGTCCATGAGAAAATATCTATCTATGATAGAAACAATAACAATATAAGTATTAAAATGTATCACATATAAATGTAAACAATATTAAAAATAAATAGAAAAAAATAAGTCAAAGTTAATTTCTCTTACTTCTTGGAACTCTTAGACCATTAGGCCTTCGAAGGGCGTCCCTGAGGACGCGAGGATCGGAAGTAGATCTCTCCCAACCAGGCAAAACATAATTGAAGCCATAGTTGTTACGGCGACTAGGCGAGGCTGGGCGCTAGACCACCTTCCAGACGCCTAGGCAATTAGGTGCCCGCCTAGGCGTCCCTTGGGCGAGTGGGATATGTCAATATTGATATTTTTTTAGGTACTAATGTAAACACACATATTATGAAATAAATAAATAAAATGATTAAATAGTACAATTATGCTAAAAAAATAAGTACCAAAATGTTGATAATATATAAATAGGGAGTATAAAAAATTCAAAGAAGCAACTCATCAAGTCAGATACCAAACGAGATGAAGAAAAAAACCTTTAGGTATAGAATAGTAAGAGTAATTAGAAACTGCAATATTCAGAATAGTTCCCAGTACAGTACCTAGGGGTGTTCATGTTTAGGTCCAGACCGAAAAAACCGACCGAACCGGACCGATAGGTCAGACCAAACCCGGACTGAATTGATTTCGGGTCGGTCTTCGGTCCTATAAATTTAACATTTCGGGTTTCAGTCCGGTCCGGTCTAGACCCGATTCACAATCGGTCTGGACCGAATAGACCGGAATAGCCTATTTAATTTTCAATTGGTCCAAGAGTGAAGAAGTCCAGTCCACTGTACAAATCCAATTTTTATAACCCAAATACGCCAAACACCCATCTCAATTCGGTAATTCCCAATCGTCACTGACCCGCCGTCCTTACACCATTGTTTCCAACAGCCGATGTTTCTTATTCACAGTCGGCCGACGATTCTCAGGCGATTCTCAAACGGGCGACGGACGGGCAACGGATTAGCGACGGCCGATGGCCGACGATTCTCAAATTTCACATCTCCTTGTTTGAGTTGTTTCGAAAGGCTTAAATCGAATCTGCGAAGGTACGATTAATTCCTCAGCAGTCAGCCATCTCTAATCTTTTTCACCATCATCTTCTTCTCCAGATTTCCAGGTAATAAGCATGGATTCGGTCTTTTCGGTCTTCTCGGTTCGGTCCATGTGATTTCGGTCCGGTCCGGTCCAAAACCGAGATCATTTAGGTCCGGTCTTCGGTCTAAGTTTTGGCATATTTCGATCTTTGGTCCGGTCCAGTTCAGTCCGATCCGGTCCGATTTTAGACCGATGAACACCCCTAACAGTACCCCCACTACTCCATCTCCATAAATGTACAGTACCCACAAAGTACCCACAAATTCTTGTTTCTTTTAATTTTTAGAGTAGTTCCGAGTGTACAGTACCCCCACTACCCATTTATGTTTTCTAAAATAAATTTAGGCGTATAAACCACCCGACCCGACCCTTAAAGTCTTGTTCCTTTTACTTTTTAATGGGTCGTAAGTCCTAACCCGCGAGTAGCCGGCAATTACTCGTAAATCTTTTAATTAAGCTGACGAGAAGCAAATTCACTTCCTCGCTCGACCCGCATTGCATCTTCAAAGATCGAATCGTGCCTGAATTAGACGATTATACAATCGGAATCCACGTTTTTACCTTCAATTCTGGATCTTTGCTGCGATTCAGATATTTCCAGGTAACCCAACGTGTTTTAATCGATGACAAGTCAAATTCTAGGCGGAAAAATCTAGGCGACCAATTTGGCGTCCCCAATATCTCGCCCAGACGCCTAGGCGTCACCTAGGCGACGCTTAGGCAATGTCTTGATAACTATGATTGAAGCGAAGACTGGGATCACAAGTGGCTAAGACATTAGTGCTAATATCACCTTTCGTGTCTCGATATCTAGGCCGGTCTTTAATTGGGACAGTCATTTGTATATGTGTCCCATCAAGTGCTCCCTCAGACCATTTCCATCTATTATCTCTAGCATAGCTTACAGTTGAGTCAACTTGCTTAATGTAATACTTGCCTATCTTCATTACAGCGTGTAGCATCATATGAAATTGACGACTCACAACACAGCTTCAATAGTTCTATTTTTGAGGTCATGTGCAAGTGTATGAAGAAAGAATGCCACCACTTCTCTCACCGTGACATGTCTAGTAGTCACAAGACCTCCTTTGAATTGTAAGATGTGACACAACTTGTCAAAACACCTCTTATCCATAAGCAATTGATCTCTACAAATTCTATCATTCATTAATGAATCCATCCAATATGCTCTTTTTCTAGCACGTTCTTGTTCGTTCCAAGATACTTCCTTCACCCTATACTTTTTATACCATGCTCCCACTAATACAATGATAAAGCCAATAACTATAATATTGAGTTCCATTTCATCATCATCACCATCATCATCTCTAATACGCTTTCTTGTTTCACAAACATGTTGATCATGAGACATTTTCTATTTAAAGAAAAAATAATGGGAATGTCAAGGTACAATAAATAATTAAATACTACAATTCTATTATTCGGGTGCTGCAACACCATGACATAACACAAACGCGCAATGCTTCACTCATATTAATTGTGAGATATGTTCATTTTAAAGAGAAAATGGGGTTAAAACAAAATGCCAACACCAAACAAGTCCCACATTAAACAGCTCCATCGATTCAGCAGCATCAATGTTATATAAAACAACATAATTGCAGAACAAGCTAAAATAAAGGAAAAGCTAAAATAACATAATTGCAGAACAAGCTAAAATAAAGGATCTAGGGAACGGGCTTGCAAATATGATAGCGAGGTTCTAAATAAGTTATTTTATGCCTCTCCTCCATTGACCCCTCATGTTAGATGTCTAAATACGTTTTTTATTTATAGGGATAAAATCATAGGGCAAATGGTTTAGATAGTTATTGATACACCATCCAAGCAAGTTGGAAAATGGAGCAGATTTCTAGGGAAGCAAGATACATCATTAAAACCCAACTATGGTTATTATAAATCCAGTCATATGTGAACCCAAAAAAATTAATTTTGAAATAAAATACGTAGTAATTTTTTTTTTACATTTTTGAGAAGAAATAATAATACCAACACTGCCTTTGCAAACCAAAATTATACTTCATAACACACCAGGAAATACATATGTCAAAAAAAAGAGGACATGAGAGGAGAGCTTAAGACCAGGCTTCAACATGGTATTTACCCTCCCTCTCCAAACGCCGAAGCCACCTCGAAGAGGTCTCCCTAGATCTCTGCCCTAAATGCTCACTACTCACAGGTGGACGAAGATTCAATGTTACAGAACAAAAGAAAAATTAAAATCCAAAACATATACCTGGATCGGAGTTTTTAGCTAGGAAGACGGAGGCGGAGAAAACGTAGATAGAACTCAGACCTAGCCGCTCGGATACTCAGCCTGGAAGCAATCTCGATCTAAAGGAGATGAAGGACTAAAACTGGAGAGAGCCGGTGGAAGAGAGAGATCGGAAGAGGCGAATGACCACAGAGGAGTGAATGTGGAGACTGTGGGGTGTTTGCCTCTGAATATGGTAAGTATTATATAGAGTCTGAATGGTTAAAACTTCTTATCTGAATTGATCAGACATTTGCCTCTGAATAGTTAACAATATACTAGCTCTTAATGGTTCAGACCTCTTACTGGTTCAGCACTTACCGATTCAGAAGTTGCCAAACAGCTCCTTAATTTTAATTGGGCTAGCAATTCAAATGGGTGAGATATGCTAGGGGTACACCAAATGTGTATCCCAAATGTACATCACTCTCTTTTCTACCATTCATTTTATTTTGTTTTTACTTTTTATTTTTTTTTGAATTTTTCTTGCCCTTTTTTTATGGTGATGGAGGGGGTGAGGATGTTTGGGGTACACTTTTGGTGTACTCATAGCATTTTCCATTCAAATGACATGAGTTTGGGTATAATCAATCCTATTCTTAAAAACTGGGGAAATCTAGCCGAGTCAATTTCCCGTCCAAATGTAAATATCTATGAGTCGTCGATCTTTGAAGATTTCATCATCTACGGTTGATATACGTAAGAATTTCATACGGAGTACTATATTATTACATAGGTACTACTCCCTCTGTTCTCAAAAACACTTCTTCTTTCATTTTTTCTACTTCCAACAAACACTTCCCCTTTCTATTAAAACCCACTTTTACCCTTACTTTTTCATAACCTACCTATCACATCATACTTTTTCTTTAATAATTTATCTATCACATCTTACTTTTATTAATCACATTAGGGACAAAATTGGAAATCAACTATAATTTAACACTTCTTTATTTTTGCCCCAAATCAAAATGGGAAGTCTTTTTGCAAATGAAGAGAGTATTAAATAACGAAATAAATACAAAATGGTAAGAATTAAAAAATGTTATTCGTAAAAGCAGGGGAAATCTAGCCGAGTCAATTTCCCGTCCAAATGTACATATCTATGAGTTGTCGATCTTTGAAGATTTCATCATCTATGGTTGATGATATACGACAATCTAAAAAAGGTAAGAATTTCATGCTATATTATTACATAGGTACTATTAAAGAATGAAATAAATACAAAATGGTAAGAATTAAAAAAAGGAAATCAGAAGCAAAGTTTGCGTTATATTGTTTTATTCTAATTCCATTTTTGCGGTATTTTTTTTTTTGTTTTATTTTTTAAATTTCTAAATATGAAAATAATTTAATTTAATGTTAATACTGAAATAATAAAAAAATATTAATGGTAATGCGTTAAAATTTTTGTAACATGATCAGATAAAAATCTAATATATTACATTTAAAAGTCTGTATATATAATATTACATTACTATTTATAAAAAAAAGTACTAATTATTATGAAATATAAAAACTATTGTAACAAAGGAAATAAAAACCGGATATAAAATTTGTGAATAAAAGTAATAAAGTAATCAAAGTAAGAAATAGATAAAAAATGGTAAGAATTAAAAAAGGAAATCAAAAGCAAAGTCTTTCCTAAAATACAAAAGTTAAGTAAATAATTAAATATGAAACTCTCCTAATAGGGCCGTGCATTAGAAAATGATTAATGCATAGCCATGAATGGTATGATATGATTTCCAAGAATAGATTATTTCATTAACATATGGGGTTTGACAAAATTTACGAAAAATATTATTAAGAAACAATCCTAAATAGTACTCCGTATTAAATTTGAAAATTATGATCATGAATATATTATTCATCACCTTACTTATATTATGTATGTTAGATAATACTAATATTATTTTGGATCCCTTTACTTATATATAGCAATCCTTAAT
The DNA here is from genome assembly GCA_003260385.1 of Cuscuta australis. Classification (NCBI taxonomy): domain Eukaryota; kingdom Viridiplantae; phylum Streptophyta; class Magnoliopsida; order Solanales; family Convolvulaceae; genus Cuscuta; species Cuscuta australis. The sequence goes on along the minus strand of NQVE01000215.1, from coordinate 3,717,159 downwards.
TATGTATCTTGGATAATCAATAATATTATTCTGGATTTATTTATTTTTAGTAATGAATTCGTTATCTATATAGGATGGACACAATATTATTTTGAATTCCTTACTTATATATCTAACTGGCAATGAGTTAAATTAGTCACTTTTATATCCAAATTTATAAAAACTCTTATATACTTGGGTCAAAATCCTAGTATAAAAAGAGATATATAATGAGTTGAAATGTGACATCCACCACCCATTTTCATTTTCCATTTCAATACATAGCCATTCAGAATCAATTATGCAATAAAGAAACGGAGAATCGTTAATTCAACTTCAGCATTTTGTTTTTAAAAGGATTAGTGGTAGGAGCATCTTATTTTTCAATTTCAATTGGGGCTATGGAAAATCAAGTTAACGATGCATGGACGAGATCAGCTAGAGATGTAAGAAAAAGGAGAAAAGGAATACTTCAACAAAAAAGGACATAGAAAAGGTACGTACTTTAAATATTTTTTTATCTTAATATATTTAATTTTGTTTTATTGTTTTAAGATAGTTTGATACATAACATTTTTGAATTTCTTAAAATAACAAAATCAAACGAGATATTTTAGATCAGAATTTTTGTATTTAAAGTTTATTTCGTTGCTTTTTAATAAGCATTAAAAAAATTTCTTATCTTCATATCTAAATCATTAGTATAAATAAATTAATTTATGTTAAATAAATAAAGTTTTATACAAAATTCAAAATTAGATGTCAAGTTTCAGAATGGTGTGTACATCTTTGCTCCCTCCGCGTCAGCTCTTGTTGCTAATGTTGATCCCTTGGTTGTTCATCAACGATTGGTACACCTTTCTTCCGATGTTTTTCCTTTACTTGGTTTCAATAAAACGATCTCTGTTGTAAAAAAGGTACAGACTTGTGAAATTTGTTTTTTGTCAAAACAGACTCGTTCTTCATTTCCCATTAGTCATAATAAAGCTGATGCTCTATTTGATTTGATTCATTGTGATTTATGGTGACTGTATTCTGCTTGTATATCATCTGGTGCACATTACTTTCTCACTATTGTTGATTATTTTTCTCGCGCTGTCTGGGTGTATCTCATAAAAACGAAGGGTGAGGTTACTTCATGTCTCAAATGTTTCTTTACTATGATTCTTATTCCAAAACCATTAAAATTGTCCGATCTGACAATGGTACTGAATTTCTGAATTCTTCGTTGCGTCAATACTATGATGATTTGGGTGTCTGTATACAAACTTCTTGTGTAGGTACTCCCCAACAGAATGGCCAAGTTGAACGCAAACATCTTCATATTTTAAATGTTGTTCGGTCTCTCATGTTTCAAGCCTCACTTCCGATAGAATTTTGGGGGGAATGTGTAAAAACTGCAGTGTATCTCATCAACCGCACTTCATCCAAACTTCTTGGAGGTAAATCACCCTTGGAAATCCTGTCTTCTAAACCACAAGATTTGAGTCATCTCCGGGTTTTTGGCTGTTTATGTTTTGTTCGTCAAATGCCCAAACCCACAAATAAATTCTCTCCTCGAAGTGTGAGGTGTATGTTCATAGGCTACCCATATGGTACAAAAGGGTGGCGAGTATATAATCTCGAAACCCATCAATTCTTTCATACTCGGGATGTTTTTTATGAAACCCAATTTCCTTTTGCTCTTCCAACCAAGTCTTCCCCTCCCCAACCCGTTCTGTCTCCTTCACCGGCTGATGTTCCAACCGTCGATGGTCTGCCCGAGCTCATCACAGCATCGTCGCCACAGGCCACGCCATCCTCACCCTCTTCGCCGCTTTCTCACTCCACGCCGGCAATGGTTGATTGAAGGGATTGGTTCCAGTGGTGAGGAACCAATCCCTTCAGTTCCTTCGACAGAGATCACTACTCCGTCAGTCTCTCCTCCACCTCTACCTCCACGTACCCGTCGTCTCCCATCTCGTTTTGATGATTACGTCCTTAACCATGCAAAGTCTAACACGCCACTTCCTTTGTTGCCAGGTTCATCTTCTTCGGGTACACGATATCCTATTACTCACTTTGTTCATTATAATAAGTTACATGACACGTACAAGGGTTTTCTTGGGGCTATTGATGCTTCCACTATTCCGAAGAGTTTTCGCGGGGCTGTTAAATATGCTTCCTGGAGAGAGGCAATGGCACGAGAATATCTAGCCTTGGAGCAAAACCATACTTGGGATATCACCGTTCTTCCTCCAAACCAGCGAGCACTTGGCTGTCAATGGGTGTAACGGACTAAGTTTAAATCTGACGGCACCAAAGAACGGGACAAAGCTCGTCTTGTAGTCCTTGGAAATCATCAGGAGTTAGGTATTGACTTCACTGACACCTTTGCCCCTGTAGCAAAACTAGCTACGGTACGTGTTCTTTTGTCTGTTGTTGTTGCTCGAGGATGGCAGGTAGACCAGTTGGACGTCAACAATGCTTTTTTGCATGGGGATTTAGATGATGAGGTTTATATGAAGATTCCTCCCGGGTACGAGCAGTTGTTTCCAGGTAAAGTCTGTCGCTTGCGCAAATCTCTGTATGGTCTTCGCCAGTCTCCTCGCAATTGGTTTTCTAAATTCCGTATGGCTCTTCGTCTTTACGGCTTTCGCCAGGCACATGCAAATTATACTTTATTTGTTCTACGTCGTGGTCTTGATATATTGGCTGTTCTTGTCTATGTTGATGATATTCTTGTTACGGGCAATTATCCGTCTTTCTGTACTTCTTTCAAGAAATATTTGGATGATTGTTTTCATCTCAAGGATCTTGGACCTATTTCATATTTTTTGGGCATTGAGTGTGATCGCTCTTCGACTGGTATTGTTCTCAATCAACGCAAGTATGCTCTTGATATCATTCAAGAGGCTAATTTATCTGGATGTAAGCATGCTGATACTCCGTTACCTACTACACACAATCTTGCTCGATCTACCAGCGCGGAGCTTAAGGATCCTGCGAAGTACCGTCGTCTTGTGGGACGTCTTTTGTATTTGACCATCACTCGTCCTGATATTTGCTATGTTGTTCATGCTTTGTCTCAGTTTATGCAAGCCCCACAACTAGACCATTGGAATGCCGCCCTTCGGGTAGTCCGCTACCTTAAAGGACATCCCGGACAGGGCATACTCCTCCGAAGTGATAGTAATCTTGCTTTAACCGCCTTTTCTGATTCCGATTGGGCGAGTTTTTGACACGACGTTCGGTTAGGGGTTATTTTGTATTGCTTGGAGGGTCACCTATTTCTTGGCGGACTAAGAAGCAAACTACTGTTTCTAGATCTTCTGCGGAAGCAGAGTACCAGGAAATGGCTAATGCTTGTGCAGAAATCCGTTGGCTTCGTGGACTTCTTGCTGCATTATATGTTCCTTGTGTTGCTACGCCAAAACTCTACTGTGACAACAAGTCTGCCTTATTTATTGCTGATAATCCTATTTTTCATGAGCGCTCTAAGCATATTGATATTGATTCTCGAAAAACTCAAAACAGATCAATATTTTTTTAGTTTTTCTTATTCGATTCACATCACATCAAATTAAAAATAGCTTTAAATACGACTACGTTTTAGATCAAATTAGTCGAGTCTAGATCAAAACGTATTTCAATCAGATAATAAGGTGAAGATAATATGGCATGAGGTAATATATATGGTTGGGGTCTTGGGGATGGGCGGTGGCCCCTGAGCCGGTGACGCAGTACAACTTGGGGTAGTGCATATGTACCCCAAGCCAACACAGACACACACAAACACAAAATGTCTGTGCTGCACAGACATTTTGTATTTGTGTGCATCTGTGTTGGCTTGGTGTATATATATGAGGTACCCCATGTTGGATTGTTGGTATACCCCTAGGTTAATTGTGCCATTAATCCATTATTACAAAGATTTGGGGAGGCCATGCCGCTTCAGCTTCTCTATGCTATAAAAATAAATGTCTCCCTAGGTGTTCAAAGCTTTTTGTTCTCAACAACCTCTTAGAGCATCTCCAACATTATCAATATGACTTGTTAAAAGTTATATAATAGCAAGTGAATCTCTTTTTTTCATCTCCAAGGGATATGGTATATTTTAACATACTTGTCAAAAAATAAAATTGGTTTGCCAAACCTAGCAAGCCATCCAAATAAAAGCAAGCCAAGAAAATTAATAAAAAATTAAATTTAAATCCAAAAAAGTAATGGGAATAGGAAGAGGCACATGAAAAAGTCATTCTTCTTCCTCCGTTAGTGAATTAATTCACTTTAATTCATTTTTAATTGCTAAAAGGGAATTCATTATATTTTAAAATCTAGTTGTTAGTTAAATTTTAGCAAGCATGGTTGGATGATGGATTAAAAAACTACTTGCTAAATTACTATTTACTAGTTAAAATTTAACAATACTATTTTAATATAGCAAAGATGGTTGGAGATGCTCTTAGTAGTTAGTCCTCTGGCAGGTCAGCTTCCACACCATCCTCCAGGCCAAATAGCGCCAGTACTCCCGTGCTTTGCAAAATAGGCACCAAAACCCTCTCTGTTTTCAAAATTTATTTCTAAAGTACTTGTGGTTTCAAAATGTTGCACCCGTGCCCCCTCCGATCATTTTCCGGCCATTTTTCCGGCGAAGAAGGGGGGCATTGCTGCATATTTACTAAACCACAGGGGGTATCGGTGCTGATATTTATTTCTCGCTTATTTTTTTTGTTTTTTTCCATTTTTTCCTTTATGTGTTACTTTTATTAATAAAGGTTTTTTTTAATTATGTTTATAATGCTCATAAAATTTAAAGTTATTTTTGTTTGAAAAATTAACATATAATGTATATGTACTTCTCAAATCAACAATTTTTGTTTTTTCTGAAAAAAGTAAACTTTTTTTTGGAGAATTTCAAAAAAATGATGAATATAATAAGAAACAAAATAATAGAAAAATAAAAATGAATATCTTTTTCGAACATCTCAATTCTAAGGACTTTTTTAGGCCACCTTGGTTCCCATGACATTGGGCTTGTCCATTTATTGTATCAGACTTTTTTGTGTATTTTTATTTTTCATTTTATTTTTCCATATTTTTATTTTTTTATTCTAGGTTTTTCTTTTTGAACTTTCCAAATAAGTACGTAACAAAAAGTGAAAATGTTTAATTTCAAATAGATGCAATGTATGTTAATTTTTTTTTTATTTTATTTCAAAAAAAAAATAAAATTTTAAAACATTATAAAAAATTCAAAATAAATTAGAAAAAAGACTAGGAAAAGAAAAAAGAGATAGAAAATATTTAAAAAAAGAAAAATACAAATAATAAAGGAAAAATAAAAAATGAGCACGAATACCCCCTATGGTTTGAAAATTATGCGCAAATGCCCCCTCTTTGCTGGAAAATGACCGAAAAACGATCAGAGGGGCACGGGTGCAACATTTTAAAACCACGGGACTTTAGAAATAAGTTTTGAAAATAGATAGGGTATTGGTGCCAATTTTCCAAACCACAGGGGGCACCGGAGCTATTTGGCCCCATCCTCCACTTAATCCGTTTTAATCTGATTTTAACAACTTGTTTATCTAGGTGAAAACTGTTAAGGTGTTAATCATTTTTTGTAATGGTTGGTTGTTTTGTTTTAATTTTGGTTGTTTGATTTGTTTGTTATGCTGAATGAAGAAGGGACGTGTGATAGCTTCCAGAGACTAACCAAAACCAAAAGGATAATCCCAGATGTCCAAATTCACATGGAGGATCGAAAATTTCTCGAAATTGGATGTTGAAAAGATACACTCTCACTCTTTTTTCGTGAATGGGAACAATTGGTATGATGCCACTAGTGCCAGTCCGGTTTGGCAAATTATTATGTCTGTCACAAGATCCTGAGTTTTTACCTTTGCAGGAGGGTGTCCCTTTATCCAAAAGGAAATGGCACAGATCATATATCAGTATACCTTGAAGTGCAGGATTCGTCTAGCGCAGACTGGAGTGTACCCACAAAGTTCAGGGTATCTCTTGTTAATCAGATAGACTGCAACGAAACCATCGCTATGGGTACTTCTGTAGATGCCATTGCAATCATATTCTGCATTCCTTTGTTCCTTTTTTTGTTCTTCATTTTCATCAAATATATTAATCTACTATGTATTGGGATCCTTGATATGATACTGTCAATGTTCTTCGTGCATTATGCAGAATCCGAACACACTTTCAATTCTCACGAAAGTTATTGGGGTTGGGCTGAATTTGTCCCGCTTGGTGAATTTCATGATGAAGTAGAAGGTTTTCTTGTTGAAGACACATGTGTGATTGAAGCTGAAGTTTATTTTTCTTCACTTTCCTCTGATGAAGTAATACAGTTTGATATTGCATGCCACTGGCTTAGTTTGTTTTCTGACTTCTAAATGATTTTTTTTTTAAAAAAAAGAAAAACTTTCTGTCTCTGATCGTCAGGATTCAAGTTCTTCAGCTACTAGTAATCCTGTGGAACTTACGTACATCGAGGCTGCGAAAGAAATCTTTGACAAACTTCCATCATTCCGTTTGGGCGATTTAGCTGACCCCAAGCATGAAACTGCAATGATGGATTGTCTGTCTAAGCTGACTGATTTGTTTAGTGATTTGCAGTTCAAAGAAATTGAGAAGTTGAAAGCCACATTTCCTCAAACAGTGCAAGAATGGAGAGGCTCATGAGTTCAAGTCAAGGACACCAGTGCGCATCCCTGGTCTACTCATGAGAAGACCGACCAAAAGTTCGATCCGAGACTTGGTGAAAACCGGGGAGGGGATAAGGACAAGGCTGAAGGACCTAAATAACAAAGAAAAGGAATTGGAAGCTCAACTCAAGGCGATCAAGAGAAATAGTCGACGACTCGAGGAGGAAAGAGAGGAAGTATCGAAGGAGACGATGATACTTCGTTCTCTTGCTAAGGAGCAGGCTAGCAGAGTTGAAGCAAAAGAGGCGGAGGTAGAACGCGCCAACCGAACACTCGAGCATAGTTTGAAATCAAAGTGGATTGCAACCAGACATCTCTTTGCTTGAGGAAAAATGGGATGGCCTATTACACCAAACATTCTTTTTTATCTATATGGTATCATGCTTTTTGTCCACTCCATATGTAGGGTTTGTCTGTTTTGAAGTCTGTTTAGGATGTGGTCTTTTTTGTTGGACAAAAATTTTTGGGAGCTAATACTACTCATTTTGGTCCCTATAAAATAGTTTATGAGTCAATTAACTGCCTTTATGTTGGATAGAACCAAATCTAACCATTGTATCTTTAAAAAATGAATTAAGTGACATGTTAACTGACCCATTGGACTAATAACTATGGTCATTGCACTTGCAACAATTAACATGTAAATTCAATGTTTTAATAACTCTATTCATTGATCGTTTGATCTCTACATCACCCGTGGATGAAATGAGTGAAAACAGAAAATATTAGCGATACTTTTTTTATTATTAAATTTCTGAAACGAAAAACTTATGAAACAAAAATAATTTTAGGAAAATAAGAAATTAATGATCTTTATAATGAAATCTGATAAAGAAACAATCTTCTAGAAAGAGAGTGAGTATATGGGATAGTGAAACATCCTAGAAACAAATAGAGTATTTAAAGTTAAAATAGTAACTTGACAAGACTTAAGAAACCGATGGAGTAATAAAGAAACATCTTGTAGGTGTTGTACAAAGGTAAGGAGTTTCAAGGGATAAACTCGAGTTTGATTCTAAAAAATTGCGCAGCCTGCGCTGGAAGCAACTATGTTAAGCATAGAAGCTTCTGCAAGTATCAGGTATTGTCACCGATATGCGATAAAAGTCTAATTTACCTCCTCTCACTCTTTCAGTGACCGTCCAGACTAGTCTGAGCGGCGGGGCTCATCTTTTTTTAAAAAAAAGAAACATTGGTTGAATCATTTGTCTTCTTATCTCACTTACCCCAACACTTCCCACCAAAGGAACAGTGTTAGGTCCTTCGGACCATTGTGGGAGCACTTTGTTTGGACACCTTCATTAATTAATCGTGTCCGCTAATACTCCCTCCGTCCAATATTTAACTTTACAGTTTGACCGGGCACGCAAATTAAGAAAAGCAAAAAAACCCTTGACTTTCCAAAGTTGCCCTTTACCCTTTCAATAATTTATACGGAGTGCATTAAGTAATTAAAGGCAAACTTGAATGGAAATGTAGTGATTTGATAGATAATGATTACAAATCAAAAAGTAGATGTTTCTTAAAGTACATGTCCACGTCAACTACACCAAATTAGCCAAAAAAAAAGGTGGGTTTTCCCTCCATTAAGTCAAAATTTCCCACCCAAACATAAAACTTCCTAAGCTATAAATACTGCCTTTCCTTTTTTAGAAACTTCCTATAGCTTTCCTTCTTTACTTTTCTCTTCTTGGTTATCTGCAGTTCCTTCTTTGCTGCCATTATCTTCCTTTCTTTGCTTTTCTCTTCCAGCCATGTGAGAAACACTTTTTTCTTCATTCTTTCTCTTCTTAGGGTGAGAAAGGGCCTTTTTTTTCCTTTATCCAAAGCTGCCTTTGATGTCATATCAATTTCAGGAATGGAGCCATCAATTCCTATACAAACACTGCACCCACAATTCGAAAACACACCGGATCAAAGGAAAAAAAGGCTAACAAATTTAGAGAGACAAGGAATAATTGACAAGTTGTTACTATGTGCACAAACAAATTTAATGGGCACACAAACTGCTCAGAGGGGTGATGTGCAAAGTGTTGCTGCTGAGTCCAACGTTAGTAGACAGACTATTAGTTCCCTGTGGAGAAAGGCTAAGGCACAACTACAAGTAGGTGCCTTAATTGACGTAAGTAGTCGAATGGCAGGAAATGTTGGAAAGAAAAGAGGAGCAGTGGACTTCGAATCCATTACAGTAATTCCATTGCAGAGGAGAACCACAATTAGGTCACTAGCCTCATTAGTGGGGATCAGCACATAACTGGGTGAAAAGAGGTATTCTTCGTAGCCATACTAATGCAATTAAGCCCACACTTAATGATGCAAATAGGAGGCAAAGGTTGATTTTCTGTTTGCAACAGTTAGAAGAAACAAGTATCCCTTAAAACCCAACATTCAAAGGTTTTAAAAATGTGCTGCACATTGATGAGAAGTTGTTTTTCATGACAAAAACATCACAACGCTACTACTTGACTCTAGATGAGGATGAGCCTCACAGAACATGTCAATCAAAGCGATTTATCACAAAAATCATGTTCTTAGCAGTTGTAGGAAGACCTGTTATTTCAGATGAAGATGAAGTACTTTGGGATGGTAAAATAGGGATTTTCCCCTTCGTGGAATGTGTTGCCGCTAAGAGAAAAAGCAAGAACAGAGAAGCAGGTTCAATGGAAACCAGACCAATATCAAGTGTAACAAAAGAAGTTTTTATGTATGCACACATATGCAACCAGAAGGTAATGGCACACACACACACTAAAACAGAAACAGCAACCACATCATAGCATGCTCAGGGGATTCAAGGGACAGCTTATATGCACACACATAAGTCTTCATATTCCAATGGCACACGCACAGTAAAACAGAAATAGCAATCACATCATAGCTTGCTCAGGGGATTCCAGGGACACCCTATGTGTGCACACATATGTAACCAGAAGGTAATGGCACATACACACTAAAACAGAAACACCCACCACATCATAGTTCTTCAAATTCCAATGGCACATATACATTAAAAAAAGAAACATCATACTCATCATAGCATGCACAGGGGTATCAAGGGAAAGCTTATGTGCTCACACATAGGTAATCAGAATTTAATGGGCAAACATACATAAAAGTAGAAGCACCAACCAAATCACAGCATGCTCAAGTATAGCAGAAAATCAAAAATACTGAGAAGAGAAGAGTTAAGAGTACACACTTAGGTAAATCCAATCGTGGAATCAGAATCTTTAAGAAGTCATCACATGCATGATTTCGAACACACACAAAGCTCGATGGGGCCTTCCAAGAGTCAACAGGGTTTTCGTCTTCCTCTGAATTAGGTACCACCGCTTCGAGATTCTCAACCTCATTAGCTGGTACATTCGAGGGAAGTTGCTCAATCACCGATTCCCTTACCGTAGAGATGATTTTTTCAGAATTAACAGATTCTACCAGATCAGTGAAGAAATTTGGAGTCTCAGAAATTATACTCCGCAAATCTTCAGATTCCATCGAAGAAGAAAGGATTAAGGGATGTGGGTGTGGGTGAGAGCAACGAAGGAGAGATCGAATTTTCTTTCAGGGAGAAGTCGAAGAGGTGAGTTTGGGATGAAGAGAAATCTGAGAAAATACCGATGGGAGGTGTAGGTGGGGTAGTAAAATGAGGGGTAGTATGGAATCCTTACCTAAAATGGAAATGTAAAGTTTATTTGTGGACGGACGAAAAAGGAAAGTGTAAAGTTTAATTATGGACGGAGGGAATAGTAAATATTAATCGTGAAACCAGTTGTCCATTCTTATGATGCCAATAATTGGTGTCATGGAGCCCATCATCCTTTGAGCGTGGAACTCTACTAAGTAATTACCTCTCTCGTTCCAAAATATTTTATTAACTTAACTTTGATCATTGTTTAAATAAAAATATATTAGAGTATATACTAACACAAAATTGATCTAATCAAATTTATTTGCACATGTTTTTGGAAAATTATTTCATTATATTGATATATAAAGAATCTTCAAAGTTCAACCCCTAACCCGGCCCCCCTCCACAGTCCTGAACTCGTTTGAACGCTTTTGTTTTGGAACATCCTTCCTTTTGTATTTGTGTCATGGTTATCATTACCTATTTGATTGATTATTGTAAAACAAGTTGTGTATTTTTATTTTAAACACTAATAATTCTATTAAAATGTAATATATGTTTATATATTCTTAATTTATTAGATCATATAAAGTTACTATTAGGAAAAATAGACTAAAGTAAGAATAAAATATTAAAAATATATCAAAATAAAAGTATCATTATTTTTATTCTCAAAATAAGAATTAAAATTCATTTATAATATTTTTCATGACCATATATATTATCAAATAGTATTATGAAATGTCATATCCACTATATCGCGTCACATTACAACAGTGTGAATTCTTATTTAGAAGATAAAATATGAGGCTCTTATTATGATATTTTCTTTATGTTTTACTCCAATTTAGGATGATTTCTTTTAAAATTGTCACTGAAATTTATTTGGAAGAGTCGCAGTGATGTACTCCCTCCGTTCCCCAGTTTTTGTCTACTTTTGACTTTAAGAACTGTTTATCTAAGCATTTTGACTCATCAAATTTTCTCAATGTGTAAGCCTAAATATAGTCATGTGTGATCTTGTTTGATTTGTCTTAACATATAGATTATTAATATATAATTTCTATAATTTTTTAATATACAAATTACAAGATAAAATGGATTAAAAAAGTGTATTGGATGGTGTGTAAAAATGAAAGTGGACAAATACTCTGGGACGGAGGGAGTATTTATCTTTAAATTTATAATAATGCTTAAAGAACATCACTTGGTATACATCAAGTAAAAAATAGATACACACACAAACTTAATATTTATAGATGCACTCATGCACAAACATTGTACCTCAGTGTATTTCCATTTTTGTTTTGATTTACACTTTGTGTATACTAAGCGGGGTTCCCTAACACACCCCTCTTAAATTTATTCTTTTTGCCTTAAGCCAATGATTTCCTTGGTTAAACATTTCATGAAATTACTCTAACATTGAACAAAACCCTAGCTACATTGTGTGGGGAAATGGTACTTCCTCCATTTTTTAAAACAATTCTCATTTTGATCAAGTGTCAAAGTAAAGAACCGTCAAATTATAGTTGACTATTCATGGGGTCAAACTTTATTCACTTTGTTGGCCTATTTTCGTTGCTCATTTGATTAAATAATATAATCATGTCACCTCTAGTTTTGTAGATCTTTTGATATACTTTTTTTATATGTAATTTTTGTTTTTAAAGTTTATACAGTTTTTTATATAAAATAATTTAAAATAATTTCAGTCAAATACTCCCTCCGTCCCAAAATATTCACAACATTTGCTTTTTCAGCAGTCGCGGGAACTTTTGTTTATTTTACATTTGCATTGGTTATTTGATAAAATAAAATATTCTTGACACCTCTTATTTTGAAGAACTTTTCATGTAATTTTTTTCTATGTAAATTTTATATTTTATTTATATACCAATATGTAAATAAAATGAATTGAAAAAACTTAATATTTTACCTCGGGAATACAAATGTGTCAAATATTTAGGGACAGAGGGAGTATAAATTTATTTGTGGGGTCACAGTAGCCCCACGACTGCTGCTCCTTATTTCCAAAACACACATTCTCCTTGCCTCTCTGTCACCGCTCTCCATCTACCGTCCTCACTCCCACTCCGCCCCCTTAATGAGACGCGCCACCTCCGCGGCGGCTCCGCCGAGACCGTCACCCTCTCCCCGCCCCTCTGTCCAAGCCTAGACTAAAGTAGTAGTAGTAGTAGTAGTAGTGTAGTACACCCTCGAGCAAAAGATTCATAGAAATCGTTGAAGGGTTGGAACTCAAACATGGCGGGGAAGAGGAAATCCAGCGAGATTGATAATGGCGAGAGGGTGACGACATTGACCTCACCAAAAACAGGTTTCTTATGCTGTACTTCTTCTTCTTCCTCGTTTTTTCCCCTCATTTTTCCCACTTCCCCAGTACCAAAAACCCATGCCTAGTCTTAATGTTTAGCAAGAAACCCTAGAAATGGAATGTGAATTCGATTTGGGGCTCCAAATCTGTTTGAAACAAACGCTCCCATCTACAGAGTTATTTACTTGGTGAAAATTATGCCTTGAAAAGGAAAGGATTTTCTTTCAAAGAATTTAAACTCTACTTCAATGTCTTCTTTGTGAGTGGTCACTTGATTTCGGGGTAATAAGATTAAAAACATTGTTATTATCCAACTCCAGTATACTGAATATATAAGGCCCTTGTCTCGGTGTATGTTTCTATGATATGTGAAGAAGCCTTTATTAAAATATACTTGTATGACATGATGATAAATACGTGTGTTCGTCGTGAAACATTATTGGCTAGATTATGAAACTGAACAAGGGAATAACATGTATTTGTTGTTTGTAAAATCGGTTCCACCTAACCTGTTGTCACAATAATGGTTAGTTTGGGAGTTGGGATTTGGAGGGTTAAGTGTGCTTCTTGATATGTATATTTATGAGATAGTTTTACATTTTATTTGGCTGCCCTTCTAACTGGAGAGGTAAACAGTTTAAATCCCTGCCCTGAATGCTAGTACATTTTTACTTGTTTTGTTATAATTAGTCTTGAGACTGATTGGCTGGTTTTATATATATGCTGAACAAAGGAATGTGTCAATGTTTCAGAGACTAAGCAAAGCAACTATTGTTTGATGTCGAAGTTTACATGGAAGATCGAACACTTCTCGCGTTTGGATGCTGAAAAGCCTTACTCAAGGACGTATGATGTTAATGAGTACAAATGGTATGCCCCCCACCTCCAAATGAGAGATTAGTGCAAAAAAACAATCGGAGATTAATGCATAAAAATATTGTTCCATGCCTCAATTCTTTCTTTCTTTTCACTTGTTTTTTGGTATCCGCAGGAGGTTGCTACTTTATTCAAAAGGAAACGATGGAGGTCATTTGTCTCTGTACCTTGGTGTGGCTGACCCGTCTACTTTACCGATTGATTGGCGCATACCTACAAAGTTCAGTCTTGCTCTTGTCAACCAGATAGATCCCAAGAAAACCATCAAGAAAGGTATTTTGTTCATGTACAATGAGAGATATGTCGACATTTATATTCTGTTCTTTTCTCCCTCTCTTTGGTTGTTGTTTTGATCATTTTGCTTCCCTGCATCATTTATTCAGAGACAAAACACACTTTCAATGTTCACGAGAGTGATTGGGGCTTCAATTTGTTCGTCCCACTTCGTGAGTTTCATGATAAAGTCGGAGGCTTTCTTGTTAATGATATGTGCTTGATTGAAGCTGAGGTCTATGTGCCTGATCCTTCTCCATGTGTGGCTAATACTTCCCCTGCTCCCCCAGATCAGGTAACTTAAGTTAAATCCTGCATCCATATATTTTCTCTTTTTCCCCTGATTTCTAAAAAAGATTTTTCTTTTTCCGAACAGGTTATGGATTCTTCTGTTGGTCTCGATCCAGTAGAATCTGTGTATGCCAGGGTTCAGTCCGTTCTCAAATCACTACCCAAGAAACCATCATCCAGCTTAGTAGTATCTGATGCTATATGTTCCCCTGAACTTCCTTCAAGTAAATACCGTGCAGCTTCTGCAAAAGAAATCTTTGACAAATTGATATCATACCCTTTAGACGATTTGGCTGATCCCAAGCATGAGACTGCAATGTCAGAGGCCCTCTCCATACTGAACAACAATCTTTCATTGTTCAGCAATGGAGAGGCCAAAGAAATCACGGCTCTGAAAGCCACATTTCCTCAGATGATGCTGGAATGGAGAGAGTCTGTTAAAGTGAAGGGTGGGAGTGATCATCTCTGGACTGCTTTTGAGAAGACGAAAAGTTTGCTGGAGGATCTTCTGAAGACTGAGGATGGGATAAGAGCTAAATTGGAGGACCTGAGTAAGAAAGAAATGGACTTGAAAGCTCAGATGGAGGCTATTGAATGCGACCGGCGACACCTAAGGGAGGAAAGAGGGGAAGTGTCAAAGCTGACTAGGAAGGTGTGTTCTCTCGCCGAGGAGCAGGGCAGGAAAATTGAAGGAAAAGAGACCGAGGTGGAGACCGCGAAGAAAAAAATGGAGGATTTGAAGTCACAGTGGGATGCAACTAAACGTCGTCTCTCTTTGAGAAAGAATGTGGGATCTGCCCAGTAGTAGTAGTGGCTAGGTAACATGATGTGTGTGGTTTTGGACCATGTTTTGTTGTTAGAACTTAGAAGGGTATTTTTAAAGGTCATTGTGTGTCTTTTGTTGTGGGTCTCCCCCAAAAACACATTTGAGAAAGCCATGTCTGTCTGCACCTGTATGTATATATGTTGTGGGTGCAATAGGGTAATTGGAAGTGGAAATGTGAAGGATGCTGTTCTTAGGGCTCAGTTACTCCTTTCTCCAATTATTCCTCTCATTCTCTAAAAAAAATTCCCACTTATAAAGTAATGAATATGTGGCCTAAATTTTTTTCTTTTAAAAAAATTTTAATCATTCAGTTTAAATTTTTTAAACATTTTTCTAAAACTCCATATGGTGAACAAATACTAAATTCAGGACAAAAAGAGTATTTTAGAATTCTTTTCTTAATCTACAATAAATATCAGATCAATAGGTTGTTGTTCATTATAAAAAATTAGAATCTCAAAACCAGTTGGATAGAAACTCAAATAAGCACTTAGACTAAGGACTAACACTTCGCAAGATTTAGATGGGGCCAATCAAAAGAGTGCAAAAAATAGTTCTAGGGTATAAGAGTAGAAAGTGAGATTACACCCTAACAAAAAAGATTTTTTTCTGAGTCTATATAAACTTTCGAGGTATGAGTCAAAACTATTTATAGAATAAATTCCATAACTAATTTTTATAATAGAGATTTTTCATATTTATTCTTCTATTATCAAATATTTCTACAAATTTACTTTTTTGACCTTCTGTCATATTGATGTAAATTTGAACGCTAAAAGTGTAATTAGACATCAACCACATGATCAGTGATGTATTCTAATGTCGGTTAGATGAAAAGCATAACAATAACGAATATAAATGTCGACTATAATTCTGACAAAAGACCACATTTGTAGATTATAGTTCTAGTAAAACTGTAAAAGTGATTGGAATTAACAAACGACGCATTAGATGCGGTCTCTGAAATTGTGTATGAAAAAAAATATTTCAGAATTGGAGTATGATATTTGTGAAATTGCATTTTTAGACTTGACCGCATTTATTTCACAAAATTGGAGTATGATATTTGTGATATTGCATTTTCGGCTCTCAAATTAATACCAACATAACAAAATATATAAAAAATATTCGATAAAAGATACTCATAAGAGGACTACTTGGATAATACGGAGTATTTGATTAGAGACAACTAAATAGGAAAAACTCCTAATAACAAACGAATTATGAAATTTATTCTTACTTTAAATTAAATATTAATCTAAAATTACAATTATAATTTAATAATCTGTATTTAATTGTGATTTTTATATTTAATGACTTATTTAATTGTTAAAAATGATTGAAATCGGTAGATATGGAGCAAAATATAGGTTGATCATTTCAATAATTAAAGAAAATTTTATCTAGTAAAAGTAAATTTATTAGAAACCGATTGATGTTATTATGTGTAGTAGTTGAAAAAGTGCAAAGTATTATCGGGAGGCATAGGTAGTGAAAATACGTATAAAATTCTTAAGTGAGATGGACCAAAATAGGGTAAATTTCACAAATGGTACCTGAACTTTAGCTGGAATTTCGAAGTGGTACCTCAACTTCAAATCCTTTCACAAAAATCCCTGAACTTACACAATACTTTCACTAATGAGTCATTAGCCCGTTTCTAGGTTAACTTCCGGTCATTAGGGTCAAATTCGAATTTTATATATTTTAAAATTTTCAATTTGACCCCATTTCTTCTTTTCTTTTCTTCCACGCCGCCGCCGCTGCCGCCCGCCGGTCAAAGTCGCCGGAAAATGAACTTTTTCCAATTCCGGCGGGACCAATGTCATTCTCTTCGTCTTGAGACGAGGATCAATAATATCCAAACCATTTTGTCTAATTTGGCCTGTAACTTCTCGAATCTGAATTTTTCTACTCGAAAAAACCCTAAAATTCGAAATTGGATCCAAAATTGGGGGTTTGCAAATCTTCATCAAACCTTGCAATTGAGGGGTCCTTGGAGGTCGCCCGGATGCCACGACCGCATTGGCGTTGGTGCCCGCGGTCAATTTCGCCGGAGTTGGCCGGAAAACGCTCCGGCGAAATTGACCGCGGGCACCAACGCCAATGCGGTCGTGGCATCCGGGCGACCTATTTAGGGTATTTTATGTTTGAACTCCTATTTTGAGGATATAACACATGTTTTACTCCTATTTAAGGGATTTTCTTCTTCTTAAAGCCAAAGCTGGAAAGTTGGAGTTTTATTTGGAAACAATGGGAAGACATTATTATTTTTATAATAATTAACGTATAAGTTAATACAATTTTACTTTATTAAAATTGAAATGAACGTATTGAAATTGGAAATAATTAAAAAAGAAAGTTATAAAATTGCAAAGCGTAAGTTTTTAATAAGAATGGATACAATGTATTATACGGTAATAATTAACCAACGTTATTATGAGTACTGATCGGAAAGCATCCGAAATTGTGGTAAGAATAATTAATTGTCATTTTTAGAGTGTCCGAAATTATACTAGCAAAAAAGGTAAGTTACTTTATTAGAAAGCATAAATTTTTATTAAAATTGGTATCAACAATTTGAAATTGAAAATAATTAAAAAAAAAAGTAATATTCAAAAATCCAAAAAACCAAAAGTCCATAATATGTTTAAAAGCGTTATTATTATTATGTTATTAAAATTGGAAATAATTCAAAAAAGGTAGTAATAATTAACTTAACGTATTGATTGTATAACCGTGTGACTAGATAAGTTATAAAACTAGAACGCGTAAATTTTTATTAAAATTGGAATCTACGATTTGAAATTGGAAATTGAAATTAATTAATTATGTATAACCGTGTGGCTAGGAAATTGGAAATTGGAATCAATGATTATAATATAATATAATTATGGTAAGAATAATTATACAACCACTTTCGAAAAAATAATTATGGTAAGAATAATTACACACCCAGATTCGAAAAAAGTTAACCCTTCTTACTAAAATTAGCCTATTAGAATTATATAATATAAATACGGTCCTTTTCTAGGCCAAGCTAGTAAGATTATTCAAGGTGTGTTTTTATTTGGTGCTTCAACATCGTCAGGGACAATCTCTGAAACATGTTGGAATATTGTTACGGAAATCTGTGGTTAGTCATGGACAACTCTATATTGTAGTTTTAAGAGTAACTAATCGTAGTGGTTTGAAGATTCTGATATGCAATGAAAACAATATTCCTTCAAATTGTACAAATAATGTAGTCTATAAAAAAGTATTTCGAAATATGTAAACCAGTGATATTTTTTACCTTAAAATAATATAATTTCTATATTCTATTGTATCTCATTTATTATCATTGAAAAATGATTTGAATTTAATAACATAAATGTGACCCGTGCTTGGTAGTTGAAAAAGTGCAAAGTATTATCGGGAGGCATAGGTAGTGAAAATACGTATAAACTTCTTAAAGCCAAAGCTGGAAAGTTGGAGTTATTTGGAAACAATGGGAAGACATTCCATCACAATCCCAGTTCTTCAAAAGAATTCATAACAAATTATACCTAATACTCTTCAACTTACTCCAGCCAATACATTGCTAAAATCATTTCCAATTCAATACGAAATTTGTTGTAAATTTAAAATAATTGCTCTTCACAGGGTATATATTTTAACACACAAAAAAGCCAAATCAAAACTAAACGTTGACAAGAAACTTTATTTTAGAAGTATCAAATACATCCCAACTCCGAAATAAATCATTTGAAATCCCCAAAGAAAATTTTAATTTCAATCAGCTCCAATTGAGATGTGAATTAGGGATCAATTTTTTCCGTTTTGGAACGTGATTTATGTGGCAACATAATTTAGAAGCAGAAAATAGTATTGTCGAATACTTTTGCAACAGACAGCACAATGTGTTCCAAAACAACAAAGTGATAAATAAATGAGCCAAATGTAGCTTTGAAATTTCAAAAAGTCTGATTAGATTCACTAACTCACAATGGCTAATGAATAACACACAAACAAAATGGTTTAGCTTGGGGGTGCACCGCCAAAGCTTCCTGAACCACGTCCGAAGCCAGGCCTTCCACCAGCTCCACTCTGTAAGTTAAATGAAAATTGAGGTGAACAAAGACAATTAAACAATATACTCTTCCATCCCACTAAGATCTGTTGACTACCCTTTTATTTCTAAAGCCTATCCCAAAATAATCTTACTTCTTTTTCTCATTGGCTTGAGGAAAAGAATAACTGTTTATTTTTCAAAAATTTCATAAACTTTGTGAAATACACACCAAGAACATATACAAGGGCCAAAATGAGTTCTTGAGAATGGAAGAAAGTCAAATTCCTATCAATAAAACCAAAAATTAGAGCTTTGTCCTGGGCAGGTTATTTCCCTGATTCTATCAAAAATGCTATTTTGACCACGATACAACCTTTAAATAATGGTGAAGTAAGATCCATGAAAATCATTTGGTCGTATATTTAAATATACAAATCCTATATCAGCCTAAAATTAAAGTTACTAGTATCAAAAACATTAAGAATGGATAAAGATTTATTAATGGACACACAATAGTGAAGAACACATGAACATAATAGAGACATATATTGGATAGCAGTGTGTTTTTTGGAACATCCCGACAGTCTTTGCGAAGAAACCTCTAATGCTATCTTTGTAAGATACAGCTGCATGCAATTGAATCTAAGATCCAATAAATTGAGTATAGCTCTTAATGATTACCAAGAAGAGCTACCGGAAACTATCTATGATTCATTAAGTCTGCCTTCCAAGGGACATAGAACATTATGCAGATGGTATCATAACTAGCAGCAAATGAGATGACTCCAAATTGAGCAGACAATGGAGAAATAACTAAAGTTAAGTATAAAAACTCCATACATTATAAAAACCACACATTTCAGAATATGTATACCCAAGATAAAAGTGATAACTTACATTGAATCCTGGCCGGTAATCAGCTGGAGCTCCTCCCTTCTCCCCTGCATATTCCCCAGGTGGGCCTCTTGGGCCACCACGGTACCCATCCCGGTCTCTCCTCTCCCCTTCCCCGAATCTAGGCGGTCCACTGGAAACATTTCCAAAGATCACAGACATTAAGCAACAAAGCACCAAAACATTCACATTAATAGCCTAAGGCAAGACAAATTACCGGGGACGATCACCCGGAGGGCCCATGGGCCTTCCTAAGGGTTTTGCAGACTTCTTGAGAGTTGCAGGGACAATCTCGGATGGAAGGTTGAGATAAGTCCTGAGGAATTCAATGCCATCATTGGTAAGGTACCAATAGTAGTGCATCCAAGCAAAGGTCTCCCTGACATACTCCTTCGACTTGAAGCTCTGCATCAGCTTAATCACTTGCAGATTTGGCACCTCAATCAACGGATGCTTCGCCAAGTTATAGTCTTTCTTAGCATACAACACCCCCTCTACATGAACATTACAGACCACATAGCACACGCCACATTAACCACTAATGAGTAAACATAAACCAGAATCTCAACATCAAATCTAGACAAATGCAAGCGCTTTTAATTCAAATACAGGTAAATTGAAAACTACTGACCTTGGAAGAGGTATTTGGAGATTTCTCTGCGGTTCTTCTCCGAAATGATCTAAAACAAGCAAAAAAAAATCAACAAAATAGATCGGCGAACAAATTTCTATACACAGAAAAGGAAACGCAGATTGAAGAGAGTGAAATCTGTTACCATGACTGCTGCTCCGGCGTTCGGGGAGGAGGAATTTTCCGGCGAACGTGGCTGCGGAGTTTGATACCTCTTAGCAAACCCTAGACGGAAGCGGTAGAAAATGACTCTTATAGCTATCGCTAGGTTAGGTTTTCATGGGCTGGTAACACATATTTTAAATAGTTCATTATAAGGCCCAATTAGTGCGAAGCCTCTTTATCTAAAATACAGGCCTGATTCAAGATAAATATGACCGGGAAGTTCTAGCCCAATCAAAGATCCAGTTATCCATTTGTTCCAAGGCCTAATCCCAAGATCCATACTTTTACTCTAAAAAACTTCACACCTTTTGAATCAGGAGTTCATGACTATAAATAAATAGGTGTCCAGCACTAAAAATAAAAATAAAAAAAAAGGGTGTCCAATGACAATACAAATTTTTAACTTAGTTTTTTACCCTTTTAGTCTCTCAAGAAAATTATTACCCCGGAGTATAAAAAATTTTTCTTTAAATGTATTTAATGATTGACACAAAATTAAATACTAAAATTAAATATTTAAAAATTATATCAAAAGTGATACAAGGCAAAATGTGGCATATTATATTATTGCGTGTTTCATAAAAGATTAAACAAAAATAAACAAAAATGATAAAATTTGATCATATTTATGAGTAATAACACCATGATTTTTAGTGGAATGCTGAGTATAAATGCATTACAATAATTTTTCCTTAGTATTTTATAGATAAGTAAACAAAAATAAACAACTTTTAAGGGCCTGCAAAGCAATTCTTATTCCCCTAACACTCCTACTCCTATCTTAGTCCCTTCTTCCTCCATTTTGTCATTTCGCTACAATAAACTATTAAAGTTGATCGTGTAAATTAGCTAATCGGGTAACGAAGTTCTAGTCTGGGCGATAAGCTGAGTCGAGAAGGAAAAGCTAATCAACACACTGAACACAAAATATCCAGGAAGACGGTAAATAGAAAACTTGTAGCCTTATTATTATGATAGTAAGAGGATTACAAGGTAGAGCTTAGAAAACACTCGAAAATATTCTTTGCAATGCATGTACCATCCGGGCTTGTCCCTTCTTAGCGTGTAGTGTCCGGGGGTATTTCTATAGATCCAATCGTTGGCACATTGAATAAAGTCCGACTAGGTCACCTCTGTCTATTTAGGTCTGGCTTGTCATCAGCTGCAAATTATATGGTACAGTCGAATGTGTTGTACATTATGGCGAACTCGTAGTTAAAAAAATTTCAGAATGACCACTATGTTGTTTGAGAATGAACACTATGTTATTTCAGAATGAACACACTACTATGAGCAAACTTAGAATTAGCACTACGTTACTTCAGAATGAACACTACATTGATTCAAAATGAACATTTGCTAGATGTATCTAATATAGGTACATCTAATCTACGACATAGGTTCTCGTCCTCAACTAGCACATTAGTAATTCTTTCGAGTCTTAGATCTCCAAGTGGGTGATCCTCCGAAGGTAAGCATTGAGTTATCAAGGATCCTTCATACCATACTATGCTTCCTACCTTGTACACTATGCACTTGGGTGAGTTGTAACTTATCTCAAGCAGAAAATCTTGATATGTTGCCTTCGTCGCAGCTACGTTGGTTCGACACCCACTTGGGTGATTTTAGTGCATGCAGACTCTAGTTACGGTTTGGGTGTAATAGACACATCAGATGCACTTTCTTCATCTTGTTCAACTACTTTTGAATCAAAAGAGATGAATTTTAATCATTAAATGTATGAAGTATAAAATTTGCATTACATATAAATACAATGAAATAAATTTTATAGTTTTTTGTAAGCAAGGTCTAATAAAATTATTTTTGTACTAAATAATGATAAAAAAAATCCCAATTTAAGTTGAAAAAGTCAAACTAAAAGACTATTTTAAGAGAAATAGAGTTTATATATAGTCCATTCAAACAAGTCAAACTAAAAAAATATTTTCAGATTGATAGAGTTGAATATATAGTCTGTGTTTTCAACATGTTTTTTTACCATTCTCTCCTTCCCTGATTTTTTATTCAAAATTTGACTTTTTAAGTCAAAATTGGTAAAATTTTGACTTCAAATTAAATAGAAGTAATATTAAATATTGATACGAAAAATACTTTTGTTAGATTTATTATTAAAATAATTTTTAAAATTTCATTTTATCTAATTAATATATAAAATATATTTTATTTAACTATGAGTCAAAACTTAAAAATATTTAACCGAAAAAAAAATAAAAACTTGACAAATACTAGGAAGAATGTGCGGTTACGGTAAGAATTGCATTCAGACGAATAGAAAGGGGATACATCATACATTAATACTCCTCCCTCAGTTCCTTAAAATCCTTCCGCCTTAAATTTTTGCGCACCTCATTAAACGCTTTTACTTACACCTAAAATATCTAAAATATATCCCATTGTGTAGTTTATTGCGGGTAGAAGTTGTTTTAGGGGTATTTTAGACATTTTAGGTAGGATAGAAGTATTTTATGAAGTACGCAAAAAAATTAAAAAGGAAGTGTTTTGTGGAACGGAGAGATTACATGAATTGGAATAGAGGACTAGGGGTGCGTCTAGATACAGTGGCCAGAGTAATGATATACGGAGTATATACGAGGGGAACATGCCACATGCAAGAATAAAGGGGCGCACACATACCGTATAAATGGAGTATAATCAATCCTCTCGATGCCTTGTTTAACCCAAAGTAATAAATTATTTACAAAAAAAGAAAAAAAACCCATGGAGTTCTATTCAAAAGTTTAATACAAAGAGCTCGGGTGAGCAAGGACCAAACCGATCCTGATATTTTACGAAAAAAACGAAAATACCAAACCGAAAAATAACGAACCGATAAAGTACTGAAAGAAAACCGAACCGTAGCAAACCGAACAGGCACAAATCACAACCCCAAAAAATACCGAACCGATAAAGTACCAAAAAGAAAATGAGGTTACTTCTCATACAGAAATTCCTGAACTGAACATATATACTAATATATTATAAAAATAATAATATTTTTATATTTCTTCATTAAATAAAAAATTTATATAGACAATTTAGTTTAATTTCATTATGTTTACGTTGCACTTTAATAAAAGTTTTTTTTTTTGTAGATGAGCAAAAGAATATTAATAAATGTTTGAAATAATACTTTGCTATCACTCGTTTTCTTTAGTTTGTAAAATACAAACTAACTTTCATAAGCATTTCTTGCATTTTATTTTTTCATTTTTAAATTTTTTATCTTTCTTTGGATAAATGTACTTTTGATTTTTCAAAACTAAAAAGTTTTGTTACATTTTATGATGTAAACTAGGTACGTATATATTCATCCCGATTCGTACAAAAACCGATACCGAACCATCCCGAACCATACCGAACCGATGATTCAAGATCGAGATCGGTACAATATAAAATCTCATACCGAACCGAAATATTTGGTAAGGTATTGGTACGAGCTAAACACCGTACCACGCTCACCCCTACAAAGAGGCGAGAGCTTTTTCTTTACACTATTTTTGGATCAAGAAATTTGTTAGGAAAATAATAGAAAATGATTTTCCCTCATTTCCTCACTAAAATTGAGAAATTTTGATTTTCTCTAATCTTTGCACATTTTGCTTTATTATTTTCATTTCCTTCCATTTTATTTCTTTTCTTCTCTAACCAAATAAGAAAAAATGTTTTCATTCTCATTTTCTTTTCCTTTCTTTTTCAAGTTCATTGAACCAAACATAGTGTTAAGGTTGGAAAAAAGAATTGTATGTTAGAAAAAACTAAAAAAATTTCAAAAATTGGAAAAGGGGATGAAACTAGAATAAATTGGAAAAAAATGTAAGAAATTGACAAAAAAATTGGAAGAACCTGAAAGAAATTGCAAAAAATAGAAAAAGCTTCACGAATTTATTTATATATATTTTACATCGTACTCTTATTATATTTGTTATAGTTTTTTTGTTATAATTATTATTTTTAATTATTATTATTATTATAAATAAAAAAGTGAAAAGAATTTGACCACGTAAATAATATAAATGTCATTTAATTACGGACAGAAAGAGTAGTATAATTATTATTTTTAAATTTAAAATATTTCTAATTTTCTTAGGTCAATTTAGATTGAGAAAATATCTATAATTTTTAGAACATAGTTTAATGTCAATGAAATTGTACTATGTATCATTTATATTTAAAATAGAAATAAAATAGAAAATTTAATTTAATTTAATTTGAAAAAAAATAATAATGAGTGTGAACCACAAAATATTGATATTAGAAAAATAAAATAGAAAATTTAAATTAATTTACAAACTATAGTTATAACATTAATAATAATATTTTGAACATACTATTAATAATACTAATAATACATGAAAAACGTATTATTTTTGGAGTCACTTTTTGGGAGTAAAAAAAATTTAAAATGGGAATAGTTGGGAAAACTGGAAAAAATTGGAATAAATGAAAGAAACTAGAAAAAAATTTGAAAAACTGGAAGGTACTAGAAAAATTTGGAAGAGACTAGATGTTAAGAGTTTTTAAACTTGATCTAAAGAACAGGTTATAAGTATTTTACAAATATGTATACACAGTTAATGTATAAAAATATCACTAATGTCATTGAAATACTTATGTCAAACTAGGGATATGAACCGTAAATTTTACAAACGAAGCATTGCAGGCGCTCCAAAAAACTACTCTTTCCGTCCTATAATGATCTTCCCGGTTCGCAAAATGAAGAAAAATTCCAAATTTTTTCAATCTATTTTATTTAAATATTGGTATAGAAATAAAAAATAAAACTTACATATTTAAAAACTACACCAAAAGTTCAACAAAACAAGTGGTGACAAGAATATTTTATTTTATCATATAGGCCATGAAAAAACACAAATAAATATAAATTCCCGTGAAGTTGGAATAGTGACCTGGGAAGATCATTATAAGACAGAGGGAGTATTAGCAATATAGAACTGGTTCGTTTATATATGAGAAAAAAAACTTAAATAGAACTAAAACATAGAAAATATACCTAAATAGGAGTCCAAATTATAAATTCTCAAAATAGGAATAACATTGCATCGGTATCCCCAAAACATCCTTCGACTTGTGCACTGTGCACCCAATTTTTCCTCATTAATTGCGCTACATGTCTAGAAGACCAGAAGTACTTGAACCACATGTTCACATGTCACAAAACTAAATTTTTACCGAATTGAACCTCACATGTCCACAAGAAAGCGAGAATGGCAAAATTGACAGATGAAGAAAGAAGGTGGGGGGGGGGAGTCATGTTTGGGTATTAAGAGTGATTTCTATTGAAATAATAAAATGGTGATAAGAGCCTAAAAGATTTTAACCCATTGTTTGTTTGGTGAGAAAAAAAGTTGAAAGAAAATGGAGATGAAAAAACATGTGTGAGCAATCGTATTGAAATATGTGTTTTTTTTTTACTTTAAAAAAAAACACATATTTCAATACGATTGCTCATATATGGATGAAAAAGAAAAAGATGTGAAAGGAAACAAGTTATGCGGGACCCTATCAAAAACTTTTTTATCAACAAGGATGAGAAAACGTTTCCAAATCAAAAAATTATCATTTTTCTCTCTCTATTTTCTCTCATTAGTAATTATTTTCCAATTATCTAAACAATATTCCCTCTATCCCAAGAAGATTGTCACACTTAACTATTTAAAAATCACATAAAATTTTGTTTATTATTGTATTTTCATTAATTTTGTAGAAGTTTTGACTTATTTTTAAATATTTAAATTTTATTTTTATATCAAATCTTTAAATAAAATAAATAGAAAAAACTCAAAACATTGCTACATTTAGCGTAATATTACAATCTTTTTGGGATCTAGAAAGTATTTCATTTCATTTTCTTTTTTAATTCAAACAAGGATTCATGCATTGGAATCCTAATTTATAAATATTCATGCATTGGCTGTACGGAGCATCATCATTTTTATTCTTTTTCTGGCACTGACTGATTAAATTTATACGAATAAGAACAATAAAATGGGCAACGACCTTGTCCTGTCGGCCCAATTGTCAAAACAACAGGCCCAATCCGATGAAACCAATGTGCTCCTACTCCACCGCCGGACCGAAATATATTAATATATTGTCCTCACAAATTTATTTTTATGATTTAATATTTTAATTATATTTTTTATTTTCAAAAAGAAGAGAAAAGATAAATCATTTAAATAAAATGAAAAAAGCCTTTATTCTAGTCAGCCCTGAGACCATGCCCTCTGAAAAACTAGCCCTTGCCTAAATTTAATTCTTCACCGGTTTCATACTTTTATTCTTTTATTTTATTTGTCTCGAATATATATATATATATATATATATATATATATATATATATATATATAATATATATATATATATATATATATATATATATATATATATATATATATATATATATATATATATATATATATATATATATATATATATATATATATATATATATATTCTCACACACAACTTTTTGGATGCTATGTTTTTTAGAAGACTGACCTTAGCTTTAATACCATGATATACAATTTGATAATAATTGATCTTTTTGAATATTGAGAAATTGAGAATTGTATATATGCGTGTATAAATAATGAGTCTATAATATGGAGTTTTTATGGACTATGGGTACCATTTTACATATTGATCATAAATTTAAAAGTATGTGCTCCCTTTCAAATTATCTTTTTTTAACTTTAACTCTTTGAGGAAGAAATAGTTAAAAAGTGACAAATTTTATTAAGGGATGATAACTAGTCGGTGTAATATAGTTTGACAAAAAAAATAAAATTGTGATGATTTTTTTATATGGAATGAGTATATGTTATTTTAAAATTGATCAATGAAAAAGAATGTAAAATTTTGAAATTTTTTGCAAATATTAAAACAAAAATTATTTTAAAAAATGATAAATTAAAATTAATGAAATGAATGTAAATAAAAATTGCCATTTATTCCAAAAATTTGCAATTTGATGTAACGGGAACCCCTTCTTTACGAAGCGAAAGAGATTTGAAATCCTCCGTATATTTATATTGTATATACCCCACCCTCATGCATGGGCCCGTGTAGAGAGGAAAAAGGTGGGAGGAAAAAATTATACTCGGGAATAGAAAGAAAATGCGGAGGGAAGGCGGGGCCCAGCAATGAACGTGGCAGGATAATGCCAAGGACTAAAAAGGAAAGAAATGAAAGGGTGGGGTCCAGCAAGGCAGCCTAGGTGTCTCAATCAGGGGCAGTCGTTGTCGCTTGGTTAGTTGGTTGTGTTGTCGCGACGTGGAGCAGATATCCTAAATCGGGCAGTCCATCGGTTTTGATTCCTATGACCGACCCGGAACACATGAGCCAGTCTCGTGAGACCTGACCCGACGACTACCTCGTCAACTACGACTTAATCACTAGGGTATAGTAGTACCCACTCTAATAAAAGGATGGTCTCCGCCCTTCAGAATGAGTGGAACGATATCTGTGAGGAAGTAAATTAAATTTTGACTGTAAATTAATACTTCTTTCGTTCCTGAAAATTTTTCTCTTTTTTTCATCCGTCTCAAAAAATACTTCTCATTTCTATTAAAAAGTCACTTTTACCCCTTACTTTTTCATACCTACCTATCACATCATACCTTTTTACTAATAATCTATCCATCAAATCATACTTTTACCCATCACATCAAAGAACATTTTTGGAAATTCAATACCAAAATACATTCTCCTTAAATCCCTCTTCAAAATCAAAACTCCCATTTTTCCAGGACGGATGGAGTATATGAGATAATTGTGGAATCTCCACCTGATGTTCATAGAGGTCTTTATGCTTAGTACAATATTAGACATTGTTCTGAGATGTTATGTTCCGAAAAAAGATTAGATGCAATGTCTCATTATACAAGTTCGATATAATTTTTTTTATTAAATTGAAGTCGGTTTGGTCACTAATTATACTCCTTGCATCTCCATTTTGATTATAATTTTATTTTGTTTCTCTTCTCGATAATTTTTTTATTTGTGTATTTTCATTTTATTGATTATTTGATAAAATAAAATATCCTTGTCTCATATTATTTTGTAGAACTTTAGACATGGTTTTTTAATATGTAACTTTTATTTTTTATTGAAGTATCAATTTTTAAATAAAATCATTTAAAAAATCATGAAAATTTACATCGTAATTCCTTTTTGTAATCAAAATAGGGACGAAGGGAGTATAAAAAATAGTATTGTTTTTTAGATAATGATAATTTTATAATTTCTTTGTTTCAACGGTAATTACTCTGATCTTTGACTATTTTGATTTTCGAATATTTTCTAATTACTCATGTCTTTTCATTAGAATGATTATTTAATATAATTAAATGTTCGATCTAGTCATCTTTTGTGTTGTTGAATTTTCGACGTATCTTTTTATTGCATATATAATTTTTATTTGATTTGAAATTAAAATTTATCTTGTTTGATTCGAAAAAAGAAAACGAGAATATCATATGGCATTGATACAAATTAATATTTTTCTTTAATGATTTTTATAGAGCACGTCAAGGAATCAACTCAACCTAGAAGGCTCGTACTTCTTTCGATACTAAAAAATTGTCATAATTTGATTTTTTTTAACTAAACTGTGGCACTACTTGACCGCAAATTAAATATAATTTAAAATAAATAAATATTATAAAATTTTGATATTGCAAAACTATATTCTAAAATAAATCTAATTTTACTAAATTTACATTAATGGTCAAAAAGTGCTATAGTTTGACCAAAAAATCAAACGGTGATAATTTTTTAGGGACGGAAGAGTACTAAATCAATATTCACTTGATGATTTACTTTCACAGATGTGCTAGGGGTACACCACATGGGTACCCCAGCTTGTACCCCATATACCCCCTCCCCCCTCCCCTTTTCTTTTCCACCACAAAATAGACCACTAGAGATGAGAAGCAACCGTCTCTCTCTCTTCTTCGACCAAAAGCATCGATTTCCTAAGGCTGCGTCATCTCCTCCGCCGGCGGTCTCTTCCCTGTGGTTGCCACCACCACCTTACCCATCGCCGTGCTGCATCAACTCCGTCGTCGTCTGCTCCTTCCCCGTCACCATCAACACCTCAATCTTTTGATTTGTTCAAATCAAATCCGTGTAAAAACTTCTTATTATGATTATTGTTGGTCTTAGATGTTTATTTGTGACTTCTTGGAGTCTAATTTAATATTTTTGTGAAATAATGATATTTCATTATTTTAAGAACCACACAGGTATATGGTGTCTGTGAGAAACTATCTCATAGAATTTTTACAATGAAGTTGCATAGATATTGAATATTTGCTATTTTGTAAGATTTTTGTTTTTTAAAAGTGTTTGAGGATCTATTAAATAAAAAAATTGAACAAGGCTACACTAATTTTGAATAGTTGTGGAAGAGAATAAATAATGATGCTACAGACATTCGTTGTCTGTGAAATATATTTTCACAGAGAGTAAATATCTATTTTGATTTATATTACACAAATAGTAAATGTCTGTGTTCAAGAAAATAAAAAGTTTTAGTGTTTGTGTGACTAAACTGTATTGATTGTAAATTTTCATTTTTTAAAACATAAAAAAATTTCAGAAATGTTCTTGGTACAGTACTATTTTGTAGATTTGAAGGGTGAAATTTTTATCTCAATTACACAAATAATAAATGTCTGTGTATCAAGAATTATAGATATTTAGTGTTTGTGTAACTAAATAGTGGTAATTATAATTTTTTTCTTTTTTACAATCTAGAGAAAATTGTGAAACATTCTTTATGATAACATTATTTGGTATATTTGACAGATGTAAATTTGTATTTAGGTTTTACAGACAATAAGTTTCTGTTTACAATGAATTACAGATGCTTGTTGTCTATGTGACCAAAACATACTCCGTACTTAGTTTATTTTTACAATATAAGAAAAAAACATGATGTATTCTTATTATTGTATTATTTGGTATATTTGGCAAGTGCAATTTTCATATATTAGTTAGATGAAGAACAAAAGCGAGATTTGGATTGGAGAAAGGCGACGAAGCACACGTTCAATTTCTTTGCCGCCACTGGCTTCCCCGTAATCGCCCTTTCCTCCCAGACCACCTCAATCATTTTTGTCTTCAACAACGTAGTCGGAGCTGTAGATTTTGACAGAGATCGTGGTGTAAATTTATAGAATGTTCTTGATTTATCAAGAATTTGATATATTGAATGTCTATTTTAGTAGAAAGTGATGATTAAAGCTTTTTTTATAGTCTGGAGAAAATAATGAAATATTCTCTATGCTCCATTATGTGGTATATTTGACGCATTTAATTTTTACACAGGTTAAATAGACAATAAATATCTATTTCTAATGAATTACATACAGTTTTGTCTATGCAACGATTTTCAAAAGTAGTGAAAGAGTTAACATATGACATCTTTCTTTTCAATTTTTGCAACACTTTTTTTTAATACTAACGCAACGTTTAAGCCTCCTCAATTATTACAACTTCAAAAACAGAACATTGAAATAAACAAGGAAAATTTATTCAATTACATTGATACATGAGTAAATATGATTTATCTTATATTTCTAGTACCTCCTAACCAAACTTTAAGAAGGATTGGGTGTAGTCAAATTGATACTCCAAGTCTGATGCCATTTTTTTCCAATTGCACTCTCACGGGATTCATGTGCAATCTGAGTAGACACAATAGCTGGAGGAGTAAGCTGCGACATTCATAGACATTTATTGTTTGTGAATGCTAAATCATAAACACTAATTGTCTGTGAGTGTTTTATTCAAAGAATTAATGCAACAAAAACATTTTTTTATCAAAATTTAAAATACAAGAGGAGATGAGTGAACTAAACCAAAGCCCTTAAAAATAACAAACACCTAACCCTCTACAAGTTACCAGTGAAAACAAATTATAACAAAAGGAAAATAATTGTACAATCGGCATTGCAAATGTAACATACAAAATCTTCCACCATTAGAGTATGTTCTTAATTTATAAGTTTTAAAAATTTAATTAAATATGAGACATTGACTATCATTGAGTTGACATATCTTTCAAATACATGTAAAAAGCAATGTATATGTAGCTATCAAGACAATGAAAAAAAGATCAAATAAGAAGCAGTTTAGAGACTTTTTATAGCAAGTGTTGAAACTAAGTAGACTCTTAATTGGAAAACAGACATTCCACATCAGTAATAAGCACATCACAAACATTTTAGAGTAATTTTTCAATCAAAGCAAGTTTTTTCTTAGAGTACAGACATTTTGTGCCAACAAGAAGTACATCATAGACATTTCAAAGCAATTTATGAAATTGAGCAAATTTTAAATAAAATACGAACATTTTTCACCAATAACAAACAGTACACAGACATTTCGTCATAAACATGAAAAATTTCCAAAACTGAAATTGGGAAAATGCAGCAATAAAATCATATCTGTGAACTAAAAATCAAATTTGATTTTTTTCAAAGCAATTTATGAAATTGAGCAAATTTTAAATAAAATACGAACATTTTTCACCAATAACAAACAGTACACAGACATTTCGTCATAAACATGAAAAATTCCCAAAACTGAAATTGGGAAAATGCAGCAATAAAATCAGATCTGTGAACTAAAAATCAAATTTGATTTTTGTCTAATCGAATTAGAAAATAAAAATTTCCACCAACAATGAAAAAAATTAGATCTAGCAATGAACAAAATTAAATTTGATTTATGTCAAAAACCAAATAAAAATTTGATTTACCGGAGCGGAAGTGTAAAGTTGAAGGCCATTTGAAGTGGAGGCTGATGTCGCAAATGAAAAAGGAAGATGAAGATGGTGGAAGAGGAAGATGAACAGGGCAGATGCGACTATGCGAGGATGAGAAAAGCTATGAAGGCTGGAGCTTTTGGGTACGGGAATGAGACGGAGACTGGGTGCAGAATCGTTGACCGGCGAAGAAGAGGGCTCCCGCGAAGAAGAGGGGGGCTTGGTGCAATTGATCGGAATAGACAGAGAGAGAGAAGAGACTGGGTGGGTGAGAGGGATATGGGGGTGGGGGGTTGGGCTTTTATATGGTGTACCCCTGGTGTACAAAACCGGGGTACACATAGCATTTTCCTTATTTTCATCTTACCCTAACCAAATAGAGAGTAGATGAGTAGATCCTTAGCCTATTTCCTAATATGAGTAGACAATCATGTCATAATCTCAATTGCGAGGACATATCAATGTATTTTTGGTCACTCTAAACTACTCAAGCGCGTCAAATAGTGCTTCCAACTCCCAAATTTCATTTCACTCATTTTTAATTGCCTTTGGGTCTGTTTGGGAATAGCATTAGTGATCAGCGTTAGCGTTTTGAAAAGGTTATCTACGGACTACGGGCAGCGTTTAGCGTTAGCCTTTTCAAAGTAATTTATACCGTTAAAATTTTATCCAAAATGCTAACGCTAATTTTTAACGTTATTTCCAAACAAGCCCTTTATAAATAAGGTTTTAGAAATATAGTAACATATGTGAATGTCTTTACAATCGTGTCTGTGAAGAAATTAAGAGGGTGTTTGGAAGTGATTAACTTGTGGATAAAGTGATTTCCACAAAAGCTGAAAGGTAAAGCACCTCATACATGCTTCTCTGAAACGGTGTTCTATGTTTAAATTAGTGATGGTTAAAAGCAGAAGCTGACATGCCAAAAAAAGTAAAATCACTTCCACTCAAAGCAGAAGCTAAATTATTAAAAGTAGTGCACTGCCAAACACCCTCTAAAAGTAAGATCGGTAAAAGTTGAAAACACCCTATATCTTGCTCCTCACTTAATGGGCCAAACCTTAATTTTAAATGCACGATTTTAATGTAAGTGAGATTGTTAAGGAGATGATCATTCATAATTTATTTAGATTGAGGACCTACTCATCACATCATTTAATCATTCATTACATTAAAAAGTGGCGAAGGAAGTACCTGAGGATTGAGATCACATATTTCACAAGGAATGATGGGCCGATACCTGACGGGCGGCCCAAACTCTATGTCCAAACGCTCGTGGGTATTCGCATGGGTATTCGCAGACAGGTGAAATCGGCCTTGGGCCTGGGCCGACTCGGATATGAGTGCTGCGTAGAGTCCACCTTCAAGAAGAAGAGCGCGGCTAGGTTGCGAAGAAAGGGCTGAAGAAAGAAGATCGCGCAAATGTCGGGATTAGTTAGCATAAACCGTAAACTACCTTATGTACGTAAAGAACATGTATAATGTTACGACGGATGCCGAACCCACGCACACCGAGGGTGCCCCACGGGTGGAAGGAAATGAGAACGAAGATTCGGACGAAAGGACTACGGGGGACGAAGAGGATCGGACTGGGGATGCACAGGGAGTTCGCCGGGGTGGTCGGCTTAGGCAACCTCCGGTGTGGCAAAAGGATTATGCTATTTAATATCTATTATTCATTATTTTATTTTAATTATTGTATTTTAGATTTTCCTAGGTGAGCGAAATTATAAGCTCCTTCGAGGGTTTCTTTGCGGTTCTTTACCTCGTCGCTTTTCGTGAACCGCCAGGTTAGATAACGTAGTTAATTAGGGTGAAGGATTAGGGTTTGCCATATTATTATAAATAGGGATACGTTGTATCTCCCTACCATAGAAGAAAGAAAATAATAAACCCTTCCCTCTCTTGATCTCTTCTGCCGCAAGAACTGCGGCCTCTCTTTCTCTCTCCCTTCGCCCCACCTTCTGGAGTTCGGAGGCACTCGAAGCCTTCTCGACGTGATACACCTGTATCATTGGTGCTCTCGTTGGACAACATGTCTTCTGATCTCACCACCATCACCGAACAATTGGCCGCTTGGGATGCTCGCTTTAAGAATTACAGGAGGCCATTACCGACAACGCCAAGCAGTTACACCAGGAATTTGAGCTGCGTTTGGCTTCCCAGGCCACTAGGCTTGATGCTCAGTATGCTAGGGTTGAAGGGTTGCTGTTGGCTACACAGGGGAGACAACCATATATGCAGCGGCCTCATGGCGGCCGACATCTTGTCCATGACGACGGGCATGAGCGCGGGGGGTCTTCTTACACTCCCAAACCTAAATTGGAGTCACCAAAGTGCGACGGATCTGATCCCATACGATGGCTCTACAAGGTAAATGAATATTTTGCATTCTACGAGACTCCCCCCGAGGACCGTTTGCGGTGTGTGGCTCTCATGCTCGAGGGACCGGCAGCGGACTGGTTCCGATGGCGCATGAAGAACAATCTTTTAGATGGTTGGGAGGATTTCGAGGATAAATTTAAACGCCGATTTGATCCGGATCAGTACGTTGACTATTTTGGCCAGTAAGCCAAGCTTCGTCAGCGCGGGACTGTTATGGAGTATCAGCAGGACTTTGAAAAAGTTTTGCAACACATTACGGGCGCAAACGAGGAAATTCTGATTTCTTTGTTCCACGCTGGGCTGCGGCATCATTTGCAACAGGAGATCACTATGCTTAAACCCACCACGTTGTCCGCATCGTTTGCCATGGCACGTAAACTAGAAGCAAAACATACGGCCCTCGTTCAATCTTTCCAACAACGGACGCCTTTCTCTCACTCCAGTGGGGTACCGCGAGGACCACCCCAAGGCCTGCGGGCAGCACCTACGGCACCACTCTTGCCGACTCCGCCGAAGCCGGCGCCCACAACTATGCCAAACACTGTCCGTCGACTCACACAGGCCGAAAAGGAGGCGAATGATGCAAAGGGCCTATGCTACAATTGCGACCAAAAATGGTCTCGCACACACAAGTGTGGCCGTTTCTTGATTCTTTGTGGGGAGGACGACGACGAGGACAACTCGGGGCCTCTAGCCACGGATGAATTAGTTGTGACAGCGGATATTTCTAGCCTCAATAATTTCGCGGGCCTTCAACCCCCGCGGTCATTACGCTTGATGGGGCGCGTCGGAGCTCAGGATGTTCGCGTGTTAATCGATGGGGGTAGCACCCATAATTTTATTCACCCAGAGGTCGTCGCCAAGCTCCAGTTACCCATCACCGCCGTGCCTCCATTCCGTGTGTATGTGGGGAATGGGGACACCATGCCGTGTATGTCACAATGTGTAGGGGTGTCCCTCCTCATGCAAAATCATTCCTTTGTGGTTGATTTGTTCGTTCTCGAAATTCACGGGCAAGATCTTGTCCTGGGCGTCCAATGGTTACAGCAACTCGGCAAAGTATCTCAAGATTTTGCCCAATTAACGCTAGAATTCACTTGGGCAGGGCAGCAGATACAGTTACGGGGCGACACCACACCTAAGCAAGTGTCTTTTTCCATGTTCAAGGCTTTAAGTGGTGGACAACAGGTTGTAGCTTTTTATGAAATATTGCCTATTTTATGCAGTAGCCATGCAGAACCAGAGGGGACTAGCGAGGTGGCCGAAACTATATCAGCACCAATTGCAGATTTATTGGACTCCTTCTCGGCCATATTTGAGTTACCCACGGGTCTTCCGCCGCACCGCATGGCCGACCATCGCATCTTTTTGCAGCCCGGGAGTGCCCCAGTAAATGTCCGGCCTTACCGCTACCCACACTATCACAAGGGTGAAATTGAGCGACTCGTCAAGGACATGCTTGACCAAGGATTGATACGGCCGAGCCGCAATCCGTTTTCTTCGCCGGCGCTTTTGGTTAAGAAGAAAGATGGTACGTTTCGGTTCTGTGTCGATTATCGTGCCCTAAATGCCATCACCATCCCAGATCATTTTCCCATCCCTACGGCCGATGAGTTGTTTGACGAGCTCGGACACGCCCGTTATTTCACCAAATTGGATCTCCGGTCGGGTTATCATCAAATTCGCATGGCGGAGAAAGATATTTACAAGACGGCATTTCGAACTCATGAGGGGCACTACGAGTTCCTCGTAATGCCGTTTGGGTTGACCAACGCCCCGTC
Organism: Cuscuta australis; assembly: GCA_003260385.1. NCBI lineage: Eukaryota > Viridiplantae > Streptophyta > Magnoliopsida > Solanales > Convolvulaceae > Cuscuta > Cuscuta australis. Next base: position 3,680,522 of record NQVE01000215.1, on the reverse strand, counting down.
CACGTTTCAGGCATGTATGAATCAGTTGCTGGCCCCGTTTCTTCGCAAGTTCGTTTTGGTTTTTTTGACGACATCTTAATATATAGCTCCACCTTGCCGCTGCACCGGGATCACTTACAACGGGTGTTGGGCGCTCTACACGCCCAGGTATTCTACATTAAACGCTCCAAGTGCTCCTTCGGCCAAGCTTCTATTGAGTATTTGGGGCATGTGATCACAGCAGGGGAATTACATGCGGATAAAACTAAGATCCAGGCCATGGTTGATTGGCCGCTACCCACGACCCTACGCCAACTTCGTGGATTCCTTGGCTTGACGGGGTACTACTGCCGCTTTGTACGTAATTACTCCCACAGAGCCGCCCCACTTACAGATATGATGAAAAAGGACTCGTTTCGGTGGCATTCGGGAGCTACTCGGGCTTTTGAGCAATTAAAGGAAGCCATGTCTACTGCCCCCGTCCTTCGGTTACCGGACTTTGCCGCCCTCTTTGTTATCGAGACGGACGCGTGCGCCACGGGCATTGGGGCTGTATTATTGCAACAAGAACAACCCATTGCTTATTTTAGCAAAAAACTCGGCCCCCGTCGCCTCGCTGCTTCTACATACCATAAAGAACTCGTGGCTATTGTCGAGGCGGTCCAAAAATGGAGGCAATATTTATTGGGTCGAGAGTTTCTCATTCGGACAGACCAACGCAGTCTGCGAGAACTCCTCCAACAGGTGGTTCAAACCCCAGATCAACAATATTATGTCCGGAAATTAATGGGGTTTCGCTTCCGAATTGAGTATAAGACTGGGGCATCAAACCGTGTGGCAGATGCTCTCTCTCGACGTGAGGAATCAGCGGATCTGGCAGCCTCCTTTATGCACTACTCACATCCTGTTCCTCAGCTTATGGACGAGATTCGGGGTGAAAATTCCACTCAAGCTGACCTCCAGGAGCTGCACAGTTTGGCACGAGAAAACAAATTGCCGGCCGATTATTCTGTTGCACACGGGCTGCTCTTCTACAAACGGCGGATTTGCATCAGTAAGTCCTCGGCCATACGTACGCAACTACTCCGTGAGTATCATGATTCTCCATTGGCGGGCCACCCCGGGATACAACGGACTTTTTACCGGTTAGCTATGCAGTTTTATTGGCCCAACATGCGTCGCGATGTTCAAGACCATATCGCCGCGTGCTCGATTTGTCAAGCAACCAAATATTCTACACAGCCTCCAGCGGGACTTTTACAGCCTCTTCCTATTCCCTTGCAAGTTTGGGATGATATATCCATGGACTTCATTACGGGATTACCCGCCTCTCGAGGACACATGGCCCTTTTGGTGGTTGTTGATCGGTTATCCAAATATATTCATTTAGGGCCGCTCCCGACAGATTTTGATGCACCCCGCGTGGCGACGTTGTTTGTTGACATTGTCGTCAAACACCACGGGTTTCCGAAAAGTATTGTGTCGGACCGGGACAAAATTTTTCTAAGTCGCTTCTGGCAACACACGCTCCGTTTGAGTGGGACAACTCTGCAAGTTAGTACGGCGTTTCATCCACAAACCGACGGGCAAACAGAGGTTATGAACAGAGCAGTTGAACAATATCTTTGAGCCTACGTCATGGACAAACCTAGCCAATGGACTGCCCTCTTGCCTTGGGCTGAATTTGCACTAAATACGAGCTACCATTCGGGTTTAAAGATGAGTCCTTTTCAGGCATTATACGGGAGACCACCGCCGTCCATTCTGCCGTACATTCCCGGTGAGTGTGTGGTGCCCGCAGTGGATACTTTGTTGACAGAACGCACCAGATTACTATAGCGCCTTAGGGAACATCTTTTAGAGGCACAACAGAGCATGCAATCGGCCGCTAATGCCCATCGCCGTGATGTCCAGTATGCGGTGGGAGACTGGGTATGGTTGAAATTACAACCATATCGTCAGCATTCCGTCGTTTGCCGGAGTCACCAAAAGCTATCTCGTCGTTTTTATGGGCCGTTTCGCGTCTTGGAACGGATTGGTCAGGTGGCCTATCGTCTTCAATTGCCGGCTGGTTCGAGAATTCATCCTGTGTTTCATGTATCACTGTTGCGGCCCTTCAAAGGAGACCCCCCTGCCATCAACCCACGGCCCTTACCACCGGACCTCTTGGATGGTCGTCCTCCGTCTCGACCAGTCCGCGTACATGGCCTACGGACCACATTGGTCCAAGGTAAGGAAGTACGAAAAGCTTTAGTGGAGTGGTCGGATGGTGGGTACGTCGATGCCACGTGGGAACCAATTGACATGCTTCGACGTCATTATCCCGAGTTACACCTTGAGGACAAGGTGGTTTTGCAACCGGATAGGAATGTTACAACGGATGCCGAACCCACGCACACCGAGGGTGCCCCGCGGGTGGAAGGAAATGAGAACGAAGATTCGGACGAAAGGACTACGGGGGACGAAGAGGATCGGACTGGGGATGCACAGGGAGTTCGCCGGGGTGGTCGGCTTAGGCAACCTCCGGTGTGGCAAAAGGATTATGCTATTTAATATCTATTATTCATTATTTTATTTTAATTATTGTATTTTAGATTTTCCTAGGTGAGCGAAATTATAAGCTCCTTCGAGGGTTTCTTTGCGGTTCTTTACCTCGTCGCTTTTCGTGAACCGCCAGGTTAGATAACGTAGTTAATTAGGGTGAAGGATTAGGGTTTGCCATATTATTATAAATAGGGATACGTTGTATCTCCCTACCATAGAAGAAAGAAAATAATAAACCCTTCCCTCTCTTGATCTCTTCTGCCGCAAGAACTGCGGCCTCTCTTTCTCTCTCCCTTCGCCCCACCTTCTGGAGTTCGGAGGCACTCGAAGCCTTCTCGACGTGATACACCCGTATCATATAAATAGAGGGGGACCGAGCGTGAAACCTCAAGCAAAACCTAGTATATAATTTCATAATTCTCGAGTTCTCGTTTCTTAATTATTCTTACGTTTCGCTTTTCAAGTTGGGTTATTTGGTGGAATTCTTGTCCATCAAGGAAATTTTTGCGAGAACCAAAAATCATTTAAAAAAGTAAAAATAAATGATAAGACTAAAAAAACAAAAAATATTCTAGTGAGAAAAAGAAAAAAACGATGTCCTGTGGATAGGCAAGGGACGGATTGGCCGGACAACGCCGGGTATGGGGCCGGACGCTGTGATGTGGAGAGTCTAACTAATGGTCTGTTCTTTAGGGCTTGAACTCTTAACTTCTAATTTCTTCCAGTTCCTTCCAGTTTCTTCCAGTTTTTTCTAGTTTCTTCCAGTTCCTACCAGTTCTTCCAGTTCCTTCTAGTTTCTTCCAGTTTCTTTCAGTTCCTTCCAGTTTCTTCCAACTTTTTTCATATTCTTCAAATTTTTTCTATTTCTCAACCAATTACTCTAAAAATGATATATTTCAATGTGATTATTATTATTATTATTATTATTATTACAACTGTTATATTCATAACTGTAGTTTATAAATTATTTTTTTCATCTCACGATTTTTACGATTCACACTTATTATTTTTTTTTTCAACTTTTTAATATGAATAAGACATTTTTTGTATATTAGTCTACATGATAAAACAAGAAAACATCGATATGTTAAATTACACTAAAAAATTATGGATAAAATAGTTACATTGAATGTTTTATTAATATAACTTTTTATAAGATATCTCAGTTTTCCCTTTATTACTTAAAAATTGCTCATTTTTCTAATTTTTATAAAAAAATTATAAGTCAAAAGAACTTAGAGAAAAAGACTAAAATATGAGTAAAACATAAAAAATGTAAACAAAAAAGTTCTATGTCTTTATTCCAAAATAGGAATTCAATGAAAATAAAATGTCAATCATGAAAGAAACAATAGGTGTGATTATGTGACATGTATGATATTTAAAACAAAATGTTTTAATATATAAATTATAATTACAAATACTTTATTTATTATAAATACTGCATAAATAAATTGAGGTGCAATATAACTACATAGCCTTTTTAAAATGTAATATTTTTATATTTATGCTAACTTTATATTATAATTATTTTTGTAAAAGTAGTTTTTTGTATTTAAAAAATAACAATACTTTTTTTTATATCTTAAAGACATTCATTAAGATAACGTGATGATGATAATAATTATGTTGATGACTATGATGATGGTGATGATGATGATAATAATAATGATAATAATAATAATAATAATAATAATAATAATAATAATAATTTATAACAACAAGAATTTAAAATAAATATTTTTAAAGTTTTTTTATAGGTTTTTCATTTTTTTCTAGTTTCTTCCAGTTTTTTCCAATTTTTTCCAGTTCCTTCCAGTTTTTTCCAGTTACTTCCAGTTCCTTCCAGTTTTTTCCAGTTCATTCCAGTTCTTCCAGTTCCTTCCAGTTTCTTCAAGTTTTTTCCAGTTTCTTCCAGTTTTTTCCAGTTCCTTCCAGTTTTTTCCAGTTTTTTTCAACATCCAGCTCTTTTTTTACGGTTCTAAAGAACATGTCCTAAATGTTATGAGTTTCATTACTTTCTTATTATTGCTATCTTATTTGCATAAATTTTAATCGCAATTTTTTTGTTATCTCATTTGCATAACTTTTTTTGATGGATTTGCATAATTGTTTTAAGTGAAATTTGCACAAAGTATACTAAAACATATGTCTTTTTCAATGTAGTACTTAATTTTTTTTATTCCTTAAAAAGTACTTAAATAATGTTTAGTGCCAGGAATAATGCTCAATTATATTGGACGTTTAATTTGAACAATATCTAATAAAAATATACATTTACTTGAACAATGACCACTACACATTGAATAATGATATTTTTTTTAACTTGCCACTTATTAGCTTTAGTACTCCGTACGATGTTGGTTACTAGATAATGGAACCCAAACCGTATCAAACTTACTCCGTAATAAAAATATTTTGGCCAAAGTATGGCGTAGCGAATAAAAATAAAATACTCTGTAAATGATTAGTATGGAGCAAAAAGTAGCCTCATGGATGGAGAACCTTTTCTATAAACATTAAAATACACATACGGAAAATTTATACTTCCCTCTCCCAAATTTAATTACAAATGGGAGCTTACGAAGAATAATATCTCATTTTTTAAAATTATTTTATTTACAATTCGTTATATCGATAAGAAATTAAAATTATATATTAAAAAACTACGTCAAAAGTTCTACAAAATAGGAGGTGACAAAAATATTTTATTTTATGAAATACTTAATAAAACCGCGTAAACAGACAAAAGTTATCGAGAGTAGGAGAAAAAAATTGTAATCAAATTGAAAACGAAGAGAATATTTTTTGAATAGTTTATTTGTGACTCTAACATTATTTTAAAGAAAAATAAATTTTTAAACACGACTGAGAGCCTGTTTTTTAGGGCTTAAACTCTTAACTTCCAGTTTCTACAAGTTCCTTCCAACTATTATCATTTCTTCAAACTCTTTCTACTCCTCAACCAATTACTCTAAAAATGATATATTTTAATGTGATTATTGTTATTATTATTATTATTACAACTGTTATGTTCATAACTATAGTTTATAAATTATTTTTTTCATCTCACTATTTTTACGATTCACACTCATTATTTTTTTTTCAACTTTTTAATATGAATAAAAAACTTTTTTGTATATTAGTCTACATGATAAAATAGGAAAACATCAATATGTTAAATTATATTAACAAAATTATGGATAAAATAGTGAAATGGAATGTTTTATTAATCTAACTTTATATAAGATCTCTCACATTTCCCTTTAGAGAAATTTATCTAAATAAGACTAAAACATAATGACTTTCCTAATATAGGACCAAATGTTTTTATTTCTCAATGTAGGACTTTTGGTCATTATCAAGTAGTCATTATTCAAGTAAATGTCCACCATTACTGGGCATTATTCCTCCTACTAGGTCATTATTAAGTCCTATTTATGGAATAAAAAAGTTTAAGTCTTACATTGGGAAAATCATTATGTTTTAGTCCTATTTAGTGCAAATTTTACTTCCCTTTATTACTTAAAATTTGCTCATTTTCCTATTTTTTATAAAAAAATGTAAGTCAACATAGTTTAGAGAAAAAAAACTAAAATAGAAATAAAACATAAAAAATGTAAAAAAAGTTCTATGTCTTTATTCCAAAAATAGGACTTCAATGAAAATAAAATGTCAATCATGAAATAAAAAATAGGTTTGATTACATTATGTGATATGTCTGATATTTAAAACAAAATCTTGTAATATATAAAGTATAATTACGAATATATTATTTATAATAAATACTTCATAAATAAATTGAGGTGTAATATAACCACAAAGACTTTTTAAAATTTAATATTTTTATATTTATTCTAACTTTATATTATAATTATTTTTTGCAAAAGTAGTTTTATGTATTTAAAAAATAATAATACTTTTTTTGTATAATAATAATAATAATAATTTATAACAACAAGAATTTAAAATAAATGGTTTTAAATTTTTTTTAGGTTTTTCAATTTTTTGAACTTTTTTCCAATTCTTTCTAGTTTTTCCAGTTTCTTCCAGTTTTTTCCAATTTTTTATAATTATTTCTAATTTCTTAGAACATTGAACTCTTTTTTTCAATTCTAAGAACAGTCTCTCAATAGGATAATTATTCTTTACCATACACTATTACACATCGCGGTAAATGGTTTTGATTACGTGTCATTTACGCGGGGGGCCCAGCGGCGTCACCCTCAAGTCCCTTATCTCCACGTCACCCTTACTCATTAGCGGCCGAGATCTCGTCCTTCATCTTCGAATCCAACGGCGGAGAGCTCAATCTTCCAGACGTTTCCCTCAAGCCACTGTGACGACATTTAACCATGGTTAGATATTCACTCAACCCCGATTCACTCTCTCCTCCACTGTACGGACTCCATATTTCTAGAGAGAGAGAATATAAATTCTCTGTCCCCCCAATGAATACACACACCGCAGTATATAGATAGGTATACAGAGACACAAGCTTTCCTGGTTTGTAGAGAGAGAGAGTGAACGAAGCTTCTTTTAGAGAGAGAAACTCAAGACTGGAGAATTAGGGTTTTTTCGCTCTGCTGAATCCGCGCTGTATGTGTTGACGGACCTTTTCGATTCCGAGTTTTTGAGGAAGGAGGAGGGAACTTCGAGGATCCTTAGCCTTTCTACGCCTCAGATCTGAACGCCAGGTGATTATGTTCACTTCGATTCTCTCTTCGCCTGTTAATTTTTCTTCGATCGGCTATTGAATGTCGGCTGATCCGCTTTGAATGATGGAGTTTGATGCGTGATTTGTTTTTTTGCTAAAAATGTGATTATGCGCGATTTATAGAATTGTTATAGGACTGTTACTGCGTTTTTCGTTTGTATTCTAATTTAAGTGGAGACGAATCCAGAATGAAATTTAGTTAAATAGTACTTGTTAAATCCTTTCAGTAATGTCAAAGTATTTATTGAAGGGATTGTAGTAGCTGAAATTGTCCAATGTTATGGAGGTTTTTTCTGTAAAGCTCAATTATCCGATGCCATTGATGAGATGGAAAGGCTGGATATAGTCTCAGATGTTGCATTGAATTTTGATTTCCTGCTGTGGCAACTCTCCTGCGTCTTTTGTTTCTTGGATTTGGAAATTAGAATACTTTTCTGGATTCTTATTGAGGATTTGCACACTGTTGCAGTCCGAATTAGATTTTTGATGCTCTTATCTCTCATATGGGTTTCCTGCTTCGTTTTTTTGTTGATTTTTACAGATTGAAGGTCGCTTTGGTCTTCAGTAGGCAAATGGCTCTTTCGATGTAGAAATTTGGATACATTCACTTTCTCTCTTCCTGTGTTCTGCCATCAACTGTTTTGCGATATCAGTGATTATTTTTGGTTTGCACCTGTGTGCCTCTTATATGATTGTTTCTGGATTGAGTGACTTTTTGGCTCAATCACAATCGGCTTCTGAGTTGGGCTCTCGATTGAGAGTGCGGGGTAGGCTACTCTCTGCTGTTTCCATCTCTGTTGCCGATTGTGAGATCTGTCTTTTCTGTCTTGTCTTCTCATGTCTCCTAACCTAGACAGCCCTGTTCAGACCCAAATGGCCGTGGTACCTCTACGAAGCCCACTTGTTGGGGAATACCCAGGAAACAAGAGGATGGAAGCCAAACCTACTACTGGAAGGAGACGTGTATTTGTGCAAACTGATTCTGGCTGTGTTCTGGGTATGGAGTTGGATCGCAGTGACAACGCACATACTGTGAAAAGGAGATTGCAGATCGCTCTCAATTTTCCGATTGAGGAGAGTTCCTTGACTTTCGGTGATATGGTCTTGAAGAATGACCTCAGTGCGATTCGGAATGATTCTCCCCTTCTTCTGACTAGGAACACTTTGCATAGAAGCTCATCAACACCCTGTCTTTCTCCCACTGGGAGGGATATCCAGCAGAAGGATTGGAGTGGCCCTATTGAGATATTGGGGAAGTCTACAAGCTTTGCCAAGACCAAACAAACTGTCAAGGAAATTGTTAAGGCAATGAAGGCAGGAGTTGAACCCCTTCCTGTCCATGGTGGACTTGGAGGGGCTTATTATTTTAGAAACAGCAGAGGCGAGAGTGTTGCCATTGTGAAGCCAACAGATGAAGAACCATATGCACCCAACAATCCGAAAGGATTTGTTGGCAAGGGTCTAGGCCAACCGGGTTTGAAAAGGTCTGTTAGGGTTGGCGAAACGGGTTTCAGAGAGGTTGCTGCGTATCTTCTTGACTATGATCATTTTGCTAATGTGCCGCCAACCGCATTGGTGAAAATCACACATTCAATATTTAACGTGAACGATGGTGTGAACGGAAACAAGCATAACAACACCAACAACAATGACAACAACAACAAGCGTTTTGTTAGCAAGATTGCATCTTTTCAGCAGTTCATCCCTCATGATTTTGATGCCAGCGACCACGGAACCTCAAGTTTCCCCGTTTCTGCCGTGCATCGGATTGGGATATTAGATGTTAGGATTTTTAACACAGATAGACATGCGGGGAATCTTCTAGTCAGGAAAGTTGATGGTATGGGTGGGTTTGGTCAGGTAGATCTCATTCCCATTGACCATGGCCTCTGTTTGCCTGAAAACCTGGAGGATCCTTATTTTGAGTGGATTCATTGGCCACAGGCTTCCATTCCATTCTCTGACGATGAGCTTGATTATATAGATAGACTTGACCCTATAAGAGACTCTGAGATGCTTCGATCTGAGCTACCCATGATCCGTGAAGCTTGTCTTCGCATCTTGACCCTCTGCACCATTTTCCTCAAGGAAGCTGCTTCTTATGGACTATGCCTTGCTGAGATTGGTGAAATGATGAGCAGAGAATTCCGTAGCGGAGAAGAGGAACCGAGTGAACTTGAATTCATCTGCATTGAGGCCAAAAGGCTTGTTTCCGATAAAGAATTCCCATTGCTTACCGCTGGAGTTGGTGATGACGAGTTTCAGTTTGATATAGATTGTGAAGACAGCTCCGGATTCGATTTCAGTCCAAAGATGGCCTTCACTGATTTCACTTCCAAGAATCCGTTTCACACTTCCCTGTCAAAACTGGAAGAAAGCATGGAGGAGGAAGAAGAGAGTGCCGACGAAGAGGGTAATAAGATCCCTCCCCATCTTCTCAGGTCTTCTTCTACTACCAAGAACCCGGCCGTTTCAAAGCTCTCCATGTCTCTCAAGAAAACCAGTCTCCTAGGAACAAAACAGGAAAGCTCATCATCGTCGTCTTGCCACCACCGCAGTGCAAACGAGCAGCTTCCAGCGAGCGCCAATTTTGTCAAGCTGTCCGACATGAACGAGGAAGAGTGGGGCCTGTTTCTAGAGAAGTTTCTAGAGCTGCTCCCTCCGGCCTTTGGGAAGCGGAAGTCTGTGGCGCTCGGTCGGGGGCAGAGGCAGAGGCTTGGTACTTCATGCCAGTTTTGAAGGCGTTTTTTTTTACCGTCTCTTTTTACCATCAGAGGACGGGAATAACGAGGACGTACTTCTCCAACTTGTGAAAGTGAAAGAAGGATGTGTTTTTCCCATTTCCCCCCTGGAGATGAAGAAGACTCAAGGAGTGGTGGTAGTGTTTTAGTAGGGTTTTGTAAATATTGGTGGAGGGGGTAGTGGTTTGGTGAGAGAGCCGTTTATTTCTTACACTTTTCATTTCTTTCCTTTGGCTTTGTTACCGAGAACTGCCGAGACATGTTGGATAAATAATATGGACAAGTCTAAAAAAAGGTTATGTAGATATATATGTTTGGTCTGTTTTGCTTTATGACGTTTCTAAATATCTCACTGATCTATTGCTTGTTTGAAGTCTTAAAGTGTATCAATTCTTGTCACGCAAAGGACGCACAATTTAGATTTTTAAGGCGTTAAAAGTCCCCACTTCGAAGCATGCTTTCACCACCGGTCAAAACTCTTCTTTTGATGCAACGTCTTGGCCGGCCCTCCACTCTTCTCCTTTTGATTTCTTCATTTTTTTTGAACTTTATATGTATGGAACAAAGTTACATGGCTAGGTCACCTTTTTTAAAGTTGGAATTGACATTTGTGTAGTATGATATAGGGTACACTAAATTAAGGCCCCAAAAAATAATTTAGTGCTATTTTTAAGTTTAGTTCAAATTATCTACGGAGTGTAAATAAAAGGTTCCTATAAGTTGTTTTGTATTGCTCACGTCCCATCAAGGTTTCAAATCCAAGTTGGACCATAAGAAAGATAAGGTTTTGGGGATGTTAGCGCAAGTCCTTTTCCTCAGTTGTCAATTTCTGAATGGAAAATCATGACCAATCTCACATATTTGTGTGTTCATAGATGATGTATGTTATCATACTTCAGGTTAGGTCCCTCCTCAAATAACAAACTCATACATATAGAGGCATGTATGTAGGTATCACTAGGTATGTATGTTTCTATGTAAGGCCTATATACGAGGAAAGAGAAAATTTTAAGGTCAAATTTCAGAATTATTTAGCATTTGTTTTAGTTGGGCACTCGTCCTATATTAAGAATTCATTTTGGAGTTTGAAGACATACCTCTAGTTTTTAAAGTATTTCTCTCATTCACGTTTAGCTAAATATTTATGGTACGGAATATAATTGAACTTTGTGCAAATTTTACAATTTGTCAAAGAATCAACTTAATTAAAAGCTCAAACTTGTGCTTCTGGCCCAGCCGCTAAAGAAATGTTTATTATATTCTAACACGCTCCCTCACGTGCAGGCGTAGTCTTTTTTCGAGTCATGCACGTGAAACATTATTTTTTTAAAACTAATTGGCGCTGAGTTTCGAAACTGTGATCTGTTAGTCAATAAGACTCTGTTAGCATGAAAAGGAGCCAACCCAACCAAAAGCTCAAACTTGTTGTTGTGGCCCTGGAAATGTTTAGTAAATTCTAACACAATCCATTTCCCTCCGGGTTAGAATCCACTCCCTCTATTTCATATGCATCGCGTGTGCTAGAGTATAAAACCTTTCACGTGCATTCAACTAGAAAATAATAAAATAAATTGTTATTTTGCTCAAAACACGTGGGAAATTGGTATTCATAATATTACACCAATTTTATCAAAGGGCCACAGTGTGCTCCATTTGACTCTAAGGTACATGATTTTAATGCCAAAATGGGGAGAAAATTATTGTTTGGACTTTTTGGTTGTTTGGATGGAGAAAGAAGTGAGTGAGTGAGAGAGAGGATTCTTGTGGGGCCTTCCCAAAACAAAACATTTCTCCAAATATGATGGAACCAAGAGAATTCTTTGGCATCTATATATCAAGAAAAAGAAAACTGCTTGCTTCAATGCAATAATGGCAGCAGAAAACTGCTTCCCAACATGAATACTGTATAATAAGCTGTACCCATCATTTGAAATCCCAAATGCATGAAAGTTAAAGTGACTAACCATTGAAATGGCAGATGTAAGTGGTGACGGTGATGGGGAAGACGGCGAACAGTCTCCAGACTGAAGTATTAATATGAGTGACATTGGGGAGAGCTCTGGGCATTTCAATGCTTCATGTGAACAGCTTGAAAATGGTGATTGCTGCAGTGATGATGACTGCAAGCCCAACTGCTAATGCAGATGTATGTATGTGTCTCAATGAATCTGCAAGAAAAAGTACACATTCTTGAAACCCCTTAGGCTCCGTTTGGTATACGGAATTGACAGAATTGGAATTGAAAGTCCATGGAATTCAATTCCATAGAATTGAATTTTTCCAATTCGAATTCATTTTTGCACTATCATTTCCAAATCCACATAATTTTTGTGCTATCAAACACCAGAATTGGAATTGAAGTCCTCAATTCCAATTCCATAGTTTGAATTACACGTACCAAACGGAGCCTTAGGGTCCGTTTGGTATACGGAATTGTTGGAATTGAAATTGAATTGGAATTAAAACTCCATTAGAATTGAATTCATCAATTCCAATTAATTTTTTGCACTACCAATTCCAAATCCACATAGTTTTTGTGCTACCAAACACTAGAATTGGAATTGAAGTCCTCAATTCCAATTCCATAATTTGAATTCCGTGTACCAAACGGGGGTTAGAGATATTTTTGCCTTCCACACGATACCCAATACTCGCAAAAAAGGGTTCCTACTTTCCTTTTTTAGTGCTATTGATTCTATTAAAATGTAGAGTCTCTTCATATTTTTTTTAATCTAATAACACACAAAGAACCAACGTCTCCGTCTCCGCTAGAGCTCAAATCAGGGTACGTAAACTTCCATAAGAATCCCAGGGAATGACTTCCTACCACTCAAGCGGGCAAAGAAATTCCCAAAATGTAATTTAATAACACCTAAATATGTGAATATGTGATAAAGAAGAAAAACGGCTCTTAATTGATATTTGCACTACAAAAATTACTAGACACTTCATTGCTTGTGACTAAAATTACTGTTATACTATACCCTTCTATTCTATTATGCTTGTTCATTTTCATCAATTGCTTCTTTTTTATTGTTTTGCCGTATTTTAATATTTTATTTCAAATTTTCTCCTTTTAATTAGATTTTATTGTTGGTTTGCATTCATCTCTTTTACTTCGTAAAAAATTGTACCCAAAAACAACTATTTATCAATTCTTGTTCGTAAGAAATCGTTTTATGCCCCGGAATTGAATTCGTTTTTTATATTATTCGATCGAATTTGTTTTTAGTTCTAATTATTCCAATACTAGTCTAGAATATTTAAATATACTATTTTCATAGTCAAATACTATAAAAAAGTTACAAATGATGATTGTTCCAAAAAATAATTGTTGTTTTAACTTTTTTATTGAAATGATTACGGAGTAAATACAATGAATGCAAAGTTGCAAACCAACATACTCCGTATATAAAAATCTAATTTAGAAAAGGAGAAAAGTCAAAATACGACCTGGGCCAGCCCATTAAGGGGACAAGCAGTACGACCGGGCCAAGCCCAACAATTTAAGGGGCCTAATTATATATATATATATATATATATATATATATATATATATATATATATTGAAGCCCAGCCCAGCTAGCCCTCCTATTTTTGGGCCCGTTTGGGAATAACATTAGCGATTAGAGTTAGCGTTTTAAAAAGGCTATCTACGGGCAGCGTTTAGCGTTAGGGTTTCAAAGTAATTTGCACCGCTAAAATTTTATTTAAAATGCTAACGCTAATCTGTAAGGCACGGACTGAAATGCTAGGACTAATCTCTAAACCTTCTCAATTTATTATATGAATTTGTCATGTGAAAATTTGAAAATCTTTATTTGAAATTTTTGCTGATTGTTATGAATTTGTTGTGAAAATATGAAAATCTATTAATTTAATAATTTGAAGATCTGTTTTTTTTGGAAATTTAAAGTTTGTATTTGCGTATTTGATTTCACTAAGATGTGATCAATCAATTTGCTCTAAAAAATGCAAGGAGAAATTTACGAATTCCCTGCTAGCTTTTACAGTATGTAATTATACTACTATGATTTTGTCATTTACTTATTTTCTTTTAATACTATTGGGTTAATTGTCATTTAAATATATTTAGTTTACATATTTTAATTGTTTAGACCAATAGGGAATTAGGGATAAGACTTCCAAGGCCTTTTTTTCCTGTCTCAGCCCAGGTCGTTGAAGTCTCAGGACCTGCCCTGAATAAGACATAAAACAGTAAAACAATAAAAAATCAAACAATGGATGAAAATGAACAAGCATATTAGAAGGATATAATAGTCACTTTAATCATTTTGGAAAGAGATTGAAGTGCCATTAGTAATTTTTGGAGTGTAAATAACAATAAAAAACCAAACAATGGATGAAAATGAACAAGCATATTAGAAGGATATAATAGTCACTTTAATCATTTTGGAAAGAGATTGAAGTGCCATTAGTAATTTTTGGAGTGTAAATATCAAGAGTCATCAAAAACTGCATTTCTGAATGACTAATTATACTCTGACACCATCAATAACATCATGGTATATATTAATAGTATGTTAGAAATAATCACACACAGGGACAAATATTGATTGTACTGCATCCGAGACAATGGAAATGTCAACTTTGATACCATTAGTATATGGTAATGTCACTCAAGCACAATTACATTCAATTTGCGCGGTTGGCAACGGGTGTCAAGGGGGTAAGACCCGAGTTCGATTCTTGGAAACTGCTGTGGGAGGCAACTATGCTTAGCTAGGGGTGGACACGGTACGGTTCCGGTTCCGGTACCGGTACCGCCACCCCTTGGTACCGGTACCGGTACCGGATCGGCCGGTACCAGTTCCGGTTCCGGATCGGCCGGTACCGGTTCCGGTTCCGGTACCGTTTCGGCCACCCATAATTTCTTTTTTTTTTCCTTTTTTATTAAATTTTTAAAGTATAGAATTGTAAATGTGTAATTGTTAAAAGAAAGGATGAAATAAAAAACTCTAAAAATGAAATTAATAAAGGAAAGAATGAAATAAAAAATAAAAAAAAATTAATTACGGTACCGGAACCGGAACCGGTACCGCCGGTGCCGGTACCGAAAAATGGGCACCGGAACCGGTACTGGAGTGGGCGGTACCGGTACCGGTTCCCGGAACCGGTGGACCGTCCCGGCCGACGGTAACGGTACCGGTACCGGCGGTACCGTTTCCGGTCACGGTACCGTACCGGTACCGTGTCCACCCCTATGCTTAGCATAGGGCCTCTGCAAGTACTAGGTGCAGACTCCACTCTTTGCCACCAATCTGCAATGAAAGTCCAATTTACTTCTTCTCAGTGACCGTCTGGGCGAGTCGCGGCTCATCCTTTTTTTTATATTCAATCTGTATACTTTGAGTCTTTGATACGTACCCCCATTTCGCTACCCCATTATTTTTACCAAACAAAAAGTTGTGATAGGAATTATATTTTTTTTCTTGTACTACTAATTATTTTATAAAAATATAGGTAAGTTTGATCTATACATATAGATATATACTTTCTTCATCCTTTAATTATCACTCTCTTTCGAAGGTTATATTGTGCTAAAGTTTATATCTTTTAAATTGATTTAATTTACAAATTGATATTGAAAAAAAAATACAACTTGCACACTACATTTAGTATGAATATTTGTCCAATTTTGACTTTTTGTAGTCAAAATTAGTTAAATTCAACCATTAATTAAATAAGACTGATACAGAATTAATTTTATTAGATTTATTTTTATAAAATATTTTCAAAATATTGTTTTATCTATTTAATATATCATATAATTTTTATTCAATTACACGTCAATGGTTAAAAGTATTAAACAGTTTAAAGTCAAAATCAAAAAAATACTCAGGAACAAATACTCACAAAGTGATGACGACATGCCTATTTTATTTAATCAAATGATCAATGAAAATGTATATGCCAACAAAATTTACCGGAAGTCGATAATTTAGTGATGAAGGGAATATTGTGTATATGTTGTTTTTAATGTTTAATTAGAGAAAACTTCGTAAATATGAGTAAAAGATGAAGAAAATATCAAAATATAACTAACAATTTTTTTGTTACCTAAATAAGAGTTTAAAATTGTCACTTTCATATTGCATATTGTCACAATCTTATATTGACATCAACTACTACCATTCATAATTTCTAACCACATTTATTATTTAGGAAATTAAAACAATGCAACCCTCATATTTTGATGTCATAAATAGGGTTTTCTTTAAACTTAAAGTTCTAAGGCCCACCACACTTTCCCGGACTCGCATGGCTTGCTTGTTTTTATGTGATCTGGGTCTATATATAGTTAAAAGACACTTCCCCCTTCCCCCCTGCACCAGAAGCCAATCGCCTCTCATCAGTTCCCTTTGGGAGTTACAGGTTTTCTTCTAACCCAACTTATTTGTTCATTTCCTGTGGTCAAGAGTCCGCCAATTTTAGGGTATATGTCTCAGTTTTAGTCCATTTGTTGTTTCAATTGTGTATGTCAGAGCTGTGAGAAGTGTAATGGAGAGGCATGCATGTAGCCCAGCATGGTGCAAATGCTAGAGATAGATTCAGCCAACTTCCGGTAGAGATACTTGACCATATTATGGGATTCTTGCCTATTCGACAAGCGGCTAAGGTTGCAGTTGTGTCTAAGGTTTGGAGGGACGTGTGGTCCAGTCTCACGCTGTTGTGCTTCGATCATGGCTTCTTCCGTGTTGCTGGTAAGAAATCTTCAAAAGAGGCCCGCAAAGACATCAATGCACGCTCACGTTTCCACGTAATCACGCAAATTCTCTTGCAGCATAGGGGATCGATTCGGAAATTTGTTTGTTTCTATGCATTGGCGATGACAGAAATAGTTAGGTTTCCATCGCTTGACGTGGACGAGTGGTTGGTGTTAGTCACACGACAAGGTGTTGAAGAAATCCACCTCCATTTTGGGTGTAACAAATACAAGCTCCCGGGTTGCATATTTTCGTGCTCAACACTCAAGACATTAACGCCTCAACGGTTTCTCTATTGATCCACAAAATTCCCCATACACTTTACCGAATGCTACATCGCTCTGTTTTGATTATGCTGACTTTGGTACGGGGGATCTTTCAAACTATGCTGTTCATGTTCCAAGGCTGGAGAACCTGTCGTTTTCTTGGTGTCGGGATATGTTTCACTTTGGCATTACTGCAATAAATCTTACCAGTTTGACAATCTATGGCTGTTGTAGTAGCGAAACGGGCAAGTTTCTCCCGGACAACTTGGACTAGAAATCTAGTTCCACTCTTGATATGGACTATTACAGTCTCAAGGTATATTATTTTAGCTACACTTTTTTCTTGGATTCTGATCTATATATGTATAGTGTCCTACCCCATACATTTGATGTGGTCTAACTTCATTTCCATATGATGATTTCTTAGGATTTTGTTGGCCAATATACTACAAAGGAACCCTCGCTACAAATGCCCGCACTAAACGTGGAACTACTCAAGCTATTGAATTTTTGTTCCCAGGATGATGATGAGTTAATCTCTGCATTTGTATGCTTGCTGTCTAATTGCCCAAAGTTATGCAATCTTGAGATTAGTTTGTCGGTAAATATATATATTTTTTTACTTCATTTTCGCAGTCAAAATATTGAGTAAAACCATGGTTAGGTCCCTGTTATGTTATGTGTCCCTTCACTCATTAATAACACTTCAAATGCTGACCTGTTGAGTTTTTCTTCCTCTCTTGTTGTGCGTTTATGTAGTGGGCAGGGAATATAAACAAGTGTATAGATGTCACATTTGGGAATTTGCGAAAATTCCGCAGTGTGCTACGAACACACAAAAGGCTTCTGTGTTTGAAGCTTCGCTCATTCAGAGGGTTGAGGCCCCAAATGCAGTTCGTTAAGGAGATGCTTGCCTGGCTTCCCGCGCTTGAAAAGGTTGTCATTATGTGTTTTCCGTATAAGTTTGATTGGAACAAGGAACTTGTAACTATGGAAGAAATTTCGCATTTTCCTCGTGCATCTGCGAATGCTAAAATTGTTTATCAATGAATGGAGATCTTTCCAAATTGTTTGTAGCTTAAATGTGTTTTTGGTCATTTATTTTTTTCAACACCAATTCATGTTGCAGCTGTTCATTACTGATATATCCAAAACTCTAGGAAGGTAAAATTTTTTTGGTATGTATGTGACTTTTGTATGAATAGATTAATGGCATTGACATGCCAAATGGATGGGCTTTTGAACCTAATGGAAGACAAAACTTGCTTTTGAGACACTTGATTAAAGGTGAATATTGTTGAGAGCTTTTCCGGTCGGTTCATATGTGCCGACTGTTTGTATATTTCTAGAGGGAGGAGTTCTTAAACCATACATTCAAATGAAGATTTTTGTTGTCTAGTGTTCCAAGTTCTTACTTGATTGTGTGTACCTCTAATTATTTTAGAGATGATTATTGGTTGTACTGATTGATTTTTTTGGTGACTAGTGAAAGGCTTCAAGATTGTTTCCCCGATTTTGGATTTCCACATTAAATCTTGGTGTTTCTTTATCGTTTGATTGTTTATTCATTACGGTCTTTACTATTCTTGATCGATCATATAATTTTTCCTATTTTGACAACACACAAACAGAAATATTATTAATTGCTTCCACAAGAAACAACAACAACCTAATTAAATCCAACAAGAGTAGGGTCTGGGGAGGGTGTGTCGCAAACCTTGCCCCTACTTGAAAGTAGAGAGGTTGTTTCCAAAGAGACCCTCAGCTCAACGTCGAAAGTTGCATTGCTTGACTAACTGCTACTTCATTAATTAGAGAAATGCAGACAATTTAGAGATCCACTTTGATTTATTCCATCACACACCAAAACCAAAAAATGGTGAAATTTTGGCTCCATCGGAGATGATGGAACCAATGGTTCCACAAGAAATTAAGTTGATTTTCCCAACACACACTTTACATATTTGTGTCAGTATAGATTTTTTTAACACTAATAATTGTATTATAATGTAGTGTCTTTTATTCATTTTCAGTCTATTAAAACAAAAGCATTAATGCTTAACTGTAGATTTTTTTTAACACAATTTGTGATTTCTCATTTGTGACTTGTGAGAGTCATTGTGATATCACTACCCCATCATCTTCGCTTCTAATTCAGACCATTTCAGCTTTCCCCATTTCATTCCCATTCAAGGGTGCGAATCTCAGGCCTTAATTTTTATTCTTAAATATAACTTTTATAACATTCTATATAATTTTTTAAATTGAACTAAAATAAAATTTGAAATAAAAAACTGAAAATTAAAAAAATGAAATCACAAGAAGAAAGAAACAAAATAAAAAACTTAGATTAAATTCCAAAAAACTGAATTTAGAATAAAAAATTGAAATTAAAAACCAAAATAAAAAACTGAATTTAGAATACAATTTTTTTGTATTGTAATTTCTTTTGCGAATGATATTCTGAATAATTTTTAGATAATCCAATATTATATTTCCCCTAGAACAGAAAATAAAATTTTGTAAATTATTAATGTATTTTTAAAAGAAATTGAGACAAATCTCTAACAACAGTGACCAGTGTACTGTTATATTTTTAAAAACACAATTTAAATTTAAAATTAAAAAAAGAAAAAAATAAATTTGTTTAAAATAATCTCATCTTTCATTTGCTTGCGAAAAACATGTCTTTTCAAAAAAAAATCATTAGGTGGTTGTTAGATTTTTAAGGGAGATCCGAGACTTGCATATATACAAAAAATGTGAAATTATTTTTGTTGATAATAAACAATGAACTTATTTAAAAAAAAAAGTAAAAAATGAGAGTAGTCTTAGTACATACTCTGCCCCGTCTGAGTAGAAGCTCAATCGTCTCTATCTTCTCCGTCCGGCATTTCCCGCGGGAGTTACAGGTTTTCTGCTAACCCAACTTATTTTTTTGCCGGAGCGTATGCTTAGTAAACGCCATAGATCCGATGATTGTAGAGTATTGTGGCGCCGTTAATTTCATGATTCTAATCATCCCTACACCGGACCCTTCCTGATTGATGCATGCTCAAATTGTGTGTCACAATTCCCAGTTTCTGCTGTACTATCTCTTCACGATTTCAACCCAAACCCCCTCCCGAGGCATTAGAAGAAGGTCTTTGAAAAAATTTGCTTTAATTATTCAATAAAGATAAGATTTGGTTACTTGGGTCGATCGGTTCAAGTCTGCCAATTTTAGGGTTATGTCTTAGTTTTAATCCATTTGTTCTTTCATTTGCATATGCCAGAGCTACCAGAAGTGTTATGGCGAGACGTGTAGTCCAACGTGGTGCAGCCGATATGGATCGAATCAGCCAACTCCCCGTAGAGATCCTCGACCATATTATGGGCCTCTTGCCTATTCAACAAGCTGCTAGAACTCCAGTTTTGTCTAAGGTTTGGAGAGATTTGTGGTCCAGTCTCACGCAGTTGTGCTTCGATCATCACTTCTTTAGCTATTTTAATAAGAAATATCGGCGGGCTAGTAAATACATCAAGACATCTTCATGTTTTTATGCAATCACTAAAGTTCTCTTGGAACACAAGGGATCTATCCGGAAATTTGTGTGTCTTCATTCAAAGGCTGGGACCCTAACAGTTAGGTCTCGATCATTTGACATGGATCAGTGGTTGTTGTTAGTCACACAACGAGGTGTTGAAGAAATCTACCTCCATTTCGGGCATAACGAATACAAGCTGCCGGATTGCATATTTTCATGCTCAACCCTTAGAACATTATATCTGGAAGGGTTCTCTATTGAACCACAATGTTCTCCATGCACTCTACCAAATGTTACCTCACTTCGTTTTGTACGTGTTGGATTTGGTTCTAGAGATCTTTCAAACTATGTGGTTCATGTTCCTAGGCTCGAGAATCTGTCATTTATTCGGTGTAAGGATATGTTTCACTTTAACATTACTCCTAGAAATCTTTCCAGTTTGACAACCAAGGGCTATTATAATAGCGAATCTGACAAGTTTCTCCCAGTCAACTTGGACTTGAAATCTATATGCACTCTTGATATGAACTGTTCCGATCTCCGGGTATTTTATTTTACCTAGACTTTTTTTTCCAGACTGTGATCTATTTATAGCATCTTACACCATACATTTGAAGTGATCTAACTTCATTTCCATACGATTTCCTAGTATTTTCTTGGCCAATATACTACAAAGGGACTCTCTTTACAACCGCCCGCACTAAATGTGGAACTACTCAAGCTCTCAAATTTTTGGTCCGGGGATGATGATGAGATTTCTGCATTTGTATGCTTGCTGTCTAATTGCCCAAAGTTATGCAATCTTGAAATACTTGTAAGTTTTTGGGTACATGTTATTTCCTTGATTTTTGATGGTCAGAATATTGAGTAAAATCATGGTTACGTCCTTGTTTTGCGTTCTTTCATTCAATTATGCTTCAAATGTTGTCTTGTTTTGCTTTCATGAAGTTGACAGGGGATTTAAAAATGTGTATAGATGCTACATCAGGGCATTTGGAAAAATTCCGCAGGGTGCTACGAACAAAGAAACTACTTTCCTTTTTGAAGCTTAATGTATTCGAAGAGTTGGAGCCCCACATGCATTTCATTCAGGAGATGCTTGCCTGTCTTCCTGCACTTGAAAAGGTTGTCATTATACGTCCTTCGTATATGTCTGGTTTGAACGAGGAACATGAAACTATGGAAGAGATTTCGCATTTTCCGCGTGCATCCGCGAAAGCTAAAATTGTTTATCAATTAATGGAGGACCCTCCAATATGAAACATGTGTTTTGAACACTAATAACTCTATTATAATGTAGTATTACCTCATAGATTCTCAGCCTCTTAAAGCATATAGACTTACTGCTCTCATTATAAGTCGAACTTGTGATCTCTCATTTGAGAGAGTCATTGTGATGCTGCCGAACCACATTGTCACTACATATGTTTGTTGTTCTACACCAAATATTTAGGGTTCAGGGTTTAAGGTTTCTGTTTGGGTTTAGGGTTTCCGGCCCAACAGGTTATTATATTTAGGCCTATGATGTCGTGTCCCACTCCACCTACAAAGGGAGCCTTCATGATAAGGGTCGGATCGACCAATCTACGAGTCAGGATCAACCAATGTTAGAAGAAAGTACACAAACTAAAATGACATCTAAGCGAGGTAGACCCTTTTAGGGCGAGTCTAGAAACGTGGCTAGGTTTACGAGTCAATTAGCGAGATTCAAAGTGATTGAGTCCTAGAATATAGGATTTCATAATCAAGGAAGGTTAATTGCAGCTTGTGCTTTCCAACCATAGCGTGTACTATGGAGATGATATCATTTTCTTGATAATTTAAGGCTACTATGCTTTGATCTCTCATAATTTTTTTACATTCATCTCAATAACCTACCTAATGTAAGCGTCTTTCATTGATGGTTGTAAACGTCTCAAGGCATTTTATGGTGGAGATCTTAGTTTTAGATTTATTTATCATTCTACTAATGAGATGGCACATTAATTAGCGCGTGCTATTCATTCTATAGTGGGTTTTGGGGAGTGGGTGAACTCACTTCCGGACTTTATTACTACTCTTTTATGATATCTTGGTTTTTTCAAAAAAAAAAAAGAAATACCTACCCAATGTACCCAATGTGAATCTTTGATTGTTTTTTCCAAGGAAATTGAACGTTTTTTATGTCAACCGTATAAAGAAAGCTGAAAGCTCATATAAGGACAAAAGGGAGTAACTTTGATCAAATATGCTAAATGATGTAAACATACATTTGGGCAGAATGAGTAATATTTAATACTCTTTTCGTAACATGCAATTCCTTGACTTTAGTTTTAGAGTTAAACTCAGCATTTTTACGTAGTAAAAATTAATCTAAGAGTAGCTTTTAGTTTCAAAGTTTTAGGATTTTTTTGTACCATTAAAAAATTATCTAAAATACCTGAGCTAATTGTAAACATTGCTCTCTAGCATCACGCAAATTTAAATTATTTGTTATGGGGGTTCAAAAATCAAGTTCCGAAAACTACCGTTGTTACTGAACCAAGATGAGCTTAAGACTTATCAAGAGGCAGTGGCTTAATGCCATGGGATCCGAAATAAATTTCATATACACTAATTTAGTACTGATTTTAACACCCCCTTGTGTGCCCCTCACTCCTACAATGTGTACAAAATATTTTCTCTCGTTTGCCTTCTGCTTCTTGTCATCCTTCATGTCTTTGTCTTTAAACTTGTGTCTGGATCATCACAATGTTTACTTGACGATAGATGTTCAGGTGTAGTCGAGATCGATTGTGTTTCAAGATCACCCGTTTCATGTCTCCTCCCCTAGAAACCCAGATTTCAATCAAATTTCTTTTGCTGGCTAGAGAGGATATCCAAGATTGTTACAAGAGAAAAAGCATAATCAAGCTTGGTAATGAGAGCCTTTAGATTTTACCTCCTCCATTCTTGAATTTCACAAAATCACAACATTTCTATTTTGAGCAATAAAAATCCCAAAATGACTGCAACACCCCTGCTTTACCAAAACCCATTCAAATAAAATGCAAGCATTCATCGTTCATTTTCCTCTCTCGTTGTCACCGAAGGAAAAAAAACTTTCCTCAATTTTTCATGGCAAAGCCAATGTTGCAACCTTTCAAGAACGGACAAAGTAGTATTACA
The DNA here is from genome assembly GCA_003260385.1 of Cuscuta australis. Lineage (NCBI taxonomy): Eukaryota > Viridiplantae > Streptophyta > Magnoliopsida > Solanales > Convolvulaceae > Cuscuta > Cuscuta australis. The sequence continues at coordinate 3,656,873 of NQVE01000215.1, read as the reverse complement.
GTATGTACGATGAGAACTAGAGTGAAATCTTACCAACGCACATCAGCGAACGCGTCACCAGAAATCACCACACGAGCATTTTCCATCTTTGAACAAATGGAACCTAACAGAATCTCTCACTAAAATTTCCCTTCCAGTGATCCTGGAAATGATTTTAGTTGCATTGTGACAATCAAGACACACCCTGAGATTCTTAACCACCTTTATGGGGAGCCCGGGAGGGACGAATATCAACCCAAAGGCAATAGCGAGCTTCTCGCTATGGTGGTTTAGCATCTTCACCTTCTCAGAGTCTTCAACATTATGCTGGACAGAGCTCACATCTGGAATATAACCATCCTCTATCATTCTCCTGTACAATGATTCGAGCTCTGCATATATCTTATCTGAATATGGGCTCGACTTATCATCAGCTGAGAAAACATGGAGCTTGTTCTTATACTTGATCCAACTGAACCCAGGTTCCTTTTTCACACCTCTATCTCTCATCAACTTCCTCAACCTAGCCACTTCATCCCACTCTCCTCTAGCCGCATTCAAGCTTATGAGCAAAACATAGCTGGCAGGATTCTGTGGTTCTGCTTGCAAAAGAGACTCTGCTGCCCATTTCCCAAGCTCCATATTGCCACGAGTTCTGCATGAGCTTAGGAGTGTTGCCCAACCGATTGCATCAGGTTCATAAGGCATCTTTTCTATGAAGTGTTTCGCTTCTTCAAGCTGTCCAGATCGGCTTAATAGGTCAATCATGCAAGTGTAGTGATCAAGAGTAGGTGTGATTTTATGGTCTCTTACCATTGAATCAAAATAATACTTCCCTTTATCTACTAGTCCTGCCCTACTGCAAGCAGCAAGAACCCCAACAAAAGTTACTCCGTCAGGTTGCAGGCGTTGTGTGAGCATTTTCTCAAAGAGGTCAATCGTTTCGGTGGCTTTTCCAAATTGAGCATACCCAGAAACCAATGCAGTCCAAGAGATCTCGTCTGCAAATTCTATTTCACAGAACAGTTTATGGGACTCATCTATGCTTCCACACTTACCATATAGGGTCACGAGTGCATTGGAAACCGTGATGAAGGAAATCAAGCCAGACACTAATGCTTGGCAGTGGAATTGGGCACCTTCTTCTGAGCTTGCCAGGTTAGCACAAGAACTAATGACACTTCCTAAAGTAAATTCATCTGCCTTTACCATATTCTTTTGCATCTCACAAAAGGTTTGAACAGCTTCTTCACTGTACCCATTTTGGCCATAACCAACTACCATTGCCGTCCAAGATACAACATTTTTTCTCTTCATGTTTCTGAAGACATTCTCTGCATACTTAATGTTTCTGCACTTGGAATACATATCAACAAGCGCACTACCCACGAAAATGTTGTCCATATGATAACTTCTGATTGCATGAGTATGAATCTGTTTTCCTTGTTCCAAGGCCATCACACTTCCACATGCCGTCAAAATGCTCCCAAAAGTAAACTGGTCAATGTCAAAATTTTGCAGTCTCATTTCTCTGAGAAAATCTAAAGCTCTTATATTTAGACCATTCTGTGTTAGACCGGTAATCATTGTCGTCCATGTTATAGAATCTCTCTCTGGCAAACACATAAACAACCTTTCTGACTCTTTCACCATCCCACACCTCAGAAACCCCATAATCATCGTGTTAGACAAAACCAAATTCTTTTCGGGCAACTCTTCAAAAACCCGTTTTGCCTCCCGGATTAAGCCGAATTTCGCATACATATCCGCCAAGGGACTCCCCACAAAAACATACAACTCAAACCCACACTTCACTATCTGTCCGTGAATTTGCCTGCCCAGTTGGATCCAACCATTGCTCAAACACAATATAAGCATTGTCGAAAATGTGATTCTGTTTAGATTCATCCTCCCATCCCTCAACATCAATTCATAAGCCCTTACAGCTTTACCAGCAGACCCATGGGAGGCATAACCCGAAATGATCAAATTCCAAGAAACTCCATCTTTCTTAGGGATCAAGTGAAATACTTCCTCCATTTTCATAAAGTCCCCAGATTTGGAGTATGTGGAGAGGATGGTATTCCAAGAAAACTGGTTTGGCCTGGGAATTTGATCGAACACATGGCGGGCGTACACGAAATTTCCAATCTTGCTGTATGTATTGATAAGATTGTTCAGCAAGAAAGTCTCTATGCTCGAGATGGTTTTGATTATCCGGCAGTGGAGCTTCTTTACTTGAGCATGGCTTTGGGTCTCGCAGCAAAGTTTCAAAAGGGAACAGTAATGGTTAGAAATGTGAGACATCCCGCCTCAAATGCACATCTTTCTGTGGCGGGAAGAATTAGAGCATCTCAATTCTCAAAAAGTTTTTTTCCTTCTTCACTCCAAGGTTGTAAACTTTTAGTTTTACACGAGAAAAGTGGGAACTATGAATGCAAAATTAAAAAAAAAACAAAAACAAAAAATCACCAATAGAATATTTTTGAAATTTTTTCTCTAATCTATCCATAAATTTTACAGTATTTATGTGTCTATCTTCATTTATTATTTGACATTGCTTTAAAATATTTTTGTTTTGTTAAAAAAATTTTGACGTTATTTTTTAATACTTCATCTGTACAAAAAAAATCTTACCGTCCATTATTCATAGTATCAATCTTAATTTATTTTTTTTCCTTTTACAAATTCTTTTAATTCTGCTTCAATTGTCCAATAAATTGTACTAAAAATAATTTTCAATCAAATACCGTAAATCGAAAATGCAATTTAAATTGAAAAAAGTGAGTATATCTTTTGATGTATTCTTTAAATATATAATTTTTATTTGTAAATTTCACGCCAAATTCAGAGAATTAAAAATGAACTAAAAATAATTTCTTTGGGCCGGGCTCTTATTCCACCAGACTTCAATTGACACATAAATAGTTCCTCGGTTCTAAACCCTAACCCTATAAATTTTAAGGGTTAATCTTTAACTCTTCTCAATCCGCACCGAGTAGCCCTTTGCAGCCGTGAGCTCGTGGCTGGAGAGAAGATTCGAGCAAAGGTAAAAAGGTGCAAAATTCACTGTTTTTGGCTATTTTGTTTGGCTGGCCTTCAGCTTCGTGTTCAGCTTTGATCTGTCAAAAACAAACATTTCAACAAATCCTTCATCGATTTCGTTATCGCATTCGGATATTTATTTTGACAGTACGAATTTTCGGAATTTCCGATCTGTTTCCGGTCCGAGCAATGTGATGAGGTGATAGATCTCTGAATTTCTCTATGTGGAATTAAACCAGATCATTTACCTTCAAAGTTCTCTGATTGCTTTTTGGCCAGAATTCGAGTTTAAAAAACAATGAATCTTCAGAAATTTGTTTTTGGAAATGAACAGTTTTGATTTAGGCAATGGTTGCACCAAAGAAATATGGCCTGTTTTGTATGTCTTCCTTTCAGGTCACACGAGCATGGTGCCACATTAAAGTCTTCTTTCACATTGATTTGCCAATTGAACTTTTTTTAGCATCATTTGGCAGCTACTTTGTGCATTTTAGAAGTACATCTTGTTGAAGTCTTCAATTTTGTGACCATTTTTTTGTGTACTTTTTAATGTTCAAAGGATAAATCGTGTAATTTTCTAAGAGTTTTGGGTTAATTGTGCACTTTTTTTAAGTTTAGGGGTAAATCGTATAATTTCTGAAGAGGTTAGAGTAAATGGTGTACTTTTCTATCTACTAATCATCTCCCCAAATGGCAAGTTTTGATGTCCAAAAATGGTCTTCCCACTCCATTTTTTACATTTGAAATGTCATAGTTATCTTCACTCTCCTAATTTATCATACCTTACCCACCTCATTTAGTGAATCACTTGCCCTACCAGTAAGGGGGAATTGAATATTTTTCATTGATTTTTAACATCAATTATGTATAAAGTCAATTGGGAGAAAATAATTTTTCAGGCAGGGACTCGAGAAACAATTCTGCTGGGGAAGGACAATGTCAGATGAGATCCTAATCCTTGACCATTTAAAAAATTTGTGCAAGAACAAAGAACTAACTATTTTAGAATACAACATTTTTTATGTTGGTTTTACTCTTACCATCTGTTTGTTCATTTTGTGTTTTGCACTAATGTTTTTTTCAATTTAATCTGATTACTCTCTACTTAATACTCTGTATAAATTTTTATTGGAATTAGATCAATTTTGATCATACTATATTAGGTCATATATAATTTTAAATATAATTATATTTATGTTAGACCAAATAAAATTAAAATTGATTTTAATCATATTATAATTATTTATATCAAGTGAAGAGAACATGTTCTAACTAGATTAGTAGAAAGAATTGCATAGAAGTGATCATAATATTTGAACTCCAATTTAGATAATGATATTTGCACTCCTATCATTTGTACTTCAATTTATGCTAGGTAATCCAATACGGACTTGCGGAGTATTCATTTTTCTCATGGTTAGAAATGGTTTATACTATCACAATGTGTTCGTGCAATTAAACAAATTTGTATTAGTATTTTGTACTGATAATTTTGTAACATTGTGAATTATTAAAATGTTAGTCACGTCTATGATTACAATTTAGTGCACAATTTCTAGTTTACATATACGGAGTAATTTTTTTCACGTTTATACGGCCTACAGCTCAAGAAGAATTCTTTCGTCTGTAATCTGCGTTTGCATGCCATCCCTCGTGGATGTGGATTATTTTTATTTACTTTTTTTTTTTTTTGTAATTTTTTGAAAATGCAACTTGTTATAGGGACAATTATTTGAATAAAAAGAATTTATTTATTATATAAAATAAATATATAAATAAATAGTGATCTTGAATTCATGAAAATGTATGAGAGAATGAATATGATAGTGTTGAATATAAAATTGATTAAGGTAGTATTTTGTTTAACTTGTTTTTTCTATTTACGGATTACTATTTATTCTTATTATAAATAGATTAGAATATATTTTATTATAATTGCAATAAAATCTGACTAGATCAAATTAATTTTTAAAAAATCAGATTAGATAGATTAGACATGTGGAACACAACCTAAGCCTACATATGTCAGAAAGATGACTTTTGAATTCATGAAAATGCAGAGAGAAAAATGAATATGATATTTTGAAAGAAATAATGTCTCTTGGAAGTACATTTTTTTTGTACACAACCTATTCCATAACATTTTAGTCGCCTATCTTCAAGAAATTATACCAACACAATATTTTGCCCATTCAAAACGATTGAAACAAATCTTTTCCACTCCAAAGGAGGAATTACACATTTTAGAGTAGTAAATCATTATCTGTACATTCAAATGTGGGTAAAACGTGGGTTCGCACTACATCTTCAAACTTGCTGTAAATCTGATTCTTAGGCCCCGTTTGGTACACGGAATTCAAATTATGGAATTAGAATCGAAAACTTCAATTCCAATTCTGGTGTTTGGTAGCACAAAAATTATGTGAATTTGGAATTGGTGGTGCAAAAAATGAATTGGATTTGATGAATTCAATTCTATGGAATTAAATCTCTTGGAATTTCGTATACCAAACGGACCCTTAATCCATTACCTTACCCCTTTCGCTTTCTCGAATACACCATTCCCCTGATCCCATCCGGGTCGGCCATAAAGCCCATGGACCGGTAGAACCCTAGAACCCGGGGCTCCGAATACAGCGCAATGTTCGTAACCCCTTTCTCCAACAGCCCGGCCACAATCCGCTCCACCACCGCCTTCCCCAGCCCGATCCCTTGGAATCTGGGGTCCACCACCACGTCCCATATGATCCCATTGAACACTCCGTCGCCGGTGGCCCTCGCGAACGCCACCGGCCGCCGGTCTCTCTCGCACTCCAACCACAGCATCGCGTCGGTGTGCTCCAAGGCCAGCCGCACCTTGGCGACGTCGCGCTTCGGGAAACCGACGGCGGCGAACACCGTGTTCAGGTGGTCTAGGTCGAGGCCGGCGGCGGTGGTGTGGAGGTTGAAGCCTCTGGAGTGAAGCTCGTCATCGGAGATGGAGAAGTTCGAGGAGGTTGTGGCGGGATGTGGCAATTGGGCTGCGGCGGAGAGGTTCTGGCGGCGGCGGACGGTGGTGGTTGCTTTGAAGGGGAGATGGATGCGAGGATGGCGGGGTGGAATGGCGCTGTAGGGAAGGAGCATTTTTTCATGGCTGATTTGCTTGCTCGGATTATTATAAATGGATAATTGGGTTTGTGGACAAGTAGTTGGAAAACAAATTCCCCCTTTCATTTTTTACTCACTCTAGCCCAAAAATATGCCTCACTTTGAATCCTAAAAGCCTGGGTCAATATTTTACTACGGAGTATTGAATTATCATTTTGTATCAATGTAAAACGTTAAAATGTCATCTCTTTGGACTATAACTTGAGATACATTTTTTGGCGTACTTCTAACATGGTTGATCTCAACTATTAACAGAAAGGTGCTATCGAAAGTTCAAAATCTGGTGCACGTGATGATTAGGGTCAATCATTCAAAGCATAGAGCTCTTGCGAGTACTAAGTACTGAATCTACCCCTACGTTAATTTGCTAAGATCATAAAAAAAGTTATAAGAGGGTCTTTGGGAATGAGTTTATCCTGGTAAGTTGAACTCACTCCCACTTTTAAAAAAACTACTCTCTTTTTTAGATGTTTAGAAAAAAATCTTACATTTTTTTAGACAAAAATCTTAAAAAAAATATATGGCGTATATGAAATTTAAAAAACGATTAGACAAAAAAATTAGAAGATAGAATTATTCAAAGACTAATTAGACCCACTCTCTAATAGTAGCACTTTAAAAAAAAAGATCTATTCTCTCCGTCCCCAATTGGATTACAATATTCCCATTTATTTTTGTCCCAAAAAGGATTACAAAGTGTTTATTTTTACACTAAATGTACTCTTTTACCCTCCCTCCCCTTTATCATTTCAATGTCAAATCTCACTCACCCACCTATTCCTATACTATTTGGGGGGTAATTTGGGGAAAAAAAATAATGATTTGATTCTTCCTTAATTTTGTCTAAAAAAGAATATTGTAATCTAAAAGGGGAGAGAGTACTATTCACCGGCTAGTAGGTTAAATGTAGGTTTCAAAGGCCACTGTCCATAGTTGATCACTTACTACTCATAGATTTTTCCTTTCTCATCCCACATTTCAACTTCTAGGAAAGTGATGGATGTTAAATCTCAGGAAAAATTACCCAAAATAATCCCAATTTTACCCGGTTTTTCAAAAATAATCACACCTTTCACTGTGATGCATAATAATCCCAACTTTACTGAAATTTGCCAATTTTGGGTCGCCGTTAAGTGTCTAACGGAGGGTTAACGGAAATGCCCATTTTGGGCAACAAAATGAAAGTTGAGATTATTTTTGATGAATTTTTGTTTTTTAATTTTTTTTTGAAATTTTTTATTTAAATTTTTTGAATTACTTTCTACCTCCATCATCATTTCTTTTTCTTTTTTAAAGATTAGTCTTAGTTTTAAAAATAAAAATAATAGATATAAAAAATGAAAAAATGAGAAATGTAACTAAAATGATACAAAAATAATAAAATAAATAAGGTAATCAATGGAAACTAACTTGAAATTGGTAAAAGTAAAATAAAAATATACGGGTGAGTTTTAATATTTTACGTATTATACAAAGTATTAACATATCACTACTTATTTTTTAGAAAAAATTATCTACAATAATTCCAATTTTACCGGACGGCTTGTTCTTTTAAAAAATAAGTAGTATATAAAGACCTCGTATAGTGTGTAAAATGTTAAAACCCACCACTCCGTATATATTTATTATGTTTCTTACCAGTTTCTGTTTAATTTCTATTGATTACATTATTTATTTGATTAAGTTTGTATTGTTTTAGTTATTTTTCGCATTTTCATTAATTTTTTTATCTATTTTTTTTCTAAGGTAAGAATAATCTTTAAAAAAGAAAAAGAAATGGAGGTTAAAAGTAATTCAAAAAATTTAAATAAAAAATTTCAAAAAAAAATTAAAAAACAAAAATTCATCAAAAATAATCCCAACTTTCATTTTGTTGTCTAAAACGGGCATTTCCGTTAACTTTCCGTTAGAAATTTAACGGCGACCCAAAATTGGCAAATTTCAATAAAGTTGGGATTATTATGCATTACAGTGAAAGGTGAGATTATTTTTGAAAGACATGGTAAAGTTGGGATTATTTTGGGTAATTTTTCCTAAATCTCATAACTAAATACCCCTCCGTCCCACTCTTTTTGTCCACTTTCATTTTTGCACACTATCCAATGCACTTCTTTAAATCCATTTTATCTTTTAATTTGTATATTAAAAAATTGTAAAAATTATATATTAATAATTTATATGTTAAGACAAATCAAACAAGATCACACATGACTATTTTTAGACTTACACATTGAGAGAATTTGATGAGTCAAAGTGTTTAGATGAACAGTTCCAAAAGTCAAAACTGGACAAAAAGAGTGGGACGGAGGTAGTATATATATATATATATATATATATATATATATATATATATATATATATATATATATATATATATATATATATATATATATATATATATATATATATATATATATATATATATTGCTATCCATGATCCTTGCAATGAGAAGTTAACAGGGTAATGAGTGATTAGAGATTCAGAGATTACTTTGTTACCATTTGTCCATAAAAATTGTATAAAAAAATGGCTCTGAAGAAGAGAAAAGATGAGAGAAACATGATGAGGTTTTTTGACAAAAGAGATAAGTCATAAATAAAGTATAATCTCATATAATAATAATTATATCCAATGTGTAGTATTAATTGTATCTAACACCACCCCAATCAAAAAAACAAATAAATTTAATAAAATGAAAATTCCATATGGTGCACACAAAAAATGGTGATATGATCACACAAGCACAAAAAAATGAGACCTTTTCACATGCTGTATTAACCAAAACATGCCCTTTTTTTCTGATGAACTTCACCCATGTTCTTGCCTTTCTTGATTTTAGATGACCTTTAATTATTCACTTGTTTCCTTCTTAGAAATGATCTGTTTTGGCCATAAGAACTACTCTTTGCAGCTGCCCTCTGTACATCTTCTTCTCCTCTTCCCACTCTGCTGTTCTTCTTACTTGTTAACTCAATTCCTTCTTCTTCTTCTTCTTCTTCTTCTTCTTCTTCTTCTTCCTTTTCATGTTTCTTGACAGTTTCTTTCTCAGCCCCAGACTTTCCCAGTTTCTCCCTTCCATGGATTCTCTCCAAGCTTTCATCACAGTCTTGTTGATGAACCGGACCCGATGACGCGTCTGAAGCCATGGAGTCATCACTCTCACCATTCTGATCATTTCCCTCTTCATCACAATTCATAACACTTCTTACCCTCCTCACTGCAGTGTCATGATGATGATGATGGTGATGATGGTCATAATCATCATAGCCATCATCATCATCATCATATTGATCATGGCTGGGAGAAGCAATATACATTGTCCAGCCAGATTCATTGCTGCCACAATACTCTTCTGCTCCTCCATAGAAACCAGAATGATCCATCACTTTCTACAAGAACTCAGAGGATATAAATACATATACCCTTTGATTATACCAATATTCTTGAAGTAAGATTAGTTGTTGATAAAGAATTTCCAGAGAACTCTCATGCATGAAACAGAGTCATGCTTCATATAAAACATTGTTCTGTTGGAGAACCATAAATTCCCTCTTTACTTCCTTATATACTCCTTACGTCCCACAATGAAAAGGAGAGAACGATACATTTATTTCTATGACCCAAAATAAATGTATCCTTCTCTCCTTTTCCTTTTTATATTAGGAAGGGAATATAGCTTTGTAAAGGATGAATATAGCTTTATCGGTTTAAACGGACACAAAGAAACCTACCATTACAACCATCCTTACTACAACAGCACCAAAACTCTCTCTTATAGTCTTATACATGATTGATTGGTGGCTGCCTTGTTGTACATGAAATAAGGTACATTTAGTATTATTGTTTATGAAGTGTTTATTTGAATGTAAAAACTAAAATATACTCTGGGTTACTTTTTATCCGCGACAAAAGAAAACTCTTTTTTTCTTTTGCGGTTCAGAATTTTCTAAGAGATAATACCAAATGGCTTAACAATGACCTGAAGTGGGGTGGTTTGGAAGCATTTTTTGACACCCATGAGTTAAAGTTGTTTTCTAAAGCCACCATTACCACTTTTTCTTTAACCAAACTGGTCCTTAGCATTCTTTGCTGTTTCTGCCTGCGTCATAAATTCTCAGCTGCTTTAGACAGCCCCACTCCACTTTTGGAAAGAAGTAAAGAATAAATGGTTGGAAAAACCCACATTATATTAGTATGATATTGTCTGCTTTGCTTTCGGAGTCTAAAACAGAAGATTATATTTCCAAGTTGTGGTTCTGCATCTGGTTTTATTGAGTTTAAAGGGGATAAAAGAGTCATAAAAGCCATCTTTTTTTTTGCAGTCACTGTCATCATAAAGAATCCATGTGGTCTTTAGTGGTAAAAAAGCATAGATTTTGCACTATATATTGAGTTTCTCATCAGATGATCACTATAAAGTAACTAGAGAAACATTTACACTTATTGCAGAAAGTGGTTGTGGTAGATTTGTTATTACAATCTGAACATAAATGCATGCATTTCAGTAGTGTTTAATTATATGCTGGATGGGTTTTTGTGTGCAGTTAATATTCATGGTAAATTGGACATGCAATATTTGGGTAAAAAAACAACAAACTTTAGCATTGAAACAAGACAAAAAAATATTACCTCAGACTGAGTAAGTCTGCATTGAATTTTCATTGTTTTTGGGAAAACTGTACACTTAAGATGTATAGTTACACCTGAAGAAGAATAATTACACTTCTGCCCTTTGGTTTATTATCTGTTAAGGATAGACAAGAGAGGTTAGTTGCCAGGTATATATGTTGCTATATATGTGTGTATATGTTGTGGCCATAATGCCAAATTCTTTTGTGTTGATTGCATATATATATATCTTTAACTTCTTTGATTTTTCATGGGGCCCATCTGGTGATATTACTTTGGAAGTTTCAATTATTCTTTTTCTATATAAACAAATTACTTGCTACAGAGTATGTTATTAGTTTAATTATGAAAGCGATCATTCTTTCATGATAAGCAGACTTTTTTACGTGATTGATAAACATTTTCTTAATATTATTATAAGTGCTTTTATTTGATTTTTTTTTAAAATTTGTTTCGTACGAGTATAAGAATGTCAATGTGTACCAAAAGTGCACAACATGTGATGCGGAATATTAGACCAATAAAAATCAAACTTGTGGCAATTTGGGCATATGATGTGTAATGAATGATGATGTGGATGCATTGCTTCCATTATTATACATGTGGATTCTTAATTCTTTGTCCATCAACTTATATAGTTTCATGTGGAAGCCTTTGTGACAAATCATCATTAGCATTTGTTAAGTCCTTAAAATGCCCTCCAACAGTGGCTGGCTAGCTAGGAAACATCCCAGACAAGAACAGCCAGCCTCAATTCTGCTAAAGCCCTTTTTGGTCATATATGATTATATACTGTCCCTCAATGATTAACAATGGCATTTTTTTTAAAAAAAATGAGTTTTCCTAAACTAATTTGCCATTTGGTTCAATCAACACTTTAGTATGTTAAAAAAATGTCATGAACATGAATATTTTATTTTTGAAGGGTGATTTTTTTTTGGGATTTAAAATTGTGTAGCCTCTAAATCATTGATGATGAAACAGCTGGATATATAGATATATTCTCCTAACTAATATCTGGTGCCAAACATGACGCAACACTACACAAGATGAGTAGAATAATTAAACCAGGCTGGGCATGGCTGTTATGCCATGTTATTTGGCACAACCTCACTACTAAGGTTCCCTAATTAAAGTTTCTCTTCTTCTTCTTTTTTTTATTACTATTATTATTATAATTAGGAAAAATTATTTTAAATAATCCCACTTTTTCACGTTTTTTTAAAAATAATTCCACTTTTCACTATCGCCAGAAATAATCTCACCTTTAATTTCCACATGTGTGCGAGTTGCAAGCTGCTGTTAAAAAGCTAATGGTCATTTAACGAAATTTTTGGAAAATGTCTGTTTTTCACAATTGTTTGAGGCAAATTTACTTTTTAACGAGGACCGAAAACTCACACATATGCGAAAATGTGGGATTATTTCTGGTAATAGTGAAAAATGAGATTATTTTTGAAAGAATGCAAAAAAGTAAGATTATTTGAGATAATTTACCCATATAATTATTATTACCATTATTAATTTTTATAATTATAATAATAATTATTTTCATCATTATACTTTTTATTGCTATTTAATTTTATCACTAATAACTCTGTTGCAAAAGAAAAGTTTAAGTAAGGCACCAAAAAACAACTAAACCGGCCGGTACATTTAAAAAGAAAAAATAACCCAATTAAGGCCTCATTCCACTCAGACCAGATCAGATTCAATCAAGAATTATTATTATTATTATTATTATTATTATTATTATTATTATTATTATTATTATTATTCTTAAAAAGTGAAAAAGAATAAACTTTAGAAACAAGTTAAATAGAAAACTAAGAAAATAGTCCTTAATCATTAGACGTCAGAAAAATTATTTTTAAAATATATTGACAATGTCAATCTAATTCTACTTTTAAAATACACAGGTATTGCTACATGTAATTTGAGTTTCTAATGTTTTGATCTTTTCCTACATCGAGTTGATCAACTTTGATCATGATCTAAATAAAATTAATATTTGATATTCATATACATAGTATAATTTAGTGTAACTGAAATATCTATTATATATATGGTGTTATATTAATTATAAAAAAATTTCGTAATACAAAGCACACGCTGATATTTTATAAGGATGAGATATTTTAATAAAAATACTATCTATTCTATATATTGATTATCTAAATTTAATTACTTTTTAATGTATGTAGGAATTAAATATTTATTCTAATGTATATATGAACTAATTATTAAAATATTAAATCAATATTCTTATTTCATAAAAAAATAATCATAAAATAAAAAATGTTATTACATTATAATACGAATGATTATTCTAATATTTGAATTAACTGATTTTATTTCATTATAAAAGATAATCATAAAATAAAAAATATTCATTATATTATAATATGAATTATCATTACAATTTTCAAAAGTAATTATAAAGTCAAATGAAATTATTGATTTGAATTTTGAATCAAATCATAATTAATCAGATCAGATCAGACCCGATCAGATCAGATCAAATTAGATAAGATCGGATCCAATTAGATCAGATCGGATCCAACCAGATCAGATCAGATCCAATCATATCAGACAAGATCAGATTGGAACTACCAAAAATAGGATCAGATCAAAAAAATAAGTTGAACTGACGGGAGCCTAATGCTTTATTAATTAGTTTGAGTTGTAAAAACAAAATTGGATGTTGGACGAAACTCGAAAAAGTTGGAAAATTCGAAGGAGTTGTAAGAAACAGAAAGAAGTCGAAAAAAATTGAAAAGAGTTAGGAAGAAATGGGAAGAAGTTTGAAACAATTGGAGGAAGTTGAAAAAATTGAAAGAAGTTGGAAAAAATGAAATTTGTTGAAATATTTATTATATTAAATGAATTACGTATTTTATTTAAATAATTTATACTATCAATTTTTCGCCTTTTATCTTAGTATATACTTTTGCCTAAATCATAGTTTTATTTGTGTGGCTTACACCACTCTTACTTTTTTACTTTTTAAAAAATTATTACCTCCGTCCTAAAATTAACTTCTCATTTGATTTTTCACGGTCTCCAATGCGACACTTTGACCATCAATTTCTCAATTTCTATATAAATATATTTTATGAAAATTATATATTTCAAAACTATGTTTCAAAATGAATCTATTGCTAATAAATTTATATGAAAATTCAATATATGTTTTCCGTAATATACGATCAAAATTTAAAAAATTTGACTACAAAAGTCAAATTGGGAAATTAGTTTTAAGACGAATGGAATATCACCAATCATATAATTTTTTGTTTCTTGATTTGCATTTCACTAATCCATGTAATAAAAATAAGGGGCGAATGAATCATTTTTTTATGAATCTAAATTGAATGAAAAATGGACACAAACGAGGTCTTAACCAATAAAAATAATTCTACATTGCATTTTATATATTAAAATAACAATAAAAATGATCTGAGCCTAATAATCTTAATTTTTTTATTAGAAAGTATTAGTTTCACATATTTATAATTTTTATCTACTCATGTAAAAGAATGATTTAGAAAGGACAAAAGTACTCCGTACTAGATACGGAGTAACTTTTATTTCAGAGATAATAAGTAAATCACTAAAGTATTAAAAAAATACTCCAATAAAGGTGTAAGAGAGCCATAACGAGTTACGGAGTACACACTTAGTTTGTGCACATTTACAGATTACATAATTCCAATGAAAGAAAATACTTTTTAACATTTATAGTTTGTACACAATCATCTACTATAATATTTGAGTCATTTTTTAACACATTAACATGCCACATAATTTATGGAGTATGAGATTGTAAATACTTTTTGCCATTACATTTTAATTAGTTACAATTATTCATTTTATGACTTTAATGAGAAAAAATTATGTCGTGGCTCTTTCATAGTTTGATGCCTTAATTACATAATTTTAAGCATTTCTAAACATATATCGGTAATTTTTTTTTGAGGAAAAATATATCCGTAATTAAAGTTGTACTAAAATCCATAAGTTTTTGCCTTACTAAAAGTTTGGAGATTTTACCTAAATAGTACTAAAACATAGTAAATTTCTCAAAATAATACTATATATTTTTATTTTCTAATGTAGCATCTCCGCTCATTGTGTACTAGTCATTGTTCAAGTAATAGAAATCAGCCTAAATAGGACTAAAACATAGAGAATCTCAAGCATTACTTTGGTGGAAAGGTTAGAAGCTTGTGAAATCAAGTTCTTGATGAGTTGTATTCGGATTGTTAAATTCCATTAAGTTTAACAAAGATAGTGGAATCTCAAGCACGTTCGCCTTGGGGACTGGACGTAGGCATTAGACCGAACCAGGTTATATGGTTGTCTCCTTTTATTCATTCCTTTTACTTTATTCTTTCTTTAGTTCTTCTCATGCATTTTGAAAAATTCGAGAACACATTCACCCCCTTCCCCCTCTAGAGGTGTGCAAGACGTCTAACACATTTACATTAAAAAAATCATAGTGCAATAAAATAAAATTCTTGACGTACTAAGATTCCAATTTAAAATATGATACTAATTATTTTACAAGAGAGAATATAATAGTACAAATAAAGAATTAAAAAATATAATCTCGATATTTATGTATTTATAGTTTAAAATTTGTTTTTCTTTCGTTTATATATATGTTGGACACGATTTTATTATGTGGCCTGAGTTATCATTTATATAATTAATTGATCATTGACCTAATAAATACCCTACGTATTTATTTGGTAATTATTCGATGGACGTAATTACCCTTATGACCTAATTAGGGTTTCCCCTTGGGTGTATAAATAGAGGTCATTGGGCATAGATCAACACACCAATCTTACGCCTCCTCTCTGCCTCTCTAGTCTCGTGAATCATTCTCACCTTAGCCATCATAATAATACACCCTAAACGGGAACTCGATCTGCGTGAGAATCATGACCTCATCCCTAACTACGTTTACAGGATTATCAGGTACACATGATTAAATCCCTAATTTATACTTTATGTTTAAGAATTGATCAACATGTGGTATCGGAGCATTATGTTGATAAATCAATTCCTTATTTTTTCTGAACTGTAATCGGAAATTATAAACTGTGAATTTTTTTTTGAAATACTTGTTTTTTTTCCGATCTGGATTATCACGTTTCTGCCATTATAGAGTTTCCAAACCATCGTGCAGTAGTTATAGCTTGTGCTAAAAGTCATCATGCACTTTAATCTTTCCATCTCCTAAATTTGGGATCAAACTTGAAAATTAACCATTGAGATTACCGTGTTTGAGTCAATTCCAGTAATAAAAAAAAGGGGGGTTTTGATCAAAGTTTGGATCGGAAGTTATCGTTTTATTTTGATTCAATCTCAGCCCAATAAGTATAAATTTGATAATATGTTTATGGAAATCATCCTTATTTTGATGAAATCCTCCTATTTTGGTATTTGATTTGAAACATAATTTTGTTTCCTTAAATTGTATGGCATATCTCGCTTTTGCATGATATATTCTATTTCCTTATTTATTAATATATTTTATCAAGAATAGCAAAACTAATTAAGGGATGTGATAAAATACCATTAAAAAAAATTAATTTTATTTTACTTGTTGGAAAATCTCTTGCCTTATATGCCTTTTGATTTTCTGATTAAATGGGCCCCGCCTCAACCGCTTTAACTTTTGCGGCTAATTAATTATTAACAATAAATTATAAATCATTTGACTAATCTTAAATAAAATTTATTTTTTTTTATGATTAGTTAAATTGATTTACTTTGCTTGACTTGAATAATACCTTAGAGTGCGCTTCTGCCCAAAGGTGATGTGTAACATTTGTAAAATTTATTTCAAGTCTTATTAAGCATAGTCACTTAGTGCATATCCTTAAATGGATGTTTGCATGACACTCGCCTTAAATACATAATATTTCACTTCTGTCCAAAGATGATGTGTTATAATTGTGTACTGCGAACTAAATATATATGTGCATTAAAATTTAAATGTTTCACTTCTGCCCAAAGGTGATGTGTAACATTCAAATTGCACATGATTATTTTATTATTCATAATGCTTAAATAAGTGGTCATAACCAAAGTGAAAGCCATTTGTTTAAGCAGAATTAAATTTAGTCTATTATTTTGGTGTTATAATAGACTCTTATCACAGCTTCATTACTATATAATGGTCCTTAAGTTCGCCAGTCTTAGTTCATTACCCCTTAACTTCTTCTTTTGTTATGTGTCTTATTTCTCTCATCTGAATCCACTATCAGCCCCAAATATGGGAATTGAAACATTGAACGGTGCGAATTTTTCTTCATGGAAAGATTCACTGATGCTAACTCTTGGCATGTTGGATTTTGATTATGCACTGAGAGAGCCTGCCCCTCCTACCCTCACTGATAAAAGTACTGCTGAAGATAAAATAGTACATGAGAGATGGGAGAGGTGCAACAGAATGGCTCTTATGCTCATTAAAAATTCCATCAGCATAATCATCAGGGGAGCTATTCCAGATTCATCTAATGCTAAAACATATCTGGCTTCCGTGGAGGAACAATTCAAAGCAACTTCTAAGGCACATGCTAGTACTCTTATTTTGAAGATGGTGACTACAAAATATGACGGGAATAGCGGCATTCGTGAGCACATCATGATGATGAACGACATGGCCCGTAAGCTCAAGGGATTAGACATGGAGATCAGTGAAGGTTTTCTGGTGCACTTTATAATGACTTCTCTTCCTGCATCTTTTGAAGCTTTCAAGGTCAACTACAACACCCAGAAGGTCAAGTGGTCGATGAATGAGTTGATTGCTATGTGCGTACAAGAAGAAGAGCGTCTGAAGTTGGACAAACCTGATGTGGCTTACCCCATGACCGCTAATCCAAAGAAGAGGAAGGGCAATGTCGATAAGAAGGATGTTTCTAAAGTCCAGAAACGTGATGCAAGTGCTTCTTCCAGCTCTAAGAACTCTAAAGGGAAGTCTTACTACAAGTTCTGCCGCAAGGAAGGACATTGACAGAAAGACTGTCAAGACTTTAAGGAGTGGCTGACGAAGAAAGGTAATCATCTTTACATGATACTTGAGTCCTTTAATTTAAATGTTCTAACTAATACATGGTGGTTTGACTCTGGTTCTATGGTTCATGTAACCAACTCACTTCAGGGATTTCTTACAATCCAGAAGCTGGAAAGAAACCGAAGAACATTTAAGCTGGGGAATGGAACAGAACTAGCTGTCGAAGCCGTGGGAACCTTAGAATTAATAATGAAAACTGGTTTATGTATTAAACTTTATGATACCTTATATATTCCTGAGATTACTCGGAATTTAGTATCAGGACCAAAGTTAGACATAGACGGTTTTGATGTTTCTCATGGTCATGGCAGACTTACTATTAGTTTCAATTCTCAAGTGTTTGGTCATGGTTTTCTGGATGGTGGTCTCTATAAATTAGAACTAGATGATGATTTTTCCAAATATTTGTTGTCATATAATATCAATTTGACACTAACAAAGAGAAAACGAAAACGAGACTTAGAAACTTCATCCATGTTGTGGCATCAACGCTTAGGCCACATTTCACGAGAACGTTTATCTAGACTCGTGAAGAATGAAGTGTTACCATCTCTCGATTTCAATGATTTTGGAACATGTGTCAAATGCCTTAAAGGTAAAATGACATCAGTGAATAAGAAAGGTGCCACTAGGAGTTCTAATTTATTAGAGCTCATCCACACTGATATTAGTGGTCCTTACTCTATCGCTGGCATAACTGGACATAACTCATTTATCACTTATATTGATGATTATTCTCGTTATATGTACTTATATCTCATTAAGGAAAAATCTGAATCACTTACAACTTTTAAAGATTATAAAACTGAAGTTGAAAAACAACTTGATCGTCAGATAAAAGTTGTAAGATCAGATAGAGGAGGTGAATATTATGGTAGACATACTGATGTGGGTCAAGCTCCTGGTCCATTTTATGAGTTTTGTAAGGCCCAGGGGATTGTTAACCAATATACCATGCCCGGTACTCCTCAGCAGAATGGTGTTGCTGAGAGAAGAAATAAGACCCTAATGGACATGGTACGCAGTATGTTAGCCAACTCAGGTTTACCTCTATTTCTCTGGACCGAGGCCTTAAAAACAGCCGTTCATATACTCAATAGGGTTCCTTCTAAAGTTGTCCCTAAAACTCCTTATGAACTCTGGACAGGAAGGAAACCGAGTCTAGATATATGAAAGTATGTGGTTGTCTTGCCGAAGCTAAACTATATAATCCCTTCTTGAAGAAACTCGACATGAAAACTGTAACTTGCTACTTCATTGGTTATCCTTCTCACTCAAAGGGTTACAGATTTTATTGTCCTTCCCACGTCACTCGCATTGTAGAAACCAAAGATGCTCATTTCCTTGAAGATTTTAAGGTCAGTGGGAGCAGTGAAAACCCTTATGATGAATTGCTAGAAGTACAAGACGCGGGGGGGAGAGACTTGTCAATTACTTTACCTCCAATTACTCCTCTTGTACTCAATTCCAATCCGCAGGACACTGCACCACTTCCTACTCCTAATGTACCTGGAAATGAAGACACCTCAAATAATCACCATCAAGACAATGCCGCCAATGCTCAACCCGATAATTTGCTCAGGAGGTCATCTAGGTCTAAAAGGCCTACTAACTTTGATGATTATGTTACCTACCTGACTGAAGCAGAAATGGATGCTGGAAAGTTTACTGATCCTACCTCTTACAATGAAGCCATTAACAGTGATCAGTCTTCTGAATGGAATAAAGCCATGACTGAAGAGCTTGACTCCATGAAGAAAAATGATGTTTGGGATTTGGTTGAATTACCCAACGGTGTAAAACCCGTAGGATGTAAATGGGTCTTCAAAACAAAACTGGACCCGAATGGAAACATTGAACGCTACAAAGCGAGATTGGTTGCAAAGGGCTACACTCAGAAAGAGGGAATTGACTATCAAGAGACCTTTTCTCCTGTCTCTCGAAAGGATTCCTTAAGAATCGTTATGGCCCTTGTAGCTCACTTTGACTTAGAGCTACATCAGATGGATGTCAAAACCGCTTTCCTTAATGGTGATTTGGATGAAGAAGTGTTCATGAAACAACCCGAAGGATTCAAATCTGAAGGTCAAGAGCACCTAGTCTGTAAGCTAAAGAAATCCATATACGGGTTGAAGCAGGCATCACGTCAATGGTACCTAAAGTTGCATCAAGTCTTGAAGTCAGAAGGTTTCATAAAGAATCAAGTGGATCAATGCACCTACCTCAAGATGAGTGGGAGCAACTTTACTATACTTGTCCTTTACGTAGATGACATTCTATTGGCAAGTAATAGTTTAGACATGTTGCATGAGTCCAAGCGCTTACTCTCGCGTAATTTTGACATGAAAGATCTCGGAGAGGCTTCTTATGTTATTGGCATCAAAATACACCGAGATAGAGTCAATGGTATTTTGGGATTATCTCAAAAGGCTTACATTGAGCGTGTCCTTACACGTTATAACATGCAACATTGCTCTCCTTCTGTGGCTCCAGTAGTTAAGGGAGATGTTTTCGGTTTATTTCAATGTCCGAAAACAGAGGTTGAAAAAGAACAGATGAGAATGGTACCTTATGCGTCAGTAGTAGGAAGCCTTATGTATGCACAAGTCTGTACTCGTCCAGATATCGCTTACATTGCTGGAATGTTAGGTCGTTATCAGACCAATCCTGGTCTTGATCACTGGAAAGCAGCTAAGAAAGTTCTTCGATATCTACAAGGGACAAAAGACTATAAACTGATTTACAGAAGGAGTGATAATTTAGAAGTGGTTGGTTATTCTGATTCTGATTTTGCTAAGTGCAAAGATGACAAGAAATCCACTTCAGGGTATATTTTTATGTTAGCTGGCGGACCTATCTCGTGGAAGAGTCATAAGCAAGAGTTGACTGCAACTTCTACAATGATGGCAGAATACATTGCGCTGTACAACGCAACCTGTCATGGGATGTTGCTCAGAAACCTCATCACTGGACTCAAAGTAGTTAATTCCATCTCTCGACCATTGAAGCTTTATTGTGATAACTCAGCCGCCGTTAGTTTCTCGAACAGTAACAGTTCGACTGGCGCTGCTTTATATCTTGATACAAAGTACTTGTTCGTACGTGAGCGAGTTGAGGAAAATAAACTTTGTATTGAGCATATAAGTACTAAGAATATGCTTGCGGATCCAATGACTAAAGGTCTCCCTCCTAAGATTTTCGAAGAACATGTTTCGAATATGGGGTTATTTAAATGCATTATTTAGTTGCATATTGTACTTGCTTACATTTAATAATAAAATTTCCTCATTGTTTTGTTTGTTTTGTCTCTGAATGTGTCTATGCATGCCTAAAGACATATAGACAACATTTATATACAAAATAATGTTATGGGCTTAATTGTCAATTTGATCCTTAGCTTATTTAAGTTTTAAATTTGGTATTGTAGTATGATTAATGGGGGTCTTGAATTGAGTTTCGATTCAATGACTGTATTTCTATGCTACAGTTTCGGTTTAGAACTAAAATGAGTATTAAAATCTGATCAGACTTACCTAATACTCATCGTAAATGATTACTCGGCCAAGTGGGAGAATGTTGGACACGATTTTATTATGTGGCCTGAGTTATCATTTATCTAATTAATTGATCATTGACCTAATAAATACCCTACGTATTTATTTGGTAATTATTCGATGGACGTAATTACCCTTATGACCTAATTAGGGTTTCCCCTTGGGTGTATAAATAGAGGTCATTAGGCATAGATCAACACACCAATCTTACGCCTCCTCTCTGCCTCTCTAGTCTCGTGAATCATTCTCACCTTAGCCATCATAATAATACACCCTAAACGGGAACTCGATCTGCGTGAGAATCATGACCTCATCCCTAACTACGTTTACAGGATTATCAGGTACACATGATTAAATCCCTAATTTATACTTTATGTTTAAGAATTGATCAACAATATAAATTTTAGACTCTAAACTCTAAAAGAATGACATATATCTAGATTCTAGACTACAAATTTAAGTTTATGTTTCCTCGATGATTTGTGGTTTAAATTTAAAAATATATTATTTTTAATCATTTATTATGATATGATATTTTTAATTAAATTATACTCCTTAGAACACAATTCATAAAAAAAGTCACAATGATACATTCCTCCATCTATTAATTTCTTTCATATTTTGAGTAATGGGTAAGATTTCATATCTTTTAAAATTTTATTTACAATTCAGCATATGAATATAAAGTATAAACTAGTGCATCACACGTGCGATGCAAGGAGAGATAAGCTTATCACAAGTTCAAAAAGATATGAGAATAGTTGATATTGAATATTATTTAATAAATAGGTAGAGCAGATTTGTCCATCTGCTTACATATATTATTATTTATTTAATTCTAAATAAAACTACTAACATAAAGAATGTGATCTAAAGTAGATTATATTTAATACCTACTATTCAAATGCAGTAAAGTAAACAACGTATGTTTAACATCAATCATACATTCTCAAAAACCTCCTAGTAAACTACATTAGCTGTAGTGTTACATGGAGTATTATCAGAATTACATATCATTATTTTTAATCCTTAAACAGAGATTCGTACCCCTGCATTGCACGGGGAGAATTTTGTTATTATATTTGTCATTTATTAAATTCAATTAGTAGTGTAATTTATAATGAAAAAATTTTCTTCTATATAATTTAGGAAATTTCAAAGACAAAGATAATATTTCTACATAATGAATTATTGATAATTAGAAAACGGATTACATATTATAAAAACATCACAAATGACACATGTATATTTTAAAAAATTGACTATTACAACATGTTTCAAATATTTTGGAACACTTCCTTAAATACAACATTAGTAGTATGCTCGACTTTATTATGTGTTATGTCACGTGAACGAAGTACAATCGAGATGTTGAGGGAGTAGAGCTGGTCTCAATGGGAATACGGGCTTTGTTTTACGAGCTTGAACTACAACCAAAATAACATTTTAAACATTAATGATAGATAATTGCTCAAAAAATGCTCCAAATAAGCTATAATAAGCAATAAATTTAAATGATACGTGAGTATCCATTTGTTACATCACTTAAAGGAGAACAATCAGAATTTGTTACTGTGTCTTGACTTGATGTACAAATTCTTTTTAGACTTTTTCTGTCCTTGAGAAATCTATTATAAACATATGAAGCATAAATTAATATTGGTCTTCAAAGATTACATATATTTAGAATTTATTGATGTATTAAGAATTTATAATAACAAGAGGATATGTTGATTACCATTGTAGCCTTTACCTGTTTTATGCAACTTGGTCAAGAGGTCGAAAATCAACATATCTATTGCACTCTCTTGGGTAAATCCATATCTTATGAGATTTTGGTTTGCAATGTAGTGAGCATTTTCTCTTTAAAAATAATGAGTAGTCTATGCTCTAGGGAAGACATCTTGAATTAGTATAATTTAATTAATCTTTACAATAAATTTAGGAAATAATGAATTTCCTATAATTACGATTTTGAATTTAGAAAAATGCATTGAATGAAAAAATAGCATGGGAAAATAACAATTAATGATTATATGTAAACATTTACATCTATATAAATTTTGTTTTATTCGACTAACACCAACTTTAAGTGAACTATCACCTTGCAATAAATTCATGTATTGGACTATAAAATTAGTTTAAATATTTATTTGTTACTCATTATGTCCTAATTTTAGGATCCATTTAATTTTTTTGGATATATTTCTAAAAATCAATTAATAATTACATTTTGAAGCATAATAGAGGTTTATATAAAATAAACATTTTAATTGTACTCATTATAATATTGGAAACTTTAAAAAAATAAAAAAGGAAGCCTATTTATTTAGGACAAAGAGAGACTCAAAATCAATTAATAAATTACTCATTTCGTCACAATTTAAATCACTGTTTTTGGGTTTCAACATTTCACTCAATTTAATTTCAAATTATTTTTTATGAAAAAAGGTGTAGAATTAAAATTCAAAAATTACATATTCTATAATTAGATTAAAAGATCTACAAAAGTAATGGAGACATGACTATACTATTAAATCAAATTGCAATTGCAAAATCAAATAAAAAAGAAAGTAATTGAAGTTTAATTGTGAGAATAGTTCAAATACAATTTAATTATAGTTTGAGAGAGTAAATTATGTTCATATAATTTATCCATGTTTTTCCGACCTAGTAAATATTAATCCAATAAATATACTCCCTCTTCTTGAGTATTTGTCTATATGTCCATATCTGACTATTTTCCATCAAACTTGGTAGGGCTGTAAATGGATAATCGAAATTTTGATAAACGGATGCGGATCTGGTAATTATGGATTCGATCCGTTTAAAATCTGATCCGTGTATACATCCGTTTATATATTCGCATATCCGATTATTCGATCCGTTATACCGAATATAGGTAATAAAAAATTATCCGTAGTTAAAAAAAATTATCCATAGTTAAAAAAAATAATCTGTAGTTTAGAGCAATTGATATTTTCATATATACTCCTACTTTTCTAATTTCTACCAAGCCCACTATGCCCAAATGGCCCAAAACTAAATCTTGATTCTTTGATTATGGACAACTATTGAGACTTAGGGGCTGTTTGTTTCAGTTTCTTAATGGTTCAGATGTCTGAATGGTTCAGCACTTAATGGTTCATACTGTTTGTTTCAGCCTCTTAATGGTTCTGATGTCTGAATAGTTCATACATTTGCCTCTGAATGGTTAAGTATTATACAGAGTCTGAATGGTTAAGACATCTTATTTGAATTGATCAGACATTTGCCTCTGAATAGTTAAGCAATATAATACTAGCTCTTAATGGTTCAGAACTCTTACTTGTTCAGCACTTAATGGTTCAGACCTCTTACTGGTTCAGCACTTAATGATTCAGACCTCTTACTAGTTCAACACTTATATATTCAGAAGTTGCCAAAACACTCCTTTATTCATTAAGGCCTTGTTTGGATCTTGGCAGTTGACTGTTGGCTGTTTATGTTAGCTGGTTTGAATGGCTGATTGAGTTAGCTCTTTTGACCGGCTGTTTCTGTTAGCTGTTATATTTTAAGTGTTTGGCAACCTTAGCTGTTTATAGTTAGCTGTTTGTAAGTAAAATTACATAAAAGGACATTCCTCCATTTATGTTAATTTGTATGTAATTTTAAATTTTTCTTTAATTTTCATAAAATACGTACATTATACAAGCAAATACTCTGGACATCCCTACATCCTTTTTTTGGACAAAAAAGGCTACTTCATTTTTTTTATAATTTAAGAAATGAAAATTTACATTTAAATTTTATGAGTAGACTTTTTTTGTATTTATTTCATTTGTCATTCTACAAATAACCACCGTGCATGGTATATTTTATTTTATAGTTTTTTTAAATATCATAACATAAATATATAAAGATACTCTACACCAACTTTAAATTAAAAACATTAAATAAAAAATTACACGAGACAAGCATCACAATCTGAAGTATCAAATACTTTTTGAGACGACATGTGTAACGCCCCGAAATCTGGCCCAAAAGAATTAATTAAATTGTTAGAGCAATTGATTACGAATTGGGCCCAATAAGAGGTTAAAATTATAATTTGGATTTTAAGCCCAACTTTTATGTCATCTCGTAGGAAATATTTTTGTGATTGCGTCGGTTCAGACGGCTCGCGAATCGGAGTTATGGAACTCAAGTTATGACCATTTAAACAGGTATTTTGGGTCCGAAGCCCAATCCTTTTTGGAATGGGACCATTAAATAAACCTAAACCACACAAACCTTATCTTATTTCTCCTTCTTCGATTCTTCTTCTTCGTCCTTCTTCTTCTTCCTTCTTCTTCTTTTTCTTTCTTCTTCTTCTTCTTTCTTCTTCGTCTTCCCCAGTCGTCCCTCGATCGCCGCCTGATTGCAGCAGCCAGCCGCCGGTCGTCCTCTGCCGTTCGACCACGCCGGGGTCGCGCAAGCCAGAGCTCCTCGCCGCAGCCAATCGCCGCCGCCCCGTCGCTCACCGCCAGGTCCAGCGTCGCCGACCACGGTTCCCAATCTTCGAGCCGCGGTCGTCGCCGAGCTTCCAGCGCCGCCACGCCAAACGCCGCTGCTTCGCCTTCGCCGGAATCGAGCGCCACCGTCGAGTGCAACGCCGCTGTTTCGCCTTCGTCGGTCGTCCTCCGCCGTCGATTGCAGCGCCGTCAGTCGCTGCTCATCGCCGTCGAGCTGCCGCTCCGCCACTGTCGCCGGCGTCCGTCACCATCGCCGCATCCGGCCGCTGCCCCGAGTTGATATCGCCGGCAGATTAACCTCCACGCCGGATTGATCGGTCGATTTCGTATTTTGACTCGATTTGACCCGTTCGGTTGATTTCGTTGATTTGTCTTCCGTTCGAGCTATCGATTCGATTTCGACGTAATCCAGGTCCGTACTATGAAGTTAATAGCATTCAGAATAGATTTAATGGTTTGGATCGTTATATGTGTTTATGCTATAATTTGGCTAAATTGGTTAATTGAATTAAATTGATTGTTTGAATTGAATTGTTGAGGATTGTGAATTGACTGAACAGGTTTGACTTTGACTTGGGTTAGGTCATGTTTGACCTAGGCTTTGACTGGATATTCTGTTGTCGTAGGTTTGACCGGATGGTTAAATCCAAGACTTTAATGAATTAGTTAAGTTAATTAATTAATTCTAATCGGTGATTAAGGTCAATTGGTTTATTGTGTTGAACATAGAAACTGGCCATCGCTCGGGCGGCTGCAGGGCCTGGTCAGTGAGGTTAAGACGTGCGCACGAGGGTCTGCGATCTTGGGTTTGAGGCCATCGCCCGAGGGTCCTACCTCCACCGAATTGAGGCCATCTTCGGTATTACGGATTGAGGCTATCTCCGTCATAGGCAATAAATGTTAAGTGGTTTGACTTTGGTGAAAGTCTAAATTGGTTTGACCGGTGGTCAAAGAGTTCATGAGAAACCCGTAACACCTAAATCGTTTTGAAAAGAAAGAAAATAAGTTGACTGTTGGTCAACCGTCTAAAGAACCGAATGTAAAGTTGAATTGATTTTTATTAAAAGGATAAACATATGCACGATCTTAATTGTTGAATTATTATGTTTATTCTTGTGCTACAATGGAGTACCACTCAGCGTCAATGCTGAGCGGATAACGTTGTTTTCCTTTTTGCTGTCCGTAGGTGAACAGACAGATGAACCTAGAGCCGATCCCAGAGGGCATTGAGGAGGAGATGTACGATGGCGTGGCTGTCTCTTTAATCTGTTGATATGCTTTATTTAATTAACTTTAATGTTTATTACGTTTTCGGGCAAGATCCCAAGTTGTTTGACTTTAAAAAGGCTTCCGCATTATTTTAAATTACTCCGATGGATTTTTATATGTATTGAAAGAACGTTTGTTTAAAATTGTTCTAAAAATGTCGCAAATTCGGATACCAATTCAGTGGCACACCGGTTCGCTGTCTCACGGGTTTGGGTCATGCGGGTTGGGGTGTTACAACATGAGCATTAAAAGTGACAAAAAATCAGACAAACTCTCGAGTTTTTACTAATGAGATCTTTTCGCCATCAAACTAGAAGTGATATTATTACGGATCTTTCTCATTTCCTGACTTCTTATCCTCATCTCATTATTTGCAACTTGGTTTTCAACATCTTCAAACATCATAAAAAGTGTCACCATCATAAATCCCACGAGGTGGCATAGGCATATAAATATCATCACCCTCACTACCAAGATTATCATGAACACCTGCACCAACTCTACTTTCGTCATTTTCACCCTCTTGAATGTGACTTCCTGGAGTGTACTTATTATTTCCTTGTGTCGAACATGAAAAAATCTGCTCCAATTTCACTTCTAGGTCAGGTTCAATCCCTTCATCTTGAAATTGTTCAACATGAAAAAATCTGCTCCAAGATCACAAAGGATGTAAACCGATTCTTTTGACCAAATAATCCTTCCACCTTTGTTGTCATTGGTGTTTTCATTCTCACTTTGAGATCCTTGGATACTTTCGTTATGACAAGGAGCCATAATCTAACACTAAATAAAATTTAAAGTTAAAAGTTTAGATAAATTTTACAAGTATATTGATTGATACATATAACTTCATTTGTTTGATTCATATACAATTTCAAAGCAATTTGGGTCTAGGTTATTTGTTTTGTGATTTATTTGAAAACTAAAACTAGACAACAAAAAGTAGAACAAGGAGAAGCTGATCGCTCGGAGTTGGCGTCACAGATGTTCCGGAAGGGAGCATATGATTGGTGGAAGCGCATTGACCAGGATCCACACACGCCCAAGCCGTGGACCTGGGATCGCTTTGATCGAGCCTTCACGAAGGAGTACGTCCCCACCCGGTACCGCGAGGAGAGGCGCGATGAGTTCGTTGCGCTTAAGCAGGAGGGGATGTCACTGTCTGAACTGAGACAGAGGTTCGACTACTTGTCCCAGTACGCGACGAGTCTGGTCTCCACTCCGGAGGATCGTTTGAATGAGTTCGTCAAGAAGCTACGGCCGGACTTAAGGCCGTACGCCGCACTGATCACGACGACAGATTTTAATGCGGCGTATGATTTGATTGTGAAGACGGAAAAGAGCTTGGACGATCTGCAGGCAACCAAGAAGGAGGATCGAGCGACGAAAGAGCCGCGACCCGCGGCCAGCACCGGGCCGAGCGGGAAGAGATTTGGATTCGGGGGAAAGAGGTACGAGAAGGGTTCTTCGAGTGCGCCGCCGCCTAAGAGGAGTAAGTCGAGGCCGTCTCCGTCGGCTGCCGCTAGCAACTCGAACAGAACGAGGAGCCACCCGCAATGTGTACATTGTGGTAGGCATCACCCGGGCGAGTGTTGGCTCGCCCAAGGCTTATGTTTGGGTTGTGGTCAGCCAGGGCATTTTAGGAGGCATTGCCCGACAAACCCTAGCAGCGAGCCTGTTTTACCTAGAGCTCTAGATCAGCCTGCCGCATCACATCCAGCACGGAGTCAGCAGTCTACGGCCGCAAATAATCAGCAGAGACCACGTCCGCAGCAGTCAGGCCGGGCACCAGCGCGTACCTACGCCATGCATGGGCGCACAGATCCTAGTCCCGATGTTATCTTGGGTACGTTCATACTATTTGATTCGGTTATGCATGCCTTGATCGATCCGGGTTCTACGCTCTCCTATATCTGTGTTGGCATGCCTGCTAATTCTGCGATTGTGAGGAGTGACCTTGAGATACCTACCGTTGTATCGAATCCGCTAGGACATAGCATGCGTCTTCATCACGTTTATCATAGATGTCCGTTGTCCGTGCAAGGGAAGCAATTCCCTGCAGATTTGATAGAGCTACCACACAAGGAGTTTGACATTATCCTTGGTATGGATTGGCTCACCGAGCATAGAGCAGTGGTCGACTGCAGTTGTCGGACCGTACGGCTGAGAGCCGAGGACGGTAGCGACGTATTACTCTCCGGGGAGGTGTTCCCCAAGGCTCCCAAGTTCATATCATCCTTGAGCGCGAGGCGCTTGATTCGCAAGAAGTGCGAGATGTTCCTGTGTCACGTTCAAGATATGCGAAAAGAATCGCCACGTCAGCAGGACATTCGTACGGTTTGCGACTTCCCCGATGTCTTTCCCGAAGACCTACCTGGTTTGCCTCCGCCGAGAGAGGTAGAGTTCTCGATCAATCTCATTCCGGGTACGGAACCCATATCCGCTACACCGTATCGTATAGCACCTGCCGAGATGAAGGAGTTGAAGGCTCAGTTGCAAGAGCTACTGGAAAAGGGATTCATCCGACCTAGTGTTTCCCCATGGGGAGCACCGGTGTTATTTGTTCGAAAGAAAGATGGATCCATGAGACTTTGCATCGACTACAGGAAGTTGAACAAAGCCACAGTGAAGAATCGTTATCCATTGCCTCGCATCGACGACCTGTTTGACCAGCTCAGAGGAGCTACAGTATTCTCAAAGATTGATCTGCGTTCTGGATACCATCAGATTTCCGTTAAGAGAGAGGACATTCCGAAGACTGCTTTTAGAACACGCTATGGACATTATGAGTTCTCAGTCATGCCTTTCGGATTGACTAATGCCCCGGCAGTGTTCATGGAGCTTATGAACAGTGTGTTCCGACCATACTTGGACCAGTTCGTAGTAGTGTTCATCGATGACATCTTGGTTTATTCACGGACTCAGGAGGAGCATGATAGACATTTGCAATTGGTTTTGAGTGTGTTGAGAGAGCACAAGCTGTATGCAAAATTGTCCAAGTGTGAATTCTGGTTGACTGAGGTGACATTCTTAGGACATGTCATCTCTGCCACCGGTATCCAGGTAGACCCCAGCAAGATTTCAACCATAGTGGATTGGAAGACTCCGCGGAATGTTCGTGAGGTGAGGAGCTTCCTTGGGTTAGCCGGTTACTATCGTCGATTTGTTAAGGGCTTCGCCTCGATGGCTACTCCATTGAACAAGCTACTGCGTAAGGACATCAAATTTGAGTGGACAGAAGCGTGCCAGCGCAATTTTGATCAACTGAAGGAGTGCCTGACCCAGGCACCAGTCTTGATTCAACCTACTCCTGGCATCGAGTATACCATCTATAGTGACGCATCTCATAACGGCTTAGGTTGTGTACTGATGCAGTTGAGTAAGGTAGTGGCCTACGCATCGAGACAGTTGAAGACTCACGAGGAAAACTACCCGACACATGATTTAGAGTTGGCAGCCGTGGTGTTCGCCTTGAAGATTTGGCGCCACTACATCTTTGGGGAGAGGATTCACATCTTCACCGACCACAAGAGTTTGAGGTACCTACTCACCCAGAAGGAGCTGAATCTTAGACAACGCCGATGGTTGGAGCTGATCAAGGATTACGATTTAGTCATTGAGTATCACCCGGGCAAGGCTAACATCGTGGCCGATGCTTTGAGCAGAAAATCGTTAGCCGAGTTACAGCTTCAGTCTTCGTTAGAGCAGGAGATCCGTAGAGCACAGAGAGGTGATGAGTTTTGTCAGAAGACTCGAGAGTTAGTTCCTACAGGAAAGAGGCTCGAGTTTGCAATTCGCGATGACGGAGTCTTGTACTATCGTGAACGCCTAGTGGTGCCCCGCGGTGAAGTGAGGGATCGCTTGTTACGCGAGGCTCACGGAATCGTTTACACTATGCACCCGGGTAGTAACAAGATGTATCAGGATTTGAAGAAATCCTATTGGTGGCCAGCTATGAAAAAGGAAATCTCCGAGTTCACTGCGCACTGTTTGACTTGTCAGCAAGTCAAGGCTGAGCACCAGGTTCCGACAGGGTTGCTGCACCCTCCTACCATTCCGGAATGGAAGTGGGAAAGGATCACTATGGACTTTGTGATAGGATTGCCACGATCTTCACGAAAGAATGACGCCATCTGGGTCATTGTTGACAGGTTGACGAAGTCCGCTCATTTTCTACCCGTCAGACGTGACTCTTCCTTGGACAAATTGGCAGACTTATACGTTAGAGAGATAGTTCGGTTGCACGGTGCACCGCTGTCAATCATATCTGATAGAGATCCCCGGTTCACTTCGAAGCTCTGGAGAGGACTTCAGAAGACTTTTGGCACAACTTTGAACCTTAGTACGGCATTTCACCCTCAGACCGATGGCCAGTCTGAGAGGGTGATACAGATTGTCGAGGATATGATGCGAGCTTGTGGGATTGACTTTGGAGAAGATTGGGAGCGTTACTTGCCTTGATGGAGTTTGCATATAATAACAGTTACCAGGCGAGTATTCAGATGGCTCCGTATGAGGCACTCTACGACAGAAAGTGCCGAACCCCGATTTGTTGGACAGAGCTTAGCGAGCGTAAGCTCGAGGGACCAGATATTGTGTAGGAAACCAAGGAGAAGGTTCGTGTGATCCGAGACCGACTCCGCACTGCTTCGGACAGACAGAAATCATATGCAGACTTGAAGAGACGAGACATAGAGTACAATGTTGGTGACATGGTATTCTTGAAGGTTTCACCTTGGAAGAAGGTCCTACGGTTCGGGAAGAAAGGGAAGCTTAGCCCTAGATTCATTGGACCCTACCGCATTCTAGAGCGAATAGGACCTGTTGCTTACAAGCTAGAGTTGCCACCAGAGCTGAACAGGATTCACGACGTCTTTCATATCTCCATGCTACGTAGATACCGTTCAGATCCGACTCATGTGTTGCCGACCAATGCTGTAACCCTCGACGAGAGTTTGTCTTACGAAGAAGAGCCAGTTAAGATCTTGGCGCGCGAAACTAAAGTACTAAGAAATAAGACGGTACCTTTGGTAAAGGTACTATGGCGTAATCATGCGGTGGAAGAAGCAACCTGGGAGACCGAAGAATCTATGCGAAATCAGTACCCTCATCTCTTCGACGACCAATGACTCAGGTAATTTCGAGGACGAAATTCTTTTTAAGGGGGCGGAGAAATGTAACGCCCCGAAATCTGGCCCAAAAGAATTAATTAAATTGTTAGAGCAATTGATTACGAATTGGGCCCAATAAGGGTTTAAAATTATAATTTGGATTTTAAGCCCAACTTTTATGTCATCTCGTAGGAAATATTTTATTGATCGCGTCGGTTCAGACGGCTCGCGAATCGGAGTTATGGAACTCAAGTTATGACCATTTAATCAGGTATTTTGGGTCCGAAGCCCAATCCTTTTTGGAATGGGACCATTAAATAAACCTAAACCACACAAACCTTATCTTATTTCTCCTTCTTTGATTCTTCTTCTTCGTCCTTCTTCTTCTTCCTTCTTCTTCTTTTTCTTTCTTCTTCTTTTTCTTTCTTCTTCGTCTTCCCTAGTCGTCCCTCGATCGCCGCCCGATTGCAGCAGCCAGCCGCCGGTCGTCCTCTGCCGTTCGACCACGCCGGTGTCGCGCAAGCCAGAGCTCCTCGCCGCCGCCCCGTCGCTCACCGCCAGGTCCAGCGTCGCCGACCACGGTTCCCAATCTTCGAGCCGCGGTCGTCGCCGAGCCTCGAGCCTCCGTCGCCGAGCTTCCAGCGCCGCCACGCCAAACGCCGCTGCTTCGCCTTCGCCGGAATCGAGCGCTGCCGTCGCCCTTTGCACAGCGGCCATCATCGCCGTCGAGTGCAACGCCGCTGTTTCGCCTTCGTCGGTCGTCCTCCGCCGTCGATTGCAGCGCCGCCAGTCGCTGCTCATCGCCGTCAGTCGCTGCTCATCGCCGTCGAGCTGCCGCTCCGCCACTGTCGCCGGCGTCCGTCACCATCGCCGCATCCGGCCGCTGCCCCGAGTTGATATCGCCGGCAGATTAACCTCCACGCCGGATTGATCGGTCGATTTCGTATTTTGACTCGATTTGACCCGTTCGGTTGATTTCGTTGATTTGTCTTCCGTTCGAGCTATCGATTCGATTTCGACGTAATCCAGGTCCGTACTATGAAGTTAATAGCATTCAGAATAGATTTAATGGTTTGGATCGTTATATGTGTTTATGCTATAATTTGGCTAAATTGGTTAATTGAATTAAATTGATTGTTTGAATTGAATTGTTGAGGATTGTGAATTGACTGAACAGGTTTGACTTTGACTTGGGTTAGGTCATGTTTGACCTAGGCTTTGACTGGATATTCTGTTGTCGTAGGTTTGACCGGATGGTTAAATCCAAGACTTTAATGAATTAGTTAAGTTAGTTAATTAATTCTAATCGGTGATTAAGGTCAATTGGTTTATTGTGTTGAACATAGAAACTGGCCATCGCTCGGGCGGCTGCAGGGCCTGGTCAGTGAGGTTAAGACGTGCGCACGAGGGTCTGCGATCTTGGGTTTGAGGCCATCGCCCGAGGGTCCTACCTCCACCGAATTGAGGCCATCTTCGGTATTACGGATTGAGGCTATCTCCGTCATAGGCAATAAATGTTAAGTGGTTTGACTTTGGTGAAAGTCTAAATTGGTTTGACCGGTGGTCAAAGAGTTCATGAGAAACCCGTAACACCTAAATCGTTTTGAAAAGAAAGAAAATAAGTTGACTGTTGGTCAACCGTCTAAAGAACCGAATGTAAAGTTGAATTGATTTTTATTAAAAGGATAAACATATGCACGATCTTAATTGTTGAATTATTATGTTTATTCTTGTGCTACAATGGAGTACCACTCAGCGTCAATGCTGAGCGGATAACGTTGTTTTCCTTTTTGCTGTCCGTAGGTGAACAGACAGATGAACCTAGAGCCGATCCCAGAGGGCATTGAGGAGGAGATGTACGATGGCGTGGCTGTCTCTTTAATCTGTTGATATGCTTTATTTAATTAACTTTAATGTTTATTACGTTTTCGGGCAAGATCCCAAGTTGTTTGACTTTAAAAAGGCTTCCGCATTATTTTAAATTACTCCGATGGATTTTTATATGTATTGAAAGAACGTTTGTTTAAAATTGTTCTAAAAATGTCGCAAATTCGGATACCAATTCAGTGGCACACCGGTTCGCTGTCTCACGGGTTTGGGTCATGCGGGTTGGGGTGTTACAACATGAGCATTAAAAGTGACAAAAAATCAGACAAACTCTCGAGTTTTTACTAATGAGATCTTTTCGCCATCAAACTAGAAGTGATATTATTACGGATCTTTCTCATTTCCTGACTTCTTATCCTCATCTCATTATTTGCAACTTGGTTTTCAACATCTTCAAACATCATAAAAAGTGTCACCATCATAAATCCCACGAGGTGGCATAGGCATATAAATATCATCACCCTCACTACCAAGATTATCATGAACACCTGCACCAACTCTACTTTCGTCATTTTCACCCTCTTGAATGTGACTTCCTGGAGTGTACTTATTATTTCCTTGTGTCGAACATGAAAAAATCTGCTCCAATTTCACTTCTAGGTCAGGTTCAATCCCTTCATCTTGAAATTGTTCAACATGAAAAAATCTGCTCCAAGATCACAAAGGATGTAAACCGATTCTTTTGACCAAATAATCCTTCCACCTTTGTTGTCATTGGTGTTTTCATTCTCACTTTGAGATCCTTGGATACTTTCGTTATGACAAGGAGCCATAATCTAACACTAAATAAAATTTAAAGTTAAAAGTTTAGATAAATTTTACAAGTATATTGATTGATACATATAACTTCATTTGTTTGATTCATATACAATTTCAAAGCAATTTGGGTCTAGGTTATTTGTTTTGTGATTTATTTGAAAACTAAAACTAGACAACAAAAAGTAGAACAAGGAGAAGCTGATCGCTCGGAGTTGGCGTCACAGATGTTCCGGAAGGGAGCATATGATTGGTGGAAGCGCATTGACCAGGATCCACACACGCCCAAGCCGTGGACCTGGGATCGCTTTGATCGAGCCTTCACGAAGGAGTACGTCCCCACCCGGTACCGCGAGGAGAGGCGCGATGAGTTCGTTGCGCTTAAGCAGGAGGGGATGTCACTGTCTGAACTGAGACAGAGGTTCGACTACTTGTCCCAGTACGCGACGAGTCTGGTCTCCACTCCGGAGGATCGTTTGAATGAGTTCGTCAAGAAGCTACGGCCGGACTTAAGGCCGTACGCCGCACTGATCACGACGACAGATTTTAATGCGGCGTATGATTTGATTGTGAAGACGGAAAAGAGCTTGGACGATCTGCAGGCAACCAAGAAGGAGGATCGAGCGACGAAAGAGCCGCGACCCGCGGCCAGCACCGGGCCGAGCGGGAAGAGATTTGGATTCGGGGAAAGAGGTACGAGAAGGGTTCTTCGAGTGCGCCGCCGCCTAAGAGGAGTAAGTCGAGGCCGTCTCCGTCGGCTGCCGCTAGCAACTCGAACAGAACGAGGAGCCACCCGCAATGTGTACATTGTGGTAGGCATCACCCGGGCGAGTGTTGGCTCGCCCAAGGCTTATGTTTGGGTTGTGGTCAGCCAGGGCATTTTAGGAGGCATTGCCCGACAAACCCTAGCAGCGAGCCTGTTTTACCTAGAGCTCTAGATCAGCCTGCCGCATCACATCCAGCACGGAGTCAGCAGTCTACGGCCGCAAATAATCAGCAGAGACCACGTCCGCAGCAGTCAGGCCGGGCACCAGCGCGTACCTACGCCATGCATGGGCGCACAGATCCTAGTCCCGATGTTATCTTGGGTACGTTCATACTATTTGATTCGGTTATGCATGCCTTGATCGATCCGGGTTCTACGCTCTCCTATATCTGTGTTGGCATGCCTGCTAATTCTGCGATTGTGAGGAGTGACCTTGAGATACCTACCGTTGTATCGAATCCGCTAGGACATAGCATGCGTCTTCATCACGTTTATCATAGATGTCCGTTGTCCGTGCAAGGGAAGCAATTCCCTGCAGATTTGATAGAGCTACCACACAAGGAGTTTGACATTATCCTTGGTATGGATTGGCTCACCGAGCATAGAGCAGTGGTCGACTGCAGTTGTCGGACCGTACGGCTGAGAGCCGAGGACGGTAGCGACGTATTACTCTCCGGGGAGGTGTTCCCCAAGGCTCCCAAGTTCATATCATCCTTGAGCGCGAGGCGCTTGATTCGCAAGAAGTGCGAGATGTTCCTGTGTCACGTTCAAGATATGCGAAAAGAATCGCCACGTCAGCAGGACATTCGTACGGTTTGCGACTTCCCCGATGTCTTTCCCGAAGACCTACCTGGTTTGCCTCCGCCGAGAGAGGTAGAGTTCTCGATCAATCTCATTCCGGGTACGGAACCCATATCCGCTACACCGTATCGTATAGCACCTGCCGAGATGAAGGAGTTGAAGGCTCAGTTGCAAGAGCTACTGGAAAAGGGATTCATCCGACCTAGTGTTTCCCCATGGGGAGCACCGGTGTTATTTGTTCGAAAGAAAGATGGATCCATGAGACTTTGCATCGACTACAGGAAGTTGAACAAAGCCACAGTGAAGAATCGTTATCCATTGCCTCGCATCGACGACCTGTTTGACCAGCTCAGAGGAGCTACAGTATTCTCAAAGATTGATCTGCGTTCTGGATACCATCAGATTTCCGTTAAGAGAGAGGACATTCCGAAGACTGCTTTTAGAACACGCTATGGACATTATGAGTTCTCAGTCATGCCTTTCGGATTGACTAATGCCCCGGCAGTGTTCATGGAGCTTATGAACAGTGTGTTCCGACC
The DNA here is from genome assembly GCA_003260385.1 of Cuscuta australis. Taxonomy (NCBI): domain Eukaryota; kingdom Viridiplantae; phylum Streptophyta; class Magnoliopsida; order Solanales; family Convolvulaceae; genus Cuscuta; species Cuscuta australis. Next base: position 3,619,806 of record NQVE01000215.1, on the reverse strand, counting down.
ATACTTGGACCAGTTCGTAGTAGTGTTCATCGATGACATCTTGGTTTATTCACGGACTCAGGAGGAGCATGATAGACATTTGCAATTGGTTTTGAGTGTGTTGAGAGAGCACAAGCTGTATGCAAAATTGTCCAAGTGTGAATTCTGGTTGACTGAGGTGACATTCTTAGGACATGTCATCTCTGCCACCGGTATCCAGGTAGACCCCAGCAAGATTTCAACCATAGTGGATTGGAAGACTCCGCGGAATGTTCGTGAGGTGAGGAGCTTCCTTGGGTTAGCCGGTTACTATCGTCGATTTGTTAAGGGCTTCGCCTCGATGGCTACTCCATTGAACAAGCTACTGCGTAAGGACATCAAATTTGAGTGGACAGAAGCGTGCCAGCGCAATTTTGATCAACTGAAGGAGTGCCTGACCCAGGCACCAGTCTTGATTCAACCTACTCCTGGCATCGAGTATACCATCTATAGTGACGCATCTCATAACGGCTTAGGTTGTGTACTGATGCAGTTGAGTAAGGTAGTGGCCTACGCATCGAGACAGTTGAAGACTCACGAGGAAAACTACCCGACACATGATTTAGAGTTGGCAGCCGTGGTGTTCGCCTTGAAGATTTGGCGCCACTACATCTTTGGGGAGAGGATTCACATCTTCACCGACCACAAGAGTTTGAGGTACCTACTCACCCAGAAGGAGCTGAATCTTAGACAACGCCGATGGTTGGAGCTGATCAAGGATTACGATTTAGTCATTGAGTATCACCCGGGCAAGGCTAACATCGTGGCCGATGCTTTGAGCAGAAAATCGTTAGCCGAGTTACAGCTTCAGTCTTCGTTAGAGCAGGAGATCCGTAGAGCACAGAGAGGTGATGAGTTTTGTCAGAAGACTCGAGAGTTAGTTCCTACAGGAAAGAGGCTCGAGTTTGCAATTCGCGATGACGGAGTCTTGTACTATCGTGAACGCCTAGTGGTGCCCCGCGGTGAAGTGAGGGATCGCTTGTTACGCGAGGCTCACGGAATCGTTTACACTATGCACCCGGGTAGTAACAAGATGTATCAGGATTTGAAGAAATCCTATTGGTGGCCAGCTATGAAAAAGGAAATCTCCGAGTTCACTGCGCACTGTTTGACTTGTCAGCAAGTCAAGGCTGAGCACCAGGTTCCGACAGGGTTGCTGCACCCTCCTACCATTCCGGAATGGAAGTGGGAAAGGATCACTATGGACTTTGTGATAGGATTGCCACGATCTTCACGAAAGAATGACGCCATCTGGGTCATTGTTGACAGGTTGACGAAGTCCGCTCATTTTCTACCCGTCAGACGTGACTCTTCCTTGGACAAATTGGCAGACTTATACGTTAGAGAGATAGTTCGGTTGCACGGTGCACCGCTGTCAATCATATCTGATAGAGATCCCCGGTTCACTTCGAAGCTCTGGAGAGGACTTCAGAAGACTTTTGGCACAACTTTGAACCTTAGTACGGCATTTCACCCTCAGACCGATGGCCAGTCTGAGAGGGTGATACAGATTGTCGAGGATATGATGCGAGCTTGTGGGATTGACTTTGGAGAAGATTGGGAGCGTTACTTGCCTTGATGGAGTTTGCATATAATAACAGTTACCAGGCGAGTATTCAGATGGCTCCGTATGAGGCACTCTACGACAGAAAGTGCCGAACCCCGATTTGTTGGACAGAGCTTAGCGAGCGTAAGCTCGAGGGACCAGATATTGTGTAGGAAACCAAGGAGAAGGTTCGTGTGATCCGAGACCGACTCCGCACTGCTTCGGACAGACAGAAATCATATGCAGACTTGAAGAGACGAGACATAGAGTACAATGTTGGTGACATGGTATTCTTGAAGGTTTCACCTTGGAAGAAGGTCCTACGGTTCGGGAAGAAAGGGAAGCTTAGCCCTAGATTCATTGGACCCTACCGCATTCTAGAGCGAATAGGACCTGTTGCTTACAAGCTAGAGTTGCCACCAGAGCTGAACAGGATTCACGACGTCTTTCATATCTCCATGCTACGTAGATACCGTTCAGATCCGACTCATGTGTTGCCGACCAATGCTGTAACCCTCGACGAGAGTTTGTCTTACGAAGAAGAGCCAGTTAAGATCTTGGCGCGCGAAACTAAAGTACTAAGAAATAAGACGGTACCTTTGGTAAAGGTACTATGGCGTAATCATGCGGTGGAAGAAGCAACCTGGGAGACCGAAGAATCTATGCGAAATCAGTACCCTCATCTCTTCGACGACCAATGACTCAGGTAATTTCGAGGACGAAATTCTTTTTAAGGGGGCGGAGAAATGTAACGCCCCGAAATCTGGCCCAAAAGAATTAATTAAATTGTTAGAGCAATTGATTACGAATTGGGCCCAATAAGGGTTTAAAATTATAATTTGGATTTTAAGCCCAACTTTTATGTCATCTCGTAGGAAATATTTTATTGATCGCGTCGGTTCAGACGGCTCGCGAATCGGAGTTATGGAACTCAAGTTATGACCATTTAATCAGGTATTTTGGGTCCGAAGCCCAATCCTTTTTGGAATGGGACCATTAAATAAACCTAAACCACACAAACCTTATCTTATTTCTCCTTCTTTGATTCTTCTTCTTCGTCCTTCTTCTTCTTCCTTCTTCTTCTTTTTCTTTCTTCTTCTTTTTCTTTCTTCTTCGTCTTCCCTAGTCGTCCCTCGATCGCCGCCCGATTGCAGCAGCCAGCCGCCGGTCGTCCTCTGCCGTTCGACCACGCCGGTGTCGCGCAAGCCAGAGCTCCTCGCCGCCGCCCCGTCGCTCACCGCCAGGTTCAGCGTCGCCGACCACGGTTCCCAATCTTCGAGCCGCGGTCGTCGCCGAGCCTCGAGCCTCCGTCGCCGAGCTTCCAGCGCCGCCACGCCAAACGCCGCTGCTTCGCCTTCGCCGGAATCGAGCGCCGCCGTCGCCCTTTGCACAGCGGCCATCATCGCCGTCGAGTGCAACGCCGCTGTTTCGCCTTCGTCGGTCGTCCTCCGCCGTCGATTGCAGCGCCGCCAGTCGCTGCTCATCGCCGTCAGTCGCTGCTCATCGCCGTCGAGCTGCCGCTCCGCCACTGTCGCCGGCGTCCGTCACCATCGCCGCATCCGGCCGCTGCCCCGAGTTGATATCGCCGGCAGATTAACCTCCACGCCGGATTGATCGGTCGATTTCGTATTTTGACTCGATTTGACCCGTTCGGTTGATTTCGTTGATTTGTCTTCCGTTCGAGCTATCGATTCGATTTCGACGTAATCCAGGTCCGTACTATGAAGTTAATAGCATTCAGAATAGATTTAATGGTTTGGATCGTTATATGTGTTTATGCTATAATTTGGCTAAATTGGTTAATTGAATTAAATTGATTGTTTGAATTGAATTGTTGAGGATTGTGAATTGACTGAACAGGTTTGACTTTGACTTGGGTTAGGTCATGTTTGACCTAGGCTTTGACTGGATATTCTGTTGTCGTAGGTTTGACCGGATGGTTAAATCCAAGACTTTAATGAATTAGTTAAGTTAATTAATTAATTCTAATCGGTGATTAAGGTCAATTGGTTTATTGTGTTGAACATAGAAACTGGCCATCGCTCGGGCGGCTGCAGGGCCTGGTCAGTGAGGTTAAGACGTGCGCACGAGGGTCTGCGATCTTGGGTTTGAGGCCATCGCCCGAGGGTCCTACCTCCACCGAATTGAGGCCATCTTCGGTATTACGGATTGAGGCTATCTCCGTCATAGGCAATAAATGTTAAGTGGTTTGACTTTGGTGAAAGTCTAAATTGGTTTGACCGGTGGTCAAAGAGTTCATGAGAAACCCGTAACACCTAAATCGTTTTGAAAAGAAAGAAAATAAGTTGACTGTTGGTCAACCGTCTAAAGAACCGAATGTAAAGTTGAATTGATTTTTATTAAAAGGATAAACATATGCACGATCTTAATTGTTGAATTATTATGTTTATTCTTGTGCTACAATGGAGTACCACTCAGCGTCAATGCTGAGCGGATAACGTTGTTTTCCTTTTTGCTGTCCGTAGGTGAACAGACAGATGAACCTAGAGCCGATCCCAGAGGGCATTGAGGAGGAGATGTACGATGGCGTGGCTGTCTCTTTAATCTGTTGATATGCTTTATTTAATTAACTTTAATGTTTATTACGTTTTCGGGCAAGATCCCAAGTTGTTTGACTTTAAAAAGGCTTCCGCATTATTTTAAATTACTCCGATGGATTTTTATATGTATTGAAAGAACGTTTGTTTAAAATTGTTCTAAAAATGTCGCAAATTCGGATACCAATTCAGTGGCACACCGGTTCGCTGTCTCACGGGTTTGGGTCATGCGGGTTGGGGTGTTACAACATGAGCATTAAAAGTGACAAAAAATCAGACAAACTCTCGAGTTTTTACTAATGAGATCTTTTCGCCATCAAACTAGAAGTGATATTATTACGGATCTTTCTCATTTCCTGACTTCTTATCCTCATCTCATTATTTGCAACTTGGTTTTCAACATCTTCAAACATCATAAAAAGTGTCACCATCATAAATCCCACGAGGTGGCATAGGCATATAAATATCATCACCCTCACTACCAAGATTATCATGAACACCTGCACCAACTCTACTTTCGTCATTTTCACCCTCTTGAATGTGACTTCCTGGAGTGTACTTATTATTTCCTTGTGTCGAACATGAAAAAATCTGCTCCAATTTCACTTCTAGGTCAGGTTCAATCCCTTCATCTTGAAATTGTTCAACATGAAAAAATCTGCTCCAAGATCACAAAGGATGTAAACCGATTCTTTTGACCAAATAATCCTTCCACCTTTGTTGTCATTGGTGTTTTCATTCTCACTTTGAGATCCTTGGATACTTTCGTTATGACAAGGAGCCATAATCTAACACTAAATAAAATTTAAAGTTAAAAGTTTAGATAAATTTTACAAGTATATTGATTGATACATATAACTTCATTTGTTTGATTCATATACAATTTCAAAGCAATTTGGGTCTAGGTTATTTGTTTTGTGATTTATTTGAAAACTAAAACTAGACAACAAAAAGTAGAACAAGGAGAAGCAAAAAAAAAACAGAAATGCAACAAAGAGAAGGAAAAAAACGCAGCAAATTCAAGAGCAGTCCACCATAAAAACAGAACGCAACAAAGAGGAGCAGATTCACAGCAAAAAAAGTAGAATCACATAAAAAACAGTCTCGCATCATAGAGAAGCAAAATCGCAGCAGCAAAAAAAATCGCAACAAAAAAACCCTAATCGCAGATGGCCTTGAAGATGTAAAAATTTCAAATATTTAGATGTAAAAAATAATGAAAATATACATACCTGGTGCCTTGAGGAGGGAAATCGTAGAGAGAAAGAGAGAAACTTCCAGTTCCGAACCGTGAAGAAAATCGTAGAGAGAGACGCAGCAGATTGCTTAAGAAAATCGGAAAAAAAAGAAGGGTAAGAAACGGAACTGCTGAACGAAACGCTCCTATGGGTGGCGTTTCAATTTTTGGCAGTTTGGTTCCAAATGCCAATTCTAAATGCTAACATCCAAACAATTAATTTGGTAGTTTGACCTGTTCAATCTGCCATTTATGGTCAAAAAAGCCAAATGCTGAGCAAAATGCCATTTACCAAACAGGGCCTAAAGCTAAATGCCTAGTACTTTTTTTTTCCGGATCAGCGACCAACCGACCCAGCGGCCAGCGTCATCTTCCTCGGCGATTTCCGGATCCAGCGACGAGCGACCACCAACCACCGACCAGCGAGCGAGTCTGCTGCTTCAGCTCAGCGCCTCATCTTTTACATTCTTCAGCGCATCACCTCAATCCTTAGCATCATCATCTACTCACTTCTTTGATTTTAGGTACGAACTCTCAATTTTCCTTTTATTTTAGAATCAACGCCTCAATTTTTTTTATTTTTATTACAGTGACTTTAAGAATAATTGCTATTATTATTATTATTATTATTATAAAAAGGAAAACACAATTTTATTCCCAGTTGTGCGACATGAAAAACAATTCCGAGCCTCAATAATAATTAAAAAATTTTGCGTAGAAATTATAAACTTTTTTTTAATTTGTGGTGTTTGTATAAATTGAAGTAGAATTTGTGATTTATATGGTGTCCATGTCCGAGCCTCTTGAACACTATCATGGCAGAGGCTTTATTTTTAAAAATGTTGTCCAGCTATTACTGTAAAGTTGCTGGTATTTGATGGCATTCTGTTTGGCTTTTTGTGGGTGCATTAAAATCATGTTAAATGTACCAAAGTTGTAATAGCCATTGGATTGTTACAAAATTGGCATGAAAAAAGGCCGCCGGGAGTTCCTTGACCCATGATTCCTCTTCTTGAGAAGACGATAGAGATTGCAGAGAGACGAGATCTGTTTGGGAAAGCAAATAGCAGATCGAAAATTTGTTTGGGGAGTAGAATAGGATTGCCTTCTCTTGGGACAAAAGAAAGGATTTTTATGGGCCCAGTAAAAAAGCCCAAACTAAATATCCCAATAAAGCCCAAAATAGCTCAAAAGCCCATATTAAACCTCAAGTATCTAAAGCTCTGATTAGTGTTTCTTCAAGCTCGAGAATATCAGAAGAAAGAAAGAGAGATGGGGCAGAGAAAGTGTGGAATTTGCGAAGAAGCTCAGTTTAAATACAAATGCCCAATCTGTGTCATGCCCTAGTAAGCTTTATTTTATTTCTTTTGTATTTCAAGAAATATTTTTTGGAGAAAAAAAAAGATAAAAATCACTTTTTTTTTCAATTCTTGCAGCTGTTCGTTGGCGTGTTTCAAGAAGCACAAAGGTTCATCATCAATGGAAGATTTTATCACATGAGATCTTAAATATGTCTTTCCTTAACTACTTTTCCTCTGATTTATAGTACATTTTTAATACGGAGTACTATTTAATCAGTTACAGTTTTGCAGAAATTCCTTGTGAAAAGCCGATATCTTCTTCAGAAGGAAATTTGGGTAAGCTTTGCTTTAGAATTTTTTTTATTTTTAGAGGAATTTTTTAAATTAATACTACAATAGATTTAGTTACTGCTTCTGGTTGTGTTCTTGGATGTATTGCTGCAATGTTGCTGTGTTTTTGGTTTGCATTTGTGGGGTTATTTTGCTTATTTTACATAAACAAATTTGAACAAATTTCAAAAAAACAAAAGGAAATCACCCTAAATAGAAGTTAAACATAGAGAAAGTATCAAAATAGGAGCTTCATGTTTTTATTTCCAAAATAGGAGATTGCAATGTGATAATACGGCACGGTGTATGGACGTTTCACAATACTCTTTGGTTTTGTATAGTGGCATGATTGGCATTGTATATGCATAGGTATCTAACTGAGTTGTCTTGTTGGTCAGAGAGTACGTGATTAGGCAGGCGTCTCTTTAGAAATAGCCTCTCTACTTTTGAGTAGGGGTAACTAGGTAGTATACACTAGACACACTCCCCACACCCTACTCTTGTGGTATCTAACTGAGTTGTTTTGTTGGTCAGAGAGTAAAAGAAAAGAAACTCCTCTGGTATCTAGCTGATTTATAGTACCTTTTTATACTATTTAATCAGTTACAGTTTTGCAGAAATTCCTTGTGAAAAGCCGATATCTTCTTCAGAAGGAAATTTGGGTAAGCTTTACTTTAGATTTTTTTAGAGGACTTTTTTTATTAATGCTACAATAGATTTAGTTACTGCTTTTGGTTTTGTTCTTGGATGTCAATGTTGCTGTGTGTATTGGGTGTGTTTGGATTGCATTTGTTGGGTTATTCTGCTTATTTTACATAAACAAAAGCTCACTGTTTTTTTGAGGGTGTAGTTGCGTATATCCTAACCCCCGAGACCCCATCAAAGTTCAGATTATATTTGGTTCATTGTTGCTGAACAAGTGCTTAATTTTCACTCACACCAAATGTCCTTTTTATTCTCCTCTCTATTTTCTTTATGTAGCATTTTCCGAGTTCCAAACTAGCCTTCAGAATATTTTAGAAGCCAAATGCCTTTATACAAAACAATTTTTCTTGTTTGATTAGAGCAGAAAATATTTCCGATGGAGCCAAAGATTCAATATTTTCTGGCTTTGGGTGTGCTTGAATAGAGCAAAATTGCTCATTTAAATTATCTGTACTTCTTCTAATAGTGAAGTAACAATTAGTCAATGCGACTTTGACACCCATCACAGGTCATTTGGATACAACTAATCTACATTTTGAACATAGGGGTCAGACTGCGTATGTGATTACATGTGGTGCTTGAGATAGGGGTCTCTTTGGAAACAACCTCTCTACTTTTGAGTAGGGGTATGGTCTGCGTACATGCACCCTGCATAGACCCTACTCCCGAGGGATCTAAGTGGGTTGTTGTTGTTGGTTAGAGGGGAAAATGAGTAAATTTGGAAGAAAAAGAAAATGAGAATAGAAAGTAAAGTAAGATGAAGAAAACAATTTTCCTTACATTTTGGTCAGGAAAACGAGAGAAACCTTTTTTTCTTTTCATTTCTTTCCGAATTCCATGAATCAAACATAGCTTAGGAGTTACTTTTGTGAAACATCCCTATTATTTCGACATTTCTTGTCAAAAAGTATATTATAAATAGGAATTATTTGTGTAAAAACACACCATCCTATTTGAGTCGGGGGTCTTGGAAACAACAGCACTACTTCCGAGTAGGAGTAAGGTTTGTGTACGCACACCCTCTCCATATCCTATTTTTGTGTGATTTTACTGTGTTTCTTCTTCTTGTTGTATTAGTTTTTAGAAAAGCTTGTTGGGTAGAAATTATAACCTATCAATAAAATTAAACATTTTATGTATAACAGCTTTCGTACCACCATTGCATGTTGGCAAACCAATGTATGTCGACAAGCCAAGGGAGGAGCTAAATCAGTCACAGCTTGAGTCTATTGGTATGCATATCCAACGGACGTCTTCTCCTGCAACCCTTCTCTTCATTCCAAAAGAGTTCGCGAAGTAAATTAAATGATCATTTTTTTTGTGTGTTTCTCTTTCGTTCATAAGCTTCATCGAGTGAAATATGTGAGGCATTAAGGAGCGAGGAGCTTCGGAAACTTATATGCAATATAGATTCTTCCCCTGAGGCTGAGAATGTAAGTTCTAAATACAGCGTTGTTTAATTTATTTAGCTGTTCTTCCCTTTTTTTACTTCCACGTAAGGGTAAGTTCTGCATATACTTACTCCTCGGGCGCTATTGTCGTGTGAGATTTTATTGAGTTTGTTGTGGCTGTATTAACTCTCTGAGAAATGTTCAACTAATAGGAACTTGAAAAAGCCATGAAGAAGGAAGAATTTTATGTACTCACTCAGAAGGTATTGAAAAAATGGCTCCAAATTGACTGCTTGTAAACTTTTTTTGTTTGGTTTTGCAGGAAGACCCACAGTTAATTAACACTAGTTGAGTTATCAATTTGCAGATATTATCCATCATTAATCATTGAGGAATGAGGATCATTTCTTAAGCATGTCCCGGATTGTATACTAAGGTGCAAGACCGAAGCTGTTTTTTTATTGTTCAAAAAATGAGTGTTGATTATATTAATGTGATAGCTCTTATTTTAAGGATCTTATATCCTTGATTGAGAATAGTGTAGGCTAGACTCTCGTATATAGTGGGTGTTTCTCTGTGCTTAGGAGCTAGTCAAAACTGTTATAAATTGTTTTTAATTTATACTCCCTCCGTCCCAAAAAGATTTACACGTTTCAAAAAAACTGCGTCCCACAATCTCTTACCCATTTCTATTAAAAAATCACTTTACCCCTTACTTTTTCAAACCCTACCTATCACATCATACCTTTTTTCTAATAATCTACACATCACATCCTACTTTTACCCATCACATCAAGGGTATTTTTGGAAAGTCAACACAAAATTATTCCTCTCTTAATTTCAACTTTAGTCAAAATGGGTAACACTTTATGGGACGGAGGGAGTATGTTATTTGATGACGTGATTCTTTGTGCTTATCATGCCAATTTTGTAACAATCCAATGGCTATTACAACTTTGGTACATTTACCCTGATTCTAATACACTCACAAAAGGCCAAACAGAATGCCATCAAGTACCAGCAACTTTACTGTAATGGACCATGCTACACTTACACCAAAAAATATACCTCATTTGTACACCGCAGGTTTGCACAAACATTTCGATGGTTTACACCAACATAAGTGTTGGTGCGTTAATAAAAAGTCACACGGACACAAATGTTGGTGCGTTTAACAAAAATTAGTTTTACACCAACACAAAGTGTTGGTGCAAAACTGCGGGGTACAAATTGGGGTACAAACCTTGGGGTACACAGCATAATCCTTACTGTAATAGCTGGACAACATTTTTAAAAATAAAGCCTCTGCCATGATAGTGTTCAAGAGGCTCGGACATGGACACCATATAAATCACAAATTTTACTTCAATTTATACAAACACCACAAATTAAAAAAAAGTTTATAATTTCTACGCAAAAAATTTTGAATTATTGTTGAGGCTCGGAATTGTTTTCCATTGCTAAACAAAAATATATGATTGCCATGGCTGCAACCACGATGTCAAATTTCCGGGATGCCTCGCCAAGATGCGAATCATTTCATTAAATCTTTGGTATCAGCATTGTTTTCCATTGCTAAACAAAAATATATGATTGTCATGGCTGCAACCACGATGTCAAATGTTTTAGGCTTTTAATGTTTTAGGCATTCAAACAAAATGATCGTCTTCTCAGTGATGATATATTTGTGTACTTTCCAATGCTGATCCCTAAGATTGATGAAAGGAATCTAATCTTGGCGAGGCTACCCAGAATGTTTTCTTGACACCGTGGTTGCAGCCATGACGATCTTATCCTCCTCCGTAGCAATGGGAAAACTATTCTGAGCCTCACAATAATTTTATTTTTTTGTATAAATTATACACAATTTATAATTCGTGGTATTTGTGTAAATTGAATGAAAATTTGTGGCTTTTTTGGTGGCCACAGCTGAGACTCAAGAACACTGAATTTCTGGAGATGAAGTGGAAAATTGGCGGGTCCTTGATGCCATTATGTGGAAGAGTGAAACTGGTACTTGATGCAATTCTGTAGAAGAGGAAATCTTTATAGACGTTTTGTACAGCAATATTATTTTAAAGTTGCTGGTCAATTGATTCCATTCTATTCGGCCTCTTGTGATTGTAATAAACTGATGGGCCATATTGTTATGGATTTGTGCCATGTGTACCAAAATTGTTTCAGCCATTAGATTGGAAAAAAATGGCGGGAAAATTGGAATGAAATTTTTGCTCTGATTTTCCATGGGCTTATATATATATATATATATATATATATATATATATATATATATATATATATATATATATATATATATATATATATATATATATATATATATATATATATATATATATATATATATATATATATATTATATATATATATATATATATATATAATATATATATATATATATATATATATATATATATATATATATATATATATATATATATATATATATATATATATATATATATATATATATATATATATATATATATATATATATATATTATATATATATATATATATATATATATATATATATATATATATATATATATATATATATATATAGTAGATATATAGTAGATTATATATTCCAAAAGTGTAAAAATTTATATAAAAAGGATATGACAAGAATATTTTTTGTTATTAAATTAGCAATGAGAATGCACTAATAAGTAAAAGTTGTCAATAACTACAAAAGAAACTTATGGAGGGAAGGTGTAATATACTGGCTAAATTCCACACCTGGTACATTAAGTTATTGTGTCATGCACAGTTAGTACTTCAATTTTGAAAATTTTGTGAATAATTTTTTTAATTCACGTTATTGGTACATGGTTGGTCATTGTGTTAATTTTCCTGTTAGTTTATATATTAGTTTAAGAAAGAGTGAGTATTTTTTTTAAAATGGACTAATAAAAAAGCAAAGTAACTTATTATTATTCAAAAATATTGGAATTATGATACAGGGGGCGTTCCCGAGAATGCCGACCCATGTGATCCCTCGGCTCCGCTGCGCGTTCGCCCAAAGAGGACCGTTCGACCTTTGAGATGTTATGAAGATGATATTTAATTATTCCTTATTCTTATTTATTGTACCTTAGATTTTATTAGGTAAGCGAATTATAAGCTCTTTCAATTATTTCTTTTTGTTATTAACCTCGTCGCTTTTTCTTGAACCGACAAGATAGATAACCTAGTTCAATTAGGATTGGGGAAAACCTACTATTATATAAAGGGTGTTGTATTCTTTCTTTAACTTAAGAAATAATAGAGGCTTTGTTTGAGAACAACATTTTCGATTAGCGTTAGCGTTTTGGATAAAATTTTAATGGTGCAGAATAATTCTGAAAACGCTAACGCTGAAAGCTATCGTCGGATAACCTTTTCAAAAAACTAACGCTAATCTCTAGCGCTGATACCAAACGGGGCCAGAATCTTCCTCTTCCCCCTAAAATCCTCTCTTCCTCTCCCTCATACTCTCCTTTTCTCTCCCAAACCATAAGCGTGCCGTAGCCGTCCATCAAAACCCTAGGAGGTATCATTAATAAAAGTAAAAATAATTTATTATTATTAAAAACAGATCTATATAAAATATGATTCAATTGTATAAAGAAGAGAAGAATCATCAACTGCATTTATAATAGAAAATGAAAAATGCATAAACTAATAACAAAATAAAAAGAAGGAACAAACATAGAGCAATAAGGTGATTTGAATGATTATTTGTATAATTTTCAAAGTTAAAAGATTGCATGACTTAGACCATATTCTCTTCACCTGATGTAAATGGTTTTGATCTGATTAGAATAATTTTTTATCTAATCTGATCTGAATATAGTTATTGATGGTGTAAATTACCAACCGGGTAAATAATGCTAGACCGAGTCTAGGATTATTTACTGGATTCGAGAAAGTAAAAGGTAATAAACACGACTGGGAGAACTATAGGTGACAATACCTGCAGCGCAGTTGTTATTCGAATATAGTAAAATGTACAGGAGCTTTTACACAAGGGTTTAGTGAGAAGAATTCAGACACCTTCCTTTGAAGGTTACATACTCCCTCCGTCCCAAATTATAATGCCTGTTTACTATTCACAGGGTCAAACTTGATTCACTTTATTTCTCTATTTTCATTAGCAATTTGATAAAATAAATATTATTGTCACTACTAGTTTTGTAGATCTTTTGATATAGTTTTTTAATATGTAATTTTTATTTTTTAATTCTATACTATTTGTCATACAAAATGGTTTGAAAATAATTTCAGTCAAACATCGTAAACCGAAACAGGCGTTATAAAATGGGACGGAGGTAGTAGTATTTATAGCCACGTTCCTGGGTGGCACGAGGTGATTGCCTCTGTCTTTTAGTTGCTTGTTCCATCCATTTGTTTCTTTGTCATCTAGTTAGGAAGGTGAATCCCCTTGTCGCATAGCATGTTGGACTGATTGCGTGAATATCTTCAGTGATCCTTCGTTGAATTCGGCCGCTACAGTCCAACCTCCCTCTAATTCTTTTATTCCGACACTTCCCAACCATAGAACTCATACCGGTTAAGTTTACGCGAGATGGATTTATGGAGATTGGGAATGATCAGGAGAAGTCACGTAGTTTGACCAGTAGAGTAATTGAAGTGTACTGGTCAACTTTCTGTCACTGACCGATATAAACCATTGTCATTTAGGCTTCCCATTCCGGAAATTCATCATTTGACCGGTCAAGCATTTGAGAACCCTCGTTTAAACCGGTACTGAGTGGAATACACTCATCAATTATATTTAAAGGTTTTTATGATTTAGTTTCAATACAAAAAAGTAATAGTACTTCTCTATATAAGTATTTGTCCACTTTTGATTTATTTGGTCAAAATTAATAAACGTTGGCCTCAAATTAAATAAAAAATATTATATATTAATACAAAAATAGTTTTATTAGATTTATTATATCAAATATTTTTTATCTAATTAATAGACAATATAAATTTAGTTTCATTATAGGTCAAAGTTAAAAATGGTTGACAAAAAAAGTCAAAACTGGACAAATACTCAGAAACATAGATAATAAATAGGTGGGGTTCCCATGACATTGGAACCCCATGTCATGGGATGACCCGGGGCACTCCGATCTCCCGTTCGTAAAATTGACGATTCCTACTCCTTTAACTCCCGGTAAACCCCCACATCCTGCCCCGGCCCGAACACACACCTACCCCTGTCAATTACATCCCACAAATAATTTTTTGACTTTGGAGTCAAATTTTGAGTTCAAAGTCAAAATTAACTTGTGGGGTATAATTAAAAAGGGCGTGAGTGTGTTCAGATCAAACCGTTAATTTTACAAATAGAGCACCAAAGCACCCTCGGGTCATCTATGACATTGCCGAACAATGTAATCCGAACCCTCCCATAATAAATAACAAGAATAAGTGGAAGAAAACATTAAATAAAAATAGTTTCCCAATCAAGTCAATACACGCACAAAAGAGTGAACACTTTCTTTTGACAATCACAAGAGTTTTTTTGCAGAGTACTCCGTATTTTGTAATCTAAGACAATCACATGTGTTGGATTCTAAGAACAATGATCTGACGACCCTAGCTCCTTCCACTTCTTCATTCACCTGTCATAATCTTTTCCGAAACTTCTGATTCACAGCCACGAAACTTCATGCTCCATTACAGATTTTATTTACCTTCTTGATTTTATTTTATTACTTCTGTATTTTTCCCCCCAATTTTGAGACATGGGTTTGCTGGAAAAGCTTGGCAGGATAGATTGGGAGCAAGAATCGTACCCAAATTACAAGGATTTCGCAGCTCTTCCATTGTTCGCGCTCTTCTTTCCCACTATCAGATTCTTGCTCGACAGATTCGTGTTTGAGGTACCAATTGCTTTGCTGCAGAATTCATTGTATTAGAATTTTATTTGTCTAGAGCACTTTGATATCTTAGTTGCAGAAAGATTCGATTTTTCTTGGTGTCACCTTGCGATTCCCAGTGTGTCCTTTTTCTTGTTTTGCCCCTCACTTATTTGGGGATTCTTGCAATTTGAATATGTGTGTGTGGGTAGAATGTGGCCAGAAGGTTGATGTTTGCAGAGGGGCAGCGGGTGATGGAGAAGGAGACAGGTAAAAGGAAGAAAAAGATGAGGAAATTCAAAGAATCAGCATGGAAGTGTGTGTATTATCTTTCAGCTGAAATATTTTCACTTGCTGTAACTTACAATGAGCCATGGTTCAAGGACACAAAATACTTCTGGGCTGGACCCGGGGATCAGTTCTGGCCCGATCAAACATACAAGTAATGGTTTTTATTTGGTTCTTTGTTTTTTGTTCCAATATATCCGTGCCTGTACTCCAAAACTGAGTTTTTCGCATAGAGGCCCTTAAAGTACGCACACATATGAGCACTTTATGACGTGTGTGAAGAAATATGGCATTGGTATACTGTGTTCACTTTTGTAGAATTTTGGAATTGAGCTGCTTGCTTTACATTGATGCCTCAAACTGTATATATAATACAAGAGTTACCAAAAGTATCTAAGGAAATATACTTGTACAAGAAAACCAAATAAGTACAAGAATATATACAAAAATATATTCCAACACTCTGCCTCAAGTTGGAGCATGAATATCATGAATGCCCAACTTGTATAAAAGAAACAGGAAATTGGATTATATTTTTGTATTTATTTGGTTTCCTTGTATAAGTATATTTCCTTAGATAGTTTTGATAACTCTTGTAGTATAGATACAGTTTGAGGCATCAACATAAAGCAAGCAATCCAATTCCAAAATTCTATCATGGTATCGGAGCTAACAAACTATACTTGTACAAGGAAAACAAATCAGTACAAGAATATATACAAAAATATATTCCAATAACTGTGCTGCAAATTGTCTTGCATGACTGACATTAAGTACCTTAGCTCCTCCCATTTTGAGCTTATCCTTTTATGGAAGATATTTTCTTTTAAATACTTTTCTGGGATGGGCAAGTAGATATGTGGTTGTAGGATCAGCACATTTTGAACAAATTGCTTCTTGGTCACCTATCCTTAAATTGTTCCAACTCAAGCATTTTTTGAACAATTTGCTAGACTTTAGAGTTTTCAAGTTAATGCTTGCCATTTTGTTGTTAAAGCCGATTAGTTGGTGAAAAATAGGCGGACATTAAATCATCTAACCTCATACCTCAGTAAGGGATTGTTAGGGTGATCACTTGGCCCATAGGGGCCCAAGCGAAGGTGTATTCTTTAAGTCAGTGCCCCCACTGAGACCGTGTTCTTTTGGGTTGGAAAAATTAACTTTCAACTTCTTCCAACTCTTTCTAGTTCATTCCAACTCCTAGTTTCTTCCAACAACGACCTAAAAAAGTATTTATATATGACTAATTTAAAATAACATTATATATTCAATTTTGTAATATTTCACCTCAAACATGAACAATGATGAGTTCTTTTTTATTCAAAATTAAAATTTTCTTAACATATTTATTTGGATGATCATTTAATTGAGTGACTTTTTAATACTTAAATTCTTCCAACTCCTAGTTTTTTCCAACTCCTTCGAGTTTCTTTCAACCCCTTCCAGTTTCTTCTAACATCCAACTCTGAAATTTCAACCCAAAAGAACAGGGCCTAAATGGTGCCCACAAGTTGGGCATTAGAATTCGACCATCTATGTTAACCTGATTTTCTTGTGTGATAGAAAAATGATTACATTTCCTAGATGTGAGTAATGGTTTTCATCTGCAATTTAGGTCTAAATTGAAGGCACTTTACATGTATGCTGGTGGGTTCTACACATATTCAATATTTGCACTTATGTTTTGGGAAACAAGGCGAGCTGACTTTGGCGTTTCTATGATCCATCATGTCGCAACTGCCATACTGATTGTTCTATCCTATATATTCAGGTGTGTTTCTTGTGGAGGTGAGCCTCTGGCTTTTTATTGAATATTTTACAATATATTTGCACTTGATCCCAACATGCTCTTACTCAACAATCATATTTTATTATTGGCTTTTTGATAGCCTATTTTTTGGCTAATCAACACCCTATTTTATTACCAAACAATATTAACTATGGGTTTTAAACTGGTTAGTAATGAAAAAATAGGACTGGATGTGCTTTTTTTGGTTAATATTGCTGAAGATGATCATTGTACACGTTTATATGCATATTCCTTGATCCCCAAGGTTCTTTACCAAGCCCCTACTATACTTTGTTGAACTCTGAATCTGTTCATATCCACCCTAAAACCCCCTGCACCTTCCCCAATTCTTAGTTGGACCCCAAAGTTGTTACTTTGGAAAAACAACAAATTTGGGTGGCTGGAAAGGGTGCGGATAGGGGGGGTTGTGTGTGTGTGGGTGTGGGTGTGGGGTGGGTGAGGGGATAGGAACAACTCTAGGCTCCAACGGAGCACCGTAGGGGCCTCAAATGGCTGGTGCCACAATATGACACCCAACCTTGCTATCAAAAGAACCAAAATCTTTCTTGATTTATTAATCAATAAAATATGCTTTGAATAGTTTTTTCCCTTCAAAGTTTAGCAATTTCAACAACTCAATCAATATCGACTGCCTAAGCAATTTTCACAATTACAGCTAAATTCACTATTTTTGCAGGTTTGCACGTGTTGGTTCAGTGGTTTTAGCTCTTCACGATGCTAGTGATGTATTTCTTGAAATAGGAAAGATGTCCAAATACAGTGGGGCTGAAACTATTGCTAGTGTTGCATTTGTTCTGTTTGTTTTGTCTTGGACTCTGCTTCGCATTACATACTATCCGTTCTGGATTCTGTGGAGTACAAGGTAGTTTGTTTGGCTCTTTGGCATTCATTTTTTTTCAAATTTCTTTTTTTCATGGATTTCACATATTCAAAGGTGATTTTTCCCCTATACTAAGCACTTTGCACCTTAGAGAGTACTCTTAGAGGAATTTTCACTTTCAATAGTGGTTTTTTTCATTTAAAAAAAGAATTTTATAAACCCATTTAATTTCCTTCTTATTCTCTTTTTCTAGTGTGCTTTGAGGATTATCTTAGGGTCTGTTTGGATGAACATTTTTGAAGGGAAAGAGGGATTTGAATGTTTGGCCTATTTCTTTATGAGTAAAATGTGTATACAAGCGAAAAAATGTGGTTAAAATGTTATACAATCACATATGGAATATTATGTTGTTTCTTCAACTTTTTAAAAAACCTGAAATATATGTCAAGATATAGAGTATTACTCCAAAGCTTTGTCCTCCAAAACCTTCCACCCAAACAGACCCTTAGGTATGGTCCGGTTAAAATAAAGAGTGCAAACGTATAAATAAGTTTATTGGACATCTTCTACTTACACTCCTTGAATTCTATGAAGTACTCGTAGTATTTAATTTGTATAGGAATAGATAAGAATAATGTTACTTCTTGTTTTCCAATTGCAGCTATGAAGTTCTTTTGACATTGAACAAGGAGAATCATAAAGTGGACGGACCGATTTATTACTATATCTTCAACACTCTTCTATTTGGCTTGCTTGTTCTTAATGTCTATTGGTGGGTGTTAATGTACAGAATGCTTGTTAAACAAATCCAAGACAGAGGCAAAGTCAGTGAAGATGTTCGTTCCGGTATGTTCATTTCATGTCTCTTTTATACTCCCACAAAAGACTTCCTACTTTCCTCTTCTCGATGTTCTAAAAAACTTCTTACTTTATTTTCTTTTAAAGAATTGGATATGTGACCTCACACAATGGACTGAATCAATATGGAACTTCAACCTTCCATTGCCTTTTAACTTTCTGTGAAATTTTGGGCAGTAAATGCAGCAATGCATCTAGGTTCTAACAGAAACAACTTCTCATAGATCCTTCCTTATTCCTTAGCTACAACATGTGATATGCATCCTCGTCCAAGACTCTTGGGCTCGGCCCAGCATCATTGTGAAGGATATGCCATTTTTATGTTTGGAACACGGCAAATGATGGGGAAAAACAAACGAATAGATTGGCTTCTTCGTTCATGAATTTTCAAAACTTATGTTAACTTTTTACCTCTTGCAGATTCTGAGGGGGAGGATGATCCCGAGCATGAAGATTGACCACACCGGAATGCTTTTTTATTTCTCATTTCCCACTTAAAGGTACTGAAATATTTTTCAATGCCTTTGTAGGGTCCACAATTGCATGCATGAGATCACTCAAAACTTCAATGGACTTGTATTGCATCACAACTCTTGCACATTCATGATATGGTCACAATAGCCTGGTTTGGGAACAACGTTAGCGTTTTGAATAGCTTTTTAATGGTGATATTAACTTTGAAAACACTAAAGATAAACAACCTTTTCAAAACGCTAAAGCTAAATGCTGAAGTTGTAGCCAAACAGGCACTCTATCTTACAGTGACTAAATCAACTTCCTTTGTTGTTTGTTCACACAGAATACTAATGCAAAGCATTATGATTGCAGGGTTTAGGGTCATGTATTCTTAAGGGCATGTTGATGGTCAAGCACTATGGGACTTGGCATTCGTTCCTTTGCACGAGTTTTTGACTTTATATGCTTCTTGATGGTAATATGTGCTTCTTGTGTTCTTCAGCTCATTTATCTTTGTGTCTTCTTCATAGCTGATTAAATTGTTCTTGAAACAAAACCCAGTATAGTTCCAGTCTCCCAAGGCCTTTTCGGGTTGACCATCAAAGCATCGTTGCATTGAATATGTCATTTTGATCTTGTCTTTTGTTTACTAGAAGCTCAGATATTGTCGAAATGACGATTCTAGGCTTCTAGCTTCAAAAATTATGTCTTATTGGACGACGGTGTATGCGGTCTTATTAGTCATTATTGTCAAAGTAATATCAATCTTGTGTGAACAAACATTAATGGTACAAGGAAGATCCAATGACCTTTTGGATTTTTGTACATTTATCGATTCAACATGTAATTCGATAATTTACCAAATGGAAAAGTAATTTATTCAATGATTTAAATAATCCTAGACTCTAATTCTTTCTACAATTATTATAGCATATGAGGGGAAATATATTTATACTTTACTTTCTACTATTGACACTTCAAAATATACTATTCATGTGAGATAAAATAGAACAATTTGGGGTGTCAATAACAACAATTAGAGTGCAACTATCCTTTCTCGTTAATTAGGCCGGTGTGGGCAAGATATGCATTCACACATAACTCCTAATTTTGTGTGTGCAATAATTTTTTAATTAACTATTTAAAAAACAATCATAACAGATCTACTAAAATTTCACAAAATATAAAATTTGGGAAGGATACTTAATTCATCAAGAATTTAGAATAAAAGAAATTCTATTATCGATCTAAGGTTCATAAGGTTCACATGTAAGAGTATAGAAGCAATGCAAGTGTGTTTTCCAAAAGTCAATCTTATTTTTAGCACTCTTAAATATGCGTGACAAGTCAAAATGGACAATTCGATTTTGGGTAGAGAAAGTAAATAAAAATGTTTATTTACTTTGTAAAAATGGTTTATATGAAAGTTCATCATAGACTTTAAGTGGATGAAGATTTTTCCTACTAACAATAGATAAAAATACAAAGTATTAATCAAGATTTAAAATAATTCATAGTAATATAAAATAGATAGATCTTCGTATTATGTAATAACAAGAGTGTAATATTCTCTCTGGAGAAAGAGAAGTTAGAGCACTGGTAATACCAGCAACGCCCCACGGCGTGAGGGGGCGTTTAACACTCCGGCGGCATTAAACACTGCCCCCCTTCGGGCGTGATTGGGCGTGATCGCCCCTGCGTCAAAGGAATGACGCGGCGTCATTCCACTCCCCTCCCCCTCCCAACGGCTTTATAGCCGTTGCACCCCTTTTCAAAAAAAAAATCTTATAAATTCAAACCCCCCCTCCCAATCTCTCACATCTTCTCCATCTTCACAAATCTCTCTTTATTACGAAGTACTATATATTCTCTCAAAAATATTTATTATTTATTATAAATATTTATAAAATATAATTTAAAAATGGGTTCATCTTCCGACGATGAAAGAAGAGCTTTATTTTTTCGTTGTTTCGCGACGAATTGTATTCAATGGTGGGAAGATGGCCAAGAAGAAGCTGAATCCTCCCGACGACGGACCCGACGCCAACGTCTAAACCGGGATCGAGCGGCCGCCCACGATTCACTTCTAAACGACTACTTTAATAATCCGTGTGTTTATACACCGGAGGATTTTAGTAATTGTTTTCGGATGAGTCGTCCTCTGTTCTTACGCATACTCGCCGATGTTGAACGCGAGGTTCCTTGGTTCAACCAACGGTTTGATGCGAGAGGCCGACGCGGGTTTAGTAGCGTCCAAAAGTGCACTGCCGCGCTCCGTCAGTTGGCGTACGGGACGACATCCGATATGTTCGACGAATACTTAAAGATGTCTGCTCGGAGCATCAGGTCCTGTGTTTATAAATTTTCAAAAGCTATTGATTGCACGCATTGGGAATGGAAAAATTGTCCCACTGCGTGGCACGGTCAATTCTCCCGGGGAAATCATCCCAAGCCTACCATCATGCTCGAAGCTGTTGCTTCAAATGACTTGTGGATTTGGCATGCTTTTTTCGGTGTCACGGGCTCGAACAACGACATCAACGTTCTCGATTAATCGCCTGTTTTTGACGATTGGGTTAATGAGACCGCACCGGACTCCTCTTTTGAGCTTAGAGGAACGCTTTACAAGCGCGGATATTATTTGGCTGATGGAATATATCCGGATTATTCCACGATTTTCAAATCTCTCTCCGAACCAATGGGTCTTAAACGCCAAACCTACAAAAAAGCTCAAGAGGCGGCGAGAAAAGATATTGAACGAGCCTTTGGGGTCTTGAAGGCTAAATGGCACATTCTAGATCGTCCTTCGAAATGTTATTCTCAAACAAAAATGAGGAATATCATGTACGCATGTATTATTCTTCATAATATGATCATAGAGGATAACGGGTCTGCGATTTGTCAATACAACCCGGACGAGGAGGTGCCTATGTACGAAGAAATCACCGAAGAAAAGAAACGACGCAACTGCCAAGAAATTTGAAGCCGAGAGATTCACAATGCACTAACGGCGGATTTGATCGAGCATATCTTTAGTCGTTCGAATAATTAGTGATTTCTTTGTACTATTGTTTTTTGTATGTAATTTTTTTTAATGAATGTAATTTTTTTTAAATGTTTTTTTTATGAATGTAAGATTTTTTTTATAATGAATTTAATTTTTTTATGCAATAGTGTCATTGCGATTAATTAAAATAATAAATTAATTTAAATTTATAAATTTAAATTTAGAAGATGTATATTTAAAAATGTAAAAAATGAAGGTTTGAAGTCCTAGTTTGAAGCCCCGGGGCTTCAAAACCATTTCCAGTGAATTTTGGATGTAAGTTAAAACTGACGTGGCAGAGAGAGAAAGTTTAAAGCCCCGGGGCTTCATGACCATTACCAGTGCTCTTATATTCCATAATATAGCTTCATTATTGCTAATTGCAATTCTTAATTAATGTAATTAATTACGGGACACGATTTTAGAATCAATCACGAAGATCAGTATGCCTATTTCTCACTTTTTGTTGGATCATCCCTTCCCTTTTATGCTCATTTCACTTGAAAATAGATCTAAAATCTAGTTATACTTAAATAAATCGAGTGCATTCTTTAAACTATCTTTCAATATATTTGATGTACACCAAAAATTATACTCCCCACTCTGTATGACTCCATTCATATATGATAATTTTATGATACATCAAAATCAAATGAATAACTAGATCTTTTCAATTTTTGAATTATCTTAAAAATCATAATAATAATCAATAAAATTTTAATAAATGGCCCCAAAAAGTAATGGAGTATCGGATAAGAAACAAAATAGGGCCTAAAATTACTGAGTACATTTTTTACCTGGACCGGTCCGCAAAACCAAAGCTGCCATTTTGGCTCTTGTCTTCTTCCTTTTCGACGGGAAATCGCCATTAAAAAAGCTCAAGGTATTCCTCTATTCTCCGCTCCATTTTCAGTCGTAGCCGCTTAAACTTCCATATTATATACAGATATGAAACACAACAGGAAGTAAATGTTTTTTTTATATCTTTGATGGAATTTTAGAGTGTCGAATTCCCAATTTCGAGATTATACTGATCTCCTGTTAACCCTATCTTTATGAAACATGTATATGAGAGACCACCTTCAGATCGTAATTTCATGTTTCAGAGAAGTTTTTACTTCGTTGCGGGATTTAGGGTTCCAATTTTGCCACTGTATTTTATACAGAGTACTCCATATTGTATACTTTTCTTAAATGTGTTCGTCATCTTTTTATTTTAGAGTATTTGGAATGTCTAATTATCTATTACCTTAAAGTGACTGTGTTTTAATTGATACCGGTAATAGTTTTGATTATTTTAAGAAATCTTCATTGTTTGTCAGTGTTTTTTAATGTCTAGGCAAAATATCATTTTATGCAGAGATCCTAGATTGCTCATGTGGGTATTTTTTAGCTCAATTTATAGATAGGAACTCAAAAATTTAGAACTATATCATGAAAGAGTAGGTTTTTTCTTTTCAAGTTGAAAAGATAATTGATGAATCACAATGAAAGAAATTGATAAAATGGGTGGCTTTTAGATGCTGCTAGGATGGTTAGAGAAAAGGTGTTTATTTATGTAGCTCCAATATCATGTCTTCAATGGCAAGAAAGTAAGAAACTTACTTAAAGAGCTTTGGCTCTTTTCCCCCCTTGTACCATTGACCTCTCAGGCCAATGGTTTTTGCCCCAACTTATTTCTATTCTTCCGCCCTCAAACACATTATCTCACATGCTTGTATAGCACATGCAATCGAATCTTGGTTTTTTGGCATTGATTTATCAGTAAAAACAAAAGTTCATTTTTGATTTTAGAAATGTTTGTGTTTGCTAATCCTTTTCCCTCAATCATGGACTTATGGTTCTTGCTCATATAGCCAGAACCTGATAACAAGTTCAATATGTTAAGATTGGCACTATAAGCTTTACGTATTGCTTTCAAGATGAAGACTCTTTCTTAGTTGTCACTTTCTTGGGATTGGCTCAATTAGTTGAATCTGACTTAAGTCATGGAAAAACTTGCAATATTTAGCCTTTGAGGGTCTTTCTACGCCAATTACCCACAAAATGACATTGAACTTGTAAAAAAACATGATTGACCCCGAGCTGTTCAAAGGTTTGCTTTAGCCCCCAAACTAACTAAAGTGACTCATTAATACCCATGAAATTTAAAAAAAAGTCCTGTTTGACTTTTCACGTGCGGTAAATGCTATTTCAAACAGAAGACACAAGTGCAATTAGATACGTGAACAAAGTTGTAACTTGTAAGTGATGATCTAACAGTATTTAACCATACATAACACATTAAATATCCAAAAGGAAATCGTATCCAAGGTTTGAGTTATAATGTGCTTAACGGTTGCAACTAGTGTCATCATCACTTATCTCTCTCTTCACATTTCGTTATAGCAAATCATATTTGTGCTTGAGGCGCTTGCATACACGACATGTCCAAAGTCAATCGTTTTTTTAAAGTTTAAGTTCACTATTGAGTTAATCTAATTCGGTTTAAGGGTCTAAAAATATGACTCTTGAGGAGTTCACGGAATCAGGGCTTTTTTGTTGGAACTTCAAGATCATTTTTGGATTTAAAAACTGAAGCTGCTATCTGACTTTCAGCTAATTCAAAGCTATGTTACTTGTGTTGTTGACTCGAGTACAATGTCAAACAGATTATAACACATATAATGAGGATGAGTTCAAAACTTTGGCCCCTTTTCATGATTTCTTAGGCTAAGACATAATGTAGTCAAATGCATGTGTAGTGTAAATTTTCAGTAGAATTATATTTGATTGTATTGAGGCATACCAGACGTTAGGGTTACTAATCATCACATAACACTCTAGATTTCTTCCAATTAACTAGTGTTGATTACTAGGTTGAGATAACAAAGTTTCTTGGATTTTGCAGGGAATAGGGCTACTTGGAAGGGAAGATGGAAGACATCTTGACCGATATTCCCCCGCCTTCTAGATTCTTCTTAGAAGATCTGAACAATTTCGCCCCTCGTTCATCTCCTCTCCCTTCTCCATTCCTCTTGTTCTCATCACCCAACCCCGAGAAATACTCTCACCCTTCTTTGCTCATAATTGCAATGTCTTTCCCATCCACTCACTTCTTTCACCACCTCTCGTCCAAAACCTTAGTTGCAACACTCATCCTACCCGAGATACCATTATCGGGGAACTCAGTCGAACCCTCCCTAAGGGACAAATCTTGCAATATTTATGCGATACACCACTCCGATAAATTGATCTTGGTAGCTTCAGTTCAATATCCAGTCACTGCAGAGAGATCTCACGCAGTTGCAAAGCTGCTGGCTGGGCAAAAGATCATTCCGGACCGGGTTTTGGTTTTGGATACAATCCGGAGTCGCAACTTTAGGGGCAAACTTCCCCCGGACGAAACACTCGCGTTCAAGCTGGAGTCATCATTAGAGAGAGCTCATGACGATTCTTCTCAGTTGGTTAAAGGTTTGGACTACTTGCCATCAGGAAGTGTGGTGGACGGATTGGCAGCCGCTCTATTGGGCCGATGCGAGATGGATAAAATCAAAGGAACAGTGTTGGTTTCGTGGCCCGAAGCTGGGGGTCCCGTTACATCACTTGTGAAATCTCTTCTGCTCAAGAATGTCTTCCCAGGCATGATGGATCATACCAGTCCTGATAAGGGCAAGAGTGACTTTTCTTGGCCTGGGCGTATTAAAGATCATCTTCTTGACTCTGATCTTTATACATGATGTTTAGTTTCTTGGAAAGAACTGTCTTAATCTTAACCAAATTTCCATATTTCACCTTGTTTCTGACCTTCTGAAGTTTGTACTCTTCACTTTGTTTTGGACTAGCATGCGTTGATGCTGTCTTCAATTTGATTCGTTTGACACTATTTATCAAACTAAATTAAACATATTAAGGGGCTTTTTTTATTGGAGATATCCATTTTTAGCATTGTAAGAAAAATTTACCTCATTTCAATTTGTAACAAAAAGTTACCTCAACTATAAATTTGTAACAAAGAAGTACCCCAAGCCAACTTTCAAGTTAGCAATACAATTTCTCACCTATATTTTATTATACTTTTGACTACATTGGTGCCGGACTCATTCAAATAAGCTAAATACCATTACTAGGGGTGTACAAAATATTTTTCCACCTTATTTATGCTCATTTGGTGAAAGTACAAGATATGAATTTTTTTATATCTCTCGATGTCAAAGTTGGTATCAAAACTCTTTTGTAAGTATTTGATGGAAACTAACAGGGTTCAAATTTGATATTTTCATATATACAAACCTTCCAAATGGTGGGTTTTGAAATCCCAAAAATTAGAATATTGGCATGTTTGGTAATTACGTTAAAAATTAGCGTTGTCATTTTGAAAAAATTATCTACAGCCAACGATTAATGTTTTCAAAGTAATCTAAACTGTTGAAATTTTATCCAAAACTTTAACGTTAATCTTTAACGCTATTCTCATATAGGCCCTATATTAATTCAGGGGTTTTGATAACTCTCAACCACCAGTCCACCACTACTAGCAATCCATCCATTTTATTCACCATCACCAACCACCCTCCATGGTTAGTCATCCCTTTCCTATCATTAACAACCACCTTTCATTCTTTCAAACATTTTTAGCAACAATTATATTAAGCAGATGTTTCAAGTATCAAATATAGATTTTATTTTTTGTTACTAATATCTAATTAAGATTGTGTTTGGTTGGAGGTAAAATATTTTTCTTTGAAGAACATTTTCTAATGAAAAATAATTCCAAAGATAATTATTCTTCAATCATATAATCCATTGTTTGCTAGGAAAATATTTTTCTTCCATCAATGTTATCAAACACATGAAAATGGAATCATAATTTTCCTGGAAAATATTTTATGTCCAACCAAATACACCATAAAACTTAATTTACTTTTCATTCTCTCAAACATTTTTAGAAGCAATTATATTAACAAGAGGTTTCAAATATCAAATATAAATTTTATTTTTTGTTACTAATATGTGATTAAAACTTAATTTACTTCCTCCATTTCTCCAGGAAAAGGGCTTTGGGGTTGATGATGTTAGGGGTGAGCAAGGATCGAACCGATCTCGATATTTCCCGAAAAAACCAAGAATACTGAACTGATAAAGTACTGAAAAGAAACTAAACCGAACGATCGATCCGGTATTTGGGAACGGTACGAGGTTACTTCCTAGACCAAAATTCCCAAACTGAACATATATAGTAATATATTATAAAATAATAATTTTTTTATATTTCTTCATTAAATAAAAAATTTATATAGACATTTTACTTTATTTTCATTATGTTTAAGTTGCACTTTAATAAGAGTTTTTTTATTTTTTGTAGATGAGTAGAAGAATATAAACAAATATTTGAAATAATATTTTGTTATCACTTGTTCTCTTTAATTTGTGAAATATATTCTAACTTTCATAAGCATTTCTTGCATTTTATTTTTTCATTTTTAAATTTTTTATATTTCTTTGGTTAAATGTACATTCGATTTTTCAAAGATAAAAGGTTTTGTTACATTTTATTATGTAAACTAGGTACATATATGTTCATCCTGATTTGTACCGAAACCGATACCGAAGCATACTGAACCGATGCTTCGAAATCGGAATCGATACAATGTAAAATCTCATACCAAACTAAAATATTTAATACAGAATTGGTACGAGCTAAATACGGTATCACGCTCACCCTTAGATGAGGTTCATCCTTTCCTCAAACTCTTTCATTCTAAAAAGTGAAAATTTACTCTTTATTAATCTTTATTCGTCACTGTAGAAAGGGGGTTTAGCAAAACCCTAGAAACCTAAACCAGCGCGAGGAAGAAGAAAGCTCCAATTTTTCAATCATGGCGATCTTTATGAGGCGGGCATTAATCTCCTATCGCAATGTATCTATCATCTTACGTTCCACAACTTCTCAGGCGCGCCACTTCGCGTACTTAGTAGATGGAACTTCTGCTAGCCTCCTCCGTCGCACCGCCACTTCTGGCGCCACCTCTTACTTTCCGGCAACGAATTCCCTTCTCAGAAGCTGTAGAGGCTTCGCTAAAGGAAGAAAGAACTTGAGTATTCACTATTTCTTTTCATTTCTCTATACACTGTTACAATAGAATGCACTTGAAGGCTTGAGTTTATCTTTTTAGAGAGATCACAGTTATTTGAGTGAATATTATTTCCTAAAATTCTACAAAAAATTCACTGTTTACTTTTGTTCTTCACTGGAAACCCTAGGGGAAGATGTAGATTGTAATGAGAGCACAGCAGAGCTTGTAAATGTCGGTCCGTCAATTAAGGCTACTGCAATTTCACAGATGGAGGCAGCCATAGATTCATTATCTCGAGATCTGACCAAATTACGAACTGGAAGAGCATCAACTGGTGCAAACACAATACTGGTGTTGTTAATTCTTTATAATGATTTATTTTACTGTTGGTCATTCTATTCCCTTGAATTTGCAGGAATGTTGGATCATATTGTAGTTGAAAGTGACGGAGTATCATTGCCTCTTAGTAGGATGGCTGCTGTTTCAGTTTTAGATTCAAAAACACTGTCGGTTACTCCTTATGATCCAAATGTAATATTTTGCAGCTTGTTATGATATGTTTTTTTTCCTGGATATTCTGCAATGTATATTTCAATTTGACTATACATTTGTAGGAAGTGGTTTGCTATGTTGCTCGAACTATGTATTGAATGGTTTTTGGCTTTTGCAGACATTGAAATCTTTGGAGAAAGCTATCATTTCTTCTCCACTGGGGTTAAATCCTAAGGTGGATGGTGAGAGACTAGTTGTGCTTATACCCCCGTAAGTACACATGATCTAAGTTGTAAATTCTAAACAGTGTTTTTTGTTCTGCTTCCAGTTGGGTGTTCATTCATGTTTCATGATGTTCTACATGCAAGTAGAAATAAGTAAATAACGCATGATGATGACAGTTTTAGAATTTCACTCTTTATGTAAGAAGGCAGTGACTGGAACTGTCAGGAGGAGCATCTAGCTTAAAGATTGCCAGTTTTTTGTTGCATGAATGTGTAATGTAACTAATAATAGACAGTAACGTAAACTACTTGCACACAGTTTAGCACCATAATTTCAAGTAAGTGACCCCAACCAAATGGGATTAAAGTAGTGGTGGTGGTGGTGGTGATGACCATGTTGAGGCTAGATCATTCCATTCTTTAAATGATGCACGAAAGACAATGACTTCTATCTAGTGGATTCTATCTGTTATTTACGAAAAAGAACACATTCAAGTCTTAGCCCCGTTAATTTAACATATTAGTTTCCTCACATTTAGTTTGATTCTCCTTTTTTGTGTGGAATTAACAGGCTGACAAAGGAACATATGCAGGTATATAAATTAATCAGCTTCCCTCCGGATTTATTTTTTTCCCTGGGATTTATGTTTCCCAGCATTTCTTAATGTTCCTGATTTTAATTCCAGGCTGTGTGCAAGGTGGTAGCTAAATCATCTGAAGATGTTAAACAAAGTGTAAGAAGAGCCCGCCAGAAGGTATTTTTACAAAATCTGTTCTTTGCTTTCTTCCGAAATCTTTAAACTTTGTTGTTTGTCGGTTCTCGACAAGTGTGGGTGAATGATCTGCTTCATTATCTCATTCCACAATTTTGTGAATACTCATAAGCTTTCTATCCAACTCCTTTTAGGCACTGGACACTTTAAAGAAATATACACCCAAAAAGAAGGACAAAGATAAGTCTGGTTCAACTTTCTCTGCAGATGATGCAAAAAGATTGGAAAAGGAAGTAAGTACCTTTCAATATCGATTTACTCTGTAAGATTTTAATTAGTCTAATACTCCTTTCGTCCCTAAAAGAAGTTCATGCTGGGAGTAACGATGCTATCTGTTATTTATGAAAAAGAACACATTCAAGTCTTAGCCCCGTTAATTTAACATATTAGTTTCCTCACATTTAGTTTGACCCCGTGTGTGCTAAACAAAACTTCTTTTAGGGACGGAGGGAGTAATAGTATTGCTGGTAGCGATAGTATTAGCTAATTAGTGAACCTTAACAAACACTGCATATAAGCAGTTCTGCCCTGGTTCCAATTCGGTACTGAAACATCTGTCGATGCTTTCCAATAATCATGGATGACATGTTATGTTGTCATCATTAATAGGTTGCCTCACCAAATCTGTTTGCCTAGGTGGAGCCCTTTTCTTCGATTGGTTCTACCTTCTGGTGCCACACCAGAATGAGGCTGGGTAAGGCATGTCTTCGATGACAACGTAGCAGTAGCATATATTGAGTGTGTATTAGTCTTAAAATAGTCTTTTTTTGTGCCAATGCTTTCAGATCGACGACTTGACTAAGAAGTTTATAAAGTCTGCAGAAGATATTTGTAAAGCAAAGGAAAAGGAAATAACCAGTGGCTGAATGGAGTGTTTGGTAGGATAGAAAGTAGTGGAGAAATGTAGAGAGAAAGAGTGAAGAAAATGATTCTTCCCTTGTTTGGTTCACCAAAGACAGATCAAGGGAGGAAAAAAATTGCATGCGTATCTCATCATATCTGTTCTTTCTTGGCCCAAGTGAGAACAAGAAGAAAGCTCAATCCTTTTTTTGGCATTCCCATTTAACCCTTTGTATTTTAAATTTTTATTTTCAAACAACACCCAATTCACCGTTTCTCACTTGCAGAGTACGAAACAATGCATAACATCTACTCACTTTTCCTTTCTACCACTCAATTCGGTTAAATGTGAAGAATATTGAGTTAAACTAAGTACATCTGACTTTCTCAGGGTCACTTAAGGCGTGGATGTCATCTCTTGGTTGTCGTAGGCATCCAAGGATATTTCCAAATAGTCCCTTGGTAGATGATCAAAATATGTCGCTAGTCGTCCTCAAGCAGGACGACTGAGCTTAGTCCATGACCAGGTCAAAGTGGTTTCCCATTCGTATAAATTTTGTTCGCAAACTCTCTCAATAACCCTTTTATGAATGGAGCTGTATGCTTTCCTGAAAGGGTCGTGCTACAGACGTACCAAGGGTGCCCTCATGGGTGACCTCATATGTTTTGCACCGACACGCACAAAATTGTCTCAAATTATGGCATGGCTTTTAGTTGTCCCCTCAATATTTCTCGAAAAGATAATGGAAGTTGCAAAGAAATTTTGACAAAGCCTATAACTCTATAATGTCCAATCAAAGAGATCTAGATTCCAACGTCAATTTGCCATGTTTGCCTATGTGTGGTGCCAATAAAGTCTAA
The DNA here is from genome assembly GCA_003260385.1 of Cuscuta australis. Lineage (NCBI taxonomy): Eukaryota > Viridiplantae > Streptophyta > Magnoliopsida > Solanales > Convolvulaceae > Cuscuta > Cuscuta australis. The sequence continues at coordinate 3,588,320 of NQVE01000215.1, read as the reverse complement.
GGTGTTGACCCATTTGACGGAACTCCACAACTTTGAGGGGTTCATTTGGTTGATAATTTTCGTGTTATCGAACGGAAAATTACTTTTCTAGCCCCACATCGTGTGGATACAAACTTTTTCCACACGGCCAAAAGTTTCCGGCGCATGACAAATGGGGCCAAATAGTACTGAATTGAAAAATATGCACTAATATCTCTTTGTTTTTTTAAACTTATTAGATTTTACCGGTGCGTTGCACCGTAAGTAATTTATTTCAAAGTGTAAATTATAAAAACTTCATTAAATTAAATGTCTGTATACAAACTTAAATATAGAATTAAACATATATAGATTCAACATGATATATATTTCGTCTATCCCATAAAAACTTAACTCGTTTTGATATTTGAAATATTACGAAGTATTAAAAATAAAGAATAAATTCCATAAACAGTTCCTATTAATGATTTTCCATATTTAATATCCAATTATAAGATATTACATAAATGATCCTTAATTTTTGAAAATAATTTCATAATTAAAGTGTGTTAATAAAAATAATTAAAAAAACCACTTTAGAAAATAGTACAATTATACATTGGTAGTATTAAAATATGTATTTTTTAAATGTTATCGACTTGGTTACATTATACTCCGTAGTACTATCAATTTATAATATTAGAATATATATATTTCCTTCATTTAAAAAATGTTATGAAGCACTTATATTCAGCGAATATGAAAAAGGGTAAAGCATAGCATATCCCCAAGAGCATCTAATAATGTATGAATAACTCAAATGTATTTTTATTTCTCTAGGATAAATCTAATGTTGTATGTGTTAATGCTTCATTAATGTCCATGAAAACACATACATACACATACTTTATACATTTGAAAGTAAAGTAAAAGCAAAACCCACTTGATAGGGGCATACAATACTCCAATACCAAACACAAATAAGCATGTAATAAAACTCAAAAGAGTAAATATCCCAAGAGTATAAATTTGTCAAGGTTTAGGATGCCCAAAAACAAAGCTCGAAAAGACAAAAAGTAGTTTCCAGACTGCCTTCCTCAAGCATAGTTGTAGAGATGTCACCAATCTTTAGTAGCTAAAAAAACAAAAGTTCCCTCCTAGTGTTATCTCTCCTCTAAAAGAAATCCCAAAACTCAAAATCCATTAGGATGAGCCCTGCATTAATAGCCATTGAAAGATGAACAATCAAAGGCCCTGGCCTATACTTTGATGTAGTTACATACACAAAACTGATAAATATAAAATACATAGAACTTAGTGCAGATTCAAACTCTTGAATTTGAAGATGCCCATCTCAAAACAACTAAAATCACATGACTCTAGAAAATTACTACCAAAAAAACCTCATCATCATTTTTGTAGCATCTATATAAATATAATGTTTAGGGCATCACTACTGGAAAATGAAAACATAAAAGAAATAATGATGTTCAGATCACCAAATTGAAGAACATGCAATTTTTTTAATCACTTGGAATCCTAGGCAAAAGAAAAAATCATGCTGAAACTTTGAGGCTCTGTTTTTTTTATATATCATAACATTTTTCATTAAAGACTAACATAGCCATTTGCCAGAATAGACATTTTATATATTTAGCATGTAATTTTTCTTCTTATTTTGAAGAATGCCTTCTTTTGAAAAATGACATATATTAAAATGTAAACAAACTTTTTAAGAAAACATAAATCACACACACACACATGAGATTTGAAGAAGCTAAGGAGATGAACTAATAGTTTACACTAAAGTTTGACATGTCATAGTGCAATGTAATGTTTTGTAATCAAATACTCTAATATATTTTTAGTGGGAGAGTGGTAATACTCAGATTCTATAGAGACAGAGAGAGAAATAAGTATGTGAGGCTTACTATGTTGCTTTTACTGTTACATTGTTTGTAAGTCTGTAGTTTTTTCTCATGTATCTTCTTTAGTCTTTTTTCTCATGTATCTGTTACAAACATACATTGTTTGTATGTGAGGCTTAAATTTCTCAATTTGATTACATGCCTCTGTTTGGCAGCAACATTTGGGTTTACCTTTGAAGTCTTATGGTCCTTTCACTCTTTTGTCCATCAACTTCTTCTCTAATATTTGCCTCTCCCTCAAGCCTAAAAGAACTTGAAAATAAAAAAAATCAAAAATTTGACCTTAATTTTCCGGCCGCCGGTTTCCCATTATTTGTAATTGGAATGATACATAGAATATTAGCATGGCCCATGCGCAAGGATTACACGTAGAAATAAAAAGTGGTCCTATTTTTTTGCTGATTTTTCCATGCTTTTTCTACTGCATTTTGAGTTTCAACCTGTAGATTTTGAAAGATAGAAAAAAATAGACTTTTGTTTGATGAAGATAATAAAATTGTAGTTGTTTAATTCCATATCAAACTTAAGAACCTTAATATACGAAGAATCTATTTTTTGTATCTTAATAGCAATGATTAGAATATTTAATCAATCCATCACTGCGATGTTTGAGTTCATGAGTCAAAGCTTGGGGGTAGAATTTAAAGTTCATACTTAGGATATCCTTAAATGTGAAGCCAAAAACTGTTGGCTTGGTGAACATAGATGATGTTAATGTTTCCCACGAATCAAACAAAAGATGGAGGATTTTAGGTTTAGGTAAAATATTTGGCAAAGTCAGTATATTGAGGGATAATTCTTAGACCTGGCAGAATCTTCTTCCAAAACATTATATTGGATAGCTTCATTCATCTCATCCTTAACATTTTGATGTCATCAATCTTGACATATACTACTCTATCACAATATTTTTGAGATTTATTTAACAAACCCTAAACTTATTTTAAGATAAAGCTACAAAATTGATGAAATTAAAATACAACTGATATGGAGATATATAGAAGTATAGATGTAAAGATGATAGGTTTAAAACCTTAATTATGAAAAAATATATGAAGAAATTGATGAAATTTTTATGTGCGATACCTGCTGTGTCAAATGTTGAAGAAGATGAACAGTACTCTGGTAACTACCTCCACCTTTTCCATTTTCAAGCGACAATGTTCCCACAGGTTTCTGTCTTCTCTGTTTCATTCCCATTGCTTCTAAGAATCCGTTTCGTCCCCGACATTGCACCGGATATTAAAAAGCCCTTATATTTCCAAGAATTATCCGTTAAGAATAGTGATAAAATTTGTTTCACATCTTTAAATTACTCTCTATTATGCTAAATCGAAATGGTCTAACAATTCTTTATATAAAGTTTACTATGTATTATGCATAAAAAATTTACTACAAAAAATAATATGAACAAATTAATGTGAAGTACAACCTTCAAGGAGTTAAAATTGAAGGGATGCAAGTAATTTCTTATCAGCCATAGTCTAACAAATGTTTTAATTATATATGAAAATTGAAATATATACGGGGAACATGTATAAATGAAAAGAGAAAGATTTGGAACCATAAATTGAGATTGTTTTTGAAGGAATCTTTCCAACTCTTGCACCATCTCCTTGCTAAGACCCCTAGATTTGTCATTGCCATCTCCACATTGAGTCCTGTTTGTATTCTTATTTGGCAATTTTACAGAAGAGATGAAGGAGCAATTAACAAATTTACAGAGATATGTTGGACAATTAAAAAAACTGAAGTTTTGAGAAGGGGTGTACACATTGACCATGAAGAACACCTCCTAAATTTTTTCAAATTGATTGTTTAAATAAAGTTTAACAATATAACTTCCACCCCCAGTGAGTTTAGGGTTCACCAGTAGCAGCAAGAAGGTTTTTTTGTCTCTATGGGTGCAGCTAATGAAGTATTGGAATTAAAAAAATAATAATGATACCTTAATATCACTGGCCTTGAAATACTCTTGTAATACTGATTCAAGAGTGAAACTACAATGCCAAGAACGCACTCAATATTAAGATTAAACTCTTTCATGCTAGAAGTTAAACTGAAAATGTTGATGATTAAAAAAAACCCTGCGGTGAAATCAATTGGCAAACCACGGCCAAATCTTGAGTATGAGATAGAATTAACTAATGAAAAAACAATTGAGACACACCTGAGGTAGCCGGTGGTTGCCGTGTCTTCTTCATTGAGGTTGTCGGCATCTGCAATTCATTGTGAATGATAGAAATGGACCATAGAATCTGGCTATGTTGGAGCACAGATCTACGGGCTATAGAAACAGACATCGGTGTCGTCTGCATCTATAAATCACAGATCGATGATGCCAAAGAAATAGGCGCAAATAAAATCGTCTATGTATTCTCCAGATCATCCCCCTTTTTCCATTGATGTCGTATCTACAAACAGTCACCTATTAAATAGTCCCCATTAACACACGGTTACGGAAGAGGATGCTGGAGTTCCCGCTCGAAAAGAACATCCTGGATTGAAACTGAAAAGATGTATGAAGAAATTGATGAAATTCAGAGGTACCATAGCCGCTGCGTCAAAGTTGAAGAAGATGATGAACAGTACTCTCGCAACGGCAACCTCCACCTTCTCCTTCTTTCTCCAGTTGCTCCCTTCTCTCTGTCTTCTATGCTTCCTTCCGGTCGATACCGTCCATCGCCAGATTGATTATTACCCTGTGATGGGTTTAGTGGGTGGTTACTGGTTAGGAGTTTAGGACTTGGGCTGCGGTTTTTTAATACACATATCCCAACCGACGTCGTATTCTAATTGCACAAATGAGCGGGAAACTTTTCCTGCTGCTGTTGTAAATAGGAAGATTTCTAAAGTTATCATGGTTTCAAAATATTACATCCATACGTGTATTAATATATATATATATATATATATATATATATATATATATATATATATATATATATATATATATATATATATATATATATATATATTACTACCTCCGTTCCAATTTATAACGCCCGTTTCGGTTTACAATGTTTGACTGAAATTATTTTCAAACCATTTTATATGACAAATGGTATAGAATTAAAAAATAAAAATTAGATATTAAAAAACTACATCAAAAGATCTACAAAACTAGTAGTGACAATAATATTTTATTTTATCAAATTGTTAACAAAAATAGAGACTGAAAGTGAATGAAGTTTGACCCTGTGAATAGTAAACATGCATTACAATTTGAGACGGAGGGAGTAAAAAATAGTGTTAACAGTTTGACTAAAAAAAATCAAATGGGGAAAAATGAAGGAGCATAAAATTATCAAAATTGATTATGTTTCTAGTAAGAATCCAACTCACATGCCATTAGAGTTCAAACACATGCACGCAACTTTTATGGGGGATCAAACATGTGATCTCTAGTTTGTGAGACTTTTAATAATCTTACTTGACTCCAAGATATACCGAGTAGTTATAATTTATTGGTATGAGTTATGTATATTAAAAAAAATTTACGGAGTATTAAAAATAGGGAAGTTTATCTAAATAATACTAAAAGATAGTGACTTTTCCAATGTAGTACTATATGTTTTTATTTTTCAATGTAGTATTGCTGTTCAATGTTCATTGGTTATTGTTCAAGTAATGTCCAGCTTGGACATTGTTTAAACTAAATATCCACCATCATTGGACAATATTCCCGTCACTATAAATTATTTGAGTATTATTTAAAGAATAAAAAAGCTTAAGTACTATATTGAAAAAAATGACATATGTTGTAGTATTATTTAGTGCAAATGTCACTTAAAAATATCACTTAAAAATAGTGGAAATTGAACTTCCATTCAGCTTACTAATTACTCCCTACGTTCCATTAAAAAATTACATTTCCTTTTTTGTCTGTCTTAAAAAAAGATTTTACTTTTCAATTTTGGAAAAAAAATTTGTGGCATTGATAATTTTTTTCTACTTTGATCACTTTCAGATACATAATTTCACTATCTATAATCTGCATGCAAATTAAAAAGTGGATACTTTTTATGGAACATATAAATTATGATGCACATTGATGTAAACAATACTACCGATAAATCATACTCCGTATAATTTTCATTTGAAAAATGTGAATTTCATTTTAAAAGGTCTATCTAAGAGGGAAAAAATGAAAGTCAAAGAGTTTATGATTAAATGGCATAATTATTGTTCTCCCAAAGTAGAGGTTACAAGTTTGAATCTTATTTGGACCACTGTTTTATGTATTTCAATAGATTAAGAAAAAAATGTATGAACAAATTTCATATTGTAAGAGAGTAAATAGCATTAAAAAATGAAAATTTTATTTTGGAATGAAAAAGTATTACATCAGTTGTAATGGTAAAAACTGATGACACTTTTCAGAAAAATGTTACATGCACACCGCACTTACAAGACTTTCAAGTTGCAAGTTTCGAAGCAAACAATTTTTGTCAAGGTTTTTTTAAACAAAATGAATACTTTGTAATTGACAAATGTGCATATATCAAGTTTATATAATGTATGCTCTTAGTATGTGTAAAAACTACGGAGTAAATGTTTAAAATGAACTCTGTATAATTTGTATAATGTATATTTACATCTGCTAGATAGGACTAAAACATTATATTTACATCAAAACATGACTTACTTTATGTTTTTATTCTAAAAATAAGAACAATGACATTGTGTAATTGCACAATTTAATTGTAGTTAAAAAAATGAATTAGATTAGTCTCCTTAACAAAATTTATATTACTTGTATTTCTAAAATCTTAATTTCGCATGTTAACCAAATAGCCCTGTCATCATTACATTTTTTAATTTTTTTTTAAAAAAGCAACAAACATAAAAAGAAAAAGGAAAAGAGGAACAATGAATATAAATCATCCGTAGTACTCCTCCAAATACATCCTCTGGGTGCTGCTGGGCTGGGACCTGACTGCTTTCTCTATCGCTTTCTAGTGCTTGAAACCTGTAGTTCGTGGCAAAACCTCCCGAAATCTCACTTCCCAAAAAGATCCCAGAAAATCCCCATATTTCCTCCTCCCCAAATTTCAATTCTTTATCATTCCAATCCTACTAATAATTGAGTGAACATTGGAAATACGTAAAGCTATATAAGAAAAAAAAGAAAATACTCCATTTATATAAATAGATAAATATATATATAGTCCCAGGCGGCAAGAAACTCCCTCAACGCAGACGGCCACTCAAAGGCCAAAGCTTTTGCCTAACCGGAGAGACCCACTGCCCCATACTTCTTTCGGGTCGCTTTCTCGGCCTTCCGCATTTGGATTTTGGTATGATATTTTAATTTGATCCAACTGATTTCTGGGTCTGACTCTTTTTTCGTCTTCTTCTGTTATTTTCTGTTTTATTGCTTTATTAAGCTTATTGTATTTCTGGTAGCATTTTTTTAAGGTATGTTTGTTGTATGTAATTTCTTTGTCTGTTAATTCCCAGTATGGGTGATCCTCTTTTTGCTTAGTTTCCAGTTGAACAATCATGTTTCAGTGCGCCTGTTTTTCCTCCCCTGGGATTCTGCGGAGTTGTATTTTGTATCCAGATTTAGTATTGTCATGGATCAGTATAATGAAATCTTTCATCATTCAAGAATTTTGGTAATCGCGAGGAATAAAATAGTTCTTGAATTATGTTAGAAGTACTTGCATTATGACATGTTGTTTATTGCACGATGTTTAAAATCTCTGGGTTGAATTGACTGTTTGTGAGTATCTTTTAGCATGAATGTTGTTAGTTTGTTCAAGAGTGTGAAGTATTTTAACTGATGTTTGGGTTTATTTGCAACTCGTTTATTGTTATGTTTTGTGTTACAGATTTGAATTAAGATGGCAAAAGAAAGTCTTAGCAATGGATCATCATCAGCTCATCAAAGACCTGGTCTGTTGAAAGACCAAGTCCGATTGTTTAAGAGAAAGGATTCTGATAGATATGAGATTGTCCCAATAACGGATAATTTGTCATTTGAGAAAGGATTCTTTGTTGTAGTCCGCGCATGCCAGTTGTTGACACAGAAAAATGATGGGATTATATTGGTAGGATTGGCTGGGCCTTCTGGTGCAGGGAAGACCATATTCACTGAAAACATTTTGAATTTCATGCCAAATGTTGCCGTTATTTCAATGGATAATTATAATGATGCAACTCGGATTGTCGATGGAAACTTTGATGGTAATTGTGCATTTTACCATTGATCCTATCACAATTCTTGGTCACAAATAAGTCTACTATTTTTGTTATTGTTGGTGAAGTGTATTCTTCTTTTAGATGATGCTTTATACAGTACATATTTATTGATCGTCTCTTGGAAACGGCCTCTCTACTTCATAGTAGGGGTAAGGTATCTCTCTTTTGTGGGATTTTACTGGATTTTGTTGTTTTAGTTGTATATTTATTGGTTGTCTTTGTTTCTGTATTGTATGTCTGATACTATGTATATATTGGAAACAGACCCACGCTTGACAGACTATGATACATTGCTAAATAACATCCATGATCTTAAGGCGGGCAAACCAACGGAGGTTCCAATATATGATTTCAAATCAAGCTCCCGAGTAGGATACAGGTGGAATTTCATCTTTTTATGTCTTCTTGTGCAAACTTTATTGTCTTATGTAAATTTCTTGAAGCTACTCTGTATTAGTTTAGGATCAAACAATTCAAGTTTATCTTCTTAGGGTCTGATTAGCCCATTTTGTGTTTGTTCTTGTATTCTTCTAGCTATTAACCTATTGCCATTCCTTCAAATGCTTTTGTGACCTTTCTTCATGTTGAGCTAGGTATATAAGTGTCAGGTAGACTTCTCATTTCTATAATGTTTTAGGATGAGTTGGGCCTAATTTAACTTGGTATTGGAATCTTTTCCAATTGTGGGTTGTAAGGCGTACGTCCATTCGATGCTTCGGGTCCTGGTTGGGCCCATATGTCCACCTCTAGTTGTGCAACTCAGCTTGAACCAAGAAGGGGTGTCGAGTATTCCACTTTGGTTGTTTGTTGGATTTGAGTTTAGTTTATAAGTAGGGGTTGAGTATCCCTACTTTGTTAGATTTTACTTGGTATGTTTTATGTTTTCTTAGCAGAGGGCCTTTCGAAAACAACCTTAAAAAGCAGTTACGTTTTGTATACTCTTGTTGATTTTAGTTTTAGTATACAAGCGTGCCTGAAACACTAAAACTTCGCCTATTGCGAATCCTCAAAATTCAATCTAAGATCTTTTCAGTGCATGAGTAGGATCTTATGCCTTGTTTGCTGGTGCAGGAGGCTTGAAGTTCCTGGCTCCTCTATAGTAATAATTGAGGGAATCTATGCTTTGAATGAAAAACTGAGGCCTTTTCTTGATCTTCGAGTATCTGTGACAGGGGGTGTCCATTTTGATCTAGTCAAGCGAGTGTTGCGTGACATTCAACGTGCTGGTCAAGAACCTGAAGAGATAATCCAGCAAATATCTGAAACAGTTCGTTTACACATCCCATCCACTTCATACCTTTCCTTGAAATGATGAGTTCCAATGGTTCCTCTCATGATGTTATTATCTATCTGTTAAACTAAATGCAGGTTTATCCTATGTATAAGGCCTTTATTGAGCCTGACCTACAAACTGCGCATATAAAAATAATAAATAAATTTAATCCATTCACTGGCTTCCAGAATCCTACTTATATTCTGAAGGTATTAGCATTTTCTGTCCTTACTCAGTTTTTTCCTCTCTTGTTTATCAAAATCCTAAGGGTCTGTTTGGAACCCAGAAATGCTAGGGGATGAATAGGCCTAGCATTATATTAAGACTAAGAATTCTAACCATATGTAAAAATTTGAAAAAATATTAATCTTTTTCCGTTTTCTGAGGTAAACCAGAACACAAGAAAATAACTTCCATTGGCATTTTCCCGGATCCAAACAGATCCTAGAAGTTTGTTTTGTCAATGTGTAATTCAACCTTAATGCTATGCAGTCTTCAAAGAGAGTTACAGTGGAAGAGATCAAGTCATCATTATCTGAAGAGTATACAGAGAGTACAGAAGAAACTTATGATATCTATCTTTTGCCACCCGGTGAAGATCCAGAGTCATGTCATTCATACCTGAGGATGAGGAACAAAGATGGAAGATATAATCTCATGTTTGAGGTTTGTTCACAGATCGTTGCTTTGTTCAAATATCGAGAAAATATTTAAAACTATTGTATTGAGGCTGAAAATTAAAAAAAAAAATTGTTTGAAATCAATGGTTCAATTTTAGATATCTTTCCAAACACTTTTAATATATACTCTGGTATATTTCTATTATGGGAATACAGAAATCTTTATGTATTTCAACGAAGTTTTGAAATAGTCAATCTTGATTTTCTTTCATATATTCTATGGTAAAAACAAACATTAAAGGAATCATTTTCCTTGACGTTTCGTTCTGCATTTTAAATTGCAGGAGTGGGTCACAGATTCTCCATTTATCATATCACCAAGGATCACTTTTGAAGTGAGTGTGAGGCTTCTTGGTGGGTTGATGGCTTTGGGGTACACAATAGCAGCAATCCTCAAACGAAGTAGCCACGTGCTTCGCAATGAAAGGGTCTGTGTTAAAGTTGATTGGCTTGAACAGCTAAAGCGCCAATATGTCCAGGTAATGTTCAAATAAAAAAGATGTATTGTTTCTTCACTATTTATTCTTAGAGGTACATCCTAAAACCTTTTAATTGATGTACTATAAGGTCCAAGGAAGAGACCGTTTGGTTGTAAAGTGTGTTGCCGATCAACTGGGGCTAGAAGGCTCATACATCCCACGCACATATATTGAACAGATACAGCTAGAAAAGCTTGTGAATGAGATTATGGTATGTGTTTCTTCTGCAACTGAACAAACTTATAAGCTGGCTGCTTTGTTTTGTTGAGTTTGTCCACTCCCCCCTCCCCCGAATCGTGTGATTTCTTGACCCTATAATGAATTTTTCCAGGTGTTACCAGATGATTTGAAAACAAAGCTTAGCTTAGATGAAGATCTTGTGTCCAGTCCTAAAGCAGCGCTTTCCCTTGCCTCAGCTGAAAGGTTGGCATCCAGGAATAAGAAAATCAAAAGGTTCAATTCTCTTCACTACACGTTTTTACATTTTCCTGGCATCTCTTTAGAGTAACCGATAATGGGGTGTTTGGTACACTGTTGGGAACAGAACAAATAATAAATTTACTAAACTATTCTTACGGATACTCTTTCCTTTTCTCTTCACTAATGTCATTTGGTCTGAAATTGATGTTACCCTTCAGAAAACTCATTTGGCAGATTGAAATGCCATTCTAGCTAAATGAGCCTTACCAAATGGTCTTAAGTGATGCTCCCATGAACTTTTTTGACATCAAACTAGTTTGTTATTAATGTCCTTGTGGCAATGGGGGATGTCTTGGTATTCAAACATGCAGGGACAAAAATTTGACCAAAGATGATAGGTTTTCGATAACCTTCCGGAAGATTGATGACAGGACTTCACCATCAACATTAGCAAACCAGGTGAAATTGCAGACTCATCTACTACAATACTTGAATGCATCTCTTTCTTGTCTTAAAAGTCGTGGAATCTTACATTGTTAATTTTTCTTTAGTTCAACGGTATTTATGTGTTTTTTTCTCTTAGAATAATTTCTCATTCCGATTTGTTCTGTTAGGGGGCAATCACTCATCTGTCAGAACAGATTTCGACCCTAAATGACCGAATGGATGATTGCACAGTGAAGATGGAAGAACTCAGTTTGAAGCTAAGCAATCGACGAACTTCCCCCAGTAGTGCCCAAAATGGTGGTGGTGGTGGTGCTGCTGCTAAGCAATCTGAAGCCTGCAATGGATCTGCCCCTACTTCTCATTTCATCTCTGGTTTAGAGAACGGTTCCTTGATTGGATCTACTATGCCACATTCTTCATCTTCATCCCATACTCCCCGGGATTCCACTTTCGTGGATGAGGTATCATTAACCCCCCCCCCCCCCCCCCTTTTTCTTAAATACAGTCTCTCTGCTTTCTAGTTGCAAGTTTTTTCATGTGATGCATCAAAAATCACCAAAACCATTGTTTAGTTCCTTGTACAAGACTGTCCAAGTGCATGGCAATTTGATGCTAACTTATGTTCTTATAAACAGCTATCAAACATTGCTCGGAGTCAGCGGCAAATGATGATTCAGCTGGAAAACCTCGGCACTCTTCTCCGCGAGGGGTCGGGACGCGGGCCCCACCAAGAAAACGGGACCCAGCAGCGAAGGCTGATAGCGGGGCTTGATCCCGTCAAAGCCTATGCTCTCTCCGCTCTGGCAGTTGCTGGCTTTGGAATCTTGATGTTTAAGAGCTTTCGGCATGGAAATTGAAGACCCAGAAATCTTTTAGTGAATGGGAATCTCTTCTCTTTGACACTGCTGTTTACTCGTTGCATTTTTTGCCTTTGCGAAAGAAGAATTTTACTTGAGAGAGTATACATACATCTCTGAGATTTAATGGAAGGGCTAAATCAATTTTTTTTTTTAAATAATAATAGAGGAATTCAAATTATTCAGGTAGTTTTTGCAATAGAATGAACTTGCAAATTTACCGCCCTCTGGTTAGAGCCCAAACGGCCACATCAAGCAGACAAGGAAGAAATATGTGGCGACATTTGCCCTACTGATAGTGGTGAGGGCCGCTACCATCATGTCGTTGTGCATCTTAAGCTTCTAGTCCGACATCCCCGACGTATCCGTTCTCATGAGTGCCCTCAGGTTATTGATGTGAACATCCAAGGTCATGCTCTCTTGGTTACTATTCGTTCTATCCAAACGGATAATCGGTGAAGGGGAAGTCATGAGTTGTGTAATCGTTAGTTTGAAGGGAGGTTTGTTGGGCGGCAAACTCCCTCCACCCCGGAAGAAGAGGAGAAAGATGACCAAAATATGTGTGGCTATCCAATCCCATTAGTACGAGACCTTTTGAGAGGTACCCAAAATAGATTCGAAAGTGTTATGCCCAGAACGACCAATATCATTCTTATACAGGGTTGGTGTGAGGGTATGTGCGGTCCCAACTGTAGTTTGATCTTACGATTTGTGTATATTGGCAAAAGATATAAACTTACAATTTTAGTTTTGAGAGGTGCCCAAAATAAATCCGAAAGTGTTATACCCAGAACGATCAATATCATTCTTATACAGGGTTGGTGTGGGGGTACATGCGGTCCCAACTGTAGTTTGATCTTACGATTTGTGTATATGGGCAAAAAATATAAACTTACAATTTTAATTTTAAGAGGTGCCCAAAATAAATTCGAAAGTGTTACACCCAGAACTATATCATTCTTATACGGGATTGGTGTGGGGGTATGTGCGGTCCCAACTATAATTTGATCTTATGATTTGTGTATATGGGCAAAAAAATATAAACTTACAGTTTTAGTTTTTTACAACCTTTTTAGTTTAAATTTTTTTATATTCAATGAGTATTGTTCTTGAATTTAGTTACTACGGACAATTACTCCCTCTGTCTCAATTTATTTGTCTTATTTTGACTTTTAGGCAAATTTTGATCACAAATTTTTAAAAATGTATATATTTAATTATAACTAGAAATTAATATAGTTGAATTTGTTTTAAAAATATCAAAAGTTTAAAACTTCTATTTATTATAATTATATTTAATTTGAGATCAAAATTAATCTAAAAATCAAACTAAGACAAATAAATTAGACATGGGCGGGTCCACTAAGGGAAATATGGGCTACTGCAGTTAAAAACAAAACTAATAGGGGAACATCAAAAAATATACTGCAATAATACTTCTCTACCACAATCTTAATGTTGATTAAAAAAATAACGAGTGGATAAAAAAAGTTGAGAATTGGTGGTGTACAAATGAGGTATACAATAAGGCTTATATTTGATGTACGCCTAGCATTACTAAAAAAATAAAAATATTTATACTTTTTTTTTGGTTAAATAATACATACTTTCATTCTCCATATTCATTAGCACTTGAAAAATCATTCTTTCTTTCTTTCCATAACTTTTTATTTAGAACATCTTTCCATAACTTTATTTTAAGAAATGTATTGTTACTTTTTCCTAAAAAAATATGTATTGTTACTTCCATATTTCTTACCCGGAAAACCAAGTTTGACTCTAAGCAGCTATGTCATGTTCGATCTTTTCAATTTATTTTTATTACTTTTTTTATTGGAATCAGTTCAGATTAGACCAGATCCGATCAAAAAGAATTTTAAATATAACTACATTCATATCAGATCAGAATTTATTCTAATTAGGAGCTTGGTACACTGATGTTTTGGAGTTTGGATATGGTAAAAATGAAGTTGTTGCTATTGTTTTGAGGAAGTATGTTGCAATTAGATTGTTTTGGATTATGATGAATATGTGTTTTTAAGACATGTGTTACATTAACATTAAGGTTGCTTAAGACTTTTTTGGCGCCGTTTGGCATTAGCGTCAGAGATTAGCGTTAGCGTTTTGAAAAAGCTATCCGACGGTAGCCTTTAGCGTAAGCGTTTCCAGAATTAGAGCGTGTTTGGGAATAACTTTAGTGATTAGCGTTAGCGTTTTGGATAAAATTTTAACGGTGCAGATTACTTTGAAAACGCTACCGCTAAACGCTGCCCGTAGATAGCCTTTTCAAAACGCTAACACTAATAGCTAACGCTATTCCCAAACAGACCCTTAATCTGCACCGTTAAAATTTTATCCAAAACGCTAACGCTAATCAAAGACGCTGTTACCAAACAAAGCCTTTGTTGGGTTGCTTTATTCTAAAAAAAGTAACAAATATTTTGTTCCATCACCATTAATTGTTCTGGTACTACCTAATACATGGGTTGGTTTAGGTTTACGTTCTTAATCTCAACAATTCATTTTTTTAATATTTAGATTTTGAGACAGATTTTAGTTTCTAAAATGAATAATTTTGAATGATGGCTGGCCAAGTTTATACACATAAGAGACGGAATTCTTTCTCATTTCTATGCCGTCTCGTTTTCGTCCCAAACACAAAGAGACAAAATATTCCCGTCTCAAATGAAAAGAGACGAAATAAATGGGACTGGTGAATTCGTCTCTAGTTCGAGACAATTATGAGCACGACATAATATTCAGGTCTAATACAATAGTATTATATACTCCTTAATTATGCCTATTCTTAACGTTTTGAAATAATATTTCAAAACAAAATCCTAGATTGCTTGTCACTTAGGTTAGATGGTCGATGTTAATACTACATGCGTTTGAAGAAATAATTCTACCCTTTTAGTTTTGCGAATCTCAAAAAACATTTCTAATCTTACTTAAAATAGCTAAAATACATTTCATTTCCCCTTTTTTGCGGGTAGAAGTTATTTTGAAGATATTTTAAATATTTTATTCATCCCAAAAATGAAAGGTAGAACTATTTTTTCCATATATTTTGTTTTGGAGTTGTACATCTTTCAACATATATACTTTATTTCTAATCTCAAAATGGGGTTTTCCGTAATATTACTTGTTTTTTTAGCATATTAGCTTTTTATAATTCACTGCAACTTTTAGATTGTTAAAATACATAAGTAATAAAAAAACATTGTGATCGACAATATTATTTTGATTTGGGAATAATAGGTTAGAAATGGATTACTATAAATATTATAGTTACTCTTTTTTGAATTTGAGTTTAAAATATGTGAATGGTTGGAGATATAGCAATATAGCTACTGAAGATGTTCCTAAACAATACATTTGGTATTAAAAATGTGCTCCGTAATTTGTTTAGAAGTGGACTAATATAATAATAATAATATTTAGGAAAAACTACCCAAAATAATCCCAACTTTACCCGGTCTTTCAAAAATAATCCCATCTTTCACTGTGATGCATAGTAATCCCAACTTTATTGAAATTTGCCAGTTTTGGGTCGCCGTTAAGTTTCTAACAGAGGGTTAATGGAAATGCCCGTTTTAGGCAACAAAATGAAAGTTGGGATTATTTTTTATGAATTTTTGTTTTTTAAATTTTTTTGAAATTTTTATTTAAAATTTTTGAATTAATTTCAACCTCAATTTCTTTTTCTTTTTTAAAGATTATTCTTACCTTAGAAAAAATAGATATAAAAAATAATGAAAATGAGAAAAATAACTAAAACCATACAAAATTAATCAAATAAATAATGTAATCAATAGAAATTAAACAGAAACTGGTAAGAAAATAAAATAAATATATACGGAGTGGTGGGTTTTAACATTTTACACACTATACTGAGTCTTAATGTACTACTTCTTCCATCCCAGAGTATTTGTCCACTTTAATTTTTGCACACCATCCAATACACTTCTTTAATCCATTTTATCTTGTAATTTGTATATTAAATAATTATAGAAATTATATATTAATAATCTATATGCTAAGACAAATCAAACAAAATCACACATGACTATATTTAGGCTTACACATTGAGAGAATTTGATGAGTCAAAGTGCTTAGATGAACAGTTCCAAAAGTCAAAAGTGGACGAATATAGCGGGACGGAGGGAGTACTTATTTTTTAAAAGAACAAGCCGTCCGGTAAAAGTTGGAATTATTTTAGATAATTTTTTCTAAAAAATAAGAAGTGATATGTTAATACTTTGTATAATGCGTAAAATAGTAAAACCCACCCGTATATTTTTATTTTACTTTTACCAATTTCAAGTTAGTTTCCATTGATTACCTTATTTGTTTTATTATTTTTGTATCATTTTAGTTACATTTCTCATTCTTTCATTTTTTATATCTATTATTTTTATTTTTTAAACTAAGACTAATCTTTAAAAAAGGAAAAAGAAATGACGATGGAGGTAGAAAGTAATTTAAAAAATTTAAATGAAAAATTTTAAAAAATAAAAAAAAATGAAAATTCATCAAAAATAATCCCAACTTTCATTTTGTTCCTTAAAATGGGCATTTCCGTTAACCCTCTGTTAGAAACTTAACGGCGACCCAAAACTGACAAATTTCAGTAAAATTGGGATTATTATGCATCACAGTGAAAGGTGAGATTATTTTTTAAAGATCGGGTAAAGTTTGAATTATTTTAGGTAATTTTTCCTAATATTTGTTATTATTGTTATAAAGAAAGAAATAGGTCAAAGTGGTGGGGCTACCACTTACCTATGGGCTGCCACTTTTTTGAAAGGCAATAGCCTTTGTTTTGGCTTCTTACGGGGAGAAAAGCAAGGAGCCGCACAGCAGAAAAAGCAGAGAAGAAAATAGAGTGAAACCGAGAGAAGAAGAGAGGAAAAAGAGAGCTGCACCCTCGTTTTGTGCTCCGATCGACGACCAAACGAGCTACGATCGGGATGAAATTATAGTATGTTGTTCCTCACATCTTGTTCATACCCAACGGTGGGATTGTTGTTTTCACCATTGATGTCGTTAAAACTGCCTCTGTTTACCGCTACGTTTTTGTGTGGTTTTCTCACTTTTGAGTGAAGATTATTGTTGTTTGGTATTCCAAGTTGTTACTTGATCATTGTGTGTACCTCTAATTGATTTAGAGAGTATTCTTGGTGTACCCACTGATTTTTTGGTGATTAGTGAAAGACTTTGTGGTTTTTTTCCCGGTTTGGGATTTCCACGTTAAATCTTAGTGATTTTTGTTATTAATTGCTTCCGCTAGAAAATTGAGGTGATTTTTCCAACAAGACTCTATTCTTTTGGTTGAAAAAATTAATTACAAACTTTACTTTCTGCAAATTTCTTTCAGTTCTTTTCAACTTTTTTTTCAGTTTTTTCTAAAAAGAAATTTAAAAATATTTGTATATGATAAATATATAATAACATTATATATTTGAATTTATATGACACTACTAAATTTGAAGATACAATCGAAAGGATGGGGTTGGATTCGGGTCGGGTAGAATAAAAAATTACGGAACAATTACAGGTGTAGGAATCCTCAATTTTACAAAGCCCCATTTAGATAAATGTCATCCCATTGGAAAAAAACATTTCAAAGGATTATCAAAACTTAAGTTTTGAGGTACAAGTGGACCGAACATCGTACGCGGAGAAACCAAAACAGACAACTCGCAATCGATCACAACCGTCAAATGAATCTTGAACGCCTTCAACACTCTAACCCTCGCCGGCATGTTCGCCACCGACGTGAAGTTCAGGCGCCCGGCGCCGTAATCCGCCGAGAAGCCCGGGCTGTTTACGACCCTGTCCCCGCTGAGGTCGGCGAGAGCGACCACATCGTGCCGTCCTCTCGCCGGCACGGCGCCGGGCCCCAATGGGATCTCCGCCACCGGAGATCCCCTGTAGTACACCAGGGCGACTGAGCCGTCGTACGTGCAGTCGCCGTGGTTCGGGTTCCTGACGGTGATCGTGAAGTTCAGCGTGGCGTTCAGGGTCAGAGTCGGGAACACCCCGAACGTCACGTTGTGGAGGTTCGCCGGGTGGGTGGTGATCTCCGGAGGCCGGGGTTTCAAGATTGTGAGGAATAGAGTCAGAAAGACGGCGGCGATGAGGACGATGAGAAGAAGAAGGACGGCGGAGCATATTTTTAAGCTCTTTGGAGCCATATTATAATTTATATTGTAAGTGTAGAAGGTATGTATTTGGCATAAGAGGTTTTAATAGGGAATAAATAAAGAAATGAGGAAATGGATTTATATGGTAAAGAGAAGGCTTAAGAGTATAGAGTTATAGTTACGTAACACTACTTGTTTATAATAATACTCCGTCATTTACGTTCGGATATAACAATACTGAAATTGATCCCATTTGGCCATTTTTATTAGGATGATGCTACACTTACACCAAAAATTGTATCTCAATTGTACACCGCAGTTATACACAAACATTTTGATGGTTTACACCGTACAAGTGTTGGTGCGTCAAAAAAAATTTACACGAACACAAAGTATTGGTGCGTTAACAAAAATTAGTTTTACACCAACACAAAATGTCGGCGCAAACCTGCAGTGTATAAATGGGGTACAAATATTTATCCTTTTTGGACAAGTTCATTTTTTTAACGCTTTTCTTATCTGTATATTTGATTTTTTTTATCATTATAATTAGTGAAATTTACTTATATAACACTTAAATATAATGACTTTTTCTAAATAGCATCATATGCGTTTTTTTCCAATGTAACTAACACTTTGAGTCATTATCCATTAGTCATTATTCAAGTAAATGTTCGTCATAACTGGACATTATTGCTCCTTCTGGACATTATTAAATATTATTTAAGGAATAAAACAATTTAAGTGCTATTTAGGAAAATGAGTTAAGTTTAGTGTTATTTAGTGCAAATCAGCCAACACATCATGCTGATCAAACTACCCAAACTCATCCGCCAATCCCAGCAGCTGACACAAATAGCCAATATCCAACAGCTGAGTGTCAACTTCCAAACAAGGCCAAGGAGGCTCTTTTGAAGCTTATGGCCCCGTTTGGCATCAGCGTTAGAGATTTGCGTTAGCGTTTTCAAACGAAGCCTATATGAACAACCTTGTTTCCTTCCTAAATTGGATTTTCAATTCAAGCGATTTTTTATTTTGAGCTATGCTATTTTGGTTCCTAAATCTAGGTGTTCTCACATATTTTTATAAACTCACAATGAGATCTTTTTCTTTTAGCAAGGCTTAATACATATAATCATTTAGGGTCCGTTTGGTATACAGAATTGATGGAATTGAAATTGAATTGGAATTAAAATTTTATGGGATTCAATTCCATAGAATTGAATTCTGCAAATTCTAATTCATTTTTTGTACTATCAATTCCAAATCCACATAATTTTTGTGCTGCCAAACACCAGAATTGGAATTGAAGTCTTCAATTCCAATTCCATAGTTTGAATTCTGTGTACCAAACGGGGCCTTAAGGTACTCCCTCCGTCTTAAAATGATCTTTTCAGTCACTATTCACATAATTAAATTTTAATTTTTTTTTACATATTTTTGTTAGTTATTTGATAAAATAATATAGTCATGTCAGCTCTTGTTTTGTAAAACTTTTGATATAGTTTTGAAATATATAATTTTTATTTTTTTAATTTCACATCTATAATCAAATAAATTGAATTGAAAATAACTTCACTCAAATATCGTAAACCGAACTGATAAGATCATTTCAGGACGAAGTGAGTATTAATTAAGGGCCATAAAATTAGTATTGATCTAAACAACACAAAAAAATTCCTTCTTTGCATGCATATATAATAGAAATCATTCTAAATAGGACTAAAACATAGAGAAAAGTACCAAAATAGAACTTTCATGTTTTTTTCCCGGAATAGGACTTTGCATTGTGGTAATTTGGCAGTGTACATGTGCAAATTACTATACTTTCTTGATAATGTATATGACCATGTTTGGTAATGTAAGTCCTATTTCGAGAATAAAAACATGGAAGTCCTATTTTGGTATATCTTCAATGTTTTAGTCCTACTTTGGTCTTTCTCCCCATATATAACGATTCCAATCATATCCCCAAATTGTTTCCATTTAATAATTGGGGACGTCTAATCCTCAAATCCTTTAGGTCCGTTTGGAAAATTTGGAAAAGTTGATATGAATTCTAGAATTCAGTGTTCCCTCTCTCTGAAAGATTTTTTTATGATTTTTAAAGTGAGTAGAAAAAATGAAAATTTATCAAATTGTGCTTAATGAAAATAAGTGAATTATTGGATGAAGTCTAATAAATAAAGAAAGAGATTTCAAATACTAAAAAAGATAATGAACTTTTTTCTCAAACAAAAAAGACATTTGACATGATCGAGACAGAGGGAATTTAAAAAAATATGAGTTTTGAAATTTGAAATGAAAATATTTAATTTGGAGATATTTTAAATTATGGGTCTGTTTAGTAAGTAAAAAAGATATGAGTTTTGATATCTTCAAATATCAAAACACTTTTTTGATGTTTGGTGAATAGTAAACAGATTTCATATTTGATATCTCAAATATCACAAATCTTTCAAATAAGGACTTTTGATATCATCTGAATTTGGGAGTTATCAATATGAAAGTTTGATACCTCCAACAACCGTCAACCACCACCCGCCACTGGATACCTTTGTCACCGCCAATCACCCTGGTAGTCAACCATCTCTGTTTATCTTGTGAATTTTAAATCTTTTCAAACTAAACATCTTCGTTTCAGATTTTAGATCTCATAGCAATTTCTTAGATTTCAGAACATATATCATATCATATCTCGAAAACTCACCACGAGCCCTATTGTTATTAATGACGGGCGACAAGTTGTCAAGGTGTAGTCAACGATTATGACCGGCAACGAGGGTCTTTGATTATTGAGGAAAATCATAATCTCCATACCGATATCTCATAAATTCAAGAGATATTGAGGATTGTGACATCCGATCAAACTGAACCCTATTCAATCTCCACCAAACACCGACAAATAGTTTTTAGTATATTGAAAGATATCAGAATTCGTATCTCTTATATTAACCAAACAAGCCCATATAAAAAGTTCAAAACTTAGACTTTGTTTGGTAATAGCGTTTTCGATTAGCGTTAGCGTTTTGGATAAAATTTTAACGGTGCAGATTAATTCTAAAAACGTTAATGCTAAAGGCTACCGTCGGAGAGCTTTTTCAAAACTCTAACGCTAATCTCTGACGTTGATGCCAAACAGAGCCTTAGTCTTTTCATGTTTCCAACTCCGTCCCTAAAGAGATACATGATGTCCCCACCTCAAAAGCCAGAATATACAAAGCTATTTTTTACATTTTTATGTGCTCGTTTGACAACAATTTCATCGATTAATTTTAAAATTTATCAAATGTTAGCAATTAGAGCTATTTTTACATTTTTTTGTGCCTGTTTAACAATAATTTCAGTGATGAATTTTAATATTTTGAAAATATTATCAAATGTTAGCAATTAACTTTGGTGTTTTTAAAATTAATCAAAACACTAAATCAAATTTAAAACATTATTCTCAAACAAGCCCTATATAAAAAAACAAAGGGGCCCTTTGATTCTTTCATTCCATAAAATGTTGGCGAGTGCATCAAGGATCGAGTTGAAACAGGCAAACAACCCCTCCACTTTTTAAATGAATAAAGTTATGTTCCTTCCCAACAGACCCTCTGTTTTAATACCAAAAATGTTGGGTACCCTTTTTATTTCTCAAAAAAAAAACTGAGGGAAAAAGTGAGTGAAATTCAAAGTAGAATAAATCAAATAAATTGATTATTGTAACCATATAATAGAAAATGATGATTCTATAATCAATATGCTAGAGGCTTTCCATTATATGAAGAAGATATAAAGACCAGAAAAGGGGGACGCCAAATTGTGCCAAAACACAACATGAGCAAAGCCAACCCAATTGTGTTTCTTTCCAAGCTGGAATGAGTAAATTGAGCTAACCATCAAGAAGAAGTTTTCTAGTTCATTCACCTTAAAAAGTTAGGGGGGCGTTTAAAGTAAAAGTATTTCAACTTTTGGAGAGGCGCGAGGAGAACGCAAGAGCTTCTGAGCGGTCTTGAGACTGATTTTCCCTCCTCTTATGATGAACTTCTCAAGTGTTGGAAAGGAGGAAAGTAGACCTTCGACCCAAAGAAGCGAATCATCGGATGAAGTTTTGAAGAATTCATCATAACTCAAACTCAGAGTGTGAAGAGACTTGAGTGTTTGAGCCGCACTATAAAGTTCCTTCGAAAGTGGTGATTGAGCCTTTAAGCACTCATGCATCGCCTCGAGAAACTACAAGAAAAAGAAACCAGATGAAAATACAAAAGAATCAGTAAAACTCACAACAAAATTGCACCCTGAAATTCTGAAAAATGATGGGAAGCAAATAGGAGTTTTAGGAATAATTTGTCTACGAAAATAAGAATACCCATGCTTGTATTTGAATTTCGCGCATTTTGGGCATACTTGCAGCAAATGAATGAATGCAGAAGAAATATCACCAGCTACTAGGAAACGGTCATCTATATCGAGATTAAATGGGTCTTCACACAACATCAGGCATTCCACATTTAGATCACGTGGTTGTAGCAGCTTCCCCCTTTTAATAAAGGGTTCGAAAAAATTCTTGGAACACAGAGAAATGTTAGATCATTTATTACAATAAATCTAAATGAATGAATTTATGCACACAAAAAAGGGTATGGCTGACATACGATGATCGAATAAGGATCCAAAACAAGGGTACGAGCATTCCCCAAGCTTGAATTAACTGGGAGATAAGCAATTTCTTGTCTGTAGGAGCAATTTATAATTTTTAATGTGCAAAGTTTCGGAGCAGTCACGTTAAAATAGAACATGGTTTGATCACATTCATAAAACGAGAGATTCTCAAGCATTGGGGCATTAATTGTATAGTTTAGAAGATCTATAGGCTCAAAACGAACATTTCTAAAACGAAGTTTGGTGAAATTCAGGAGGATGCAAGGGGCATTCACTGTGTCATAAGAGGCCCCGGAAAGATGCAACCTCCTGAGTGTTGGGCAGGAAAAGATGCAGCTCGGAAGTAAGAACCCATATTCTTGGTCAAAACTAAGGTGAATGTCTTCAACTCCTTTTAGTGTGACAAAAGAGAGCCATTGATCAATGTCAAGTAGTCGTGATCGGATTGTTCCTTGTCCTACCCCGTCATCCGAGAATACAAAGAGAAATTTGCGAATAACTCCTTTATGATGCATGAGAACTCTAGTGATCACATTGAAACTCACGGAGACTAAGATATTGATGCTTTCGTTGTCATATATTACTTTCTTATCCCTCACACCGCTAGCAGCATAGTACGAGACATACTTGTCCTGAATGTGAGAAAAGAAGTATTCATTAAAGCAGAGCTGTGAGAGACTAAACCATAAATCTCTCCAGAGAGTCGACAAAACAGCCATTCTAGCCGCTGCTACAATCGGCATGAATCCCAAAATCATGTCAAGTATATCAGCCGGAAGTTCACTGAATCTGTCTCTTCTACTCGCCATAATCGAAGCAGCTTGTATGGGTGCAAATTAAAGAACAAATAGGTCAGGCATAGAGACAAAAAAAATGTATGAGTTCTGTAATACTCCGTAGTAAGTAGAATGGGCTCTCAATCTCAGCCAAAAAAGATGACAATTTTGAACACGAACATCATTGACATGCATGAACAGAAACAGATCCAGAATCCGGATTCAAGTTCAGTTATTTGAGTACAGAACATTTTATCCCTTTCGGGAAAATCCCTAACTTCTAAGAATTTTAAAATTTCAAAACCCAAACATTCAATCATGTAAAAATGGTTAAATTAACATGAATAGAGACTTCAAACAGAGTAAATTGGTAGAGTAGTGATTCCACTAACCTGTACGGTTTGCTGGAGAAGGGAGCATAACTGCGGAACCCAAAAGGACTGTAAAAGAGAGAGAGAGAGAGAGAGATGGGGAAATAAGGAAATTGAAGAGTGCACTGGAAGACCACCGCACGGGAATGACGATGACGACGGGATTAGTGATAAGTTTGTCTTTTACTCCTTTCTTTTTTAATAGTGCATTAAATAGTATTAAAATATACTTGGTATGTTAATTTTTAATGTATCACTTAACTTTTTTATGCTATAAATAGTACTTAAATAATTTCTAGTGTTTGGTACATTTATTCAAATAATGTCAAATGACGGTGAACATTTATTTGAACAATGACCAGTAGAGAATGACCAGTGGTGTACATTGAGAAATAAAAATATATAAGATACTACATTGAAAAATAACTATGTTTTAGTACTATTTAGGTAAATTTCCCATTTTAAAATTGTTATTTAATAGAATTGAGAACATGTGTTATGACAGGTTTGACGGAGCTTGACGAAGTGTAGAGTATATGATGTGGAGTGATGAAAAATGTGAGTTGTGGTGAGTGTGAAGGAATGTGAATATGCCAATACTCCTTAATGAATATGGGGTTCATAATTTTTCTCTTTCTTATAAACAAATTTTTACTCGTCACCTTTAATTTTTCAACATTTTAACTTTGTATAGTCAAACTTAGATGATAAATTCGGACGAAAAATGTCATTTATACTCCCTTCGTCCCAAAATATTTGACATGTTATGGAAAATAAAGTGAAATGTCAAGTTTTTTCAATTCATTTTTTTTAAATATTGGTATATAAATAAATAATAAAATTTACATATTCAAAAACTACGCAAAAAGTTTTTCAAAACAAAAAATGATAAGAATATTTTATTTCATCATATATTCGATAAAAACGTACAAATAAACAAAAATTTTAGTAATTTTTTAACCGTGAACTATGACCTTTTTTAGGATAGGAGGAGCCATTTATATTACTATACCAATATATAAATAAAATAGATTTAAAAAAGGTGAGATTTTGCTTGTTGTTCAAGTGAGGTCATGAGTTTTAATTATCATAAAATGAGGTGAGAAGTGACCTAAAATCCAAGTACAATAAATGAAGTTAATTCATTCTTGTGACATCAGAATACAAAATGATGATTATACAGACAACATCTCCAGAGACAAGGAAAAAAACCAAAATAAGGCCTTTTTTTTACATGAGCAAAGGCAACTTTTAGCAGGACTTTTCTAATTCATTCACCTTGAAAGGTTAAGGGGACATTCAAACTAACAATTACATACAACATGTGAAAAGTATTTCAACTTTTGGGGAGGCACGGGGAAAACGCAAGAACTTCTGAACAGTCTTGAGACTAATGTCCCGTCCTCCTACGATGAACTTCTCAAGTGTTGGAAAGGAGGAAAGTAGCCCTTCGACCCAAAGAAGTGAATCCTCGGACGAAGTTATGAAAATGTCATCATAACTCAAACTCAGAGTGTGAAGAGAGTTGAGCGTTTGAGCCACACGATAAAGTTCCTTGGAAAGTTTTGACCGTGTCTTCAAGCACTCATACATCGCTTCGAGAAACTACAGTAGAAAGAACACAGATAGATTAAACAAAAGAATCAATAAAACTCACAATGCATTAAGAAATGTTAAAAAATGATGGGAATCAAATATGAGTTTTAGGAATAATATGTCTAGAAAGATAAGATTACCCATGCTTGTATGTGAATCTCGCGCAATTTTGGGCATACTTCCAGCAAATGAATGAATGCAGAAGAAATATCACCGGATACTGAGAAGCGATCATCTATGTCGCAACCTAATGGGTCTTCACACAGCACTAGGCATTCCACATTTAGTTCACGTGGTTGTAGCAGCTTCCCCCTTCTAATGAAGGGTTCGAAAAAATTCTTGGAACACATACAAAGAGAAATTTAGAACATTTATTACCACTGCTTTGAATGAATGAATTTAGGCACACAAAAAAAGGATATGGCTGACATACGATGATTGAATAAGGATCCAAAACAAGAGTACGGGCATTCCGCAAGCTCAGATTAACTGGGAGATTGGCAATGTTTTGTCTATAGGAGCAACTTTGAATGGTTAACATGCAAAGTTTCGGAGCTGTTACATTAAAATAGAACATGGTTTGGTCGCATGCATAAAACGAGAGATCCTCAAGCATGGGAGCATTAATTTTATTATTTAGAAGATCTATAGGCTCAAAGCGAACATTCTTAAAACAAAGCTCAGTGAAATTCAAAAGTATGCAAGGAGCATTCGCTGTGTCATAAGAGATTCCAGAAAGATGCAACCTTCTGAGTGTTGGGCAGGAAAAGATGCAGTTTGGCAGTAAGAACCCATCTTCTTGATCAAGACTAAGGTGAATTTCTTCAACTCCGTTTTGTGTGACAAAAGAGAGCCATTGATCAATGTCAAATAATCGTGATCTGAGTGCTCCTGCCTCATAACCAGAGAATATAAAGCTAAAATTGCGTATAGGCCCTCTGTGATGCATGAGAACTCTAGTGATCACATACAAACTCACAGAGACTAAAATATCGATGCTTTCATTGTCATATATTACTTTCTTGTCCCTGATACCACTATTAGCATAGTACAAGACATACTTGTTCCGAATGTGAGAAAAGAAGTATTCATTAAAGACGAGTTCTGAAAGACTGAACCACGAATCTCTCCAAAGAGTCGACAAAACAACCATTCTAGCTGCTTGTAGAATTGACAACAATCTCAGAATCTTGTCAAGTATATGAGCCGGAAGTTCACTGAATCTGTCTCTCGGACAGGCCATAATCGAAGCTGCTTGTATAGACGCAAATTAAAGAACAAATAGGTCAAGCACAACCCCAAAATGAGGGAACTCGGTGATAGGGATTAGAATGAGGTCTCAATCTCAGCCAAAAGATGACAATTTTGGACCTGAACATCGATGACATGTATGAATAAGAACAAATCCAGAACTCGAATTCAAAATCAGCAGTTAGAACATTAAATATACAGTACGTTTTTGAGAAAAACCCTAATCTCTCAGCATTATAAAATTCCAAACCCCTAACATTCAAACACTCAATCGGAAGATATAAAATGCTAATTTAACTACAATCGAGACTTCAAATAGAGTTAATTGGTAAAGTATTAACGGTGATTCCACCAACCTGTAGGGGCGTGCTGGATGGAGTAGGGAGTTTGACTGCAGAAATCTGAAAACTGTATGCCTTCGTAATTTGATTTGGGAGGGATAGGGACTGGATACTGGAGAGTGCGCAAGGAGAATTAGCGGCAATGGGGTTTATATAAAATCAAAACAAAAGTTTTGAATTTTTATACCCAAAATAAAAATTTGCATTTTGATAATGTAGTACTCTATCCGAACAATTCACAATATTTTTTGATAGCATACATGGTATATTATAAATGCATTTTAAGTTCTAATTTAGAAATGAAATATAAAACTTCTATTTTGATATATTTTTAATATTTTACTTATATTTTGGTCTTTTTTTCTTTTATCCACTCCTTCATGTGGGAGTAAAAAAAATCTACTCCCTCATTTGATTCACATTAGACTATTTGATTTTTTAGGGTTAATGTTTTTTACTTTGACAAGAATATGTAGTATAAAAAAGTTTGGCTTATGCAAAGTTTAAGAAAAATAAAAATATATAATTGGAAGTGATGCAGAAAACAAAGAAAGATTATAAATCACTCAAAATTTTCCTAAAAAAGGAAAACGAAGGCTTTTTTTGGACATCTCAAAAAAAGAAATATAGAGTAAGAAGTTTGTTTGGGATAGAGAGATTACAAAGTCAACGGTTATTTTGACACTCAAAATGCGTGTCATATTATCAAACCAGTCAAATTGAAGTCGCCACGATGCTCTGTTTAAAAAACTAATAAATCTTACCTTTTTAACCTCTGATAAACTTACACTGTCAACCCAATCCAAACCCACCCTTATCGTTGTCAATTGGAGAGACAACTGACGTGGCGGGGCGGGGCGGGGGGGGGGGAGGCAGGTTCAGATTGGGTCGAGAATAGAGTTTACCAGGGGATAGGCATGGGAGGATGCACCATATACTAGTTAGGGGCTAATGCCCCCTCCTAAATTTATATATTATGGTAATTTATTTTTTTTGAAAACAGAATTAATGTATGGGAAAAAAGATAAAAGTAGGAGTAAAACATTAAAAAACATGAAAGTCCTACATTACCACGTTACCAAAAAGTATAGTAATGTGCACATGTACGGTACTACATTACCACAGTGTGAAGTTCTATTCCGAGAATAAAAACATGAAAGTCCTATTTTGATATTTTTCTCTATGTTTTAGTTCTATTTAAGATTATTTCTATAATGTATGTGTGTCCCAACAAAAATTAATGAGACCCAAACAACAACCCAGTTGAATCCCACTACAGTAAGGTCTGGGGAGGGTGTGTGTACGCAGACCTTACCCCTACTCGAAAGTAGAGAGGCTGTTTCCAAGAGACCCCCGGCTCCAACTGCACAAAAAATATGATAAGAATCACAGTATAACACAGATAAAGCACCAAGTATAATGGAATGAAAGTCCTGCAAGCAATAGCAAAAATTTCCAACCAAACAAAACACTACAAAAAACCCTTGAAGCACTTATCCATCTACTCTAATCCTAGTTCTCCAAAGGTTCATATCTAAAGCCATATCCTCAGTCAGGGTGACAAGTCCTAAATCCTGCCAAATCACCTCCTTCCAATTCTTTTTAGGTCTACCCCTTCCCCTACTTTCCCCGACAACCGTAATCCTCTCACATCTCCGTACAGGAGCGTCAGCATTCCGCCGCCTCACATGACCAAACTATCTCAACCTCGCTTCCCGCAGCTTATCTTCCATCGGCGCCATGCCTAACTGACGTCGGATAACTTCGTTCGAAATCTTATCAACCCTTGTCTTCCCACACATCCATCGTAACATCCGCGTCTCCGCCGCATGCAGATGATGCACATGAGTCTTCTTAAATGCCCAACACTCTGCCCCATATAACATAGCAGGTCTGACTACGGACCGGTAGAACTTACCTTTTATCCCGAGCGAAATCTTCAGATCACACAACACCCCTGAAACCAACCGCCATTTGGCCCAAGCCACTCCAACACGATGTCCAACATTCCCGTCTAACTCCCCATCAGCTTGAATTACCGAGCCAAGATATCGAAACTTGTCAACCTTAGGCACTAGGTGAGAGTCAATCATAACTTCCACTTCTGATTCCGTTTTCCTATTGCTCAAACGACATTCCATGTATTCCGTCTTTTTCCTACTTATTCTGAATCCTTTGGTCTCAAGGGCAAGGCGTTATAGTTCCAACTTATCGTTTAGTCCCTCACGCGTGTCGTCGATAAACACAATATCATCCGCAAAAAGCATGCACCATGGGACCCCTCCTTGAACACCTTGTGTCAGGACGTCCATAACCAAGGCGAACAAAAAGGGCTAAGAGCAGACCCCTGGTGCAACCTCATCCCTACCGAGAATGACTCAGAGTCGCCCCCGGAGGACCTTACCCTAGTCCTAGCCCCACCGTACATATCCTTGATTGCGCGAGTGTACGCGATGAGAACTACTCTCGACTTAAGGCACCTCCATAAATTAATGAGACCCCATCCAGTTAAATTAAGAAAATGCTAGGTGTATCCTCTACTCCTCCATAACCACAAAAAAGAGCATGTAAAATTCAAAAAAATAAAAATAAAAACAAAATAAAAAAATAAAATGAATGATGTAGAGCATGTGTACATTTGGAAGAGTACACCTTTGGCACGCCCTAAACAACAGTCCAGTTCAGTCCTAATATTTGAATCAAATGATCCGGCACGCCCTTCAATCTCCACCCCTCCCAAATCGAGTGAAACAGTCCTTTTGATTTCCGAAGTCACACTCCCTACTCTATCCGGCACGCCCTTCAGGTTACTTGAACCACTCTCACTACTCTACCCATCAACTCTCTCTGTGTTTGAAGTGGTTGAATTAGTATCATATCACATCTCCCTATTGAGTGTTAGGGTTTTGAAATTTTACAATGCTAAGAAATTAGGGGTTTTCCTTAACCCTATAAAATGTACAATAGTCAAAGAACTGAATTTGAATCTGGTTATGTTCTTGTTCATACGTGTCATTGTTGCTCATGTACAAAACTGTCATCTTTTTGGGCGAGATTGAGACCTCATTCTAATCACTATCACCGAGTTCACTCATTGTTGGGTTATTATGTCTGACCTATTTGTTCTTTAATTTGAAACTTTAAAAAGCTGAACTTCGATTATGGAGAGTACGAGGGACAGATTCAGTGGACTTCCGGCGGTTATACTCGACAAGATTTTGACATTATTGTCCATTGAAGGAGCTGCTAGAATGGCTGTTTTGTCAACTCGGTGGAGAAATTCATGGCTCGGCCTTTCAACACTCTGCTTTGATGAATACTTCTTTTGTTACATTACAAATAAGTATATCCCGTACTATGCTGCTAGCGGTGTCAGGGATAAGAAAGTAATATACGAAAATGAAAGCATCAACATCTTAGTCTCTGTGAGTTTCTATGTAATCAGTAAAGTTCTCATGTTTCACAAAGGACCTATTCGCAAATTCGTCTTTATATTCTTTGAGGACGGGATAGGAGCAGGAACACTCAGATCACGACTATTTGACGTTGATCAATGGCTCTCTTTTGTCACACAAAAAGGAGTTGAAGAAATCCACCTTACTTTTGATCGACAAGATGGGTTCTTACTGCCAGATTGCATCTTTTCCTGCCCAACACTCAGGAGGTTGCATCTTTCTGGAACCGCTTATGACACAGCGAATGCCCCTTGCGTACTCCTAAATTTCACTGAACTTCGTTTTATGAATGTTCGCTTTGAGCCTATAGATCTTCTAAATCATACAATTAATGCTCCCATGCTTGAGGATCTCTCATTTTTTGCATGCGATCAAACCATTTTCTATTTTAACATAACTGCTCCGAGACTTCGTGTGTTAGCATTTCATGGTTGCTCTTATAGACAAAACATTGGTTATCTTCCTGTTAATTCGAGCTTGCGGAATGTTCATACTCTTGTTTTGGATCCTTATTCGATCATGGTACGTCAGCCATAACTTTTGTTCTTTATGTGCATAACTTCAGTCATATTTAAAATGATTGTTATAAACGGTCTAACATTTCTCTTTGTGTTTGATGAATTTTTTCGGGCCCTTGGTTAGAAGGGGGAAGCTGGTTCAGCCAAGTGAGCTAAATGTTGAATGCCTGAGGTTGCGAGAAAACCCATTAGGTTGCGACATAGATGATCTTTTCTCAGTGGACTATGATATCTCTTCTGCATTCATTCATTTGCTGCAAGTATGCCCGAAATTGCGCGAAATTCACATACAATCATGGGTAATCTTATTTCCCTAGACAGATTATTCACAATACTCGTATTTGCTTCCCATCAAATTTTTATGATCCATTAACGCAGCCTTGTTGTGAGTTTTAGTGATTGTTTAGTTTAATTCACTTGGGTCCTTTTTCGTGTAGTTTCTCGAATCGATATCTGAGTGCTTAAAGACACGGTCAAAACTCTGGAAGGAACTTTATCATGTGGCTCAAACACTCAACTCTCTCCACACTTTGAGTTTGAGCTATGATGAGGTTTTCATAATTTCGTCCAAGAATTCGCTGCTTTGGGTCGAAGGTCTCCTGTCCGCCTTTCCAACGCTTGAGAAGTTCAATATGGGAGTGCGGGACATCAATCTCAAGACTGTTCGGAAGTTCTTGCGTTTTCCTCGCGCCTCCCCAAAAGTTGAAATACTTTTCCCCTCTTGTTAGTTTGAATGTACTCTGTATTTGGAAAACTTCTTCTTCATGGTTAGCTCACTTTACTCATTCCAGCTTGTAAGGAATCACACTTGGGGACACTGTGGTTGGCCTTGCTCTCATGTTGAATTTTGGCACAAATTTGGTCCCTTTTATTTTGTTTAGGAAGCATGTAACATGTTCCTTAGGAGGCATGTTTCTTTTGCAGACATGTCTTATGTGGAAGACATTAATCATGCCACATTAAACAATATTTGCTTATTTTCTCTTCGGAATGTTAAAAAAGAGAGTATATATTATAAAACGAAAAGGTTATAGTGTCATATTATGGCACCAATCGAATTAAGAGTGTTACGGTGTTTCGTTCAAAAAATTGATACCATTATCCCCGATGGCAGGTCTACGAATCCAGCTAGTTTGGGGCACCATTGGTAGGAGGTTCAAGGGCAACGCCCCTTGTTTTTTTAATCGACAATATTGAATGATAAAAAAAATTATAAATTTTATTTCAAACATCTATTGAATGTGAATCTTTTTAGTAGGCAATGACCGCAATGTGAATCTTTTTAATAAAAAATTAAACGAAAAATTTAATATTAATTTAACGGGGGATGCTAGGGGTACACCATTGGTACATTGGTGTACACCAAATGTACACTACATGCTTCTACACCATTTATTTTATTTTGTTTTTTTTTATTTTTTTGAATTTTACACGCCCTTTCTTGTGGTTATGGAGGGGTGAGAGATATTTGGGGTACACTTTTGGTGTACCCCTAGCATTTTTCTGGGGGATGCTAGGGGTACACCAAAAGGTGTACACCACATGCCTCTACACTATTCATTTTGTTTTGTTTTTATTTTTTATTTTTTTGAATTTACATGCCTTTTTTTGTGGTTATGGAGGAGTGGGGGATCTTTGGGGTACACTTTTGGTATACCCCTAGCATTTTCCTTGTTGAAGGATTATTGTTGTTTATTTAAAGGGAGATGCTAGGGATACCCAAAAGGTGTACTCCAAAGTCCAAATGTACACCACATGCTTCTTTACCACTTATTTTATTTTGTTTTTGTTTTTTATTTTTTTTGAATTTTACATGCCTTTTTTGTGGTTCTGGAGGGGTGGGGGATATTTGGGGTACACTTTTGGTGTACCCCTAGCATTTTCGTTATTTAAATATTACTAGCACTTGTATTTTGCACTAAAAAAAATAATAAAATACTCCGTAATAAATTACACTCGGGGTACTTCGTATACATTAAGTGAAATTTGCACTAAATAATACGTAGTATTAAAATATATGTCTTTTCCTAATGTATCACTTAAACTTTTTTATTCCCTATATAGTACTTGAAAAATGCCTAATGACAGGAACAATGTTCAGTGATGGTAGACATTTAGTTTGAACAATGTCGAGTGGATATTGACCAATGATACTACATTGGAAAATAAAAATATACTACCTCCGTCCCATTTTATAACGTCTGTTTCGGTTTACGATGTTTGACTGAAATTATTTTTAAACCATTTTATCAAACAGACATTATAATTTGGGACGGAGGGAGTATGATACTAAATTGGAAAAGTCACTATGTTTCAGTATCATTTAGTTAAATTCCCCATACACTAATTAATAAAGATATTAGAAGACTTTATTTTCACTTTTTAGTTACTTGTTAGATACATTTGACAATATTATGAATAATTTTAAAAAATTTAAACATGTATCATTTTTTAAAAAAATGTAAAATAGATATATGAAGTCATTAAAAACTTGTGGGAAAAATACAACTTTATACACTATAACAATAAGTAATAAAAATAAAACAAAAACATAACCTTATTTTTATCACCTTACAAGAATAAACCTCAATCAAATCTCAAGAGTACACTTCTATTTTTGGGATAAAAAATATGTTTTTACTCAGAATGATTTCTTTGTTTTTATCACAAAAAGGCAATGAGTTTGTTTTGTTCATCTGATATGATTGAAACTTATTTGATTTTATTAAGATTTGATTTGGTCGCATCTAATTGTAATTATATTTATAGCTATTTCTGATTCAATCTCATATTAATAGAAATTAATAATAAAAATAAATTGAATAGAACAAATTCACAATGGAGTGATGTTAAATTTAATTTTAGACCAATATTAGGATTATATCAAATTATACAATTCACTTAACACTTCTCCTATCACACACTTCTTATTTACATTTTAATTTTTTTATTCACACCAAAATTTATGATATGGAAAGAGGGTTGATGTACAATTTGAGATATACCTTGGTGTATGTTAAGATTCATAAGTTTGATTTTTGGTTGAATTCATTCTTTGATATAATATCCCAACCTATTTTGTGCAGTTACAGCCTTAGAGCAACTCCAAAGGAAAAAAGATAAATTGAGAAGATATTTTGTTCATTTGCCTTCTCAAAAAGGTAGATATACTTATTTAAAAAATTCTTGATTCCAATGGAAGAAGGTAAATGGAGAAGAAAGATATATGTTTCCTAAAATATACCTCTCCAACATTGAGGAGGTAAATATACCTCTCCAAAATTAAGGAAAGTATATTACCTTCTCATTTACCTTCCCCAAACTTATGTGAAGAAAAGGTAAATTTAACAAATATTGTTCTTTAGACTTTGATTTACTTGTTGAGTTGTTCTAAACAGGTTTTCTTCTATCCCAACCTATTTTGTGCCTTCTGCGCCGCCGCCTTTCATAGTTTGATGATTCTGATCCTCCCTGCATTGGAGCCTCCCCATTGATTTGCATGTTCGAATTGCATCCCAGGATCTCAACCGAAACTCACATTTGACGATCCCTGAAGAAAAAAAAACTCTTTTTTTTTTAATAATAAAGATCCCCAATTTCGGAATTGCTATGGCGAGAAGTTTGGTCCCGCGTAACCCAGATGCCATGGATAAAATCTGCAGACTCCCGGTCGAGATCGTGGACCATATTATGGGACTCTTGTCTATTCTGGAAGCTGCCATAACTGCATCTTTCTCAAAGGTCTGGAGAGATGCGTGGTTCGGTCTCTCGCACTTGTGCTTCGATGAACAATTCTTTAGCCTTTTTTGTAAGAAAGATCCGCAGGGTAGCGAATATGTAGAGGATTATTCGTGTTCGTACGTAATCACCAAAATTCTCCTGCAGCACAAGGGATCTATCCGAAAATTCGTCTTTCTTCACTCAGGTGTTGAGGCACTAACTGTTAAGTCACAGTCATTCCACATGTCTCGGTGGCTGCTTCAAGTCACACGACAAGGCGTTGAAGAAATTGAACTTCGTTTTAGCAGTAAAGAATACAAGTTGCCGAATTGCGTGTTTTCGTGCTCAACTCTCACGAGATTACATTTGTTCTCGTTATCTATTGAACCACTAAGTTCCCCTTGCACGTTACCGAATGTTACCTCACTTCTATTTGACCGCGTTTGTTTTGGTACTAGAAATGTTGGTGTTCGCTCTGGTACTCGAAATCTTCCAAACTATGATGTCCATGTTCCTAAGCTCAAGGATTTGTCTTTTCTCTATTGTGAGGGTGTGCCTCACTTTAACATTACTGCCCAAAATCTTTACAGTTTGACAATAATGTGTCGTTATGGTAGCTACCTTCAAAGTTTTCTCACGGACAACTTGGACATGCTTTCTTCTATTTGCACTCTTGAATTAGACTATAGTGCTCTCCAGGTATTTTAGCTAGACTTTACTTGTTGACTATGATCTATTTTTAATATATTGCTCCATACATTTGAAGTGATCTAACTTCTTTTCCATATGATTTCTTCGTATTTTTATGGCCATTATATTACAAAGGGATTCCTGCAAATATTTCCTTCACTAAATGTGGAACAACTCAAGCTATCAGATTTTGATTTCCAGTGGGATGGTGTAGCTTCTACATTTGTTTGCTTGCTCTGCAAATGCCCAAAGTTATGCAAACTTGAAATTGTTTTTAAGGTAAATATGGGGTGTTTTTTACTTCATCTTCATGGTCAAATTGTTGGCTAAAATTATGGTTAGGCCCATGTTCTGCTTGAAATGCTAAACTGTTGGTTTTTCTTCTTCTTGTTGTGATTCAATGTAGCGGGTGGAGAATAAAAGCAAGTGTATAGATGCTGAATCGGAGGAATTGAAAAAACTCCGTAGTGAGGCACGAACACACCAGATGCTTTCTTATATTAAGCTTAGCTCATTCGATGGATCGATGCTCCAAATGCATTTCATTCAGGAGATGCTTGCATGTCTTCCCGCACTTGAAAAGGTTGTTATTACTGGTGATCCCTCCCCGGTCTTTGATTGGAACAAAAAACGTAAAACCTCGAAAAAAATCGCACGTTTTCCATGTGCATCTGTGAAAGCTAAAATTGTTTATCAATGAATGATTGTCACAATGTCACTCCAAGTTGAATTTTACCTGCACTGATCACTTATATCGTGGTTGTAGGGATTACTTAGATGTGAAATGGTAGGAAGTTATATGCTCTCTCCATTTCTAAAAATACGGAGTAGTTTCTAAGTTGACTAATGAGTGAAATAAAGAGTATATTTATAGTTGACTTTTCAATTTGTCTTTGATGTGATAGGTAATTGTAAGATGTGATATACTAATGAAAAAGTATGATGTGATAGCTAGAGTTATAAAGAGTAGGAGTAGAGTTGGTTTTCTAATAGAAAATGGAAATGTTTTGAGAAAAGTGAAAAAAAAATGAAAGAAGTGTTTTAAAAAACAGATGGATTATTTTTTATGAGCAATTTTGTGTGAATTGCTCTTTGTCACAATAAATTTAAGAAAATACACTAAGTGACTTCCCTTTTTCTTATTTCTTCTTCTTATCTTCTTTGTCCACATGTTGGCGTCATTATATTGAAAAAAGTACTCCCTTTGTCCGGATTTAAAGTTCCCATTGTACACTTTTCTCCGTCCGGAAAAGAAGTTCCCATTATACGTTTTCATAACCAAATTTCCTAAAATACCCCTTCTTTCTTTTCCTCTTTCCAGCCCTTTTTCGTTTTCCGTTGTTTTTCTCTCGGCCAGGTACCCTCTCTTTCTCTCTCATTCTCTCTCCTCCTCTCCCCCTTCCTTTTCTTCTCCTCGCTGTCTCCTCCTCCTTTTCCTTCTTCTTCTTGCCTTTCTTTTCTCTCTAAATCTAGCCTTCATCTCCCCCCTCTCCTCCCCCCTTCTTTTCCTTCTTTTTGTCATTTTCTCCTTCTACTAGAGGATTTTTGTTTGTTTTTTCAGACCTAAAATTTTGGAGATCCATTTGTGCGGGAGTTTCCGGCGATGGTGGTGGGGGTTGCCGGCGATGGTGGGGGGGGGGGGTTCCCGGAGATGGTGTCGGCGATGGGTTTTTTCAGATCTGCGCTTCTTTCTCTTTCTTCGATTCCCTAGCCTCTTCTTCTTCATCTTCTCTTTCTCTCCCTAATCGGCAACCAGAGGCGATGGCCGTGACTGACGGTGATGAGGAGGCTGAAGGTGGCGACCTGGTGAAAAGATGATAGGGGCGGCAGTGGGGTGTTGGCAACAGCGGCTGGCAGAAGGGCAGGGGCAGGGGCATTTTGGACAAATTACTTACAAAGTCAGCTTCCTATAAAAATGATCAAAAGTCAAATTGGGAACTTTAAATCCGGATGGAAGGAGTATAAACAAATATGAGTATTACGTTGCAATCGAGTCAATAGTATTAAAAAGATTCACATCCATTTTTTTTATTTAATTATTTTCTTTAATTAGTTGTTAACGTAACATAGTAATGTCATACTTTGTATTTTGGTTTATATAACATTTGGTACAATTTTAGAATATTTGATATTGTTTTAAAACATGTACTTCTGCCCATGATTTTTTACTGGTTTATGATGTTTGAGTGAAATTAATTTTATTTATAATATATTTAATAATTGGTCTAAAAATTGAAAATAAATTTATGTTTAAAATATACTTAAAAATACAAAGAGGTAACATGAAAAATATGTAAAGAAAGAAAAATAAATTCACCACATATCTTTTTCATTTTTTTTCTAATTCATTATACCCCTTTAAAATTTACACTTTCTCTCTGCCTCTTTCATATACAAATTATTCCCTCCCTAAACATTTTTTTAAAATCACATTATTAATCGTTCCTATTTGCAATTTCTTGAGTGGCAACGATAATTTTTAGAAAATTCTCAACAAGTCTCGGGAACGACAAGCCCGAAACTCCTCTTGGAGAACGGTGTTGAGAATGTTCCGGAGATGCAATCTTTCCGAAATTCTAAACGGAAGGTCTTGTGCCAAGACGGTTTGATGAGCCAGGGGACGAAGCTTGCGTGACCGCCGACGCAGAAGGAAGCGTTGGTCGGGACGTGGGTGAACGTTTCTGAAGGTCCGACTAAAGGTTCATTTTTCCCCAAAAAATTTACGTACTAATTTATACAATTTTTTTTCTAATCTTTTTTCTTTACATTTTTTTCGTTTAATTTCGCAATTAAAGAATGTCCAAATCGCAGACAGCTTTTGGTGTAGGGTCACTAATCCATTCCACACGCTGATGAACCTAGAGCCCTACCACCGCATCGATGCTATCTCCTCTAAGTACCACGACTTGAATACAAAACTCAACAAGTTCGTCGGTATCTACAACTCCACCGGCCTCACACGGCAAAGTGCGATAAGAGACGATGACGTTCTAAAATTGGCGTTGTTAAAGTACCAGTGGCAATATAATACCTCTTTTGCATATTTCAAAGTGTGGGAAATATTGTCGGGGCACCCGAAATGGGCTCGGTTCCGAACGAGGTCTCCAAGGCCAAATGGACCAAGACGTCGGAAGATGGAGGAGAACTTATCCTTATTCATCAGTCTCTTAAGATCAGTTTTTTTTAGATTTTAAGCTTATTAATCAGATGCCACATATGTCTTCCTTCTAATTCTAGATTCCAAACATTCTCAACAATATTAGTAAACTTTACATTTAAATCATGAAATTAAACCCATATAGGTATATCTGTCAGGTTTTCAACATTAATCTTTTTCCCAGGCTTCCACTGCTGGACCGGAACGTGCTTATTATCAAAATAATAATACTTCCTTTTAATAGCTTCTTTCATGTCTTCTTCTTTATTAAAGGTCACTATAAACTTTCCTTCTTTTAATACCTCCATACTGTCTATAGGAAATAGATTCCATATACGATTGACATAACCCTTTACCATTTCCAATGGTTGATTGGCACCTAAGATACAACAAACTATTGAAGAATTCCAGTAATCAGTTGTGAATAAGGCAACTACATTTCCATTTATCTCAGTCGTCGGGATGAAATGAAGATCCAAATCAACCAGTCCAGCTGCAACTTCTACATAAGAAGGATCCCCCGTTTGCTTAGAAATTCCCGCTGTCTCATTTATCACTTTTACCAACAGAGTACCGTAAATGCCTAGATCATTATAATGTCAATATTTTCAATGTCAAGAATTCTTACCCATATACACCGTATCATATACGTTGTGGGATGTTGTATTTAGTCAACTCAATATTTGTGTTTTTCCAAAGGTTCTTAACATTGTTAAACTTCTATTTTGTGACTTTTTGTGGCTCGTTGATTAATTTTTTGGAGAAGAAACCTTTGATGTTGCTCATATTAAGTGATGTTGGCTACCTCTTCATTCACCTTTTTATAAATTTTTGCCTACTGATATGGGGTGCCATTGATCATC
This sequence comes from Cuscuta australis, assembly GCA_003260385.1. NCBI lineage: Eukaryota > Viridiplantae > Streptophyta > Magnoliopsida > Solanales > Convolvulaceae > Cuscuta > Cuscuta australis. The sequence goes on along the minus strand of NQVE01000215.1, from coordinate 3,548,537 downwards.
ATTTTGACTTTATGTTTAAGTGTCTTTGGTATAATGCTTTGAAATATCTAAGAGCATGTCATCTCTAGTGGGCGCGATCAGGCTGAGGTAGCCGGATATGGCGCCAGATAACACCCGCACGCCGTCTCTCACGTTGTCATTGGGCTAAAAACACTCTGTTGCGTTTTCCTCAAAACGTCCCCCTCCAATTACATCTCTCTTCTGTCTCCTAAGGTGGCCTAAAATTAAATCCAAATGACATTGTTGTGACTATGGTGTAAGAAAGAATAAAAAAATCAATTTTAGTAATATCAATGTTTACTTAAGAATATATGGAGTATGTCACAATGCACCTATTTGTTACATAGTATAACAATATAGAGAATAATAACATAATCATCTTGTTCGGGTGATAAAATTAAAGGTGGATACATGAATGAATACAAATTCACTTATAATTTAAATAGTAAACATAAAACTTTTTCACATTATAAAAAGGTGAGATTTTAGAGATGTGACTTTGGACTTTGAAGTAAAAATTTTGATTCAAAGACAACAAATTTTGTTCAGTGCAATTGGATGTATGCAAAAATGGTTAGGTTGGTTATGAAATGAGAACCATCATTTTTCCCATTGGAACACTGTAGGTGGCTCAGTTTGACCGGTGACATTATATGAAAGTATGACACTTAAGCTTGGTTTTAAAAAAAAACAAGCCCATTTCAACAATTTTTTTATAACATTTTTTAAGTCATTGTGAATATTACCGAGTATGTAGCGACACAAATATGTAAAGTTGACACATAGCTGAATAAGCTCCTCACAGTATTTGCTCTAAACCCAGAATCTCAAAACCAATGATCCATTTGGCTCAAAGCACTTAGTAAAAAAAATGGAAAATTTGCCTTTCTACCATTCCACAAAAAACAAAAGTGATCTGTACCGATAGATTCGACTTGGAGACGATAACCATTCATTGAAAAACAATAGTAGCTTTCGCGGATGCACGCGGAAAACGTGAAATTTCTTCCATAGCTTCAGGTTCTTTGTTCAAACCATTTCCATCAATAACAACATTTTCAAGTGCGGGAAGACATGCAAGCATCTCCTGAATGAAATGCATTTGGAACCACGATCCATCGAAATAGCTAAGCTTCAAAGACAAAAGCATTTTGTGTGTTCGTGCCACACTACGGAGTTTTTTCAAATGCTTCGATGTAGCATCTATACACTTGTTTCTATCCCCCACCCACTACATTAAAGCAAAACAAGAAGAAAAAACCAACAGTTCAGCTTTTCCAGCATAATTGAAAGAAGAAAAAGGCAGTAGAGCATGGACCTAACGATAATTTTAGCCAATAATTTGACCATGGAAATGAAGTAAGAAATATTTACCAAAAAACAAATTTCAAGATGGCATAACTTTGGGCATTTGCACAGCAAGCAAGCAAATGCAGAAGCTGCAACATCATGCTGGAAACAAAGAAACCGTAGACTGAGTTGTTCCACATTCAGTGAAGGCAATTGAAGCATGAATTGCTTTGCAGTATATCGGCCGAGAAAATACTAAGATACCATATGGAAATGAAGTTAGATCCCTTCAAATGTATGGAGTGATATATTATAAATTGATCATAGTCCAAAGGATTAAGTCAAGCTACCATACCTCGAGAATGCGAGTGTCTATGATAAGAGTGCTAATAGAATTCAAGTCCAAGTTGGCCGGGAGAAAAATTCCAAGTTTGCTACCATAAAAACCATTTATCCTCAAAGTACAAAGATTTCTGGCAGTAATGTTAAAGTGAAACACATCCTCACAATACAAAAAAGACAGATTCTTGAGCTTAGGAGCATCAACAACACAGTTTGGAAGACTTCTAATACCAAAGCAAACACGTTCAAAGATAAGATAGGTAACATTTGGTAACGTGCAAGGGGAACTTAGTGGTTCAATAGACAAGGAACACAAATGTAATCTCGTGAGTGTTGAGCATGAAAATAAGCACACCGGCAACTCGTATGCTTCACCCCTTAAATGAAGTTCAATCTCTTCAACACCTTTTCGTGTGACTAGAAGCAGCCACTTAGGCATGTGGAATGACAGCGACCCAACGGTTAGTCTCTCAACACGTGAATGGAGAAAGACAAATTTCCGGATAGATCCCTTGTGATGCAGGAGAACTTTGTTGATTGCATACAAACATGAATATTCCCCGAGATCGTCACTGGGCTTCATATATTTTCCATGAAAATAACTAAAGAATAGATTATCGAAGCACAGGTGCGTGAAACTGAACCACACATCTCTCCAAACCTTAGACAAAACGGCAGTTCTAGCAGCTTCCCGAATAGGCAGGAGCCCCATAATATGGTCCAGAATCTTTACCGGGAGTTGGCTGATTCGATCCCTAGCATCTGCCTCACACCCGACCACACTTCTGGCCATAACAAATCTGGCAAAAGAACAAATGGATTACAACAAAGGCATAACCCTAAAACAGTAAAATTGGTGGAATTCAAGAGATCAAATGAAGCACACACGTTCAAGATCGACCAAGTAACCAAAGCTTGTCTCTATATTCAAAACAATTTCTTTTTTCACCGATCGTCAAATTGGGACAAAGGGTTGAAATCATGAAAATAAATTACAGCGGAAGCTATGAATTCGGACACAATTTGAAGATGCGATCAGAATCATGAAACGTAACTGTGAAAAGCGGAAAAGGCGCCGGACTTAATTACCATCAAATATAGAATTAATCAATGAATGGCGCTTTCTATATACATACACAGAGGCACAAAATAGGGTGGGATAGGCGAAAACCTGTAACAGCAGTTTGAACGGCCGGGGAAGACGACTGAGACTCTGGAGAGAATTGAGAACTACCAAAACTCGCTGCCGAGCGGCCCGAACCCCTTAGGACTTAGGAGGTGGTACTGACTACTGAGGGGAGCAATAGCGGATTTGAGCAGATGTTTGAACTCTACCCAGTCCCAACCGCAAATATATTTTTTATAAAGTTCAATTTTGTCCTTTGTGTGAATTTAATCTTTTTGTCTTTGTGTGAGTTTAATTTTTGAATAATGTTCAGGGGTACACAAATATGTGTATGAGTGTATCTTAAATGTACACACTCAATCTTCACTACAAAATCTAGAATGTGGAAAAAAATTAAAAAATAAATAAAAAAATTAATAGTTATGATCGATGGTGTACAAATGGGGTACACCAAATGGTGTACCCCAAGCATGACTCTTTTTTTTGTTTTAAAATAGAGATATTATAGAGGCGTATACAAAGATGGTCGAGCTTGGGATATTACAGGCCGATGTATAAATAAAATAAGCTAAAATCCACGATTGGTCCTTCAACTTTATAAGTTATGCACGATTGGTCTTTCAAGTTTCAAAAGTCCATAAATATTCCTTCAGGTATTCATCAACTCTCCAAATGCAGTTATTCAAGTTTTAAAAGTTCGTAGGTAGTCCTTCAAGTTTTCATCAAACTCCAAATGCAGTCTTTTTTACTATACACATTAAAAGATAAACAGAGTATTAGCTCCATATATATAATGCGTAGTACTTATACCTATACGTAGATGATTGTTTTTTTAAGTATAGAGAACTAATGGGTTCCCACAATTCCAATTAAAATTCTGTATTCTTTACGCAATTCAAACCCCTTTAAAAGTAAACTTATCCCCAGCATTTACAATAGAAGAGAAGGACACACTACGCTGCGCTGCTCGGAGGACGGGGCCAGCGGCAGGCACCCCTTGCAGGTCGGAAGTTGCATTTGACACCGCAGCGGAAGTAATATATATGGAGATAGTTATATACATGGAGCTAGTTGCATTTGGCACCCATTGCAGGTCAGAAGTTTTATATATGGAGCTAGTACTCTGTTTAGCTTTTAACAAGTACCGCAAAAAGAATTGCATTTTAAGGGTTTATGAATACGTGAAGAACTACTTATGAACTTTTAAAACTTGAATGATTACATTTGAAGGTTGACGAATACTTGAAAGACTATTTATAAACTTTTGAAACTTGAAAGACTATATTTGAAGGTTGACGAATACTTGAAGGATTATATATGGACTTTTGAAACTTGAATGACCAATTGTGCACAACTCACAAAGTTGAAGGACTAATGGTGAATTTTAGCCAAAAAAATATTTACTTCGGAAAGACCACAAGTATTTACTTCATGAGTAGATTTCACTCTCATAATATAGTCTACATGGAGTGCGATGTCGTACTTCTAGGGCTTGAACGAGCATGTAATAAAGCTTGCCACCAGCGGATGACCGGCAATTGTGAATCTAACTAGTTGACCATTTGCAAATTAACTCGCATCCTTTTGTTTTTTAAGCGCCAACACCTAAAGAATCACGAGCCGCTGGGTTTGGACTTCTAGACGAGTAATTGTGTTAAAAATGCCACAGGCCGTTGAATATACACTCCACATGGACAACTGAGCTAAAGAATGGGGCCACTAGAAATGAGTGTCTAAGAGACATTTTAACAAACGAGGTGGGCTAGAACTGGCTGTAATACCATGATAAAACTTAGGATGGGGTAGGAATCACTAGATTGTGCAATAAGACATTTTGGCTAAACCACATTAGAAGATTGAATCCAATCGATTACTTAGTTCAACTAGATTGTGCAATAAGACATTTTGGTTGAACCACATTAGAAGATTGGATCCAATCGATTACTTAGTTCAAGTCAAGACCATATATACCGATTTAATTTATCTACAAATTCCGAAATGAGACACTCTATAACAGATTCATTGTGATAAGAAGCCACGTGGCCTCGTGCAACAAGTTGTTTGGGGGTGTGGAAGATGTATATGTTTATTTTTATTGAATATTAAATTTGGATACTGATCTTGACGGATAGTAAACAAGTATATTTAATATATTTATTCAATTTTAATTTTTTACGGAGTTATACTCTTCTTATTTTTTATAACCTATACTATTCTACGAAAAATTCCAAATACTCCTAGTAAAAAGTACATATCACACACACACACACATTAGTAAGTGCCGCCTACACATATACTTCACATATATAAATATCTTATACTTTGAGACGTTATTAGAAAAAACAAAATTATAAAATAAAAAATGAGAGAAAATTATCTTTAACAAATTGAATACACGGACAAATAGTTACTCAAATAGATGTATATACAACAAATTATAAACATATCGGATGTATGATTACCAAATCCGTACACATTTACTAATCAAATACATAAAATAACCGCTTTAAACATATTAAAATATGTTTTTGTATAAAAAGATACAGATGCGGACAGTAATCAAGATTTTTTATCTGATAAAACTATAATTGTGAAGGAGTGGAACGCAAAGATTACAACTTTATACATTGGTGACCTCGACTTTCTAATGGGGCAAGAGATAATCAATTGTTGTGTAAAAAAGAAAAAGAATTGTTAAATGAATGATGTAAAATCGGAAAACTAATTATAATCCTCCATATCAGCTCTTCGCAAATTATTTTTTCAGTGTATGTAACTCCTAAATCCATTTTGCATGTCAAAGACTCAAAGCCTTTCACACAAAAATCCGTGTGAATTCAACAAATAAAATACGTAGTGACACATAGGTTGGGTGAACACATAAGAACAAACCAATAAGCTCATCCCAATATTGATTCTTTTAACTTTGTCTGGGAACAACGTTTTCAGTCAGAAATAGATTTTTGGATAACATTAACTTCGAGAACATTACAGTGAACCACTACTATTAGATAATTTTTTCAAAATGTTGCTAAACAGACACTTTATCAAATGTCTCAAAAGCAGGTTTATGTTGCATTTGATTCAAATTTCAAAACTCATCCATTTGGCATGTAAAAGCCATTACTACAAAACTCACATACCTGGAAAATGTTACCTTCCAACCATTTCGCATATCAGTTACCACTAAAATCTACCATCACGACAACTTGGAAAGATAAACCTTTCATTTACAAACAATTTTAGCTTTCGGAGATGCACGCGGGAATTGCAAAATTTCTTCCATAGTTTCATGCTCCTTGTTCCAATCAAACACATAGGGACAACCAATAATGACAACCTTTTCAAGTGCGGGCAGCCATCCAAGCATCTCCTGGATCAAATGCATTTGGGGCCTCAATCCTTTGAACGAGCGAAGCTTCAAAAAAAGAAGCACTTTGTGTTTTCGTAAAACACTACTGAGTTTTATCAACTGCCCGGACGCCTCATCCATACACTTGTTAATATTTGTCCACTTATCACACTATATATAAAAGAAAAAGAGCAACAATCAAGTACTTTGAGCAGATTATTGAATGAACATGAATGCAACAAAAAGATTGCCCAAATCTTTTACCCCGAAAAATGAAGAAAAGTGTACGTACCACAGTTTGGAATTTGATTTCAAGACTGCGTAACTTTGGGCATTTGCACAACAAGCGAACAAATGCAGAGACCCCAGCTTTATCTTGAAAACAAAAACCTGATAGCTTGAGTAGTTCCACATTTAGTGTGGGCAGTTGTATTGAGAGTCCCTTTGTAGTAGTTTTGCAAAAAAAATCCTAGGAAATCATATGGAAATGAAGTTAGATCACAATAAATGTATGGAGTAAGATAGTATAAAAGGATCATAGTCGAAAAGAAAGTGTCTGGCTAAAGTACCTGAAGACTGTCAATGTCAAAAGCAAGAGTGCAAATAGATTTCAAGTCCATGTTGACCGGGAGAAAACTGCCTATTTTGCTACTATAACAACTATTGATCGTCAAATTATGAAGATTTCTAGTAGTAATGTCAAAGAGAAAGACATCCTTGCAATTGATAAATGACAAATTCTCCAGCTTAGGAACATCAAAAACATAGTTCGAAAGATTTCTAGTACCGAAGTAGACAAAATCAAAAGAAAGTGATGTAGCACTGGGTAAAGTCCATGTGGCATTTTGTGGGTCAATAGAGAACCCTTGCAGATACAGTCTCACGAGTGTTGAGCATGAAGTTACACACTCCGGCAACTTGTATTAGTTAAACCCAAAAGAGAGGTGGATTTCTTCAACGCCTCGTTGTGTGACTAAAAGTAACGACTCGTCTAGGTCACATGGCTGCAACCTAACATTTACCTTCCTAAAAGATGAAAAAAGAAAGACAAATTTCCGGATAGACCCCTTGTGCTCCAAGATAACTTTTTTTATTACATTCCAACACAAGGGTTTCTCGATACATTCGTTAGCCTCTTCCCGAGGTCTGTTTTCAAAATAGAGAAAGAAGTGATGGTCGAAGCAACACCGCGTGAGCCCGGACCACGCATCCCTCCAAACCTTAGACAAAACTGCAATTTTAGCAGCTTGTTGAATAGGCAAGAATCCCATAATATGGTCGAGTATCTCTATGGGGAGTTGGCTGATTCTATCTCTCCCCGCCATAACAATTCAGATGGCTCTAAATCATGTGCAAAAAAACAACAACAAAGGGATTAAAGCCAGCCAAGACATAACCCTAAAATTGGCGAAGTTGACTAAAATTATGAAGCAGACACAAAAGAACTGAACCAAACAACCAAATCATACTATAATTAACTCAAGACAATATATAGTAAGAGCATATTCCAAAGATCTGTCGATGTCTCAAAGCAATTATCGGTGGCATTTATTGAATGAGAGGGTGAAATTGTGCAAATAATTTGAAATCGGACACAGTCTGAGCTTGGGAAACACATCTATAGATACGCAACACAATCGATTGGGTTTGAAAAGAAGCTGTAACTCACCCGAGATGGGCGAAGAAGATAAGCCGATAGGGGGCACACTCGTTCCACCCCACTGGCACCAAGAGTTTTTAAATGGTCATGATTGATATTATAATTATTTTTTAACTTCTACTCCTTTTTTTGTCTACAAATAAATTTTCTATTAACTATTTACATGGTCAAATATTATTTACTTTGTTGGTCTATTTTTGTCACCTATTTGAAAAAATTATATAGTCATGTCACTTTTAGTTTTGTAGATTTTTTGATATGGTTTTTAAATATGTTATTTTTATTTTTAAATTCTACACCATTTTTCATATAAAATGGTTTGAAAATTACTTCAGTCAAACATCGTAACGCGCAACGAAAAGTTTATTTTTGACAGAGAGAGTATTTTGAAAATAAAAATATAGATCACTTATTTTAGTATACTTTCAAAGTTTTACTCTTACTTCGGCCCTTTTTTCACCCTTAAAACCCAAGGCATACATACATGATACATGATGCATTAACAAAATAGGCTTTACTCTAAAAAATGGTCATGATTGGTCTGACTCGATGACCCGTGGAATCAACCAGTTTCAAAAAAGTCGGGTTAGAGGTATGTTCTCAATCCGATTGATTCTGATCTGAATTTATCAAGTTTTGGTCTAAATTAATTAGGTCTAAATTTATCCGATATGAATGTATGACATGTTTATCTGTGCTTATAAGCTACTCTCACCCAAAAATAAATACGGAGTATGTTTTACCAACTTATTTTAAAGTCATTTTTTCATTTCTTTGTTTTGAGCAGATTACAAACAAAACAATCCCTCACATATTATCATTTCCCCAAATGACTTATGTCATTCTTTCTACACGAAAGTATTTTCAACTTTTAAGCAACTTATAAGTCAAAGCAATAAGTAAATAAGCAGAAGCATCCACGTATTATACAGAGTAATTTAAAGTGATGTGTGGTCCAATCTCACGCAGCTACGTTTCAATGATCACTTCTTTAACCATCTTGTTAACGAATTTGGAGAAGAGGCTAGTGAACATACCAGGGTATCCTCATGTTTCGATGGAGTCGACAAAGTTATCTTCCAACACAAGGGATCTATCCACACATTTGTCTTTCCTCATTCCGGTGTTGGGAAACAAACCGTTAGGTCTCGATCATACGACATAGATCAGTGGCTGCATTTAGTCATGCGGAGAGGTGTTGAAGAAGTCGAACTTCGTTTTGAGAATAGAGAATACATGCTCCCAGATTGCATATATTCATGCCCGACACTCACGAGCTTACATCTGCGTTCGTTCTCTATTGGCACACAAAATTCCTCGTGCAATATTCGCATTGTCACGTCACTTTGTTTTGAACATGTTGAATTCCGTGCTGGAATGGAAGCTTTTCGAATTGCATTGTTCGTTGATGCTCCTAAGCTGAAGAATCTATAAACAGACTCTCACCATAGCTTTGCCTGCACTGAATGTGGAACTACTCAGGATATATATCAAAATTTTATTTCCGGGATATTAAAAAGATTTTTGCATTTTTGTGCTTGTTGAACATTTGCCCAAAGTTATGCAATCTTGAAATATGTTTTTGGGAAAACATTTTTTTACTTCATTTTCATGGTCAAAATATTACCTAAAATTATGGTTAGGCGACTTGGGTCAATGTCATTTTATGCGTTCCTTCCTTCAATTATGCTTGAATGTCGAACTTCTTGTTTTTTCTTCTTATCTTGTTCCGTTTTTTGATGTAGGGGTTACGGAATATGCAGAGGTGTCCAAATGCGCGACAATTGGAAATACTCCATCTTGTGGGACGAGTACACAAAATTATTTCTTCTTTGAACCTCCTAGTGAATGAATTTTAGAGAATAAAAACATGTAACTCCTATTTTGGTATTTTTTTTATGTTTTAGTTTTATTTTGATACTTTCTCGATGTCATTGAGCTTCTGCTGAGTAAAGTGTATTACGGAGTACTCTTCTACCAAGTATATCTTCCGTCCGCATCTCTAAAAAAATTTACTCCCGGGTCCCCAAAAAACTAAATTGAATAAAATAAAAAGAAAATATTTAAATAAAAATTTAATATTTTTATTTTTATAATAAAAGTTATAATGTCGATAATATCAGAATGTAAGAATATTAAAAAAGACAGTAGAATACCAAATTATGTTAGTCCTATTTTGGAGATTAAAGTATGTCACTCTTATTTAAGATATAAGGATGTTTTTGGGATTAAAATATGTCAGTCCTATTTTAGAGATAAAGACTGCGCTTACTCCTATTTAGAATAATTTATTCTTTTGAATCTTTTTAGTTTGATTTTTTAAGTCAAATTTTTTTTTACTTTGAGATAGTGCATATTATCCTCTCCATATCATAGGATATTTTTGTGGATTGTTGTTGGAATTAAGTGTGGTTTACACCAACAATTGTTTTCATAAGCTCCGAAGAAGCATCGATACATTTGGTTATATCCATTCGCTCCTTCATAAAAACAAAACCAGAGAAGGAAAATAAAAGTTAGGCATGTTTAGCAGCAAAATTGCATGAAGGCAGAAGAACATGGAAACAAACACAAATATGTCCAATATTTTTACAAAGTTATTAATGGAAAATAGTAATTTTTGTGGCATAGACATAAATTTTTACAAAGTTTGGAATTGAAAGTAATAATTTTATAATGAAAAATACTACCTCCGTCCCATTGTCTTTGTCCACTTTTAACTTTTAGAACTGTTCATCTAAACACTTTGACTCATCAAATTCTCTCAATTTGATAAAATGGAACATGCTTGTTATTTGACTTGGAATTTTTTTACTATATACGAAATAAAAGTAATGTTCTACGGAGTATAAAATAAACATTTTATTTGTTGTTGAGGCAATTAAAGTTTTCCTTTCATTTAAATGCTCATCGACAAGGGGGCGGTTCGGGTGACATGTTATGGCCAGGCCTAATGTTACGGCCAGGCCGGGGGTGGAGGGTTTACCAGGAGGCTTAGGGGGTAGGAACCATCAATTTTTCGAACGAAATATCGTATGAACCTCGGGTCATTCCATGACATTGAATCTCAATGTTATGGAAATCAAAGTGTATCGACAATTGTAACTTGATTTTTCAAAAGATTCTTAGTTAGATAATCAATTATTTTTAGAGCAACGCTAGATTCAAAAATAAAATGGTTACAAACTTCAAAAATTTATCATTTGCAATTTAAATTCACTTTTAGAATAGTTAAGTTTACAAATATACCATTTCAACTTCACAAATGGTATATTTGTGAGCATTTTATTTGTGAGCCTAACATTTCTCTTATTCTTATTCATTATAGTTTATGATATCAAATATAACTTGTGGGCTTTCGCCGTGAGTTTAATATCTATAAATTTTTTTGTCAAAAATCTAGGAGTAATTAGATACTTCGAACGAGTTTTCTACACCGATTAACATTTTTACTACTCTATCTTGCATGATTTATTTGCTGCTTTTATAGAAATCGGGGATAGTCACAGTCCGATAATGATGTGACCAATCTTACCTGAATTAATACCTTTTTGTCAAAAATCTAGGAGGAATTGCTTGCTTTTTCGTTTGATTTCGTCTAGTCGTGTTTGTCGGATTCCATGTGAGTTTCTTCTATGAACCATTGATTATCATGTATCAACGTACCCAGAATTCGAGTAAAAGAAATTCCTCATTGATTAGAAATTTGGAACTGTACCCTTTACAAAAATTCTTCATTCGATTTTTTCATTTTGGCAAGTGAGAAATTGATCCCCCAAGCAATTCTGAGGCACACTATTCAAATTCATGTTTAAACGAGAGGCAAAATTTCTCTGTTTTGAATACTTTAGGGACACTCAATGACCTGTTTTGCTTCCGTTAGTATCTAGAAAATATCACTATTTAAAAACGAATTTAGTATTAAGAAAGAATTGTCTTAGAATGAAAGTGTATCTTTTATTCAGGTGATGAAAGCGAATGATATGCCTTGTTATAGTTTTCACTAAAATATTTTGCCAGAATTTTGACCATTATGATGAAAGGTGAAAAAAATACTACCTCCGTTTCTCAAAAGAGTTCCTCCTTTGACTTTGAGGAAAAATAAGGAAGTGTTAAATTATAGTTGACTTTTCAATTTTGCCCTTGATGTGATGGGTAAAAGTAAGATGTGATAATTTAGTTGTTAGTGAAAAAGTATGATGTGATAGGTAGGGTATGAAAAAGTAGGGGTAAAAGTGGTTTTTTAATAGAAAGGGAAAGTGTTTTAAGAAAAACAAAAAAATGAAAGAGGAAGGGTTTTAAGAAACAGAGGGAGTATTTACTTTTTTTATTATGATGAGGAGAGATTGCAGCTTGTTCTATGGAGTTCTAAGTCTATCTCCCACTTTCCTTGTCATTAAACCAAACCATGTAGGGTTGTGATTTTTATTGTTTACTACTCACTACTTTTGCATTTCAATTTATTTGAATATGAGTGTAATTTAAAAATAAACTTTACTCGTATATATTTAAAAAACCATATAAAAAGTTGAATTACACTCCTCAAGAAGAGGGCTTAATGTTATGAACTTTTTAAAAAACAATATAAAAAGTTGAGTCTACCATGCCAGTTGAGGAGTCTTGAACACATGTTTTCCCCTTGATTTTTGGGAAATAGGAATAGTTTATACTCCCCCCGTCCCTAAATAAATTTCCCCTTTCGTTTTTTCTTTATCTCCAAATAAACTTTTATTTTCCCTTAAAAAACCCCTTTTACTCTTTACTTTTTCATACCCTATGTATCACATCATACCTTTTTACTAATAATCTACATATCACATCTTACTTTTATACATCACATCAAGAGTATTTTTGGAAAGTCAACACAAAAATATCCCTCCCTTAAATCCTCAAAAAGTAAAAAATGGAAGTTTATTTAGGGACGGAGGGAGTATGATTTTTGTCTTTTTTCACGTATGATGTAAATTGATTTATGATTGACTGTATACTATCATAGAGATGGAAGATTCACAAGAGAATGGTAAGCGAAAGGATAATAAAACTTGGTCAACTGAAGAGAGTAACATATTGCTGCAATTGATGGTTGATGGAGCAAAACGTGGTCTTCGTCATGCTAATGGAGTCATTACCAAACAAACAGTGGAAAAGAAACTTCTTCCAAAACTTAAGGAAAAACTTGGTTATGAAATTAGTTTTAGTCAATATCAAAGTAGAGTGAAATGGTTTAAGAAACAATACTCTAAATACTCTAAGCTTCTACGCCATAATTCTGGATTTGGGTGGAATGCAACCACAAAGAAATTCACTGCTCCTAATGAAGTATGGGGGGATTACTTAAAGGTGAGCTAATATTTTTCTTCAATTTTTTGCTTTAAGTTAATGCTTGAAATCGTGCTCACAATTTGAGCGTTTTTGTCCTATCGGTCCAATCCAACACATGGATTTTTTCGGACAGATACTTTTTTCAGATTATGATGACTTGAGAATTGCGGTAGGAAATGGAACTGCAACAGGCATGAGTGCAATTGGCATTGGCAATGACATAGATGCCACTATATTAGAAGTAGAAGAAGAAGAAGAAGTTGATGGGTTTGAGTCCATAGACAAGTTGGTCTTTGATGGAAATACTAATGCCTTCATACAAACTGATCTACCTTCACTAGAACCTACAAAAAGTTCAAACATAGAAGATCAACCTTCATCACACAATAACGTTAAAGGAAAAAGGAACAAAGATGATTTTGAAAATAGAAAGGGAAAAAAGGTTAGTAAAACTCAAGATGAGGTGCTAGTGAACTTGTCAAGTGGGTTTGAAAGAATTGTCAAGAGCTTTGTGAATTTGTGGCCTGATGGAGAAGAGAGAATCGAGAGAGAGTGACCTTTTGGATGCCATGAAGGAGACGCCGGGACTAATTGATGATGAATGCTTTATGGCTCTTGATTTGCTTAGCACCAAATCAAAGCAAGATTTCCTCTTGAAGATGACTCCTAAACAACGTTTAAGTTGGATCATCTCTAAACAAATGTAGTAGTCTTAAGAGTTATTTTAGCAATAAATACTCTTTTAGGCATTTGTTTTAAATAGTTTGAATTTCTATTAGTAGTTGAGACTTGTGTGTTTTGAATTACACCATATATTTTAATGATTTTATTATAAATGGGAATTGACGTACCCTATTTGTTTGTTTTTTTCTTGTTAAGCTATGTCTGAAATGGATCTGTATGGAGCCAATGAAGATGAAGTAGAATTTTATGAGGTAGTTAAAATATTATTATTAGCAATAAAAGCTATTATTTATGTGATACATAATCTCTTTTTGGACCTTGGTGGGGAACCTGTTGGACGTCCATTGACTTGTCGATCAGTGACTTCTAATGGATAAGAGTACATGCACAAAATATTGGATGATCACCCTCATAAGTTTAGAATGCTATTCAGAATGTACCTAGATGTGTTTCGGAAATTATGTTTTATCCTAAAAGAGAAAACACCTTTAAGAGACACAAGGTATATTTGTGTTGCAACCTTTTTGCTACTTGTTGGTCTAAACAATCGTTATAGTGAACCTAAAATGATGTTTCAACAATCACACTTCTCTATTAGTAGAAGTTTCAACAAAGTGTTGAAGGCTTTGAATACAATAACACCACATTTTATGGCTAAACTAGAGTCCGTATAGTACCATACATCATCAGAGAGAGCACAAAGTTTTATCCTTACTCTAAGGTAAGTTATGAAAATTAACAGACATTAGACAATCTTAATTATACACCAATAACTATTCTTTTTTTTTGTAATTCATTTTTTAAGGATTGCATTGGAGCGATAGACAGGACCCATATTCCAGCAATGGTAGTTGGGCGTGAAGTGAGTAGTTATCGGAATTGCCATGGGACTATATCTCAAAATGTCTTAGCTGTATGCAATTTTGATTTACAATTCATTTACGTGCTTAGTGGATGGGAGGGTTCTGTCCATGATTCAAAAGTTTTAAACGATGCACTTTCTAGACCAAATGGGCTCAAAGTGCCATCAGGTATATATTTTTTCTTCTTAAATTGAGTCTCTAATTATTATAATTTATGCAACACATAAATGCATACTGATTAAATAATATTTTCATGAATAGGTAAATATTATTTGGGGGATTGTGGTTTTCCAAATCGTTGTCAGTTTTTAACACTGTTTTGAGGTACTCGATACCATTTTAAATATTTTGGCGGAGGAGGAAATCACCCTACCAATGCACGGGAGTTGTTCAATCTTCGACATTCTTCCTTAAGAAATGTAATTGAGCGAATATTTGGAGTATTCAAGTCACGATTCACAATATTCAAAACAGCACCACCATTTTCATACATAACACAAACAGAACTTGTTTTAGCGTCTGCGCGACTCCACAATTTTCTACGACGTGAGTGTCGTTCAGATGAATTTCCTCCAGCTCCGGATGAAGACACAACAAATGAAACAGATGAGAGTTTTGAATGAGATGATACTCAGACACAAGATCAACAGCGAAAGAAAGCTAACGAATGGAGATTGAATCTTGCAAATCATATGTAGGCAACAACTAATAGTGAAAATAGTTAATTCGTTACTTTACTTGTTTTACAACTAGATTTGTTTTCATTTTTGTTGCAACATTTGATTGAGATGATAAATTTTATACAATGCAATGTTTTCTATCTATTTTATTAGTATTCTTACTTTTCCCCTATGTGCTCGATGAAATTTTATTTTTAAATCCAAATTTGATAAATTTTGATCATCAATTAAATTAAATTTACATTATCAATTGGTATTAAAAATAATACAATTAGAATTGTCTTGTAAAAAATATTTTTAAAAAAATTATTTTAGTTTATTTTTCATAAAATTATATACATACATATACATACATACATACATACATACATACATGGATACATACATACATACATACATACATACATACATACATACATACATACATACATACATACATACATACATACATACATACATACATACATATATATATATATATATATATATATATATATATATATATATATATATATATATATATATATAGACACGAAATACTTATTCCATTAATATAAAATTTATTTTGTTATTAATATAAAAATATAATATTTATTTAATTGAAAATTAAAAGTAATCTTATTTGAGTGCAAAAAATAATGTTGGACGAACATACTTGGATGGTGGAAGTGAAATCTATAAAATTATTCAAATAAAAGTCCATAGACTTGTTAAAATCCATAGAAATTATGTGTATAAAATCAATGACTTTTAAAATATCAATAGAAGTCTATGACTTTTAACACAAGTCCATTGACATGAATAAAGTCATTGATTTTAAAAATATGAATAGAATTCCTTATACAATACACCCCCCTAAGAGATTGCAAAAGAAAATGCTTGATGTTGGAGATGAGAATGAGTCACTCAACAAGACGAAGAGTGTTAAAGCAGAAAAATATAATTATAAAACTACTTTCTAATACTATTATATAATCCTAACACTTTATCCTATATAATTTGATTACTAGACAATTTATGTTTTATAATTATAGGATGAATTAGGGTTTAATTTATAATATACCTTGTTTTCAATAGCACTCAAAAAATAAGAAATGAAAGAACAAATGAATCAAAAGTAATGAAAGCTATAACCCTAAAATTAAAGAACCGACCCTAATAACCAAAGCATATCCCTATTCAAGACCCCTTTTTTTTTATTTAAACAGAGCCAAATGTCTCGTGGGGGAAGTTCGATTGCATAATTAGTACTGTCTAAATTGTAATCAAAGGCAAATTATATGTTACATCCAGCTGTTAGGTACATTTATCTTTGTATTTTTGTAAATTCTGCAAACTTTTTATCTAGAGTCAAGAATATATATGAGAATTATTATATATGACAATGAGTACCAGCAAATTTGAGAAAGGGTATCAGCACTTATGAGAATTATCACATTTTTATTCAATACAAACATAAATAAATCTTGGTATTAAATTCTCCATCCTCAGAGAGTATAAATGAGTAGGAACGAATCGAATAGAGGAAGAAGTTGATAATGGTGCTGATATTTTTAATTGTGAAAAAATTGAACAATACTCCCTCCGTCCCAAAAAGTCTTTCCTGTTTCATTTTTTGCGCATCTCATTAAACACTTCTATCCCACCTTGAATGCCAAAAAAACTTTCAAAATAACTTCTAGCCACAATAAAGAAGAAATATTGTAAGTTTTAGACATTTTAGATGTCGGTAGAAGTGTTTTATGGGATGCGCAAAAAATGAAACATGAAAGACTTTTTGGGACGGAGGGAGTACTTTATTTCAGAATGAACATTTCCTTATTTGAGAATGAGTATTGTTTTTTTAAAGAATGAACATTACGCCATTTATTATAATTATATTAGATAAATGTGTAAAAATGAGTACTACCTTTGCCAGAATAAGTACTACGTATTTCAAAATAAATGTTTATATTTGTACGAGAATGAATACTACTTTATTTCAGATTGAGTACTACCGGAATGTACTTATTTCTAGGTACATCCGGATGTACGATATACCAACTCGTGATCCACCGGAACGGGCTGAGAAGATGACCAGATTGAGCTTCCGCTGAAGAGAAACCCAGAGAGGATGATTACTCGGAGGGATTGCTAAGGTGAACTACTCCTTTGAGCGTAGTGAAAGTTATGGGTAAATTCAATAAATAGTCCCGAGAGTTTGGTATAAACTAATTTAGGTGCAATTTTGGGAAATGATTTAAGTTTTTGTGTTATTTAGTGCAAATATTTCTTTTCAATTATAAGATATTTCAAAAAATAATCATTAATTTTTAAAATAAGAATTTACATAAATAGCACTAAAACATAATGACTTTCTTTAAATAGTATCATATGTGTTTTTTTTCAATATAACACTTTTTGTCATTGGCCATTACTCATTATTCAAGTAAATGTTCACCACAACTGGACATTATTAAGTGCTATTTAGAAAATATAACATTTTAAATGCTATTTAGGAAAATCACTTAAGTTTTAGTAATATTTAGCACAAATATTTCTTTTTAAAATCTATTTCAGAAATAGTATTTTTCACCAAATACGACAAAAATAATTGTCATAGATATTCCATGAAGGACCAAATAAGGAGTAGTTTTCAAAAATTGGGGTCTGTTTATGAAATATTTTATAATTAGAAACTAAATATAAAAAATATACTTGTAATTTGGGGATCATTTATAGAATTTTACTCTTGATACCCAAACTTACTGAATAAATTTTCAAAGTGGTCCTTTGTAAAAAAGATGAGCCTCATCTCCAAGTGTTCTTTCAAACTCAAGCAGACAGTCATTGGGAAGAGATAAAGATTACGCTCATCTTTTTTATCTTCAGCGTAAGGATCAACCCCATCTTTTTTAATTTATCTTCTTTAAAACATTTTTATTTTAAATTATTTAAACTTAACATAAAATAAAATTCTCATTAATATTTAATTTAGAATTACAATTACAAAAGTAAAAAAAAAGAACGATAAATAGCCAAAAAAGAGGCACACAAAAAAATCAAGTATTCGAATTCAAAAAATACTACGGAGTACTTGATTAAAAAAATTACAAGTACTCGATTTAAGAAAATGTACAACTACACAATTACGTTTAAAACTAAATAAAAAAGTTTAAAGCACATAATTAATTAACATTTCATTGATTTTATTTTCTTAACTTTTGTTAAAATTTTAATTAACAAGAAACATAAAACTTTAAACAAAAAAGCACAAATTGAAAAGTACTACGGAGTATAGAGTTTAAAACTATGCCGAAAGGTCCATATTTATTTTAAGATTAATAATACTTAGGGCTGTTTGGCAACTTCTGAATAGGTAAGTGCTGAACCAGTAAGAGATCTGAACCATTAAGTGCTGAACCAGCAAGAGGTCTGAACCATTAAGAACTAGTATATTGTTTAACTATTCAGAGGCAAAAGACTGATCAATTCAGATAAGAGGTCTTAACCATTCAAACTCTGTATAATACTTAATCATTCAGAGACAAATGTCTGAACCATTCAGACATCTGCTCACGAAACAAACAGTCTGAACCATTAAGTGTTGAACCATTAAGAGGCTGAAACAAACAGCCCCTTAATAAAATAAAATAATTAGCGTGTATCGAATTATATTTTAAAATGAGTTAGATATATTTTAATGTACTTTATTATTAATATTTGTTTATATTTTAAAAGATTCATGCAATTTCTCTGTTTCATAAAAAAAATTGTCTGCTTAAAATAATCTAATTTTAGAAAAAACGTTTTTGCCCTATAAAAAACATTGTTATCCACTTTATGGTTACCAACATGGATTGCTTTTCATTTCTCAAATATGAAATTGAAATTCTTACCCGCACGGGTAGCCCAAGTGGCAAACACTTGGTGAAGTTTGGAGAATGACCAAGGATCGAAACCTGGCAGCGACCGTTGTGGAGGCGATCACCTCTGAAAAATGGGGGAGTCTCTGGTGCGCACTAGGATATGGTCTAACTAAGTGTTGTGCTTGGGTTACCATGATTTACCTCCTCTCACATTCCCGTCGGGTCGGGGGTGAGGGGCGCCCAGGGTGAGCGATTTCACCTTTTGGAGAATGAAATTGAAATTCTTTTACTTTGTATTTGTAATCTCTTTATTTATCAAATTACTCCGTATTCTTTTGGGAGAAGGAACGAATTAGGAGTAAAACATATGTCATATTTTCAAAATAGGAGTTCAAACTTAGACTTCTCTAAATAGGAGTAATTAATGAAACAAAAAATGCCCCCAACACGCACATTTTTTTAAAGATGCATGCAACTATATTAAGGAGCACGATTACCCACTACATGCGACTTTTTTTTGCAGTCAAATTTTTGAGTTTTTCAATTTTTTTATTTTTTATAAAAGGTAACATAAAGATTTTAACTTAATTAATAAAAAAAATGCTTCCCACACGCGCTACATTTACAACAACATGCTACCGACAGCGACGCCCACTGCCGCAAACGTTGTTGACGGTGATGCCCACCGCCGCCATCGTCTCCGCCACATACCAGCCACTATCACTTGAATCTCCACCACCGCCGTCCTCTGCTCCGCCGCACCGCTACAAACGAAACCTACCATTGACACCTTTGATTTTTCGTCATCACCACCGACGATATTACCGCTCTATACCAATATCAACAACACTACCATTACAATCTGCACCATCGTCGCCACAATGCCACATTAATAGTCAATAAAGTGTCGAAGAAATAAACAATAATGTCAAAAATGGCTTCATGTAATGTCACATATGACAATATATAATACCATAGATGCACATATATAATGCCACATATGCTCATATATAATGTTACAATGTTACATAATTACATAATGCAAAACCAAATGCAATGACACTGTGTAGTAGATACCTGAAATGTAATCATCTTCTACAACTCACTAAAAGCATGCAACGAAAGTTTTACTGGTAGACCAATTAATCTTCACTAATGCTCCTCTTTACCTTTTTTATTATAGAAAAAAAACTAATCTTCGGCATCATTTCGTATATATACGGCGGTGGCCATTGACAATGGTTAAATGTTCCTTCTTAATAAAACAAAGATTGGATAGGTTATTGTAATGATATAGAAATGCATAGCAGTAGTCTCTAGAAGATGATGAGCTAAGAAGCTCTTGTTGGTGTTTGGTCTTTCTTCGGATTCAGCTTTGGTTTTCCCACTTTCATTATTCACATTTTTTCATTCAAATTGAACAATTTCTGGCAGTTCTTGATCCTGTTAGTTAATTCAAACATATATTTAATTAATTACTCCTATTTAGAGAAGTTTAAGTTTGAACTCCTATTTTGAAGATATGATCCATGTTTACTCCTATTTAGGGGGTTTTCTTTATTCTTTTTGCTTGAATAGGTCCAACAAATTTCTTTCTGACTTTTCTTTTTGGGTCGTCCACCAATCTCTTTCTCGTTTTCTATTTTGGCAAAATTTTTTAATGAACGTGTCATTATACTCATACTTTTAATTACTTTGTTCTATCACGTCAAAAACAAACATGGAAAGTCTTATTATTTTTTAAAAATGTTGGACACTTGGACCATCTATCTCATTTTCCCCCAATAGTCTCTCAGTATCTCAATCTCTCATCTTCCGGATCTGCCCTTCCGGTGGGTTACTTACAATCACGAACCGAAAGCTCCATTCTTTTTTGCCATATGATGAATTCCTGATCTTTGAAGGATAATTCTTGTCTTCAATAAACATATGTTTTGGTTAGTCTTTGTCAAATTCATCAATTTTTAGGGTTATGTTTTAGTTTTAATCCATTTGTTCTTTCATTTACATAAATGCCAGAGCTATCTGAACTGCTATGTCGAGAAGTGTGGTCCAGTATCACGCAGCGGATGGGGATCGAATCAGCCAACTCCCGGTAGAGATACTCGACCACATTATGGGACTATTGCCTGTCGAACAAGCTGCTAAAACTGCAGTTCTGTCTAGGGTTTGGAGAGATGTGTGGTTCAGTCTCTCGCGGTTGTGCTTTGATGATAACTTCTTTCGTATTTTTCCTAAGAAATGCCCTCGGGGCATCAAATGCGTCACGATCTATTCGTGTTTATATGTAATCAACAACATTCTCTTGCACCACAAGGGATCTATCCGGAAATTTGTGTGTCTCCGTTCATGGCCTGTAACACTAGATGTTAGGTGTGAGTCGCCTGCCACGGATAAGTTGTTGATGTCGGTCACGGGACAAGGTGTCGAAGAAATCAACCTTTGTTTTGTTAATGGTAAATATAAGCTGCCGGATTGCATTTTTTCGTGCTCAACACTCCGGATATTACATCTGGAACGGTTTTATATTGAACCACAAAGTTCCGCATGCATTTTGCCCAATGCTACGTCACTTAGTTTTAAATGTTGTGACTTTGGTACTAGAGGTCTTTCGAGCTACGCTGTTGATGTTCTCAAGCTGGAGAATTTGTCATTTATGTATTGTACGAATCTGTTTCACTTCAACATTGGTGCTAGAAATCTTTACAGTTTGACAATCAACCATTGTTTTAGTAGCAAAACGGGCAACTTTCTCCCGGTGAACTTGAACTTGAGTTCTATTAGCGTTCTTGATATAGACAGTTTCAGTCTCCAGGTATTTTAGCCAGACTTTTTCTTTTAGACAGTGATCTGTTTATATTATCTTACTCCATGCATTTGAATTGAGCATTTCCATATGATTTCATAGGGTTTTCTTGGCCAATATACTTCAAAGGGACATTCATTACAGCCATTTGCACTAAATGTGGAGCGACTCAAGCTATCCGAGTTTTGTTTCCGAGATGATGCTAGGATTTCTGCATTTGTATGCTTGCTGTGCAAATGTCCAAAGCTATCCCATCTTGAAATAGGATTTGAAGATGTGGTATTCATGGTAAATAATTCGGATAGATTTCTGGTTGTGCCCATGTTCTTCAATCATGCTTGAAATGCTGGACTATTTATTCTTTCTTCTTATCTTGTTTTGCTTTTATGTAGTTGGCTGGGGATATTAACAAGCGTGTAGATTCCGGACTGTTGAAAAAACTCCTTAGTGTGGTACGAACACACAAGCTGCTTTCGTCTTTGAAGCTTAGCTCGTTCACAGGATTGAGGCCCCAAATGCATTTCATCGAGGAGATGCTTGCCTCTCTTCCATCACTTGAAGAGGTTGTCATTATTTGTTTGCCCCATAGGTTTGATTGGAACAAAAAACGTGACATTTTTGAAGAAATTTCGCATTTCCCGTGTGCATCCCACAAACCAAAAATTGCTTATCGGTGACTTATCTTTTCAAGTCGAATCTACCATCCAGTGCAAATCACTTTTGTCGTTGTGGTTAGTGATATGCCTAATGGTTGTATGAATCGCTATGATATGCCAAATGGATGCGGTTTCTAACTTGGTGTGCTCCAAGAAAGGTTTGAGATTGCGTATTTTTACGCTCGAGATTCTATCTGTGTGGTTTCTCTATCGAACCATGAAATTCCCCACGTGTCTCATCAAAGTCATCTCACATCATTTTCACCGTCTACTTTGGTCCTCAAAAATCTTACAAATTACGTTGTTATTGTTTCTAAGCCGGAAAGTATGTCATTTATTAATTTTGAGGATATGTTTCCCCTTAATATTATTGTTAGGGGCATGCGAAGGGTACACCAAAATGGGTTATCTCATTTGTACATCAAACAAACACAGATACTTAATGTCTGTGATAACAGACACTAAGTTAGTGTCTGTGTTTGGATGGTGTATAAATGGGATACCAATTTTGGTGTACCCCGTGTGAGAAATGGCAATCAATTTTCTAGTAGCAAATTGAGCTTTGGGGTTGAGATCTACTTGCATTCTTGATTTGACCAATTGCACTGTCTTGGTAGGTTAGCTAGACACTTAATTTTTCGGCTATGATTGAAAGATCTATTTGTACTTCTTATCATCTAAATTTAAAATAAATTCTAAAATATATGATTTATAATGAAGTGTTTTTCCAAAATGATCTTTTCTAGTTAAAGATAAATTTGATTCAAATTTTAAAATATTTTTACATGTTATAAATAATTTATGAAATATATATAGCCAATGATTGCTTTAATTTACATGAAATTGTATAGAAATGATTATTTTGAAAATTTACGTAATCACCGTTTAAGTAACATTTTTTACGAAAAACTACTTAGAGACATTTAATTTATATAAGGTATCATGTAGATAATTTAGGGGTGCTTTTCAAGATGTTCTAAGGCTCCACTTGGATTAGGAGAGTGATTTGTGGAAAATAAGTTATTTTCTAGAAAGCATTTTCTTTTTCTGTTGCTTGGCTAGAAATCTGAATAAAGTCTATTTCTATTTTATTTATTTTAGGAAAAATGGATATCGGAAAATGAATGTCCAAAAATGACTAAATAACATTTTAAGTGTATTTATAAATCTTAACATTCATAAACTCATGAAACTGAAAGTAAAGAGACATCCATAAAAATAGTAAAAATATATCCTTAAAAATAATAATAAAAACGCGTCCATAAATTTTAAAGAAAAACAAAATCACAGAAAATACTAAAATAGTAGTTTTTTGCTTTTTTAAATAGAAATTTACAATGTGACAATGTTTCACTGTATATTGACAATTCACAATATCTTATTGATATTACATATTGACATTACTAACACCGTAACTCCTATTTTTAAGATAAAAAGATGAAATTCATATTTCGATACATTTTCTATGTTTTAAACATAGTCTTATCTTTTTTCTTAAAGATAGATTTACCTAAATAGTACTAATTACAACTAATTCTTAATATTTAATCACTCATTACTAATTTTCTTTTCACATTATCAAAAACTAAATGACTTTCCAGAAATCATTTTCCTTTTATTTTCCAGAAATTTTAATCACTTTCTTCACTTATTTTTGTTGGTCATTTGATAAATTAGGATTAAATTCTATAAATAGTCCCTAACTACAACTAATTTTTACGTAGTAATATTTAGCCCCCAATTTAAAATATTTACATAAATGATCCTCAATTTTTTAAAATTGGTTTATAATCGGTCCTGCAGACAGTATATGTAAATTAAATATTTTGTCATACTTGACCTAAAAGAATATTTATGAATACTTTACATAAATTGATGTCCATTTATATAATATTTTTAATATTGTAGACTAAATATGGAAAATTATAATTACGAATCATTTATGAAATTTACTTATAAAATAATATAGTCATGTCATCTCTTGTTTTGTAAAATCTTTTATATAGTTTTGAAATATATAATTTTATTTTTAAATTTTGCACTTATAATTAAATAAATTTAATAGAAAATATGTCATTCAAACCTCGTAAATCGACATGGAAATAAAATTTTAGAACAAAAAGAGAATAACAAAAGGTTATAAAGTGTAACTACTTGAACTTATAACAAAATAAATATCAAAGATTAGTTTTTCAAATAATTGTCAAAAATATTTTACAAATTTTAAATTTAAAATTTTAAATGGTAAATTTTAAATTTAATTCTTTGTTTTTAATTTTTAATTTGTTTGTAGGCACACCGGAAGTCTATAAGACTTGTTTCATTGTTATAAGTTACACGTGATTTCATTTTCACTCGCAGAATTTAAAGTTTGGATTTCAAATTTTTCCCTGTGTTATACGAATAGAATTTAAAATGTAGAATTGGTAAGTTTCGAATTTGAAATTTTAAAATATTATGAAAAAACTTTTTTTATGATAATATTTTTGATGGATTAGGGATTTTTCCTAATCCAATTCAATATCATTTGAACAGTACAAGAAAGCTCAATTTTATCTGGTCCAAGATATAAATCAGATAAATTATTCAAGACGGAACCATAAATATATGGAGAGAAGAATATATTTGAAGTGATGCGAAAATATTCCGTGGAGCCCATATACTAAACATATGCACATGGAGGTGACATGGCCACCTCATGGCATTGTTGGGATGCATGCATGTACTCCCCTTTATAATGGACATTTACACAAGAAGGAGGGGAACGGAAGAGAGAGGCCAAGGCAAATTCCTACAAGTTTCACTACTATTCTTCATTCTTCTTCTTCTTCTTTTAGCTTGGAGCACCATTAATGGCTCCAAGCTCCTACAAAGATGTATGTGTAAATTCCCCGAGATTAATAAAAGTTCCTCCCCTTTGGCATGACACCGCCTAAAAAGGCCCGTGATTTTCTCCTGATTTGGGTTTCCACGTATAAATACTTTCTCTCCACTTTATTTATTTATTTAATTTCCGGATTTCGCTATTCAGTGCGGTGCCGACCCGGTACCGATTTCGTCGGGTTGACGCCCCGAAAAAGCGGTTTCCATCAATTTTTATCTCTACCAAAAAATGGAAAATATGATTGAAAAATAATTTTCATTGTAAATCATTTTCCTTAAAAAAATTTCAAGAAAATGTTTTCCCCAACCAAACATACCATAAATTACTCCTCCAAAATTACAAAAGGTAAGCGCTCAACATGACTAGGTAAGTGTTAAATGTAATAGTGGCGTGTAGAAAGGTAATAAATATTTATGAATTATAATGTACCATGTGTAATTAGTTAAAGTGTCGAGTAAAAGGTAATTATGGTAATTAAACTCCCGTGTAATATATTATTTATTAATAAGGTAATTCCGTGCCTTAAACTTTTTAATACCATTTTATAAAAAGTACTAGTATCACACCCGTGCGTTGCACGGGTCGTTTAATGTTATTAAATTCAAATCATTTTTCAATGATAAAAAATGAGATGCAATAAAATATAGAGATTATATTATTTTAAGATGCAAAATATCACTGCTTTACACATTTTGAAAGACTTCTTTATAGACTACATTATCAGAACAATTTATGGGAATAGTGTCTTCATTGCATATTAGAATCTTCAACCCACTACGATTAGTTACTTTTGAAACTGCAACATAGAGTTGTCCGTGACTAAAACATGTTGGATTATTGTTACGGAAATATGTGATAAACCCTAATTGCTCGTAGCTTCATCATTAACATTGATGACCGTCATCAACATTTTTCAAAGCAGTTAAGATACCCATTTTTCGTTGGAATGACAGTTTTGAAACGTATGAGAAAAAAGTTCACGATGATTGTAATGGCTATGAAAGCTTGGTAAATGGATGTATTTATAACATGATTTTTGCATACGGGGTTTTAAAAAATATTATTTTTCAAAGTGCTATAATGAATTTAAATTATTTTTACTATATTTAAACTATTTAAATTATTATATTTAAAATTACTATAATAAAAATCACTATAATTAAAATGACGCAGTAATTAATATGGAGTATACAATTATCTAGTCACACGGTTATATAATTAATACCTTGGTTAATTATTATCTTTTTTATTAAAATTACTATAATTAAAATATCGTAAAATATAGTGATTATAAAATATAGCCACAATAATTAAAATATAGCCATTATAAAATTACTATAATTAAAATTACTAAAATTAATTTGACACAATAATTAATATACAATTATTTAGTCACACGGTTACATAACTAATATCGTGGTCAATTATTACCTTTTTTTACTACCTTTCTTGCTAGTATAATTTCGGACACTTTAAAAATGAAAGTTAATTATTTCCTTTCTTGGTTATTACCTTTCTCACTATTAAACGTAAATATATATATTTAAGGGATATTTAATTCTTACAATAGTTATAGTCCATTTTATATTACTATAATTTTGGACACTTGAATTTATTACCATCTTTAAATACTTACCAATTACTAATTATTTAAATTATTATATTTAAAATTACTATAATTAAAATTACTATAATTAAAATGACACGGTAATTAATACGGAGTATACAATTATGTAGTCACAGTGTTATATAATTAATACCTTCGTTAATTATTATTATTTTTATTAAAATTACTATAACTAAAATATAGTAAAATATTACAATTATAAAATATAGCCACTATAATTAAAATATAGCCATTATAAAATTACTATAATTAAAATTACTATTATTAATTCTACACGGTAATTAATATACAATTATGTAGTCACACGTAATATTAGATTTTTTAATTGCGTAATATAAACTTTTAATTAAAATTACTATAATTGAAATTAATATAATTAATTTTACACGGTAAGTAACATTTAATTACTATAATTAATTTGACACGGTAATCACACGTAATATACAATTTTAATTGAAATTATTATAACTAAAATTACTATAATTAATTTGAAACGATAATTAATTATATTTCATTAATAGCGTGCTTAATATCATAATTTCGGACACTTATAAAAATAATTATTTTTTACCATGCTTACAAAAATAATAATTATATTAATTTCACAGTTACCATTTTATATTACTTTAATTTCGGACACTTACCATTTAATTTCACAATTGCCATATGTAATGGTCATATTTCGTGCACGGGTTAAAAATGGACACTATAATTTTGGACACTTACCATTTATATAGGTAATAATTACACGGAGTAATAATTATTACATTTTTGGTTGTTACCTTTCTTGCTATTAAACATAAACATAAATATAAATATATTTAAAGGGTTTTATCGTATTAATTTTTTCAAAACTGTGTGTATAATTATTCTTACCATAATTATATTATACCATAATTATACACACGTTTTTATATAACCTAGTCACACGGTAATCATATAATTATATAATTATGATAAGAATAATCATACACACGTTTTTAATAGCATTGATTGGCGTGTAATAAAGTATATAAATATTTTTTATAAATAATTTTTGCCTATTTTTATAAATATTTTTTATAACTTACCTTTCTTGTTCGTATAAATTTCGGACATTAAAAATGAAACTTAATTATTATAAATATAATATAATAATTATACTTATAAAACGTACATTTTATATTACTATAAATTCGGACACTTACCATTTTAACTTCACATTATCATATGTAATGGCCATACTCTTTGGGCGGGAAAACACAATATTGACTCCATGTCTTTTTAAATAAAGTATGGATAACTTAGCTTTACCAAAAAAAGAAACTCTATGGAGTGTACCAAAAAAAGGTTAAAATAATGTAAGAAATGGTACAATTAGTACACTCCATACGAATTGATAAATACTGTGTGATAAAGAAAGAACTGTATTTATAGCTTTTAAACCATTTTTTGGATTAATAGTAATAATAATTTTTTAGATTAATAATATAACGTTTTTAAAGGCATTGTGTGTTAAAACTTAAAAGTAATATAAATTTCACTTCACAATAATTAACTTACCTTTCCGCCATTTTAACCTAATTATTACGGTTAATACCGTGTAATATTAATTGTCATTTGTTAATGGAATAAAAATTACCATTTGTTAATACCGTGTAATTTAATTTCCATTTATAATATTATGGTTAATACCGTGTAATGTTAATTACCATTTGTTAATACCGTGTAACATTAATTACAATTTGTATTAGTATGGTTAATACCATAATAATGGGATAAAAATTACTCCGTGCCATTTTGATAGAACCGTGTAACATTCGTATGTAACATTAATTGCCATTAAATGATGGAATAAAAATTACCATTTTGATAGAACCGTGTAATATTAATAAACATGTTTGTTAATGGAATAAAAATTATCATTTTGTCATTACCATTTTAAGTGAACAATTGTCATTTTTAATGCAATAACGCATGGGCGGGAAAACCATCTCTTGAATCCATGTCTTTTTAAATAAAGTATGGATATTAATTATGGTACCGTGTTACAAAATGTATAATTAACACGGAAAATAAAAAGTATAACTTTTAAATACCCTTTTATAAAAAAATATAAATATTACCAAGTACTTTTTATGGTACCGCGTGAATAAATACTACTCGTACTTTTTATGGTATCGTGTGAATAAAAGTATTCTCATACCAAATATTTTTTGGTCCAACATTACATATTATAAATGAAATTTAAAAGTTTAGAAATTGAAATGACAATGTGGAAAAAAAATTGATCAAAAAATAGTTGTGTTTTTGTTTTTAATTTGTACGTATTTTAAATAAGGTAATTTCATTATACGCGACGTAATAATAATATTAAAAAAGGTATGTTCCTTTTACGTGATTACCGCATATAAAAAAAATAACCGTCTTTGAAAAAAACACGAAAGCGTTGCCTTGAACAAAAAAATATTATCATACCTTAAAGTATCGAAATTAAAATCACAGTTGTATTTCCATTTATATTTTTTAGTTATTTTAAATAAAGTGATTTTTTATACACAGTTTTGGTAAGAAAGAATCATACATATACGTTGATAATTAAAAATTTAAGTTACAAAGGAAATGTTGAAATGGTAAGTAACACCAACCGTGTAATTTGGCCGAAAATATTACATTGTAATTTTAAAAATAAAAATTCTGAAAAAAGAAAATAGAATAAGGAAAAAAAATTCATAGTATAAATACAATCATTTGCAAAGACTTTTTTAATTAGTTTCTTTTGAGTGCATTTTTAAATACGTGACGTTGAAAAATAATTTTAATTTAGTAGTGTAAATATGGCCCGTGTAATGCACGGATGAGATACTAGTCATTTTTAACTCAAAGTGTATATTCAGTTTAAGATGTTTGACTGAGTTTATTTTTTAGACAATTTTTTAGAATCTATGAGGAACTAAAAAATAAAACATACAAATTTAAAAATTAATTCAAAAGAATCTGTTTGTGTGTATTGTAAATAAAAATGTTACCAAATACTCAGAGAGTAAATTTCATGCTTTGAATTCACGAGCTTGTTGGAATTCTCACATCAAAAAATAGAGAAAGAATACCACTATGATATATAGAAGGGTGAAGCCTTTAGATGGGAAAGTAGACTTTATATCTAGGTGGTTAATTTTATCCGATACTCTGCCCGTTGTTCTCGACCCACCGAAATTTTAACAAAGCTTTAACAGAAGTGCTAAAAAGTAAAATGAGTGATAGGAATTTAATTTTTGTAGAGGAGAGAAAACTTATGAGCTACATGTTACGGAGTAAGAAAAAAAATGAAACCTTGCTTTTGAGACAATTAAAGGATAAATATTGTAGTATTAAGTTAGGGTATGTTTTGGTCCGTTCATGTGTTTCCGCTTCATAATTCTAGTCTAGTTTGGAACATGCAATGTCTTGGTTTTTTATTCATTTGTTTCTTAAATTTGCATATGCCAGTGCCATCAAATTACTATGGCAGGGAGGGATAGAATCAGCCAACTCCCTATAGAGATACTTAACCATATTATGGGATTCTTGCCTATTCAACAAGCTGCTAAAACTGCAGTTTTGTCTAAGGCTTGTAGAGATGTGTGGTCCAATCTCACACAGCTACACTTCAATCATCACTTTACCTGTTGTTTTGATCATAGAAAATTATATGTAGTCAACAAAGTTCTCTTGGAACACAAAGGACACATCCGGAAATTTGTCTTTCTTCCTTCATCTCAATCATGTCTTGTAAGAATGGTGAGGTCACTGTCGTCTGATATGGATCAATGGTTGCTTTTAGCCCACAAGCCAAGGTGTTGAAGAAATCCACCTTCGTTTTGGGTTTAGAGAATACAATCCACCGGATTTCATATTTTCGTGCCCAACACTCGTTAGATTACATTTGTATGTGTAAACCAGTGCGCAGCGTGAAGAAGGAAGAAAAAAGTTTATTTCTCAATCATCTCAGATCAGCTTTACACAGACTTGGGAGGCACATATATATACAGATACAGAAAGGAAAATAGAAATATAACAGAAAGTGTAACAACCCTGTAACTAACTAATTGATACAACTGAAAATAACATGTGGAACACGTGCCATATTCTCTACATCCCCCCCCTCAAGGTGGACTGGGAAGCAAAGGAAGCAGTCCCAACCTTGAAATCAAATCATGATGTTGTGCTTCCCCCTAATGGCTTAGTGAGAACATCAGCAAGCTGTAGCTTGGAGGGCACGAAGGCAGTTTGCAGAAACCCTTCTGAAATTTTGTCACGAGTGTAATGGCAGTCAATGTTCAAATGTTTTGTTCTCTCATGAAAGACAGGGTTTGAGGCAATGTGAATAGCAGCTTTGTTATCACAAAACAAAGTAATGGGAAGCTGAGGGGGTGTGTCCAAGTCCTTAAGAACATAGCTGATCCATTCCAACTCAGAAGTGGTTGCTGACATGGCTCTATATTCTGCTTCAGCTGAAGACTTAGAGACTGTCTTTTGCTTCTTGGTTTTCCAGGATATGAGGGCAGTACCCAGAAACACACAGTATCCTGTCAATGATTTTGAAGTCATTTGACAAGAAGCCCAATCAGCATCACAAAAACTTCTGACACTAAGGTCTGAAGTAGATGAGTAGAAGAGACCCATATTTAGAGTACCCTGCAAGTATTTCAGCACATGGTAGGCAGCCTTCATGTGTATGTCAGTTGGTGCTTGAAGGAACTGAGAGAGGTGTTGAACTGAGTAAGACAAATCAGGTCTTGTCAAGTTCAGGTAAAGCAACCTCCCAATAATTCTTCTATAAGGTGTGGGATCCTTAAGAGGAGTTCCAGAATTAGTTGCAAGTTTGAGATATCTAGGCAAAGGAAAATTTGCACTAGGAGTTGAAGAAAGACCACTGTCCATTAAAAGATCATTGATGTACTTCCTTTGGTTGATGAAAGTGCCTATCTGGGATCTTGATATCTCCATTCCCAGAAAGTATCTCGCCTGGCCCAAGTCCTTAATAGTAAATTTATTATTCAGCTGATCCTTGAGTTGTAGGATTTGATTTGTGTCCTCTCCTGTGATGAGTACATCATCCACATAAACTAGGGCTGCCATAAATTTTTCTTGAAACTTCTTGGTATACAGGGAATAATCATGCTTGGACTGAGTGAAACCCAATGAGGTAAAAAACTTGGATAATTCTAGGTTCCATTGTCTGGAGGCTTGCTTCAGGCCATACAAGGATTTCTGCAGCTTGCAGAATTCACCTGGCTTTGCCTTGGTGTATCCTTGAGGTGGCACCATATACATTTCTTCATCCAAGAACCCATGCAAAATAGCATTGTTAATGTCCAATTGGTGCAGGGCCAGTTTTTGGCAGTGGCTAAGGCAATAATGAGTCTCACAGTTGTGAGTTTGGCGACAGGAGAAAAGGTATCTTTGTAATCAAAGCCAGGTCGTTGATCATAACCCCTGACAACTAACCTTGCCTTATACCTTTCAATGGTTCCATCTGGTAAGTACTTGACTTTGTACACCCATTTAGGTGTCAAAGGTCTCTTTCCAGGAGGCAATTTTGTGAGAACCCAAGTCTGGTTTACCTCAAGGGAATCCAATTCTTTATTCATGGCTTCCACCCATTCAGGTTTATTCTTTGCTTGAGAGTAATAATATGGTTCAGGATTAGCCATTACCTTCTTGAGTGAAGCTTGAAATGCTGTGGAATGATAGTTTGGGAGGACTGTGATCATACCCTTTGTGCCAGCATGAAAACTGTAAGGTTGAGAGGAGATATTAGATGATTGCTCCCCTCTTTTTGGAAAAATGTAGTCCTTCATCCATGTGGGTTGTTGCCTGGTTCTAGTTGAGTGTCTTCTGTTCTCCAAGGATTGGTCTGGACAAACATTTGATCCAGAAGTGTTTTCAGCCTCCAGTGTATGGATATTTTGGTTCTCAAGTGGCATGAGAGTGGGATTAGTATCTGTGTTGCCTTCAAGGATGGGGCTGTAATCACAGTCCATGCTGGATGGGACAGGTAGAGGCAGTTCTGAATCTAAGTCATTAGGAAAAGCTTTGGCTAGATCCTGTTTCTGAAAAGGGAGAACATCTTCTTGGAAAACAACATCCCTGCTGTGAAAGATTCTTTTGTTTGTCACATCATATAGTCTATATCCTTTTTGTCCAAAAGGATATCCCAGAAGAATGCTCCTGATTCCTCTGTTGTCAAACTTGTCTGTGGTATGGAGGTTTGCAGCAAAGCATTGGCATCCTATAACCTTGAGTTCTTGATAAGATGGTTGTTTATTGTAAAGCAGCTCAAAAGGTGTCTTCCAATTCAGTCTCTCTACTGGCAGCTTATTTATAATATGGGTTGCAGCTAGTATACATTCTCCCCAAAAACATTTGGGAAGATTGGCATGTATTTTGATAGCTCTAGCTGTATCCAATAAGTGTCTGTGTTTTCTTTCCACTATTCCATTTTGTTGTGGAGTCTTCACCATTGATCTTTGATGAATGATGCCTCTTGACCCAAAAATATCAAAGCATGCAGAGTTAATGAATTCTGTCCCATTGTCTGATCTAACACATTCAACTCTTGTTTTAAACTGTGTCTCAACCATTGCTAGGAAATGAAGAATGGTTGTTCTGACTTGCTCCTTGTTTTGCAATAGTTGTGTCCAGGTGTTTCTAGTGTAATCATCGACTATAGTTAGGAAAAATTTTGCTCCTGTGATATTGGGTTTTCTGTAAGGACCCCACAAGTCTAAGTGTATGAGCTTGAAAGGTACATTGGTAAAAGAAACACTTTCATTAAAAGAGAGTCTATGAAACTTTGCAAGTTGACAAGTGTCACAGTTCAACTGATTGATCATACAATCCTTACACTCTGATATGTGTTTCATCTTAGACAAGGAACTATGACCTAGTCTAGCATGTAGAAGCTCAAATTTACATGACTTTGCTGCCAGGACATGTGCATCAAGATCAGCTTGAGGACTATGGTTGACCTTCAGCTTGTACAGACCATCACTTCTTGATCCCACTGTAAGAAGTTGATTAGTTGAAAGGTCCTGAAATATGCACTTATCAGATAGGAACACCACATTGAGTTTATTTGCGTCAATGAGTTTTCTCACTGAGATGAGACTAAATTTAAACTCAGGAACATATAAAACACCAGTTAAAACCAAATTAGGTGTCAGAACAACATTCCCTGCCCTATTCACACTTATGGATTTTCCATCAGGTAATGTGACCATGATAGGAGTCTCAAGGTCAAATATCTCAGAAAAAACAAGTTTGGAATGAGTCACGTGATCTGAAGCTCCAGTGTCTATAATCCAATTGATCACATTCTGACTGTCCACACAACATGCTGCAGCATCATTCAAGTTTAAGACAGTAGAAGCCATAGATTTGTGTTTACCTGCAAAGTGTGCATAGGTGTTGAGGGAATGAGTATCTGATTGCTTTGAGTTGCCTCTCTCATTCATCATCTTCATAACTTCTTGAGCCAAGTTCTTAACAAGTGCAGAATTTGCCTGAAAACTGTGTCCTTCATCTTCTGCATCCAGGACTTCAAGTGGCGTCTCCATACAGTCACTTTGGCTCTGCAACATGGCATTTCCAGCAAACTTGTTACCCCCATAAGAACTTTGACCCTTCTTGCCTTTGTTTCCCTTGAACCAATCAGGATAGCCTATCAGCTTAAAACATTGTTCCTTAACATGTCCAATTCCTTTACAGTAAGTGCAGATTCCTTTATTCTTCCTTGGATCTGGTTTGCTGAAGAAAGGTTGTCTCTGATTATTAGTCTTTCCAGCATACATAGCACTGCTCTGTCCATCTATATCATTGCCATTGACATAAGCGGCCATTTCTGCCCCAATGGTGTGTGCTCCTGTGATGGTTTTCTGTCGTTCAACCTGTTGAACAAGGCTACAGGCTTTACTGACAGATGGAAAAGGTTCTAGCAACAGGATCTGTCCTCTCACCACATCAAAACCATCATTCAGTCCCATGAGGAACTTAACCAGTTTTCTCTTCTGATCAGCTTCATTGGCCTTTCTCTTGGCATCACAGGTACAGCCACCACATTGACAAGTTGGTGGTTCATTCACAGTGGCCATTTCATCCCAAAGCTTCTTGAGTTTGGTGAAGTACGCTCCAACAGAATCATTGTTCTGTTGAAGATCTGCAATCTTCTTCTCAATCTGATATATTAAGGGACCATTGCTCTGTCCAAATCTCTCTTCCAATTCGTTCCACAATTCTTCAGACGATGAGGCATAAAGGAAAGCCTCAGCAAGATCTGTCTGAATGGAATGAAGGAGCCAACTGAACACCATGTTATCACATCGTTCCCATTGCGCCAGATTTGGAGAATCTGGACCTGGCTTTCTGCAAGTGCCATCGATGAAACCCATTTTCATCTTTGACATGAGAGAGATTTTGACAGAACGGCTCCAGGGAATGAAATTTGCTCCGTTCAGCTTAGTCGCCGTCAGAGCCATGCCTGGATGATCAGAATTATGCAAAAACAAAGGATCCTGCCGGTATGTGCGTTCTTCTGTTTCTGCCATTGTTGAACACAAGCTATTTGCTTAAAAAAAGTGTTCACAGAAATTTCCAGAGTTGAGGATGAGTAATCCTACGCTCCGATACCATGTAAACCAGTGCGCAGCGTGAAGAAGGAAGAAAAAAGTTTATTTCTCAATCATCTCAGATCAGCTTTACACAGACTTGGGAGGCACATATATATACAGATACAGAAAGGAAAATAGAAATATAACAGAAAGTGTAACAACCCTGTAACTAACTAATTGATACAACTGAAAATAACATGTGGAACACGTGCCATATTCTCTACAGTATGCTTTGGGCGCATATTGGCTCAAACTTACACTCTTGATGTTCCTAAACTGGAAAATCTGTCATTCATTGATTGTGGGGGTGTGTTTCATTTTAACATCACTACTAGAAATCGTAACACTTTGAGATTCCAATGCCGTACTGCTTGGAGAGTGGACAAACCTTTCACGACCGACTTGGACTTTACATGCATTCGCATTCTTGATGTGGACATTTACTTTCTCATGGTATTTTATCTAAGAATTTCTTTCTTCTTTTCGACTCTCATTTATTTATACGGAGTAATACATTACTCCAAATATTTTAAGTGATCTAACTTTATTTTCATTTGATTTTCAATCATTTTCTTCGCGAATATGCTATAAAGGGATTTCCACAACAAGCGCTCCTACTAAATGTGGAAATACTGAAGCTATCAGGTTTTGGTTTCAGAGATGATGAGAGAGCATCCCAATTTCTAAACTTGATGCTTAAATGCCCAAAGTTATGCAAACTTATAATATCATTTCAGGCAAGTGTTCTTTACTCCATTTTTAATATGTTCTTCTGCATTCGCGTAACTTTTCTGTCTCTGAAGTGCTGAATTATTCTTCTCTTTCCCTTGGTTTGCTTGTAGAGTTTTGCTGTGCATGAGACAGAAATAATTAATGTTACGCCGAAGATCTTGAAGGAATTCCAGAGTGTAATCGGAAGACACGGAATGCTTCTGTTTTTGAAGCTTGCATTCTTTACGGGATGGAAGTCCCAAATGCGTTTCATTGAAGAGATGCTAGCTAGCTTGTCTTCCCGCACTTGAAAAGGTTGTCATTTTTGCTTTGTACCGAAGCGTGAATCCCATTTTTATGGAACAAGTTCTACGGTATCCGCGTGCATCCCCTGAAGTAGAAATTGTTTATAAATTACTTTCTTTTGATCAAGTTTTCATCCTTTCAGCTTCTATTAAGAAACACTGCATGTTCTTTTTATGTTCCATTGAAATTTTTATTTATATCGATTTTTTTTTTATTTAATCACAGACAAGTTTTCTTCTTCCAATCGTGTTTTATTTTATTTAG
This sequence comes from Cuscuta australis, assembly GCA_003260385.1. Classification (NCBI taxonomy): domain Eukaryota; kingdom Viridiplantae; phylum Streptophyta; class Magnoliopsida; order Solanales; family Convolvulaceae; genus Cuscuta; species Cuscuta australis. The sequence goes on along the minus strand of NQVE01000215.1, from coordinate 3,511,486 downwards.
AAACATTTTTGTTCTTTTGAAACATCCTATTCATGAGAGTAATCCGTTCATGAAAGGCATACAATGTTGATCACACCCATCAAATGAGCTACGGTATACTTCTATCTAGTAGGTGTGCATTACTCAGTCTGGATCCGAACGGGCCTGAAATTTGGTCAAAACCGGACCGATCACTTTCCGGATCGATACCTCGTCTTGTAATATTATTAATTTTATTTGGTTGGGGTTCGGCTGACACGAGCCCTCCATGTCATCCTATGATATGAGGCCCGATTAGAGTACCTACAGTACTTCATTTGAAAAATTGATGGTTCTTACTCCTCTAATCTCTTGATAAACTCTCCCACCCCGGCCCGACTCGACGCACCCTGCATCTCGTCAATTGCACCCCACAAGATTTAGTTGACTTTTGAGTCAAATTTTGACTCCAAAGTCAACTAAATCTTATGGGGTGCAATTGAGAGGGGTGGGTTCGGGCCGTGCCGGGGTGGGAATTTACCGGGTGTAGGAACTATCAATTACCGGAATTTTCATGACATTTATTCCCAGAGTGCTTCTTTGGTGCAACTTAGGTGCATCCCATTTTTTGTAGACCTTCTGATATTAATTTTTTTAAACATAAATACTTATCTAAGCAGTAAAAAATGCTTATATATAGGTACATAGTGGACTTTAGATCGACCATAGAATTTGCTTAGTAGACTTTAGATCGACCATAAAATTTGCTTATTCCCAATGTCATGGGACACAGTATAATTTTTTATTATTTGGGTTTAGGTATAGTCTCGTTCGGGGAATCACTTAGGTTTTACAATATCTTTTTAAAGTACGAACAGGTAGTACTATGCATGTTCTAAAAGAGTTATTAGTGTTAAAAAGACTTTAAAATTAAAAATTTCTTAATGTGATTCAACTCAAATGTCTTATTATCCAATCCAGTTAACCCGACACGATTCTAAATTCTATTAAACCCTTTTACCGTCTTTCATTGTCATCTAAGCTAGACACGCACTAACCGATTGAGAATAAGCTCAAATGACGATATTTACCCCTTATTATCAAATCACTTAAAAGCAAGTTTCCATTGCATGTGTCTCAAAACCCATCCATTGGCCATGTCAAAGTCAGTCATACAAAATTGGCATACTTGCAAAAATTTACCATTCCTGCCATTTCGCATATCTGTAAGTACTACAACCACACCAACAAAAGTGAATTAGTAGAGGTAGATTCAACTTGGGAAGACGAGTTTAGCTTTCGCAGATGCACGTGGAAAATGCGATATTTCTTCAAAAGTTTCATGTTCCTTGCTCCGATCAAACCTATAAGGACGACTGATGATAACCTTTTCAAGTGTGGGAAGACAGGCAAGCATCTCCTGAATGAAATGCATTTGGGGCCTCAGTCCGGAGAACGAGCTAAGCTTCAAAATTAGAAGCATTTTGTGTGTTTGTAGCACTCTACGAAGTTTTTTCAAACGCTTCGATTCAGCATCTATACACTTGTTGATATCCTCTCCCCACTACATGAAGACACAACACGAGAAGGGAAAATAAGAGTTTGGTAGTTCAGACCAAAATTGCATGAAGGGACGCAGAAAACATGGAAGCGAAAAGAATTTCAAGAGCATTTACCTGATATGCGAAACTTATTTCAAGATTGCATAGCTTTGGGCATTTGCAGAGCAAGCATGTAAATGCAGAAGTCCTAGCATCATCATGGAAACAAAAACTGGATAGCTTGAGTAGTTCCACATTTAGTGCAGGGAGTTGTAGCAAGCATTCCTTTGTAGTATATTGGCCAATAATGTACTTGGAAATCATATGGAAATGAAGTTAGATCACTTCAAATGCGCGGAGTAATATAATACTAGAAATCATAGTTAAATATAAAAGGTCTAGATGAAATACCACGAGAGTGTAATAGTCCAAATCAAGAGTGCAAATGGATGTCAAGTCCAAGTTGACCGGGAGAAATTTGCCCACTTCCTTACCAGAACAACAATTGACTTTCAAACTGCAAAGTTTTCTAGCAGTAATGTTAAAGTGAAATATATCCTCACAGTATTTAAACACTAGATTCTCCAGCTTAGGAACATCAAGAGCGTTGTTTGCGAGATATCTAGAAACAAATTTAACATTTGCAAAACAAAGTGTGGAAAGATTCCGTAAAGAGCACGGGGAATTTTGTGGTTGAATAGAAAACCCATCAAGGCGTAATGTCCTGAGTGTGGAGCATGAAAATATGAAACTCGGAAGCTTGTATTCGTTATGCCCAAAATGAAGGTGGATATCTTCAACGCCCTTTCGCGTGACTAAAAGCAACCATTGATCCATGTCAAATGACCGAGACCTAATGGTAAGTTTCCCGGCATTACCATACAGAAAGACAAATTTCCGGATACACCCCTTGTGCTGCAACAGAACTTTGTTGATTACATACAAACATGAAGATTTCTTGACATATTTGCTAGCCCGCCGATATTTTTTATTGAAGTAACTAAAGAAGTCATGATCAAAGCACAAACGCGTGAGACTGAACCACACATCTCTCCAAACCTTAGACAAAACTGCAGTTTTAGCAGCTTGTTGAATAGGCAAGAGTCCCATAATATGGTCGAGTATCTCTACCGGGAGTTGGCTGGTCCGATCCCTCGCAGCTGCGTGACGCCTCACCGCAGGTTTCGCCATAGCAATTCTGAATTCTGATAGCTCTGGCATGTGCAATTGAAATAAGAAATGGATTAAAATCTAAAACTAAGACATAACCCTAAAATTGGGGGACTTGGCGAGATGAAATGAACTAGGAACCTAAGAACTGATCCGAGCAACCAAAGCTTATCTTAATTCAAACCAAATCTCTTTTAAGGATTGTCAAATGATTCGAAAGGGAGTGGAAACTCTGAAAATCAGAAGAAGAAAAATCGAGCATGGGATAGGAGAAAACCTGTACCTCCACCGGGAAGGCGATCGGAGGAGACGATTGATCTTCTGCAGTTCTGCTCAGTAGAGAGAGAGTGTGTTACTCCGGTTTCCAGATGTTTCGATGAGAATTAGCGTTAAACAAAGCTTCTTCCATTTGATATCTCCAACCACACTTGCTAAACTCTTTTTTTAGCATGTAAATAGTGGTATAGCAAGCCATTTTGCATTATCATGTCCAACCTTTCCTTGTTATAATTTAGCTAAAAAATATATTATAATTGTTTTCACTACTACACTATTTATAATAATTTTTAAATTATATTATTTTATATTATAAAAAGTAAGTAATAAGCATGTAATTTAAATATAATAATTTTAATTTTTTTTACTTTAGGTTAAATAATAAAATATACTACGTATTAATTTAATTATTTAATAAATATCAAGTAAAGAGTAGATAAAAAATAAAAAATTAGAAAGTAGAAGTACCAAAATATATTGAGAAGAGAAAAATGAGAGAAGAAGAGAGAGAAATTAATTATTTTATTAATATCATAGCTTGTTATATTTTGAGAGGCTTGCTTTATATAACAAGCCAAAGTTAAAATAATGCAAGTGTGTTATAATATAGAAAGCCCCTTGGAGCATAAAAGTTGACATGACTTGCCAAATTATGGTATTTAGCAAGTCAAAACCTAATGGTTGGAGATGCTCTTAGTCACCAAAAAATTAACACAGGTTTGAATTTTTTGTCAAATTATGTAAGACTTGGATAACAAATTGTGAAAAAATATATATTTAATTTAATACAACTTTAAAAATGTTAGAATCATTTTTTAATATTGTTTTAATATAACAAATTTTTATAATATTTAATTATTTAAATATATATTTAATTTATAGTCAAAATATTGAACAGTTTGACTAAAAAAATGTGGTAATCTTTGGGATGAAAAAAATATATCATTTTAAAAAATAAAATATAGAGTTCAAGTGTTCAACAGCTTTTTTGAAAGAGACGTACCATACACTCGGTTGTATTAGAGTTATGTACACCCAGCAAATATTCATTTAAATTAATAGAATATTCATTTTGAATCAATAAAATGCCCATATTTAACCGCAATGTTTATTCTTAATAATGGTCAATATAGTATTCAATCTGAAATAACTTAGCATTCATTTTAAAATAGTATTTTAATTACAAGTTTATCATTATGTACCAAAAAAAGTACAACGTAACTAATTAGTCTTTCGTATAATTTGTCAATGCTTTCGGGGAAAGTCATTATTGGAGGGTTCTAAGCCCCTCTGATTAAACTTAAAGGAAAAATTTAAAATATGAGTAAAACCTTAGAAATATATAAAAATAGAAGTTCTATGTTTTTATTGTTAAAATAAGAGTTAAAATGCATTTACATCACCAATCATGACCATGTAGATTACAAAAAGTATAGTGAAATATATGTGCACTGTGGCACATTACCACAGTGCGAACTTCTATTTAATAAATAAAAACATAGAACTTCTATTTTGATATTTTCTCTATAATTTACTTCTATTTTGGTGTCAATAGAAGACTATTTGAAGGTATGAATAATAATGAGTATGATGTTCATAACATGTATGAGTGGCTAATGGGAGGTTGCAGAGCATTTCAGGGTTATCAGATAGTGTGGAATAAGCTAACTACTCCTAAGTATCAATACCTACTGTTGAATATAATAAGAATATTGTATTTTCTTGATAAATTAGGAGGATACAAGGCAATATATAGAGATGGAGATCCTAGCATAATTAGAATTTCTATAATATAGTAGCTGACTAATATACGAACACTATCATAAATACAAAAGCTACTAGAACTGTCTAACACCCCTCCTCCCCCTCAAGCTGAATGCTGTGAAACGAGTGGAAGCTTGGAAACCAGAGTGGTGTATCGAGGAGATGATAGTGCCTTAGTTAAGAGCTTGGCAAGCTGATTTGTGGAGGGAACATACGAAAAAGTCATCTGCTTAGCTATTACTTGTTTTCGTACAAAATGGAAATTGGTTCTAATCTACGTGCTTCATGCGCTTATGAAAAACTAGATTTTTGGTCGGGCAAATGGCAGACTGGTTATCATAAAAAAGATGTGGAGGAGGAAGTTTGATCTTCAAGATATCAAACAAATAAGAGAGTCATGTTACTTCAGCTATTGCAGATGAGAGAGCACAATATTCTGCCTCCGAGGGGAAACGAGAGACACGACTTTGTTTCTCCGTGCTCCATGAGACAAGATTTTAGCCAAAAAAGACTAGATAACCAGTTATGCAGCGACCATCAATCATATCATTTGCCCAATTAGAGTATGCATGTACCGCCAGTGGTCCATGTCAAAAAACCAACCCCTAATCAAGCGTGGCTTTAACATAGTGTAAGATCCTCTTCAAAGACTGGAAATCTTGCTCAGTAGGTACATGCATGCGCTGACAACCATGGTTGACAGAAAATTGGATATCCGATATGGTGTTTGTCAAACGGCTTATTAGTTTGGAAAAACGCCTTATTAGAAAGGACTATTTGAGAATTCAATCTTAGATTTTTAATTTGGCTATTTTGATTAGTTAAAGAATTTGAAATCCGTCAAAGAAGCGTAAACCAACGAAAAAGCTAATTTTCAAACACACCCAAGATCTATAAAACTTGTTTGATTGTTATGATACAAAAGAGATTCGTGTGATTTTATTTTGATACGTAGAATTTAAATCTCGGATTCCAAATTCTTTTTGTGTTATGAAATATGAACTTTGAAAATAGAAAATCTGGAATTCAAATTCAATTCTAAATCTATACATTTTTGTTCTATCAAACAATTAAATGGTAACTATTACAATTTTTTATTCTAATTATATGACTTTGAACTTCGTGTATGAAACAAAGTCTTTGAGTTCATCAAAAGCCAAAAAAGTTTTGATATCTTAAAGATATTTGAATCCACATCTTTTTGCTCTTCAAACACTCTCTATGAGAAGATCTTAATGACTTAGAGATGGTGTGATAATGACTCCTTTGATCTCTTTGCCATTTGAAGCAAAATTCGGTGAAGTCCCGCTATTAAATTTTTGTACCGGAGGAGCATTAAATAAACGCCACATTTTTCTATGAAAAGCCTCTCCCTGGCTTTCCTTCTAAAAGTAAAACCACTCAAAGTTACCATTTCCAACTAGAGAATTAATCAAACGCCATTATAACCACTGAAAAAACCTTAAGATTAAAAAAGAAGAAGATCAAGACTATAGAAAGATGCAAGAAGAAAGAGTGATGGAGATCTCACTAACCCACGTCTGGTTTCTGGTCTATACTACGTATAGACTACTCTAAACTCCAAGATAAGCACGTGCTAACACAAAAATAAAAAACACAAACACAAAGCGAACAGGCCATGTGAGTTCTGACCATATTGAGAATATATTTGGCATAGTTTTCTTTGATGACTTCTTTGTTGATGCTGATGTGACTACTACTTGCAGTGTGGGCATCCCACTCGACGTCGTTAGCAAAGGGTTATTGGCTAACGACTGCGAAAGAGGAAATCTTTTCAGTAAAGACGACTGTGGAACGGACCCACTGAAATCGTTGTTGCTTCGGTTCAAGCTCTTGACCCGTGCAAGTAGATTGAGACCGGGCCGTACGGGCCCGGTCAGAAAGCTATTGCCACCCGGTCTTCCTACGGACGTGTTTTGCGGTATCGAACCGCAGAGCCCGAAGCCGGATGGTCGGAGTTCGACAACCCGGTTTCGGTTCGAGCCACGGGTCACGCCGACCCAAGAGTTACAAATTGGGTCGACGGGCTTCCACCCGAGCCCGTGGGGAATAACAAAGTCCAGAAGTGCTGGTTTGTCGTCTGCTCCTAGTTCTGATGCCACTATTGCTTTTTCTTGGAGGAGAAGTAATAATGATAAGATCAGGGGAAGAAACATATTGCAGAAAATTTAATCTTCTTCGCCTAATTATAAAGTGAGTAGTTATTTAATTAGGCAAGAGGTAATTAATTATGAGTAATTATTTAAAGACTCATCCGCTCAAGTAATCGCGTTATTGGATGGGGACGGCCGATGGAGATTAATTATTTATAGAAATATTTGAGTAATCGGGTACAAACACAAGGGGTTGTTTTTCTAAACTTTTCATAGAAGTCAAAAACCATTTTCAAGAAACACAATAAAAATTCAAAAGTAGTGTGTGGTCTAGCTGTATTATGCAGAAACAAAAGACATTATAATGACGATATATGTAATTGTAGTCTTTTTTTTGGGTGGGGGTGGGGGTGGGGGGGATTGGGGGTGCAGGTAGGTTGATTTTCCTGCATGTGTAGATTAGTTGTTTTGTGTTCTATTATATGTAACTTTAATGTGTTGTTTCCCAAATAAAGCAAAGCGCAGTAGCTGACTCCGTTTGAGCTGAAAAATTTACCATAAACGGAGTAGCGTACTCCGTTCCGATTATTTAATTAGCAAAACGGAGTAGCCAATCCCGTTCACCCATTTTTTTAAAAAAAAATTTTAAAATCAATTATTTAATTTATTTCTTATATTTGGAAAACAAAAAAAATTATAAAAATCAACAAATTATTTACATATAATGAAACAAACAATCTACTAACAATAAAATTCATAAATAAAATAAATATTTATTGACTTTTTAAATAATGCACCATACACCGAGATTGAAGAGAAACGGAGTTGGCTACTCCGTCTCTCACTTTTTAAATAGAAACGGAGTAGGCTACTCCATCTGGGAAATAAATCCACAGTGAACGGAGTAGCTGAGTTCGTTCGGGTTCCTTTTTCAAACTAAAACGGAGTAGGCAACTCCGAGATGCACTGCCAGGAAAAAAATTCATGACTTACCCTGTCAGGAATGCTTTAATTTTTTTTACATATATCGGGAGTTTACTCGTGCAGGTAAGTGTCATTGCTTACGTTAAGTATTATACTCCCTCCGTCTTATAATGTTCTTTCCGATTATGTTTACGATGTTTGACCGACTTTATTTTTCAATTCAATTTATTTGATTGTAGGTGTAAAATTAAAAATAAAATTTATATATTTAAAAAATACATCAAAAATTATACAAAACAAGTTGTGACAAGACTATATTAGTTTATCAAATGCCTAATGAAAATAGTTAAAGAAAGTGATTAAAGTCTACCTATTTCAATTTTGGTTGTCCTATTGAAATGGTCAAATTTTGTAGGGATCAAACATCATTAGTCCTACACCGAAAAGATTGGGGAAGAAAACCAAAATATATAGCAAGGTTCAATTTAAAATAACATTTCCTCCATTTCTAAAAAATTTCCTCTTTGATTTTTCACCTGGTCGAAGAATTTTTTCCTTTGGCTTAAGTGAACAGAAAAGCTCTCACTTTTTCTAAATCTAACTTAATTTATGCCAACTCCCTTATACGTCTTTCCCATTCTTATATGTTTCAACCTCTACTCGAATCAGTTGTCCTCATTTATCCTTGTTTATATATGTGTACAACTTCTACTCCCAAAAATTAAAAAACAATAATTTTATGGCCTAAGTATAACAATCCTAATGATATCTAAAGATTTCAATATGAAAAGTGTGATAAATATGAAAAAGGGCGATAAAAGTATACATACTAGTTTTTGCCACTAGTAGATATACTTCCGCCGTCCATGTGTATTTGTCTTTTTTGATTTTTTTTCAAGTCAAACTGGAAAAAGTTTGAACTCCAATTACTCTCAATTTGTGTTGCATATTAGTATGATAAAATACAATTTTGAAAGTTCTTAATACGATAAATTTAATAAATTCATTTTTATGTTAAAATACATTACAAATTTATTTAATTGAAGCTCAAAGTTTTTCCAGCTTGATTCAAAAAAAATCAAACTGGATAAATACACTGAGGCGGAGGAGGTATTAAATTTTTCAAATTTAAAAGTATTTTTTGGCGGGACAGATAGAAAATATGGAGAATAATTTGTTTAAATTAGGTTTAAAAATTTGAAAATAATGGTGTTTTACAATATTTAGTGTATGTGACGCATTAAAGACAATAATAGTGCAATACATTTGTACAATTGAATACTTTAAATTAAACTTTTATTAATAAAAAATCACTATCTTACTGAGCCTTATCTTCGGTCCATGAAATACACCCTATTCGGTCTTGGTCGGGTCCCAATCCAAGTTTGACCCATTCAAACCCCTAACTTCAAGTGTGTTTTGCCTTATGTGTGCTTGGGCAGTTGAGCCACATTATAGAAGTACTCCCATACTACTTCACATCTACACCATAAAATTCCCCAAGAGTGGCAGGTTAAGTTCCTCACATACTACTTCACATCTACATTCTTTTTTTTTTTAAATCAATCAATAAAAACAAAAATGAAATGACTCATAATAATCAAAACATATCTTATTTAATTTGGATCCAAACCCACAACAAAATCTTATTTAATTTGGCATATCACTAACCACAACAGAAGTGATATATGCTGGTAGATACATTCAATTTTAAATATAAATACAATCTGATCAGACTAAATCTGATCAACTCGGAAGATTTGCAAGCATCTCCTTGATGAAATGCATTTGGGGCCTTGATCCGTTGAATGAGCAAAACTTTAAAGACCAAAGCATTTTGTGTGTTTGAGCCACACTACGGAGCTTTTCAAAATGCCCCGATGTAGCATCTATACACCTGTTCATATCCCCTGCCCACTACATTAAAGCAAAACAAGATCAGAAGAAAAAACCAACAATTCAACATTTCAAGCCTAATTCATTGAAGGAAGGCAGAAGAGCATAGACGTAACCATAATATTACCCAATATTTCGGCCATAAAAATGAAAGAAGATTTACCTGAAAACGTATTCTAAGTTTGCATAACTTTGGGCATTTTCTGAGCAAACAAACAAATGGAAGAGCCGCAGCATCAGTTTGGATGTAGTCCCCTGATAGCTTCAGTGATTTCACATTTAGGGCAGGCAATTGTGGTGGAAGTCCATTTGAGGTATGGTCGCCAAGAATATACTTGAAAATCATATATATGGCAATGAAGTTGGATGACTTAAAATGCATAGAATAATATACATAACAAAGTACAAAAGCAAACATCAAGCTAAATACCTCGTGAGAGGAACCCTCCAAGTCAAGAGTGTGAATAGATCTCAAGTCAATGTTCACCGGGAGAAAATTGTCCCCTTTTCTAGTAAAAAAATGTGCGATTCTCAAACTGCAAAGATTTCTTGCAATAATGTTGAAGTGAGAGATATTCTCACAACAAAAAAACGACAGATTCTTCAGCTTAGGAACATCAATGGCGTAATTTGTGGTATTTCTAGAAATGAATTTCGCTTCTTCAAAACAAAGTGAGGTAAGATTCGGTAAAGTGCATGGAGAATTTAGTGGTTCAGTACATAAACCAGATAGGTGTAATCTCTTGAGTGTTGAGGACGAAAATATGCATTCAGGCAGCTTGTACTCTCTACTGCCAAAACGAAGATGGATTTCTTCAACACCTTGTTGTGTGACTAAAAGCAACCACTGATTCACGTCATATGAGCGAGACCTAACAATTAGTGTACAACCACCAGGGAAAAGAAAGACAAATTTCTTAATAGCTCCCTTGTGCTACAAAAGAACTTTGTTGATTGCATACAAACATGAAGATAGCTTGAAGTATTTGCCCTCCTTCTGATGTTTTATTTGAAAATACCCAAAGAAGTTATCATCAAAGCACAAATGCGTCAGACTGGACCAAACATCTCTCCAAACCTTAGACAAAACTGCAGTTTTAGCAGCTTCTTGAATAGGCAAGAGTCCCATAATATGGTCAAGTATCTCCACCGGGAGTTGGCGGATTTGATCACCATCAACTGAGCAACGCGGGGCAACACGTCTCACCATAAAAATTCCGATAGCTCTGGCGAATGCAAAAGAAAGAAGAAATGAATTAACTATTAAGAGTAAGACATAACCCTAAAATTGGTGGACTCGACGAGAGCATATGAATTATGAAGTACACACATAAACACCAGTTCTAAGTAACCAAATCACATCTTCATTCAAATTTCAAAATTAAATTTCTTTTAAAGAAGATAAGTCATCTCAAAAGGGAGATTCGGACGGGAGTGTGAAACTGTGCAAATACAGATCGAATTCGGACTCAATTTGAGCTTGCATTCATTTCCGGTGTGCCGAAGATCAGAATCAAGAACCCAAGTCATAGCAGAATCAATAATGGCCTTTTTACATGCAATAAAATAAGATTGGGTTTGAAGAAGACCTGTAACCCGGCGGAGAAAATCAGACGATAGATCTCTTGACAGCGAGAAAGAGTGATAATTACGCCTAGGAATTGAGCAAGGCCAATTCACTACGAGGGTTTGGCCAATTTGAATTCACTGCTTTGGTCTTTGAACAAGGAGGCGAATTCACTCTTCAAGTACTCAAGCCAACTAGCCAACAACCCCCTCACCCCCAAATTAATAATCATACAAAATTTTCCCATAAACCAATGTTCATTAATCCTTTTTATAAGGATTATAAAAAGGTATCATTTCTCATGAAAAAATAAAAGTATGTCTGGATAAATTATATATATATATATATATATATAGTCTGGTGAGAATGCAATCTTATAAAAGAAATAAGAATAAATCTGGTGTTTTAAATTGTGAGATCTAAGAATCGAGATTGCATCAAAATTAGGAGCTCTAAAATGGTTTGAAAATGCATCACGTCGAAATGCACCAATCCTGACCCTTAGATCTCAGAATCTAAAGCACCAGATTCATTCTAATTTCTCTCATAAGATCGCACTTTCACCAGAACCAAAATACACACACACACACACACACATATATATATATATCAATCTTTAATTTTGAGTTTTGAATTTATATCTTAAATTTTAAATGCTTAAACTTTTAATTTCTTATTTTTTTATATTTCTAATTTTTAATTTTATATTTAGAATTTTAAATTTATTTTATAAATGAGAAATTTTATTTTTACATTTTTCTAGGGTGAATTTTAAATATTAAATTTTAATTTTGTAATATTAAATTTTTAATTCTATATTTTAATCTTTAAATTTTTAATTCTTATTTTTAAACATAAATCAATTTATTTTAATTTTTTACTTTTAGTTATTAATTTTATAAATTTTCATTTTTGGTTTTTAATAATTGAATTTTAAAATTTAAGTTTTTAGAATTTTAAGTTTAATTTTTTATTTTAAAGTTTAAATTCTAAATCTTATGTTCTAAATATTAAATATTTAAAATATACAAAGTATTTTTTTAGTTTTAAATTTTGAGTGAATTTCCAAAACATTCCTTTCTAATGAGCTCTCTTTACCTCAATTAGTCCTCAGTAAAGAATAAGTACAAAAAGAGTTCTTTGTAATTGAGATGTATTTTATAAATAGTCCTCAGTAAAAAATGCCAATTAAATAATAGTTAAATTTAGTAAATTTTGGCATCTTCTACTATCTAAACTATTAATAAGTCCTTCAAACAATCATTTCAAATCAAGTGAGCGGCTGCTAGAAAATGGGCCCAGCTTGAGTCGGCTTAAGGACTCCATTTCAGGAAAACACTTAGAAATGATCAATTTAGAAAAATACTTTATTGTAAAAGAGTATTTCGAGAATATACTTTAACTCTAGATAATATAAAATACCAAAATAATTTCTATTTAACTAATATTTAATAGACATTTTCAACACTAGACTATTTAGGAAATAAATATAAATTATAAAGAATCACACAAGTAATTCTTGCTTATTAAGGACTAATTTAGGAAACGCCTTATTAGAAAGAAATATTTGAGAATTCACTCTTAAATTTCTGATTTGGCTATTTTGATTAGTTAAAGAATATGAAATCTGTCAAAGAAGCCTAAACTAGCCGAAAAGCTAATTTTCAAACACACCCAAGATCTATAAAACTTGTTTGATTGTTATGATACAAAAGAGATTCGCGTGGCATGATTTTATAAAATTTAAATCTCAAATTTTAAATTCCTTTTTGTGTTATGAAATATGAACTTTGAAAATAGAAAATCTGGCATTCAAATTCAATTCTAAATCTACACATTTTTGTTCTATCAAACAATTAATCCGAAATGAAAATTTTCAATTTTAATTATATGACTTGAACTCAATGTACTAAATTGAGTCTTAGAGGTCAATCAAATGCCAAAAAAGTTTTGATATCTTGTTGAATCCACATCTTTTTTGCTCTATGAGAAGATTTTTATGACTTAGAGATGGTGTGATAATAACTCCTTTGATCTCTTTGCCCCTTTGTAGCAAAATTAGGTGAAGTCACGCTATTAAATTTTTGTACCGGAGGAGCATTAAATAAACGCCACATTTTTCTATGAAAAGCTCTCCCTAGCTTTCCTTCTAAAAACGACCCAAAGTTAACATTTCCAACTAGAAAATTAATCAAACGCCATTATAACCAGTGCAAAACCTTAAGATTAAAGACTAGAAAGATTCAAGAAGAAAAAGTGATGGAGAAGATCTCACTAACCCACGTCTGGTTTCTGGTTTTGGCTTCTCTGGTGTACTGCTATTTCGTGTCTGCAAACCTCCCAAAGGGCATTTTCAGGTTCATATCTCTAACCCCTGTTTTCGGCCTCTTCGCTGTCTTCCCTCTCCTCCACTCCTCCGCCTTCTGCACGGCGGTCGCCTTCTTCTTCTTCACCTGGCTCTCCAACTTCAAGCTCCTCGCCTTCTCCTTCGACCGCGGCCCGCTCTCCTCCTCCTCACCCGCCTACAGGTCTCTCCTCACCTTCATTGCCATGGCTTCTCTTCCTCTCAGGTTGAAGAAGAAAAATGTCAATAGATCAAAGGTATTCTCTCCCTCCTCCTCAAAATGATTTACTTTTTTATTATTACACCGGTCTCTAGATGAATTTTATTTATTTGCAAGTTTTTATTGATCATTTGATAAAATTATTATGTTTTGATTTATAGAATTTTTAAATCTCTTTTTAATCTAATGGAGAATTTCTTTTAGAACGGAGTTTCAAAATAAGTTTTTTTACTTTTTTTGTTTATTTTAATATGGAGAATTTATTTCAATTTAATTTGGAAGGAAAGAGGAAGTAATTTTGCTAACACTGTTCATAACAGATTTTGCGGTTAAACTTGGCGGCGGAAATTGCGGGCTTCGCGGGGTTGTTGCAGCTGATTTTCCGGTACGGAGATGGGGCCCACCAGAACCTGGTCTTGATCTGGTATTCTCTCCTGGTTTTCCTCATGGTGGATGTGCTGGTCGGAGTTTCGGGATTCGCGGTCCGGGTCTTGACCGGTCTAGATCTGGACCCGCCGTCGGACGAGCCTTACCTCTCCTGCTCCCTCCGGGAATTCTGGGGGAGGCGCTGGAACCTCACCGTGACCAACACCTTCCGCTTCTCCGTCTACGATCCCGTCCGGGAACTCTCCGCCGCCGTCATCGGCGGCGCGTGGGCCCCACTTCCGGCGATGATGGCGACGTTCGCGCTCTCCGGCCTCATGCACGAGCTGCTGGTCTTCTACGTCGCGCGCGCCCGCCCGTCGTGGGAGATGACGGCGTTCTTCTTGCTCCACGGAGTCTGCGTCGCGGCGGAGTACGCGACGGAGCAGGCTTGGGGAGGCACTCCCCGGCTGCCGCGGGCGGTTTCGGGGCCGTTGACGGTCGGGTTCGTGGTGGGCACCACCTTCTGGCTGTTCTTCCCGCCGCTAATTAGGAGCGGCGCCGACAAAATGGTCCTGGAAGAATTGAAAACCTATATCCAGTTCATTCATAACCATTGGAGATCATTAGTGATTGCGAATTAGGACCAGCACCGACACCAGGGCAGTGGCGGAGCCAGGAGCACAATGGTTTATTTTTTTATTCTGAATTTTCTTTTTGAATTTACCAAAAGAATTCTAGAAAAGAAAAAGTGAAAATTTTTAATTATGCTAATTTTTCTATTTTTATTTCAAACAAAGAAATTTTGAATTTTGTAAAACAATATAAAAACTGAAGAGAAATTTTAAAAACTTTTCTAAGATTAAAAAAAAAGAAAGCTAAAAGCGCTAAAAAGAAGGGAAAAAACAAAATAATAAACGAAAAATAAAAAATGAACACAAGTGCCCCAATGGTTTTAAATTAGGCACCAATGTTCATTCTTTGCCAGAAAATGTTCAGAGAACATTTTAAAGCCACAAGGACTATAAAAATAAGTTTTGAAACCAGAGGAAGTAATGATACTTATTTTTCAAACCACACGGGAACGGGATCCATTTGGCGTCAATTAATGAAAAGTTGTGAAAGACTTCTTTGAATTTGTAAGAGACTGTGAGATGATTAAGTGAAAGCAAGAAACTGCTCATTGGAATTTTTACTCAAAAGTAAAAAAAAAAATGAGAGCTATTCATTGTGCCTATTAAAGATGATCATCCAATAAACGGGGGACTAATACGGAACACCAAAGTTGTAATAACCAGGGAGTAAATCAATTTAACAGTATGGTAAGGCTAGAGTTACACTATGTTTGGTTCAAGAAATTTTGAAGGAAAAGAAAAGAAAATGGTTTTCTTTCATTTTCCTCTCCAAAATGGGAGGAATTTGGTTTTCCTTCCATTTGGTACATTTTGCCTTCTCATTCTCTTTTTCTTCCAGTTTTCCTTTCTAACCAAACAAGAAAACTTGTTTTCCACTCCATTTTCTTTTCTTTTCTCTTTTGAATTCCTTGAACCAAACATAGTGTTAGAGTCCACGAAAAGAACTTGTGCTTTCGGAGATGCGCGAGGGAAGCAGAGCAACTCCCGTGACAATTTGAGAGCTTGAGCATCGTCAAAGTCGTCTGATTCCATGATAACAAGTCTCTCAAGTGCGGGGGTATTTGAAAGGATTGCTTTCACAAATAGCATTTCTTGTCTTGATCCCGTGAATGATCTGATCTCTACATTCTCAAGCCGACACAAATCGTGATCATTAAGCCAACCGCTTGAATTTTCCAACATTCTTGAAATAGTTTCTCTGGCACGCATAAAAGATGGCTATAACACATGGAAATCAAAGCAATGCATTACAACACGGGTCTTCAGCAGGTATTAATATAATAACCAAATACGTGAATTATATATTGCATATTACAACCTCATCTTCGAGTACGATTCCCAGTGTGAGTAGATTTGGGCATTCTTTAAGCAGTTGAATAGAAGCAGTGAAGGCCTCCACAGCAAAACTGAAGTCGTGAAGCCAGAGTTCTTCGATATTCAAAGCAGTTGGGAAGGAAGGTTTAGCCACACCTGCATTTTTAAACTTCAAAGAGAGACATTAAAAGAAAAAAACAAAACATTCCCTATATGCCCCAATTGGACATCAAGGGTCTGGGGGGGGGAGAGATACTTGGAGAGTAGACCTTACATATGTACCGCAATGTGTAAATACTAAATACCTTGTTTCTGTAATGAGTGGGATAAGCGATATAAGGATTTTTGGAAGGAATTTTAAAAATTGGATATTTTTACAATGGAAAACCTCATCCAAAGGTGAGAGGTATAGCGGAAAATTAACACAATCGCCTAGCTCAAATACTAACAATCCCTACCCCTATCTTTTTTTTTCAAAAACAAAGAAAAACAAGAGAAAGGAACAAGGCACAAGCTATCATGAAATAGTCTACAACCGAGGTTTAATTAAAAACCAAACAATGTCTTGGATCACACCATGAAGCAAAAGAAGGGATTCTCACCAAAAGAGGTTTGGCTTCTATGCCCACTGTTGTAACTACTAGAAAAAGGGACGTGAACCATTCCCAGAGTATCCCAACTCGCCGATCCCACACAACAAGGACATTCGGCTTTGGATCACTTGTCAAAAGATTTTCAATTTGGACACAATTTTCCTAAAGCAAGCTCCTCAAGATTAGGAAAATTAGGGGTAGTTTTGCCGGATTGATGCAAAAGAGAAAATATCACATCCCCTACCCTCCCCCAAGGCACAAACTATCACGAAATAATATACAACCGCAGTTTAAAAACTCAAAATTGTATCCGATCAAACCATGAAGCAAAAGAAGGGGTTCTCACCAAAAGAAGTTTGGCTGTCATGAACAGACTCGTAACTACTAAAAAACGGGGCTTGAACCATTCCCAGTCTATCCCAACTGGCTGATCCCACGCACCAAGGAGCTTCAGCTTTGGAACACTTGTCAAAAGATTTTCAATATGAACACAGTTCTGGAAAACCAGCTCCTCGAGATTAGGGCAACTAGGGGAAGTTCCATTGGCACGATGCACAGAGACTACACAGTCAACCAACTGCAAAGAGGTAAGGCAAGGAAATACACTGCCAAGTCGAGCATTAGCCGGGAAATCTATAAAGAAACTACCAAGTGACAGATGCTTAATTGTTGGGCAGGAGAATAAACAAATTGGCAGTTTATATTTAGGCTCATGCCGCTCATCGCCAACAGTTCGGAAGGAGAGATGAAGATCCTCAATACCATTTCTTGACAGATAACGACACCAAACTTCTAAATCAGACTGCGTTGGCTCAGGACCATATTCAAGCTTAAATGTCTTAACAGGTCCGGAACGGAGCAAGAGAATGTCACTTACCATCTTCCCAAAAGCCATTCGCGTACTTCCTACTGTGCCCAATTTTTCGAAGCCCCAATCAAAGAGGAGGCGGCCGTGGCGCAACCAGACTTCCCTCCATTGAGATGAGAGCAGAGCCGTTCTAGCGGCGTTTCGAGTGTTCAAACACTCCAAAATTCGGTCTTTGAGTTCGTCTGGGAGTTGGCTTATCATGTCTTCCGATGCGGCTTTGCTTCGAACAGATCGAAGAACAGTAGGCGCCATCCGATCGAGAAAGTGACGCGAAGAATATTTGGAATTTGAAGAAGAAACTAGGGCACACAGAAGATATTAGGGACCGATTAACCACTCTTCCTGGGTTTCAACCATAAATGAGCAGAATAAATTCTACAAGGGTCCGTTTGGTATAAGGAATTGATGGAATTGGAATTGAAATTCCATGAGATTCAATTCTATAGAATTGAATTCTGCCAATTTCAATTCAATTTTTGTACTATCAATTCCAAATCCACATAATTTTTGTGCTACCAAACACCAGAATTGGAATTGAAGTCCTCAATTCCAATTCCATAGTTTGAATTCCGTGTACCAAACGGGGCCTAACTGTCCCTTTATAATAAAGGGATTTCCATAATTAGTCCTTTATTATTAAATATTACCCTCGTAGTCTTTTTTTTAAGGATGTCTTTCAACAAATGGTCCTTTTTTTAATCTTCTACCATGTTGGTGTTAATTTAAAGGCTAAAAGTATATTTTGATATCAACATTATGTCTAGTAACGTGTTCTTATATAAGAAAACCCTCTAAATAGGAGTAAAACATGTATCATATCTTCAAAATAGGAGTTCAAACTTAAACTCCTCTAAATAGGAGTAATTAATTAAATATATGTTTGAATAAATTGACTAATCAAGAACTACCAGAAATTGTTCAATTTGAATGAATAGATGTGAATAATGAGAGTGGGAAAACCAGAGCTGAATCCAAAGAAAGACAAAACACCAACAAGAGCTTCTTAGCTCACCATCTTCTAAAGACTACTGCTATGCATTTTATGTATCCTTACAATACCTATCCAATCTTGTTTTATTAAGAAGGAACATTTAACCATTATCAATGGTCACCGTCGTATATATACGAAATGATGTCAAAGATTAGTTTTTTTTGCTATAATAAAAAAGGTAAATAGGAGCATTAGTGAAGATTAATTGGTCTACCAATAAAATTTTCGTTGCATGCTTTTAGTGAGTTGTAGAAGACTGTTACATTTCAGGTATCTACTACACAGTGTCATTAGATTTGGTTTGTCATTATGTCATTGTGTAACATTGTAACATTATATATGAGCATATGTGGCATTATATATGGGCATCTATGGTATTATATATTGTCATATGTGACATTACATAGTGCCACATTATTATTTATTTCTTTGACACTTTATGGACTATTAATGTGACATTGTGGTGACGATGATGCAAATTGTGATGATAGTGTTGTTGATACTGGTATAGAGCGGTGATATCGTCGGTGGTGATAACAAAAAATCAAAGGCGTCAATGATAGGTTTCATTTGTAGCGGTGCGGCGGAGCAGAGGACAGCGGTGGTGGAGATTCAAGTGATAGTGGCAGGTATGTGGCGGTGACGATGGCGGCGGCGGGCATCACCGTCGACGACGATTGCGGCAGTGGGCGTCGCTGTCGGTAGCATGTTGTTGTGAAATTAGTCAATTTTTTTACTTTTGAACTTGGCCACCACTTGTATTGGCCGTAAATTCAGCGCGTGTGGGGAGCATTTTTTTTACTACGTACTCCGTATGAATTAAGTTAAAATCTTTATTTTAACCTTTTATTAAAAATTTAAAAAAAAAAAAGAAAAACTCAAAAACTTGACTGCAAAAAAAAGTTGCATGGAGTGGGTAATATTGTTGCTTAATATATTTGCATGCATCTGTGCGTGTTCGGAGCATATTTTTGTTTTACGGAGTATTAATTATGTTAATTACTCCTATTTAGAGGAGATTAAGTTTGAACTTCTATTTTGAGAATATGACATATGTTTTATTCCTAGTTTGTTCCTTCTTCCTTATTAATTTAGGACGGGAGGAATATAAAAGTCTAACATGACTGTTTTAGGAGTCAAACTCGGCCAGAAGCTAGAAGTTTATGCTCTATTAAGTGTCGTTTGACGATAATTCTAGTATTTAGTTTTAACATTTTCAAAAGATTATTTAATATGTTTAACTTAGCATTTGCTCCGGATCTGCAATATTAAAGATAATCCTTTTAAATTTTTTGGGTAAACATTAATTCCAATTTTCATTATAATTCATGATAATATTAATTTTATTGAAATTTGTGAGTTTTGGGTCACCACTAAGCTGCTAACGGGTGGTTAACGAAAATCATCTATTTTGCGCAACAAAATAAAAGATGAGATTATTTTCGATGAATTTTTATTTTAAAATTTCTTTTTTGCAATTTATTTTAAATTTTTAAAATGAGAGTCTGCCTTCATTATTTCTTTTTGTTTTTTAAAGATTAGTCTTACCTCGGAAAAAATTAAAAAAGTAGATATAAAATTAACAAAAATGAGAAAAACAACTAAAACCGAATAAAGTTAATGAACTAAATAAAGTAATCAATAGAAAACAAATCTGATACTGGTAATAAATAAAAATATACGAAGTGGTGAGTTCTAACATTTTACGAATCATACGAAGTAGTAATGTGTTACTTCTGTTGGTCAGATATAAAAATAAAAATAAAAAATAGAAAATAAAAAAAATAGTATCTTAATAAAACCATAAAAAAATAAAAAAAAATTTTAATTAAGAAATAAATAAAATGAAATTACTTCGAAGAAAGAAAATAATTTTTTTATTTTTATTTCCATTTTTTGGAGTTTTAATAAGAAAATAATGTTTTTCTTATTATTTTATTTTGATTTTTCAACAATAGGAGGATGAAATATATTAATTCTCTGTATAAGCCTAAATATTAAATCCACCACTCCATTTATTTTTAGATTTATTTCTTATTAAATTGAAATTAGTTTAATTAGGATTATATCAACTTTAAAATTTTCTAAATTTTTATCTAAAACACTATTTATAATTTATCTGATCAAAATATAAAGACTTTACTTTTTAGTTTTAACGTGTTTTTGTTTTAAAATCAATAGGGGGATAATTATAACCCATTCCAGGTATTTTTTTTTATTTTTTGTAATTAATTAACAACTCACACTTAATAATTATCTAGTCACCATTTAAAATACTATATATTCAGCTTAGTTGGCAATTTGGAGTGTTGGTGTGAAATTGAGTAATTTCTAAGACCAATGGTGTAATTTATTAAATTTGGGAGTATTAACGTAAAATCACAGATTTCTTAAAATATTCATGTAAACTTTACAAAAACAATTTTTTTTTTGTAAATTGTTCAAAATAGAAAAGTCATTATTATAGGGAGTATGATATAGTTAGACTTGTCTCTTTTTTTTGAGTAAATTTTATAAAAAGTCCCCAGTACTAGGTCGCTTTACATATTTAGTCTCTACATATCAAATATTACTAATTTAGTCTCCAATTATTATACAGTATCATTTTTTATGAACGATCCTTTGTTAACGTTTTTTTAAGAACATGGATAAAATTGTATATTCATACTTCTCTCTCTCTTCAATTAAGCTTCCTCTCTCATCGCGTACTCTTTCCCAAACTTGTCCCTGAGTTTCAAGCTCTAAACCCAAAACTAAAATTATCATTCCTCTCTCAATTATTAGTCTTCATGGTACAATCTAAAGGGAGATGAACCAAAATAGGAGTAAAAGAAATATCATATCCAAAAATAGGAGTTGAAACTTAAACTCCCCTAAATAGGAGTAAATGTAGGTGCATATCCTTTGGTACTGTGTAGTACTAACCCCATCCACGGCAATGGGGACAGTGCACCTCAAAAGCCCCTTCCTCTTTTTCACCCTCACCCACAACAAGTCCCCTTCAGATTCAAACCCTGCAATTTCTCGAGTCCCGTGTACATGTCCTTGCACGATGTGACCTCCCATCCTAGTGCTCGGCGTCAAAGCCCTCTCCAAATTGACTTGAGATCTGCGTTCCAGCTCTCCAAGGGAGGTCTTCCGCAGGGTCTCCGAAGCCACGCCGGCTGAGAATCTGAATGATCCAGTGTCGAATTCCGTGACGATGAGACACGTGCCGTTGACCGCGATGTTGTCCCCGAGGTAGACGCCTTCGAGGATTGTTTTTGTTTTGCGCCAATCTTCAAGGTGAAACTATCCGGATACGTTTTGCAGTGGTGGATTATCAAATCCATTTTAATCTGATCTTACTGAATGAGCCACATTACCACAAATATATTAATCCTTCCAGTAAATTTATTTATAACACCTAAATTCATTTAAATGACATGTTTTTCACCTTTAATATATAAGCACACATTCTCAATACAGTGTCAAAAGGACCATACTAAATGCCACATGTAATCATATAATGACAATCATGCCAATGTATAATGTCATACATGCGAATGTATAATGCTAAACAAGTTAAATAGATAATGTCAACCTTGACATTGTATAATGTCATTCTTGACAATGTATAATGAAAGATATGTCAATGTATAATGTTAAAAAGGAGTACATGTCAAGGAATTCTACTATTTGCCAACACCATAATCATTCAGTTTCAATACTAATTTAAAAAAAATACCTAAAAAGTAAATTTCACAATTGAAAAGGAATGTCACCTCTTATTTCAAATTGAACATAAAATTAAATTCAAACTTATCCATGTGGTTGAAAGAATTAGTACCAATTTAGTTGTTGATTGCCATGCATGGATTCTTGATCGCAAGGAGAGTTGTTTTTGCGGCGAGGGCTAATCAAAACATATATGGATTATTTAATTAATTACTCCTATTTAGAGGAATTTAAGTTTGAACTTCTGTTTCAAGGATATGATCAATGTGTGATGTCATAGTTTGCTGCTGCCATCTCTATTTGTCGGTATTTATTTAATATATACCGATTTCCTTTTTGTAATCACTTAATTCCTTAAATACCTTTCTTTTGATTCCCTTTTTAAGAATACGGTACTTATGCATTCCAAAAAATGAAACTATCTAATTATTATATTGTATACATGTGTTTCCTTTTAAAGCCTTTTTATGTGATATATTTAATACGTATGAATTATCTTACAATATTGTATAAATGTGTTTCGGAATAATTAATACTTTTTTTCGTTACAAATTATTAATTATTTTCATTTTTTTCGTTACAAATTATTAATTATTTTTTACCAAGGCATCTAACACGTTGAATCTAAATTATTAATAATTTCCGTTTTATACTGTTTATTTATTAAATATACTCGGATTCTTTTTTAATGTAACCAATCATTTCCGTGGGAATAAATTAATTTTTTCGTTACAAATTATTAATTAGTAATTTAGATATAGAATTGTGTAATTATTTTAATATCGTATATAAATATGATTCCTTTTAAAGCCTTTTTTGCGGTACTTATTTAATACTTATTTCCTTTTTTTCTCCTTTTCATGCGCTGTAAATATGGGCCGTAGATGCATAGATTGGCAAATATCAATGACTCATAAGGCTTGACAAATGGGCGGGAAAAAGCATGGGGCATAATTCCCATGCTTTTAAGAATTGGTTGATTTTTAATTCAAAAAAAAATGATCGAAGCATAAACAAATGAAAAAAACATTAAGCACTAGAAGTTGACTAAGAACTGGAAATAAAACACACCACTACATGCTAAGAGAGAGAAAATGGTGGGTGTGGTCGTGGTAAGAGAGGGAGCGGAAGAAAGAGCCGAGATTGATCGATCCAAAGAGGCAGGTTAATAAAGGGATTAAGGAACTCCTATTTTGGGTATATAACTTATGGACTCCTATATTAGGTATAAGCCTAATGTTTTACTCCTATTTAGGAGATTTTCTTCAATCTAAAATTAAAACCAATAAACTTTATAGATGAGTTTTATTGGTTAGTCTCAAGAAATTGCAAAGAAAATAAACCTTAAAACTCATCCATAAAGGTTACTCGTTTCGAATTTGGGTTCCACCAGTTAGACAAACAATTGAGAGAAGAGTGATGATTTCGGTTTTAAGTTAAAGTTTCTGAAAGAATTGTTTGGGAGGAAATTTTCTGTATTGCTTTCTTGTCTGCACAATTTACAATGAGAACCTATATATAGGATCTCACAAGTTGAGATTCCTAATCAGTAAAGGAAAAGGAAAAGGAAAGAATCCCTATACAAGGAAAACTACCAAAACAATATATACACAAATATCTCCAAATATTCTACCAAATATTCTCTTTCCTTTAACACCCCCCCTCAAGTTGGAGCATGTAGTAACGAAATGCCCAACTTGGGTAGAAGAAACTCAAAACGAGACTTTCCGAGTGCCTTTGTATGAATATCTGCAAGCTGATGCGTAGTAGGCACATGAAGTGTACGAATCTCTCCTCGCAAGAGCTCATCACGAACGAAGTGACAATCAATCTCAATGTGCTTCGTGCGTTCGTGGAAAACTGGATTAGCAGCAATGTGAAGAGCTGCTGTGCTGTCGCACCGGACCGTCATGGGGTTCTTATGCTCAACTCCTAAACACCGCAATACATTCTTCAACCACTTCAATTCACATGTAAGGACAGCCAAAGCTCTATACTCTGCTTCAGCAGACGAGCGAGCCACCGTCGACTGCTTCTTTGTTTTCCATGAGACAGGCGAGTCTCCAAGCTACACAAACCACCCTGTCAATGACCGCCTTGTCAAAGGACATGCTGCCCAGTCCGAATCACACCATCCTGTGAGTTGAAGACTACTCTCTGCTGACAGAAAAATACCCTGACCCGGACATCTCTTCAAATAACGAACAACTCTAAGGGCCGCAGCCCACTGATCCTCCCTTGGTTCCTTCAAAAACTGTGCTAAAGTGTGGACGGAGTAAGAAAGTTCCGGTCGTGTAACGGAGAGATAGACCAATCTTCCTACTAACCGTCGATATGGTTCTGGATCTGCAAGAACCGGGGCTTGGGAACGAGCCAAGTGATGATTTGGCTCCATCGGGGCACCCAATGGCCTCGCCCCTAACAACGCTGCCTCAGTGATGATATCTAAGGCGTACTTTCGTTGGCAGAGAAAAATCCCAGACGTGCTCCTCGCTACCTCAATGCCAAGAAAGTATTTCAGTGTTCCTAAGTCCTTCATATGAAAACAATCTCCGAGATAAGCTTTGAACTTGCTTACCATCTCTGTACTATCTCCAGCAATAATCAAATCATCAACATAAACCAACACATGTATGACTCCTTTCTTTCCAACAAAAGAAAATAAGGAGTAATCAGCAACAGATTGAACAAACCCATAGCGTTTCAAGGCTCCAGAAAACTTGGCAAACCAACACCGTGGAGCTTGCTTTAAGCCATACAGAGACTTCTTGAGTTTGCACACCACATTAGACGAATTTGAGAAACCAGGTGGCAATCTCATATACACCTCATCCTGAAGATCTCCGTGTAGAAATGCATTATGAACATCCATCTGATGTAATTCCCACCCCTTAACTGCTGCAATTGCCAAAAGCATTCTCACAGTGGTCAACTTGACTACGGGAGCAAATGTTTCCTTGTAGTCAAGTCCTTCAACCTGATGATTGCCAAGTATAACAAGTCTGGCCTTATATCTCTCCACACTTCCATCGGACTTGCGCTTGATCTTATATACCCATTTGCAACCAAGGGGCTTTTTATGGCGTGGAGGAGAGACAAGAGACCACGTTCCATTAGCCTCCAGTGCATCAATCTCCTCTCTCATAGCCTTCCTCCATCGTTCATCTTGGAATGCCTTCTTGAAACTTGTGGGCTCCACTCCAGCATCAAGTGCGCTGAGAAAACACTTGTGTCTGTCAGAGAACTTCTCGTGCGTGACATACGAGGCCAGAGGATATTTGCATTTTTCCCCAACATGTGAACCAGCTACATGGGTAACATAATCGGCAAGGCGTACATTTGGACGTTTCTCTCACTGACCACGTCCCAAGTTCTCCATCGCCTGCTCGGAAGAGGACGGTCGACCGCCGTCCGTGGAACGGTCCATGGGGTCGACCGTCTGAAGCTGTTCTGGATCTCTAACATTCTGCCTCGGAGACGGTCGACCGTTCTCCTCTTCACGGTCGACCGTTTCATCATCCCTCTGGAGCTCATCTTTCTGCCATTCAGACGGTCGACCGTGGTCAATAGAACGGTCCACCACGTCGACCGTTGGTTGCACTCCCAGAGGTCCGTCTTTCTACCTTTCGGACGGTCGACCGTGGTCATCAGGACGGTCCACCAGGTCGACCGTCTGTAGCTTGTCTGCCTCACTGGTCTCCTCCGGTCGACCGTTCCTCGTGGAACGGTCCAGCCGTTCTTCCGCCGGCATCTCTTCATCATCTTCGAAGTGATCGATCGAAGGGGAACTACTCGATCCACTCTCATCTGGGATTTCACCAATGTTTTCACAAAACACAACATACCGTGACACACTGATCTTTCCAGTGTCCGGGAAATACACACGCCAACCCTTCTTTTCTTGTGGGTATCCCAAAAATATTCCAGGAGTACTTCTGGGTGCAAATTTATCTCCATCTCTCTTGTGTACATAACATCTGCAACCGAAAACACGTATGTGAGTCCTTGTAGGAGCCGTCCCATAAAGCTTCTCGTACGGTGTAACCCCCCTAGCAAAGAAGAGGGTGTGCGATTGATCAAATATGCCGCAGTTTGTATACAATCTCCCCAAAATTCAATAGGAAGCCCTGCCTGAAATCTTAGAGCTCGACCCACGTTCAGAACATGACGATGTTTACGCTCTACTCTTCCATTCTGCTGCGGTGTAGACACACAAGATGTCTCACGAATAATTCCTTGTTCCAGAAAATATTCATTCAAGCATTTGAATTCTGTGCCATTGTCACTACGAACACACTTTATTTTCTTCCCAAACTGACGTTCAACCATGGCACAAAATTGTTTAAAAACACTTCCTACTGTCCGCTTAGAATCAAGCAAATGTACCCACACGCCTCGAGAAAAGTCATCCACAATAGTTAAAAACATGGTAGAACCATTCAAACTCGGCGTCCGATAAGGACCCCATAAATCACAATGCACCATATAAAATGTATCCAAAGATTGATGAAAACTGATGGGAAAACTATCACGTGTTTGTTTAGCACGTAAACAGACATCACAATGACTATGACCACTTTTATTTGGACCAACTCCGGGAACTAAAGACAAAACATGCGAAGAGGGATGTCCTAGACGCTTGTGCCAGAGATCAAAGGTATTCACCTTCTTAGCACTGCACGCCATGCTTTTTTCATCCTTCTTCAAATAGTACAATCCTCCTTCATGTCTCCCTACACCAATCGCAGTCCTCAAATTTTTGTCCTGTAATATGCACGCATCATTGGTGAACGTTGCCTCACAATTCAAATCTCTCGTCAGCTGTGAGACAGAGATCAAATGGCACTTCAAATTTGGAACAAACAACACACTCTGTAAAGTTAAATTCCTTGTCAAATCAACTTTTCCAGATTGAATAGACACTACCCGTTTTCCATCGGGTAATCCAATTTCACATGGAGTCACACCCACCACATCATACAATAACGAAAGATCACCCGTCATATGATTTGATGCTCCCGTATCAATAATCCAGCGTGGTGACACAGAAATACCTGTAAGTTTCTGATTAATGTCTGTAGGGGACAGCGCAAGGGCGTGACGAACAGCGTTCCACTGTTCCATAGTCAGATCCTCGAAATTGGGCAACGGCGAATATCCCTTTGTCTCTTCTTCCTCATTCTTGTTGAGAGTAATCTTCATGGATGCCTCTTCAGACGACATACCAGAGGACACGGGCTAATAATAGATCGAACAACTGCAGCAATTGAAGAAACTGCTGTCGGGACGGTCGACTCCTTCGACCGTTCCTCTCCGACGGTCGACCGTTCTGGTCTTTCGGCAACAACACCAAGTGACGATCGCTGGACGCGATGTCGGGCGATCGTCCACAGTAGCCGCGGAAATCCTCTAGGGTTTTGGCTCTGATACCATGAAAGAATTGTTTAGGAGGAAATTTTCTGTATTGCTTTCTTGTCTTTACAATTTACAATGAGAACCTATATATAGGATCTCACAAGTTGAGATTCCTAATCAGTAAAGGAAAAGGAAAAGGAAAGAATCCCTATACAAGGAAAACTACCAAAATAATATATACACAAATATCTCCAAATATTCTACCAAATATTCTCTTTCCTTTAACAGTTTCAAACGGGTTTGGGAAAGGAGTGCGAGAGGAGAGAGAAAACTTAATTGAAGAGAGAAAGAAGTGTGAATTTACAATTTTATCCATGTTCTTAAAAGAAATGTTAACAAAAGACCATTCGTAGAAACGAATATAATAATTGAGGACTAAATTAGTAATATTTGACGGAACTAAATAAATAAAACAAGACCTATAACTGGAGACTTTATGTTGAACTTTGCCCTTTTTTTTTTCTTCATCAAACTAGGCCCCGCATGACGTCCGAGTGTATCGGGTTGGATTGTTGGAATTGGCCAATTGGGAAACAACTTCATCCTCCCCTAATTTGTTCTTCAATTTCATTCAGTTTCTCATTTTTTTTCGATCGAATGGCGGCTGGTGCATCGAATGATGATACGATAAGCCAACTCCCACACGATTTGAAAGACAGAATTTTGGAGTGTCTGGACAGTCGAGAAGCCGCCAGAACTACTCTCCTCTCAACCCAGTGGAAGGACGTTTGGTTGCGCCATGGCCGCCTCGTCTTCGATTGGGACTTCAAGAAAACCCAAGCGGGCAGAAAGCGAACTCGCGAGGACAATAAACGGGAGGATTTTGTGAAAATGGTAACTGAGATTCTCTTATCCCGTCAAGAAATTTAAACTAGTAATTCCGAAATCTGGCCCTAAGTTGCTGCAGTCCGATTTAGAAGTTTGGTGTCGTCATCTGTCAAGAAATGGGATCGAGGAACTTCACCTTGCCTGCTCAACAGTTGATCAAGAAGGAGGAAAGCTGAGGTATAAATTGCCAATTTGTATATTCTCCTGCCATACAATAAAGCAAATGAGACTTGATGGTTTCAGTATTGTTTTTCCGGCTAATGCTCGACTTGGTAGCATATTTTCTTGCCTTACCTCTTTACACATGAGGGATTGTGTGGTTTGTATGCATCATCCTACTGGAACTGTCCCTACAATTCCGAATCTTGAGGAGCTCGTTTTCTGTCCCCGTGGTGATATAAAAGATTTTGTGGTTAGTGCTCCAAAACTTAAAACCCTGTGTGTGATGTATTCACCCAGTCAGACAGATTGGGAATGGTTTGACCCTCATTTCAGAACGATTAAGCTTCTTATCCTTTCTCCAGAAACACTTTTGGTGAGTTTCTCTTTGCCCAGAAAGACTTCCATTCATATTGATTTGGTTATACATATATAAAACATCTCGTTTTTCTCTTTGAAGTGTACACATGCAGGTGTAGTAGATGTATGTTCCATCCCAATTGCATCAAATCTCTTAGGACTGTGTCTGTTTAGATTCAGTTTTGCTGTGGATGGTGCCTTAACTACTTATATTCAACTTCTTAAAAGATTCCCAAATTTGCTTGCATTGAGAATCGTGTCAGGAGATAAGGTTGTAATATTGACGCCGAATTAAATCAAGGCGTAGGGCTAGAACGAGAAGAACAACGAAAGAAAGGGAATGATTGAAACGCTAGGGGAAGAGTTCCGCTCTAGGTGTATGAAATATTCTCAAATAATGATAGTCTGAATGAAATATGCCCACAAGCCGGGCTATAAATAGATGAAAAACGAAGGGAGTGAAACCCTAAAAGATGGAAGACAAAACGGGCCTAAGAATAAAAAAAATGGGCTAACTAAAAGATAGGCCGAAGGCCCAAAGACACAAAAATTGAAAAATGATGGCCTTAACAAGGAGTTCACGTCAGTCTGGATCCTCTCCTGCATCATTCTCCCCGGGTTGGAAAGAACTCGACCTCGAGTTCACAACATCTTCCTTAGAATCCAAAAAACAAGGAGTTAGGTGCTTCACATTGAAAACATCAGAAGTTTTCAAGTGACTGGGAAGCCGCAATCGGTAAGCATTAGCATTGATCTTCTGAACTATCTCGCAGGGTCCAATTTTCCGATCCTTGAGTTTATCATACTCGCCAACAGGGAATCGATCTTTGGTCAACACAGCCCAAACAAAGTCTCCAACATCAAACACAACTTGACGTCGACGTTTGTCCACTCGTGCCTTGTAATTGTTGTTGCTTTCTTCAATCTTACGTCTCACCTGATCATGTATGCTCCTCAGGTTCTCTGTCATCTCTTCGGCTCTAGGATGATTGCGACCCACTCGTGGAATTGGGGCCAAGTCCAGCACCCCTGATGGGTTCTGACCCAAGACAATCTAAAATGGGCTTAATCCAGTGGTCCTGTTTATGGATCTGTTATAGGCAAATTCCGCTTGCGGAAGCACCAAATCCCATTGTTTTGGATTAGAACCTGCCAAACAACGTAGAAGATTTCCCAAGCTACGGTTCACCACCTCAGTCTGGCCATGAGTCTGAGGATGATATGCACTGCTAAAGTTCAGATGGGTGCCGAGCTTCTCCCATAAACTCTTCCAGAACTGGCTCATGAATTTTGTATCACGATCTGAGGTGATGGAGCGAGGAACGCCATGCAACCTCACAATCTCCCTGAAATATAGGTGAGCAATCCGCACAGCATCCATGGTTTTCCTGCAGGGAATGAAGTGTGCCATCTTGGAAAACCTGTCAACAACAACAAAGATGGAGTCTGCCGCCCTTTGGGTGCGGGGTAAGCCAAGTACAAAATCCATGCTAACATCAAGCCAAGGAGCTTCTGGAACAGGCAATGGGGTATAAAGGCCTGCATTTGTGAGAGCTCCCTTAGATCGCTGGCACACATAGCAACGATCCACAAAATGGGTCACGTCACTTCTCAACTTTGGCCAGTAAAAATCAGCAGACACAAGAGCGAGAGTCTTGTCTCGACCAAAATGTCCTTCGTTGTGGAGTTCACTGATAATCTATTGTCGTAAGGAACAATCTGGGACGCACACCTGCCGACCTCGGAAAAGATAGCCATCGTGCACCAAAAAATCATGGCGGTGTCCTGAAGTCACCTCCAAGAAGATCGTCCCGAATGAAGGATCAGCTTCATACATGTCCGCAAACACTTCAAATCCCGTCACACTACTGCTCATGGTGGAGAGAAGATTATTGCGTCGACTCAAGGCATCAGCGACGCGGTTGACACTACCTTATTGGTGTTTGAGAACAAAGGTGAACTCCTGTAAGTACGCCACCCACTTGGCATGACGCCTATTGAGTGTGTGCTGCCCATTAATATACTTCAAAGCCTCGTGATCAGTGAAAAGAATGAACTCCTTTTGGATTAAATAATGACGCCAATGTTTGAGTGACTGAACAATGGCGTAGAACTCGAGGTCATAAGTCAAGTAGTTCTTCTGGGAACCAGAAAGTTTTTCACTGAAGAAGGCAACTGGACGTCCGGCCTGACTAAGCACACCTCCAATGCCAACACCAGACGCATCAATGACCTCAAAAACTTTGTCAAAATCAGGGAGGGCTAATACTGGAGCCTCTGTCATCTTCTGTTTCACCTTCTCAAAGCTGGACTCCGTGGCATCTGTCCACTGGAGGTCACGTCCCTTGAGACACTCAGTAATGGGCGCGATCAAAGTGCTGAAATTCCTAATGAATCTGCGATAAAAAGAGGTATGAACGTCATGCAATGTTCTGGGTCTAGGCCACTGCACAATGGCCTCAATCTTCGAGGGATCTGCATGCACACCATCAACAGAAACCACAAACCCCAGGAACTGAACGGAGGTAGTAAAGAAGAAACACTTCTTTCTATTGATGAATAAAGTCTCCGCTTTCAGCACCTCAAAACAGCACGCAAATGTTCAAAGTGGGCAGCCCAAGATGGACTATAGATAAGGATGTCATCAAAGTAAACAACAACAAACTTTCCCATAAAAGGTCTCAAGACCTGGTGCATGAACCGCATGAACGTACTAGGTGCGTTGGACAGACCAAACGGCATCACCATCCACTCATACAACCCATGCTGCGTCTTAAACGTGGTCTTCCATTCGTCGCCAGGCTTGATTCGAATATGATGGTACCCACTCTTAAGATCAATTTTGGAAAAGATCTTAGAGCCGGAAAGTTGATCTAGCATGTCATCAAGTCGGGGAATGGGAAATCTATACTTCACCGTGATGCAGTTGATGGCCCTGCTGTCCACACACATGCGCCAAGAACCATCTTTCTTCGGCACCAACAAGGTTGGAACTGCACATGGACTCATGCTCTCCCTGACATAGCCTCTTTCAAGCAACTCTACAACTTGTCGCTGCAATTCTTCTACCTCTTTGGGACTGAGACGATATGCTGGTCTGTTTGGGAGGTTAGAGCCTGGGACTAAATCAATTTGATGTTGGATGTCCCTCAATGGTGGTAAACCAGGAGGTAGCTCATCAGGCATCAAGTGTGAGAACTCATCTAGAAGTTGCTGCACCTCCACAGGTAAGTCACTGTCTTCATCACCTGCTTGGTCATCACAAGGCAGCAATGCATAAACCACCTTTTCATGCTTAACCTCCTCTAGGAACTTGGACCTAGATAGCAGATTAGTAGGGCCTTCTGTTGAGGGTGGAGGAGGGTCCTCTCGACGTGGTGCTAATATTATCCTCTTGCCTTTCATGACAAAAGAATAGGTATTCTTTCGTCCATCATGTATAACACTACGATCATACTGCCAATGTCTTCCCAAAAGAATGTGACATGCATCCATCTTCACGACATCACACCAGTGACTATCATGATACTTGTTCCCAATTGAAAAGGAAACAAGGCATCTCTTGTCAACTGTCACCTCGGAACCCTTGTGTAGCCAAGACAACTTATAGGGTTTGGGGTGGCGTTCTATCTTCAACTGCAATTTCCGGACAGCTTCGTCAGAGACAATATTGTCGCAACTACCACCATCCACGATCATCTTGCAAACTTTTCCTCCAATGGTGCAGGTTGTGTGGAAGATGTTTGTCCTCAACCAATCGTCTTTAGAATCATCCTTTGGGGCCAGAAGACTCTTGCGCACAACCAAATTCTCTCGACCATCCCCGTAAAGAACATCATCTTCTGCATAATCATCATAATCTTCAACTTCATCATCGTCAACAACGATGTTCTCCTCCACGAACAGGCTCTTCCTCTTCTGTAGAGCGGGTTTCTTGCATTCATTCGCCCTATGTCCAGGTTCACCACAACGATAGCACTTAATCGTACTACTCGAAGCTCCCTGCGTCCCTTGGACTCCCTGTGTGGTCAGTCGAGGCTCTTGGGGCCGAGCCGGGCGGTTGTTGGTCACCGGCTTCCTGTTCTGCTGCTTCTCAACTAGAAGGGCCCTTTTGTATGCCTCAGAAACAGTCCATAATGAATGGAGGTTGAGAACATCCTGCAACGACTGACGCAAGCCCGCCATATATCGGGCCACAAGCTGCTCCTCCGATTCAGACAGATCGTTGCGGGCAATCAACTGGTAAAATTCTTCGGTGTAATCATCAACGGACCTCGTTCCCTGCCTCAACGTTTGGAGTCGTTGAAATAGGGTTTGTGTGTATCCGAAGGGAAGAAAGTGTGCCCTCATCTTACCCTTCATCTTTTCCCAATCATTGATCTTTGGCTTGCCCTTCTTCTCACGAGATCGCCGCATCTGTTCCCACCATGCAGAGGCTCGTCCATGGAGTTTGATCGCCATGAGCTTCACTTTGTCACGATCAGGAACGTCCTTATACTCAAAGATCCGATCCACCTCGTTCAGCTAGTCAATGAAATCATCAGCCTGCAGGGTTCCTGAAAAACTAGGGATTTTCACCTTAAACCCTAGCCCTCCGCAATAGTCACCACGAACGCGAAAATCACGACCGCGAGGTTCGCGATGATACGGGTTCTCAAACGATGATCGGGAGCCGTGATCTGACTCCTCATGATCTTCCAAATCTCGCACCGCTAGGCGCCGTGTGAGTTCCACGATCTGCTGCCGCATAACCTCGTTCTGCCGCTGTAAATCTATTATCACCTCCACGTCGTCAAGGTGCTGCTCTCGTCGGGGGGGTTCGTTACCCATAGGTTGCCCACGGCCGCGACCTCGTGCACGCACCATTGATGTTGAAGGATGTTCTTCCTTTATTCGTCGAACTGAGCTCTGATACCAATTGACGCCGAATTAAATCAAGGCGTAGGGCTAGAACGAGAAGAACAACGAAAGAAAGGGAATGATTGAAACGCTAGGGGAAGAGTTCCGCTCTAGGTGTATGAAATATTCTCAAATAATGATAGTCTGAATGAAATATGCCCACAAGCCGAGCTATAAATAGCTGAAAAACGAAGGGAGTGAAACCCTAAAAGATGGAAGACAAAACGGGCCTAAGAATAAAAATAAATGGGCTAACTAAAAGATAGGCCGAAGGCCCAAAGACACAAAAATTGAAAAATGAAGGCCTTAACAAGGAGTTCACGTCAGTCTGGATCCTCTCTTGCATCAAATATGCAGCATTTAGTCCACGTATTTGGTGATTAATTTAATGTAACACCCATGTTTTAATGTTTTTTTAACAACTAACGTTTCCTTGGCTTTTAGTCATGTTCTACCACCCATGCTAGAGAAACTGCTCCAAGAATGTTGGAAGATCCAAGTGGCTGGTTTGATGATCAAGATCTGTGCAAGCTTGCAATAGTGTTGATAGAAACGTTCAGCGCATCAAGACAAGAAATGCTATTCATGAAAGCAATCCTTTCAAGTTCTCCTGCACTAGACAAACTTGTCATCAAAGAATCATCTAATATAGATGCCTCTGTGGCTTTCAAATTTCCAAGGGAGTTGCTCAGCTTCCGGCGCGCATCTCCAAAAGCACAAATTATCTTCGATGGACGCTGAACAGACCAATCCTAGCCTGGTTAGTTGATCTACTCGCTCACTCTTACAAATTTGATGCTACATGTATGTCACTGGTTTGTTAGTCTATTCGATAAGCCTGATTGTGCAAAATGAGCATCTTGTTTTGAGCAAGGAGGAGTTCTTTGTTTTCAATTAATTATTTTACCATCTTTTGTAAAGGAAAGACAGAGCATTTCCACTTTCCAATATTGTTTTGAGGAATTGACAAACTCGCTTGTTTCTTAGCTTGGATGAATCGACATGAACCCTAATCAGAAATCAAAGTTTGATATTCAAATGAGCTAAAAAAATGTTCTTGAAACATGAATGCGTTCTATATATGTTCTGAATCAATATCAGCTTCGGTCAAAATGTTCTAGGGGGCCTTCAGATTGAAATGTGAAATTTCTGGTAAAGAAAACAAGTGTGGAAGAAAAGGACTAAAGAATGAGAACATTAGCCAAGCTTTCTAACCTTTTTCAAGTCATTCTTTTCCTTTAGCTTCCATTGTACTCTTTCATTTCTTTAATGTGTTCTTTGGACCTAATAAAAGTGATTCCATTAGTCATCTGGAATATATAAATATCCGCATTATGCACTACAGGTAGCACTAACGGTGGTGATACGAGGTGTAACTCCTCCACCAAGACTAAGAAGGGGCGACACCGAACCAAGAGCGGTGGAACTCATGGCGACACTTTAACTACTAATAGGAACACTACTGAATAGCTACTCTTTTAGTTTCTTGATAATTTTTATTTAATTACGTGTTTTCATTCGTAATTCGATATACAAGATAATTATGTCATCTCTTTTTTTGTGTAGAATCTTTGATGTAGTATTTAAATTTATAAGCTTCATTTTATATTTTAATGATAATTTTTAAATAAAATGATTTTAATAAGTATGGGGTTTTGCATGATAATTATGGAGTACATGTGAGAGACTCCTAATATAACTAGAAATAAAGAATAGAAACTAACTAAAATAAAATATCTACCATAAATAGGAATATGAAGCTGACTAATGATCAATCACTAGTAGAAGTAATAATAATAATATTATTATTATTATCTAATATCCCCTCAAGATGAACTCTGCCTGAAGCTAGGGGTGGGCACGGATCGGGACGGTTCGGTTTTAGGTTGTCCCACGTCTTGTCCTGTTATATATAAACGGTCCGGAACGGTTCGGATTACAATCTCATCCCGGTTTGTCCCATAAAATTTGGGATCGGAATAAAACGGGACGGATTCGGGTCGTCCTACTTTGTCCTAATCGCAAATATAAAAAGGGGAAGAGGATGAAATTTCATTCAAAAAAAAAGAAACATCTAGCCTTCCAACAAAAAACAATGAGTGAAACGGGTCCAAATAAATTTCAAGCTCATGAAATTAATTTAATTAAATAACTAATTAATTAAAGAATGAGTGTATTTGGATTTTGGACTAGAATTAGTATTATATATTAGTAGAGTATATGAAACGGGACAAACGGGACGGATCGGTATAAATTTAAGCTGTCCCGTTCATGTCTCATTTGATATTGGGACGGAACGGGTTCGGGACCAGAAAAATGTGTCCCAATATAGGGAAAATCTCAATATGCACCCTAAAAAGTTAACAAAAAAGTAATATGCACCCTCACTTTTCTCAAATTTCATAGCGCACCCTCAGAAATTATAATAGCTTCCATTTAACCTTCCATCATCCCATTTTAACCATTGACGTTAACTGCTATAGTAATATTAGTGCCTTTTTAGCCTCTTCTAACATACTATTACATACGAAATGGAGTAAAGCATATGTTATTGAGTCTATTCCCAAACAGTCTCTGTATGTAAGGCCCTATTGGCACCCACCATCAGCCTCCATCTCAGCCAACCTCTGCAAATGCCATAAACTCCGGCATCCATAAGCTGCTTCTGGAAATCCTTACTGCCTCCAGCCACGACCCTGCACTGAGAACTTTTTGGACACCTGTCGGGCTTAGCGGACTGCATCAACTTCACAAGCCCATTTCAAATTCGCTCTTGTTCGTTTCACCGATGGGTAATAACCGCCGGAAGAATTTGACAGGTCCGGAACGGAGCTATTTATAGGAATGTCAAAACATACAACTGAGAGAGCTATTTATAGGAATGTCTAGTTGGTTAGAGTTGCAACTGCTGTAACAAACCTGCTAACAGCCTCTAACTAACTTCCCTTAAGCTAATCTCCCTATAACAGGTAACTGACATTCTCATGCTCCGTTCCGGGCCTGTCAAGACATTTAAGCTTGTGATTTCAAAACCTGGTCCGCACCCGCTGCAGTTTGATTTAGAACTTTGGTGTCGTTATCTGTCAAGAAATGGCATTGAGGATCTTCACCTCGCCAGCCCGACTGCTGATGACAATGTAGAAGAGCCTCGGTATAAACTCCCGTTTTGTATATTCTCTTGCCCAACAATAAAGCGGTTGAAACTTGAAGGTTTCAATTTTGATTGCCCGGCCAATGCTCAACTCAGTAGTGTATTTTCTGGCCTTACCTCTTTAGAATTGACGGACTGCGTGGTCTCTATGCATCATGCCAATGGAATTGTTGCCCCTTATGTTCCTAATCTCGAGAAGCTGGTTTTCCTTCGCCGTGATGGGTGGGAAGATTTTTTTATGAGTGTTCAACCATTTAGTATCCTCCTTTTGAGGGTTGAATCCACTCAGACTGGCTCAAAATGGGTTGAGTCTCATTTTCAAACCATTAAGACTCTTCACTTGTATGCAAAATATCTTTTGGTGGTGAGATTCTTTTCTTCCATGAAACGTCGATTCATGTTGTGATTAGAGACAAATCGGACAGTAAACATCATTTCGGTTGAATGAAATGTCTCATTTTTCTCTCTTTCAAGCATACATATCCAGGTGTAGCCGTTCATTCCTTCTCAACTGCAATGAATCTCCAAGTGCTCTATCTGTATGAATTCAGTTTTTCGGAGGAGGGTGCTTTAACTACTTTTATTCAACTCCTTAAAAAATGCCCAACTCTGCGCCTACTGAAATTCTTGTCGAGAGATAAGGTTGTAATATGCATCATTTAATTGATGTATATGGTGATTAATGTAACACCCATGTTTTAACTTTTTCTTCTACTAATATTTCTTTGTTTTATAGACACGTTTTGCGTATGCCAGAGAAGCTTCTCCAAGAATGTTGGAAG
The DNA here is from genome assembly GCA_003260385.1 of Cuscuta australis. Lineage (NCBI taxonomy): Eukaryota > Viridiplantae > Streptophyta > Magnoliopsida > Solanales > Convolvulaceae > Cuscuta > Cuscuta australis. The sequence goes on along the minus strand of NQVE01000215.1, from coordinate 3,473,637 downwards.
ATTCAAGTGGTCGGTTGAATGGTCAGGATTTGTGCAAGCTTCAAACTGTGGAGATAGGACCTTTCAGGGGATCAAGACAGGAAATGTTCTTTGTGAAAGCGATCATTTCGAATTCCCCCGCACTTGAGAAACTTGTGATTATGGAAGCAAATGACATTGGTGCCCTTGCGGCTTTCAAATTTCCAAGGGAGTTGCTCTGTGTCCCTCGCGCATCTACAAAAGCAAAAATTGTCTTCAAGGACACCAAGCCTACCGTTACCAGCCTGGTTCGTTGATTTACTCCCTAACTCTTACAAATGCGCCGCTCCATTCTAGCCGTTACTGCTTTCTTATTAAAAACTGAGTACAAAATAAATGGGTTGAAAAGTGAGGGGTTTCGGACGGAAAAAAAGAAGGAAAACGTAATAGTGTCTATATCATATGCTTCTGTTTATAATTACCTTGAGAAATAGGTATTAAGGGGCTGTTCTCTAAGACTTCATTTTCACTAGAGTTGAAAACTGTATGTTGGAGCTTTAGATCCTCGTGGACAGCTAATGTAGCACTACCAGACTGGTTGGTTGATTTGCTCCCTGACCTATTACAACTTTTGCAGCTTCATATCAGTCACTGGTTTATTATTCGATGATGAGCTTGAAATTGGCACAATGTGCAAACCAAATGTCTGTTTTTAGCAATGATTCCCAATGAGCTTTTTTTTCTTTGCTTTCATTTAATCATCTTTCACTCTTCTATTTACAGATTAAAAGCAGAGTATTTCCCCACTTGTTTTGTGTAATTTGACAAAACCACAATTTGTTGCTCTGCAAGGAATTGAAAACCAAAGTATTTTTATGAATAATTCGTTGAGCCCACAAAAACAGCAGTACGCTCTTTCAAGACTCAAATTACAGTTCAACACCAAAGAATAGTCAAAGTCTCCTTTAAGAAAAACTAATGGAAGAAGCCCTAAGAAAAATGAATAATGTAATTGATTGGTCAGTGGTCACACTCCCTTAATGTTCTAACGCAACTAACCCAATTATTGGCTCTCTTAAAGTCATAATTCAACAAACAAGGGTTGACTTGACTCCAAACAAGAGTTGACTTGGCTTCATAATTTTCCTGAAATTCTACATATCTCACACATAAATACATAGATCATCATCATCTTAAAAAAAGCTCAAGACAGATGATGGATTCATCCAGTAATGAAAGCATCACCATATCCATTCTTCACAGTGATCAACCACACCAAAAGCCCTTTCCACCAAATAACCCAAAAACCAAAAAACTCAACACCCTAATCTTCCTTGCTCTTGTTGTTCTAGTGACCACCCTCTTCATAGCAGCTGGCACCATCATCACGTCTCCCTCGTCCCTCAAGCGCAACGACACTCCCCGCCTCTCCGCCTCCGCTCGATATTACTATTGCAACCTAACACCTCACGACGAACTGTGCTTTGCCTCCATGTCCTCCACCGTCAACGCCACCTCCTTCCGGTCCAACCCCGCCCTAATTTTCTCAACCGCCCTCCGCGCCGCCTTCGACGAACTCAATAACACCGCCACGTCCTTAACCGAAGCTCTCGACCGCCACCTCCCGTCGTCGAACGCCAGGTATGAGCCTCCGAGCGCCAGGCTGGCGTTGTCGCGGTGCCGATCATTGGTGCACAACTCGATGAGTCGCGTTAATGAGTCGGCGGGCCTGCTCGGAGTTGACTCGTCGAGCATGGGGGGATTGACTTTTGAGGAGGCGGACGCCATTCGGGTTCGGATGAGATTCGCGGCGAGATGTGTTGGTAAGTGTTTGTTGGGATTGAAGGAGGTTGGTGGTGAGGATGATGAGAAGATGGGAGTTGAGAAAGCACACAAACATATTGTTAATGTAATGTGGTTGTTTAGAAGAAGAGAATCCATACTCCGTGATTTCTATGGTCCTCCTTTGATGATTGAGACTGATCACTACTATAATTACCCTGTTAAGTATAGGTTTTTGGTTTGTATGTATTCTTTGGGGTACTTATTCATTAGCTTTCTTTATTGTGCAATATGGAGAAGCAAATGAGCAGTATTAATTATATATATAGATAAGTTTTTCTACATTACTCGTGTCTCAATGGTTTACTCCTCATGTTTTCAAAAAAAAAAAGAGAAGAGGTTTACCCATCTTTGATTGCACTAGATTTGTCACCATGCGTTCTTCGTATACCGATCCTATAACGCTGCTTCGCGGCTGTTATTTAGGACTTGGTTTTCACTAGAGTTGAAATTTGTAGCTTGGAGTCTTAGGTTTAACGTTTAAAGTTTAAGATCTTGAAAAATGAGAGGAACGAACTAGTTGTCCAATGTCTTAAGATTAATTAATTAATTCAAAATTCTAAAGTCATAAGCATGAAGTATGGAATCTGTAGTGAAAATAAGACAAGATGATGAGAAGAAACCAAAGAATGAGAGAATATGCTTTATGAGCTTCTCCAAGTCATTTTTTCTTCGAGGAATTGACAAAACTGGCTTGTTACTTACTTGAATTATTGGCTGATGTACATGAACTCTACTCAACACAACTGATATTGGGATATTCAAATCTGAGCCAAACAAAATGTTCTTGAAACAAACATGAATGTGTTCCATGCTTTGAATCAATGTGTCTGAGTTGGTATATGCAATAAGTTTGACACCATGTGTTTCACGAATATGTACGAATTAGTCATTATTTGGGCCGCGAACATACAATCATCATGTATATATATGAAAAACATGGTAGCAAACATTCTTTATTGATGTCTCACTTTGGTCACAAAATAGTTTAACCCATTAATATATTGTTCCTCCGCCCCAAATTAAGTTGTTTATTTACTATTTTCGAGGTCAAATTTTATTCACGTTTTTTTTTCCTATTTTTGCTATCAATTTGATATAATGATGTAATCGTGTCACTTCTTGTTTCATAGAGCTCGTATATAAGTTTTGAATATGAAAGTTTTATCCTTAAATTTCATTCCAAATCTCAAATAAATTGTATTAAAAATAGAATCGAAACATGCTATTAAATTGGGACGAAGGGAATATTTTAAACCCATGTTTATGTGTGAAATAAGTTACACTCCCTCCGTCTACAATAAATCTTCTCAAATTGAATTTTTTTGTTGTCTCTAAACACTTAAAAAAAAGGAAAATTTTACTAAATAAATTTGGAAGATCTTTTCTCCACAAACAAAAATGACATTTGAGAAGATATATGACCTCTCTGAGTACATAAGGCGGTGGGGTCTTTGGCACACAAAAAAAGTGGAATAATATTCAACATGTGAAAGAATATGCTTTGTGAGTCGATCCTTTAATGTATTTTTTTTAGGACCCAAATGAATTTTTTGCTTCGGACTTTTGCTTCGGACTTTTTCGTTCCTTTAATGTATTTTTTTTAGGACCCAAATGAAAGTTAGAGTCGATCCTAAAGTCAAAATTAACTTGTGGGGTGAAATTGAAGTGGGTGGAGGTGTGTTCGGGTCAGAGCGAGGTGGGGAGTTTACCAAAAGAGTTAGGAATAGGACCGTCAATTATACCAACGGGGCACCGAAGCGTCTCCGGTTCATTCCATGACATAGGGTTTCAATGTCACAGAAACCCCACTGATAAAAGTTAATATTCCATAAATTTATAACTTGGCATCTATAAATATCCGATTTCTGCACTATGGGCTTTGCCCAATACCCATTCTACAATAGTAAAATATGCCTTCCTACCGTCGTTCCTACACAACACACTACTTGTCCGACCGAGAGGCTGCCGAGTGGCGTGAATGGGGCCGGGATATGGGTGAGTTCGGCCGCGCGGTGGGCGCGAGGGCTCGGACGATGGGTGAGAAGAGGGCTCGGAGAATGTATGGGGACGCGAACATGGTGATATGCATGGGATGATGGTTCAGTACATATCGGAACCTTATGCGTTGGTGACGATGGTACAGTACAAAGACGAAGAAGCATCCACGAACTGATTCGGGTCGTGGAAATATCCTCTCATGGCCGCGGAGGACCGGCGGAACCATCTCCTTCTCTTCTACCACAACAAGAAGAAGAAGAAGTAAGAGAAGTAATAAGAGCTAGAAGAAGAAGAAGTTCATGTACGTATACTGTATACAAATATTTTAAACCACTCAACTATAAGAAGAAAAAGGCAAAAATGTTGAAAATTAAGTCATGAACGAAATCTTTTGTCTAAAAATGTTACTCTGTATTAATATATAATTAACCGTAAGTTAAGAAGACCTTCCTTATTATTCTTTTGGTCCCTACATATAAAAAAAATAAACACTTTTTTATTAACAAAATGAAAATATTTAATTTGACAAATGAAGTAGTATTTGTTAATCTTTTTATTTCAAACAAAACATTTTTTTCAATCTCTAAGTATTTGTTCACTTTTTAGTTTTTCAATCAACATTGGTAAAGTTTGACCTCAAATTCAATAAAAGTAAAATTAAGTATTGATGCAAAAATACTTTTATTATATTTATTATAGAAAATATTTTCAAAAAATTAATTTATTTAATTAATAGATAATATATATTTAGTTTTATTATAAGTCAAAGTTGAAAATAATTTTTTTTGAATGAAAAAAGTAAAAAATAGACAATAATTACGGAGTATTTTTTTTGTTTTTTAACTCGCCTAAATTTTTATACAGTCAAAAAAATGTTAATGATTAGGATAAAGCTACTTGTACCCCAAATCATAGTTAGTAATATACGGCAAACGTATAATACGTAAATACGTACGTTCGTGTATTATACGTTAGGATTTTATAAAATACGGCTTACTATGCATATTAAACGTTCGGCATACGGATACGGATATGTACGCGTTTTAAACGTTTTCTATTTTTAAAATATGTCTTATTATATGTTTATATATATTATCAAATATACATCAAATTTACACATATTTATCGATAGATAGTCATCAATTTATATTAGGGTAAATAAAGAAAATACAAAAATATTTTAAATGAAATATTTACAATAGACTTTTTCAAATTAGAATCTCTATTTGAAAAAAATATGTATTTGAAAAATATATATACTCCCGTCATTTGAAAAAAAATATCCTTATTTGACTTTCACGTACGTAGTTTAAAAAAATATTAAAAATAAAAACTTTATAGTTTGAATATATTTACAAAAAAACAAATAAGAATTCTGAGTTACTCTTCCTTTCTAAAAGAAAATGAATTTTTGAGACATACAAAAAGAAAAAGTGAAGTTTTTTTTTGAACGTGACAAAAAAGTGTAAAATTCTTTGTAGAATCTAGATAGTATATATTTTTTCAAATTGATTGAGTGTTGTATCATAACTCATATGAAGTATTACTCGTATTTTGTTTAAATATTTTTTGGAAAAATTTAATATTTGTTGTTGTACAAAAAATTTTATAATGAAATATTCAATTCATACGTACTATACGTAATTATACGTATAATATCAAATACACGTGTATTTTAAAGTATTTTTGAAAATCATACGGATACGTAAGTATAATACGCGTATTATACGTACGTAAGTATAATACGTGTATTATACGCGTATTAACTAACTAGGCCCCAAATTTTTGTATCCCATTTGTACACCGCAGGTTTGCACCGACATTTTGTGTCAATGTAAAACTAATTTTTAATAACGCACCAACACTTTGTGTCCGTGTACATTTTTGTTAACGCACCAAAACTTGTGTCGGTGTAAACCATCAAAATGTTTGTATATAACTGCGATGTACAAATGAGGTACAAATTTGATTTTGGTGTAAGTGTAGCATGGTCCTAATGATTATCCTTAGGGGCGCCAGGTCACGAAGTCGTATAGAGATAACGAGGAATCTTTGGAATGTACGGAGGAGTATCATCTTTGGAAATGTACCCTCTCTTATTTTTATATTTTTAAATTTCAATGCTTTAAAAAAATTGTATTTTTACACCTGATTTTCATTACAACTCTAATCCCGACCATCTATTTTGCGCCCAATTAGAAAGCGGCCGTCTTTTCTTCACCGGCGATTTCCCATCGTCTCTGTAAGAATTCAATCAAAATCTTCGGTTTCTTCTTCGGCTGAATAATCCGGATCGAAGGCGCCGTGTGAGTTTATCTTCTGATTTCTATCTTTTTCATGATTCAGGTTGATTTGAGCTCGAACCCGATCGTCTCTGGGAATACCGTTTATTTATAAAGATTCAAACTTATATATCGTGAGCCCAATTCCGTATTTGCCTCTCTATTTCGCACACTGATCTTCTTGTGTCGATTCTTTGACATGTTCGCGTTTGATGATTTCAGTTTATCCGATTTTAGGATTTTCTGATGCGTTGTTATTTAAAGCTTGCGCTTAGGGTTTTGATTGGTTTGTGTCTGAATTCAAACATTTCTCCTTAAAATTGAAGGATGAATCTGGATCTGGAATGCGTTGTATTTCATCTTTGAAATTTACTGCTACTACGTATGATTTTTTCTGGTAGAATTGCGGAATTTCGACATGACTCTAGTTAAGGGAGATTATGTATTGTTTGTGTTACACACATGTAGCCCTGAGATCAATCTTTTTAAATCTAAAGATATTGAAGCTTTATTACTTGTATTAATGATGCGTATATTGAAGGCGTGTTCTTTGTATCTTTGATGGACTTGGTGCGCTCTTGTATAGTTGTATGTCTAACGATCACTGACTAATAGATCTAAATGAACATTTGCAGTTAAGACTGAATGATCTAATGGAGTCCAAAGGGGGAAAGAAGTCTAGTAGTAGTAATAATAGTAGTACATCCATATTCTACGATGCTCCCCTTGGCTATAGCATTGAAGACGTCCGACCAAACGGTGGAGTCAAGAGGTTCAGATCTGCTGCGTACTCAAACGTAAGTTCACGACGACCCTCCTTGTTGAACGACACTTTTGTTTTCGTTTTACATATGGATAACTATTTAGATAATATTCACATCTATTTATTTTTGTTTAATTCTTTTGTGCAGTGCGCTCGCAGGCCATCCTGATATTTATTGACTGGTGCTTGGCTCACGTTTTTTTGACGTGGTGCAACTTAAACTACTTGCTGTTCTGTTTTCTTTAAAAAGTTAATACAAAAACCCGCCTTTCCTTTCACCTTTACGCTTATATATTTTTCTCCCATTTTGGTTTTCATTGAAACTGTTTCTGGCTTCAAAAACTGCATTCTTTTGGAAATGGCCATGTCGGTCTCTGCAATTGGTTTCGAAGGGTATGAGAAGAGGCTTGAAATTTCTTTCTTCTCACCCAGCATCTTTGCCGATGCTGAAGGGAAAGGCCTTCGATCCCTTTCCAGAACCCAGTTAGACGAGTTCTTGGGACCTGCCGAGTGCACAATAGTTTCTTCGCTGTCGAATGAGTTTGTGGACTCTTACGTCCTCTCTGAATCAAGCCTCTTCATCTATCCCCACAAAATAGTCATCAAAACATGTGGAACCACCAAACTGCTCCTATCAATCCCTCCCATCTTGAAGTTGTCCGGGTCACTCTCTCTTGAAGTACAATCCGTGAGGTACACCCGCGGGAGCTTCATCTTCCCAGAGGCTCAGCCATCTCCTCACCGTTTCTTCTCAGAAGAAGTTGCCATTCTAAATGGCTTTTTCGGAAATCTCAGCTCAGGAAGTGAGGCTTATATCTTGGGAAGTTCTAACAAACCACAGAAATGGCACGTGTACTTCGCTTCAGCTTCTTCTACTACTGTCCAGTCCCAGAAGAATGCTGCTTACACACTGGAAATGTGTATGACTGGTTTGGAGAAGAAAAAGGCTTCTGTGTTTTACAAACATGATTCCAGCTCAGCAGCGATCATGACCGTTGAATCTGGAATCAGGAAGATACTTCCACGCTCCGAAATTTGCGCTTTTGAGTTTGACCCTTGTGGTTACTCAATGAATTCTATTGAAGGAACAGCCCACTCCACCATCCACGTCACTCCAGAAGACGGATTTAGCTATGCTAGCTTTGAAGCTTCTGGGTATGACCTCAGAGCTATGAATCTTGGGGCATTGATCAAGAGGGTGTTGGCGTGTTTCATGCCGAGAGTGTTTTCCATTGCTGTCCATGCTGACGTGGCAACAAAGGCGCTGGAATCTGTTTGCTCGGTGGACTTGAACGGATACTTTCTTGGCGAGAGGTGCAAGGCCGAGTTTGGGAGTGGTGGATCCATTGTTTACCAGAAGTTTGTGAGGAATTATGCTTACCGTTCGACCAGGCCTGTTCTGAAAGGCTGCTCTTTGTGAAGAAGCTAGGAAGAAGAAGAGTGGTACTTTGCGTTGTTTTCGCGGTACTCTCCTTTTGTTATCTCTGTTCTGTCTATATTACTGTCAGTATATTTCGATGGTTTGTTGTTTGTTCGCACATAACCTACTTTTTAAGGGGTTGTCCTGAATAATGGGGGCTGGATATTCCCTACATATGTTGTACTCTACTGTACTGTAATATATTACATAAAAAATGATGTTTTGTATTACTATTATTGTTGTTGTTGTTGTTTAAGGTGTTCAGTACTATTACTACTATGTCTCAAACCATTGGATGTTTGCCCGAGAACTGGGGCAAAGCGAATTTTTTAAACAAAACTTGTTTAAAAAAAGATTGAAATTTTTTCAACATTTCTATTTTTATGAGGCTTTTTTTATACATCACTTTTATGAGAGTAATTCTTTTTTACACTTGAGGAATGTAAAAATTAAAATGGGAGAGACAATGTGTGGGGTAAGACTTAAGAGAAGGAATGGCTGGTAGATGGGATGCTTTTACTGCATGCTTTGTGTTCACATACAATTCTCTCTATAAATGGGCAAAATCCAAAAGAATTCATCACTGTGACATTTCTTTTGATGCTGGGTTGTGTAGCAGTGACGTCCACGAAAGCCTACATGGGTTGCAAAATTGTGGACTGTGTTTTTTTCCACCATATTTTTAATTTTTTATTAAAAAAAATAGGGGTACACTAATATTTATGCACTAATTGTATATCACATTTGTGCAGTCACAATCAATTGTTGTGTGTGTGTCTCCAAAAAACATGGTGTACAATTGATGTACAAATGTTGATACACCCCTAGCGAAATTCTGTTTTTATAAAAAAGAAATTATCCTAAATAGGAGTAAAACATAGAGAAAGTATCAAAATAGGACATCCATCTTTTTATTCCTCAAATAGGAGTTCCTAGTGTGGTAATGTGGCATTGTACATGTGTGCATTTTACTATATTTTTCGGTAATGTACATCGTCATGATTGGTAATATAAATGCATTTCAACTTCTATTTGGGGAAAAAAAATATGGAACACCTATTTTAATATATTTTTAATATTTTACTCATACTTTAGTCTTTTTTCCTTTATAAAAAGTTTGAGAAACTAGAATTTTGTACTCCCTTCGTCCTAAAACGTTCTTCTCACTTTTCCTTTTTCCCCGTCCTAAAACTATCTTCCCACCACACTAACTCCACATTTACGCCACAACCTTATCTCTACTCCTGGACTCTTCGCCTCATCTCTCTAAACTTAGATCTAGATCTTCGTTGTTTGTCTCTCCATCTCGCCGTTTTTGCATCTCTCCTCTTCGCCAGCTCTGTGTCTCTCCTCCTCGCCCCTCTCCATCTCACCCTCTATTCGTGTCTGTGTAAATTTCTTCTCCCACAAAACCCTAGATCTAATCTTCATCTCCAACCTTGATATGGATTCTCAGATTTCTGAGATTCAGTTACTAGTTGAATATCAAATCTCTGAGTATTATCAAGGGATGAAGCCCGAAGATGAGAGGTTTGAGAACAGAGAGAGAGAATATCGATTCATTACACAGTGAGGACAGAGAGAGTGAGTCCTCTGAGACCAGCTCTGAAGTTGGCATAGTCATTGCTGACAGCGAATACGAGAAAAGTGAGATGGAGGATGAGCAGATGCGAAGCTTTGGGAGCAAATTGGATGAAGAGCAGCCAGGTCTTGAGATGGGCAGCCACTCCAGTCTCCCGGAAGAAGGGGTTGGCGTGGCTCAAGCAATTCCAGGCTTGCTTTCTCATCGGGAGTGGAAAGTGAAGTTACTCTTTCTTTATTCTTTGCATTTTAATGGGTAGTTGCACACACTTATACTACATACACAACGATGATGAATATGTGATTAACTTGTCTAGGTCAAGTAGTTCATTAAGGTACATAATGTGAGTGGTAGTAAAAGAAAACCCACTGGAGTACATTTCGAGTGGTTGCCTTGATGTTGAAAAAAAAAGTCAAGGTCTTACTAACCTACTCTTCATTACTTACATATTGCATATACAAAATTCAAAAGCCAAAAACATGTACCCAGGCATTCACAAAAATTAAACCTTGGTGTTATGAAACACACTCAGTTCATTTCTAAAGATGAGAACTCTTCTCCATCTTCACTCATGAACTGAGGCAATACTTGCTCTTCATTTTGCACAGATCTATTGGTCAGCACCCTTACTGTCTTCTCCAATAGTGTTTAGGGTACATTTAGAGTCACTGGCAGTGTTCCTTCTCTAGCTAATCTGTCCTTTGCCATATGTGGTAGCTTGCACTTGTTTCCTCCATCATTATTCATTACTTCCTGCATCACATGTTGGTAGCTCAACCATACTTTGTTCAATGTTTGTGGAGTAAGTGCTGCATATGCACCCTTAACTGTCTCAACTAGCTCTGCCACATTTTTAGGAACAGTTTTCTCTTTCAGTGATTGGATGACTCTAAAAAACTCAAGTCTAGAATGTTGAGGTCTGTGGAGTTAGAGGGTTGGTTAGTTAGGATGATGTTGAAGCCATTCACACTTGCTGCTGCCATAAACTCTGGATCTGTGGCAGAAATGTGTGGCTTTGCATTATCTTGCTGGGATCCAAGAAAGAAGGCCACTTCTCCCTAATTGCAGGGATAACTTGGTTCACCAGCATATCTTTAGTCACTTCTTTGGTGACACTCAGAAGTTGTTTCACTTCTAATACCCCTGCCTCCCTGTTTTTACTCTTTCTTTTAGCAGCCAGAGTTTCAACAAAAGGAAATATTCCAATTTTTCCATCCCATAAAATCTCTCCATTCTGTGATATGAATGGTTTACCAACAACACATAAGAACATGACCTTAGTAATGAAGTGCTTAGACTTGCATGTTCTGTATGGATCCATTTCAACATTGGTAAGATAATACTTTTGTGATGTTTTAGACATGAAAAACCACTTCTCATCCATGTGCAGAACATTATGAAATGTTTTAAATCTGGGATTACATGAGATGCTTGTGGGTTCTAATTGATTCAAACAGAACTACAATCTATTCAATATGTTTTCATCTGTTAAAAAGGGTTTAATTGCATTTGAATGACTTCTTAGCAAACCTCTTTTAATACAAAGATGAATAGTTGATTTAGACATACCGAGGGCTGCTGCCAGTGCTCTAATGGTTGTCCTTTGGGCAAGAGGAGTGTTTCCAATGGACTCAATGTCTATAGAAACTCTTTTTCTGCCTGTATTCACTGGAATTCTGCTTTTCACATCAATGGCAACTCCCTATATTAGTTGTTTTCTAGCTCTGCTCCATATGTCACCTACTGTCCTTCTTGAAACATTAAAATCTGCAGCAACTTTGCTGACAATCCCTTTCTGAGCTGTGTACTGCCCTGAGGTTTTCTTTTTTGAATATGGTAGAATGACTTCAATAATTCTTTGTCTTTGTGCTTTGGAAAGTCTTTTTGTATTTTTCTTATGTTCACTTTACAGATTCTCATGACGGCTTGGGTTGAAAGAGGGAGTAGGGGAAACAATGAAAGCAGAATGGTGAGAGAGAGGAGCAGGAGAATCTGCCACAGGAGGGGGCATAACTGATGAGAAGAGAGGAGAAGCAGGAAGATTATTAGGGTTACTAAAAGTATAAAGGTTTGCTTTTTATAAAGTGTAGTAATGTTCTTGTTTTTCTTTTTGTGTTGGAGGAAAACTTCTAAAGGTTTCCATCCAAACTGAATTTTGGAGGAACTGTAATGGTACTGCTCCTGATTTTCGTCCAGGTTAAAAGGAGGAATTGAAATGGTTGCTTTTCTGATTTTTGCCTTACAAGGGGGTTGTCCTTGTTTATGTTTAATTGTACTTGTACTTGAGAATAAATGGAATGTTTTGTGTGCTTTTCTCCCTAATTGCCTTTATTTTTTTTGAATTCTAATTTTTTTGTTAGAAGGGTAAAATGGGAAGTCAAAGCCTAATTATACAACTCCTTAAAAATGAGAAAAAATCAAACCGGGAAGAAGGTTTTAGGACGGAGGGAGTAGTTTTTAGTTTTTTCAAGACCAAAAAGAGGTTCCAAAAGTCTGTATACCACACATCTCTAAGGACTAGTTGTTTAGTCAACCATTTTTATTTAAAAAAAAAAGGTTCCAAAAGTATTCTTATTTGTAACCAAAATTGAGATATAATATTTTCTTGTAATAAAATAGTTCTTCCTTTGGCCTCTTTTGAATGATCTACATTTAATTTTGCATGTCCTACAATTCAGATAGTTATAAAGTTTCTTCATGATAGAGTATATTCTTGTGAACATTTCCATTCCCTTCTATTTCAAGTCTCACATTCATTTCAACTACCTTTAAGTAAGATACAACATATATCAAACCCCCAAACAATAACAATTTAAACAAAATAAGTAATAGTCTGTTTAATTGGGAACATGAATTTAGATCTGAAGTTCATATTTGGCCTAAATACCATGTTTGGCAATTCAAAAAAATTCAAATTTGAATTTGATCCAAATTCCACCTATTTACATTACACCTAATTAGAGCACCATGCCACCACTTATCATTTAGAAATCTAACCTCACCTACCACTCAAAATAGAAAACTCGATCCAATAGAAATCATTCGAAGTTGTCTCTTCCACGATCATCAATTCACCACAATATCAAATTTGATGATTTATCAATTTATCACCAATTGTCAATTACCGCAATCTCAAATTTGACGATTCATGCACACAGTTGTCTCTTCCATGGTTTCACACAATCGCCGTCCTTAATTCAAGTACCGCACCAAATGTTAAAACGATTATTTCAATATTTAGTTTTAAATAATACTAAAAATATTATTAATAGATTGGTTAGATTATGCACATTATAAATGTTATTATAATCAAACCAAAAATTAAATATATTTATTATAAATAAATAACTTAAAATAATAAAATATTATAAAAATGTATTACTTTCCTCGCTCCAGTGTATTTGTTCAATTTGACTTTTTCAAATCAAATTGAATGAACATTGAACTATAATTAAGCAAAATTTGTGATGTGTATTAGTATAAAAATGATTTTATTAGATTTTTTGAAAATTTTATATCACTCTACTAAGATGCTGAACAAACAAAGAGTATAAAAAAGTCATAGTGTAAATTCATTTCTAACCCTGAGTCCCTGACGCGCGCAATTCGACAGCGGCCGTCTTTTCTTCACCGGCGATTTCTCCCATCTTCTCTGTAATAATCCCATCAAAAACTTCGATCTCTTCTTCGATTGGATACTCCCGATCGAAGGCGCTGTGTGAGTTTAGCTTCTGATTTCTATCTTTTTCAGTATATAGGTTGATTTGAGTTCGAACCCGATCGTCTCTGGGATTACCGTTTATTTATAAGGATTCAAACTTATATATCGGGAGCACGATTCCCTCTTTGCTTCTCTATATTGCAAACTGATCTTCTTGTATTGATTCATTGACCTGTTGGCGTTTGATGGTTTTAGTTCATCCGATTTTAGGATTTTCTGATGCCTTGGTAATAGAATAGCAACTTATATTTTAAAAAAACTACAATGCATTTTCAAGTTTCCTGCTTCTCATTAGATTTTTCTGTATAACTCGGATTTTTGTTAAGATATATTTGAACTCTCATATGTTGGTGTGTTATATTTTGGCTTGTTGTTTCAGTGAAGGAGATCATGAAAGTCAAGATTCTGAGTATCCAATAAATGTCATATCGTTTTATGGCTTCTCTTTTACGGAGTATTGAATATGTTAGAATTCAAGTTTTGATTTTTCTAGCAAATGAGATTTGCTCTGCATATGATTATATACACTGTGTGGTTGATCATGACTGTTCGACTATCCACCTATATTGAGATATTATTTGTTTTTCAAGATGAATTCTCATTTTGTCTATCTTTGTCTTATATTTGGATTCGAGATTATGATAGGTAGGAGCATTTCTTTCTCTCTTTTTTGTTCTAAAAATGAAATTTGTAGACTGAAATCGTACATTGCATTCATTGACTGGGTATATGAATTGCACGTTTTAACTTAGGTCTTGAATTTACATTAGTCCCATTTGGTTGGGCTCAATGACACCGTGCCCTCCGTCCCAAAATGAAGTGCCTGGGTTGTGAATTTATATGGAGTATATTTTAAAACTACATTAGAAGATCTGCAAAAAGGTGGCATGGCTGTAAATTTGACCGAATAAGTAACAAAAAGAGGCAAACAAAGTGGATAAAGTTTGTCGTTGTGAATAGTTAATGAGAACTTCAATTTAGTTCAGACTTCAGAGGGAGTACTTCAGATGCACTTCTTATTGGAACCTTCAAAAAATGAATAGTGAAATAAAAAAATCAAGAACTATTTTCGTTGTAGCTACTTTAAAAATATCACAAGATGTCGATATGTCAATGAGGTGAGATATTTGCTCATCACGTTTCATTACAAATTAATTACTCCTTATTTTGCTATCTGTTCTTGAAAAGAGTACATTGGTTGCAATAATGTTTTCTAGTACTACGGAGTATTAGAATACATTTGATTTCTTAAGATGCATTTACTTTTCATTGCAATAATGTTTACTTCAGATTGTTGTTGTGTACATTATAGACTACTCCGTATTATTGTTGTTGCATTATATTTTTGTTGGTTCATATTTTAGAGTTGCTCTCTGTTACTTGAATGCACACATGGATTGATGGATAATTAAAATACTACTTGAGATTCCATAAGTTCATAGCATTTTATGATATAAACTCAATTGTTGTTTTTGTGAAACAAGTTTACCCTTGACCATAAATTTTGCAATGTGCTATTGGACGCTGCAAAAAGAGTATGCCCTTTATCTATCTTCACCTCTATTATGATGTATCTATTTATATTATGTTTAATCAAAGACACATAATGATAGTTTATATGGGTTTCTTGAATGTGGACCGCAGATGGCATGCTGTTGCCTCATGGACATGGGATGCACAGGATGAAACTTGTGGGATATGTAGAATGGCGTTTGATGGCTGCTGTCCTGATTGTAAAATCCCCGGGGATGATTGCCCATTAAGTAAGCCTCGGAACATCTTACTCCCACTTTATTTTGTGTTGCTCATCTATTAAAATATATACTCTGAATGCATTAGTACTTATGTTTTTTTATTATATTTGTGTTTTTGGGCGGTGACGTCTTTGGAGGGTATGACAAGTTAGTTGATTTCAATATGTTTGCAGAATATTAGTTAATACATAATCCCATTGGGGCCGGATGTGTCTAAATGTACACAACCTTACCTCAATGGCTCAATACAAAAAGAGGCTTTTTTCGATATAACATCCAGGAAAGGAAACAAGGCCTCCAAGGAGAATAAAGTAAAAAAAAAGGTTTAAAAAAAAGACTTGCTGATGAGGACTCAATGATATGGCACAACTGACATGACACAATCTTATTGGTCTTTTATTCCATCATTTTGCTTATGGGCTTTTGTTCCGGAACAATGCTTGTGATTTTCATTAGATGATACAAATTAACTATGAAAGTTCTAAAGTCAAAAGTTGCCATTGGACGAAGCCCTAGAGTCGTCAAACCCTGAAGGCCGAAGCTAATTCCAGGCATTGTGGTTGCATTGGTAGTAGTCACACTATGGTTTGCTTATTTGTGTGTTTTTGTTTGGTATTGCAGTTTGGGGAGCTTGCAACCATGCATTTCATCTCCATTGCATCTTGAAATGGGTGAATTCGCAAACTTCTCAAGCTCATTGCCCTATGTGCCGAAGGGAATGGCAATACAAAGGATGATGATGAATTGATGACAAACTTTGTTTTCTCAACACATTTTCTAACTTCTGGGTACGTCTCTGTTTTCTTTAATCGCTGTGGCAATGAGGCGACTAAGATTAGTTGGACAAACGTAGCGTGTTATCAAATTGATAGTTGTACACTTAATGCAGAAGTGAAAGACCAAATATGGAAATGATCTTCTCAAATTCAAACATTTATTGAATTGTGGAACAAAAATTGGTATTTTTTTTTCTAGTAATGTGGATTGAATTGCTTGTGCAAATGTGCTCATTGTAACCTTTCCTCCCCAAAATAAAAGTTACTATTGACAGTTTTCATGTTTAGATGTTATTCCATAAAAAATATTACCACAATTTGATTTTTTTGGTCAAACTACACAAAAATTGTGACCCCAAATTAAATGCAGTTCTAAGTAATTAAATGTTATAAAAATTTGAAATTTTAAAACTACTCCAATTTTATAAAGAAAACGATTTTTGCCTAATACTCCCTCCGTCCCAAAAAGATCTTCCTGTTTCATTTTTTGCGCATCCTATAAAACACTTCTATACACATCTAAAATGCCTAAAATTTACCACATTTCTCATTTATTGTAAGTAGAAGTTGTTTTGAAAGTTTTTTTTGCATTTGAGGCGGGATAGAAGTGTTTTATGAGACGCGCAAAAAATGAAACAGGAAGATCTTTTTGGGACGGAGGGAGTATAAATTATAACTAAATACGGAGTATATGTTTTCCAATCATAGACCAGCAGTGAAATGGGCCAAGGAAAGTACCTTAAGTACTCTCTGATCAATGCAATGCAGTTTTGGGCTTTATAAAAATAGCAGCCAAGCCCAATCTGAAATACAATCTTGAGTTTTTCCATAAAAAGGGAAGCTAAGAGACAAATGTTTGTGGTAGCTAAGTTGTAAAGTTATTCAGAAAAATCAAATCTCCCTACAAAACTTTTTCCATTTTCTGTTTCTATTCATCTCAAACTAATTTTTTTCTTTTTCATTTTGTTTTTAGAAAAAAATTTGTAATAAAATAAACTTTCTACTGCATCAGTTTTCATTACTGAATATTTTCTC
This sequence comes from Cuscuta australis, assembly GCA_003260385.1. NCBI lineage: Eukaryota > Viridiplantae > Streptophyta > Magnoliopsida > Solanales > Convolvulaceae > Cuscuta > Cuscuta australis. The sequence goes on along the minus strand of NQVE01000215.1, from coordinate 3,456,503 downwards.
AACATATTTTTTAAAATTTCCGTAAAATCAAAATGAGCAAAATGTTTGGGTGAAATGAGTTGCTTGTATGAACTATTTAGGGTTCTTAACGTAAGAAGCTACAGAAAGTTGATAAAAAAGTTATAAAAAGTTTGAGGTTTATAAAACGTTTGAGAAACTAGAATTATGCTGTTTTTAGTTTTTTCAAGACCAAAAAGAGGTTCCAAAAGTCTATATACCACACATCTCTAAGGACTAGTTGTTTAGTCAACCATTTATACTTTTAAAAAAATATTTTTCTCAAAAAAAGAAAAGAACTGTGCAAAATGTTGGTAGACTCATAAAAATGTTATGGGAGTAATTCTTTGTTGGGGCCGACGGTTTCCATGAAATTGGATGATTCGAGTATCCTATGATGCCCTGTTCGTAAAATTGACAGTTGGAACCCCTCTAACCCCCCTTTCCCCCCTATAAACCCCCCTTTCCCCCTATAAACCCACCACCCTGCTCCGCTTCGAACCCACCCTCATTCCTTCAATTGCACCACCAAAGTTTCTTTGACTTTGCCGTCAAAATTTTGACTCCAAAGTCAAAGAAACTTTGGTGGTACATTTGAAGGGGTATGGAGGTATGTTTGGAGTGGGACGAGGTGAGAAAGTTTATCGAGGAGTTAAGAGGAGTAGGAACCGTCAAATTTACGAACATGATACCGTACATTATACGGGTCATCCCATGACATTGAGATACAATGTCATGGGAATCGGGGTGTTCTTTTTTACCCTTTGGAAATGTAAAAAATAAAATGGGTGAGACAATGTGTGGAATAAGACTAGAAGAGAAGGAGTGGCTAGTAATTGGGATGCTTTTAGTACATGCTTTGTGTTCACATACAATTCTCTCCATAAATGGGCAAAAGCCAAAAGAATTCATCACTGTGACATCTCTTTTGATGCTGGGTAGTGTAGCACTGATGTCCAGGAAAGCCTATAGTGGTTGCAAAATTGTGGACTGTGGTTTTTTCCACCTTATCTTTAATTTTTTTTTATCAAATAATAGGGAGGGGTACACTAACATTTATGCACTAATTGTATACTACATTTGTTACATACACACACAAATAATAATTGTAATTGCCTATGCAGTCACAGACAATTCCTGTCTGTGTGTCTGTAAAAAAACATGATGTACAATTGTTGGTGTACCTCTAGCAAAATTCTGTTTTTATTACTTCTCTGTTCCATTCCTCCTTACTTATTACTCTATCCGTCCTAAAATGATCTTCCCAGCTAATATTCCCATTGTCAAACTGTAATCACTTTTTTACATGTTTTTGTTAGTTATTTGATAAAATAATATAGTCATGTCACCTCTTGTTTTGTGAAACTTTTGATGTAGTTCTAAAATATATATTTTTTATTTTTAAATTTTACACCTATAATTAAATTAATTGGATTGAAAATAATTTCAGTCAAGCATCGTAAACCGAATTGATAAAATCATTTTAATACGGAAAGAGTACATATTTTTATTGGTAATTTGAATGAAAAAATTACAGTCAAGTCACTTATATATTTGTAAAACTTTTGCAGTTTTAAAATGCAGAGTATATAATCCACTGTAAAAATGCACAAATTGAAACATTTGTGCAGGGGCATGCCAGACATATTTTGGATTTATATAAATATACAGAAATTTTGAATGGCCCAAATGAGATGGAATGTCTGATAGGTAACCATGCAAAGAATTCAATAGCAATCCCAATACAATTGTACTACACCACTGACTAATTTATTGCACTATTACCTCCTATCCCGGGTGAAAAATTCATACTCCGGGTATTACTCTTTAGTCGACTTAAAGTCTATATCAACCTTCTCACATATTTATTTTTTAACTAGAATTTTGACCCGTGCCACGTACGTGGACGAACAATTTTTTTGTCAATTCTGATTTTTTTTCAATGAAATATTTTGTCTAGAATAAAAAAAGATTTTAAAGACTTCAGTGTATGCACGGGGACACAAATTTTTTGTCAGTTCTGAGTATATGCAATATTTTTAAAAATTTGAAAATTTAATACAAAAATCGTGAAAACTGGTAAATAAGGAAACCTGTATATTTGAGCTTAGCAAACGAAAATGTGCCAGACAATATACAATGAAACAATTAAGAAAATTGTAGGTAATTAAGGTAAATCAAAGAACAATATCAAATGAATATGAATGAAAAAATGGGGATAAATGAAAATGAATTTCAAATATAGGAAACATATCTTTAACAACAAACCTTGTAAATTGCCCTGTTGAATCTCCATTCTTAATTTGGAATATCAACTTTTGTATTTTGGATATGAATTAAGAGAGAAGATTGAGAGGGCATATTGAGTTTCCTTCGGTGAAGAAGAGAAGACCGAACGCAGAGATTCTAAATTCAAGAGTTTCCTTTAGGAGGAGAAGACAGGTCGGCTAAATTGAAGTCTTTCCTTCGACAAATCGGCAAAGAAGAGAAGACATACCCGGAGTAATAGTGAGAGCAGTAACGGAAAAGTTTTCCAGCCGAAGATTTAGGCGAAAAGATTTTCTTTCTTTCATTGGAAAACTACATCACGAAGAAGATTTTTAGGAAGAAAGGGGATTCTTTCCTTTTGTATCGCGGCTATGAATTTACTTTCGGGAAGTTTCGGTTACTTAAACCAAGGAGAGACACGTGTATGCTTACTTGTCAAAAAAATAGGACTCTAAAATTGCCACGTGTCAACAATCTTAACATCAAACTCTCAAATTTTATATTAAAGGATTTAAAAAATGTTTATTTCAACACTGAAAATACGTATTTACTATATGTGAAGGTCCACCATTAACATTTGGTGCATGTATGAATTTGCCTGCAGTAGTATAGTGGCCTGTATACATATGGATATGGCCGGTTAAGTTGCACCGAGACGGGGACAAGAAGCTATACGGGAACGAGGTCGGAAGCGTGAAACGTCAAATTTTTCAATAATTTATAAAGGATTTGGGTGTGGGGACGCCCCCAATTACCCGAACAGAGAACTTTCGGAAACAAAAAGCTACACCTATTTGTAGAATCCGTGCAATATAGGATATGGGTGATATTGACCTTGTTTCGGAATCACGTTTTCTTATCATTCTTATCATTCTTCAGTTTCTAAATGTAAACGAACTTTCAACCTAAAGCCTAAGTGGATGGAATATACCCTCGAAGTATAACATTATAAATTTTAAGACCCTCAGAGTACATTCCAGATAATGTGCGACCTAAGAGTTCTTACTAGAAAATCGAGGGTACCCCGTAGTACAATTTCAAATAATGTGGAACCTGAGAGTTATTGTCAGAAAATCGATGGTACCTTGAATAATTTTCTAGAATTTTAATTATTAGTGTAGATTAACTTCGAAAATGCGGTCTTGAATTTTTTTTTAAGGATTTTACAAAAAAAATATTTGCCAATTTGAATACGGATAATGTTCACGAGTATATATTTCGAATTAAAAAGTAGTAATACTAACTCAACTCAATATTAGGTCAGCAAGTATCCATCGAGTGAGGTCCTATATAAAAACTGGTGTTAGGTTTCATTCAATTAAAAAAACTTCATAAAGTGAGATTAACTCATACACTATTTATTAAGTGATCTGATAATTCATATTTAGACATTGTTTGGGAATAACGTTTTCGATTAGTGTTTTTGGATAAAATTTTAATCGTATAGATTAGTTCTAAAAACGCTAACGCTAAATGTTACCGTCTTATATCTTTTTTAAAATAATGTTAACCTCTAACGCTGATGTTAATCAATCCCAAAGATTAAAACAGGATGAAAGGAGCACCATCGTTAACGAAAAAAGTCTACCCTTTTTTCTTTCTTTTTCCATGTTTTTAAAGATATATTTGATTACTTAAATGCCATATTTTTTTTAAAAATATCATCAAAAATATATTGGTACATTATATATTTTCTTAAAAAAATCGTCATTCGAGACTGGAATTTTGCTCGATGTGTATAACTTTTTCTACATCAATCGCTACTTGAATTATTATTAGTTGAATTGATTTATTAACACGATATCAAAGTCTGATTTATCTAAATAACAATTTATAAAATAATACAATTCCATGAAAAATCATTTTCCACGACAACTTATGTGACTGTAATCAAGCTAATTCCAATATATTAAAGAAAAAATTGAATTTTAATTCGATGTTGGTCACGTTGAAACATAATAAATTCGTTAGATCTCGTGAAATTATCCAAACTTTGACCGGTAATTTAGCAAAGAGTTTTCTTTTCCCCGAGAAAATTTAGTCGTGATTTTGACTTAGGGAGTTACTGGTCATTCAACTAATTAACTTATGCTGTTTTTGTAACAGAATTTTGAAACATGTCACTTCTAAAATACTCATTGAAAAGCACAATGCAAATTAAAATTGGGAAAAAAACATTACTTACCTAAAATTCATTAGGGACATTCTTACATAAATAATGGAGTAGAATTTATTTAGTTTTGACTTTTTATAGTCGATTATTTTAAATTTTTAATATATAATTAAAAAAATTATATAGTATATTTATAAGAAAAAAATATATTTTAAAAATATTTTATAAAGTAAATGTAATAATATTTTTGTCTGAATATCTAATTCGTGGTAAAAGACGTGGGATAGAAGCATGTAAAAGGAGGCAAAACATACTTTCATTGAGTTGCTTATCATTTTGTTAGAAAGTATGTGGGAAAAAAAACTAAAAATGATTACCAGTTTTGGATGCAATATACGTACTCCTTCCGTCCTTATAAGATTACTATTGTTTGATTTTTTTTTCAAATTATGACATCATTTGACTATGAATTAGACATAGTTTAAAATAATTAAATATTATAAAAAATTGATATTTCAAAATTATATTTTAAAATAAATTTAATTTTACTAAATTTATATTATGGCTAAATATACTTTTTTCATAATTCACGGTTAAAGGGTACCACAATTTAACAAAAAAAAGTCACACTATGGCAACTTTAATATGGGTGAAAAATAAATAAAAGGAGTAATTAATAAGTTTTTTAAGGAGTAATATAGTTTTTTCAAAACTATATTTTAAAATGAATAAAAATGAATAAAAGGAGTAATAAACCAAATAAGTCTGTTCTAATATTAATATCTTAAGTGGGGTGAATTCATAACAAAGAGTGATTTGAAAAATAACACCTAGAGTAAAATTTGTTAGGATGTGATTTTCACCATCCAAACTTTATTGGGAGGGGGCAAGTAAATTTACGAATTGGGAGAAAATATAGAGAAAGATTCTCTTTTTTTTTAATGAAAAAAGTTTGAAAAATGATAGGTACCCCAGATATCCCAACCCCCTCCTTGTCCACTAAAAAAGACAATAAAATTCAAAAAAATAAGTAAATGAAAATTAAATAAAAATGTGTGAAGGAAATAGGGTGGTGTACATTTGGGGTACACCTTTTGGTGTACCCCTAGCATTACTCAAAAAGTTTATGACTGGTAAATTCATTGAAGTGCGTGAAAAAGAATATGTAGTAACAAAGATTTGTGGGACAAGACAAGACCTCTACCACTAAACTCATTGGTCATCCTGCCAAAAGTTACATTTACCACTTTATTATAATTACTTGAACTTTATTCATATTTCGGTTCCACTATAACGCTTCTGCAAGTATCAAATGCAGGTTTCACTATTCGTTACCAATTCGTAACTAAAATCCAATTACCTCCTCTCAGTGACCTTCCGACTGGTTCTGAAAGGAACCTCGGGAATGGGGTCATCCCTTTTCATCCTAGAATCAAAGAAATGATTCTCATTTATATTTTAAAAAAATAAAAAATAAAAAAAGAAGAATCCTCAAGCAAAGGCTGGAGGAGCCACCAGTCTTTCTCTTAACCAATGTATAATTGCTCATTTTTCCTTTTCCCCCTGTCTTTTCAGTTTTCTTTTCCACACTTTTTTCATTCATTATTCATTTCAATTATTCCTCTAAAATTATTTTAGATATTTTATTATTATGTACTCCTTATTATACCCTTAATACGGAGTATATCTCTTCACAAAAAATACTTCGTGTATTCCTTATTATACCCTTAACATATCTCTTCAAGAGGTAAGATCCGAGTTTGATTCCTGGTAATTGCACTGGGAGACAATTATGTTCAGCATAGGGCCTTTGCAAGTGTTAGAATATAAATAATTCATCCTGGGCCACAACCATAAGCTTGAGCTTTTGGTTGAGTTGGTTTCTTGACATGGTATCAGAGCGACATAGCCTGGTTGACTAAGAGGTCACAGGTTCGAAACTCAGCGCCACCCAGTTTTAAGAAAATTAAAAGTTTCACGTGCAAGGTTCGATAAAAAACTACTCCTGCACGTGAGGGAGCGTGTTAGAATATAAATAACTCATCTTGGGCCACAACCACAAGCTTGAGCTTTTGATTGAATTGGTTTCTTGACAGCAAGTACTAGGTGCAAGTTCCATTCTTTGCCACAAATCGGCGATCAAATTTTAATTTATCTTCTTTCAGTGACCGTCTGACCGGGTCTGAGAGGCCCTCGGGAATGGGGCTCATCTTTTTTTATTACAAAGAAAAGCATATGACCATTTTATCCCCACCAAAGCATCTGCTTTTGCAGACAAAGCTAAATGGGGTGGCCTGAGCCACTGACACAAACCTCTTTTTCTTTCTTTTGCATCTCCTTCTTCCTTCTTTCTTTCTTCTTCTTCTTTTGATTGAGCATAGGTGTAGTAAAAAGAGAACATGGGAAACCGTACTGTTTTCATATGATATGCTACCACCCAAACTACAATAATGCACAAAAAGTGAACTTTGAATTGTTACAAGATACACTCAGGGGCTGTTTGGCAACTTCTGAATGAGTAAGTACTGAACCAGTAAGAAGTCTGAATCATTAAGTGCTGAACCACTAAGAGGTTTGAATCATTAAGAGCTAGTATATTGCTTAACTATTCAGAGGCAAATGTCTGATCAATTCAGATAACAGCTCTTAACCATTCAGACTCTGTATAATACTTAACCATTCAGAGGCAAATCTCTTAACCATTCAGACATCTGAACCATTAAGAGGCTGAAACAAACAGTCTGAATCATTAAGTGCTGAATCATTCAGACATCTGAACCATTAAGAGGCTGAAACAAACAGCCCCTTACTGCATATACATACACATACATACATACATACATATATATATATATATATATATATATATATATATATATATATATATATATATATCACACCACCCACTTTCATTCTTCTTTCTTCTATCTTCTTTTGCATCTTCTTGTTCTTCAGTGTCTCATACTATGTATTTGTTTTGAGCAGAAGAACAATGGGATTTCTTCATGTCCTGAACTTGATGATGATGATGATGGGTTTTACCTCATTTGTTTGCCACACCACCACTGCCATGCTTTCCCCTGATGGTGTCAATTTTGAAGGTATTCATTTATACTTTCTTTGTCTGGGTCTTTTTTTGTTTTGTTTGTAGTAACCTTTTACAGGAGGGATTTCATTGATATGCAAGAGAGCACAGTAATAAATTCTGTGGAGTAAATTTTTTTTGAGCAGTTCAAGCATTGATGGAGATGAAGGCTTCTTTCGATGAGGATTCTCGCGGGGCGATGTCGAATTGGGATGCAAATGCTGTTGATCCCTGCAGCTGGAGTATGGTCACTTGTTCTCCTGATAAATTTGTGGTTGGCTTGTGAGTTTTTTACCCATCTTCTTCTTTTACTTCCCTAATGACTTTCACTCTCCCTTTAACTAATAGCCCATTTCCTTCACTGCCACACTTTGACTCTGAGGGCTGCTGGGTGATGTTTTGATGCAGGGCAATTCCAAGCCAAGGTTTATGTGGCACAATTTCACCCCATATTGGCAATCTGACCCACCTTGAGATTGTGTGAGTTTTCTTCTTCTTCTTCTTCTTCTTCTTCTTCTTCTTCTTTTCCTTTTTTTAACCAACCAAACAGATCACTACTCACTCCATCTAATGATAATGCCCATGACTTCTTCTTCTTCCTCCTTTTGTTTTCAGGCTTCTGCAGAACAATAACTTATCAGGGTTGATTCCAGCTGAGCTTGGAAACCTTCCAAGACTCAAGACACTTGATCTCTCCGACAACAACTTAACCGGTGAAATTCCCGCCTCTTTGGCTCAAATCAAAACACTCCAATATGTGTAAGCATCGCTTCACAAGATTGAACTTTTAGTTTAATTGGTTCTTTTACGTTATATCTGGGCCTTTTGATATGGAGGCCACGGGTTAAAATCTCACTGTCACCCATTTCTTTTAAAAAAACAAGCTAGGTCTACAAGTCAATAACCACAAGTTCGAGCTTTTGGTTTTTTTGTTCCTTTACAAAAATAAAAATAAAAAATGTGTTTAATTTTTTTAATATTAAATGTGGATGTAGGAGGCTAAACAACAACAGTCTCAGTGGAGCTATACCTATGGTTTTGGCTAATATGACTCAGCTGACATTTCTGTAATTTTCTTTGCCTCTCTACTGCAGATAGTAATTTACTTCCATGGCAGTTTTATTTACTTGTTTCTATGGGTGTTTATAGTAACTTTTTAGGAGATAATTTATGGGTTCTATTTTGTGTGATTCAGGGACTTGTCCTTCAACAATCTCAAAGGTCCTGTTCCAAGGCTTCTTGCCAAAACCTTCAAGTAATCTTCTTGAAATGTGTTCTGTATTTTTTTTTACCCCGAGTAAATGGGATCGAAGCAGAAACTTTATTTACTCACTGTAAATTTTACTTGGTATAGCATCTTGGGGAATACTAAGATATGTAAAACTGGAAAGGAGTCAGAGTGCAATGGGACAACCACTGTGCCTCCCTCCCCTTTCATCAATTCACCAAGTAAGACATTTCTTTTTCACCTTTGGTACTTTCTTGACATTTAACAGGCTATTGCTGTCTTTTTTACCTTATAATATAGAATATTTCCTGAGCCTCCGGCCACAAGCTAACATATATGGATTGTTAACCAAACACGATTTCCTTTTGGCTTTCAAAGGTGAACGGAAATCCGCAAAATCTAAAACTCTGAAAGTAGCATTAGCCTTTGGTTCAAGCCTGGGATGTATCTGTCTGGTCATTGTTGGGATTGGTTTCTCAATGTGGTGTGGACAACGAAGAACAAAACAGATATTCTTTGACGTTAACGGTGAGTGTGTTTTAGATAAGATTACATAGGAACACACAAAGAAACTGAATTATATACAATCATTAGAATAATTAACAAAATATACGGAGTACATCAAATAAAAATATACGATTTGTTTCCTTAACAGAAGATAATGTTTTCGGTTTTTTTTTTTTAACATTGAGATGTTTGTTTGACTTCAGAACAACACAAGGAAGAAGTGTGCCTGGGAAATTTAAGGGTGTTCCAATTCAGAGAACTACAGGTTGCCACAAACAACTTCACAGGCAAGAACTTATTGGGGAAGGGCGGTTTTGGAAACGTCTATAAAGGTCGTCTACAAGACGGGACAATGGTAGCAGTAAAAAGGCTGAAAGATGGCAATACAGCCAGTGGTGATGTCCAGTTTCAGACAGAAGTTGAGATGATCAGCTTGGCTGTACATAGGAACCTCCTCAGGCTTTATGGCTTTTGCATGACCTCGAGTGAAAGATTGTTGGTTTACCCTTATATGTCCAATGGAAGCGTAGCTTCCCGTCTGAAAGGTAAATGGTTTTTACCTTTGGTAAATGTGGAAACAAAGTCAGGTGTTTTCCATTAAATTCAAATGGGACTCACATAGACCTCATGACTTCATTCCCACTTTTGATAATGTAGACACGTTAAAAATGCGTCCAAACGGGGCTCAACGCCTTGGAAAGTTTTCTACATTACGGGCTAGCGAGACTTTACATTGAGGGCAAAATAGTAAACTCACTCTTAACAATGCCATCTGCACATCTCCAAAAAGGTTGAACTCAATACCTCATTAACTCATTTTGCCAGGTAAACCGCCATTGGATTGGGGAACCAGAAAGCGAATAGCATTGGGAGCTGCAAGGGGTTTGCTATACCTGCATGAGCAATGTGACCCGAAAATCATCCACAGAGACGTCAAAGCCGCCAATATACTGCTGGACGATTACTGTGAGGCCGTGGTTGGAGATTTCGGATTGGCAAAGCTTTTGGATCATTGTGATTCGCACGTCACAACTGCAGTTAGGGGTACAGTGGGGCACATTGCGCCGGAATATCTCTCCACGGGCCAATCGTCCGAGAAAACCGATGTTTTTGGGTTCGGGATACTCTTGCTGGAACTGATCACTGGACAGAGAGCTTTGGAGTTTGGTAAAGCAGCAAACCAGAAAGGCGCCATGCTTGATTGGGTAAGGGATTCAGCTCCATAATGATGTTGCAGAAGTATTGTTTAAATAGAGATGAACAAAAGGATAAAATCTTTTTAGAGTTTTTTTGCGTTATTTACCCCTGAATTTTTCAAAAATTGCACGGATTTCCCATGGGCTTATTGCACCGATGCCCCTGAATTTTCAAAAATGTTCCACCAATGGTCCTTCTACGTCAGATATAGGAGTGCGTAAATCACACGCTCATCCAGTGCAAGTATGAAATCATCTAAATTCATAAATCACATGTGAGTTCCGCAATATGACCTTCCCAAACATTATCATCTACTCCCTCCGTCCCATAAAACATGGGATGTTTTGCTTTTTGAAGAGATTTAAGGGAAGTGTATTTTGGTATTGAATTTCCAAAAATGTCCTTTGATGTGATGGGTAAAAGTAGGGTTTGATGGGTAGATTATTAGTAAAAAGGTATGATGTGATAGGTAGGGTATGAAAAAGTAAGGGGTAAAAGTGACTTTTTAATAGAAATGAGAAGTGTTTTTTGGGACGGATGAAAAAAGAAAGGAGAAAGGTTTTATGGGATGAAGGGAGTATATTTTTAACCTCTTTAAACCCTAGATAATTATCTTCGATTTAGTCGTCGGTACCCGAATTTGAAGGCCACACTTCATAAAGCTCGTCATCAATCGGTCAAGCTCTTCATCAATCCATGACATCTTCTTCAAGCTCCAACACGTATATCAACACAGAACGACCATTGGTGCAATGTTTTTAAAAGTTCAGGGGGAATCTGCGCAATTTTTGAAAAGTCCGGGGCTAAATGACGGAAAAAACTCAATCTTTTTAAACAACACTGAAAAGATAGAGCAACATACTAGTATATCCACTGCAAGATCATACATTATTACTTGCAGGTGAAGAAGATTCACCTGGAGAAAAAGCTTGATGTTTTGGTAGACAACGGCTTGAAGAACTGCTACGACAGGATAGAGCTGGAGGAGACAGTACAGGTGGCATTGTTGTGCACACAATTTCTTCCGAGCCAGAGACCGAAGATGTCGGAGGTGGTGAGAATGCTGGAAGGGGACGGGCTCGCGGAGAAGTGGGAAGCTTCTCAAAAGGTTGAACCCTCTTCTGCTGCTACCAAATGCAGCAGATTGAATAATGAGTTGTCTTCATCAGATAGATATTCTGATCTTACTGAGGACTCCTCTCTTCTTGTTCAAGCCATGGAACTCTCTGGTCCTAGGTGATGATTATGCCTCTGATAAATGGCAACTAATTTTTGATTGTATATGAAAATGTTCAAGCTAGTTGTTTGGATTATACCCAAACAACTAAAAAAAAAGTAAGTTTTAGTTTTATTTTTGAGAAAGAAATTTTGTGGAAATGTGAGTATAGAAATAATGAATGATCCTGTGATTAAATTTAAGAATGTGCAAAGGGTCTCATCTCACGTTGTCTTCTTTCAAGGGCAATGACATTAATTTTTTAGTGTCTTCCTTAAATACTACTCCCTCCGTCTCTAAAAAATGGGATATTGTGATTTTTAAGGAATTTAAAAGAAGTGAATTTTGGTGTTGAGTTTCTAAAAAAGTCTTTGGATGTAACGGGTAAAAATAGGATTTGATATGTAGATTAATAATGAATAGATGTAACGTGACAGGTAGATTAAGAATTAGTAGAGGTAAAAACGACTTTTTAATAGAAATTAGAAGAGTTTTTTGGGATGGATAAAAAAGAAAGGCGAAAGGTTTTTAGGAACGGAGAGAGTATATCATAAATCTTTTTTTGACATGTATCCATAATATCTTTTAAAACTGTATTTTACATGGGGTCTCTTGATCGAAACCACCACTCTACTTTGGAATAGGGGTAAGATATGCGTACACATAATGGTATTGTTAGTGGGATTTTTATTGGGTTTGTTGGATGTTATTGTTGTAAGCTTTATTTTACATGACACAAATTACATTGTAAAGAGAATAAATTATAACTAAAAAAATTGAACTTCAAATATTAGTCTTTGAGAACAGAATCCAAGTCTATTGGTAAAACACTTGATCAACATCTTATTATAGTGCTCTCACAATTCCACTTGATCAACATATATGCTGCCAACAGTAAAGGATTGTGAGTTGTGGCATCTTCTAGGACTGCGGTTAAGTAAACTGGATCGTCGCTACAGGAGAAGCACGGCGATAACTAACCAACTCAATCAGTGCCTTCAATTTTTTATCCACAGTGCAGTAACTTGGCGAGACCGTCATTGTTTCGAGAACTGGGGAATGAGCAAGCATGAATTTGATAAAAGCCATTTCGTGCAAGACGGCGGAGAAATCAGTTATCTTTACAAGTTTGAGCTTGTTGAAAGTACAACCAACAGGCAACCCTTTCTCCCAAACATCATCATCCTCACAGTCACTTGGTGTGTATGCGGAACCCTAACAGAGAAAACCAAAAAAACAAAAACGATGTTCAGAATGTCCATTAGAAATGATTGTTAAATATGATACTTTCTCTGTCTATTAAAAAAATCTTCACTCTCTCCTTTCACATCCAACCCAAAAATTATTCCTCGCTTCCTCGGTTCCTTACAAGGAAAACCACATGCAGTTCACGGCAATTCTCTTAAAGAATGCACAATTATTTGTAAACAAAATGCAATTAGTTCATGGACTGTTATTTGTGAGCAGATGGCGTACAACTGTAAAAGGAAATGCTTTTTTTAACAATGGCTTACCGATATGTGTAGCTCCTCTAGATTGGGGGAGCTTATAATCAGGCGAAGAACGACAAGTATCTCATTTAGGTCTTCAAAACTCACTTGATATAGTTCAAGAACCTTGAGATGGAGGTAAACCATAGGATTGCTTTCTTTGTCATTCCCTATACTGAGATACTAAAAGGAGAGGGAGAATATATAAGAACAATCAGCAACCTGCTCATACATAAATCATATTATTCTTAATGCATCACCAAATACAAGAAATCTTACCTTAGTGAAGTAAATATGCCCGGCAAGCTGTTCGATATGAGGGACATTACCAAGAAACTTTTCAAAATTGCAACCCGAGCTTTGTTCAAAGTGCTCTGTTTTATCTTCAGTCATATACATGGAAACAGATATAGTAACCAAATTCGGGGTATTCTCAAGGAATATCTCTTTAAACTCTCCTTCCAAATTTAGATACTTGAGCTTTGGGGCTCGAATAGTGAGCTCAAAACTATCAAAGTATGATAACATCAAATCCTCCAAAAGAGAGCAACTTGAGATGAGATTTTCAATGGCACGCGGTGAAATAATAACTTGTTGAAGATTGAGATGCTTCAAACATGAAAACCCTTTAAAACTCAGAGGAGGTTCCAACTCACACCGAAGCAGCTCCAAGCGAGTCAACTTCTGACAAGAGAAGAGATAAGAAGGAGCTCTAAACCATTCACCCTCCCCTAACTCAATGTTCAATTCCTTTATATCTTTCCTAGAAAGGAAAAGAAGCCATTGATCTATATCGGGCGTGCTCGACAGACACGAACTAGATAATGCAAATTTATGAATAGGCCCATCGTGAAGAAACAAAAATCCCGCAATGAAATGTATGAGATTGCTCTCGACAATCGATTTGTCGCAGCAAGTGTTAGGAACACAATTGTCATCGAAAACCAGCTGTGTAATGGTAGACCACTTATACCTCCATTTGCTCGACAAGGTGCTTGTCATCACAGCATCCCTTATAGGAAGCTTAACTAGGATGGTTTCTATGATGCTTTGAGGCAAATCACTTATCAAATCCCTCTCCAAATCCATATCCATCAGCAACCTTTGTCATTCACCTGCACAGAAATCGTATCCAAACAATTGAAAAACTTTGATCTAAGTGTTCAAATTGAACCAAAATCGCAAGGCACGGTAATCGGAGTCATTAGTAGATCTCACCTGGACTCCAACTTAACAGCACAGTTCAAAGACAATCTGCAATTATTGCTCGGAGGTTGAGCCCAGAGAGTAAACCAAATCTTGTTTAACAAAAAATAGAAATTCAGTAGAAGACGACGAGGACGATGGTGAGAAAAGCTTCGCCGGAGAGGTTCAAGAAAGATCATTTCTTTCTCTGCGATCTTCGTGCATCGGGTCCGATGGAGAACAGAATCGTGCATCTATCCATCTTTTTTCCATTTTCTTTTGTTCTCTTCTCACTTAATTTACTGGACACGGTTCCGAACCTGTTGTTCAACAGGAACCGGAATGCTTGGGGCGGATAGAAGAAACCGGTTCGAGTTATTTTACAAGTAAAATTACATTTAGATAAATATTTTAGTCATATACGGAGTATTATTTTCTTGCACCAAAACTTAAATCTAACAAAAAAAAAATAGTTAAGGAACTAAAACCGGACCGTGTCCACCCATAAACGAGTCTCATGAAGAAAATTAAATTGATTTGTATATAATTACCATTTATTTACGAGATATAAGAGTGAACACAATTTTAAATCGATATCAAAATCAACAGTTCATAATTATATCGAAATTGAAACTTGGGGAACATGGATCAATAAAGAATTGGGAGTATATGTAATTTAACAGATGACTAAACTTGTGAAAAAAATATATTTTTTACTTAATTGAATATCAAATTATTATTTTTATGTATATTTATTTTAAAACATAATAAAAGAATTGGAATTGGAGTCATATTGTATTCGTATTGTAAGGAACTGCATCAAAACTAACCCAAAAGGATTCCAGTTTTGATTCATCCACATTAACCAATAATCCACGGCACCAGACACAAATAGTATCTATCCTTAGTATTACGCGAATAATATTCTTTCGTTATAATATAAAAATAAATCTTTTACTATGAAGCCAGTGAATCGTGTCACTCACTTGATTTACTGGATTGAGTGTCTTTCCCTCTTGATTATACTCCGTATTTATGACGTTTTACATGGTGATACTAATCAATACTCTCTACATTCCAAATTAATAGTCAACATTCAATTCATTGTAATCTTACTATATATAATGCTTGGATCCTTTTTGGAACAGTGTTCCCGCCAAAACTTAGGGTGCTTCATTGGGCCAAAAATCGGGCTGGGCTATAGCGGGCTGGGCAACTGGGCTATGTCAAATCAGATTGGGCCTATCTAAAAAGTAAAATCACCTGTGTCAAATCACATGAATTGTCATGTCATTCTTTTTTAAAGTGGTGCGCCTATCTATAAAGTAAATAAAAAGGTTGTGTGGCTCCATAAACCAAATCTATTACAATCCAATCCATTATTACACTTACACACCGTGTAATAATGTATTACAATCCACTTGCACCATTACACATACACTCCGTATATATATAAACCAACAACCTTTGCATAATGTACACATGAGTGCTAGGAAGTAAAATAAATCTATTACAATCCAGAATATTAGGAGTGCGAACCATGTTTGCTCCAATTACGTCTCTAAACAACACTAAAAAAACTTGGATTCTCATGTTAAGGGCTGTGCGCGTTTACTTTGTTCCGAAGTGGGCTAAAGGCGGGGATTCCATGGAGATCATATTTCACGATGAACATGTATCGTATTCCCCAACTTTTGTATTTCATTTTTGAATTATTATTATTAAATTTAATCTCAATATCTCACTTGCTTATTTTTAAAATAGGGAACGAGGATTCACGCTCATCTCAACCGACCCGAAAAAAATAAATTTGCAAATCAAATCACCGAGGGGGGTGTTTTTGCCATTCGAAATGTTTTTGTTCATGATAACTACCAAAGTTTGAAAACCACTTCAAATGATAAGCTTTTAGGGTTTTTCGAAGACACTGAAGTGAAAACGTTGTGTCGGCTGGATTTTCCAACCTTCATGCTTGACCTCTAGAAGTGGTTGATGAAATCAATGAATACATGACCTCATTGAACCAAATAGGTAAGCTAAAAGTTACTTGAGTTCAGATGCGGTGTGTAAATCCGATTCAAATTCAGATTTCTTAAGTGACATGCATTCTCCTGAATTTTTAAATAACATCCGAGCTTTTGGGGTCCCAAACCATGAATTGAAGTTAAAAATTGGGACACCGGTGATGTTGCTGAGGAATATAGACCAGTCTTCAGGTTTGTGCAATGGAACAAGGTTGATCGTTACACGACTTGGCAATCATCTAATTCAAGGCAGAGTCTTGACAGGGAAAAATATTGGCCAAGAAGTTGTTATCCCCCGATTATTGCTTACACCGTCGGATACAAGAATTCCCTTTACATTTCAAAGAAAACAGTTTCCGATTATGATATCTTATGCTATGACGATTAATAAAAGTCAGGGACAATCATTGACGCATGTTGGGTTATTACTTAAGAAACCTGTGTTCAGTCATGGACAACTTTACGTGGCATTATCACGAGTCACTAATCGCAGTGGATTAAAGATTTTGATTGTTAGTGAAGATCCTGAATCAGCGAACAAAACAGCAAATGTCGTCTACAAAGAAGTTTTCCAAAACTTATAATTGTATTTTTCCTTATTCTGCATTGCTGTAAAACGCATCCTCTTTAATGTATATTATGTATCTTTACTAAAACCAAATTAATCTCTTAATTATATCAATGCTTCTCCTAATTATATAATTTATAATTAGGCCGTGCAACGCACGGGTTCGAGTCTAGTTTAAGAAAAAGTTAAATTGTGTAGTAATATGTATGGTAGGAAAAATAATATGAGCCAAAAAAACATGTTCAAAAATAAAAAAATAGAAATATTTGTTTGGGATTTTCCAAAAAGAAAAAGAAAAATATTAATTCGATACAGAGGGAGTACGAGAATTCTTTCAAAAAAATAAAATAAAATCAATTCAAAATATGTCTAATGCGTATAGTTAAAATATGAAATTTTTATTCAAATAATCCGTATATAATTAGATTTATTAATGGTCAATATATTCCATTAACAATTATAAAAGTCAAAATGTTGCAATTATTAAATACGAGTACTAGCAAGTGCCTTATTTCCAATCAATGTTACTCCGTAGCATTTTAGATTTTTTTTCTAATAGTATAGATTAACTTTTTAAATGTAAAAATTGAACATTTTCACTAGATAACTTTTTTCAAACAATTAAAGCTAAACATTCAAACAAGTAGTATATCACCTTAAAGATGAAAAATTGGTCAGTCAGGTCGGGTTTGGATTCGATTTCTTTGAGTTCGGATCAATTCGAGTTGGGGTTGAGAACTGTATATTCATGACTCGGTGTCATTCGGTTCGGGTCGATCCAACAAGTTATGACTTTGGTTTTTAAAATTTTTATATTAATATTAACACTTGCATTTTCTATAGAATAAAATTAAAATATCTAAAATATGTATTAAATCTATTATGGAGTGTGCTTTTTATGATATTAAATCTATTATATTATTTTAAATTGTGAAGTTATTTTTAGGTATATAAATCAATATAAAAAAGTAAAAAATGCATAATTTTTGGAAAAAATAAAATAGTTATACAATATCTTTAAAGTTTTGTCCAAAAATATAAATTTATAAACTAAAAACAAGTTGTAAGAAAAAAAATTAAATATAACCTTGTTTTTATAACATTATATTTAATAGTAAAGTATATAATTTGAAAAAATTCTTACATTAACAAGTCAATCAGGTCTGGTTTTGGTCAGATTTAGCCCATTTTTAGCTAATCATTTTAGATTCAGTCATCAAAATTTTTGTTCAGAACCCAATATTTTCAAGTCAGATTTCGAATAAAAAATAGATCACGTCATTTTTTGTCAGGTCTAAAATCACTCAATGATTAGTGTAAGGCTTGATAAAATGAATTGAGTGGAAATAGTAAATTTATCCACCCAATCTCAAAGTTTAACACTTTTAAAAACCTCAAAAAATAATAATGTACTCCGTAAACATTATTTTGATAATGTTACAACATTATCACATGTATCACTAAGAATAATTGGGGTTTCATATTATTATTCTCAGACATAAAATTCTCAGTGAACTTGGTACTCCACAAGATTAAGCCTACTACAGTTGATTTGAGTCATTGGCATAGTATCAAAAACCTTATAAACCTAGGGGTAATAAAAATAAAACTAATCAATCAAAAATAAATCTCGTCTACACATGAAGGAACATATTACAATATACGGAGTAAAACATTTTTGCCCCAATTTTGCGTGAGGTCAAAGAGTCAACGAAACCAACAACTAGAAAACTACGTAAAGAACAAGAAAAACGAAAGTTCTAATAGCACACCAATTATAGCACACACATGGCGCGGGCATTATAAAAAAAAAGTACATCGGAAATAGATTTGAAGGAAATGAAACGAACATAAACCATGAATTGTCACGCTTTTGTGCTAAAATCTCTTGCCTAAATTCTTGTTTTTTTAGAATGAGTTAGCTTCAACATCATACAAAACCCCACAGGAAGCATTTATAGTAGTAGGTATAGATACAGCCAACCATTGGTCAAATGCCCTGAGAAGCAGACCACTCAATACCTGTAGCCGCCATAGCCTCCCAGGCTAGAGGATTCATACACAACTCCTGCCCCTCCTAAGGGCTGCTGAGACTGATATGAAGACGACGAGGGATACTCTCCATAACGTGAGAATGAGGATAGTCCGGTATCTGTTGTGGCATATATGCTCGATGCTGGTTCCTTGCGCTTGTTAATAAATTCCTACATACATAAAACAAGAGTTCTTAAGTAATCACTCACTACTGCTTCAAAACAAGAAACAAAATCACGTGAATCCTCAAGTTTGCTTTTATCATGTTGTCCCCCAAGAGTATGCTATAATTGAAAGTTTGGCAAGGTACAACTCTTGTGTGTATTTAACTAGATTTATCAATCATTAAGCTGAAGTATGATATTGTTTGCCCCTTCTCTACGGGATATTGCATGATTTTTTTTAAAACATGAAAGGGAATTAAACTTCCCTTGCTTCTAATGTAGTACTTTAAATGAAGTGTTGGGAAGAAAATGCATCAATGCATCATGAGTCAACGAAGTTGAGAGTACACTGGGTTTTTTGTTTTATTGTGACTTGTGAGGGTTAACATGTGTTTCTGCCAGGAAAATAGTAATTTTAAGAGAGGATGGTGCATACCCTTCAAGAATCTAGAAGGTTGGGTTGGATGGAGATCATGATAATACACATCATCCAAAATTATAGGCACAGGGGGCATATTTTTGCTACTTAACTTTAAAGACATGTGAAAAATGGAGAAGGGTGGCCTTCCACATGGTACTATTGCCTATTGGTATGGTGGCTATAGCACAAGTTCGATTAAAATTTTATGAAATCAATTGCTTTTTCCCTCTATTCTTTTGGTGACTAGCTTCATGTGCCAACATTGAGGTTGAGCAGCAGGCAACAGCCCAAAGCAAAATCAGTACCAATTGCAATGTAACAAAACTAAAGAGACAAGAATCAGCTAAGATGGGAGACTACCTGAATAAGCTGCTCAGCCGTTTGAACTTGAGGTGATGCCCCTTTAATTTCAATAGTAATTTCATCAGGTGAGCCTCTGCTTTCTTGTATGCTAAGTATTGCCCCACTAGTGCGACGGATATGTGCTATATTTGTTCCACTTATACCAATAATATCCTCAGCATATGATAGGGGCACTTGCATTATCTTTGTCATCTACCCCAGGTAAACACAAAGGGAACATTATTCAAATATCAACAAGAATATAATTGTGTTAAAAGCAATGCTACATGTGAGCAAAGATGATTCAGAACGTTATGGAATCGAAAATTCAAAAGTGGAATCAGATGTCCTATTCTACATAAAGAATGTTCTGACTCATTCCACTATTAGGATCAGTTTGTTTTGATGGTTTTGGAGGGTCAAGTGTTTTATCTCCAAAAATAAGGACTTTGAAGGATTAATTGATAAATGCATGCAAGGATTCACACAAAAATATGCCTCTGATGAGGGAGAAGGGGAAAAAAGCTGATGTGAAAGAAAAATGTTGGATAACATGTTGCATATATAATGGTACATGTAATACCAAATTTTTATATTTTGCATGAATTAAATAAAGTCTACTTGATATCTATTGACTAAGTATTTTAGATTTTAAACTTACTGCCACTGCCAGAGTGATTGGAGGAAACAAATGACAACCTTGACAAAAAAATCAAGAAGGTTTACAAGTTAAGGAGATTTAACAAATGAATACTATACTAACCTGAGTAACAACTGGCGCAGTTCGTAAAGATACAGAAGAGGGTAATCCATGAAGTGCAGGATCTTGTCCAAAGAGTGAAACTGAAGAGCGTTGAAGCTTGGCGTCCAATGAGGTATCCAGATCAAGTGAATAAGGATCCCGTTTCATGGGAAGTGAATACTCAGAAAGAGATTGAGTTGGTCTTGAAGGAACAGAATTAGGTAGATATGGGGCTCGGGGCATTTCCATCCAGGGCTCAGATGGGCGATCTTGAGGAACAGTTGATTCTTGCTGCAATGGATCATGCCTCAGTAATTATATAGAAGAAAAAGAAGAAGAGCATAGCATATATCAATACCATAACACTTACATGCTTCTCAAATATAGGCAAAACAGTGTGATCAACCAAAAACTTCCTTAATTGTCCTAATATTGCCTCCAAAGCTTTGAGAACCTTCTGCGCCTCACCATGAATATCAACAATTCTCTCATCAGGAGCAGCAAATGCCGGCGATTCATCTGAGAGAAGGAGAAATTGAAGGTCATCAACCTTAAAAAATATATAGTTCCTTTAATATGTTATCCACACACACACACATATATAGGCTCATACGAGAATGATGCATGGTGAAAGAAATGAGAATGCATACAATTTGTTGGACTGAAGAACTAAGATCTAAGGACTATTAAAAATAAAAAAATATGAAAAAATGAATGAAATTGTGGTGGTAATTTTGTAAAGAAATCAAACTTCACTGCCACTTCCAAAAATGCACTACCTTATTTGAAAAATGCAATTGGACCCGGTCTCTCAAAAATTGAATACATCATATTATACTACGTATTTTGTTTAAATAAATTAAAAATCAAAACACCATATTTCACTTGGGAGCAGAAAATGCGGCAAATAAATGGGACAAAAGTTGTAAAACTTAAAGTATAAGGTATCACAAGACTTAATTTTACAGAAAGTATTACAATCCTGCAAACCATGATTAGGTTGTGATATACTACAGCTCTACAAGTACATGACTATGCACTCAGTACACAGAGAGTGAAAAAGTTGAAGACTTGTGATAAAGACTGTCCAAGTCAGTAAGTATTGAACTACTGATGTTTTTAAGTAATAAAAAATCACTTGGCCAGGAGAAATTGCATAAGGCGTGTAAAGAAAATAACTTATTTTCACAAAAGGAAGTTATTTAAGTGACAGCAGTGAGACTTTATGTCAGCAAACCTTCAGGCAAAACCCGCACCGAGGCACCAAAGTTTTCTTGTATCGATTTAATTGTGGACCCTTGCTTCCCTATCAAGTGAGCAGCTTGTGAAGCAGCCACCAATAATTTAATTGAACTGAATGCAGTCATGGCAGCTGCAGAATCTGCACCACCTTCCTCTGTAGGAGACAATCCAGAAACACGTTTGAATACTCTCAGTGTTCCATCCATGGCAGGAGATAGTGGTAGATCTGGATCTTCTCTTGCAGTAATTAGAACCTACAGAGTACAAAAAAAAACAGGTTACATTTTTTTGCTTGGCAGATGACACGAAAGCGGGTGCCATAATTTACTTTTTGCAAAAACAGTCTTTCTTTCCTTACTTGAGCTTTATGGAAGAATAAATCATATTCCCTCCGTCCAAAAATGAAGTTCACACTTTCTCACTTACCCATTAAGCAAAAGAATATGTGGCTCATAGAATTTCCCTATCTTCCAAATAAATTTCAATCATACATGTTTTACTTTCAAGCACTTCCTTAATCACAATGAAGCCAAACGGAAAATTTCATTTTGAGGAGGACAGGTATATAGTTTTGGAATGCAAAGGTATGGTTTTTATTCAGTTGTTTAGCTTTAGACACTTAATGAGGTTGACAGCAACCTAGTTAGAGAAGAAATAGCCCAAGAAAATCAGTGAAATTGATAGGCTCATTTTAATGTCCTTACTATGTCTAGACTTTAGAATTCTTGATTGAACAAAACTTTATCATTAATTAAATAAAAAAAACTTATTGTATACTAATACAAAGAATGATTTCTATAGATTTATTTCATAAAATTATTTCCTTGTATTAAAATCAAAATTTGTTGTACCAAAAAAATATTAAAAATATGTTATGCTTAACTGAAAAAAAATCCAACCTGAACAAATAGAGGGAGTAAACTGTTCTTAGGTTAAAGAAAAATATGGAATAACTTCAAAGAACAATTATCTTACAATCCGATCTGGGTTCCCAATCGGGGCTTCCAGGATACGAATGCGAGCTCGGCTTTCCTCACACATCTTCTTCACGAACTCGCCCTTGCGCCCAATTATGCTGCCCACCTTAAGAACCGGAACTACGAGCCTGAAAACGTTATCCCCGGGCCACCCTGGCCACTTAGGTGTAGCGGCCGATGCCGCGGACGCCGCTTGCTGCTCAGCCACAGCGCCTCCATTTTTATCGGCAGATTCCGGTGGCCTAGAAGCCGCATCCGCCGCAGACTGCGTCTGCTTCTCTACATTCGAAAGATCCGACTGTGGAGGCGCTCCCTCAATTTGAGAGGCGGTTGCCGGAGAAACCATGGGAGGGTTGATCGAGGGTTGCAGATTGGGGATTTGGGTTTTTCAACTTCTCGCGATTAGAGAGAAGGGGGTGCTGATGAGGGACTTTGGGTTTGGGACGACAAGATTCTTCTATCCAGCACTATCTATGGCATAATAGGCTACCTTGGAGCCCAACTTTGTCTGGACTTCGAATCGGATTAGGTTGGCTAACATATGGGCCCAGTTTCACAAACGAGTAGAGACTAGCTTTAGCGTTTTGAAAAGGCTATCCGACGGTAGCTTTAGCATTAGCTTTTTCAGAATCAATCTACACCATTAAAATTTTATCTAAAATGCTAACGCTAATTGAAAAGACTGATCCCAAAGAAGGCCATAATCTTGTTTGACAATTCACTAGGAAGATCGGGGGCAAGAATAAGGTAGGGGTTTAGGGGTAATTTCTTTTTGAAAAAACAATGTGAAACGATAAAAATAGTATTAAATTTTCTCTCAATATTTTAAATTACTATGCGTAATTTATAACTAAATGAATAAATATTTTTGTGTTTATAAATTATGCATAAATAGATTACAAAAAACTAATTTTTAATTAGTGTTAAAATGTTTTGGCCTTTTTTTAGTTTGAGAAATATTAGTGGGGCGTACAACTTTTTTTTGAAGGGGCACTAGTGCTATGTTTGTAAAAGAAGTTGGGTAATAAAACTAATTACTTGTTTTTGAAAATCCACGTTTATGTGAGTTAAGTCACACTTGAATGTCATAGATGCTTTTTATCAGACTAGGATATGTGTTTCTTTTGACACGAATTGGTTATAAAAAAGTCGGTAGCGCCTCAAATTCCATTTTAGGGCCTGTTTAATTGGGGAGAGAAAGGAGTGAAAGTTTCCTCTTTACTTAGTTACAAGGGAGACGCGAGAGGATGGGAAAAAGTAGGAATTCGATGTACCACCTCATCATTGATTGCTTCAACTAAACCTGTAGAAACTCGAACCGAACAGTCTACCCCGCCTATCATGCCCTTAAAACGAGAAGATATGAACAACTATACGAACTCAAACAGGCCAGGCCGGGCCAAAAGATAATAAGAATGTGAGCAGGCTTCTTGACTCAAATAGGGGTGATCAACCCGGCTAGCTTTTAACAAAAACATGGATCCCTTAAGTACCTTATATTAGATACTCCATAAAACATAGTTGTATTCACTAGGACAATGCACAAAATCCTTGAACACAAAAAACAAGTAAAAACCTCAAAGTTGTTGTGTAGCATTAGGGAAAAAAACCTAAGCAACTTGGTATTAAATATTTATCATCTCACCCTACAAAAAGAAGCACCAAAACCAAGTCTCACATCAATACCCCTTCAACATTGTTCATGGCCTTCTTGGCAATCTTGAATTTACCAGCCAAAGACTTCTTCTGACCACCACTTGCAACATACTCCCTTATAAATATGGCAATCCCATTACAAAGCGTCTCATACTCCGGCATGGCTATCCGGGTGAATATGTTCCATACACGTTCCTCCGGGAACTCAAATATGGCTTCAAAAAGCATCCGGAAGTGCATGATCTTTTTCGGTGTTAATTGCGTAATATCACCAAAATCAACTGCCTTTAGGACTGAAAGCGAAAGGGTAAAAGAGGAAAGCATCTCTGCAATGAATCTTGAGAGGTGCATCGATCTCATCAGCTGCATTGATTCCAGTTCCTTGAAATGGTCCCAAAGGCAATACTGCATTGCATCATTACAAAATACACATAATAAATATGGGCATGACGATTATTGGTTAATCATGGCTTCAAGGGCCATTTCGTAGCCCGTTCTAGACTATTGTGGCTTATCAGTAGAATGAGTAGCTTCTGACAAAAATAGATGTTACCAAATGCTTTTCCTTTGCGGCAATTTTGGGATGGAGTTTGGATTTCAAATCTGGATTTGGCTCAAATTTCATGTTTGGGAAATCTTGAAAATTTTGGATTTGAGGCAAATTCCTCGAGTTCATTGCAAAGCTCAATTGCAAATCCTTATGTCTCTCATTGTCATTTGAAGTTCAAGAATTCAAATTTTGGAATTGAAATGAAATGTTAGTTCCCAAAAACTACCTTGGGGAAATTAAGCCTTTTGAGCAAAATAACATTAAACAAAATGGGACAAAATCTCTATAGATTATATCATTGTTCCTGCATACCTGCAGAGTGAACTTGTGGTTTTTATCGTGGCTGCATAACTTAGAGGCTAATGCACAGTAGTACTTATTGAACACTTTCTCCTGCAAGCAGCACTCCACAAGAACACGCATGATCTCCCTATCCTGTAGAGCAAAAAGGGTGAGAAACTAAATTGGTTTGCTACCATAATACTATGTAACACTGTAAGGGAGCGTTTGGTTTAAGGATTGTCAGGATACTTTAACTATAAGGATTACCACGGACTATGACAAGGTAATATTATATACTATTCCCAGTTTGTTCTTGGCAATTCAACAACCTCAGTAAAACTCCCCATGTCCCAAAAAAAGAGTTGTTGCAATCGCCTTTTTGTCCCAAAGAGTGTACTATTTCACAAGCAATGCTAATTTTCCATAGAAGTTATTCCATAATTTTCTAAAAAACAGGGGAACAAGTGTTAAACATGATACATTTATTTAAATCGGCAGATAGGATCATCTTACTAACTTTTACATGCAGTAATAATATTATCTAAAATAAATCTCACATTTTGTGAATCTTCCCAAACGCCCCTTAGCCATTTAGTTCATATAATGTGATTTAACATGTGTTGTCAAATTATCACTGACAGACTCATAATAGTCTAATCTTTACCAATTTAATCATATAATATATAGGAAAATGAAGGTAATCCCCTTACCCCTTGTTTGCTTAGGATTCCAGACAAGACAGAAATGCTACGTGACCAGGATAATTTAATTACTTGTACCAAACAATGTCATGTTACATAACCTAGGTACAAGGTTGTCTCACTCCCTAAAGAGCGAGACAACAAAAGGAGGAATCCTAACCTGCTTCCCAGGCAAATCCAATCTTAGAAGCTTCTCAAATGCATCAATGTAATCCTCTCCACTCATTATTACACAGAAAATTGCTCTTCTTGCATCTGTGTTCATCCTCTGTCCGGCAGCAAGCTCTAGCATTCTTTGAGCCTCAAGGACCTCCATGTCAATTGTTTTTGCAACCTCCCTAACATTATTTTGAACAGAATTTACATTCACATCCCCAGACAACCACCACTGACCTCTCTTGTCTGGATCTATAAGCTTGCACCACTTTAATCCCCGGAGTATAATATCATCCACTCTCAGCTGTAATCAAAAGAAAAAAGAAAAAAAAAGTTGCATAGAGATTTAAATTAATGTAGGAATCATAATTGACAACCAGAATTCTGTGGTAACACAATGCAAATACGTGATGGCTTGACATAAGGCATTGTACCCTGTCTCTACATAAAATTTTATTTGGTGCCGAAATGAATCCATTGTCCCAATTACACTTTTTGTGCAGCATGCATAACATACTTTTGAAATAGCTCATATATCAATGGATGCAAACCTTCTGTAGCCATTTTTTTATTCGAGTAAGCTGCACAGTTTCCTCCTTGGGCTTCTTTTTGTTGTTTTTTATTTCACATATTGTCTGAAGCATGAATTCCATCTACAACATGATGATATTTACAATTACTCAGATAATACCAGGAAATATTTCTTGTCTTGAAGAGACAACATAATGGACTAATGGTAATGAATGAAAAGTAGACAGTAAGCATACCCTTTTGCTGTTATGATTTGATTGTGCATCTGTAGGCAAGGTCTTCAATTCATTAACCCTGTTCTGAATGCTCATTATAAAATTCTTCATAGCAATAGGATCATCCCCTCTCAATTTCATCCCACAGCCTGTTCAGTCACAAAAATGAACTAGTGACAACTGATTCCAGACTAACTAGCCCATTAGTTGTTTTTTTTACTAGAAATATTTCTCTTGATAAATCCCAATTACATGGTTAAAAAGATCAAAGTGATTTATGGGCACTAAAGCATTCTGATTATAAAAATAGTATAAGGAAAACTTACATTGTAGGACAGACAAAATTGTAGCAACATCGGCCTCTGTCAATCTCTTACTCAGCATTACCAAGAAATCATATATTAAATCACTGGAGAGCATATTAAATGTGGAGTTACAATTAGTCTAAATCATGTGAGGGTGAGAAAATAGAATGATGTATGGGCTGCATCTATATATATACCTATATGTGGAAAAAATAAGAATCAAATTTTCACCTACCTAGAGAAAACTCCAAATATGTATAAGTATGAAAGCAGAAGAGTCAGATTCCTCAATGACATGTCCTCTTTTAAGTACTCTTCCTATACAGAGTATACAAAAAAAGAATGCATGAGAAGAGTATCATGGGAATTATGTGTGCATGTGTGTGCGCGCACGCGCACACACACACACACACACACAAAAGATAGTGAGTTAGATTTTTTTTTCATTTGTGCTTTTTAACTAGTTGCAGTTTCATTAGTTCCTATATGCAAACCACTCAAAAATTTCTCCCTCCATCCCATAATTTTATTTTTTATTTCCTATTAGGGACGTCCCATAAATTTGTTCCCTTTCCTTTTTAAGAAAAAGGATTGTGGTCCATATTGTTTCTCTCTACTCTAAACAAAGTTCAACCACAAAATTTCATTGTTATTAAAAAGTGTGCCAAGCCAAACATGGAACTAAGGTGGAATATTTATTAACAAATCAAAATCATGGGACGAATGGAGTAATTCATAAGGTGGAATATTTGTTAACAAGTCATGCACCTCAAATGTTTTTGCCAGTGAAGCTAGAATCTTGGCACCAAAGTCAATACCAACTAAGCAAGACATGCCAGCGACAAAAGCTGCAAAGACTGCTGCATATCTGCCAATTTCACGAAACAACGATAAATATTTTAAAATAAAAAGGTGAAATTATTTTGGTTTGAAGGGAGAGAGAAATGGATAAAATTTTAATCAGTTCCAGAAATGCAAGAGGAAGATAGAGGTATTATGCAAACTTTTATTCTATACACGCTGCAATCTACACTTCTACAAACCCTTAACCAATTTTAGATTTACAGCTTCATGGAAGACAAGTTGCGCGAAGCTAGGTTGAGATGGTTTGGGCATGTGTGGCAACGGAATGTTGACACTCCTGTGCGAAGATGCGAGAGGCTTACGCTAGTAGGTGGGAGTAGGGGAAGGGGTAGACCTAGGAAGACCTGGAAGGAAGTGATTAGAAAGGATTGGGTCTTCTTGCCCTTATTGAGGATATGGTCTTAGACAGGAGTGTTTGGAAAGCTAGGACTAGAGTAGTTGAGCTAAGAGGAGCTTTATGTACTTGTTGTGTGCTTGGTATGCCTTGTATGCTTGGTGTTCTCTGTGTTACACAGGACCAAATCAAAGCAAAGTAGAATATTTTATTGCCGTAAACTGTACAGGAATATTTGTGTTCTCTAGAAATAAATAGAGAACAGACCAACATGACTTTTACTAACCAACACAACTATTACAAACCAACACACCTATTAACAATAGAAACTACCCATAACTGCCTTTTAGAAACTGCCCAACTGTTTTTTATTTAAATTAATTAAACATGTAAAACACACTAAACGACACCACACTAATTGACTCTATACTAACTGACCCAAAACATTGACTCATTACCCATTCGGTTATATGTGAACAAACGCGATTAAATCTAACACTCTGTTTGCAGTACTTTTCCTCTGTTACCCTTAATTTGTTCTTTGTCTCTCTGTGTTTTGTACTTTATCTGCACATTCTTTGCTTTATGTATCTTCTGCGATCTTTTTATCTATGCAGCTGAGTTGGGGTCTCTTGGAAACAGCCTCTTTACTTTCGAGTAGGGGCAAGGTCTGCGTACACACACCCTCACACCCTTCCCAGACCCTACTCGTGTGGGATCCAACTGGGTTGTTGTTGTTGTTGCAGCTTCATGGGAAAAAATCAAGTGCTAAATGCTAAAAATAGTGTCTAGTTGTGATGTGAGTGAAACGGTTGGAAACGGGTCCCAAGTTACAATTTTTATTTATTTTTCAAATTAAAACACAGGCTATCAAAAGATCTATACAACACTAAAAATATTTTGTATGTAAAAGAAAAGGGTATACAGTCCAAAAAGAAAAATGATGATGAAAAGAAAAAACAGAAAATCCTCAGAGTAAGATTCTTAACTGTTCATTGCCACGTGGACCTCCCGAACATGAAGCCAAAACCTCTTCAGATATAATGGATGAACAAAGAGAGCGACCAGCGGTCTGCAATTTAAAGAATCTCCATTAATGATTAAATGCAAACTGCAAAGCCACATGGAAGAAATGAGCTAAGCTATAGCTCTAAACTTTGCAGTGATCTATACTAGAACAAAATTAAATGCCAAGCCACGTGGAAGCAATGAGCAAATATATTATCTTATAGCTGTAAACTTTGCATTGATCTATGCTAAAGAATTAAATGCCAAGCTACATGGAAGAAATGAGCAAATCTACTATCTATAGCTGTAAACTTTGCAGTGATCTATACTGAAAAAATTTAATGCCAAGCCATACAGAAGAAATGAGCTAATCTGCAGCTGTAACCTTTGCAGTCATATATACTATATAATAATATGCTAGTTCAAGGCAACTCCAACCTACATGGATAAGGGTAACGTCTGCACACATCCACACTACCACACACACACACACTGAGACCCCACTTGTAGGTTAGGGCATCTCAATTTTAAGAGGCCAGATAAAACAGAATATGGTGGCCGCTTTTAGCTCTTATGAATAATCACATCTCGCAAAACAACACCAAAACTTGGTACAATCCTAAGACCTAACTTTGTTGGGGTGTTAGGGGCCAAGGTGTCACAGCCTTAACTCGGTGGAAAAAAACCAAAAAAGGGAGGCTGTTTTGTTAGACCCTTGATTCAGTGTTGCAATACTGCCCAAAGCTAAAACATTTCGATATAGTCCATTATTTGACCAAAGTTAAAACACTGTATATAATGACTCTTTTAGCTTCGTTGGCAATGGACAAATGTAATACATAGTAGAACTTAATTTTATATGCGGTTCACAGGAAGGTCTCAAAATGAACATCGAGCTTTCCCATTTGAAGGTCCAAACTCAAGTCTACTTCCCTAGGGCCTAGAATATATGACCCTACTCAGTTTGCAGATTCATGCCACATGATATCGCCCCTTCCAATATCCACACTCAAATGCAGTGCCACCTTAATTTCTATGTACGCTTGTAATAAATTAAAAACACTTCTCTAAACTCAAATTAAACACAAGTTTATTCATTTACATAAAAAACTGCATAATGAATATGATGGGAGTAGTTAATTACATGGACGATTGTAGACACTTCACCTGTGATTGATTCCACATTTGATTCTGATAGCCTATTCAAGAGACCTGCGAAAGATTGGGATGAGAATCAACAACACAAACAAATATTATACAAGATTACAAGCAAAGCACAAAAACATAATCCCTAAAACAACATGCCTCGGACTTGTTTGCGAATTTGAGCACTGTCTTGTGATTCGCTTCCCATTTGAAATCTTTTGTGAGGAGCAATA
Source organism: Cuscuta australis (assembly GCA_003260385.1). Classification (NCBI taxonomy): domain Eukaryota; kingdom Viridiplantae; phylum Streptophyta; class Magnoliopsida; order Solanales; family Convolvulaceae; genus Cuscuta; species Cuscuta australis. Next base: position 3,425,722 of record NQVE01000215.1, on the reverse strand, counting down.
TATTTCATGTTTCCTACAAGTGCAGACTGAGCAGACAGTTTTCCCGGTTCCACATTAGTACCAGAAGTTACTGGTGGGGAAGATGCTTCATAAGCTCTGTCAGTTGGATTTACAAACTGTTGATCCTGCTCTTGCTCTCCTTCTATGAACTGCTTTTGTTTGATTGACTTCAAGTTTTTAGATTTTTTATGCAACGTTTTGTCTAGGATCTTCATATCACTTTTTTCTGCACTTTGGAGCTTTTCATCCTCAATCAGGTCAAGAACAGAAGGAATATCATCAAATAACATATTAATGCCGTCATCATCTCCTTTTAATTTCCCTCCCTTCACCTTCAGTTTCTTCGCAAGCTTTTTTTCCAAATCCAGATCCTCTTCAGCTGGAATAACACCATTTTCAGAATCAAACAACTCTTCAAACCTTGTTTTATTTCTATTTTTCTTAGCTAACTCCTTTGACGGCAGAGGAACAGATTTTTTAACCCTTCTGCCAGGTAGTTCATCCACTACATTCGCATCTGAAGATTGTTTCTTCTTTGTGCCTATCTTGCCTGAAGAGTGACTCTTTGTACCCTTTGGAAACTCTTCTATTTGACCGGCTACACTAATATCACCACCACTACCCATTTTGACACGCTTCTTTTTGGGTTTCTTTTCAAATGTCCTTTTTGATACCATATGATCTTCTGCAAAAGTAACCCCTCCCTTCATCTTCATTGCCACACATTCATTGACATTTGTGTTTGAACTTAATAAGTCACATTTCCTTTTTAGTTTGTTTTTTTGAGCCTTAGAGCTTTCCACTGCAGGGGAAGAATCAATGTCATATCCTGGTCCAATATCAAAGTCCTTGAGCAAATCCATACTATTCTTTGGGACAATCAACCCCTGTTCAATCTTTTCATGTTTCAATGATTTCTGCAATTTATTGATTTAGAGAGAAAAACATAAGCACAACATTAAAACAAACGTATTTTTCATTTATCTTCTAGATATTTATTCTTTATAAGCCGATGAGCTTTTTACTAGCAGCCTAAGGGAGTCTTTTCTACTCCAAGTGTATCTTACTTTATGATGTTGGAGCCACGAATCAAATTTCTTCTTGTTCTTTGATAACCGAGCTTCCTTCCTGCGTTCTCTTCGAGACTGATTGTCTTCTTTGGCTAAAAGAACAAGAAAAAGACAAGCCCATCCCCCAAAATCATCAAACAATCAGATAAAATGCACAGTACTTGCTCCATTTCATTCACAAAGAAAATTTAGTTTTTTTTGTGTGTGGGAGGGGGGGGGAACAAAACCTTACCCATCATCTAATATCTGCTTCCAATCAATAATACCTGTGAAGATCAAAGAAACAACCAACTCAATTAACCAGACCACAATTGTAAAACAAATTGAAACTCATACAACTAAAAATAATCAAAATTTAAAGCGTAACGTTGAATTTACAATCTAATATAACCCTAAATTCCACACCCCCTATGGAGGATGATAATATATTTGATGTCTTGATCCAATGATGGGGTATGTGGAACACCATAAGATTTGACCTACCCTAGAATTCCAAAAAAAATCCCTAAAAAATTACACACCTCTCTACACGACGTCACTACGATATGCTAGAGAATTGTAGAGTGTTATAGTTGTGTTAAGGCAGTCAAACTCTAGATTCTGCGGAGGATCGGGATAACAATAAAAGATCCTAAATTATAAGATGGTAACCCAGATAGTAAGATCCTACGTATGTACTAGACACACACACACAACATCATGCATTCATAAAACAATGTAGAATTAGGGAGGTACAGGATAATTGAATAACTACTCCTGGAGGGAATAAAAATGTACAAAAAAGAAGAAGAAAACATACTTAAAGTATGTTTGGATGGAGTAGGTAAAGTTTTATTAAGTAGGTAATGGTAGTAATCGAAGGTAGGTAATTGAATGTAGATAAATTAGGCTATGTTTGGTTGGAGGTAGGTAAAAATTTTATGAGGTAGGTAATGGTAGGTAATTGAAGGTAGGTAAAGTAAGGTAATGAGTTAAAAAATTGTGTTTGGATGTTTATTAGGTGACGTGAGGTAGGGAAAGGATAAAAGTACTAAAATATCCTTGTGGTTGTTTTTCTTTATTTGTTTAGGATGCATTTATATGAAATTACCTTTCACATTATATTCTTTTGTACGGACTTTTATATGCGTACGCAAAATATATATACAAAATTATTTTTACATCAATTCTAAACATTTTTTTAATTTAATTTATTAGAATTTATTTAAATTTCAAATGTAAAATTTTAAAATTAAATAAACACTCTTGGACGAAACTTCTAAGTAACATCATCTTATATAAATGCAACTGATCAAAATTTAGTTGTCATACATTTCATAATAAAAACATCAACCATATTGTTCTTCCACACATCAAAAAACATGGACATTGACTTCAAATGTAACATATGTTCACAAAAAACGACATATTTAGACACAAGTCTTATAATAAATAAAATAGTGATAAAATGTCTAATTTCTTTTTTTAAAAAATATACGGAGTAATTGACAATGCAGCAATACAAGTTCAAGTGATCAAATGTCTAATTTCTTTTTTAAAAAGTATATTCCAATGTGCATATAATTTATATATTCCATATATCAGGAATAACAATTACAGAGTTTATACACCAGAAATTTAGTTATATATGAAGTATGTATTATTTCGATTTCTATTGAGAACTAACAGTGGGATAAACTCCATTCACGATGAATATAATTAAGCTATCACCTCTAATGACTCTTTTGCAGCAATACAAGTTCAAGTGATCAAATGTATAATTTCTTTTTAAAAAAACTATATTCCAATGTTCATATAATTTATATATTCCATATATCAGGAAGCAAAAAAGAAACAAAAAGAAACAAAAACAGAAAAACAGAAACAAAAAACAGTGAAAAAAAAGGAAAACTGAAAGAAACGAGAACTGAAAAAAATGAAACACACAAACGAAAACTGAACATAAACTGTGAAAGAAAGCTGGAAACCGAAAAAAAATGAAAATTGTAGTAAGCAGAGGAAATTAAAAACAGGAAATTGAAAATTGAAAAAAGTGTAAAATTGAAGTAAAGTAGAACGAAAAAAGTTTTTAAAAAAATCTGGAAATTGAAAAAAAAAAGTGAAAATTGAAGTGCAAAAAAAAGTGAGCAATGGCTATAGAAATTGAAGAGCATAGCAGAACAAAAATAACCACGTAAAAAAATCTGAATTGGGCAGCGAAGGAGCAGATGGCGATCAAAATTGAAACAAAAAAAAACTATGCAGCGATTATGGCGGAATTGAAGAGCAGAGCAAATCGGGAAAAAAGTGAAAATTGAACGGCGACGGGAATACCTGTCGATTGGCGATCGGAACCGGAAGAAGAAGGCGATGTGAAGATGGCGATTGGTTTCGTGCGATTGGGTGAAGGGCAGCGCCCTATTTTATTACCTCTATATTTCGCGCGCAGCAAAAAATTAAACGTAAAAAAACAAAAAAAAAAACAGCAAAAGCAAATAAACTGCAGAAAAAAACGAAAAGAAAACAGAGAAAAAAACAGTACAAAAATCGCAAAAACAAAAACTGATCGGGAGAGGAAGACGGCGTCCGTGAGAGGAAAAATCGCAAAAAAAAAACAAGGAAACAAAATCATACCGGGAGTTGGAAGAAGAAAAGCCGCTGGGGAAGTGCCTGGAACGCGGATCGGGAGAGGAAGAACGGCGTCTGTGCGTCGCTGGACCGTCTAAGAAAGAAGAAATTGCTCCATAGAACGAGAAAGGGCAGTGCTAGAGGAGCTGGGCCGTGGAAGAAAGAAAAAAAAATAGAGAGGATAATTTTAAAAAATGAAAGTAGTTTGGGATACCTACGATGCTCCATTTGTAAAAACGACGGTTCCTAACCCCTTAAACCCCCACCCAGCCCCCCCTCCTATGGTAGGGAGGGGGCTGGGGTGGGGACAAGGATGAGGCCAGGGTGGGGGGTTTAGGTGAGGGTTAAGAATTATGAACCATCATTTTTACAAACGGAGCACCGTAGGTACCCCAAACAAACTGGTGTATAAGTAATTGGTGTCATTTTAGACGCTCCCTTTTAAAAATTAAAAATAACAACATTTTAATGTATTATTTATTGGTAAAATTGATGATTTCTAACCTCTAACCCCCACCCAAAACCGCAACAGAGCACTCTAGGTAGGATTATAAAATGAACGAATAATCTTGATTCAATTGGCGATTTGTATTTGAAAAAATCAGTACAAATAAGAATATAAATATTTATTAGAATTCAAAAGAAAATGAATAGGAATACGAATGTATATGTATTCGATTCATTGTGTTTATGAATATATTCAAATTTAAATATAGAAATTTATATCTAATATATTTGCTTCATAATACAGAGTACTGTGTAGGGGGGCAAGATTTGCTTATACACATCTTCTCCAAACCCTACTCTCGTGGAATCTAACTGGATTGTCGTTGTTATAAACATGTCATTTTTAGAACCCTGTTAATTTTAGAAAAAAACTAAAGTAACACATTGAGAATAAACCAAAATAGGAGTTATATGTTTTTATTTCCGAAATAAGAGTTAAATTGTATTTGCAACGACAATCATGACCATGTACGTTACTAAAAGTATTGAGAATTGTTTATATGCAGTGTCACATTACCACAATGAGAAATCCTATTTAGAAATAAAATATGAAGTTCATATTTTGATATTTTCTCCATATTTTACTCCTGAGTGATTTTTTACTAATTTTTGAAGCTATTGAACGTAAAAAATCAAAAATTGTATTTCATAAAAGAATACGAATACGAACCGAATATTTGAATTTAATATCAAATCGAATACGAATAGTAATAATTATTCGAATAAAAAACGAATATGAATATGAATAATGGTATCAATTTTCAAATATGAATAAAATTTGAGCAATGCTAGGGGTACCTCAAATGTACACCACCTCATTCTCCACCACCCTTTTCTCCACCACCCATTTTTCATAAAATTTCATAAAATTCGATTCGTTCGTTTTACAACCCTAACTGTAGGTGCTCCGGGTTGTTCTAAGGTCAAAATAGCCCGGATCAGAAAACCGTGGTGATTAAATAATTTGATGAGAGCTGCGAGAGGAAGACACGCAGACTGAAGATGGAGGCGTAGAGAAGAGAGAGGAATACCTGAAGCTGCGGGGGATGCAATAGGGAAGAACGGTGCTTTTCCAAAGCTAGGCTAGCGCGATTCGATAGGTAAAGAAAACTAACTTTGGTCAACATTTTTATTTTTATTTTGTTTGGTCAAAATTTTTATTTTCCTTATCCATACAAAGTATTTATGCAATAAGTATATTTTTTTTCTGAGTAAATTCCATAATTGGTCCTTTATAACCGGAGAATTTCCATATTTAGTCCTCTATTATCAAATATTACCCTCGTAGTCCTTTTTTAAGGGTGTCTTTCTACAAATGGTCCTTTTTTTTTATCTTCTGCCATGTTGGTGATAATTTAAAGGCTAAAAGCATAATTTGACATCAACATTATGTCTAGTGACGTGTTCTGATATTGGTTAAGCGAATAACACAAAAATAATGACTATGATTGTGGGCTAGGATTCAGACGAAAGACCACATTTGTAGACTATGGTTGTAGTAGAAAGCGACTGTAATTCACAAACAACACAAACGGAACAGCCTTTGGAATTGTGTATGACAAAAAAGATATATTATCATTGTGAAATTACACTTTTAGCCCTCAAATTAACACCAACATGATTGAAAATAAAAAAAAGGACTATTTGTGGAAAGATACTCGTGAAAGAAAGACCACTGAGGTAATATTTGATAATAGAGGACTAAATAGGGAAACTTCCCTGTTATAAAGGACCAATTATGGAATTTACTCTTTTTTCTTGAGATAGAAGTTGGATACAATTAACAAAAATAAGTAAAATTTAATTTGTAAACATATATTTCAATATTTGGGATTTTTATTTTGTTATGTCGTATTTAAAAATATATCACTTCCATCCTTGAATTTTTGTCTAATTTTAACATTTTACAGTCAAAATTTAGAAATAAAAATATTACTAGATATTTTTACAAAATATTTTAAAATATTATTTTGTTTAATAAATTTATAACATGATTTTCATTTAATTCCATGTCAAAAATTGAAAAAGATTTACTACAAAAAATCAAGCCTAACAAATACTCAAAGACAAAAAATAGTAAAACAGACTATTACACATATATTAATGTGATAAATAAATTTATTTCTATAAAATTTTATTTTTAAACGAAAGTTGAATTGATACTCTAAAACCCACTCAAAGTAGTTTTCCATGCGACCGTCGATTCAAGATTGGTGTAGTCACTTGCCTCTTGCTATTTTGAATTGGAATTTTGAATGTTGGAAGAAAACGGAAGAAGATTGAAGAAAAAAAGAATTGAAAAAAAATTGGAAAGAGTTAGAATGGAAGAATTCCAATGGTAAAAAAATTACTCAATTAAATAATCACAAAATAAACATGTAAGAAAACTTTAATTTTGGACAAAAAAATCATCATTATCCATGTTTGAGGGGGTATGATATAAATGTGGATATATAATGTTAGTGTAAATGCATCATACATCTTGTTTAAGTCGTTGGCAATGTTTTTAAACTTGGGATGGACTGGTCGGTCCAACCGGTCAGACCGCGAACCAGTGACAACTCCGGTCTGGGTTAACATGAAACCCAGTTTCCCAAAAACCCACCCAGAACCGCCTGAACCGGCAGACTTGGGGAACCGAGTCAACCCGGCCGATCTACGGTTTTTACAAAAAACTCATCTTTTGTTTCAATTAAAAAAAGAATGAGCTCATCATTGTCCGTGTTTGAGAGGGTATGATATAAATTTAGATATATAATGTTAGTGTATATGCATCATGTATAAATATGTTTTTAAAGTCGTTGTTGCCTGTTGGTAATTGGGACTCCGGGAGGAGTTAGAAGGAATCGAAAAGAGTTCAAAAACGTTGGAAAGAGTGTGATTATGTGATTATCATATTCTCACTCAGACTTTGGAATCATTTCCACCATATATACTATCACTTTAGCCATTACAACACAAATTTGACACCACCCCACACTCTCCTCAGCTGTACTCTTATGATGCAAGTCTTATATTGCAACCTCAACCCATTTGGGGAGTCTCAATGAAGACTTCATCCCAAACTTGGCAAAGAAGATTGCATACAGAATATGTAGCAGTAGCGCAAAGAAAGCCGAGTTGATAAGAAGCTGCAAATACGAAAGACAGGGAAATATTAGCTTCCAAATACCAAAGGATCATACCCTTAATCATAGAAGACCATTTGTGGAATTTACTCAAGAGTTAAATATTGTGAGTACTTTTTTTTAAGAAAACACTTTAAGCACTTAAGGCTTGTTTTCTTCAACTTATGTGATTGGTTCTGATATGATTCGAATAATTGATCTCTGATCGTAGTTATATTTAAATTTGTTTCTGATTTGTTCTAACACCAATAAGAACAAGTAATAAGTTGAAGAGAACAAGCTCTTATTTTCTTGAAGAATAAGTCCTAAATTCAGCAATGAACAGTCTAAAAGGTCCACTGCAGCAGAGAAAATTCTCAGAAACACACATACCAGAGTCCCGAAAATGGTGTATATGACATCCATTGTTGGAATTGAATTGCTGCCAATAGATGTGAGGACGTACGAGAGGGAAGCATGGATATTTATGGTAATCTACAAAAAAACCGCAGACCAAATATCACAAGTGAAAAAAACATTACACATTGGGAGAAACAGAACACCAAAACGTAGATTAATTAGGAGAGATTTGAGGACCACAGTTTACCAATTGGAGTATGTTTTCTCTTATTAGAAACGAAGACAATAGCACATACCCTATGGCACCTATTGCCCGAGCCTACAAAAAATCTTCAGAAAAAATTAAATGGATACATAAAATAATTTTGAACAGATATAAAATGGAGTCCCTCAATTTACATTATTTATTATAAATTCCCTTTAATTCTAGTTTCACCCTTATTTGTATTCCCTAGCATTTCCAAGGTTCCAAATGAATCCAGGTTCTGAGCAAAGGAAAAGAGACTTAAACTGGAGGGAATGGAAACAGTACAAGGGCACACAAGAAGATTGATTGCGTCCAATTAGCGCGCAACCTGAAATTATTACAGTAGCAAAACCGTTATGTAGCCCTGGAGGAAAGCTGGGGAAGAATTGAATAGAGTCCAATATAATTTACTCCCAGACTCCCTATGTTCCCAAAGTAAACCCACACTTTCCTTTTTTATCCGTGCCAAAACAAAGTTCATACTTCTTCCCTTTCCTTTTCAAGGAAAGAATATGTGACTCACAACATTTTTCTCTCTTCCAAACGTATTTCTACCGCACACTTTACATTTCAACATTTTTTCTTAAACTCACAGAAGTCAAACTATGGATTTTATTTTGAGGATTGAGGGAGTATATACACAACTTTTAGAAAATATGTCCCTCTTCATGGCAATTCTTAACAGTTAACACTATGTCTGGTTCAAGGAATTTGAAAAGGAAAAGAAAGGAAGATGATATGGAAAATAAGTTTTCTTGTTTGGTTAGAGAGGAAAAGAGAAGACATGGAAGGAAATGAAATAAGAAGAGAAAGTAAACTAGGAGTGAACAACTTTCCTTCCATTTTGGTAAGGAAAAGAAGAGAATCATTATTGTTTTCTTTTCCATCCAAACATAGCGTAAAGGGGCAAAACCATGTAATACAACACATTAATATTTATTGGGCCTATGTTCCAGTGTCACATATACTTTGGTAGAAAAAAAACAAACACCAGGAATGATCCCCCCAAAAAACTAAGAAAATATCAAAGCATGTAGAAACTAAGGCTATGATTTGCATACCTCCATAAAGAGCCCATAGTCAACCCAAGTAAACCGTGCATTAACTGGATAATGGAAGGAGATAAAGAGAGTGAGTTAACGGAACATATCACATTATCATCAGCTAATGTGCAGCTAATTGTATACCCCGTACAAATTAAGACTTGAACGTCTCAAATCATGATGCCAAGGATTACTAAGAAACTATATAATCTTGAAGGTCATACGACATCCATTTCTATTGATATGAGCATAGTCTACAAACAGAATGAACTTATAATCTTTCATTCGAAGCTTATGTTTGACTTTTCATTATCTTGATGTATTGGGGTATTGCTTCAAATTTTATAGGAGAGTCATCTCGAAAGTGACAGCTTTTAGCATGATTGGAAAAGAAAAACATGTATTTGTAGTACTCCTTACGCCCTTAAACAAAATAAAACCAAACCAAACATACTCATATATTCCACTCAGAAATTGGGTGAGATGTACACCAATCACAAATCTTATCTCCACTCCTACGCGTACTTAGGATATTATTGTGAAGACCCATAACTACCCGTGAAACATTAAATTTGGTTTGATAAAGTAGAAAGGAATTAATATTAGTAAAACTATGTGAGAATATTGTATTTGAAATTAAAAATATAATCTACATGTATAACAGCAATAATGTAGAAGAGTTCTGTTCTAAAAAATAACGTGAAAGAAATTAAGAATGTAATCTCCCAAACTGAAGCAGTGAGACATAAAGATGAAGTGTTAGTTTGGAAACAACTCCGGCATTTTGATAAGGCTATCTAATGGTAGCGATTAGCTTCAAAGTTTTTAAAGTCAATGTGTACCATTAAGAAATTATCCAAAACACTAACGCTGATTGAAAATATTGTGTGCAAACAGGACCAAAGACTTTATGGGTTTTATAGCTCCTCCACTTTCCTAGTTTGCTCCCCTCCCCCCTAACTCCCAACAACAAAACACATGCAATTGACATTTGCTTCACTTTCCTCCCCTCCAAAACCCTCGAACCAAACAAAAATCTAAAAGATGTCTACCAAAATAGAATTCCAGAGTCCGGAAACTTAACCCTAACACATGTTCAAAGTTCTGTAAACATTGCTCACCATATAGTTAATCGCTTTCACTGGACCAGACAGGACAAACAACAGCACAACAGTCGCCACCTAATGAGATGGAAAAACTAGATTAGAATTGTCAAACGTCATAATGTGGAGAAGAATGGAACTACATCGTTTTTTTAGTATAGATCTTTTAGAAACTTGCAAGAACAAAATGTGTAATAAACGCGAGGACATACCATAGTTTTTCTTCCGGCTGCAACACCCCATCTCAGGGAGGATATTACTATGGGTAATGCAAAGAAACATCCGAAGTAATTCTGTGAAGGAACCAACTATATAAGAATTTTAAGCAATAAAATACCCACAATCAAAGACGACAACTTGAGACCCCCTCCCCCAGAAAAAAAAACTTCAAGTTCATGAATTTTGTACTCAGACTTCCACCTTTTTAGATACAAATGAATTACAAATTTACAAATGAACTTTGCATCCAAGAAAACCTTGACTGTGAACTCTTTTCCAAAAGACCAACACTGCTCTCAATTTTAGTAAAATTGCAGGAACATTTTCTAATTTCATGTATTTCTAATTGAATCTCTTCATTGACATTCTTAAGGATATCTGTTGATTGGGGATTAGAAGTTTCCATTATATGCTATTTATTTAAGGTCAACAACAACAACAACAAACCCAGTAAACAACAACAACAACCTAGTTGAATCCCACTACAGTAGCGTCTGGGGAGGGTGTGTGTATGCAGACCTTGCCCCTACTCGGAAGTAGGGAGGCTGTTTACAAGAGACCCCCGGCTCAACCTGCACAAAAATATGGAAAGGAACACAGTATAACACAGATAAAACACCAAGTACAATGAAATGAAAGTCCTATAAGCAATAGCAAAACATTCCAATCAAACACAACACACTACAAAACAACCTCTACAGCACCGAGCTCCTATCCAGCTACTCTAATCCTAGTTCTCCAAAGGTTCCTATCTAAGGCCATATCCTCAGTCAGGGTGAGAAGTCCTAAATCCTGCCTAATCACATCCTTCCAATTCTTCCTAGGTCTACCCCTTCCCCCACTTCCCCCGATAACCATAATCCTCTCGCATCTCCGTACAGGGGCGTCAGCATCCCGCCGTCTCACATGACCAAACCATCTCAACCTCGCTTCCCGCAAAAAGTAGTGTGGTGAAATAATTAGATAAATTTTAAACAGATAATCCCAATACAGTAATTATTACGGAGTATTATACCTCAACAGCAAGAGAATTGCTTAAGAGATAGGCTAACCCAGAAACAGAGGCAAACATGGCAGTCTCCACAAGCCTGAGAGTCTTCTGAAAAACCTCTCCATCTTTTGCCAAGTACTCATATCCATCTCCCTCCTCCGAGCTTTGTTCTTCTATGCTACTCCAAGCTGGTCTCTGAATAGTCGATGCCTTGGGACGCTTGGGATTAGTATATCCCCAAGAAATGTCTGTTTTGGGATCGTGCGATAGAGAAATAAAATGGGTTTGGCGAGATAATGTGTGGGGATGAAGGGAAGTTTTGGAAAGCTGGAAAAGTCTTGGAGGATAATAGTTCTGGTAAAGCTTGACTATGAGATTCATGGAGGATTTGTTTTTGTCTGTGTTGTTGTGACTTGTGAGAGCTTAATGGGGCATTGGACAAACTTCCACCTGCAGTGTAGAGATGAAATGAAATATAGACAAGTTTAAATTACAATCAATTGCACTCTTTAGTATTTAAAAAATCAAAATGAGTTTTATTTATTTATGTATTTTTATTAATTATTTGATAAATAAAATAATAGCGTCTTTTCTTGTTTTGTAGAATTTTTTATGTACTTTTTAAATATGTAAGGTTTGTTTTTTATTTTTATATCAATTATTAAATAAAATGAATAGAAAAAACCAAAAATTTACTTCGTTTTGCATAAAGTGTAATTCATTTAGTGATAGAAGGAGTATTTGTCTCCTTCAGTAATATGCCCCATTCATCCCGTTACGAGTATATATCATGCAGCTGGATACATGATACTATTATCAAATTCGTGCATTGCACATCTCATATTTAAACTATGAAATTATATTAATATCGTTATTGAAGAATATAAATAGAATGTTAACGAAATATAAAACTGTAAAGCATGAATATCAAATAAATTGCAAATTTTGGGAATTTTTTTTATAAACATACTACACATTGGTACGCATGAATAATTGACTGTAGCATCATGTTTTTGATAAACGCAATGGTGCAATGTGTCCAAATGTAAGAAGAATTAATCGTTGAATTAACAACATATTGTCTAGTTCATTTTGAAATTACTGTTAATATTTGATGAAAATCTTCACTAGAGATGATTGTTTTTCATCCAACCATTTAATTTTCACTCATTTGATTGAACATTCATAGAATATCGCACAAACTTCAATCTAAAACTTCAAAGCAATATTTATGTGTCATTGATACTTTGCTCTATGCAATTAACTTTGCCTTCACTAAGAGCAGTGATAGTGGAGTTTCTTGCTTTAAGTTGCAAGTTGAGTTTTCATTCAGGTTCAACGAGATTTTATAATGTGAATGAGTTGTTCTTCCTCTTAACAAAAGCAATGGTGTTATTCCACTTGATGCGACATTCACTGATATTTTCCGATTTTCCGTAACAGAATACTATTTTTAAACATGGTTGAATTTTGGAAAAATGACTATCCAGTTACTTAAAAATGAGTATTCAGTTGCTTGAAAATGAGTATTCTATTATTTAAAAATGAGTTTTCAGTAGTTCGATAACTAATACAGAACATTTTTTTCGAATTTTCAGTTTCTCGTCAATAAATATTTACTACGAATGTATGAGAAATAACGTACAATCTGGTGTACGATATATATTGCACACATCCCATACCAAACTTTAGATTTTGGTTCCCTAAAAAAATTCACATTTCGATTCATCGTATATGTATATATGGCTAAAAAGTTATTTTCAATTTTATTATTTAAACAAGCTAAGAAGGCACTTTGTGCCAATGGTGCCCAATAAAGGGGGAAATAGTGAACTAATAGCACTAAAATAATAGAAAGAGAGGAAAAGAGACTAAATAACATCAAATAAACTTTATTAGATCTTACCCTTTTAGTGGGATACAATAAGAGTCAATATTTTTAACGTTTCTCTAGTGGTAAAGTTAACCAGTCCGTCACTAAGAAGAAATTTATCATCATCATCAATATTTGCCCAAAGCATTGGATGGAGAAATAATGTTTGAGAAGATGCTCTCCTTGGATTTGGACTGTTCACATCATCTACCATTGATCTTCTCCTACCCAAAGAACCATCTTCTTCTTTTACCCATTGAGAGCTTGGAAGGATTACACTGTTGAGTGATGTTAAAAACTTTCAATTGTAGACTACTGACTAAAGTTTTTAAGTTTGCATTGCTGTTTAAAAACTTTATTCACTTTGTAGGTGTTGTTAGTTCAACTTGTAAGGTTAGTTATGTTTAAAGTAATAAGTTATAACAAAAAATTGAAAGGAGACAAACCTTGCAAATGATTTTCGTACTTATCGTTAATAGTTATCGCCTCAAACCCATGTGCACACAATACAAATCTATCAAAAAAGGCTAAATCAAAAGAATTGAAACCCAGAACAAACAAAAAAAGTCAAATGAATGATATTAAACACTGAAAAAGAACCGTATTAGAAGAATGTGAGAAAAAAATCATAAAGTTTTCGAGAAAAAAAAAACAAATGAATGTTTCTAGATCAAAGAAGACTAAAAATGTTCATGGAAAGCGAACAGGTCAGAAAGCAAATACACTGCAAACCATATAAGAAAATCTAAAAATTCCCTTACCTCGATGAGAATAGTTCAGAAGTTCAGAGGTGTGCCTTTTTTCACTGTGCTCTTGTTCTTTGCTGAAACATCATTCACTTTAAAATGAGGCCTCCAACAACCTTCAAGCGTAATATGCTTCTGTCTAAAGAGCCGCAAGTTAAGATTATAAAAGAACTTCTCCATATATTGTATCACATCATGTAAGGAGAGTATGTATACATGTTGTGCTAGGGTGACACACCATTAGTTCTTTGCAAGCTAGGCATTATAAAACCAATAGTATAAGCATGATTAGATCTCACAGACTACAAGCTGAAACAGCTAATTACAGATTCTAATTGAGACTATGTAATTGAAATTCAATTACAGATTCTACTTGAGCACAAAGAAGAAAGCAACTCACTGAAATTGATAACAAATACCTTCAGAACAAAGAGAAGAATGCCTGAACTTAAAAGTGGAATGAGGAGGAAGAAATAAGGGGACAAGAGAAGTGAATCGTGGGACGGAGGGAGGTGTTGACGCAGTGAGCGTAGGGCAGTCAGTGGGTGGTGAGAAATTTTGGGATGTGCTCTCACTCATGGATGCATCTTTGCTATAGAATTTTAAACGATAAATAAGCAAATTCAAGAGTTTTTATGATTGATCTGACCTCGTGATCAACAACTTGGCAAGCTATTATTTTCCCATTTAAGGGTTATAATCAAATCTCATATTCCTTAAAAACACATTCTTCACATTTAAATTCATAGGGCTTGGACCATGGCTTACTGATACAACTATTATTAAAAAAAAGCAACATGTACTTTAGGTTAAACTTGGCTATAAATATGATAAATTAAACTCAACGTAGAGATTCAAAGATTTAATCAGTGATCTAAATGAATGAACTTTGAAAACTTATGTCAAAACAAACAGGTGTGTCACATTCAAATGTTCTATGATTTTATAATTATTTTTTTTGTATATTTTTTTGGTTAAATGAATGTAGAAATTCTAGTAAAGGATTGTATTAAATATGAAAGTGTTCTATAGTAAGAAGTCAAAAACTAATTAGAAAGGATACATATAAGATGAGCTGTGATTACCTGGCTAATGTGTGAAAATTTGTCTTTTGTTAAGTGAAACCTGAAATTAGAGAAATGCAGAGTAGACTAATACATAATGAAGTGAAAAAAGATCTAGCCAGGTATTCTCTAGCTTATTCAGAATGATTCAGAATGATGAGATATTCTCTAGCTTTGATGTCAAGAGTCAAACACTGAGTGTGTTTCCTGTTTTGTGATGTAATTTCTTTTTTTTTTCTTATCAGCCCCATCCATGACAAGGGATTAAGTCAACTTGTGTGATTTTTCATCCTTTTTTATAGCCCCTTAGTTATTTATCATACTATAAATTGCTGCTTTATGGCTTTATGACACACAAAAAATCTGTAGACATGTTTACTGAAACAATATTTTTAATAGTTGGTATGAATGTGTTTAATACAAATATAAAAAATCAGATTAGAGTTTTGTTCTTGTTTTTATTCCCCCTAAAAACACCTTATTCAATTTCAAACAATCAAACAGGAAAAATTTTCAAAGAACCTTTATATGATACAATTTCAAACAGCAAAATTAGAAATCAAACCCATTCTGGTAAAATACTGTACATGTAAAATTGTTTTTTAATTTTCATTTTTCAGAAATCAAATCATTTCCAAATCAACAAGCAAAGAAAAATCAGACGTACAAAGGAAACGAAGAAGAAGATAAAAGCACAGTACCTGGTCGAGGAAGAAACACAGCAGTAGAAGAATACACCGGCAACTGAGTACAAGATTAAGGACAATCAATTCTGAAATTTTCTAAAGAGAAAAACGATAGAGAGAGAGAGCGGCATATTTGGTCGATGAAGAACTGATGAGAAAACGAAGTATATTGACTCGTTCGACGGTGTACAGTAATCAAGCGGAGCCGATGAGAGTTGTTCGATTACACACAAGCACCGTTACGAAAGAAAACGGCAAAAAGACTAGAAGAAACGAGTCAAAGGACAAAGCACCAACAACAACCCAATTAAATCTCACAAGAATAGGGTCTGGGAGAGTGTGTACGTACACCTTGCCTCTACTCGAAAGTAGAGAGGTCGTTTCTAAAGAGACCCCTGACTCAACGTCGAAAGTTGCATTACTTGACTAACTACTACTTCATTAATTAAAGAAGCGCAGACAGTTTAGAGATCCATTTTGATTTATTCCATCACACCCCAAAACCAAAAAATGGTGAAATTTTGGCTCCATCGGAAATGATGGAAAGTCAAACGACATAGGGTCTTATATTTAAGACTAGCAGGGGACACATTACGTGTGTGTGCGCCCAATCATATGTAAGAAAAGTTTGTATTTAATAAGAGTAAAAGCATTCCTTATTAGATATGTTGTAAAGTACCAGTAGGAAAAAAATGTACATGAACGTAGCAGCAGGTAGAAGCTGTATAGTATTTGACAAAAGGGGTTTACACTTATACAACATATATTTTACAAGCATTAAAAGTTAAAGTTAAAGTAGCATGGCATTACATATATTTTACATGGACTTACGACTTAGAAGTGATTTATTTAAGCCAAGAAGAGACCTGACAAAATTTGAAAATGACATTGACACAGGCTACATGTCATTTTCAGCATGGCTTGTAGTTTCATTATTGGAAGCAGATGGTCTGAAAATGTTCTTGTTCTTTTCCCCCACATCGGTCAGTCATCTTTGCTTTCAGCTCTTTCTTTTCTCTTGAGAACTGCAGTCTTTGTGTGTTGGTAAGAAAGCTGATGTAGGCATAATAAAGAAAACATTTTATCTCCTCTGTGGTATGTGGGTGGCTGTAACTTTACAGCAGCTGTGATGTATAATGAGCCGAGTCCTTTGTTCAGATTATCAGTGTCAATTAATTCCAACGGTGTGTTCAGTTCAAGCGATCTTGCTATTTTTTCAGATCTTTTGTGAAGAGGGTAAACTGTATTGTTTTGTTTTCATCACTGATGTGAGCAAAGATTCTGAACCTGTATAGTTGTTTAGTTGTGTTAGAGTGGAGTAAGATGTGAAAGTGTAATGTATATTGTAGATGATAAGAGTATGAACCTTTTTGCAGTTGTTGAATCTTTGTCTCCGCACTGCATGCAGTGAAAGGTAGTACCCTCATCGAAGTCAACTTTGCGGTTAAGTAGTACATCCGATATAATAAGGAATAGGTCCATAGTCTTCAAGTTGTAGTTGGCCTTGTATCCAGTATGTTTGGTCCTGCACACATCAGTAATTATATTAGGATAAGGGGCTTTGGGACGTGATAGAAGAGAAACTGTATAGCAGGAAAAAAAGAAATGGACTATCAATAGGCCAAAAAAAACGTTGGCAAAAATCAGCTTATCTTTTGAATGAAAAATACGCACAACACCAAGTAGTAAGGTATTAGCTGATACGCCGTATAATTTAGTCATAATATTTAATTTTTTCAGATTCACCATGATATGATATGAAATCTCCATTATCCCACTAGTTCATATGCACTAGACAAATTTCTTATTTAACTGGGAATGAACTAAGCAGTGAGTGCACTGATGCCCCTATTATTCAAGCCCTGCAAAGAGGTGTTCGAGTGTTCGACACAAAGGAAGTTAAGGAGGAGACAATGCACGATGGGTTTGGGTTATCTGTATAGAGTTTTATTTTTTTCAATCGAAACTCGCTAGGTAATTTAATTACAACCAAGACAGCATTGAAAGTTAAATAGGAGGCTTAGGGTTAAAAAAGATAAAAGCTCGGCCAAATTTTTTTTCTTGATGTCAATGGGATGGGATTGACTAAATGTGTTGACATTGTTGAATTATAAAATCTCAACTGTCGGTAAGTGTCAAGGAACCAATTCAACCAAAAGCTCGAGCTTGTGGTTGTGGCCCAAGAATAGTTATTTATATTCCAACACGCCCCCAAACGTGTAGGCGTAATCTTTTTCGAGCCTTGCACGTGAAATCTTAATTTTTTTTAAACTGGGTGGCGCTGAGTTTCGAACCCGTGACCTCTTAGTCAACGAGGCTCCGATACTATGTCAAGGAACCAATTCAACCAAAAGCTGAAACTTGTGGTTGTGGCCCAAAAACAGTTATTTATATTCCAACAGTGAGATTGTTGGGGCAATCTCGATTGATGTATCGTAACAAGTTGTGAGTGATAAGCCTGTTTATTGTAAATGTGAAAGAGGTTGAAATGTTATTTCTGCTGAATAAGCACTACAAAAAACAGCTGAAATCGCGACGGAATTATTCCGTCGCTAAAGCTTGATTTCCGTAGGGAATCGGCCTAGCGACGGAAACAACGACGGTTTGTATTCCGTCGTTATTTTTTCGTTAGTAATAAGTTTAACGACGGATTATTTAATCCGTCGCTAGGCTACGACGGAATTCGCGACGGAATGAGGCGACGAAATTAACGACGGAAAATTTATGTCGCTAAGATTAACGACGGTTTTAGCTACCGTTTCTGTATTTTGACCATACAGCAACGGAAATGATATTCCATCGCCAAATCCGTCGCCAATTTTACAGCACGAATACAGAAAGCTGCCATTTTTTCAATTTCACAGAACATCCATAGCAACCTACTCTAGCCCAGGAATCCACAACACCAAACAACCAAGAATATTCAAATCACCAAACTACAATTAAAATTCAAATAATATTTATAAAAATTCAACTTAACAATCAAATCTAACTCCACTTACATAATCGTCAAACTTAAGTTTAATATAATGTTCTTCAATTCTAATAAAATATTCAATAAGCGCGTGCAAACCCCGTATCTCATCAGGTCATCTCTTCTATAATCGACAATAGTTCACGTCTTGTCTCACTTGCATGCATTCGTGGTAGGCTTCGTGCGAGATCTCCAACACCATGAACACGATTTTTGGCATCATGTCTTCCGACTGTAGATATAAAAATCTGGTCACGTGTCACATTTAAGCATTATTCTCGAACTGCCTCCTGCGTGACTACGTAGTTTTGCTGCAATACACCAAACATACATGTATATATATTAACATAAAAAGCAAAATAAGTAGAGTAGTATGAATTCACATCCAATTGAATTCAATGAAAACTAACCATTTATATATACAATATATATTCATTGTCACTTACTGATACTTTTTATGTCTTCATATTGACGTAGGTCTTCCCATCATGTTTCTTCGTATGTGTGTGTACGAAGAGTACAAGTCAGAAGCTTGTCTACTTTTACCCTAAAACAATAAAATATATAAATAAGTGTAAACATGTCAGTTAAAACATTTAAATGAAAATAATGTTACTAATAATACTTACAAGGCGTGCTTGAGACTCGTGAAAAGACAACAGACCACCGGTGTGCGTGGCGCTAGCAGGGGCATTCTCGTCACCACCACAACGATTTTTCTTGTTTTGCTTGGAGGATGCCAAGAACTTTGTTGTCTTCTAATACTGTTTAACAACAATTAATACAAATATACAAATAGAAATTCAATAGAAATTTTTACATGTGAAAATTTCACATTCCATACTTGAATCTAAGTTTGGCGCAACTCAATCTGTATTTATAAAATCCAATCTGTATTTATAAAACAAGAACTATCAAGTCTTTTATACATCCAATTCCGATTTTTGTGAAAGTCACTATTCTTAGAGATTCATAAAAATAAAATTAACATACTATTAAGTTATAGAATTAAAAAAACATTAAAAATATAAATGGAACAACCACAATATTCAATAACATACATAATACATATACAATCTTCATATAACATTAATAATATCCAAAATATGCTATTAAACAATTAATTAGCATAAATTCATTCCTCATATAAAAGTTACAATATATAAATGATTAATAAGCACGATATTCATTCACTATAACTTTCAAGAATATAATTAATTTTTTAAAAAACAAATGACTAAATTTTGAAAAGCAAACCCTAATCTAAAATAATTATAAAATTAAAATTAAATTTGTAATAATAAACAAAATATGTTAACTTAAAAACCCCTAATGTAAGCAATACAATTATAATTAAAAACAAATTAATTCAGAAATTGAAATTGAATAAAAGATGAAAAAATGAAAAACAAAACCTGAGATTTCAAGTGGACGGAGACGGAAGATGGGTAGACGACCGGCGGTTGATGGTGGCGGACGGAGAAGATGATCGGACAGCGACCGGCGGATGATGGTGGCGGAAGGCGTCGCAGAGGAGACGAAACTACACAACAACTCTTTGTGGTTTCTGTCTGCGAAATCGGAGAAACTGAGAGGAGTTCCCGTTTTTAGATCTGTTTTTGGCGACGGATTTAGCGACGGAATTTTTCCTCCGTCGCCAGCTCAAAACGCAGCGTTTCAATTATATTCTTTTACCGACGGAATTTTCCGTCACCAAACTAACAACGGAATTTTTCCGTCGTCTAATATGCCGCGCACTACCTCCCGCCAATACGGAGCGACGGAATGCTGATTCCGTCGTAAAGTTTGGTAGGTGTAAAATTCCGTCGCTGGATCCGTCGCCGTTAGCGTCGAATTGCATTCCGTCGCTATAATCCGTCGTTTTTTTCGCGTTTTCTTGTAGTGAAGTTTAGAATAAATTGGCTATTGTAGAATGTTATATTATAACTTTGGAAAGAGGTGGCTAGAGGTGGCTAGAATCCTCTTTGCGAAGATTATTGGCTAAGTGTCACCCGCTAGTAATTCTTGGATATAACTTCCCTGAAGAAGCGGAGACAACGATATTTTTTGTAGATTCATCTTAAATTAAAGATAAATGAAATGAAATAAATTAAAAGCAGATGAAAGGGATTGATGTGTACCAGTGCTATGTAATGAATGTAAGCTTCGTGTATGCTGCTCTTTTTAAACCTGGAAAAATTATTATCCATAACAATAAGCAATCAATCCTGATAAAAGATGTAGATTCGAATATATTTTAGTAAAATGAGAACAATTCTCATAGTGAATGCATACAAAAGATATAAGAGCCTGACCTGTTTTAATATGATTTCAATTAGTAGATCCTTCGCGTAAGGATAGCACAAAAACTTAAGCTATATGATGATTTATGAACCAATCTATCATTTTATCCATTGAGAATAGAATTCTACTTCTAACCCATAAGAAATTTTAAAATACTACCTATTCCCAACTCGTATTATTCTTCCTTGTTTTCATTAAATTTTGGAAATTGGAACTAAGAAGGGTATCTTTTGGGAGTCCTAAATACCCAGTCTTAAGCTTTGAACAAATACTTGGGTATGAAAACTCCCTCTCCCAGTCTTTGAGGCGTCTCGCAGGAATTCATTTGAGTAGGGAGCTTGAATTAAAAATGAAAATGACCTCAACCTAATCTTCTGACTTAATGAAAGGATAATCTCTGTATTTGACAAACATGGTTTGTAGCATCTGACTGTTGGGGCTGCCTGTTTTGGCACTTGATGAGGTTTTTCCTTTCATGTTGCTATGCAGAGAGCCGTAATGAGGTGGACTTGAAAATGTTTAGGACCTATTTACTGGCCTACTATTTTTATGTGAAAGAAAATGAGAAGAAATAAAATATGGAGGAGAAAATGAATAGAAATGTAAGAATAAAATGTGTTCTTTGAATAATAAGAATAAAACTCTTCTCTTTGAATAATAAAGAGAAGAATAAAGAGAGAAAATGGTAAAAATTTCTTTCCCTTTTGATTATGAAGAAAAGTGAGAAGAATAAGTAATAAAGTGAAATGAGAAATTAAAAGTTAAAAATAAAATCAACCTCTAGTGTTTCACATTTGTTTTGAGAACTAACTTCAAATGCATATTCTGTTTTAATACCAGCTCTTAATGCACCAGTTTCTTCTTGAAAATCAGCTTCAACATCATATTCTTTGGAAAAAATAAGCTACTAATATTTCACTTTTCTCTTGAAATTCTAGGGTCTTAGGCAAGGAAAAGGTTCTAAACATATTTAGGACATAAAAATCAGTCCCTAAATATGTTCTGTCTTCATAGGGCATAAAAATATCAAAGCATATTGGGTGTGGCAAAATATCAGAAAATGTGAAAAATCAACTATAGCCTATTCCAGAATAAAATTTCTAACCCTATTCTTATCAGATCTATCTTTCCATCTTTAGTGTAATCAAAACAGGTTGCCATGCTAAGCACCCACACACATAGTATGTGCCACTAGCTTACTGGGTGCATGCCTCACATCATGAATCTAAAAAATTCATTCGCACTTAATTTCCAACCCTATTCTTATCACACCTATCTAGCCATCAGCCCAACCTGAATGCAACCAACCAAATGGAAACCACCAAATTTGGAGTTCTTCAGCACACAACTCAATGAAAAACAATTGAATCATTATATATTTTTACAGACTTCTAAATATCAAAGCAAGAACAAATACAAGACAACCGTATTGTTAGAATATAAATAACTGTTCCTGGACCACAACCACAAGCTTGAGCTTTTGGTTGAATTGGTTCCTTGACATGGTATCAAAGCCTTGATGACCAAGAGGTCACGAGTTCGAAACTCACCGCCACCCAGTTTAAAAAAATTAAGGTTTCACGTGCAAGGCTCGAAAAAGACTACGGCTGCACGTGAGGGGGCGTGTTAGAATACAAATAACTTGTTCTGGGCCACAACCACAAGCTTGAGCTTTTAGCTGAATTGGTTCATTGACATGGTATCGGAGCCTCATTGACTAAGAGGTCACGGGTTCAAAACTCAGCGCCACCCAGTTTAAAAAAATTAACGCTTTATTGATTGAATGAATAGAAGAGGAATACAAAGTATGTATTTATAGGTGGAGGAATATATATTCTAGAATCCTCCACATTAATGACTAATTATATAAGGTAATATTATATAATAATAACTCTAACTATAATAGGTAACAACCATAATTATAATATATAATATTAAATATATTAAATATTTGATATATTTAACATGCTCCCAACGTCGTGAACAGTGAAGATTGAACGCCAATTTTACTTGAATCGTGACCAGAATTGTAATCAAAGGCTAGAGGCATATCTTCGGCTAGAGTAGACTGAATGCATCCGGCCTAGAAAAGAAGAAGAAAGATTGCCAGGAAAGAGATGTGAAGGTGCTGATGAGGAGAGGAGAAAAGCCGCTGCGAACAGACTCATGCTGCTAACGTCGAAAGAGGGAGAAGGTTGACGCGCGCTAGTGTCGTGCGCGACTAGGTTAGAGAAGAAACACAAGAAATGAGGTACTGCCGGAGATGCATGTTGACTGAAGATCTACCCACTAAGCAGGTTGAGGTGATGATCTTCATGCCAGTACTTTGGTGGAGTAAGGGTCACCGGTCAAAGCTACGGCAATTGGGAGAAGAGGATGGCGTTAGAGACGTCGGTGACTATAACAGAGATTTTTTTGTATAATGGAAGAATTTATCCCTTTAGGACAGAGTTGTGCTGTCAATCTAGGAGGAGGACGGAGGCAGTGGATGCTCGGTTCGATCTCGGCCATCAATTTAAAGAAGAAGAGCAATTGCTGAGGGCGACACCGGTGGAAGATCTGGCGCCAGTAGGAATTGATTTAGAACTCTTTTTTTTAAGTCGTCGGACAACAAAAAAACTAGAAAACTTTGTAGTTTTAGGAGATGGTGAAGAATTTGGGTCAGAGGAAAATAGTGATCCGGCGGGCGGCGATTAATGGCGGTGCCGCCCGCCAGAAGCGAAAGCGGAGAAATTTAGGTCACCAAGAACGGTGGCTTTGATACCATGTAAAATAATAAATAACGCTTTATTGATTGAATGAATAGAAGAGGAATACAAAGTATGTATTTATAGGTGGAGGAATATATATTCTAGAATCCTCCACATTAATGACTAATTATATAAGGTAATATTATATAATAATAACTCTAACTATAATAGGTAACAACCATAATTATAATATATAATATTAAATATATTAAATATTTGATATATTTAACAAGTATTAACTAATTAAATGTAACATTCTTGTAGTTTTAATTTAGATTTCATATTCATTGGGTAAAAAAATTTGAAAGAAAATATGCATATAATTCAATTCCAAAAAACCAATTTGGAATTCAAATCATTAAATTTTTACAGAGTATAAATTTGGTTAAAAACCTAAAGAAAATACAGCTCAATCTTTAACCAAATTGCAAAGTCATATTGGTTATAAAATTCTTTTCAATTTTTCTATCTACAGGGTTAAGATCATTTCCAAAAAACATGCAAAGAAGAATTGAAGATTCAATGAATCTGAATTTGAAGTGCATACAAACTACAGATTGCAGCAAAGAAAAATAAAACTCTCTGTGTAAACAAGAAACGAAGTGAGCACATGATTAAGGATAACCAAATTAGGTTTTTTCAAGAATGAAAAGCAGGGAAAACGAAGAGAATTAGAGGAAGGAGACGCACGAGAAAGATACATAAGAGAATTAGAGAGAAGAATTACCTGGATAAAGTGAAGGAGAACTAATCTTGGAGAAACAGGAGGGTTCGAATTATTTATTAATACGGCTAGGAGGCCTTGGATGGGTGGGCGGTGGGAGAGATCGTGGGGCGGTGGCGGAGGGGGAAAGCATGAGAACGAACGGCGGTGGCGGTGAAGGAAGTAGGAGAAGACTAGGAAAAGAGAGAAATGGAAAGAAGTGTGGGAAGGGAGTGACATAGATGTAGGGATTTGGGTGACGCGTGTAAAGGGACGGAAAAAGAACGTAGTTAACGGCGGCAAACGGTTTAGGCTCTTATAATATAATATATAATATATAAGGGGGAAATAAAATTTAAAATTTAAAATTAAAATTTTAATTTTAAATAAAATTTAAAATTAAATTATATTTAAGAATTTTATTACTCCGTATAAATTTTACCGGGTGAAAAAAAAGTTGACCCGGGACAAAACCCTAGCAACTATAAACCACGCCAATTCCAAAAGCCAATCTCCCTCCATTTCTTGCTCAACTCTTCTTTACTCGACCCTCTGCTCCGTATCAAACATAAAGCCAACTAAAGCTTTGCTGCAATCGGAGCTCGAATTCAGATAATCTGATGGAGACGACGGTGGATCAAGATCAGCAATGGCTTATCAACTGCCTGAATGCCACTCTGGATTCCAACCACCAGGTCCGATCCTTTGCTGAAACCTCGCTTCAACAAGCTTCCCTTCAGCCAGGTAAAAGCTGCATTGGAAATGGGATAGATAATCTTGTGCTGAAAACTTGATTTTTAAATGCTTACATTGCAAAATCAGTTACATTTTTTTTACTCCTCTACTTGCCATGGAAGGTTATGGAGGCGCATTATCTAGAGTTGCGGCAAGCAGGGAACTTCCTTTGGGACTGCGCCAGATATCCTTTCATTATTGTGTTTGAATTTTATAGGGCTGTGAGAAAGTATTTTATCTTGTAAAAAGTTGGCCTCACGAGTGTGGCTTAGTAATATTCGTATTGATTTAATTTCCATTTGTAAGAGTTAACAGTTTCACTTAGCTGCGGTTCTGCTAAAGCAGTTTATAAAGAAACACTGGCAGGAAGATGAAGAGGACTTTGAGCATCCAGTCGTTTCTAGTGATGAAAAGGTCTTCTTTTTCTCATTTATAATTGAGTAACTTAATATTACTGTTTGCTGCATCTTGATATTTTGCTGAACCAATAGCTGGATTTTTTAATTCTTTATTCTATATTCAAACTTTTCAAAATAATGACCTTAATATATTCTCCAAATGTGAATGTCATAGTTCCACTGGCAACTTCCGAAAGTTTTTTTATTACTATCTTGGAAATAGAATTTTTCCGTATGGAATGAAAATGTGTCTTGATGTACGTGATAGCATTTTCATTGTGTCTTCTGTTGGTTTCTTGTCAAAACAAACATGATGTTGTACATTGGTTAATATGCCATTGATGAATTACTCATGTTTTATACTATGGAAAAAATGATATATAAAAGTATGAACTATTTATTGTGCTGGCTTCTTTGTGTTTCTTAGTTTCACCAGTGACTTTTGCTTCCTAGGTCCTAGTTTCACATGATTGTTCTTGCAGTATAGAGCTTAATCAACTTTTATTGAGTGAAACACAAGGTGAATTTGGGCATAGACAAGTTTTAGCATTTAAATTTTGTTGTTCGCTTTAAAAATAAAGACACATAAGTTTTATGTGTAATGACACTTTTATTTGGATGATCCTTTGTGATTTCAGTTTGCTAATTTACTAGATATACTGTTAGTTGTGCATTTTTTTTATCTGATAGTGTTTCATTCGTAGTGCTCTTCTGCTGTTATCAGGAAACTATTCGCCGTCTACTCCTATCATTGCTAGATGATCCGAACAAAAAGATGTGTACTGCAATAAGTATGGCTGTAGCATCTATTGCACATTATGACTGGCCAGAGGATTGGCCTGATCTTTTGCCAACATTAATAAATTCAGTTATGAACCGAACTAACACAGATGCCGGTAAGTACTGACATCAGTTTATACATTTAGCTCACGTTGGAACCCATTTATATATAGCCAACTTTCAATGTTGCTTCTCAAAATACAGAAATAGTCATATAGTCTTGATTGTGGTGTCATGCAGTGCATGGAGCATTAAGGTCCTTAGTTCTTCTCTCTGCGGATTTGGATGATAAGGTGGTTCCTCAACTTGTTCCTGTCTTGTTCCCATGCTTGCACACAATTGTATCATCTCCACAGGTTTATTTTCCTCTGCTATCATAGTTCTTTTCAAGGTTTAGCTTACTTTATTTTGTGAAGAAAATTTATTTAGTGCCCATGCAAGTGTTTGTTTAAATTTAGCGTAAAAGAAACAATAATGAAGATAATGGAAATATGTCACTGACTCACTGCAAGATAAAATCCCATTTTTTACAACCTTTTCCCATTAGAGAAAATGTGAAAACATCAAAAGGTAAAGCATAGAAAAAGAGAGAAGTATGAGATTGCTTGGCCCTAGAAGCAACCTTTGTTATAAAAAAACCCAAATTTTTTCCTAGGATATTTTCCTACAATGGGGTGGGACAGTGGGAAGTAAGCCCCAATGGAAACAAAGAAAAGGTTAAAACACATTATTAACTATATAGCAATGCTCAAATCCCACATAATGTTATCATACAATCAATACTTCAATCATATAACTTAAATTCAAATATCAATACTTCATATTTTTATTACTTTCTATGAAGGGAAAGGTTTTTGCCTTGCTTCTTGGAGAGGAGAAAACATAATCCCTCTGTCCAATATGTTTCTTTTGCTTTTGACTTGACATGAGTACATGACATTCCTAAAGTGCCATTCGTACATATGAGAAAGGGTCAGAACTGACCTAAAATTTCATTAGAAAATCCTTTACCGTCCGGCGACTGTACCACGTGGCCTTGGAGCTCCTTCACATTTTTAATCTAAGCCCGCCTAACGTGCCCCAATACAGACAGGAGGAGTCATGCCTCATGATGGGAATTGTCATATGGACCAATAAAGAAAACTAAAAATATGACAGACACTGTTTTAGGACGAATCTCTAAAACTTATTCGGCCCTCAGTTTTAGGGCTTTGATGTTTGGTAAGCTTTCACCTGGTGGTTGAACAGGAAAAAGTGGGTTGAAATAGCCTAAAACAAAGATGACCTTAAGCCTTAAACAACTCCAGTGTGTAAGCTCATGCCCTGCCCACTAGGCATAAGCCCTAATTTTCATTCATGGAGCTATAGCCCGAGAACCTTTTCTGATGAGCCTGTCCCGTTGCACGCTCCAAGGAGTAAGCCCCAATAGCCATTTAAACATCAGAAGCAATATATGGTGAATTAAAAGTGATGCTTATCAAAACCACTCTTTCAATTTATGCATTACTGAGTAAAGTTTTTAGAGAAAGAGTTTCCAAGTCATTTTGGAGTTCTGTTTTTTTATTGCCCCTCTCTCTGTAAATGTTTCTCACGCTGCAGATTTACGACAAAGCTCTACGAAAAAAAGCAATTTCCATAGTTTATGCATGTATCTCCATGTTGGGGACAATGAGTGGCGTTTACAAGGTATTCCCTGACATTATGAAGTTGGGGACATGCAGACGTTGGCTAGTTGTATGACAATTGCTTTCCGTGTTCTTAGACAGAGACCACTGCTTTGCTGTTACCCATGCTTCAACCATGGATCAATCAGTTCTCTTCCATTCTTGAACAGCCAGTGCAATCTGAAGATCCTGAGGATTGGAGCATTCGAATGGAGGTTATGCTTTTAATGTTATGATTAAATGAATGAGTTAAATCCACATGAATTCCGGACATCCATGCAGTGGTTAAGTTTTCCACCTAAGTTTATTTCTCGTTAAATTCATTTGCATGAATGGAAAGGTTTTGAAATATGTGTTTTTTTTACAATAAGAGACTAAGTGCGGTCTCTTTCCAAATAATTAGGTTTTGAAGTGCTTGAATCAGTCTGTCCAAAACTTCCCCTGCCTCATGGGAAATCAGTTTATGGGTAAGTATGCCCAGTAAATCTATAAGGGGTTGTTAGTGTTCAAAGACATAACTGACAAAATTTCTAGACAAATTGATACTGTCTCTTACCATGTTTCTTTATCAGTTATTGTGGGGCCACTGTGGCAGACAATTGTATCATCTTTACAAGTCTATACACAAGCATCAATTCAGGGCGTGGATGATGCATATGAAGGAAGATATGATTCTGATGGGGCAGAGCAAAGTCTTGAATCATTTGTCATCCAGGTAATAAGGTCAGATAATTTTTTTTACACTTTGAACTCTTCATAGCTACAAGGAGAAACTGCTTTCAGAGACTACAGTTTTAAACTCACTTTTAAAGGATAATGGATATAGAACTACATTAAGTATAAGTTCCTTCAAATCTTTATTTTTTGTCATAAAGTAGAAAATTGGGTTCTTTTTATTGGAGCATCAGTTTGGACTCTAGAACTTTCATGAGTGGATGATAATTTCCTTTTCCATAAGTATTGATGTAACTTTCTTTAGTAATTGACGGTGCAGTGTCTATAACTCTTTTAGAATCTATTATGATCATACAATATTATTATCAATGTCCAGCATTTTCACTTTTCAGTTCTGATGTACGGGTGGGTGAAAACACCTTTTCCAGCCTCTACATGTTTCTAACTTGTATTCTTTTTTTCCTGTAACCTGAAGTTAATATTGTTCCCTGCACATAATTGATGAAACAGTTATTTGAGTTCCTGTTGACTATTTTGGGCCGTAAAGAATTTGTAAAGGTTTGTTCCAAATCATTCTCGTGCTTTTTATTATGTTATCTATTATGAAATGCAGCATGCATTAGTAAATTCGAGGTGTGATAGGTAATTCTGCACAACATGAAGGAGCTAGTGTACTGTGTCATTGCTTTTCTGCAGATAACAGAGCACCAGGTAATACCATTTTATTTTTGTTTGTTCAGTGTGTGTATGTGTGTGGAAGAGTTTCCAATGGATATAGTTGTACAGATGAGTACTCTTTTACTCCGTAGTAACTAACAAGTGAACTCTCACAGTTTCTAGTGTAAGCATTAATTGCATGTCGAAATGATCATAACCATTTGATTTTCAATGTAATTGTTGAAAATCAATAACCTTGGATGAATATCTTTTTTTGTAGTACCATTAAAACCACACCATATATGTGCATGTGATCACACATATGTATTCATGTATTTGAGTTCTGGGCATGACACATGCACACGATTCTGTAAGATCTTCAATGAGTTTTAGAATGTACATTTTAATATTTCTGTACTTCGTGTGTGTGTTTGTGGGGGGGGGGGATGCATGTGTGAATGAATGAATGAGAGCTTTGGCACATATATGAGGGAACCAGTCATGGGTTAGAATTCCTTAAGGTCACAGGTTCAAGCCCTGGTTCATGGATTCAGTCATCGCAAAAAAGGGTTGACTTCCTATATTACATGCTTACACCCCTCGGAGGCTTGGAGTGTGGCGCTTCCCAATACATTGCATGAATCACAACATCCTAGGATTTTCTCGCGTGACCAGGATTGCAACCAATGGAGCTAATAAATATTGACAATGCTCTAGCGTCTGTTAAATATTACACTAAATCTGCATGCATGCATGTACAGTATATAGGAAGCAGGCCATCTTAGAAAGTTTTTAGAAGTTTTTCGAAACAGAAACATAGAAGTGAAAACTCTTATAGTTGTATGTGCTGCAACACTGGTTGAAGGTTTCAACACTCTAGACACTGGAGCTTAATGCAGCAATTTATTGTTGCTGAATTGAATTTTTGCAATGCCTGGCAGTCCTCACTCTCCCTCTCTCTGTTTTTTAATAACCGAAAGTGCAATCTCTCTCTCTCTCTCTGGGGTTATTTGTTACAAGTAATTTTTAATAATGAAATCTCCTTGATTTAGATTTAAAATATGTTTTTTCTTGTTTTCTTTTACGTATCCTATAAACAAGTCTTACAGATGCTGGACTTTATTTAGAAATGTTAAGAGCGGACTATTTTATATAGATCAGTCAAGTTAATGTTTGAGTTACAGGTTTCTGAATGAAATTAATCCCACTTTTCATATTTGTTGTGTTATACAATCAGAGTGCATGTTTTCTACTTCTACTCTTTCTAATCGTCTTGGCTATAAAAATGTAATCTTTAATTAGTCTATAAATCATGTGCGTAATCGTTTAATGAGACTTAAGATACAGAGGAAGTGATTTTTTAGACTGTACTGTTTAGCTTGTGAGGAGCAGCAAACTATTTAAAGATAACACTTCTATTTCAAAAAAAAATATTCTGTACATTCCAAATTCTAACTCCATAAGTACTTATGTCTATGTACTTTTTCTAGTTATTTGATTCCCTACTTTTTAGCTATATTTCCTGGGTCATAAAGATCAATTTATCTCTACCCAAATAGGGGATGTCCATTTACTATTCAATTGTTTGCTACCCAGTTGTATCCTCTTTGATTTTATATTTTCCTTCTGCACAAATCTTGCAACATTGGTTTAATCTAGGCCCACACATGGTTGATGGATGCCAATCAATTTCTTGCTGACGAGGAGGATAATACTTATAGTTGTCGATCTTCTGGTAAGTTTTTTGTTTGGTATCAGAAGTAAGATAGGTATCTGTTGTTTGCTTTAAAAATAATTTTAACAAATCAGATACTTATTCATTTGAGGGATAATGTAACACACACATCCAATTTTTCATCTTTCCAAATTCCAATTAGATTTCATGTAGGTTAAAAATCATTTTAACTTTTAAGTGTTTAAAAATTTAACATAAATTATTAACATAACACGACATAGTATGTGGATCATCTTGTTTTCCTTGTACATTTACCTTATGCAAATGTTGATTTCAGGTGCACTGTTACTAGAAGAGGTGATACACTCTTGTGGCGCAGAGGGAATAAATGCTATAATTGAATCTGCAGAAAAAAGAATCAATGAATCACAGCAAGAGAAGACTGCTGGTTCTCTGGGTTGGTGGAGAGTAAGTTGAAAGATGATAGTGTGTCAGCCCATATAAATATTTGATTTTACTCCTGCTTATATCTACTTTGGTTTCTAAATTTCTTTTTTAGTTGTTCCATATTAGTGTTCCTTTTTCTATTTTTGGGAAGGACACACTTAATAAAATATTATCATCCATTAAATTTTCACTCTTTTCTCTATACCCTACCTACAAATTCATTTACCTTTTACTCTCTCTCTTCTCTTTTCTCTACCAACCGTTACTTATCCTAAAGTATGTGTCCATGCAAGAGTCAACACTATAATGTAAAAGTGTTAGAAAAATGATAGGAAGAACAGAACAAATGCAGAATAGAATTGTGATTTTTTTTATTGTGAACTACATACAGGAATTCTATGTTCCTGGAATACTTATAGACAGCAACCAACACAACTATTAGTACTAATAAACACATTTATTACTAAGTAATACAACTTCCAGAAATAACTACCTATAACTTCCAGATATAACTACCCATAATTGTCCCTTTTATTTTTAAAATTTAAATATAAACTAACTAACTTCTGACCAGGAACTAAAAATACGATGAAATCTAACAATCACCCCCCATAATCGTTGTTTGTTCACACCAATCTTCACAATAACGTTGGTTCATCATCATCTTCAATCAAATTTGCAATGTCTTCCTTTTGATCCCATTTTGGACACTCATTCACTGCACTTGAAACACTTGATGTGACTCTTATCTTGCTGAAACCGACCACCAGACCCACAACCTCTACCTCAGCCCCTGCTTTTCCGTCTTCCAAGCCACTAAACGAAAGCTATCCCGCTAATTCGTTTTTCCCGCACTGTTTGGTTGGAATGCTTCTGCCAAAGGAAAAAACTAGCCACTTGCTATTCTTGTTCTAGGCGAGGAAGAATCTTGTCGAAGATTATCGATTTGTTGTCAAGGAAATCTCTAATGCTCTGTTATACGATCTGGCAAATCTCCCTTTTCTTGCCGCTGATCGCACACCCTCTGATCGATACCAATTGTTAGAAAAATGGTAGGAAGAACAGATCAAATGCAGAATAGAATTGTGATTTTTGTTATTGTGAACTACATACAGGAATTCTATGTTCCTGGAATATGCAACCAACACAACTATTGGTACTAATCAACACATTTATTGCTAACTAATACAACTTCCAGAAATAACTACCTATAACTTCCAGAAATAACTACCCATAAATGTCCCTTTTATTTTTAAAATTTAAATCTAAACCAACTAACTTCTGACCAGGAATTAAACAATACGATTAAATCTAACATAGAGGGGGTTTGATTTTTTGCTGAAAAACTAGCCTGATGACCGATATCTTTATGTGATTGATCATTTAGTGGCTTGTATTTGTCTTTAAGTGATTGATGTTGCTAATTGAATATGCTTTGGTTGTATCTTCATTATTGTTTTTATTGTGCAGGTACGGGAGGCTACCCTTTTTGCTTTGGTTTCCGTGTCAGAAGAGTTACTTGAAACAGAGGTTAACACCATATGTAATTTGTAGTCTGTAAAAGAATAACAGGGAGGTAGACATGCATTTATGTCTATTATCGGCAGGATATTGTTCCAACTATTATTGCCCGGTTTCGTTATCTATATCTTTACTCTGGACAAAAAGAAACTAAAAACATTTTAAGGAAAGCAAAAACATACACAATTGTTTTCCTTCCAGGCCCCTGCCATGATGCAGCAATCTGATCCTTTTGTTGTCTTATCTGCAAAAATTATTTTGTAAATCTCACAATAACCTTTTTCAAGGTTTCTGGAAACTCTAGAGCTAGTTTACGAAATGTTTTGGAGAAAATTCTTACAGAAGACATTGCAACAGGTAATCTTCTTTTTATATATAGTTGAATTTCTTGTGCATGTCAATTTGAAAAATTATCAAGTGCATGGAAGAATGAGTTGGTGGTAGTTTCATGGGGTGAAAGAGAATGCAGCTAATATCTTATTTTCAACCTAATTATCTTAATTGATGCTATTCATACGCACCATATTCTATTTTTCCTGATAAGCTTTTACTTATTTTTCATTTTCAGGAGTTAATGAGTATCCTTTCCTTTATGCTCGTTTGTTTTCATCGGTTGCTAAGTTTTTCTCTGTGGTAATGATTGCATCTAACTTCTGAATTCTAATATTAAAGCTGTGACTTAATTTTGTGCTAAATCTCTGTGTTCACGCCCTTCAGATCAACCAGGGGCTTTCTGAGCAGTTTTTGCATGCGGCTGTTAAGGCAATTGGCATGGATGTGTAAGAAACTAAGAGCTTAATTTGTTTTGAACATTACTTATTTAGAAGAAATTTGGCATTTTGATTATTACAACAAGTCAACAACAAATCCAATATAATCTCAACTTAGTTGGGGTCTGGGAGTCATGTGTGACCTTACCCTTGATAAACAATCAGAATGTTAATGGATTCATAATAATATATGTAGGCCTCCTCCAGTAAAGGTAGGTGCTTGTCGAGCACTTTCCCAGCTTTTAACTGATGCAGACTCTGGAGTCATTCGGCCACATATCATGGACTTATTTTCATCACTCACCAACCTTCTTGAGCATGTGTGTAGTCTTCAGTGAAATTTATTATTCTTCAGTACAGAGTATATTTTTCTATCAATTGTCTTATTGGACAATCTCTTTTGAAGTGATTGAATCTAACACTCTTGCCTTGTATCTAATGGCTTCTTAGGCATCTGATGAAACAATGCATCTAGTGCTTGAGACACTACAGGCAGCTGTCAGTGCAGGTTAGAGCTCATGGGTAAAGTTTAAGACTGATCAACCAATGACCACTTAGCTATACTACTTTTGGTATTTTGTAACTTCTATAAGAGTTTTGTGAATATCTTTCATGACCTATTAATTGTAGCCCCAGAAGTATTGCCATCTGTGGAGTCCATTCTATCTCCTATCATCCTTAATGTATGGGCTTCACATGTCACGGACCCTTTTGCCAGCATTGATGCTCTTGAGGTTTTGGAGGTACTGATCTGTAATACTGTAATATCTATTAAATGGACTACTTCTATGAGTTATGTGTTAGAGAGAAAAATGAAATCAAGTCACGAATGATGATGATGCCCAAAGCCCATAGACTATATGATCTCTTTCCCTCCTGATTTTCTTTAAACCTATATGCTGTTGAAGCTCTGAACATTACTTGCATTCTAGTATGCTCCATTTTTAACTTCTACTATCACTCTATCAGTCACCTACTACTGTTCACTGTGGAGATTTTAGTTCTATAACTAATTCTTATCGGTATTTCAGGCAATAAAAAAAGCTCCTGGTTGTATCCAGCCGTTGGTTTCTCGGATTTTACCTTATGTTGGACCACTGCTAATTAAAGTATGATGTCATATGTATTAATGTTTTTATGAGTGATTTGCAGATCAATACTAATATGAAGTTTCTTTTATTTTTTTACTCATTTAGCCACACCAGCAGCCTGAAGGTTTAGTAGCTGGCTCTCTTGATCTTATGACAATGTTGTTGAAGGTTGGATATGCACTGTCTTAGTGACATTCTTATTACTTCACATATAGGAAGAAATTTATGGTTTACTTCCAAATATTTATGATTCTCTATCTACCGTTTTAGGATGCACCAATAGATGTCATCAAAACTATTTATGAAGTTTCATTCGATCCTGTTATAAGGATAATCCTCCAAAGTGATGATCACAGTGAGATGCAGGTTCCTCTTTCACCCTTCTCAAACTGTCTGTTTGCTTTGGGATATTTTGAAGCCCATTGATTGGTTGGCGAGTATGAAATTGGTCTGAGTACTTCGTTGTTGGTTTGCTTTGGAATTGTAAGAGAACAAGTATACTGATGGAATTGACCGTGCATAACATGATAAAAACAACAAATATATAGATAAATTAGAGTGTAATACTCTCTAAAAAACTAGAACAACTTATGCTGCATATAGTATAGTTAACTATGCCATCCATCACCTTGTGATCCCCCCACCCCTCAAAGTAGTAATAGATGGGGTCCGGATTGTAGTATCGAAATGTGTTTCACAGATTGGTTCACTGGTATACTTTTTAACTTCATATGATGTACCATATCCCACTTTCATTTCAATTCAGCATTTGAAAAGAAAATTCCAAAGCAGGGCGAGAATTCTTTTTCCAGCATTTGAGGGAAACAATTTCCAAGAACATTTTTTCTTACCAAACACCAGGACTCTTATTTGAGAATTGATAGGAAAGGAAAGCAAATTTCCATTGTCCAGATGGACTATGGAGTCTAAGATGTTTTGTTTGACTAAGAATTGGAAATGACCTGTTGCTTTTATAAATTTAGAATGCAACACAGTGCTTGGCTGCACTTGTCTATGGCGGAAAGCAGGAGTTACTTAGATGGGGTGGAGATCCTGGATACACAATGAAATGCTTGCTTGATGTGACTTCAAGGTATGTTACTGTTTCTATCATCTCATTCTTCTAAGCATACTATTGATGATGAGGAAATTCCACAAAAATGGTTTGCTATCAATCACTCCCCCTTGTAAAACAAATGATAACTGAAGTTAAAGGTTAAAGATGAATCTGTGAACTTCTAGCACTTATGCTTTGCTCTTAGGGACACTCTTCTCTGTGGGTGTCTTATCTTGCCCATCTGCCTCATAATATTGTGCTGGTACTGCTGCTGCTTATAAATCCCTGATTCACTGCAACAATCAAGCATAATTGCGCAAATTGAATT
This sequence comes from Cuscuta australis, assembly GCA_003260385.1. Lineage (NCBI taxonomy): Eukaryota > Viridiplantae > Streptophyta > Magnoliopsida > Solanales > Convolvulaceae > Cuscuta > Cuscuta australis. Next base: position 3,389,570 of record NQVE01000215.1, on the reverse strand, counting down.
TTCTTGTGATATGCATGGATGACCATCACTGAATGTACTTCTGTCAGTATACAATGAATGGGGGAACAATGTTATTGTTGCATTAAAATATGTAACAGAAAAGCATAGATGCTGCATAAAGATATTTTATGTGTGTATATTCCTAACAATGCATCCATTGCCAACGGAGCTAAAAGAGTAATTTTTGACAATTTTTCAGCTTCAGTTAAAGAATGGACTAAATCAAAATGGCACATTAAACATCCCGTGTTTCTTATTTTCTGTGACAGTAAATGCAGCAATGCATCAAGGGTCTAATGGAAACAACCTCTCTGTGTTTATAGGGGTAAGGTTGCGTACACCTTGATCCCCATACCCTAATGAAGTTGGGGTCTTTCTAGGTTTGTTGTTGTCAATGTCATGGTTGTCAAGTCGACAAGTCGAGTCGAGTCGGTGACGGGAAGACTAGTGGACTAGGCGACTAGTCGTAGACTAGTCGACAAATCATAATTAGTATTGAAATTTTTAACATTATATATATCTACACTAACCCAACATGAATATATATATATTTATATGTCAAAATACCATAACCAAAGCAAACTTATGTTTAAAGATAGCACATAAAGTCACTTAACAAAGAGTACATAACAAGCAACTATCCTTCAATCTTGAAAAATAACACACCAAGAAAGATAATTAACACAATAAGGCGCTAGGCGCATAGAAATTCTCCCTCGCAAAAACGGCCGGACAAATAGGCGCCGACTAGTCGTGGCCTAGGCGACGACTTGACAACACTGGTCAATGTAGAAGATATCTAAGAATGGAAACTAACTAACGTAGTCTGATAGTCGTGGAATCTGACCAATGGGACATTGTGATCTATGGGCTTTTTTAAGCTTGCAATTTATAAGGAAAAAAAGAGTTCAAAAAACTCCATATTCAAGGACTAGAGTTTTACCATGCTATCAAAAATAGGTAGACTAACCAAACATGTTTCCACACAATGCACACCTCTGTTTGTAATGCATCAAAGTTAGAGAAAAATATGTAACAAGTAGAAGTGTGTGGGGGTGGGGGATGTGCTCATGGGAAATGGTTGTTTCGTTCCTCTTTATCGACGACACACGCGAGGGACTAAACCATAAGTTGGAACGATGGCGCCTTGCCCTTGAGACTAAAGGATTCAGAATAAGTAGGAACAAGACTGAATACATGGAATGTCGTTTTAGCGGCCGGGAAACAGAATCAGAAGTGGAAGTTAGGATTGACTCTCACGTAGTACCTAAGGTAGACAAGTTCCGATATCTTGGCTCGGTAATCCAGGCGGAGGGGGAGTTAGACGGGGATGTTGGACATTGTGTTGGAGTGGCTTGGGCCAAATGGCGGTTGGCCTCAAGGGTGTTGTGTGACCCGAAGATTTCTCCCAGGATGAAAGGTAAGTTCTATCGATCCGTAGTCAGACCTGCTATGTTATACGGGGCAGAATGTTGGGCGGTTAAGAAGACTCATGTGCGTCGTTTGCATGCGGCGGAGATACGGATGTTAAGATGGATGTGTGGGAAGACAATGTTGGATAGGATTTCGAACGAAGTTATCCGACGTCAGATAGGCATGGCGCCGGTGGAGGATAAGTTGCGGGAAGCGAGGTTGAGATGGTTTGGGCATGTGAGACGGCGGGATGTTGATGCTCCTGTGCGGAGGTGTGAGAGGATCACGGTTATCGGGGGAAGTAGGGGAAGGGGTAGACCTAGGAAGAATTGGAAGGAGGTGATTAGGCAGGATTTAGGACTTCTCACCCTGACTGAGGATATGGCCTTAGATAGGAACCTTTGGAGGACTAGGATTAGAGTAGCTGGTTAGGAGCTCGGTGCTGTAGAGGTTTTTGTAGTGTGTTGTGTTTGTTTGGTATCTTCTACTTTTGCTTGCTGGACTTTCATTTCATTGTACTTGGTGCTTTATCCTGTTATATCCTGTTATATCTTGTTATCCTGTTATATTGTGTTCTCTACCATATTTTTTGTGCAGGTTGAGCCGGGGGTCTCTTGGAAACAGCCTCCCTACTTTCAAATAGGGGCAAGGTCTGCGTACACACACCCTCCCCAGACCCTACTGTAGTGGGATTCAACTGGGTTGTTGTTGTTGTTGTATTAAATAGGTGCATAAGTATTCCAAATTTAGTCACTATTTTGCAGCATTATTGAACTTTGAAGTACAGAGCAGTCATTATCTCATACTACGTACTACCTCCGTCCCAATAGATAGTTTACAATTTGGTTTACGATGTTTGACTGTAGTTGTTTTCAACTTATTTTATATAAACGTTTGCATAAAGTTAAAAAATAAAGTTTACATATTTAAAAACTACATCGAAAGATCTACAAAACGAGAGGTGACATGACTATTATTTTATCAAATAAGTGATAACAATATGCAAAGAAAGTGAAAAAGGTTTGACCCTATGAAGAGCGTTTGTAAACTCTCTAATGGGACGGAGGGAGCATAATTAATAGCATTGCAAAATCCATAAAAAAAGACATTGACAAAAATCCTTTTTGTTATTGTTAAGAAGAAAGGGCAAACACCCACAAGCATAACTGAATATGTGGTCACTAACGAGTGAGAGAAATAATCAGAGGGAAAGAGATAATGTCTGATGCTAGATGAGGTGCTTTATTAGAATGCTTACATTAGTGAATGTAGTATATTATATGTAGGGGACTCATAGGTCATTACTTTATAAGATGTGGATTTATTATTATTCTCGACTATTCAACCTTCCCAATCACTCATACTCTAAGGATCGTTAGTCATTAAAAATAAGAGAACCAGAGCATTTTTCTGTTATGCCACAACTATTTTGCTAGGTGGATGGCCTTTGCAGTGTATGGTTTGTTATCGGTCCTGTGTTAAATCTTTATCAATGATGTGGATGCAGGCTTCTGAATCCTGATCTAGAAAGTTCAGTTTCACTTTTTGTTGGAAGCTACATCTTGCAACTTATTTTGCACCTCCCTTCACAAATGTCAGAACATACCAGAGACCTAGTTGCTGCACTTATCAAACGCATGCAATCTTGTGAAATTTCTGCGCTCAAAAGTTCATTGTTGGTTATTTTTGCTAGACTGGTATTCTTATTCATCTATACATATGTATTTGTGCACTAGCTGTTTTTATTTTATGCTCATATACATTCATAGTCATCTAAACTAGTTGACCTGTTCCTGATATTTTATTGCCAACAATGATCACAGATACAAAGTAGTTTAAAATCATTATAATGGTTATGATTAAATATGTTGACTTGATCTCCTTTAAACACTTTCTTGGAAACAGCTTCTCTAATTTAAAGTAGGAGTACGGCCTTACTACACACACCCTCCCAGACTATACTTTCATGGGATTCTATTGGGTTTTTTTCTTCTTTCATTTTAACGCTTTCAGGAAATGCTTTCTGAACTGAGAGTTCAATTTAGCTTGTTATACTTTAAAAAATCTGGAATGAACAAGATGTCAAGTGCATATAATTACTTACAAAAGCTGAGCCAACATGAGGACAAGATGTAGATCACACAACTATTTTTTTCGGAATTTAGTTTTTTTAATAAGGCCTTCTTATAAGCTCACTGATTCCCCTTTTTATCTTTTTGCTCATCTCAATTCTCTAGCTGCTGTGATGAAGTAATGTGAAACACTAAATGCGTCATTTTTTATTCAGGTCCATATGAGTGTTCCACATGTTGAACAATTCATTGATTTATTGCTGTCACTACCAGCCAAAGGCCATCAGAATGCCTTTGCTTACTTAATGTTTGAATGGACTAAGATGCAAGGTAAGTGTATACTTATTGGCTATTTGACTAAATTCCTGATCTCTCAATGAATTTCTGTTGTGTATTTCTTTGAGGCGCTTGTTATCCCCTGCTCTTTAACTCAAAAAAAATTAGAAGTTGGGCCAACACTGAGTATAAAATAGATTCTGTTGAGTGTAAATATAGTGAAAATGATTCCTTTTCAAGAATATTCACCCCAGCTTTCAAAAAAAGCATATTTTCCAAGAAGCTGTGTTTGTGCCGAACATTCATTTCAAGACTAGTATTTCTAAAAATTGACAAATTGTTATTCTATAGCTATGCCGAGAAGATAAGAGAGTTATGTCTATTTTAAAATGGGAAAATTCCATAAATGGTCCCTTATAAGTTATAATAGGGTGTTTCCATAAATGGTCTCTAATTCTAAGAAATTACATTCACGATCTTTTATATTTGTGAATCAATCCATAACTAGTCCTTTGGCCCAAATTTTGTTTTCCACCTATATTCCTCAAAGGACTAATTATGGAATAGTTCTCAAATATCGAGGACCACAAATAGATTTTTTAGAATTGGGGACTATATGGAAAACACCATGTTAGACTAGGCGTAATCCATGCCCTTTTTTGGTTTCTTTTGATTTCAACCATCATTTGGACAAAAATTAATTTAAAATATAATAAATTCAAATTCCTACTACATCTCTCTTCTATTTAAACAACCAATTCTAACTAATGCTTTGGTTTTTTTCTTCATTTATTTCTTTTCTTTTTTTCTTCTCTGTTTGTTTCCTTTGTTTTTTCCTCAGTTTTTTTGTTTGGTTGCTTTCTCCCTTTTTTGTTTAGTTTTTTTTCGCTGAGTTTCTTTTTTTTACGTGAATTTTCTTTTATTACTAGTTTTTTGGTTTTCTATTGTTTGTATTTAGTTTTTAGTAGTATTTTATTTAAGAGATGTTTAAAACATTATTTAATTTCTTTATATAAAAAATAGATAGAATTTTGATTTAAATAGAAATATTTTAATTTGAATAGAAATATTATTTAAGAAATTTTCTTTTTTATGGTGCAATAATTTGTTATAATATAAACAAGGGGAAAAAATTAATAACAAAAATATAATAATAATAGTAATAATAAAATAAATTTGTATTGTTTTGTATTATTATTTATAAATGGTATAATTTAATTTGAATATAAAATGGTAATTATTTATAAAAAAATTAAAGTGTAATCATTGAAGTGGTGGTGAGGCATTGCTAATGTGGCACTGAGTGGCCGCTGCTTTGGAGTGAGGGTGGTGAGACATTATAGAAAGCCTTATAAGGGACCATTTATAGAACTTACTCTTTTAACATTTACTCCCTCCGTCTAATGATTTTGTTTTCTCTTTCCTATTGGAACACCTAAAATTTCCCTTTTTAGAAAAGAATGTGTAGTCAATATTGTCTCTTTCTTTCAAACAAATTTCAACCAGATTTTTCACTTTATTAAGAAGCATGTCAAGTTGAACATGGAATACAATTATGGGATGGAGAGTGTATTTCTCTGAGATCATTTACTATGAGATTTTCTAACTTTTCCCTTCAACTTGATATATACTACCTATCTTTCTATATCTACATCTTTAGTAAGTGTTTTGTGTACCAAAGTGACTTTATGTTCAGTATTATCATGGGGATCAATGAATTAAGCTTTGCAAGGTCACCAATTTATTTGGTACCTTCTCATGAAATTAATTAATCTTATGCTATGCAGGGGAAATTCAGGGAGCCTACCAAATCAAAGTAACAACAACTGCTTTGGCTTTATTATTATCTACCTGGCATGCTGAGTTGGAGAAAATTAATGTGCCGGGACATCTTATTAAGGTTCACTTGTCCTTGTTTTTTTTCTCAGCACATTATATAATCCAGATAATAGAAATGGTTAAAATCTCTTTATTCCATTCTCTGTAAATTTGAAGTCATCTGCTGGGATCACTACACGTTCAAAGGCTAAAACCGCTCCAGATCAATGGACAGTTATGTCTCTTCCAATGAAGGTACTCTCTCATGGTTAGTTAAACATCGAATGATACTAGTCATACTACAAGACTAAATATGCTGGTTTGTATGCACACACGTGTGTGTATGGAGAATGACTAAGTGAGATAAAGACTTAGGAGTGAATTTTCACCCTTAGATCCAAGGGTGTGAGATCTTTGTTGACTATGACCTTATTTTTATCCCATGCATCATCCGTTTGGGGTTCATTGGGTGTGTATCATTCAATGGATATCCTCAGCTTTGGATTGAAGATCCGATTAATGATTGCAAATTCACCACACTCTCACCTCACACCTTAAACTCCTCTCATTTGATAGTCTGAGACAGTCCTTATATGCTCTCATGCAAGAACAGCTGCACCAACCCTGCAGATTGGCTAATTCCAAAGGACATTCAGTTCATGAAAACAAAAAAACTAGATAAAACGGTCACATTTTATATGTAATAAAAGATGAATTGTAGGGTAAACAACTACATACCATTCCCCATGTATGTATGCATGCATGCGGGCATGTATGTATTAATTTATGCATGTATGTAAGTGTTTGTGCATGTCTGTATTATGTATACTCTTATGTCCTTGAATTGAGTTCCCATTTACTTTATCATGTTATTCAAGAACGGTAAAGATGGTGTGATTGGGTTCTGTGCGGAGTAGAGAGATTAATATGAACCAAAACAAGAACTTAATCCTGGGACAAAATGTATATTTTTATTAGTCATTTTTGGGTACACCTTTGTCAGCTCGATTGTTCTAGACTTGTTTCTTCACCTTTTGACACTCGTTTTTTCCTAAACCATTGAATCGAGTGCTCTAACAAAAATTTATTGTTCTTGATAAGATCAGATTATGACTATATTGGCAGATTCCTTGGTTGAAATCAAAGAACAAGCTTTAACAGATGGTGATGAGGTAATTAAAAGCCCTTTCTTACTTCTGTTTTTCAACTTTATTGGATGTGGAATTCTAAACCTATGTTTATCAACAGGATGATGACTGGGAGGAAGCTGGAGATGGAGAGATTGGAAGTCATGGAACTCCATTAATTGCAGCTGGTTCTACATCTAATAGTAGACCCACTTATGAGTATCTCAATGCAATGGCAAAGGCTTTTAATGAGGTTTCACCACATTTTCCCATGTCATTGTGTATTTTACGCTTATCTTAGATATCTATTCTGAAACTTCTCGCCTAGGAACTACATAGCCTTTGTTTGGTATAGTAAATGAATAGAGAAGAAAGAAATAGACACATTCGAATGGGTAGGATTAGTGATGGCAATCCAATCCAAACCCAATTTTATGACTCACCCAGCCCGAAAAATGTCTAACTTGAACTGAAAATATAATCCAAACCGAACTGAGTCTGGTCGGGTTGGGTTTGGGTTAAAGAATTTGCCAACCAGACCCAATTGCACGGATAATAATTTTTTGTTTGCTCTTAAGTTTAAATCCCAACTCCATTCAGAACAGATCCATTCAGATAAGAGTAGATGAGACCTTAAAAACTTCAGACCAGAACCAATGAGATCAAAGGATAAGACGGGTTGGGGTTGGATATACTGAAACCCGAATTAAACCTAGCCCATTGCCGTCCCTAGGTAGGATTAGATTTGCAAGATTACATTTTCTCCCTGCCAAATATCCACCTGGGTGCTTTTTAGAACACTGACTTAGATGGATAGGGATTACATTCTTTCCATGTGTTTGACCTTCGTAGTGTTAGACAGGACCAACCAAATCAAAGCAAAGTAGAATATTTTATTGATGTAAAACTGTACAAGATTATTTGTGTTCTCTAAATATAAATAGAGAACAGACCAACATGACTTTTACTAACCAACACAACTATTACAAACCAACACACCTATTAACAATAGAAACTACCCATAACTGCCTTTTAGAAACTACCCACTGTTTTTTAAATTAATTAAATATGTAAAACACACTAAATGACACCACACTAATTGACTCTATACTAATTGACCCGAACATTGACCCATTACCCATTCGGTTATATGTGAACAAACCCGGTTATATCTAACAATCACGCTCCTAATCGTTGTTTGTTCACACTGATCTTCACTGCAACGTTGGTTCATCATCATCTTTAATCAAATTTGCAATGCGTTCCTTTTGATCCCATTTTAGACATTTGTTCAAAAATGCCCTAACTCATTGCACTTGAAGCACCTAATGTGACTCTTTTCTCGCTGAAACTGTCCATCATCCCAACTTTTCCCGGACCCCCGACCTCTACCTCGGCCACGTCCAAAGTCTTATAGTTTTGAGCTCCAGCAACCACAATGCTTAGTTTTGTGCTCCTTAACCTTCTCTTTTCCATCACCTTTAGTGAATAGTAGTTTACCTTGCATACCTTCTTCCTCGGGTTAAGGTTGGCAAAACTGTTAACCATTCTCCCTTGTAGTCACAATCTGTCTATTTTTGTTGTTCTCCCATTGCACGACTTTTATTCCTTCGACAATTTTCACAAAATTCTTAACTTCGATTCCTTCCCGGGTCGTAAGCCACCTGCAATCCACCATCAACCAGAAAACAAGCCCATGCTTTTCCGTCTTCCAAGCCACTAAACGAAAGCTACCCCGCTGATTTGTTTTTCCCGCGCTGTTTGGATGGAATGCTTCTGCCAAAGGAAAAAACTAGCCCCCTGCTATTTTTGTCCTAGGCGAGGAAGAATCTTGTCGAAGATTCTTGATCTATTGTCGAGGAAGTCTCTAACACTTTGTATTATGATCTGGCAGCCCTTCTACTCCCGATCATACAACTCTTGATCACAAGACAAACCGCTCCTTTTGATCGTTGGGTCCTTATTGGATTTTCGCTCTGATACCAATTGTTAGACAGGACCAACCAAATCAAAGCAAAGTAGAATATTTTATTGATGTAAAACTGTACAGGATTATTTGTGTTCTCTAAATATAAATAGAGAACAGACCAACATGACTTTTACTAACCAACACAACTATTACAAACCAACACACCTATTAACAATAGAAACTACCCATACTGTTTTTTAAATTAATTAAATATGTAAAACACACTAAATGACACTACACTAATTGACTCTATACTAACTGACCCGAACATTGACCCATTACCCATTCGGTTATATGTGAACAAACCCGATTATATCTAACACGTAGGATCAAGACGAGGATGGCAACGATGACGATCTTCATACTAGTGGCGACCCCCTCAATGAGGTATACCTTTCGACTAAGGGAAATTTGAGCCGGTCATTCTTCTCCAATCTTATATTCTAACCCCTTCCCTTCTGATTTCATATTTGAAGATAAATCTGGTGAATTATCTCGTTGAATTTCTTCGGAGTTTTTCAAGCAGCAGTGGGGCACATTTTCCCCACATATTAAAGGTGCGTGCCTTCGACATTCTTTTATCCTTTCAACCGAAAACTAAAAATAAAGAAACAAATCGTTGCTGAGTAATGTTGCTTTCCTTTGTTCATCGTTACAGAGCTTAACAAAAGTTCAACAGGAAGCCATTTTGATGGTTCTCAAGTAATATATTCACAAACCCAACAAGAGAAACATATTCCTTTCAAAGTGTCGGTTTATCGTGTTTCTTTTTTTTTTAACGTTGTCATTTGATTCTATTTTTTGTGGGATTTCAGTGGGTTTGTTGGTAATTATTATCATTGTCATTTGATTGAGGTGTGTAAAAGTCCATGCAAAATGTTTTCACATCTTGAAGATTTTACTCCATTACACAGTGATTGAGGAGAAAAAAGGAGTCTGGAGTCTGGACCTGTCAATTTCTTTACATTTACTCCCTTCGTCCCAATTTATAATACCTATTTTGATTTATAATGTTTGACTAAAATTATTTTTAAATCATTTTATATGAAAAATAGTAGAGTTAAAAAATAAAATTATATATTAAAATACCACATCAAAAGACCTACAAAACTAGTAGTGATGATAGTATTTTATTTTATGAAATTGCTAACTAAAATAAAGAAAGAAAGTGAGGGTCCGTTTGGTATACGGAATTGATGGAATTGGAATTGAAATTCTATGGGATTCAATTCTATAGAATTGAATTCTGCCAATTTCAATTCATTTTTTGCATTGTCAATTCCAAATCCACATAATTTTTGTGTTACCAAACACCAGAATTGGAATTGAAGTCCTTAATTCCAATTCCATAGTTTGAATTTCGTGTACCAAACGGGACCTAAATGAAATTTGATTATATAAATAGTGATTATGCACTGCCACAGAGGAATTTAAAGTCTTGAATGGCAACTTTTACTGACACCAGACTTGAATTGGTTCCATAGTCCAAAACTTGACTTCTCATGAGACGGTTCAAAGACGCCTCACTTATTTCTTAGTTTAATCACAGGACCGGTTTGTATGCACAATGCACATGTCTCCCAAATTTAATTGTGTTATTCAATTTCCTCAAAAAATTGTATATTCAAATATTATACTCCCTCCGTCCACCTAAGATTTTCCCATTACGCGTTACGAGGCTTGACCGACTTTATTTTTAATTCAATTTAATTGATTATAGGAATAAAATTTTAAAATAAAATTTAAATAGTAATAAACTACATGAAAAGTTTTACAAAACTAGAGGTGACAAGACTATATTATTTTACGAAATGACTAGTAAAAATGAGCAAACAAAGTGAGTGAAGTTTGACCCTGTGAATTGTAACTGGGAAGATCTATGATGGACAGAGGGAGTAATAGGCTTGTTTTGGTTTAAGATCTTTGACTAAAGTTATTTTTTATGTAATTTATTGGAGAATCGAAGCGAGATCAAAAACAATAAAATTTACTCCGTACATAGTAAAAAGCTACATAAAAAGTTGAACGAAGCAACAGGTGACATGGTGATTTTATTTTAAAAAATGAGACATGGAAATAGAGAAAGAAAGTGATTTTAGTTTGATCTCGTGAATAGTTAATAAATAACTTAACTTGAAACGAAATGAGTAGTTATAGAATCACACACAATAATGGAAGTATAAATGTTAAAATTGTTCCCAATTCATTGTGAAAAGTCTTATATTTAAATCACCAATAGGCTCTTCCCCGCATGCCTCTTAATGTAGATATGGAGAGAGAGAAGTAAATAAGAAATGTGTAGTGCGGAACCTAGTGGTGCACAAATAGGATGCACTTTTGGTGTACCCCTAGCATTACTCTTATACTTACAGAATATTATAGAGCATAAGGCCATCTCAATCATCAGCCTCGCAAACTCAAACCCAAACTGCAGTAAATGTTATACGGAGTATCAATTTATAATTTATCTCTAGCTCATTACACTAACTTAAGCTCAAAAGAATATTTTCACACTATATTCCATTTTTTCCTACTACATTTTATGCTTCAAAAATTAAAAAAAATATATAAATGAGGTGAACTACAAAAACAATCTGTAAATTAAACCACAAAATATATATACACACATGTCAATTACAAAAAAAAAAAACTAAAATTAAAAAAGAAGAAAAAATAAATGGAGTATGCTACAGGCAAAATGCAGATTTGCGCGGGAAGAGGAGGGAGGAAAAACACATTTTGGGTTTGGAAATTGAAAGAGGAGCTAGTGCAAACTTGAAAAATGGAATAACATTGGAGATGCTCTAACTCTCTTAACATTTTATTTTTAGTGTAATTGTTTAATTCCTATTTTGACAAAAATAATATTGAACATATACTTCAATTGGAGTATATTTTGCTCCGATTGGTTTTCCATTATACTGCATAACATTGGGTTAAAATAGTCATATTGCAATCCCCATATTGTAATACTGTGAAGAATTAAATTGCATGAGTTATAACCTCAATTTGGTCTCTCTTGTGCTTAGCATGGTTATGTCATTGTCAGGATTCGAACCGGAGTAAATCTGTTGTGACAATATCCTCTCGACCAGTTGAGCTACCTACCCCCCAGACACTGGGACCTCTTTTGTAATTGTGCTAGTGTGTGCCAATACTAGATGAAAAATAAAAGATCTATCTAAGAGTCACATCAAATTTGAAATCATGTATTTTTTAAATATATGCACGTACACAATTATCCTTTGGGTCACACAAAACTTTTTCTAAATATTTATGAAATACATGATATCAAACTATGGTGTTGGTGTGAATAAATTCCACTGAAGAATCTGGCGCGAAAGGCTAGTTAAAATTATGAACTAGAAAAACAAAGAATAGAGCTTGAGAGAACACCAATGGAGATCGGGCCGGGGCGGAAGCCCATCAACTTATCCTCACGCACTGGGCCGCTCGGGAGCCGTCCTTGCTCTTCGCCGGGGTTCCTCTAGCGTCTCGTAGATACTGGGCCGGGCATGGACCATGTGGGCCCAATAGCCCATCAGGTGTATAAATCAACTCATCCAATGTAAAAATCCTATTTGGTTGGCGCTGGTCTTAGTGGTCAAGAAAACGTACTATCAGTAGCCGCCTACAAAGAAAAAGGAAGAATAATAAAATAAAACTGGCCAAGAAATATGAATGAGACACTGAGCAATAGTGTGACACTCATTTTAGAACTAAAAAAAATTCCACTATCTTTTTCTTTTTTTGCAAAAAATATTTTTAACTTAATAATTTTTTGTTATGAATATGTGACTCATTGAAATTTAAATTTTCTTTTACCGAAACAAATTAAACGGAGTAACAATTTATTTTCTTATATTTTTCTTGAATTCTATGAAAATCAAATTGAGTAGTGGCTTTTTTAAGACGGAAGGACTATTATAGACATGTCAATAATGTCATATAGATTCTCCGACACCCATACATCTTCTCAGTCACTATTTATAGAATCAAACATAAATCATTTTGTTTGCTTATTTTTATTAATATTTCATAAAATAAGATAGTCTTGTCACTTCTTGTTTTATAGAAATTTTTCATGTCATTTTTTAATATATAAATTTTATTTTAAAATTTTACACGTATAATAAAAAAATAAACTGAAAATAAAAATCGGTTAAGCTTCGTAATGCGTAACAGAAAGAAAAATTTGAGGGACATAGGGAGTATGTAAAATTTACAAATAAATTTATACAGTTAATTAAAAGTTACATTCAAATTAAAGTTTCATAAAACAAAGAGTGATAAATGACCATATATATATATATATATATATATATATATATATATATATATATATATATATATATATATATATATATATATATATATATATATATATATATATATATATATCAAATGATCGACTAAAGTAATTTAAACAGGATCGGATTATTTATATTTTGGAACTAAATAGGTGGTATTCTATGATATACTAAAACTTTTTTTTATTTTTCCTCTCATTTTAATTGCAGAAGCACTCTATAGAGAGTAGTTTATGCCTTCTCTCCCTTGTATTTTTACATGTTTTTTTGTTGGTCTCAAAACTTTATTTATTATCATCTTCTTTTAGTAGAATAATTATGCATTCAATTCATATTCTTTCAATATTTTCTGTATACGTTTTTAAAACGTTGATGTCACAATTTGAGTTGTACTTATACTAATTGTTAAAATTCCGTCAAGGAATCAACTCAACCAAAAGTTAAGCTTGTGGTTGTGGCCCAGGAAATGTTTCATATATTCTAATACGCCCCTTCACGTGCAAGTGTAGTCTTTCTTTTCGAGCTTCGCACGTGAAACCTTAATTTTTTAAAAACTGGGTGGCGCTGAGTTTCGAACCCATGACCTCTTAGTCAACGAGGCTCTGATACCATGTCAAGGAACGACCAACTCAACCAAAAGCTCAAGCTTGTCGTTGTGGCCCAGGAAATGTTTCTTATATTCTAACACTAATCAACATTATACGTTTATCAATCGGGGTCGACCCAAGAGAGGGCCAAGTAGCCGTATCCGTCTGAATCCATATTTTTTGACGGTCTAAACTTTTTTATTTTTTTACATTTTAAGTTTTTAGACAACTTTTACATGCTTTAACCGTAAATAATTAAGTACCCTGCAGCGCTTTATACAATAATTTATGGTCGTATAATGTATCAAAATTACATATTAAAATACATTCGATTATGCGAAGTATTAAATTCACACAATAATGAAAATAATTAAACATCTTTGATCCATCAATCTAAAGTAAATTAAATCCATCAAAGTAATTAATGCTTCGTATAACAAGAAGAAAGATATCGTCATCATCATTATAAAAATGTTGTCGGAAAATGTTAGGTTTACAACGTAAGTTCATCGGACCGCCGCCTTCAAGGAGTGACTTATTCTTTGAAAATTAAAGTTCTACTTTTGACACCACCATGAAGTCACTATATATCTTGCGGTCAACCGCTACCGGAGCCACCACGTGCTCCGGTCTCGGTGGCTTCTGCGACCACCGAAGACGTCGAGCACGATGACTTCGTGGTGGAGCCCAGACAAAGCCGCCGCATGCGGCGGCTTCACGTGGTTGCGGCACAACGGGCACGTCATGCGCCCCGTGCCCAGCCACCGGTCCAAACAGGCCCTGTGGAACACATGCTCGCACCTCAACTCCCTAACCTCCTCCCCGCGCTCCACCGGGCACAGGCACACCGCGCATTCGACCCCGGGCCCTCCCTCGAACCGCCTCACGCCGGGGCCCGGGGCCGACACTTCGAAGACACACGACGGTTGTCGTCCCGCTTGGCAGAAGGACTGGAGAAGGAGGTAATCCCAAGCCCATTTGAGCTGTGTAGCTATGAAGATGACATAGTTGATGAAAGATGAACTTGGGAGCATTTTAATGCTCTTCTTGCAAATATATGTAAAGATTATACAGAATATGAAAAAAGATAGGGCTTGTGTGGGTGGTCTCATTCTTTAATTATTTCCTCTTCTTTTTTTTTTTGCTTTCTCAAGGAATGATTTTGATTACAGGTTCTAGTGGTTTGGGGTATTATATATAGAGAGATGAGATGGAGAGTGAGAAAGTGAGGAAAATATATATTAATGGGACCAAGAAATTCTATATATATATATATATATACGGAGTATATATTATTGATATTTCTATATTATTTTTGAGTCAAGGTTTTCAACTAATTAAACTAATATAGTGACTTGTATATACTTGCAGGAAATTTCTGTGTCCTTTCAATTTCTGGCGGGCAATATACACACACACACATATGTGTGTGTGTGTGTGTATATATATATATATATATCTCTTCCACAACTTCATTTATTGTGAGGTTTTTTTGTTTATTTTTATTTTAAAGAATTTTTTTTGTGTGGTTTATATATATAATGTTTGCGTTTAATTTTTTTTATAAAAATGAATATTGTTTTCATTTTATAAATTCTAGTATCTATCAAATCGGGACGGAAAAGAGTAAAAAGCAACATTTTATGTTACGTTGTACTAGTGTTTATATATTTCATTGAATTTTTGCAACATTTTATTCCAAAACTTCCCAAAAAATTGCACGGATTTCATTTTCACGTCCATACTATGCAATTATAGGTTCATGCGATATAACACACGTGAGTTCTGTAATATGTTTTTCTCAAACATTGTCTTTTATATTTTTAACTCTTAAAGAAATAGATAGAACATCTGTCAATTATCAAGCTCTTTACCAATTGATCAATTGCTTCATCGATCCACAGAATCTTCATGGATTGATAAGCGCTTGATTAACGCACTTCCGAATCTACGCAGAGACACCATTAAAGCAACATTCTTGAATGTTAAGGAATCACTAGTGCAATTTTTGAAATTTAGGAGAATTTGCGTAATTATTAAAAAAATTGAGGATAAATGTTACAAAAAAACTCATATTTCATTCCCCTAACTTTTTTTAATACGGGGTATAAACTATTTATATCTCTCCTAATTAAGTTCTAACATAAATTAAATGCCTAATAAAGTACATTTAAATTCTTTCAAAACAGAATGCCATAAATATAAACCAACTCAATGCAATGAAACCCAACATGATCCAAGGTGAGAAACATAGATATAGAAAGTTCATTATTGAAATGAAATAAAAAATTTACCAATTTGTATTATTCGAATTATTTTACATTATTTATACACTAAAACACCTAATGTAATACCATGTATTTTAAAAAGGTTAGAAGACAAAAAAAACTAAATAAAACATAAAAAAGTTTCAAAGTACGTGTTTCATGTTTATATCCTAAAATAAAATTTACAATATTAATAATATCAACATATAATACCAAAAACACACAAAAAAATTCTAGTATAAATTATCACAATGTAATAGTCTAATAGTACGGACTAATATTTTTTTGAATATTTTAATGTGCAAGTTTTATTTCGGGCATATGGTTTATATTTTTTAGAGTCAAAATTTGACTCCAAAATCAAAATTAACGTGTGTGGTGCAATTGAAGGGGGTGGAGGAGTGTGTTCGGGTCAGGGTGGGTAGAGGGTTTATCGGGAGGGTTAGAGGGTAAAAACCGTCAATTTTACAAACGGGACAACGGAGCTCTCCAGGTCATCCCATTACAATAATGATATTGTCGGACAATGTCATGTCGGGAACCGTCGAACAACAACAAGCAGTTGTTTGGGTGGGAGAGTGGGTTCGGGTCTAGCAAGTAGTTTTATTAAAGTCCAACAACAACACTTTTCGAATTGGACAAAAAAATAAAATAAACTTTCAATTTTTTTTGGAGCAATTTTTCTAACACTGTCAAATCATGATTTTGCCTATTGGCCAATTTCAAGTTCGTACTCCGTAGTTGTTTGGGTGAGACTAAATGTATTTTCAAAATTGCTAGGGTCTGTTTGGCAACTTCTGAATAGGTAAGTGTTGAATCAGTAAAAGGTCTGAACCATTAAGTGCTGAACCAGTAAGAGGTCTGAACCATTAAGAGCTAGTATATTGCTTAACTATTTAGAGGCAAATGCCTGATCAATTCAGATAAGAGGTCTTAATCATTCAGACTATGTATGATACTTAACCATTCAGAGTCAAATTTTTAACCATTCAGACATCTGAACTATTAAGAGGCTTAAACAAACAGTCTGAACCATTAAGTGCTGAACCATTCAGACATCTGAACCATTAAGAGGCTGAAACAAACAGCCCCTAAATCTAAATGGTGTGACCGCTATTAGCCTTCCGCATCAAATTTTAATTTTTCTAACTGTGAAATTTGAACTCGTGACTTGATAATCAACAAGGCTTGATACGATATCAAGGGACTCACTCAAACATGTGATTGTCGGCCAAAATAAGAAAAGTATAATTTTGGTTGACTTTTCAACTTTACCCCTGTTGTGATGAGTAAAAGTAAGATGTGATAGTTTGATTATTAGTGAAAATGTATGTTGTGATAAGTTGAGTATGAGAAAGTAGGAGTAAAAGTGGTTTTTTAATAGAAAGTGGAAGCGTTTTAGGGAATTGAGAAAAAACAAAAGGAGAAGAGTTCTATAGAACGGAGGGGTATATTTTAACACAGAGATTTTATTGAAATACACCCTTTAAAACAACATTAACACTATGTTTGGTTCAAGGAATTTGGAAGGAAAAGAAAAGAAAATGATTTTCTCTCAATTTTCCTCACCAAAATGATTTGAATTTGGTTTTCTCTCCTCTTTGTATATTTTGCATTCTCATTTGCTTTTCCTATCCACTTTTCTTCTCTGACCAAACAACTATTTTCCACTTTGATGGTGTAAATATAGCGGGGTGGGTTAACCGGGTTTGACCTGGACACACTCGACCCGTAAAATAAAACACACAACAAGAACACAAAGTATGACCTAGACCGGATAAATCTCCTCATTCCGAATTATATTTCTTACTCTATCTCAAGAGTGAACTTTAGTGAGAGAAAAATTGGATCTCTTCTTCTATCCAATATCATCATATTTATAGAGGAAGATTTGTGACCTTCCCCTGTTCATCCATGGACAAAATAGGAAGCCCGTGGGAAGGTCACTGTACATAATCAATCTACTATTCAATCAATGAATTTAGCAACTACAAGCCAAGACATGTACTGTTCAATCAAAGACTATAAATGGATATTCTCAATCCAATCAGCCTTGCAAAGTGACAAATGTTCCTTTCACTATTTGCCTCGTGAAGGCCGAACGGCGGGGTGGTCCCCTGGCCTTTGACGTTGATTGCCATTCCCAAGTGACGCAACCTTACCGGTCATCTTTCCTCCAAGGTTGTCCGGTCATTTCTTGAGTTCGACCCGTCTCTTTGGTCCTCTGGACTATCCTTCACAACATGAAGTGACGAATTGGCTAACGCTCAAAATGTGACCGGTCACTTTTTTAGTGGAAGTGACCGGTCAAAAGTTGACCCGTCCCAATCGAAGAGTTAACCTCATTTGGTGATTGATAAAAGTGACAGGTCATATTTGACCTGTCCCTTTCGGTTATCCGGGTCGGGTATAAAGATATACCCATCACACTTCATTTTTTTTCTTTTCTCTTTCAAATTCCTCAAACCAAGCATAGTGTGAAGACAACTTTATGTAAAAATGGCACATCCATATATTAATGGAAGATGGAGTATAGGGTTAATTATACGAATTAATTATAAAGTGATGGGTGTATTCCACCCAGAACCGGTCAAAGAAAACGCTCAAATATCCAATCTGTCAAGGCTAATTTTTTGGAATGAGGGGCCTAAAACAACAGTAAAAAGGTGATTGGTTGACCAAGGGTTTGACCGGTACACTTTGGAAAGTCTACCTGGCAAACTACTTTATTCCCTCATTCGTCCCCAGTTTCAATAAACCCATCCCTCGGAAATCACCCGGTATGGTTTCTAAGGTTGGAGAGTGTTGGCAAGGAAGAATCCAAAGGGAATTGGACTAAAGCGGTCAAATTCAACGGAAGACCATTGGAGATATTCGAACAATCAATCTAATGTACTAAGTAACAAAAGATTCACCTTCCTAACTAGATGACAATGTCACTAGAAGACAGAGGCAACCACCTCGCACCACCCAGGAACGTGCCCTGACGTGAATGTGCGGCGCCTTATCTCATCTAACTCACTATAAATACATGTGTAACCCTCAGAGAAAGGGGGGATTTCTTCTTACTATAACTCCCGTGTAAAAGCCCCTATGCACTCTACTATCTTCGAATATTAATTGGGTTACAAGTGCTTCCACCTACAGTCCTCCCGGTTGCTTTGTATTTTTTACCTTTTACTTTCTCGAATCTAGTAAACAACCCTAGACCGGTCTACAAACAACTTATACAAAAAATACATAAATCGATTATTGTTTGTAGTTAAGTTTTAATAATATTTACATGTCACCTAAAAAAGAATACATAAAACGAAAGACTATTAAACAAATTGCTATGAAGAAATGAAAACTAGTACTCTCTAGGTTGTCTAGGTACAAGACCCCTAATGATTTGTACCTCATTTGTAAGTTGCAAGTGTGCGCCAACACAAATGTGTTGGTATAATGTTAATTTTTTGTTAACACACTAACACTTTGTGTCAGTGTAAAAAATTTTTAACGCATTAATATTTTATTTCGATGTGAACCATCAAAATGTTGATATATACCTTTAATGTATGTTCGAGGTACAAATTTTGGTGTAAGTGTAGCATGATCCATTAAAAAGTTGAGGGGAACGGATGAGTAAATAATGATACATAATGGATGTGTAGAATTGTCAAAGACACGAGGGTGGACTAATAATGGGCCCCCTCTTGTTACGTTGTAGGAAGACTGTCCATTCTTTCCCTTCTTGTACGGCGGCACACATCTACGGAGTACTAGCATACTCCAAGTTAATGTACCCTAGAATATATGGTATACACGGATATTTACTGTCTCTATTTGACACAGATAATTAAGTGTTTGTGTGTGTCTCTGATAGAAACTATTGTACTGACATTTAGGGTATCTCTAGGTTTTTCTAAAAAAATCATCAGTATTGAACTTTTTTAATCAAACTGTTATATACATTGGCTGTAAATTTAAGAGTGAATTCTCAAAAGGTCTTTTAAAATAAGGTTCTTTTTTAAATTAGTGTTCAATAAACAATAACTAATTACCTGCGCCATTCTTTATAATTTAGTTGTCATCAACTTAATTTGAAAAGACTATTTTAAGGACTTATTCGTAGTTTAGATGATGAAAAATACCAAAGTACCCTTCATTTAATTGTCATTTAATAGACATTTTTTTACATAAGATTATTTAGAAAATACATCTCAATTACAAAAAGACCATGTTGGTAATTATTGCTTACTGAGGACTAATTCCGAAAAATACTTTATTAGAAAGAATCATTTTGAAAAATTTACTCTAAATTTAAATAAAATTAAGAAATGTTAACAAAGGAGTTAGAATAAATGGTTTTAAGTTAAACAAAAAATGTAAATTAATAAATAAATAAATAAATCAATGAATGAATATAAAATAATACAGAATAATAAAAATAAATAAAATAAATATGTAAATAAAAAATGAAATGAATATAAAAATAAGAATAATAATAATAATTTTCATCTGACTTGTTAATTACGATTTTTTATATTTACTTTTACTTTCAGTCCATCTAAAATATTTTTTCATTAAGTCATCTCTGTAAAATAATTTATTTTGCAAATAGTCCTTTTGTAGTTTGTTTTAACTCTAGTGTTAATGTTGAATTTGTTTTAAGTCACTAGAAAATTAGTGATTTTGTTTGTGATTCGTCTAAAATGTTTTAAATGCAAAGCGATTTTATTTATGGTCCTTTTAAACTATAACAAATTAACTTTAAGTGGGTGTGATGATCATTTGTAAAAAAAACAAAGTGTTTCAAGATGATTTGATTAAAAAATATTTTAGAGAGACTCAAAGTAAAAATCATTGATTTCACGTGGATCAAAGGCATATTTAACCCTTTAAGAAAATTAAATTTTGAGTTTGGTTTTGTAAGATGAAAATCATGAAATTGTCATTTGGATAGGCCCTAATAAAAATAAATCTACTCATCCCAGCCAAGCCCAACCCCAGTCGCACAGCCCCACAACATATTCTATCTGCGGGCTTCTCTTTCAATTTCTTTCTTTTTTTTTTTACAATTTGTGTTACCCTTTAAACTCTTTTTGGGAAAAATGTTTTCGATTCACCTTAGCATTTTTGATAAAATTTTAATGGTGTAGATTAATTCTGAAAATGCTAACGCTAGAAACTACTATCAAATAACTTTTTTAAATCGCTAATGCTAATTTCTAACGCTGATGCCAAACGGAGCCTAAGTTTGTCTAAATTTTGAATGGAATTTGTTGCATATTTGAATTTTTTGGGCACTGATTTTTTATATGATGGGCCATGTAGCATACTGTTTTCTTATTTTCCTTTATATATCATTATGGGTGTTGAAACTTGAGCAGAAGTTTTTTTAGTGTGTTCATAATTGATGATTTTCAATTGATATTTTTTGAGCTGCTAATTTCTTTATTTCAATTTTCCAATTTTGTTACTGCTTAAACGTATTTGTTTTTAATTCTTTTCATTGTTTCATATTTTTTGTATGATTTTCAATTTCTTTCCTTCTATTCTCATTTCCTTTGTTTTTTTTAATATTGCTCGCTCATTTTTTTTCTATTTTATTGACTTTTTTCTTTATTTTTATTTTTCTCTCTTTCTTTTTTTCATTGATTTTGTTTTTTCTCTTATAAAGAAAAAACACGAAATAAGAATATTCAGAATAAGATAAAAACAAAAAGTAGAAGAAGGGAGAAAAGGAAGAGGGGAGGGGGTGAATTAGAAAAGAATTAAGATGAGGGGAGTCTAAGCAGAAGAAAAAAAGAAATGAGGATCAATGTTGAGAGTGACGGTCACCCAGTAACGAGCAAAATAATTATTAGTGAAAAGATCATACAAGTTTAGGTATTTTTGTAAATTGTTTTGA
This sequence comes from Cuscuta australis, assembly GCA_003260385.1. Classification (NCBI taxonomy): domain Eukaryota; kingdom Viridiplantae; phylum Streptophyta; class Magnoliopsida; order Solanales; family Convolvulaceae; genus Cuscuta; species Cuscuta australis. The sequence goes on along the minus strand of NQVE01000215.1, from coordinate 3,367,838 downwards.
AATTTTGGTAATAAATGAAATTTTTTGTTAAAACTTAGATACCGTTTTTGAAATTTACCGTGAAATCCAACATAATCAAGGTTTCACCAATTTTGTTTATCTATTTTTGTTAATCATTTAATAAAATAATAAAACTATTTTATCTCTTGATTGGTAGAATTTTTAATGTTATTTTATACGGAGTAATATATCATTCATCCCTCATAGATTTTCTCATTACGCGTTACAAAATTTGACTGATTTTATTTTCACTTCAATAGAGGGTACAAAGTAGAAGAGAGACGGGCAACATTGAAATAAATAATAGGTCTCACAAGCATTTTGTATAAATAAAAGAAATTAAGTTGGTAGTGACTCTAATTGCAGTCACTTGCTCCCACTTAGGTCGTCTCATGATTGCAGGTATAAAATTTCAAAATAAAATTTATATAATTAAAAATTACATGAAATATTTTACAGATTAAGATGTGAGAAGACTATATTATTTTTTGAAATAAATATGGAGTAAAAGTAAGTAAATAAAGTTAGTTAAGTTTGAGTCATTTGAATATTATCTAGAAAGATTTATGAAAAACGGAAGAAGTATATATTTTTTATATTTTAGTTTTATATCAAATTTTAAATATATTAAATTGAAAACAATTTCTGGAAAATTTAGTACGGAGTAAATCGAAAGAAATTATTTACTGAGATAATTCGTAAACTGGAAGGAAGGTGTAAAAACCATCATTAATTTCTGTGTGGGCCAAAGGAAGATGACGACTTGAGGGACGACCGGAATGTGTCCAATTCCCTCTGAAAGTTAAATCCTACTTTAATCTATTATACTTTCTCCGTCTCTAAATATTTGTTACACTTCTATCAATGAAATAAAATATTAAGTTTTTTTAAATTAATTTTATTTACATATTGGTATAAAAATAAAAAATAAAATTTGCATATCAAAAAACTATGTATAAAGTTCTTCGAAATAAAAGGTGTCAATAATATTTTATTTTATCAAATAACCAATGAAAACATGGAAAAAAAAGTTTCCGTGACTGCTGAAAAAGCAAATGTGGAAAATATTTAGGCACGGAGGGAGCATCAATAATAATTTTAAAAAATCAAAATAAAATTTTTTTCTTCCATTAATTTTACTCCTTCCGTCTTATATCTTTCTTTTTGTTTGAGTTTTTTCGATCTCTAATAAACCACTTTAACTATTAACATCTCTATTATTATATAAAAATAGAATATAAAAGTATGATGCTTCAAAATAAATCTATTTATATTAAATTTATATCACAGTTTAATATTTTTTTTCATTATTTGTAAAAGATATAACTGGAAAGAGATTTTGCTCTCTCTAAAATACTAGTACTCCCTCCGTGTAAAAAAAATGACAGAAATCTGATAAAATTTAGGATGTGGTATGAACAACTAGATTGGGCAATAAGACACTTGAGCTGAACCACATTAAAAGATTGAATCCAATCGATTACTTAGTTCAACTCAAGAGCTTATATAACGATTATTTTGCTCTTGAACTTCCGATGTAGGATGACACTCTAACACTCCTCCTCAAGTGGACAACCGGACCATTTTGAATCTAACCGGTTGACCACATGCAAATAATGAAATAAACTCTCATTCCTTTGATTTTTTTGAGCGCCAACACCTAAAGAACCATGAGCCGCTGGGTATGGACTTCCAGACGAACAATCATGTTAAATTGGCCACATGCCGTTGGGTACATACTCCATGCGGACAACTGGGTTAAAGACTATTGAGCCGTTAGGAATGAACGTCTAGACGGACACCTTAACAAACAAGGTAGGCCAAACCTGCCATGATACCATGATAGAATTTAGGATAGGGGACAACTGGATTGGGCAATAAGACACTTAGGCTGAACCACATTAAAAGATTGAATCTAATTGATTACTTAGTTCAACTCAAGAGCTTATATAGCGATTATTTTACTCTTGAACTTCCGGTGTGGAATGACACTCTAACAAAATCATTACTCAAATATCACAAGATTTTTTACTTATTTATATTTTTTATTGATTATTCGATAAAATAAAATATCTTTGAATTTTTTCATTTGAAAATTTTTGGTATAGTTTTTAAATATGTAAATTTTATTTTTTATTTCAATATCATTCTTTAAATAAAAATTATTTTAAAAACTTATAAATAAATTTTGTTTTACGTAATATAACAAACATTTTGAGGGGAAGAGAGTAAGGTATGTACCCAATCTATCCGTCCCAATGAAAAGAAACTGAGATCCCGTTTGGTACACTGAATTCAAACTATGGAATTGGAATTGAAGATTTTAATTCCAATTCTGGTGTTTGATAGCACAAAATTTATGTGGATTTGTAATTAATAATGCAAAAAATGATTTAGAATTGGTGAATATAATTCTATGAATTTGAATCCCACAGAATTTCAATTCCAATTCCAATTTAATTTCAATCTTATCAATTCCGTATACCAAACGAACCCAAGAAATTTCATCAATGGGAAAAGGGAGTATTTGTTTCCGTGGAAAACCGTTTTATACGGACTATATGTCTTCAATTGTTTATACACACCCCCAATCAAGGCCTCAAGGGTAGCTAGAATTTCCATACGATTATACGAAATACTCCCTTCGTCCACAAACAAACTTTTCGTTCACTATTTACAAGGTCAAAGTTTATTCACTTTATTGGTCTCACATCTCGTTCACCCATTTGATAAAATAATATAGTCATCTCACATCTAGTTTTGTAGATCTTTTCATATAGTTTTTTAATATGTAATTTTTATTTTTAAATTTTACACCATTTTTCATATGAAATGATTTGAAAATAACTCAAGTCAAACATCGTAACGCGTAACGGGAAGTTTATTTGAGGAGGGAGGGAGTATTATAAAGCATCTCTTTAAAGAATTACTTCCAGCTCTTTCCTCTGGTCTTAAAAATATTTTTTCTTTTATTTTTTTTAAGTTAAACAATAATATCATTTGATCACAAATTGTGAAAAAATTATATTTAATTATAATATAAGTTGATATAATTAGGTTCATCTTAGAATATAGTTTTGATATATTAAATTTTTATATCGTTTATTTATTTAAATTATAATCAAAGAGTGTCACTGTCTGATTAAAAAAGTCAAAAGTGAAAAAAGTTTTTAGGACCGGAGAGTAGTTAAAAGTTACCCAAAAAGAAAACAAATTATTTATCTTTACCGTTGTTATAATTCCTCTGTTTCTTACTCCGTAAAATTTTCTACTTTTGACCTTTAAAGGTTCTAAGAAAGAAATATTTCTATGTTGATTTTTTAAAAATATTCTTGATATGATGAGTAAAAGTAGAATTTGATGAGTAGATTATTATCGAGTAATGAGTAGGTCAGATGTCATAGATAGTATAAAAAAATGTTTTAAGAGATAGAGGGAGTAATGGTATAATGCATCTCTATATTAAAACTAAATTTATTTTTTTCTTTCCTAACATGTACGGAGTTAAAACAAATTTCACGTCCCGTGTAAGGGTGGGCCTAGGTTCCATATCGGCCTCAGACCTATTTTTTCAAGTGCCCAACATTTTTAATTTTTTAATATGTACTCCGATTATATACGAGCTAAATATGTTTTTAATAAAAAAATATAATTTTAAATTAACTACTACAATTTTTTTTAGGTAACTATATTATAATACTTAGTTATTATACTATAATTTTATAATGTGTATTACTAGAATATTAATTATTCAATAAAAGAGGTTTATATAATTTAAGTCGTGAGAGCGAAGACTTATTTTTTCCGTCTTGTTCTGGACATCAAATTTTCTTAGCCCGTCCTGACCGGTGGTAATCTTTTATGGGACGGAGGGAGTGTTATATATACATGAAACCCCAAACTAGTTGATGCGAGTAGAACCTAAATTAAAGAAAAAACTCTTACAAGGGAAAAAAAGAAGAAGAAGAATATCAGAGAATGAAACCAAACACTACACAAGCAGCCCTATCTTTTTTCATATTCTGTATAATTTTTACATACATTTGCAAGAAGAGTATTAAAATGCTCCCAATTTCATCTTTCATCAACCACGTCATCTTCATAGCTAAACAGTTCAAATGTGCTTGGGATTTTCTCCTCCTCCAGTCCTTCGGCCTAGCGGGACGACAATGGTCGTACATTTTCGAAACCTCCGATGCGGGACCCGCCGCGAGGCGGTTTGAGGGCGGGCCCGCGGTCGAATGCGCGGTGTGTCTGTGCCGGATGGAGCACGGGGAGGAGGTTAGGGACTTGAGGTGCGGGCATGTGTTTCACAAGGCGTGTTTGGACAGGTGGTTGGGCACTGGGGGCCTGACGTGCCCGTTGTGCCGCAACCACGTCCTGCTGCCGCGTGCGGCGGCTTTGTCGGAGCTCCGCCACGACGAAGTCATTGTGTTGGATGCCTTTGGTGGTGGTAGAAGCCGAGACCGGTGCACGGGGTGGCTCAGGTGATTTGATCACACAAGATTCTATCTACGAGTGTCAAATTCAACAAATACTACACTAATGAGTACGAAAGCTACTAAAAAAATATTTGTAGATAGAAAAAGAATGTATTGAAAATATCAAAATTAAACAAGAGTGTTATTATTTTTATCCTTTGTAAAGGATCTTGAAAGTGTGAATGTGGGCAGTGTAGTGGTGGATCAATGGTCAACAGTGGTCAACACGTACTAGTTACCGGCGGTAGCACTCCGATGGTAGTGGGGCGTGACAATTGACACGGTAATAGTGTGGCAGTGTAAACTTTTATTTTGATTACAAAAAGAATATTGTTCTTATTTTAGTGTTTTATTTAGTTGCACCATATCATATGAAGATACACAAAACAAAAATCATATGAATTTTAGTTGCACCATAACATTTGGGGTCTGTGATGCATAACGGTATCATCAATAATGCCACTTATGGTTACAAAATAAAATTAATGAATGTTATTCCATCGGTTCAATTTGGTAAAAATTGAAATAAAATCAGCTTGGTAAATGGTTTTATGTAAAAAAAAAATTAACATAAATTGAAAAAAATGATCTCCAGCCCCCTCCCACCTTCTACTTTTTTTTTCGTTTCTCTTTTTTTCTTTATTTTCTTCTTCCTTTTTTTCTTGTTTTTTTTCTTTTTTTTTCAACTTTTTATTTATTTTTGACTTCTTTTCCGTTTTTCACATGGCTTTTTTCTTTCTTTCTTTTTTTGCATTGTTTTGTTTTTGATTTTTGGTTTTGCTCTCTTTCTCTCTCTTACCTTTTTGATTTTTTTGTTTTGTTCCTTCATTTAATCATTTTTCAACATTTTGGGTTTTATACTCCTTTTCTGATCTATAGGTTTTTAAAATTCAAATATCTCATTTTTCTATTACGTAAACTTAAATGTCTTTTACGGAGTATTTCTTTTCATTTTCTCTTCTATTTTTCGTATGTTTTTTTTTGTTTACTTTTCACATTTTTCGTTGTTTTTGTTTTTGTGTAGACATTTTTTTTCTTTATTTTCGTTTTTCTGTTTATTGTTGTTTTTGTTTTCTTTTTTGGGGATTTCTTTCTTTTCTTTTTTCGTTGTTTTTGTTTTCTCTCTCTCTTTTTCTTTTCACTAATTTTTTATTAATTTTAATTTTTCCCATTTTGTATTTCTTAAACTTGATTGTTTTTTATTTGTTTTCATTTTCTTTTTTCATTTTTTGTAGATTTTTTTTGTTTCCTTTTCCGGATTTATGTTATTTTTTTGTTTTGCTTGTGTTAGGATATGTTTTAGGGTTTGATAGTTTTCCTAATCTTGTTATAGTAGGAATAGAATTATGAATTATGGTAGGAATAGAACTTTACTTATTTGTTTGACTCTCTATCTATATAAAGAGAGTTGAATCTTTGTAATTGCCAAGACAATTCAATACAAAATTATTCTCCATTATTATTTTCTACATGGTATCAGAGCCAACCTTGGAACCTAAACCCTAGTTTACTCTAAATCGTTGCTTCCGCGGTCGCCGTCGCCGGTGGTTTGTCCGGCGACGGCGGCATCACCTTCTATTCCCACTACCTATTTTTTTTCACCCAATCGAAAAAAAAAATCATCTTCAAGACATAATCAGTGCCTCAGTGGCCTCAGTGGAGCAGCCCAGTTTCGTCGTCCAGGAGCAGTATCCGTTTGGCAAAAATTTGGTGTTGGTGCCTCAAAATTAGGATGTACGTAGTATTTGTGATTTGTCTTCCACTAGACAAAGGTTGATGATTATCCTTGCCTAAAAGTTTGGGCACCTCAAAGTTTGATTTGAGTTTGTTACTCCGTGAGTTGCGGTTTGCTAACCTGGAACCCTATGCTCGTCGCCACCGTCCTTTGTTATTCTTCGTTGCCGCTTGTTATGTCCCGCCAAACAAAACCAAACTTTGGTTTGGAGTCTGCTAAGTTTGATCTGCCAAAGTGGTTATTTGTTTTGTTTTGTTCGCGCTCCGCGGAAGAAGGTTTTTATGTTCACTCAGCCGTTCATTGAAATTTGATGACGTTTTTGGCGACATTGTTTTTTTTGGTTGCTATTTGGTATGTTCAAGTGCAACCAGTTGTATGTTCAACATGTTTGTTTGTGAGGTTGGTCGCATAGTCGCGCCTCAGTTCGACATATCTATTTGTGAGGTTGGTCGCATAGTCGCGCCTCAGTCCGGCAACACGGCCTCCAAGTTTGGGATGCTTGTTAGTCGTCCCCGTGTCACCGCGTGGGAGTCATTCGTCATCAAAATTTATTGTTCGTTTGCAGGGCCAGTCACCTTCGTTCGTTGTTGTCACAGCAGATCAAGTTCAAGTTATTTATCAATTTTTTTCCGAGGTTTTATTATTCAAGTTGTTCATCCGTGATCCTCATTCTCAACTTGAGGGGGAGTGTTAGGATATGTTTTAGGGTTTGATAGTTTTCCTATTCTTGTTATAGTAGGAATAGAATTATGAATTATGGTAGGAATAGAACTTTACTTATTTTTTGACTCTCTATCTATATAAAGAGGGTTGAATCTTTGTAATTGCCAAGACAATTCAATACAAAATTATTCTCCATTATTATTTTCTACAGCTTGCCACTGCATAATATGGTGTAGAATTTTTTTGAGCACGGTGTAGTTTTATTTTATTTTTTCTTATTCCTTGTTGTTTTTTCTGTTTTTTTTCTCTTTTTCGTTGTTTTTAATATCTCTTTTCTCCTTTTGCTAATTTTCTTCTTTTGTTCATTTTTCAACATTTGTTATTGTTTTTGATTCTTTTTTCAACCCATAGGTTTTTTTAAAATATTCTCATTTTCGTAGTGTTTAAACTTAGTTATTTTTAATTTCATTTGATTTGCTTTAAAATGCATATTTTTTTAAGCCAAACAACTTCTCATTCATTCAATAAAGGCAACACATACAAAACTTGGAGGGGTAGTAATCCAACTGCTACAGTTCTCAGAGGAACCCTTCTAGTTAATATTCTCTTCGTCTCAAAAACTTCTTTCCTTTTTTATTCTTCCTCGCAAAAATCTTTCTTTATTTAATTAAAAAGTCATCTATACGTCTATTAATTCTCTCGAAACGCAGAATTAATAAAGATCAGATCAGATCATAAACATCTTTAATTCAGCGTTCGGTTCGACTTATTTTTGTTGCTAATAATTTTATTATTATAATAAGATCAGATCAGATCATAAACATCTCTAATTATAACAGCAATCAGATAAGATCATACTAGATCGAATCTTCAAGAAATTAGATGAAATCATATCAGACGGAACGCAACCTATAACTTCCGTGCAAATTCCCCTCCCGATACCATCTGTGTCTATGTGATAAGGAAAGGGGAACTCTCAAAATCTTCTGAGGGAAAAATACACTTTGTACAAAAAACATAAGAGGAAATAAAAGAATTATAGTGTTTTTGATTGAGCGTAAAATATTGACGAAGAAAATTTTGATTATATTTTCATGTGTTTGGTGACATTAGTGGAAGAAAAATATTTTCCTACCAAACAATAGAAACTATTTTCCTTTGAAAAATATTCTTCAAAGAAAATATTTTACCCCCAATAAAACACAACCTTAGTGTAAGCAATACATAAAATTTGAAAAGGAATAAAATAAAAAGTTGAAACTTGAACTAAAGAAAATCATTAATTAGCCAAACGAGAGAAAGACAAAAAAACACCTAAAAAGATATAAAAAGATAAAATGAGAAAAAACAAATTGTACAAGAAAACAGAAAAGAAGATGAAAAGAAATAAAAAAAATGTTTAAGCCATAAAATATTAGGAAATTGAAATAAAAAAATCTATAGATCGACAAAGGAACCAAAACTAAAAAAAATTAAAAACGAAGAAAAGAAAAAATTTTACGAGAGAAAGAGAGAGAATACAAAAAAATAAAGAGTTGTGATGCACTTCTGTGAAAGAAAGACTACATTAAAAAATTAGACCATTTTTTGTAAAAGCTTAATTCTTTTATAGGCTAAATAGCGTTAGTGTCTCCGTGGTTTGTAAATAGGCATTCACCGATACTCTGGCTCTTTTAAAAAATTATTTCTAAAATCTTCGTGGTTTCAAAATGTTACACACACATTCTCTTTGATCTTTTTTCTGTCATTTTCCAAAGAAAAGGGGTATTAGTGCCTAACCTCTAAACCATAACGGATACTTGTGCTCATTTCTAATTTTTTTGGTTATTATTGATTTTTTTCCTTTTTTTAAACTTTTTTTTAATCTCTTTCTAATATTTATTGCAATTTTTTTCTTATCTCTCGATAAAGTTTGTTTATTTGTGTTTTCATTGATTACTTGATAAAATAAAATATTCTTGTCTCCTATTATTTTGTAGAACTTTTGATGTAGTTTTTTAGTATGTAGTTTTAATTTTTTATTGATGTACTAAATTGTAAGTAAATTGATTTCAAAAGTCGTGGGATTTTACCTCGTAAATCCAAATTTATAATCAAAGTTGGGACGAAGGGAGTACTTTTTCCCTCATTTTTTAAGTTCTCAAAGAAATTTACTTTTTCATTTCGGGAAAAAAATCTAAAAATTGTTCACTTGAGAAGTACAGATGCAGTATATGTTAATTATTTTTTCAATTTTTTTTTTTTAAATTTTACAAACATTATAAAAACAATTTTTAAAAAGAAACTTTAAAAACCTTGATTAATATAAGAAATAAATAAAGGAAAAACGGTAAACAAATACAAAAAAATAAACAAAAAAAGAAATGAGTATGAGTGCCCCTTATAGTTAGGAAAATTAGCACTGGTACCTCTTCTTTGTCGGAAATATCGCTAAAAAATGGTCAGATGAGGTATGAGTGCAATGTTTTGAAACCACCAGAACTTCGAAATATTATTTTTGAAAACATGGAAGATATTAGTGCCTATTTTCAAAAGCACATGAACACTAGTGTTATTTGGCCTACTTTTATATGGTTTATTTGCTAAAACTCATAAAATGCGCGTGGACCTAACCGTCTATAGAAGAATTTGACTAAGAATTGTCTACAGTATCTAGATTTGTTCTTTTCACCTAAACTGATTAGTTTTGATCTGATTGGAATAAATTTTGATATGACTTGGTCTGATCAGATTGTAGTTGTATTTAAAGTTGTTTCGGATCTTACATTGTCAAATCTAAACAAGTTCTAATAAAACAAGTTCTAATACTCCATCCATCTCAAATTAATTTGTTTGTTTATTATTTACAAGGTCAACCTTTATTCATTTTCTTTTCCTAATTTCATTAGTCATTTTATAAAATAATATAGTCATATCGTCACAAATATTGTAGATCTTTTGATGTAATTTTTAAATATGTGATTTTAAGTTTTCAATTCTATATCATTTTTCACATTGAATAATTTAAAAATAACTTCAATAAAAAATCATAAACTAAAACAGAGAATTTAAATTGAGTCTCAGGAAATGAATAATATTGGGTAGGGGGAAATGAATAATAAAAACAAGTTGAACAAGTGCTCAATCGGTTAGAATGGGTTAATGGGCCATTGACAATAAAGACAGCTAAACACAGCATTACTTGGACGGGATTGACTCCAATCAGATGTCATCTTACAGTGAGATGACATGTTTCGGTGAGATGACGCAAAGCTCACCACTAGCCAATGCAAAGCTCACCAAGGATAACTACAAAGTTCATCAAATTGTAAGGCAAAGTTCATCATATTTTTTCAACACTTTGATTTTTTTAAAAAAAATAAAATCAAAGAAAGGGGTGCTCACTAGATTTTGACCGTTGACCGCTGACCACCGCCGACCACTGCCTGCCGTCGCCACTGCTCCGCCGATGCACCGCTGCCAGCCACCGCCTGCCGCCGCTCCGCCTCCCGGTCCCCAAACGCCGTTGCTGACCAGTGGTTGACCGGTGTTGCTATTTTATTTTTAATTAATTTTTTAATTTTCAAAATTAAAAAAAAGGTGAGTTTTGGTGTTCAAAGTGGTGAGCTTTGCTTTATTTTCAGGTAAGCTTTGCATTCTCCATTGATGAACTTTGTAGTGTAATGTGGTGAGCTTGGCGTCATCTCATCGAAGCATATTATCTCACTGTAAGGTGTCATCTAACTAGTGTCATCTCACCGCAAAATGTCATTTAAAATTACACAATTGTTTATAAAATATTTGGACAGAACTCATCTTAAAAATTGAATTGGACAATTGGTTTACATTGTGGGCTGGACAGGGATTTCGTTTTCTTGTCATGGGTCGCTTTGGGCTGAAGAGTGGTTGATTAGGCTGGACCCGCTAAGGATTCTGCATTTGCGATTCAAAAAAAAACACGTTTTGGCCTTCGGGTATGTTTGGATTGAAAAGACAAGTTTGCCTCATTTCATTCCCCTCCATCCAAATAGCCCGTCGAGATGTAGGCCCCGTTCTGTTCAACTTATTTTTTCTTATTTTTTTTATTTTTATTAAAATCAGATCAGATCAGATTAGACCAGATTGAATCAGATCAGATTAGATCGAATTAGATCAGATCCAATCAGATCAGATCTAATAAGATCTGATCAGATCAGATCCAATCAGATGAGATCCCATGAAGAATTATTATTATTACTCTTAAAAATGAAAAAGAATAAACTTTAGAAACAAGTTAAATAGAAAACTGAGAAAGTAATTCTTAATTATTAGACGTCGGAAAAATTATTTTAAAAATACATTGACAATGTCAATCTAATTCTACTTTAAAAATACATTTTTATTGCTACCTATAATTTGAGTTTCTAAAGTTTTGACCTTTTATAAGAATGAGATATTTTAATAAAAATACTATCTCTTCTATATATTGATTATCTAAATTTAATTACTTTTTAATGTATATATAAATTAAATATTTATTCTAATATATATATGGAGTAATTATTAAAATATTAAATTAATATTCTAATTTCACAAAAAAATAATCATAAAATAAAAAATATTATTACATTATAATATGAATGATTATTCTAATATATGAATTAACTTATTTTATTTTATTAAAAAATAATCATAAAATAAAAAATATTGATTATATTATAATATGAATTATCATTACAATTTTCAAACGTAATTATAAAGTCAAATCAAATTATTGATTTGAATTTTAAATCAAATTATAATTAATTAGACCAGATCAGACCAAATCAGATGAGATCCAATCACATCAGATCCAATCAGATCAGAACTTATTAAAATCAGATCAGATCGGAAAAATTAAGTTGAATGGAATGGAGCCGTAGTCTCTTTATCTTCAAATAATCGTCTCAATTATTGTTATTATTCTATTAGTCTCTCGCAAATTATTACTCCATCTATCTCTGAAAATAAAGAAGGTTTTGATTTTTAACGAATTTAAGAGGAGTGAATTTTGGTGTTGGATTTTCAAAAATTTCCTGAATGTGATAGGTAAATGTAGAATTTAATGAGTAGATTAATAGTGAATAAATGTATTATGATTGGTAAATTAAGAATTAAGGGTCTTTTCCCATTTAGTGCTTGTTTTAAAAATTCATTCCCAAACAATGAAGGTGGAACGGTAGGAACTCAACCGTTTAGCTTTACTTTGTTTGGTATGTGTTTATACAGTAGGTCATTGCAATATCGACACATTAGACCACTATAAATGGTCGTGAAGCCCCATGCCTCGAATGGAAGCTTCAAAATTTCTTATTCTGTTACGTTGGCTTTAACTTATCTCACAGTTTCACTGAAAATAGATTTGAAGTTCTGGTGTTTCTAATTGAGGCTTCAAATCTTTATTTTTTAATGTTTAATACACAATTTGTAAAATTAAATTAATGAAATTCATTAATTAATTAAATTTAATTGATAATAATTCATTAAATAAAAAATTTTAAAAAATAAAATTATTAATAAAAAAACCAAGGCAAATTATATTAAGGCAAGTTTCCATTATTTCATCCTCTTCCTTTTCTTGCCTTCGTTTCTCCCTCTCTTCTTCCCTAAAATTGAACGCCCGTAGTTGTTCAACCATTGCCCGACTATTATCGTCATGATAGAAAATAGATCCAGATATTACAGAACTCGATGGAATAGATTTTTTATACCATGAAGTCTTTTAGAAAATCAGGCATTAAAACAAACTTTGTTTAGTACACATTTAATTAATCAAATATTATTTATTCTACTTTGGAATTTTTGTCTATATATAGTATTTAACATGTTAAAAAATGGAAGGAGTAACTTTGCTCATATCATGGGAGATTTATTTTGTTTTTCATGTAAATGATAGTTTTTTTAAAGTTTGTAGACTACAAACAAACTTTGTGGTTTACCTTCATTTCTTTAGGGTATGTTTGGTTGGAGGGAAGGGGAGAGGAAGGGAAAAAATTAAAACCCCTCACCTTGTTTGGTTTAAAAAGGTGGAGAGGAGGAGACCCAAAATTTTAGCTTCAATTCCCTTTCCTCCCCTCCAAATCAATCCTTCCGAATCGGACCGAATCTCCTTCTCTCTTGTCTTTCTCTTCTTCTTTCATCAATTTTTCCGCATTGTCAATAAAAAATAATACTACCTCCGTCCCAAAAAGATTTACACGTTTTGACTAAAGTTGAAATTAAGGGAGAGATAATTTTGTGTTGACTTTCCAAAAATACCCTTGATGTGATGGATAAAAGTAGGATGCGATGTGTAGATTATTAGAAAAAAGGTATGATGTGATAGGTAGGGTTTGAAAAAGTAAAGGGATAAAAGTGGTTTTTTAATAGAAATGGGTATGAGATTGTGGGACGTAATTTTTTTGAAAGTGGTAAATCTTTTTGGGAAGGAGGGAGTATATAATAAAATAAAATTAAAATAAATAAATAAATCATAAATTAAATCATTTTAAAATAAAAAAATATTAATAACAAAAACTGTATAGTAATAAAATAAATAAATAAATAAATAAATGATATTTAAAATATTAATAATAATAAACAAGTGGATATAAAAAATAAGAATAAAAAAACTAAAAATATTAATAGCATAAAAAACCCATAATAAAAATAATAACATAAATAAAAAAATTATAATTAAAAATTTAAAAATTGATAATAATAATAATAATAAATAATTATAATAGTAAAATAAATCAATCAAATCATAATGGAAAATCTTAGTGATAAATAATAAATAGAATAATACTACTTCTGTCTCTGAGTATTTGTCCAGTTTTGACTTTTTTCTAGTCAACTGTTTTCAACCTTTGACCTTTAACTAAGTAAAATATATATTGTATATTGATTAGATAAAATAATATTTTGAAAATATTGGATATGATAAGTTTAAGAAAACTATTTTTGTATCAATATCTAATATCATTTTTATTTAATTTGAAGTCAAAGTTTACCAATTTTGACCGAAAAAATCAAAACTGGACAAATACTCAGAGACGGGGAGAGAGAGAGAGAGAGAGAGAGAGAGAGAGAGAGAGAGTGTGTGTGTGTGTGTGTGTGTATATATATATATAGACACACACACACTTAATTAAATTTAAAAAAATAAATTACATAAGAAAATAAAAAAATTAAATTGTAGGAGAAATGATAAAAATAGTAATAAAAAATTAAAATTATAAAAAAAGAAAGAATAAATTAAAAAACACTAATAATAATTTTTTTAAAATAGATAAAAATAGTTTTAAAAATGAAAACTATAAATTAAAAATTAAAAATAAAATATTTCATTTCTCTCCAAACCAAACAAGGTGAAGGAAATCCTTCCCTTCCCTTTCCATTCCCTCTCATACATTCTTTCCCCTTCCCTCCCTTCCAACCAAACATACCCTTAAAGTCAATCGACTTCCATGCAAATGATGACTAGGAGTGGGTGCGGTCCGTGAGGTCCGTGATACTACCGGAACCTAACACAGATTGCTCTTATTTAAACGATTTGTTATTGGTAGGGTATAAATCCTAACACCATTCGGTACTATTTCGTTTTGAAACAGAACGACACAATACCATATTTATGCTCAAACCGTGCCAAAAGAATGAACATGCATCACTCAAAAAATATTAGAATAAAAGCATAATTTTGTATACAAAAGCACAACTTTGTTAAATTGAAATACTGATTTTGAATATAAAAGGATCATAAACATAAATAATAAATGAATAACAAGTTCAAAATTTAAAAATAGATTATTTTTTTCAATTCATATAATATCACCCTATTAATAACTCTAAGAATATTGGTAATAGTATTAATAAATAAAATATCAACAATTTTAATGGAAGAATTTTAAAAGTGAATAATACCATACAAAGTACTCCATATACGGTAAGATAAAATAGACAAATACTTATTTGAGATACTTCGTATATAGCTTTGAACGATTCGGTTTGTGATAATCGAATTTAAATATTTGGATCACGATTCCATCATGTTTGATATCGGTTCGGTTTCAGTTCGTGATGAAAAAACAATTATATTTAAAAACACTATAAACGGTTCGGTACTATCATGGTCGAGTATGATACCATGTGAGTTGGGTTTTTCCCACCCCTAATGATGACCTATGTTGGTTCACAAATTTATAAACAATAATTTGAATGATGTTTATATAAAATTCTTTATTATCACATTTGACATTTTGTATTATGAGGGGCGACTATACACACACACACACACACATACATGAACTAATTATAAAATGTCTTATAGGCACTCCCTCTATCCCAGAGAATATGTACATTATCTTTTACAAGAGTAGTGAAAATAAGCACATATGACATTTTGTATTATCAAGGGTGACTATTCATACATAAATAGACAATAATTTGAATGATATTTATATAAAATTATTCATTTTTACATTTGACATTCTGTATTATCAAGGATGTCTGTACACACATACATACATACATACATAGATATATATATATATATATATACTAATTATCAAATGTCTTATTCGCACTCTCTCTGTGCGAGAAAGAATGTACATTATATTTTGAAAGAGTAGTGAAAATAAGCAAATAAAATATGGAATGTGATTATGTTAGTAGTAAATGAGAAAAACACCTTAAGAAAAAGCATTAATTATCACTTATAAACATTTAGCTTACATCTTCAGATGGCTAAACATGCATCACATGCAATAAAGAAAATTCCATTCATTTCATTTCTCAAAAGAGTATAAATTCTCCTGTATTACATCCACACTGATTTTCAAATGATCATTGACATAAAAACTAACACAACCAACAAGTTTACACACTTCAATCTTTCTCCACACTTGTCTTCTATATGCATAAAGCAAAACCCATAGAGAGTTGCCTTCTTGAATTGACACTACAATTTCCCCAAAACCAGTGGATGCAAAGGCAATGGAAAGAGATTTCTTTATCATCATACTCTCTTCCAATGGAATAGAAACACTTATCTTCTCCCACCTCATTCTTGATTTCTCCAAAGTCCATACATCCATAATACTCCTCTCTCCTGCCTCATGATGAACGTTGATGAGAGCGAGCCGACCATCCAGTTCTATCCACCGTGATGTCAGTGTCATCATCATATAGCTTTGGAAATGTAGCGTACGATGATCAATATCTGGGAAGGGCATCAATCGCATGTCCTCATCCCCAACTCCAAAAGCGATTATTTCTCGTTTCTTCATCCAACTTATTAGGTAGATAACACCGTCCACGTGAACGCTCTCATCAGGGAAGCTGATAATACAGAGAGAGTCCACCATGCACTTTGGGTGCACATAGACCTTCACATATAAAAATAAATTTAAAACAAAATAAAATAAATACGTAGTAATTGCTTATCAATCAAATAAAAAGGTTCATGCGCATCTTAGGTGCGTATAAATGTATGTCAATAATGTTAAAAATGAATTTAATCAAAAGGTCATGTATATGACTGTAGCAAGAAAGAAATGTTTAACTAGGATTAAAACATGCATCATATAACAAAATGTATATGATCTTCAAATATTTTTTTTACCAAAATAAATCTTATAATGCCAAAATATATAATGAAAAAAATGTGAAATGCTAATTAAGACATATTTTCAAATTAAGAGTGTTTCATAGTGGCAACACTTTAATTTTATGATAAAAATATATAAGTTGCATACATGTTTTAATCTTATTTAGATAGATATTATAAGACTTATATTTTAACATGCTCCCTCGTATGAAAGCAAGATTTTTTATGCTTAAGTCTCTCATGTGAATATTAATTTTTTAAATTTGAGAAGCGGTGAAATTTTAAACTTTGAATGCATCACATCTAGGTTACAAAAACCTTGATACCATGTTATGAAACCAACTTAATAAAAAACTCATATTTTTAAAGAAATCTACTTAAATATGATTATAATATAAAACTTATTAGATCAAACTAGGACCTCCCATGTTTTCATCCTCTAAATAGAAGCGTTGGGAATGTGGAATCCACACCTTGGCAGATGGCAGCATTTCAGTATTTTTTAGCACTTCTTCCGTCCCTAAAAACCTTTTATTCACTTTTCACCCGTCTTAAAAATATTTTTAATTTCTGCTAAAAAAATATTTTTACCTCTACTAATTCTTATCTAACTTATCAGCTCATATTTACTCACTTGTAATCTACTATTACATCCTACTTTTATCTTTTACATCTAAGAGTACTTTTAAAAGTCAACACAAAAATAACTTCCTTAAATCTCTTAAAAGTTAATATGAGAAAGATTTTTAGTGACGAAAGGAGCATTAAATATTGGAACTTTTTGGCATCATAAATCATATTTTCATAGATATGGAATATATTTGAATCCTAGTTAGGGACCCGTTTGACAACGTTAGACATTAAGATTTTCAAAATGTTATCTAACAACAACCTTTAGCTTTAGTATTTCGAAATTTGATTTATATACTGATGGGAAATATTATCTAAATCAGACATCTCGTTCCAAATTTTTCAATTGATATTACCATAATTAACTTCACCAATTACTCTCCATAAATTACTCCATCATCACCCTTTTCAACTCCCTGCCATAACTACCTCCATCGTTAACTTCTTACCATGTAAACCTACACCATTCACTCCCTCTCCTAAAATATCTCCACCATTATATTCCTCTCTATAACTACTTCCTCATCTCTCACTATAAATACAACTCTTCACCTTCAATATGGTGGAGGTCAATTCATGCCACTACACAACGGGGATAAATACTCTCTCTTCACATTATAGTTTTCTTCTCTAAACGAGCTACAAGCTCCATCAATGGTTTATAAGCCAATATTATGTATTATGTACTACCACCGATATCAATAAAATCTCTTCGTAGGCATGATATCACCAAAAAAGGCTCATAGTTTTCTCCCGATTTAGGTTTCAATGTCAAAAATAACTTATTCGTATTTTTGGTGTTTCTTAGGTTTGTTTATTCTTTTGACATAGTAAAAATAATAAAACTGGTCAAAGCAATTAACACCATCATTTGGTGCTACCCCCATGGGACAGATTAAATTCGGCATACAAAGATCAATTTCGGAGCTGTGCAAAATATATGTAGATCACACTACAAGTTTCAGGTCAAATGAAAATGAAGCTCGGGAAAATCAAAGTTCAAAACTCTTCTCGAATTCAAAGTCGTATTCGAGAAAAACAAAATGAAGGAAAAAGAAGACCATGTTCAAGCTTCGACGATCTATTGCCGCCGCTAACACTTAAATCTTTCACAACTGTTGTTGGAAAGTTAGGATAGGATTACAACGGACAGGGAAGATGAACAGCCGCAGAATAAAATAAAATAAAAAAATCAAATTTATAATTTATTCATATTTAATTACAATAAATAAAAAAATTACTTCCGATCTTCAAAGGCCTTGCTTGAAAAACTTTATGCACTAGACTGAAGCTCGGAACTGGGACGTAGACAGTGTGAACAAAATCTACAAAATAGAACACTGTAGAAGGGTAGCGGAGTTGCTGGAGCCCAGAGCTGTCCTTAAGGTAATAGTGTCTGTCTATCGTACTGGAGAACGTGGGTACTTTTCTCTCAGGATAAAATCATTATCGTGTGTGGTGGTTGTATAGACCAACCTCACACCTACGAACGAGAACGTCGTTAGAGTGTTGCCGACTAAAAAATAGAGAGAATAGAAGAGGATTATTGGGAAAAAACACAAACAACTTTCTCAAAAATTGGAGAATACTCTTTAATAAAGTAAAAAGTCTCTTTTGTTCTCCTTTTTTCCCTCACGCATGAAGCATATGTCCAAGTGAGGGGATGGGATCCTCTGTCCCCAACTCCCTGTCCCAACTCCGTCCCCCCTTCCTCCTCCACTCAAATTTTGCCACGTAATCCACCCCATCATAATTTAACACCCACCCACCCCCTTTGATGGGTGGTGGGATAGGGGGTCATATGGGGTGGGTGTGTGTTAAATTAGAATGAGGTGGGTTACATGACAAAATGTGAGTGAAGGAGGGAGGGAGATAGAGAGTTGGGACAGGAAGTTGGGGACAGAGGATCCCATCCCCCAAGTGAGAGAGTTTAACTCCTATTTTAATAGGCTAGCATGGAAAAAATTTGCAACCTCCACCATAAGATTAAAGCAAACTTATGATAGCTAGTCATTAGTGGCTCTTATTAGTGGTGGGTTAATGATAATCATTAACACGTCCGTTACACTACGCTCCGTTTAAAATTTGTCCCAAACAATTGGAGATTAATGACCAGTTAGTTCATTAAAAATATACATGTGCATGCATCAACCATACTCTTAAAGATAGACCGCCTCTATTCGGCTAGGATCTCATCGTCACCAATGAATAACTTATTATTCTTTGACGCTCATGTCTACTACCACTTCTGTATTGAGTTACCATCGCCAAAATCTAATATTGTTGCCATTATAAAGGCGTGTCCGACCGTGTCACTGGAGGACGGCTTCCATCCTGAGATGTTGGCCAAGCAGTCAGATCTGGTAAATGGTGGTTGCCTCTGTTGAAGGCAATATGCCTACGCGGCTTAGATCCATCGCAAACGTCGGTGATAAAATCTCATGTCGCTGCCGCCATGGAACCCTCCATGCCACGGGTAAAATTTGTCACCAGTCCCCATGCCATTGCGAGCAAAATATATCGCCCATGGTGGTTCCCGGCGCCATCACCAAAATCCTTCGTAGCTGATGGATTCCGGCGTCGCCATCTCCACAAAAAATAGTCATGGTTGCATCTTTGCAAGTCTCTTACAATCAATGTATTGCTCTTTGAGAGTTTGAGATTATGTAAAAGGATGGAGAACACTAGCCACTAGTAACCACTCTATTTGATTTAAAAAGCTATTTTGCTTGATTTAAAAAGCTTGTGTCCAAGATAAATGATCTGATCAAACAAGTCAAGAACGCAACTCATGAAGATTGAAGATAAGACTTTGAAGACCTGTTTATCATATTGAGTTGATGATTCTCACAACTAAAAAAATGGAGGGCTTCATGAGGCGAAATATTATCTGACCCGGATATCTCGGTCTAAGTTTCCTAATTACTATTACCATAATTATCATTACCAATCAGTCCCCACAAATTACTCCATCATCATCCTAGTCAACTCTTTACCATAACTAACTACACCATTCACTCTTTACCATATAAACCTCCACCATTCACTCCGTCTCTTAAAATATCTCCACCATTACATTCTTCTCCATAACTACATCCTCATCTCTCACTATAAATACAACTCTCCACCTTCAATAATATGGTGGAGACCAATTCATGCCACTACACAACGGAGATAAATACTCTCTGATCTCTTCATATTATAGTTTTCTTCTCTAAACGAGCTACAATATATATACTACCCCAATATTAATAAAATCTCCCCTTTGGAAGTGGAAAAAATGAAAGAGGAAGTGTTTTGTTGGAAGTGGAAAAAATGAAAGAGGAAGTATTTTTAAGAACGGAGTGAGTAATAGTCAAAGTATTATACATCAAGTAAGAATAAAAGATACAAGACCTAGTAAAAAAGAGGGAAGAAGGGTAGTTTTTGACAACACACCTCTCGCCATGATTTATCCACTCCAAGGGTAAACACGGAATGTCGCCTCGTAATTACTTCACCCCACATCCTCATCTCCGACATGAAAACCTTGTATTTCCCGGAGCCCCGGTCGAATCCCAGGACACCCAGAGCGTAGCTCTGGCAATGACGCCCCAGCCGCACAGAACGTCTCCTCGGGAGGAAAACGTGGTGCCTCGTACTGGGGTTACAGACGGCGACGTCGCCGTCGTTGTTGGACAGGCAGATCAGCCCGTTCGCGGCCGCCGGCGGATTGGTCAGGTTTTCGAAGTCCGGGCCCTCCAAAAACCGGAACTCTTCTTGGATCGATGGGTCGGTGTAGTTTATGGCGTAGAATTCGTGTTTGCACGGGGGAGAAGGAAGGGCGAGGAGGATGCTGACGCCGCCGGGACGGGCGGAGGAGCGGCGGCGGTGCACCTCGGCGAAGTGGGGGTCGGCTATGATGGAGCGGAAGAGTTTGGAGACGCAGTTGAAACGCTGTACGGATTTGGCCGGAAGCCGGGTGAGTATTTCGAACAGAATCTCCCTTGGGAAATAACAATAATAATAAAACTCCATTACAGTATAATAATTTCCTTCTTGAATTTGAAGCGGATGGAGGTAGGGCTTTTAGGGTTGATATCCAATATATATAGAGTTCCAACGAGCCAAGGAATGTATTATAATGTGAAGCTCTTAACTTATAAATTATAATTAAATTAGTCAAAGTCAACTAAACCTGCATTCCGCAATTCACATAAGTAAGGGGATGGATTGATGTCGAGACTCGTGGGAGGTTTACCGACCGGTGGGGTTATAGGGGTTGGAATTATTAATTTTACAAACGAAGCACTGTGTATATATGTCTCAATTGGAACACGATATATGTTTCGTGACCACTCAAAGTGAGTGGTCTGACCGTTAACTATATGCATTGTTTTCTACTCTTTTATATAAAAAAAAATATTAAAATAGAAATAAAACATTAAAATATACTCCGAGTAATAAAATAGAAGTTTCAAGTTTAAAACTATGCACTAAAATTGGGCCTACAATATGTAGTCCTCGGTAATTAAAGAAGGGGTGTATAAATTAGGGAATATACGAGATGAGATGCAAAGTTATTTGAGGGAATTCGATGCCAAATTTTGTTCCTCAAACATTGATTTGCTAGCTTTCCAAAAAGGTGATCCTTATTGTGTTATTAACTATGAAAATTCTATAAAAATGACTAAATGAGAACGAACTTTAGATAGTTACTCCCTCCCTCCGAGTTCGGAAATGTTCTTCTCATTTGACTTTTCTACGGTCTTCAAGATTATACTTTGACCCCTAATATCTTTATTTATGTATGGATATATTTTATAAAAAAATGATATTTGAAAACTATATTTCAAAATGAATATATATTCATATTAAAATTATATCGTAATACAATGTATTTTTTCCACATATCATAGTCAAAGTTTACAAACTTTGACCAAGAAAAGTCAAATAGAAATAATATTTCGGGACGGAGGGAGTAGATCCCAAAATATTGAACGAATACTAACAACATTATTACTTATTATTGGCAATGCAAATTCTTTTATGATTTTTAAGTCAATGTTCATTTTATGCTCATTCAAAAAAGATTCAACTATGTGCTCATGGAAAATATTTAAAAAAATCACACTTTACATCTAGATCTTATGACAACAATAGCACCACTCATACTATCATTAAGAATAATATTCGGCATAAAATTCACTTGTATATAATTTTTTTTATAAATAATTTACAAGAAGAAATTATAAATATGAGAAGTTTCTCAATGGAGTGAGACTAGAATGATGATTAATTTACGGAAGAGCTCATTTAAAAAGAGTAAAAGTTATGGAAATACATAGAGATCCTAAGTCGTTTAAGGTCAAAATAAAAATTTACACTGTAGTTGAATTGTTACTCTTTCACACTCACTACATTGTTACATTACAATTGTCGTAGACTCATAGTACTGTCATTCGTCGTCGCCGGTTGACCGATCACAGTATCATTGTACAATGTCATCACTTTTAATCACACTGCCAACACATAGTTTTACATCACACCGCTATTATACTCATATTTTGGTTTTAAAAGAACTTAATGTTCCTATTATCATATTTTTCATAATTTTTTACTCTTATCCAAGAAGATTTCTCTTATTTCACACTTAATTTTGGTTAAAGAATAGTATAAACTACAATAATAACAACAATTCAGTTGAATCCCACTACAGTAGGGTCTGGGGAGGGTGTATACGCGGACCTTGCCCCTACTCGGAAGTAGGGAGGCTGTTTCCAGGAGACCCCCGACTCCACCTGCACAAAAAATATGATAGGAAACACAGTATAATACATATAACACAGATAAAGCAACAAGTACAATGAAATGAAAGTCCTGCAAGCAATAGCAAATAATTCCAACCAAACAAAGCACACTACAAAACCACTGAAGCACCGAGCCCTATCCAGTAACTCTAATCCTAGTTCTCCAAAGGTTACTATCTAAAGCCATATCCTCAGTCAGAGTGAGAAGTCCTAAATCCTGCATAATCACCTCCTTCCAATTCTTCCTAGGTCTACCCCTTCCCCTACTACCCCCGACAACTGTAATCCTCTCGCATCTCTGTATAGGGGCGTCAACATTCCGCCGTCTTACATGACCAAACCATCTCAACCTCGCTTCCACTGGCGCCATGCCGACCTGGCGTCGGATAACTTCGTTCGAAATCCTATCCAACCTTGTCTTCCCACACATCCATCATAACATCCGCATCTCCGCCGCATGCAGACGACACACATGAGTCTTCTTAACCGCCCAACACTCTGCCCCATATACCATAGCAGGTCTGACTACGGACCGGTAGAACTTACCTTTCATCTTGGGCGAAATCTTCAGATCACACAACACCCCTGAAGCCAACTTCCATTTGGCCCAACCACACCAACACGATGTCCAACATCCCCGTCTAATTCCCCATCAGCCTGAATTACCGAGCCAAGATATCGAAACTTGTCTGCCTTAGCCTGAATATTTAAATATTTAAAAATTATAATAAAAAATCTATAAAAAAAAAAGGTGATATTACCCAAAGTTATTTTATATAAAATGATCAATAAACACAAGATGTTGTCTTCGTCTGATCTAAGTAGATCTAATTTGATTGTATTAAGGTCTAATTTAATCCAATATAATTGTTGGGTTAAGGAACCCGAGGCCTAGGAAACTAGGCGAAAGAGTATCAAAGTGAGTCACGAGTGCACAAGTTGGGAATCATATAAAATTGTAAGTATTAGTGTGCAAGAAAACGTGTCTCCCTTTCTCTCAAGAAAGGACTTATATACAAACTACAGACGAGGCTCCCGACCGTTGGTTCAGAGCCCAACGGATCGGGCCCACTAAGATTTGGTTGTTTACCGGCGGCGCCAACAATATCATTATTCCTAAGGCGGCTATACAAAATAGGTTACAGGTAGGGTAGCTAAAACTACTCTGACGGAAGTGTGGCAGGAGTCCAATCGTGGGCCCCTTGACTTGACTGGTTAGGCAGCTCCCATGCCCGTGGCCCCGGTCTGCTAGCATCTTAGGCCGAGACCGAGTACACGTGATCTGCTTCCTGAAGTCCCCTAACGAAAGGCCGGCCGAGGGTGGTCCGAGGATGAACGTGTCTGCCGGGGCCGAGTGTATCTCGACGTAGCTGCGGCCTTCTTGAGACTTCTGTTTCTTTTCATTTCCGCCTAGCTAGGTGGGCCTATGCTTGGCTGGGTTGGGCCGCTATTTCCGTTGGGCTGGATACCCCCATTCCAGGGCATCCATCAATAATATAATTCTAATTGCATTTGAAATGATTTCTGATCAGTTTGAATTGGTCCGATCTAGTACCAAAAAATAAGTACATATCTTACTATATACAATGCTAGGATCCACTTTTGAACAGTGTTCCCGCCCAAATACAAGGCTACTGTGGACGGGTTTGGGCCTGATTTTGCTGGGCCGGTTTTGGGCCTGCTTTGTGGTTCGGGTTTAAGCCTGGCATGGTGTTGGGCTCAATAAAATTACTTTGTCTATTCAATTTTAGTGGTTCAATAAAGTTGAATTGGGAAAAGTGAAAATTGAGTGGCTCCATAAAGTAGATTTGGAAAGAGTAACTTTATGTCAAATCCATCCATTATAAAGATTTTTAATATCTAGCCATTTAATGAATGGTAGCAGAGATGTACTATATATGCTCAAGCATAACAATGTGAACTTCATTCCTAAAAAAATAAACTTCTCAAATAGCCTATAAAAGCATCAAATGTCTCAAAATTCTTCGTTAAGCATGTAGTGTCCTCTTAATGGGTGGAACAATGAAAATTTTCAGTTCCTAACACAGGTCTCCTCTTAGATTGATTAATCTAAGATGGGTTCTTTGGACTGCAACTTCATTTTCTGCAAAATTTCTTTTAATATCGTTCTATATATATATATATATATATATATATATATATATATATATATATATATATATATATATATATATATATATATATATATATATATATATATATATATATATATATATATTATATATATATAGAACGATATTGCTGGGCCGGTGTTTCTCTCTCTCTATATATATAGAACAATATTAAAATAAAGTAACCAAAGGAGAATAATTAAAGGAGTGTGTGTGTGTGTGTGTCTATATATATATATATATATATATATATATATATATATATATATATATATATATATATATATATATATATATATATATATATATATATATATATATATATATATATACACACACGTGATATTGTTAGCATATATATTTATTTACTACCATATATGTAATTAGTTTCCTTTGTAATTAGTTTCCTGGTTAGTAGTCCTTTCCATACTTGGAGTAGGACTTGACACATGTATATATACGTTGTGAATATTGAATGAAAGCAAGCTCAGTTTTTCCAAAATTCTATATGGTATCGGAGCCAATCTCCCGGGATTTTCTCAAACCCTAGGCTCGTCTCTTCTTCTCGCACGGTGCCGCCGCCGTAGCTCCACCGACCGCCTCACGACGGTCTTCCTTCTCCGATCGGCTCACGTCGGTCACCAGCTTTGCAACGCCGGCTCTCGTTGGTCTCTTCAACCCCGGCTCACGTCGGTCGCGTAGTCACCGCCTCACGCCGGTGCTTCATATTTTTTTGGCCTCATGACAACCGAAGGAACAAAGAAGGTCAGGCTCATCCACGACCCTACCTCCCCGTATTACATCCCCCCGTCAGAAAGCGCGGGTAATTCTTTGACAAAACATCTTCTCAAAGGTGATAATTATGATATTTGGGAGAAAACAATTATTAATGCTCTAGAAGGGCGTAGTAGAGCAGGTTTTCTCAATCCTTCCGGGTTTCCTAAACCCACTGATGAACAGGAATTGGCGGCATGGAAAGCTAATAATTCCATAATTTGTTCTTGGATCTGTAACAGTGTTGATGAACACATCCAACCTTCCATTATCTTCCATAAAATTGCTCATGAATTATGGTTAGATCTGAAGACCAGATATGGAGGTTCCAATGGACCTCGTATTCACCAACTGAAATCTGAGTTTCAATCTTTGCGTCAAAAGGGACAAATTGTGGTTGTCTACTATAACCAATTTGTGACTTTGTGGAACAAGTTATATGGATCTGTTGATCCAACGTGTGGTTGCCGGTGTGAGGCTGCGGCTTTGATTCGGGCGCGCGAGGAACAGGAGAAGACTCATCATTTTTTGCTCGGGCTTGACGACGAACAGTTTGGTCACATCCGGTCTCAGATTATTGCCACCGAACCTGTTCCGGACATACACCGGGCTTATGCACTCATCGTTCAAGAGGAACGCCACAAGAGCATTGTCTGTGGCCGAGATGACCGTACGGATGCTCTTGCCTTTGCCATGCAACGTCCTGCTCATACCATGGGTCGTGGAGACCCCCCCAATTACTCGTGCACGCATTGTGGAAAAGATGGATATTCGGTGGACCGGTGTTATCAATTGCATGGTTACCCGCCCGGAAAGGGGCGTGGGGGCTGCGGCACTACATCGGGCCGTGGGGGTCGCGGCGGAGGCCGAACGCCGTCCGGCGGCAGTAGCGCCCCTGGCCGTGGGACTGGCCGAGGGGTAGGATCGGCGACAGGGGGAGCAAATGCAGCCACCAATTCCAACGCCCTAGGCCTCACACCTGATCAGATGACTCGGTTACTTTCCATGCTCGACGTCTCTTCTTCCGACAAGGATACTGGGTCTAATGGTGAGGCATCGGCTCGTGAGTGGCTTATTGACAGTGGCGCCTCTCATCACATGACTGGTAATATCTCTCTTTTAACTGATGTGGTTCCCATGGCCCCCTGTGTCATCACGTTGCCCAATGGCACACAGACTACAGCCACTCGATGTGGCCGTGTGCGGCTCTCACCCGAAGTAGTGCTTCGGGGCGTTTTGCTTGTTCCTCATCTGCAGTGCAATCTTGTTTCTGTTGGTTGTCTTATTCAGGATACCTCTTGTCTTGTTATTTTTAACAAAAACTGTTGTGTGATACAGGATTGTGTCACGAAGATGGAGATTGGACGGGGTGATGCACACAATGGAGTTTTCCTGTTTCGTCCATGTTCTACAGCATTTGCTACCCAAGTGGATCCTTCTCTCCTTCATAAACGCTTGGGGCATCCATCTGTTCAAGTTTTGTCGTCTCTTATTCCTTCTGCCAGTAGCTCTAAACTTAAATTATTACAATCATGTGAAATTTGTTTCCAATCCAAACAAGTTCGTAGCTCTTTTCCTATTAGTTCCAATAAAGCTACAAGTGTTTTTGATCTAATACATTGTGATTTATGGGGACCCTACACCCCGTGTTTAGCTACTGGTGCACATTATTTTCTCACCATTGTCGATGATCATTCTCGTGCAGTTTGGGCCTATTTGATCATCGATAAATCTGAAGTACCTAGTTGTTTGAAACAATTTTTTTTCCATGATACAGACCCAATTTCATAAAACCATAAAAATTGTTCGTTCTGATAATGGCACCGAATTTGTCAATCAAGACCTTCGGTCATATTATGCCACTTTGGGTGTTCTTGTTCAAACTTCTTGTGTAGGTACTCCACAACAAAACGGACGGGTAGAACGAAAACATAGACACATATTAAATGTCGCCCGCTCCCTTATGTTTCAAGCTCACTTACCTATTGAATTCTGGGGGGAATGTGTTCGTACTACTGTTTATTTAATTAACCGTACTCCCAACAAACTACTTGGTAGTAAGTCTCCATTTGAAGTTCTAAATCACAAAGCACCAGATCTTAGTCATCTTCGAATTTTTGGATGTCTATGTTTTGTACGACTCAGGACTTCCAACAAATTTTTTCCTCGAAGCACCAAGTGCATGTTTGCTGGGTACCCCTCCGGCACAAAAGGTTGGCGTGTGTATGACCTTGATACTCATCGTTTCTTTCACACTCGGGACATTGCTTTTGACGAGAGCACGTTCCCGTTTGCCACACATCACACGCCGGCCGAACCCTCTACCTCCACCCCACATGTCGATTTTCCCGAATTACCCCTGCCCGCCCCACTTCCGGCTGCCGTCGTTAACGACCAGCCTGTCCAGCCGACAGTTGCCACCGAGCAGACCACCGACGCCCAGCCCCACCCCCATACAGCTGCCGCCCCTCCGCTTCGTCCTCAACAGCAGCGTTGTCAGCCATCCCATCTTAGTGATTACATCGTCAATTCTGTTCAAACTCCCGCTCCATTGTGCTCATTGCCTTCCCAGTCATCGTCTTCAGGTACACGTTATCCTATTGCCAACTTTGTTTGTTATCATAAATTGCATGACAGGTACCGAGGATTTCTTGGCGCCATCAGCCCTCATTTTGTTCCTAAAAATTACTCTGAGGCAGTCCCACACGCCAATTGGCGTGCGGCAATGGACACGGAGCTCCGAGCTTTGGTCAATAACAACACTTGGGAAATCTCAGACTTGCCCCCGGATCGGACAGCTTTGGGCTGCCAATGGGTCTTCAAGACCAAGTTTAATTCGGATGGCACTAAAGAACGGGACA
The DNA here is from genome assembly GCA_003260385.1 of Cuscuta australis. Classification (NCBI taxonomy): domain Eukaryota; kingdom Viridiplantae; phylum Streptophyta; class Magnoliopsida; order Solanales; family Convolvulaceae; genus Cuscuta; species Cuscuta australis. The sequence goes on along the minus strand of NQVE01000215.1, from coordinate 3,339,190 downwards.
AGGCCCGTTTGGTTGTTCTTGGAAATCATCAGACTTTGGGGGTGGATTACACTGATACTTTTGCCCCGGTAGCAAAAATGGGGTCTGTTCGTGTTTTACTCTCTGTAGCCGCGGCAAAGGGGTGGGAGGTGCACCAACTCGATGTTAATAATGCTTTTCTTCATGGTGATCTGATTGAGGAAGTATACATGCGGCTGCCACCTGGACTTTCTCAGCTATATCCAGGCAAGGTTTGTCGACTACGCAAATCTCTTTATGGTTTGCGTCAGTCCCCCCGAAACTGGTTCGGGAAGCTCACTTGTGCCCTTCGGCGATACGGGTTTCGTCAGGCACATGCAGATCACACTCTCTTTATTCTTCGACGAGGATCTGACATTTTGGTTGTCTTGGTTTATGTTGATGACATCTTGGTTGCAGGTAACAACCCCACATTATGTGCTTCTTTTAAGGTTTATCTTGATCGCTGCTTTCACCTGAAGGACTTGGGACCCTTATCTTATTTTTTGGGCATTGAGTGTGCTCGATCTAAGGAGGGTATTGTTCTATGTCAACGGAAATATGCACTAGACATTCTTCATGAAGATGGTCTCTTGGGCTGCAAACCAGCCGACACACCCATTACGCCGAATCACGGGCTGGGTAGGTCGACTAGTGCCGAGCTTCATGACCCGGCGCAGTATCGGCGACTTGTGGGTCGCTTAATTTATCTCACGATCACGCGTCCGGATCTCACCTATTCCGTTCATGTTCTGTCTCAATTTATGCATGCGCCTCGCCTTGATCATATGGAAGCTGCAAAACGGGTTCTTCGCTACTTGAAGGGTCATCCAGGACAGGGTATTCTCTTACGTAGTGACAGCTCACTACAGCTATCTGCTTATAGTGACTCCGACTGGGCATCTTGTCCTCTTACTCGTCGCTCTGTGAGCGGCTACTTTATCCTTCTAGGTGGCTCGCCAGTTTCTTGGAAAACAAAGAAACAAACCACCGTGTCCCGTTCATCAGCAGAAGCTGAATATCGTGCCATGGCTAACGCATGTGCCGAGGTACGATGGATTCGCGGTCTTCTTGGGGCACTCGGCATTACTCCACCGACGACGCCACGTTTATTTTGTGATAACAAGTCCGCTCTGTTTATTGCTGCCAATCCTGTTTTTCATGAACGCATGAAACATATTGATATTGATTGCCACATTGTCCGTGAATGCGTTCAGCGCGGTGAGATCGCCACCGCATATGTCCCTACTCGTCTACAAATTGCTGATTTGTTCACTAAGGCTTTGAACATGCCTCTCTTCGAGTTCTTATTGTCCAAGTTGGGCATTCGTGATCTCCATGCTCCAACTCTAGGGGGAGTGTTAGCATATATATTTATTTACTACGATATATGTAATTAGTTTCCTTTGTAATTAGTTTCCTGGTTAGTAGTCCTTTCCATACTTGGAGTAGGACTTGACACATGTATATATACGTTGTGAATATTGAATGAAAGCAAGCTCAGTTTTTCCAAAATTCTACAGATATATAGACTTGATTAAAGGAGCATATATATATATCCAGTAAAGTAACCAAAGGTGAATAATTAAAAGAGTGTATGTGTGTGTGTGTGTGTATAGGAGAGAAATTGTTCAATGCTCCAAATAACACAATAAGAATGGAGAGAAATTGTTTGAACAACAAATTTCTTCCAAGAAATGGACAGCGTATTTTTTAAACCGGTTTTAAGAATAAGCCATATAAGAAACGAAATCGCCATGGCTGCAACAATGGGGGTTTATTCCATTATGCCTCGCCAAGATACGTTCATTTTGTTTGATGCCTCAAATATTAAAAGCCTAAAAATCACAGAAGTTGTAGAAAATAGTTCCCAAAAAATAACTGAAGTTGTAGAAAATGGTTCCTAAAGAAATAGATCCACAAACATCTATTCTTCTTGGATAAAAAATGATGGAAAAAAAATTTATTCGAGAACCCAAAGGATATTTAAAAATTGAATTATATAATTAAAAGTTTAAAAGTTTAAAAGTTTAAAAATTGAATTATATAATTGATATATATATATATATAGATCTAATAAATACATATATAAAGATCTAAAGAATATATAGATCCCGTAATGTAAATCGGAAGATATATTTATTCGATGAACAAAAAACAATAAATCACACGAAACAAACCTGGATTTGTTTAAGTGAAAATAAGATTAAATCAAAATTGTGCCCAAATCGTGCAAAAATTCGATGTTGAACAAACCAAAGTTGGAAATAAAACCATACATGTATGCATCGCCAAAAACAATCGGTTGGTGGGAGATATGTTAGAGACAGATCCAAAAATGGTAGGAGAGTGGCGACACGGAGATAAGACAGAGATGAACGAAGATGAGAGGTAGAAAGATGGTGGGAGAGAGCGGCGGAAGAGTGTTAAGGACGGAAGAATGGAGTGGTAGGGTTAGAAACAAGGCATATATATCAAAATGCTATTGGGCCAAGGAAATAATTGGGCCGGACGAAACATGGGCTACTAAATATTTTATATATTATATACTCCTTCCGTCCACAAATAAACTTTCCGTTGTGCGTTATAATGTTTGACTGAAGTTATTTTCAAATCATTTTATATGAAAATTGGTGTAAAATTTAAAAAATAAAAAATTACATATTAAAAGACTATATCAAAAGATTTACAAAAATAACAAACCTAGAGGTGACATAACTATATTATTTTATCAAATGAGTGACGAAAACAAGGTAATAAAGTGAATAAAGTTTGACTCTATGAATAGTAAAAGGGAAATTTATTTGTGGACGGAGGGAGTATTAAATTTTAATTATTATAAAAAAATAATCGTGCATTAATTAGATAAACAAATATTTTTGTTTAAAAAAAGATAAACAAATATTTTGAAAGATTTGATAAATTATGAGAAAGAAAGAATTCGTAAAAGATAAAGAAAGAAAGATCCATTGAACGGCGGCATAGAGACGGAGAGGGAGGGAGTGAGATAGGCGACGACGAAAAGGGAGCGACCGAGAGAGAGAGATTCGGGTAGAAAATATATTTAGGTTTTATTAGTGGGCTGGGTTGAAGGGTTGTAGTGGGTTGGGTTTATAAAATTGGACTGGTGAATTAGTTAATTTTTTTTTTTGGAAGGGGCTTAAATGGGTTTGAGTATATTCAATTCTGACCCAATTTAGCTCGGGTTTGGACTTAATTTTGATGGGTCAATTTCACATATTTAATTTTTCAATTCAGATTCAATTAAAGATTTAATCGGGTTGGTTGCAGTCAAAGAGGGCCATTTTTTGTTTTTTTATTTAACATGTTTAAAAATTTATTTTAATAAAATTCTATTAAAAATAATATATTATTTTTAATATATTTTTATACATGTTGTTTTGATGAATTTTTGTAATGTTAATTATTTATATGTCTATTTTGATTATGACAAATGTTAGTTTTTTGTTATGAAATTCCAAATTTAAAACGATAAATATTAGCAATGTATCATTCACTACGTTTACAAAAAATGGACAACGTATTTCTTTTTATTGTTAATTTTTAAGTAAAACATCATATTTGTATGCATATAATGATTATAACGAATGTTAGATTTTTGTTATTAAATTCTAAATTTAGAAGGATAAATATTAGCAATGTATCTTTCTCTACGATTGTAGTTTATAAAGAAGTGTTCCAAAACTTTTAACACTTCATATCGACTTTGCTCATTACTGTATAGAATTCTCTTTTGGGGAATAATATTAAAGAGTAAATTCCATAATTGGTCCTTTATAACAAGGGGGTTTCCATATTTAGTCCTATATTATCAAATATTACCCCCGTAGTCCTTTTTTTAAGGGTGCCTTTCCACAAATGGTCCTTTTTTTGATCTTCTGCCATGTTGGTATTAATTTAAAGGCTAAAAGTATAATTTGACATTAACATTATGTCCAGTGACGTGTTCTAATATTGGTTAAGCGGATAACACAAAAATAATGACTGTGATTGTGGGCTAGGATTCCGACGAAAGACCACATTTGTAGACAATGATTGTAGTAAAAAGCGACTGTAATTCACAAACGCGGAAACGGAACAGCCTTTGGAATTGTGTATGACAAAAAAAGATATATTATCATTGCGAAATCACATTTTTAGCCCTCAAATTAACAGTAACATGATAGAAGATTAAAAAGGGACTATTTATGGAAAGATACCTAAAAAAGAAGGACCACCGGGATAATATTTGATAATAGAGGACTAAATAGGGAAACCCCCCTGTTATAAAGTACCAATTATGGAATTTACTCAATATTAAATTATGTAATCTTTCCGGTTTTGTAACATTTTTCTTTATTCTAAACATTGACTAAATATATGTAAATTAACAGCCCGTGTATCGCACGGGTACGAGTCTAATAGTAAGAAATAAAAATAAGTTGAATAGAATCTTAGAAATGATCTAAATTAGATTTTTTTAAAATTAAAAAAATTCAGTAGTATTACCAAAAACCAAAAATCTGGTAGTCTAATGGTACCATAATGACATTTTCAAATAAGATGTCACTGTGAGCTGAGATCCATAACTCTATATTTCAATAGGAGCATGCTACATGTACTCCAAAATTTGTACCCCATTTGTACTCTAGAGGTATGCACCAACATTTTGATGGTTTACAGTTCACACTGACATAAAGTGTCGGTGTGTTAACAAAAATTTATACTGACGCAAAGTGTTAATGTGTTAACAAAAATTAACATTACACCAACATTTTATGTTGATATTTCTTTGCTGTATACAAAATGGGGTACAAATTCTTGGGGTACAAATAAGATTTTCCATTTCAGTAAGATGAGTAGATATGTCACCAAATACTATCACGGTAATGGAGTAATTAATACTCCCTTTGTCCTAAAATCATTTTCTCATTTCAGTTTATAAAGTTTGACTGAAATTATTTTCAATTCAATCTACTCGGTATTTGATTATATGTGTCAAATTTAAAAATAAAAATTATATATTTTAAAAATACATCAAAATGTCTACAAAACAAGAGGTGACATCACTATTATTTTATCAAATAAATCACGAAAATTAAAAATTCTGACCTAAAAAAATAAAAATTCTGACCTGAAAATTAAAAAAACAAGAGGCGAATAGTGTCTGAAAAGATTAGAACTACTACGGAGGGACTACTAAAAAATTGGGCTGTATTACGTGGCAATACTAGCTGAATCGTCAAATCTGAGATTCCGAAATGGGGCCCAAATTCCTTCAGAAGCATATACACACAACCTCCGTCTGCGGCGAGCCCATCGGCGGCAACCACTGCCTCTCCAACTGAAAAATCCGACTACAAGTTAGAAACCAGTGAATCGCAGCCGCCCCTCTACGCAACAATGGCCGCTACGCGCAGCTTCTCGTCCCTTTCTCTATCGCTCGCTCCCTCTTCTCTCACGCCCGGCCCAAACTCCACTCGAACTTCGTCTAATCAAATCCAATTATTTTTCAATCCCCGATCGCAATGCGCGAGGCTTGTTTCGCTTCGTGCCCTCGTGCCCGATTCCGACTCTGTGAAAACCGACCCGAGTGTACCCGGAATCGGATCTGGGTCGAGAAGCCCAATCTCGTTGGTTGATGAATCCAACGGCGGCGGAGCTTCGTCTTCTCCTTCTAATGCCATTGATTTTCTCACACTGTGCCATAGCCTGAAGGTAAACTTTTCTCTTTTGGTTTTTAAAGCATTTTTGGCTCTTCTTGTGGATTTCTTTTAGTTCAGGAATCATCTGGTTGGTTTGTAAAAATGGATGAACACTAAGAAACCAATGGGTAGATTTGATGGAATTAGATACGTTGTTGTGAAAATTTTATTCGGGAAACTTTATCTTGTTGATACAATAGTGAAAGAAGGAATCATGGTGTAAAAGCTGGTGGAATTCACCTATCAGATGAGCGTGAAGCATTGTATCTACATGGAAAAAATCTTTATTCTGCCAGGGCGAAGAATTTATTCACAATTTTCTTGTCATTGGCCCCCTTAAATCAAAACTGGTTATTCTATGGATTCTCAACAGATGCTTGACATTACTTTTTAAAAAAATATACACTCGGTCTCAAAATAAGAGTCATGTTTCACCCAAGTGCTATCTTTTGGGCACATTTAATAGAAAAACGAAACTACATTTTCCTGTAGTTTGTCGAATAAGAGTGAAAGACAAGGTACATATGTTGAACTTAGTTAATTACCTTAATGTTAAAAGCTATGACTTGGTTAAGCTACACTTTTTTTTCCTCATGTAGAGGTAGTATCATTTTCAAAATCATCAGGGACGAGGCGCTAATGATGCCTTGTATTATGTCTATGAAAGTCATTTAAAAAAGAACTAAAATCTAGTGCATATAAAGAGAAATGATCTGCATTCTTTATAGCATTGCATTAGCTTGTTCTCAAGGAAATTTTTTAGCTTTTAGATTTAGACAGATTATCTAAAAACGTTGGAGTGTTTGGTTTTAGAACTTATAATCCATTTTGTGTTTCGTGAAAACAATATTTCTTTTACTGTAGACTACAAAAAGGAAGGGTTGGATAAATCATGGGATCAAAGGTCCTGAGTCAATTGCTGATCACATGTATCGTATGGCTCTGATGGCTTTGATTGCTGGGGATCTTCCTGGAGTCGATAGGGAGAGGTTGGACTCTAGGGATTCATTTTAATTAATGAAAGTTATGGTTGTTTGATCGTTTCTCTTTAAGCTTCTTTATTACTCCGTAATAATTATTTGCTTCGTTCCAAATTAAACCTCCCATTTGTTTCTTTATGGAGTTTAATAAAATGTGAAATTGTGTGGTTGTGATTTATGCAGAGGAGAGAAATAATGTGAACTATTCAATGTTTTCCTTAAAGGGAATGATATGTTTATTTTGGGACGACGTGAAAAAGGAAACTGGGAAGCTTATTTTGGGACCGGGGAGTATTATTTAGCATGCTATAATATTTTGATAACTACTATGATTTATGATTGAAATATTGAATCAAAGTAAAGATCGAGATCAAATAACAACTTTGTTTACCTACCTGGCTAATTTTACCAAACTTTCATTTCAAAGCAATATATATTGTATACAAAAATGCCATTGAATAATTATATATATTGATTGATTGAGGTAATGGCGGTTTTTTTTATATTTATGCAACAGGTGTATTAAAATAGCAATTGTTCATGATATAGCCGAAGGTATTTCTTCCTTTCTCTGTGACCCATGTTTAGCATGCAATAGTATTTACACCATAATATTTTGGGTTGTCCCAAAATTTTCTTCCACTTTCTTTTCAAGGAAAAAGTTGCATGGTCCATATCATTTTTCTTTCCTCTGCACAAACCACAACTACACAAATTCCACTATATTAAAAGTCGTGCGAAGTATTGCGAGTATTGCATTATGGGTTGCCACAAAAAACTAGCGGGTGAGAAAGTTGTGTCAAAGATGCAGTCTGTAGACAGTCATTCATACCAAAACTAGCAACTCAGACCCAAAGCACACAATGACACAAAGCACACAAGCACAAGCTACAAGCTAAGGAAAACTACAGGCTCCAAACTAAGGCCCAAAAGTCTACTCAGCTACTCTAATCCTAGGCCCAAAGGTTTATTAGAAGTGTATGCTCCTAGATTTCCTTTTCTGAGATGTTTTTATGCTGTTTTAAGTTTATGTGCATTTATAATTTATGTAGCAATTGTTGGAGATATAACCCCATCAGATGGTGTGCCTAAAGAAGAAAAAAGCAGAAGAGAGCAAGCTGCACTGAATGAAATGTGCAAAGTTCTTGGTGGAGGAATGAGAGGTATCCTATAGCCCTATTGTCTTTTCTTTGGAGAGAATGATCAATAAACATCACTTTCTGCAGTTTAATGTAGTGATTTAATGTGTCCAGCTGACGAAATCCAGGAACTTTGGGCTGAGTATGAAAACAATGCTTCTTTGGAGGCCAATCTTGTAAAAGATTTTGATAAGGTATGCATCTGCTTTTATCATCTGCTTGTGTCAGATTTTAGGCTTTTTTGGATACATTATTCATGTGTATTAGGTGCAAACCGTTCAATGGCAAATTTAGTCTTATTATTCCTTTTTTCAATATACTCCATATCTGATATTTCACCAACAGCTTCACCACTGCTTTACTATGTTTATTGAAGTATTTTGCCTTGCTCATGGAGATGAAAAGTCTTGATATGAACACCATAAGAAATTTCTCAGGACACAGTTACCATGCAAAAAAAAAGATTCTAAAACAATTCTAACCACTGCTCCAATGTTATTTTAATGTTCACGTTTTCTTATCTTTTAGACCTTGTATTCCTTTGTTAGGATGCCCATTAGCATTAGATTGTAGAACACGTGAGCAACTAGCATTTAGGATTTCCTGAAAGAAAAAAATATTTGCATTTTACTCTTTTTTTTTAAAAAAAATGTTTACACATTTTTATAAGCATCGGTATCCAACTTGTTTTGTGTGGAAAATTTTGATTTCCTGTTTCAAGCTCACATTTACGTAGTGTATTTAATTATTTATATCTTCCCGCTGTATTATTATTAATACTCTGTTATAAATAAAACCAAGCCGGTTTCAATTTTTTGTCATTTTCATCTATGAATTGGCCAAGAGTTTTGATAGCTTATGTTGTATATTTGACCAATTTAATGGGCATCCTCTTGTTAAAACTATCACAGTCGACCCGCCAAACTGTCTAACACCACGAAGTAGTTGGTGAACTGTTTCAATCAATGCTTGTGTGTTTAGTGTTTTTCTACCTATCTTGTTGGCTTGCACATTTTACTACTAATTTGCTTTGACCTGTTCTTGATAAATTATTGGCATTATTGCATCTTATGAGAAATTTAACAATTCCATACATCTCCAGGTTGAATTGATTCTGCAGGCACTGGAGTATGAAACTGGTGTGATTCTCGATTTCAAGCTTACTTTCATTTCCACCCTAAAAATATGTCAACCACTGTTTTATTGCATTGTTTGAAGTATTTCTGCTCTTTAACAGTTAAAGAAGTGGCCATCTATGTATTGTGTCTCACACTACAGTTATATCAGTTTTTGTTTCTTTGTATTTTGAGCTTCATCCTTATTGAGCTCATCTACTTCTTTCCATTCAAAAAATATCTTTGCAGAACATGGGAAAGAACTGGATGAATTCTTCCTCTCAGTTGCAGGTGATTGAACCTTTTTTTTGTTGTTGCAATGCACTTGCATTGGATGTTGTTCCGTATAGCCTTATACACTCAAGGAAGGCAAATGGCAGATATCTTAGTTCATTTACGAGGGGGTATTGTGGTCATATTACTACCTTTTTTAGTCGGGTTTGGAACATTTTTTTTAAGTTTATACAAAAATATTAAACGACAGTTATTATTTGAAAACAGAGGGAATGCTGGCTATAACAAAGATGTTTGTGTTCCTTATATGTGAATGCAGGAAAGATTCAAACTGAAATAGGAAAAAGTTGGGCAGCTGAGATCCATTCCAGGCGAAATGCAAGATTCACCGAAGCACAGAACTGATTCTATGTTCCATCTTTCTTTGTAGACATTTCGTGGACCAAATTGCCCTTTTATATTCGGGTTCTTACCCATCTAAACCGCCTATTTCCCCTTTGTTTTAATCCTTTCCACATGTCTCATTTCTGCTCAAGTAGAAGAAGGGTAAGAACAAATCAAAGAGTCTTCCATAATGAGGTCTAATCTGTTCTCTCTCTGCATAGTTCATTACCAGTTTATACCGGCCATAATCTTCTCACATTTGGTGTAGGATTCTCAAGGTGTTAGGGTCTGTTTGGATGAAGTGTTTCGGCGGGGGAAGACCGGATGGCTTTGTCTATGTCTTGATATATAGAATGCTTTTCTTATCATATGAAATGTATATGAAAATAAAACACTCTAAATGCCCCTCTAAACCCTATTATGCTGTTGTTCATCCTTTCATTTTATTCCATTAATACATTACATTTCAATTTCTTTTAGAATACATAGGTTATTTGATGATTATATTCAAATAAATCACGAGTCGAGTTTCGAATTCATGTTCACTTTTGATTCAAGTTATTTCATGTTTGGCTGTAAAAAAAGTTATTTCATGTTTGAGTTTAGTATTGAGTTTTAATCCAAAAAATAGTGTGAAATGTTAAGTCAACACACAAATTTTCAAATTCCAAGTGTTTCACAGTTCTAATAATTCTATTTTGGTGATACAAATATAGAAGATCTTTTATGTTGGTATGAGTTGTACTATCTTTTACTCTTATTTAGATAAACTTATTTTTAAAGTAAATATAATGTGATTCATACTTCATCTTAATTTTGATTATAATCTTTTTTTCTCACCATTTAAGAATTATTGTTTCATTTCAAACGACATACAATCTTCTTCACAGAGTAAAATTATTTTATTTACAAATTAGCATAGTAGTAAAAAATAAAAAAAATATACTTCAAACTTGCATAAACAATTTATATGGAGTAGATTAAAATGTGATATAAATATATTAATATATCAAATTGTCATAAAAATTGTCTACCGCCCTCCATAAACCCCATGAGTGATGCTTACATGGTCTCGAAGTCTACATTTAAAAATGTGTATTTTCTCACATTTTTCATAGACTTGCATGCAGATGTTTTTTTATCTAAAGGCTCAATTCTTTTATGCTACAAATACACTAAGCTATAAAATAAGCATAGACCTTAGTTTCACAGAAGAATTTTTCATCTCCTTACACCACCCCCCATGGGGCTATGGCCAAGCCACAAGCCTCTCCCCCCATCCAATAATTATTTTTAAAATTCATCTCTCTTGCCTCTAATTTAATTAAAATATATGTTTTTCAAAAAAATGCTAGGGGTACACCAGAAGTGTACCCCAAATGTACACCATCCTCTCCATTACCACTCATTTTGGTATGCAAAATAAAAAAGAAATAAATAAATAAAAATCAGTGGTAATAGAGGGGTGGTATACATTTGGGGTACACCAACTTTTGGTGTATCCCTAGCATCTCTTTTTTTTTTTAAATTATGACATCATTAAGATGGCTTCATGGGGTCTTTATGCATTACATCATTTTTATGTGATGGAGCTTCTAGATGAAGTGGCTGCCACATGACGGATAACGCCCCTCTCGGAGTTCTAGTGGCGGATAACGTCCCTCTCGGGATTTTATGACTACACATGGTCTAAGGGCACTGGCAATGGGTGTAACCCTTGGGGGCGTCATTGCCCTTTTAACACATGAGAGACGTTAAACACAGCCCCCTGGGGCTTCATCCGGGCATCATGCCTACTGCGTCAAACCTTTAACGGACGTTTTTGCAGCGGACCTCTCCATTCAAACGGCTACAAGCCGTTACAAACTAAAAAATCTCTTATATAAATTAACTCATTTTTAAAAATAAAACTTACAAACAGAATCTCTCTCTTCTTCAAAATAAAAAAATCTTCAATTTTTTTTATCTTTTTCAACATAAATCTCTTCAGTTTTAATATTTCTTAGTCCGGTCTCGAGTCAAACGAGCAAGCGAATATTATCTGCTTTCGAGAGAAGACAGAACGAGATCACGGATAAATATAATTTGCTTTAGGTTTTTAATTAATGTAATTTTTTATTTAAATGCTTTTTTATTTAATGAATTATTGTCGTTTAAATTTAATTATTTAATAAAGTTTTATTAATTTAATTTTATAAGATATATAATAAAAATTTAAAAAATTAAGGTTTGAAACTCAAGTTTGAATCACAGGAGCATCATACCCAAGTAAAACTAAAATGACGTGACAGAGAGAAACTTTGAAGCCCAGAAACTTCAAAAACATTTACAGTCCTCTAAATATTTGTGGATTCCTTTGGCATGCGCTGACCAAGCTGTCCCCACTGCCATTCCTTATTTAAGAAGTAAGGTAAGTAGTAAGGTTTGAAACTCAAGTTTGAAGCACAGGAGCATCATACCCAGGTAAACTAAAATGACGTGACAGAGAGAAACTTTGAAGCTTAGAAATTTCAAAAGCATTTCCAGTCCTCTAAATATTCAAAAAATTGTTGCCAGATACCCCTAGTTTTGTAGTAAGAACTACCAGGTACCTCCAATTTTAAAAACATACTCCCAGATATCCTGAATTATAAAAAAACATACCAAGAGGGGATTTCCATTCATTCTCCATCCATCCCAATTTTTCCTTCAAATTCTTCATCATCATCATCACCATCACCATCACCATCATTATTAGTCCACCACCACCATCTCCATCTTCACTCTTCTTCCTCTTCTTCTTTTTTCTTTTTTTCTTTTTCTTCTTCTTTCTTTCTTCTTCTTTTTCTTCTTCTTCTCCTCCTCCTCCTCCTCCTTCCACTCCGGATCTTCCAAACCCCCAACCCCTCACCCTTATTTTTTCTTCTTCTCCTTCTATTATTATTACTATCATTACTCTCTCCATCCACAAATAAACTTCACGTTCACTATTCACAGGATCAAACTTTATTCACTTTGTTGGCCTATTTTTGTCACTCATTTGATAAAATAATATAGTCATGTCACCTCTAATTTTGTAGATCTTTTGATATAGTTTTTTAATATATAATTTTTATTTTTAAATTTTACACCATTTTTCATATAAAATGATTTGAAAATAACTTCACTCAAACATCGTAACGCGCAGCCAGGGCCGTCTCCAAGGAATTAGGGGCCCTGTCCGACACGGAGAAAATGCGTCATTGTCTGATAAAAAATTAAAATTTATTAATTAATTTTTTTAATAATATATAACATTGTAGTAATAATAAAATGTCAGACTCATAGTCTTATAAGTTTGCAATTATATACTCCGAACTCTGATACCTGACTGAAGACTCGTGAAGTTGTTCTATTATTCTTGAGAGAAAATAGGTTGATCACCTCTTCATAGTTTATTAGATTTAATGATTTAGGAGTGTATTTTTAAAAATAAATCAAGATTATTTTATATAAATAAATATATACATGTAGGTATACAAAAATTGGGCCCCATTCAAAAATGGGCCCTGGCCAAATGACCACCTTGCCCCTCCTTTGAGCCGCCCCTGTGCGCAGCGTAAAGTTTATTTGTGGACGGAGGGAGTATTATTATTAATATTATTATTACTATTACTATAACTATTATTATTAAAAATAATCACCAAGGTTCAAGTGAAATTAGAGGGCAATGTCATGGGATGACCAGGCAGCGCTCCGGTACCCCGTTCGTAAATTTGACGGTTCCTACCCTCTGGTAAACCACTCCACCTAGCCCTGACCCGAACACCTCACCCCACCCCCTTCAATTGCACTCCACAAGTTGATTTTGATTTTGGAGTCAAACCTTGCTATAAAAATAATAGTGAAACTATTATATAGTTTTTTAATAATAATTAAAGAAGAATAAGAGAATATTACTTCATAATAATAATAATAAATAATAGAGGTAGAAGGAAATTATACTTTGTAATAAATAAATATTAATAATTAGTTTTAATATTAAAATTTATTAATATTAATTTTGAATATTAACGATAAAAATTTAGAAGAAGAAAATAATACTTTGTAATAAATAATAATGATAATAACAATAATAATAATATTATTATTATTATTACGTAGTCATAATAAGAATGATGATTTTTTTTAAAACCAAAAAAATGATGATGATAATAATAATAATAATAATATAAGGAGAAGAAGAAGCAATAAGAAGAAGAAAAAGAAGAGGAAGAGGAGGGGGAAGTACGTAAAGATGGAGATGGTTGTGGAATGATGATGAACGGAAAAATTGAAATGGATGGAAAATCTCCTCTTAGTATGTTTGTTTATAATTCAGAGTACTTGGGAGTATATTTTCAAAATTGAAGATACTCGAACAAAATTAAGGGTACGGGCAATTTTTTGTCTAAATATTTGTAGATTCCTTAGGCATGCGCTGACCAAGCTGTCCCCACTGCCATTCCTTATTTAAGTCGTGGGATGACACTACCATTACAAATCAGATATGTTACTCCGTCAAACGATTTAAAAAAACTCCCAATACTGTAATAAACTCGGCTTGGTAAAAAAAAACCAAAGAATAATGCCGCGGTTATAATGATTCTCCTTCTCTGGTCGTCGGACACTCTCATTTCAATATTCATCACTTGTTCACACTAAATTCACAGAGACCCCATTTTGCGTGTATTGGGTTTGATGATTTTGTTTATTTTTTGAAGAAGTGCTTCTCCAGTTAATAAAGGGCATTTTCTCCCCCCCCCATTGTGTACGATAAAGATCGGATTTGATTCCGTTGAGCTTCACGCTGAAGCCTCCCCCCAGTCTTTGGTGCGAGGAGAGAGTTGAAAAGGTAAAGTTGGGATCAATTTGATTCGAGCTGAAATGGCCCTTCGATTCCTACAGGGGTGACTGTTGTTCTTGTTCTGCATTGCTGAATCAGTGGTGTGCAACTGGGGTTTGGGGTTTTTGTTTTCTTGGGATTTCTTGATTTGGTCATACCCGAATTTGCGATCCCGGGTAGTTCTTGCTCGCTGGCGTAGAAAGGTGTTTGCTTTGCTCTGGCACGCCAAGTGTTTGATGATTTGTCTGATTGAACTCGAATTGTTCGGGTGTATGTAGAATGTGGGGGATTGATTTGTTTTTTTCATCAGTACTGGAATTGTCTGAAACTTCAAGCTTGACTGGAAATTGTTGAATCTAACAATGCATCATCATCATCTTAGGAATGGTTAGATTTGGCTAAAGAAGCTTTGATACTGAAATGTCTGGTAGCAGTTCATCTCTAGATTCTGCACAATCTCCTCTTTCACCAACATCTTATGTCCCACCCCCACAGCAGAGTTCTCCTTCGCAGGACCCCTCTTCTGGGTCAGATGACACCAACAATGCTCCTCCGTCTTTACCGCCACAATCAAATCCTTCCATTAATGTGACATCAACTCCTCCCATCACAGCATCTCCTCCTATGGCTTCGCCTTCTCCACCTGCAGCATCCCCCCGGCCAACCAGTCCCCCACCTTCAGCCTCCACTCCTCTGCCCGGATCATCAGACTTGCCACCACCAGCTAGTTCCCCACCACCGCCTGCTGATCCTCCTGCTACTTCCTCACCGCCTCCCCCTTCTGATATTCCGAGTAACTCGCCTCCACCCCCACCTTCTGATCCTCCTGCAAATTCACCACCTTCCGATCCTCCTGCTAGTTCACCACCACAGCTGCCACCTTCTGATCCTCCTCCTAGTTCACAACCAACGCCGCCTTCTGATCCTCCTGCTAGTTCACCACCACCTCCACCACCTTCCGATCGTCCGACAACTTCACCACCACCTCCACTACCTTCTGATCCTCCTGCTACTTCACCCCCACCACCTTCTGATCCTCCAGCTAGTTCACTGCCACCGCCTTCTGATCCTCCAACTACTTCACCACCACCACCACCACTGCCTCATACATCTAGTCCTCCACCCCATGTCGAGCCCCCAAAAAATGGGACTTCACCGCCCTCAAACTCTCCTGTCACCCCGCTTCCACCCTCTACTCAGCCACCACCATCATCCAAGCCACCACCATCATCTAAGCCACCTCAAAATTCCCCTCCAACACCAACAGCTGAACCGCCTAAGAATTCAACTCCACCGTTACCATCCAAGCCACCCCAGAGTACACCGCCATCTCCAGAAACCAACCCTCCAAGAAGTTCACCCGCTCCGCCAGCATCAGTACCCCCTAATAAGCCTCCTGGAACCCCAAATATTGTCCCATCACCACCTAGTCCACAAGCAGGACGCCCACCAGAAGGAATAGTACCATTGTCACCACCCCAAAGTCCCCAATCTCCTCCTTCAAGTAAACCTTCTAACAATAGTTCTAATAATGATGGTGGGGGTATTGGTACCGGAGGGACTGTAGCCGTTGGCTTAGCA
The DNA here is from genome assembly GCA_003260385.1 of Cuscuta australis. NCBI lineage: Eukaryota > Viridiplantae > Streptophyta > Magnoliopsida > Solanales > Convolvulaceae > Cuscuta > Cuscuta australis. Next base: position 3,323,212 of record NQVE01000215.1, on the reverse strand, counting down.
CTTGGCCTTCTATTGCTTGGTGTTATTGGAGTAGCAGGATGGTGCATATGGAAGCGTAAGAAAAAGGCTTATGGACTGACCGGTGGTTATATTTTGCCAGCCTCTCTCGGTTCTTCTCCCAAATCTGGTAAATTATAAAAAGCTTTTGTATCATTATTGAATCCAATAAGCGTCCTTTGTGCACTGTTTTGCAATATTGTTCCGTCCGTCCCAAAAGAAAAGCCCTGCTTGAAGGACTTTTTAAGTTTTTTCCTAAGATCAAGTTTGGTTTTGAGAATCAAATTTAATTTTAAAAAGTAAAATTCACACAAAGCCAAGCAGCAAGCAGTTTTAGTTAATTACTCCAAACAATATTGAAAACACACCTAATATAGAACGTGTTTGGTTTAACAAGGAGTATCTGTTGTTTGGTTAAAAAAATCTCCGAAATCCACTATTGAAACCCCACCAAACATATCCCTCATACCCCAACTCCTTTGGTTTGGAAACCTATTCTAACACAAATATTTGATGCCTTCATTCTCAACTGAACCACTATTGCTCATGATGCCACTGCCACCAGTAGAACAACATCAGGCAAGCTTTGCCATCGAGCTACAACCCTATTTTTATTCCCGGATACAAACTAAACACTTGACATCATCTATCATGCCTAATCTTGTACCTTCTCAACTCCTTTTTTATTCCAACCCTTGAAGCCTCAATCTCCTCAAGGTATAATAAGTGGCTATTCATAGCAACTTGTAAAATCTTGTACCTTGATTGAGTTTACTAAAAACAAAAATTGTACCTTACTCAAATAGGACTCTTTTTTTGGGAACAGAGGGAGTACATGATTTAGTCTTTGAAATACAATTTTAGAAAAACTGTGACATTTGTGCAGATTCTGCCATTTTAAAAGTGCAAGCATTAGCACATGGTTCAGGAGGTGGTTCTGGTACTGAGTTTGTTGATTCACCGAGGGAACATGGTGCATTTGGAAATTCACGGTCATGGTTTAGGTATGAAGAACTACAGGAGGCAACGAATGGTTTTGCAGAACAAAACCTTTTGGGTGAAGGTGGGTTTGGTGCTGTGTACAAAGGATACCTTGCAGACGGGACAGTGGTAGCAGTAAAACAATTAAAAATTGGGGGAGGACAGGGTGACCGTGAATTCAGAGCAGAGGTTGAAACCATAAGCCGTATTCATCATCGCCACTTGGTCTCTCTAGTTGGTTATTGCATCTCTGAGAACAAACGACTCCTCGTTTATGATTATGTCCCTAATGATACCCTTCATTTCCATCTTCATGGTAGATGTCTTTTTTTGGACAGATGTCATTTTAAATTTTAAGAATTGATTTGCTTGCTCGATTAGTAATCCTGTGTGTTGCCCTTTCATTTGCAGGAAATGGGGGCGCAGTTATGAATTGGCCAACACGTTTAAAGATTGCCATGGGTGCTGCTCGCGGAATAGCTTATCTCCATGAAGATTGTGAATACTATTTCCTTTCTCTATTTGATTCATTGTGTTTCATCTCATGTCTATGTGCATTTTGTTTTTTTATAACTGATAAAGAACTAAATTATGTGGGTCTTCCATTTAAGAACATATGCTGGTGGGTAAATTAAATAGTAAAATTAGTTGTGGGATTGGGTTTACGTGTATTATTCTAAAAAGGATTGTTAAATTACTCAAAATTAAGTTGACACTTGGTCCTCAATTAATATTCGTCTCTCATAAGCTTTCTTCAAGAAAATATATGAGAAAATGGAGACGTAATTTTTTTAAATACATAGGTGTAGAAGTGCGCTTCAGTACACTATGTTGTTGACAACGAGCTCTAAATACTCTAACTAAGGGATTGTTTGGTTGAGGCTTTTTGAGGGGGGGATTAATTTTGTTGTACTAATTTATTGCTATTTGTAAGTCTTAGGGTGAAAATAACTACTCCCCCCTAAATAAACATCCTACTTTCCTTTTTCAGTGGTCCCTTAAAAATGTCTCATTTAATTTAAGAAATGAGTGGTTCACATTATTTTTCTCCTTTGTATAAACCTCCACCATATAATTTCATTTCTTCTTAAACCCCGTTAAAGTCAACCCAGGACATTTATTCAAGGGCGGAGGTAGTATATTTTAATTTCAATAGTTCATTTCCATTTAATTTTTGATGTTCACTGTCTCTCCAACCATCTAATTGTAAGAATAGAGTAATAGAGTAAATATCACTTGTCCCCTTCCCTTCCCTCCAAAATCCTCCGACCAATCAAGGGATATACTAATATACACTTAAAGCAGCAGAAGTCAGTCACACACGTTTTTTTTGTGCTCTAAGGTGTAGATTGTTGATTACTATGTTGTCAATCATTGTTTTTCATTGATTTCCTGTTGTATGGACTGCAGGCCATCCACGGATTATCCATAGAGATATTAAGTCATCAAACATTCTTTTGGACGAGAACTTTGAAGCTAGGGTATGCACTACCAGCACTTACATTCCAGCTTTTCTTGATTGCTGCCTTCTGTAAACCTCTCATGGTTGGGTTGTTTACTGCAGGTTTCAGATTTTGGATTAGCTAAGTTAGCTCTTGATGCAAACACACATGTTACAACGCGTGTGATGGGAACCTTTGGGTATGTCATTTGTTATTAATCTCATTGCCAAATAAATATCAAAACGGAACTATTAGGAAGCAAAGTTTTGTTAGATATTTGCATTTGACATTAGACATGCTATTCTAATTACTCCATAATGCGTAATGTGTAAACATAATTAACACTCCCTCCCAAAAAGCGAAGGCATGTTTCAAGGAATTCTTTTCCCATTAAAAAAGTCTAGTTCATGTTATAGTTTTAGTTAAACCAACAAGATTTAAAACGATAATCATAATTCATCATTTATTACAATTATACCTTACCAAAATTAAAAGGGTTTAGGGTTTATACTGATCAAACATAACTCTTTTATTGGGACATAGGCATAATTGCCTAATTAATATATGTCTTCCTTCTCCAACACCATATGCATCCAATTATGGTAGTGTGACACATACCTCAGTAGTCAACACTGATTTCTTTAATTGGTTGGGCTCAGATACATGGCTCCTGAATATGCATCAAGTGGCAAGTTGACAGAAAAGTCTGACGTGTACTCATTTGGGGTTGTGCTTCTGGAGCTAATAACTGGACGCAAGCCCGTTGATACATCTCAGCCTTTAGGGGAGGAGAGCCTGGTTGAGTGGGTATATGCTTGTGGCCATACTCTTTGCTTCTGCTTTTTAGTTTATCAGCTGAAATGATCTTCCATTCAAGTATACATATGCCGAATTACACATATGTGCCATTTTATAAGTCCACTTTCGTTGTTGGTTTGTCTCACACTTGTCCAATTTTCTGAAATCTAACTTTTAACATTTTCAAAGTTACTCTTTTATGGTTGGCATGTTGACTTAGTTCCACAACTTTTGATTAACGTTACCCACATTTAGAGGTTAAAATTCAAAAATTGATCACTTATAGGATCTTTAATATTTATGTTAAAAGCAATATTGCTTGGGACAGAGTAAGTAATATACTCCCTTCGTCCCATAATAAAGTTTACACTTTGACTCCGAAGAAGTTTCAGAAAAGTGTCGAGAAGTACAAGATGTGTGGGTGGAATTTGTTTACAACAGAGAGAAATGTTAATAGGGAAAATGTAAAGTTTATTTTGGGTTGTACAAAGGAAAGTTTAAACTTCATTGCAGGGCGGAATGCGTGCATGTCATTTATCCAACTTTTATATTGCTAGTACTGCAGTGTGCATGTATATTTTCCATGACCTAGTTATCTAGTTCTGAGGCCGGGACCTTTTGCGTGTTTTTAGCTTTTGTTATGTAGATGCCAAATAAATGGCCCAAGAATTGATAAAATATCAGTTTCTTAGGTAGCCTAAGAGTTGAATTTTTTTTACACATCTAACGTTTAGAGGTAGCCTAGTTTGCCTAAACGTCCTAAATATTACCCTAAACGTCCATAAATTGGAGTGCAATGTCCTAAACGTCCTAAATTTTTACGGAGTAGTAAGTTAGCGACTCCTAAACGTCCATAAATTGGAGTGCAATGTGATATAATGTTTTGGAAGCGGATGGTGACGGAAAGAGGTGTAGTGAACTAAATATTACCCGCCTTCGTTACTGCTAAAGCAAACATTATCTGTGACACTGAAAAGCTCCATGTAATGATCTGTGTTTCCCTTCATGGAAGAAGAATTAAAGCATTATCTCTGATGGTTACAGGCTCGTCCTTTGCTGAGCCGTGCTCTTGAAAGTAAGGACTTTCAGCATCTAACAGATCCAGGCCTGGACAAAAGTTATGTTGATAGCGAAATGTTCAGAATGATTGAGGCAGCGGCAGCTTGCATTCGCCATTCTTCTGCAAAAAGACCACAAATGGGACAGGTAACTATTACTCCGTATCACTTATCATCAATTCATCATAATATCCTCGCAAGATATGTGCTCTTCTGGGACGTTAGAGAGTGTCACCGATTAAGAAAAGTAAGATTGTATGGTTGATATTGATGTTAAAAAGTAAGATAAAGTAAAAATGGATTTGAAACACACAAACATGACAAAATATGGTATGAGACAAGTAGTGGGACGGACGACACAAGGTTAAAAAGGGACAAAAATAGTGGGACAGAGGGAGTATTAGTTATGTTGGAAGACTATATTACAAGAAATGTTGCAAAATTCTTTCAGGTTGTGAGATCTTTGGAGAATATGGCCATCTCCGACCTCACAAATGGAATGAGACTCGGTGAAAGTGAAATATTCAACTCTGCAGAACAATCTGCAGAGATAAGAATGTTTCGAAAGATGGCATTTGGGAGTGGGAACTACAGCACTGATTTTTTCCAGCACAGTAACTGATTCGTCGCGGGGTAAATAACTGTAGTTTGATCTGTTGATGATTAATTGATAACCAAACGAGAGTTGGGTGAAGGGTACATATTTTTGTCTGAGATCACCACGAGAGGCAGGTTTTTGCGTTTGGAACCATGAATAGATTTTTAAGGTAGAAGCCTAATTAGTTTCTCTTTTTTTATATCCTTTTTCTAATGTATTCATAATACATAATGTACTATATTACTATTATTCTTTGCAGAGATTTTTCTTGCAAGTAGCTGGATACAATCTTATATTACCCATACACACACGCGCGCGCGCGTGCGCGCATACACACACATACATTCACACACACACATTCATTGTTCTAATAGATGTACTAATTTATGAAGTTAGTCTTCTCCTTTCTAGTTTTATTTATACCCTTTGGAGAAATAATTAGGAACACTTTGGAGCTTAGGAAACATGACAAGAGAATTAGGAACCTATCCTTATTGCAACAAAATATATTTTTGCAAGTATACGACACTCCGTTTGGGGTATCTATGGTGTTCTGTTCTTAGAATTGATTATTCCCCTAACCCCTCCTACCCACCCCATGTGCCCACCCTAAAAATGCCGATAGGGGGCAAGGGGCGGGGGTCTCGAGGGATGAACAATCAACTAATTGTACAAACAAAACACCGTAGGTATTCCAAACAAAGTGTTATACAATTGTAAAATTGTTGCACGCAAATATTGTTGTAACAATAAGTCCCTTATAAAAATTTGTTTTGATGAGGTTATAAATAAGAGTGATTTTTGTAAGATTTGATGAGTAATATGTTGTAATTCATCTAAATTACGTAACATAGTTAAGTAGATGTGATTTGGATGATGTTTGGGGATTTGGAGTTCGTGTAGCATGCATTGGATGTTGGCATAAGCACAAGTTTCCCAAAACTTATTTTACACGTTTATGTTTTTGTATACACTTAAAATATGCACATTATAGGACTAATGTATGTACATATAATAATTGTACAATGCCTATTTCGCTGTTAAAAAATATTTCCATTTTGTTGCTAATAACACTTTCGGTTCACAAAAGAATAAAAGTAAAATCTCAAAATAAAATTACAAAAAGTGCACAATTATTATCTTTATTCATACCCAAACTAGTGTATATGTGTACAATTATGAGTTACATAATTGTTATTGGGGGAAGGTTTCCATGACATTGGTTCTCCCATGACATTGGAAACCAATGTCATGGGATGACCCGGGGGTGCTCCAGTGCCCCGTTCGTAAAATTGATGGTTCCTACCCCCCTAACCCCCGGTAAATCCCCCACCCCGCCTCGTCCCAAACACCCCCCCCCCCACCCCCTTCAATTGCACCCCACAAGTTGATTTTGACTTTGGAGTCAAAATTCGATTCCAAAGTCAAAATTAACTTGTGAGGTGCAATTGAAGGGGGTGGGGGGTGTGTTTGGGTCGGGGCGGGGTGGGGGGTCTACTGTGGGAGTTAGGAGGGGTAGGAACCGTCAATTTAACGAACGGGGTACCGGAGCGCCCCCGGATTATCTCATGACATTGATTCCCAATGTCATGGGAACCAAGGTTTTCTTGGGGAAGGTTCCCATGACATTGGAAACCAATGTCATGGGATAACCAAGGTCATCCCATGGGAACCAAGGTTTTCTTATTTAATGTATTTAAAAAACTTTGGTTCCCATGACATTGGGAACCAATGTCATGGGATGATCCGGGGCGCTCCGGAGCCCCGTTCGTAAAATTAACGGTTCCTACTTCCGGTAAACTCCTCACCCGCCTCGACCCGAAACTCCTCCACCCCCCTTCAATTGCACCCCACAAGTTGATTTTGACTTTGGAGTCAAAATCAACGTGTGGGGTGCAATTGAAGAGGAGTGAGGGGGTGTGTTCTGGTCGGGGCGGGTGGGGGGTTTACCGGGGGGTTATGGGGTAGGAACCGTCAATTTTACGAACGGGACACCGGAGCGCCCCCGAGTCATCCCATGACCAATGTCATGGGAACCTTCCCCATTTAAAAATAGATGTACCTGGATGTATTTCTCAATGATTTTTTTAATAATTGCCTTCCATCATTACAAGAAAAATTAAAATGAAATATGATTAAGAAAATAGGAATCCTGGCTTGGAAGACACGTTATTACAGAAGGACCAGATGATGTTGTCTTCAAAGTTAGAAAACATATTTGTCAAATGTCAAAAAGACCCTTTGGTTTTCAAAAAAAAAACCTTTGAATCTCTGGCTTTAGCTTATTGCTTCACACTACAAAAAAACCATCAAGGGGACAAGGAACATACTATTCATGTGGACAAAGAATGCCTTCCCTTTGACATTCTTCTCATCCCAAAACACTTCTCTCTCTCTCTCTCTGTCTCTATCTCTCTCTCAATTTCTCTGTGTTACAGAGAAGAATGGAAGACCGAAATGCCCTTGTTGCAGACTGCATTGTGGTATCATGCTGCTGCCAATGCTTGCTTCTCCAGCTCGTCGTCTTCATCTTGCTCAAGCTTCCCTCGGGGATGATTAGGAGGGCAAAACGGTACGTGAAAAATCTGAGAACCCGAAACAGGGAAGGCAAGGGTTTACAGGTAAAAACACGCTACGGGGAAGAAGAAGACGAGAGCATGAAAAGGAGTCAGATTCATCATGTTGATGCCTTCTTCTCATTCAGCGGGTCATGTTGCATGGATGAAGTTGAGAGGGTTTTGGATGAACTCTCTCAGAATGGTGAATTTGCTTTTGGAAGCTTTTGGGGTGGGGATTTTCACTTGCCAATCAAAACAAGAAGTGGACAATGATCTTTGTCATGTTGATTCGATACAAATGTAACTTCGTTAGGTCGATATGATATTGTCTGCTCTTGGTCAAGTCCTGACGAATTTGTTTTTGAACAACTCCCCAGAGGCGTGTTGGATGAGTTCGTATATTCAAAGCCGTCTTCTCATCATTTTTTTAACGTGAGAACACCCAAGGAAGGCGGGCACGGGGAGTTTCCAATACAAACACAAACTTTCGCGAATGTGCCACAATAGAATCTCAAAAAAGAAAGTGTTGTAACATCTATTTTAGCCACATATAATGCAAAAGCCACTAGTTTTGATAAGTGGAAATAAACAAAAAAAAGAGTCAAGAAATAAATGGGTGATTCTTTATTGCTACAAAATGAGTACAAAAGTGTGGAGAGGGTAACTTCAAACAAAAATGAACCCTCCTTGAAACAATTTTACAGAGTAGAATGAAAGAATACTGCCAAGTAGAGGTAAAGTCTGCGTAAATATTTCCATCTCATACCCCCTTTTGTCTGTCGAATTTTACGGCATCTGTTATTGTTGTTGTAATGAAATTGTTGTTGTAATGAAAGAATACAAGACCTAAATTGCAAAATTTGAAAGTTGTGGCATCTGTACACAAACATCTACATATGTACACTATGGGTTGTAGATATTTACGCCGCGCGTTACCTGGTCTCGTGATTCCCGTCTTCCAATGGATTGGTCCTCGCCAGAGAACGGGCTGTGAAGCCCACAGTCGTGGGCCTGATGGACCTCTGACGGACCATATTGCAATACTCCGGGTCCTCGACCCGCCCCTCGTACCTCAACCACTGTATCATCCCGTGATACATGGGGAAAAATCTCATTTGTATGGCATTATACGAAAAATAAGGGACCAAAGCCGCAATGACTACAAAGAGAGTGACCCCCCAGTAAATAGGGGCCGGCGCAAGGGCTTCTAAGAAAACTTTGTACGCCGTGGTGGAGATTGTCACAGATAACTCTCCGTACACGATGAGGAAGAGGTACCACAAGGCTATGCCGCCCCATATGAAGACGTGTTGGATCAACGTGAAGTAGCTGACCGCGAGTGCCATCTGGACGTTCACCACCCACACGACACACGTGTACATTGTGGTCCCCACGGCAGCATATCCCGCGACTTTCCCGTCCCTTTTGTAGGCTTGGGGGTCAAGGGCATTTATGCAAAGGTAGAATATGATGACCCCTGAGCAAAGGCCGTTGAGCATCCACCCGATTATACGACGCCATGAGAAGAGCACATTTTGAACCCCTTCTTGATAAAGTAAAGGAAACTGCAAGAGAGAATGGAGGTACATATATAAATAAACAAGAGTGCCACATAAATGTAGGGCTACATACCCTATAGTGTGCATTTTTTTACATACCTTTAGACAAAACCGAGCAGAGACGTCTTGATCGAAAACCCCCAAGGCTATAACGGGGAGTGATGTGAAGAAGACATTGTAGAGCGAAAGAAACCAATCATTATACGCGGGTTGTCCCGAGAATGATGCATGTGCCTCGTACAAGAACACGGTCGCGCCAAAGGTGATATTTTTGTAGAAGAAATAGCATATCTGCAACATGAACAATGCGATATATAAATATTGAATCAACAGTATTTAATACGTAGTACTTCCTCAAAACAATATGGAAGAAATCAATAATAATAATAATAATAATAATAATAATAATAATAATAATAATAATAATAATAATAATAATAATAAAATTAATTACCATTGAAGAGATCCGTCTGTAACACCAATGTCCATGCACCAGAAGTAGTCGCTCCAAGAACCGAAATTGTGCAATTGCAACATCACTTGACATGACAGCCTGTTATTGAAGGGTAATTAGAGATCAGTTTGGTAAGAATTATAATTTGGTTGGAAATACATGTTTTTAAGGAAAAAATGTTTGGTAACATCTCTTTGAGTTCGAATAAGTGAGAAAGGCTATAGGCATAAATAATAATAATAATAATAATAATAATAATAATAAATGCAGAACTGGGTATACGAAACAGGTCATTACAAGAGAAAGCTCATAGATTAGTTAGTACCTGCATTCCTTCAACACCACTTATTCCAATTCCAATATCTGCTTCTTGGAGCATTCCTACATCGTTTGCTCCATCTCCGACAGCCAAAGTCGTTTTCCCAGTTCCAGTCTTCACAAGCCTTGTAACCTGAATGTTCCGGAACATTTCATTTCAAGTAGAGAAAAATGAATATTCAAAAACAAAACAATAATAATAATGATGATGAATATGGTTTGCATTAAAAAACTTACCAATGCCTTTTGCTTTGGTGATGAACGGCAGCATATAACAGAAGCGCACCGAACTGCAAGCTCTAAAAACGAGTTTTTTATGTCATCTTCCAATGCGTATGTAAGAGTCTTTCCATCAACGATTAGAGCAAAAGCCTCGTTGTTTGACGCGGTGACCAAAGCTTTCCCGTCGGTTATTTGCTTGGCAACAATTCTCTTTGAGGCCTATAAAAAAAATTATGGAGATTCACTCGTGGAAATGCAAAAGAGAAAAAAAAAACTGTTTGGAGAGGCGTTTATTTACTGTTGCTGCCTCCTTTTTGTCCCCAGCTCTCTCCAGCGCCACGATTTCAGGGGAATCTAAATTTATAACTATTTGCTTCATTCCTTGTCTAAGCAAACTACACGCGTATCTGCAAAACAAAATTTTGAGTCAATCGCTATTTTTTTACAAGTGATTAGCACCATGAAAACTCCTAGATTATATATATTTATATACCCAATATTAATGGCTGTTTCCATCTTATCTCCCGTCAAAACCCATATCTTTATCCCTGCTTGGGCAAGCTTGTCGATGCACTCGGGAACCTACCAAAAAAAGCACAACATAGGTACACTCTTGGCTAAAATATGTAAGGAATGATAATATATAAGTTACCCCTGTGAATAGTAAACGTAAAGATTGTTTGGGGGGATATTTGTAATGAGGAAAGAGTAGCAATGTGAAATGTCTTAAAACTCACCCCTTGTTGGAGTTTGTCCTCAACAGCTGTTGCGCCAAGAAGAATCAAATCCTTTTCAACCCTTTCAGTCACTTCGTCAATCATTGCATCACGATCAGCGCTGACCAAGTTCTTGGCCACTGAAAATTGTTCCTCGAACGCTTTATATTCTTCCTCAGAGAGCTCGCGATAAGCAAGAATCAAAGTCCTCAGGCCAGCATCTGCATACTCGTCTACGTGCTTTTTGGTGGCTTCTTCAAACTCCCTTCCATTTATAGCCAGCCTTTCGAACATGACACTGCTCCAAAAACACAGAAAGTTTAAAAAAGGAAACATAACAACAAACAAACAAACAAACATCTTAGTATTACTATACCTATCGGAGCCTTTACAGAGTAGCAATATCTTTCCTTCCTCATCTCTAACAATCACAGACATCCTTTTTCTTGTACTGTTGAACTCCAAAACATTCAAGATTTTATATGACCTGCTTCCATGAACATTTAAGTGTAAATATGCATTAGTTTAACTGTGTATAACCAATTCTATCATATATCTATGATAGTTTGCAAATCAACAAGATCATTCCTTTATTATTTTGATATTTTATTTATTCTGCTGAAATGGGATGTTACCAAAGGGGGGATGAGATCTAAAAAAAGTGGGAAAAGAATTTAATATGTACTAACCTCTCGATTCTTTTCCCAGATGGGAGATCCAACTCGGTCACTGCGACGCTAGTTTGAGTCCTTTTATTGAATTCGAACCCAATCTCCCTAGCGGCGATCACAAAAGCTGCTTCGTCTGGAGACTCAGCCTCATAAGAAACCTTTCCAGAATCATCATCCACTTCAGGTATGACAGTGTGGCACACTGCCAACAAACGGAAAAACTTCTGTATCACATCAAAGTGGGGCTCATGAATCCATTCCCCATCCATGATCCGTTCGTCCTCAAAGTTGAAGCCCTTCACAGATGATTTGCTCACAATGTCTGGAGAATAATCATCAACCTCCCTACCGTTAACGATCAAAGGAGATCCTTTCCTCATAGCCATAGCCCTTTCAACCTCAGTAATGCCCCTTCCGTAGGCCATTCCCGCTACAGAACACTTAACAAACTCCATCAGATTGCAGGTTAGTGTCCCAGTCTTGTCCGAAAGAATTGTGTCCACTTGGCCAAGTTCCTCATTCAAATTTGAGGTCCGGGCGTTTGCTGGTTTATCCGTTTCTTCATAATACATATTTATGTCTCTATTTATGAAGACACTCTGAAGAACCTTCACAACCTCTATGGAAACGTACAATGAGATTGGGATCAAGTAGCTGTAGAGCATCAGAGCTGTTAAAAAGTGGTAAATTGCAGCAGCTGGAGCACGGTTTGGATCAAAAAAAATGTCAGACTGGTCTGGTTTTAAATACCACCGTTTCTGCCCATCGTCTAAGTCCTCCTTAGTGACAATTCCAAAGTAGATTGACCCAAGTAAGGCCATGGCGAACAAAACTGCAAACAATACGTATATGATTTTGTCCATTTTCTTCTCTATCTTGCTTCTCTTTGAAGGTGGGTCCGTGGCATTCTGCATAACCTTAGTATCATGGCCTGCGAAGATAACCGCCCCATATATGTATTCCGTGTTTCTTAACTTAGAGTCTCTTAAAAGGAGTTGTTGAGGAGAAAGAGCGTATTGTTCCCCTTCAAACTCCATGCTTCCAACGTAAGTATATAAACTTGCATTTGGATCTTCACATTTAACCAAAGCTTTGAAATCAAGAAATTTGGGGTCTTCGGTTAAGAACGAGGTTAGCTCTAAGCCCTGTTTGAGCTTCAGATTAGTCTCCCCGTCAAGATTCATCGTCTCAACATAACAGATTGCATCTTCGTAACTCGAAGAAAGCAAAAGAAGGTCAGCTGGAAAAAATTCGTCCTTTTGCACCTTAACAACATCTCCCACTTTCAAGTTTCTCCATTCTGTGTCCTCAAAGGCTCCATTTCCTTTATGTAGTTTCACTTTTCTTCCATTCACCTCCATATCCTGAAAAAAAAGTGCTTTTAGAACTGATCATATAAGATATACTGTGCCCATCACAAAAAAGAATGAGTCACCCTAGGATTAACTTCCAAGAATCATGTCCAGCATCAGGTGGAAAAATCACCTTTTTAATGCAGAATCTTTATCAAGTAAAACCAAGTTTATGAATAAATGGAATGGAGGATCCAGAAAATCACATCATTAATTAAGTTCCCCAAAACAAGCTCTTTACATTTTATCCAATTCCTAGATGAGATTTTCTATTCCAAAACTGTATTATTATATACTTTCTATTGAAACTCTTAAATACACATGACTATAATCAATAAATACCAGATCAAATACATTTAAGAAAATAAAAGATATCTATCCCCAAAACTTTAAAAAAAACTAGTAATGATTGGGTACTTGAGATATTTGGACTTAATTCAAGATCCAAAACAAACAAATAAATAATACTGTACTTGAGATGATAAATACTACACACACACACACACACACACACACACAGAGAGAGAATAAAAAACCTGCTGTTTTCTATGCCAGTCTTCAATACCCTCTTTGATCATTGTTGCCCCAATCACAAAGATAAGAGGAACAACAGCACTGGTAGCAGAATAAGGAGCCAGGTCAGTGAAGGCCAATATCCCTACAACAAGGAAGAAGAAGTTTGCCACTCTCCTGAACTGCTCAAACAAAGATTTTGGCAAGAAAGTTGCAGCTGTGTACTTTGTAGTCCTAACATAATTCCCAGAATAATTCTTCAAACCAGCCTCCAGAGCATCTGAATCATTGCAGAACACCACTCTTGAAAACCCTGGCCCACCAATCTGTGAATGGTCTTCTCTGCTGAATGATGCCCTCCCACATCTAAATGAATAGATCTTGCTCAAATGCAGCTTTCTTCTTCTTCCTGTCCTCATTTCCCTCCAAAAATCTCCACTTTTCCCCTCAAAGATTCGATTTTTTTTCACTTTCTCCAATTCCCAGAAGCTCAAAGCCCTTTCAAATCCTCCCAAAATCACACAACCACAGAAAGAAAAACAACACCACTCCACTCGATATATCTCAAGGATACACGCGCGGATAGATACAAAACCTAAAAGAAACTGGGTATTGTTTCTGTATGAGGGTGGGAGTGGGGGAGGGGTCGGAAAAAGATTCAGAAAGAAAGAAAAAAAAACAACCAAAAGCTAATGGCACCCAGTACCCACAAGAACAATTGAGCTAACCAAGCTGAACAACACCAAAAAGATCCAATCTTTACTGCAAACACACGAATATTTCAACTTCTTGGATGAAGAAAGGATTGAAGTGAAATAATGAAGAGAAAGCAAAACAAGGAACTTGTCCTTATATATACACACACTATATAATAATGTTTTTTGTGTCACAATTGGTGGGAAGATTTTTCCATTGGCATAAATAAAAGCCTTGAAGGCTTGAACATTGACTTTTTCTCTCTCTCTCTCTCTCTTTCTCTCTGTATTGTTAACCCGTTATTGACTGACTGAACAAAGTTTTGCTAGCTTTCAACACGCGCTAAATGGTCTCTCGAAGGTCTAACTTCCAAAAATAATTTCAAAATGTATCCAGTAGATCGTTTACCCAAAAAAGAAAAATCCAGTAAATAAATACCAGAAGATTTAGGTAAATGTAAGAGATCGTTGATAAGAAATTAGCTAGGTGCGGTAAAGGTTAAAAGGATTTAATGGGTATGAATGAGGTTGGTGTAATCTGATTATCTCCCCCTTTGAATTTGAATAAAAAAAACATTTTTACAATGGGGAATTTCCCAGTAAAAGACTGTAATTTTACAATTCTTGAGTTTTCTTCTTCGTAGATCTATGGGATTGGTCTTCTCTCCCCGTGTTGTTGGAAACTTGTAAGTAGACCTGGCAAAAAGTGACCCGACCTGTTTTTGACCCGAAATCCGACCTGAAAACACTGGGTTTTGAACAAAGGTTTTGATGACCGAACCCAAAGTTGACCGAACCCGAAATGACCCGCTAAAAATGGGTCAAACCCGACCGAACCCGAACTCGACCTGACCGACCCGCTAAACTAAGAATTTTTCAAAATTATACACTTTTTTTACTTGTTTTTAGTGTATAAATTTATATTTTCAGACAAAATTTTAATGATATTGCATAATTATCTTACTATTTTCCAAAACTTAAACATTTTTAAATTCCTTATATTGATTTATATATCTAAAAACTACTTTAGAGTTTAAAATAATATAATTTTATAGATTTAGTACTTTTTTTATATTTTAAATTTATTTAATAGAAAATGTAAGTGTTAATGTGAATTTAAAAATTTAAAAAACCAAAGTCATAACCCGTTGGGTCGACCCGAACCCGATGACACTGAGTCATTAACATACAGTTCTCAACCCGAACCCGAATTAACCCGAACCCGAAATAATTCGAACTTGAAGTGACCGAACCCGAACCCGACCTGACCGACCGATTTGCCAGCTCTACTTCTAAGAGAAAAAGACAGAAAATATTGAGATGTGGCAAATTCTTACAGTATATGCGTATAAGTGCTCATAAACCTGATAAGCATTTTTTTTTTTAATGAATAAGCATTTACTTGAGATAAGTATCTTTTTTTGAAAAAGATTATTTATTTAAGAAAATTTATTTTAAATAATTTAACCTTTTCACGCTCCTCTAAAAATAATTTGATTTTCCATTGTTACGGAAAATAATCACACATTTCTTCACGTGCGCGAGTTTTGGATCACTGTTCTAACCGTTACTTAACAAAAAAATTTAGAAAATGCTTATTTTTTACAAATAAATAGAAGATGAAAGTATTTTTGGTAAAACATTTCTTTTCTTTTTTTAAATTTCTAAATTTAAATGTATTTTTTGAATTTCTTTTTATAAATAATACCAAATTTAAGTGTTTTTTAAGAGTGACACTAATTATTTTTTTCAATAATCGATAATCTGGTAATATTTCAAAAGTTTTGAAATTGCATAATAAATTTTTCTACACAATGAAACTAATTTATTTATTCCACAACTCACTACATTTTCTGTATAAATGTTTTTTGCAAAACAACATTACAACAATTGTGAAAATAATCAATAATTTTTTCTTTAAAATGGAACTTTTCTTTTTATAACTCATTATACCTTTTGTTTTATATATTTTAATTCTTTTCATGAAAAACACTCTGAAATCTTTTTCGATAATCATCTATTACTCTATTATTTTTTCTAAATGAATTAGTATTGATTTTTATGGGATGATACTTCACACAATAGACATGTGCTTGTCTCTTTTCATACTATTTTTAATTATGCTAATATTTTTAGAAATTTGAAATTTTACATAAATTTTTTAAAATTACATTATTATCACCAGTGTTTTCAGAAATTCCATATTTTTACAAATATACTTTAGGATTGCATGTTGTTCATAGATGGGCTTCAAAATAACATAATTTATGTTAACTAAAAAAATTGGCGTATTATTATACGGAATAATAAAAATTGAAATTTTAAAATGTTGATGATAATTGTGCAACCATATAGTATTTGTGTGTATTTTTAAATTTCTGAAAATAATGTCACGAATGTTCCATTATTCCTAAAGAATAAGAAAATGTGACAACGGATGAAAAGAGGGTGCACAAAAAAAGTGCTTCTATAGTACACATTGGGTGCATACCACTTGAATATACCTTCTTACATAAAAAATATTTTTTTATTTTTTTATTAAAAAACGGGTGCTTATTTAAATAATAAGAAAATAATTATTTAACTGATTGATATTTAACATTTTTTATTTTTTAATTTGAGAGGGGAATAGCACATTACAATAAAATCTATTTACAAAATTATACTCGATTATTACTCCGTACCATAGCTTTAATTTGAAATGTCAAACTAATAATTTAGTGACACGTGTGCAGATATTTATGGTCGGAGTACTTCAGTGCTAGGGCTGGCTGATTCTCAAAGAACCATTTTTTTCATAACACCAAATTCG
This sequence comes from Cuscuta australis, assembly GCA_003260385.1. NCBI lineage: Eukaryota > Viridiplantae > Streptophyta > Magnoliopsida > Solanales > Convolvulaceae > Cuscuta > Cuscuta australis. The sequence continues at coordinate 3,306,468 of NQVE01000215.1, read as the reverse complement.
TGACGAGATTATTGACATTTAATCCTGAAATTTAAATTATTATGGACATAAATTTAGTCTATTGAGAGAAAAAAATTCTTGTTAATTACTCCTTTCGTCCTAAAACGGTCTTCCTAATTCGGTTTGCGAAGTTTGACTGAAATTATTTTCAATTCAATTTATTTGATTATACATGTAATTGATGGTGTAAATACCGTGCAAATATTAAGTATAAAAGCGGAAGGATTGTAGGTGGAAGCACCTGTAACCCGGTTTATTATTAATGATAGTAGGACTGTTTTACAAAGTACAAGCCGTGTATGTTAATTAAAGCATGCCTCACAAATGAGACCTTTAATCCTATTTATAAAAAATACCTAAGCACGTCTCTGCTCTTCTGGCCGGTAAGTCTTCCACCGGTCAGTTTGTATGCCTTCGCCAGACGAAACCATGTCTGTGATTTCGGATCTTCTCACCCCTGACCGGTAAGACTGTCCGGATCGGCCGGGTCATAAGGCGTTGGATTTGATACCTTCCGGTCGGTACGAACCTACTGAGTGGAATCAATGGGTTATTAAATCATTTTAAGAGAGATCGAATTATTTTATTATCATCCGGATTTGGGGGGAGATGAAGTTGAACAAATCATTCAAAAAGAAAAGACAAGTTCCGTAGGAAAGAAGAAGAAGAAATAGAGTGAGGCGGCATTATTGACCGTGTGTTTTGGCTATGTTATAGGCTAATAATTTCGGAATTAATATTATTAAAATGAAACTTTTCTAAATACGAATATTAATGACGCAATGAATGATTAATATAACCTAAGGGCATTCCTCTTTTAACGCCCGGGGGCGTCAAACACCGCCCCATAGGGCTTCATTTGAGCGTTATTAGCATTGCGTCAAACGTATAACGGGCGTTTTGCCCTGAATTTCTTCCTTCAAACGGCTACAAGCCATTACAAACTTTTAAAAAAATCTTCTAGAAATTAACTTATTTTTAAAAATAAAACTCACAAACAAAATCTTTCTTCTTAAATTAAAAAAAAAAACTAAACACCCACAAAATCTTTTCCTCTATCTTCTTCAAATTTAAAAAAAATATTCAATTTTTTCATCTTTTTTAACATGAATCTCTTCATCAGTTTTAATTTTCCTTTGTCCGGTCTCGAGTCAAACGACCAAGTGAATATAATTTGCTTTCGAGAGAAGACATAACGAGATCAAGGCTAAATATAATTTGTTTTAAGTTTTCAATTAATGCAATTTTTTTAATTAAATGTTCTTTTTTATTGAAGGTAATTATTTTCATTTAATGAATTATTATCGTTTAAATTTAATTAATTAATGAATTTTTATTAATTTAATTTTATAAAATATGTAATAAAAAATTAATAAAATTGAGGTTTGAAGCCCCAGTGTGAAGTCCCGGGGCTTCATACCCATTTCCAGTGAAATTGTGAGGTAAGTTAAAGCTGACGTGACAGAGAGAGAAATTTTGAAGCCCTGGGGCTTCAAAGGTATTTTCAGTACTATAAGATTCTAAAGTAACATTGAACTATTGAAGTGATGAAAGTGTTGCAATTAAATAGGAGTAATTCCCAAAAGTGTCACTTTAAAATTTAAATCTCACAAATTCATACTTTCTTCATCTCATTTTAAGTTGTATGTTGTTGTTTACGTTGTTTGTCTGAAGTTATTTTCAAATAGAACAGGGCTAGAAAGTAATACGGAGTATCTATTTAAATTAGGACAAAGCTAGGAAGTACTCCCTTCGTTTCTTAAAACCCTTCATCTTTCATTTTTTTTGTTTTTTTCTTAAAACACTTCCCCTTTCTATTAAAAAACCACTTTTACCCCTACTTTGGCATACCCTACCTATCACATCATACTTTTTCACTAACAACTAAACTATCACATCTTACTTTTACCCATCACATCAAGGGCAAAATTGGAAAGTCAACTACAATTTAACACTTCCTTATTTTTCCCCAAAGTCAAAAGAGGAACTCTTTTGAGAAACGGAGGTAGTATTACAGTATTACCTATTCATTTCGACTTTTCAAATATATATTCAAAGATAAATAAATGTAAACATATTTATATCTATATTTATTTTTTTAAGTTTATCTCAAAAGTAATAATGATTAATGGAATGAATGGATCGGAGTACTATTTAAAATAAGACATGCAACTTTATTTGTATTCGGTAGCTTTAATTTCAACATTGTATTACAGAGTACCAAACTACGAGTATATTTTTCCCTTTTCTCATTTAGTTTAATCACGTGTCATAAAAAATTAAGTCACATTTTATTTTAATAAAACTCTTTTAATTTAATTTTTAAATACACATCTTTTATTTTCAATTTTACATCACTATTTAACTAAATTAAATTTTAGATTATTTCAATAAAACATTAAAAACTGAATAATGAAGTAAAAAAATGAGATGGAGAGAGTAATACTCCGTAGTCCGTATTCACATTGTGGTATATAATAAGCTTTTTATTTTATATTAACTGTATATTAATACTTTTTTGATAATTAAAATAAATAAATGCAGATATATAAAGTATATCTATATTTTATTCATTCTTAGATTTATCAAGAAAGTATTACAGAGTAATGGACAATTAATATGAAATGATGAATTAAATGATAATATTAAATTAAATATTTATTTCATTGAGGTGATTTAGCCATTTAAGATTTCAAGTGCGTACCCTTTTGAGTTTTATCATCTTAAAAATGTTATTTAAGAGTAACTTTTAATATTTTTATTTTTAAAGTCAACCTACACTACAAAAAACTTACGGAGTATTATTTAAAATGTTAATATTAACAACAGTTTCATCTTCCCAAATTAAACCATGTGAAAAAAATGGGAGGATTAAAATAGAGCGGTCCCTAAATAGTGCTACCAATTAGGCAAAAAAGTGAAGATTATCAGATCCAGATTTAACGATATAGGATCATCAATCATGGTTAATTTGTTAAGTTGACCTAATTAATTTGTAAATATTTTGTTAAGTGAACTAGCAGCTAGCTAGCAAATGTACTACGTTACAAAAAAGCAGCTACCTGCTATCAAATGTAGACACGCACTTCACGCATATTTGAACATGTTTTTTTATCTATATATTACTCCTTCCGACTCTAAATAAACTTTCTTTTTTGACTTTTTGAGAATTTAAGAGAGGGATATTTTTGTGTTGACTTTCCAAAAATACCTTTAATGTGATGTGTAAAAGTAAGATGCGATATGTAGATTATTAGTAAAAAGGTATGATGTGATAGATAGGATATGAAAAAATAAGGGATAAAAGGGGTTTTTTAAGGGAAAAGAGAAATTTATTTGGGGACAAAGAAAAAACAAAAGGGGAAGTTTATTTAGGGACGGATGAAGTAGTTATTAATGTTTGAATTGATATGTGTTAGAGTCTATCCCACATCAGAAGTTGAATAAAAAAGTAATTAATATATAAGCTTTTGAGTTAAACTAAGTAATCGATTGGATTCAACCTTTTAATGTGGTTCAGCCTAAGTGTCTTATGACTCAATTCAGTCATCCGTACCCCATTCTAAATATCATCATGGTATCAAAGCCAGTTTTAGCCCACCTCGTTTGTTAAAGTATCCGTTTAGACTTTCATTTATAGCGGCCCCAATCTTTGGATCAGTTGTCCGTTTGAAATGTATATCCAGCGGCATGTGACCTATTTAACCTGGTTGTTCCTCTGGAAGTCTATACCCAATGGCTCGTGATCTTTTAGGTGTTGGTGCTAAAAAATGAGGGGGTGGGAGTCCATTTACAAGTGGTCAATCGGTTAGATTCAAAATGACTCAGTCGTCCTCATCTCTTGAGAGGAGTGTTAGAGTCTATGAGTCTATCTCACATCGAAAGTTGAATAGAAAAGTAATCGATATATAAGCTCTTGAGTTGAACTAAGTAATCAATTGAATTCAATCTTTTAATGTGTTTCGGCCTAGTTGTTTTATGACCCAATCCAGTTATACTTACCACATCCTAAATATTATCAATCTGACCTACTTAAACTTAACTACTTTGAATTATATTTAAATTTATTTCTAATCTGGTATGGTCTTACTTTGTTTTAATACGGAGTATGAACAAATAAATAATAATAAGAGTAAACTAGAAAAAACATGTTTTTACTCCGTACATTATTACTCTATATATTTTAGGGCATTTAATTTTTTTAATGTTTGTATATTAAGTTTCCCGCTTGCATCTAACCGCTTGAGTTGCTCATTTCAGTATACGAGATTTGACCAACTTTCAATTAAATCTATTTTATTTTAGGTATAAAAATTTAATAGTATGGATTATGTATTAAAAAATTATATAAGAAGATCAAAACTATAAAAGATAACTCGACTATTTTTTATATAAAAAAATGATCAAACAAAGTACATAAAGTTTGAATATTTGAATACTGCTTGAGTAAATACAAATAATCTTACGAGTATACATTTACGGAGTACGGGCTATAGAAAATTGAAATAGGGAGTACTAATTGATGGGTACAATTGGATCTAGACCACGGGCTTCCATAGTACGGGCTTCGAGAGAGATCAAGTGGCCCAAACTGACCTGACCCAAATCACCCTACACAGGTTCGGCTACCACTTGACCCAACTTTCAAATTTTTTCTCTTTTTAGTTTTTTTCTATGTCACATTTTCTGTTATATATTTTAGTATGATTGAAAAAACTATTTAACCAATGATATAATATTAGTCACCAAAAAAGTTTGGTGGTGCGGAGTGCACACTTTGTTGAGTTTGTTATGATAAAAGTCTCATTTTAAAGAGAATTTTAAGAAGGCAGTGCCCCCGAGTACGGTTTAAGGGGCGGCAGCCCCTGCGGGGTCCAAAGGGTAGAACCCCTAGCTCGGTCTAAGGTTAGCTCATTTTTTTTTATTTTGGCAAAGTGCTATATTAAAAATTCATTTATGAATTTTTAATTTATGAATTTTTCTTAAAGGAAAATTTTCCGAGCATCCAAAGCCCATTTCTTCAAATTCGCTCGAGGAGACGCACATTTTAGATGGCAGACGCGATCGCAGCCTTTCTTTCCTTCTGCGGCTCGATAAATTCCGTTGATCCTTGATCGAAAAACAACAGTTCGAAATTCATATCAATCCATACTTGTTCTTGACAAATCACCCTATACAGTTTCGACTACCAGTTTAACCAATTTTCAAATTTTCTCTTTTTAAGTTTTTTCTGTCACATTTTCTTTTATCAAATTCTATTTAGTACCCTAATATTTGTACCCCGAGTATGACTTATGTTCATTATCATTTTTTCTTATTTTTTTATGTCAACGAAAATAATACAATTTTTTGTTTTTTTTAATTTCGTGTCACTAACCCATTTCCCAAAATAGACATAAATAATTCAATCTTTTCTTTTTCGTTGCACAAAAGTCACTAACTCATATTCCAACAATTTCTTCTACTCAACGATTAAACTTTGAATCCCAATTTTCTAAATTACTTGTTAACCTGTTAATTATTTTTTGGGTATAATATACCGAATTGTTCGCCTCACTCAGGAGAATAAACATCTAATTATTTCATTTCTTAATGCTAAAATCGTTAATGGGCCTCTTTATTAATTTGACCAAAAATGACCATTTGGTCCGTTTATGCCTTTATCTAAATATGCTAGTCATTTTCATCTTTATTTTTCAATGTGGAAACTTTAACATTCTCTTAAGTAGAAACTAGTTTTGTCTAGTTATCACTTGATCAGACGGGTCTAGTATTTCAATCCTTATAGGTAGCCACACAACATGCAATGGTTCCTCATTTTCTTATACCATGTTATAATTCCAGTGGGTCTAGAACAACGGGTACCGTTTCAGGTAAAATTATTCAGTTGCATATAAATCGGGACCCACTACTCTAACCCAAAAGATTAAGCTTTTGGGTTAGAATAGGGGATCCCGATTTTATATGCAAGTGGTTAATTTTACCCGACACTTTACTCGTTGTTCTCGGCCTGCCGGAGTTTTAACATGGTATCGGAGTAGGTCCAGTCCGAGTTCGATTGCTTCTAGTTGTTTGGACGTGGGTTTAGCAAAGTGAGCTACTTGTCCGTGGCTTGGGTTGAGTTGACTAAATGATATTGAGATGTCATTGCCCGTTGTGTGAGCTAGCTATAAGAAATTGAGATACTAGACCCGTTTGTCCAAGTATTAACTAGGTCAGACTAGTTAGCACTTGAGGAGAGTGTTGGAGTTCTTACATCAGAAAATAAAGATGAATACTACTAGCATATATAAAAGGGTAAAGTCTAACTTATCGGCTTAAGCAAGGGTTAGAATAATGGATGATTTTATATGCAAGTGGTTAACTTTACCCGACACTCTATCCGTTGTTTTCGACCCATCGGAATTTAAACAAAAACGTCACACCACAATAGAAATATTAGTTTAATTTGCAAGTTAGAATAAAATAAAAAAAGAAAAGATTATTTATGAAATGTACTCAAATACACACAATATATAATAATTAATTAAAACCAGCAGCCATGTTATTGAGGTCTCATGTCTGCCTAATACATTTCACACTTTAAGTATTAATTAATTAATTAATGAAAGCTTCCAACGAACAATTATTTGTTCATTCAAGCATAAATATATGCTTCTCAAATCCTCATTTACTTGAAGATGATGACTTGTTGCCACCTGTGCCCTGCAAGCGCAAATAGAAAATAATTAGTATTCCTAGTGATACAAATTAAGAAAAATTATCGCAAATAATCCAAAATTTAAAGTATTTTACAATAACAAAATTTGAAAGTCGTCATATTTTGTTAGGGGTGGGAACGATTAATTTCGCAAACGGAACAGTGTCCAGTGTCATCAATCGGGTAACACCGAACCCCGTCGAGTGTCACGGGAACCGTTCCGAAGACGATAAGCAAATGTACTTTCTTTCATATACCTTCCTCCTAGGCTCCCGAGCCTTCTTGGGGGGCGGCGCCGGTTTGGTGGTGGAGGCTTTGGGTGGCGGAGCTTTGGTGGCAGCGGCCTCCTTCTTGGCGGCGGTAGGTGCAGCTGGGTTTGATTTCTCAACTTTTATGGATGCCATTTTTTTTGTTTAATCTAATCTGATTAATACTAGCTAATTAATCAACTCTTTCTTCTTCTCCTCCTTAACCAGATAATTAAGAAAGAAAACAAATACTGGTTCTCTTTAATTCAGCTACTCTTTGAAAACCCATATTTATAATAATTATGTGGCAAGTGGGAATCAAAATGGAAGACACACTGAATAGAACCATGGCTAGCTTTCAAAAGCCACGGCATCTGATCCCATGCCATTTACTTTAATTTTCAGCCATTATTTGAGGATCTAATATATGCCCAAGATTTTTTTACACCTATTTTTTTCTTTAAAATGTACACTTCTTATATATCTTAGAAAATACGGAATAGTAATTGTTCTTACAGGAGTTTGAATTTTTTGTTGAGTTAATTTTTTGACATGATATATATCAAAAATACAATAACTTACGTGTGCTTGCAACTACAAGTTAGAACTAAAGTTGAAGTAATTAAGGATTCCCCACACATGTAATATGGATTGTATAATAGCAAGATAAACATAGAATTATTTACATTTCAATTTTCAGGTGGCGAATACATACGATACAAAAGAAACTGTAACTTTATCAATATTGTACTTAATGCGGATCGGAGTAATTATTTTCTAGAGACTGTCTTTTCACGTCTGATATCATAATATAACAATGACTCATTTGAAAAGCCTACAATAGTACAATGTTCCTTTTGACCGTGAAGTACTTCATATCCTATTATACTTCCTTCAACAAGCACTCTAAGCTAGCCCTTAGTTTCGTGGACGTGTTCATTGTAGCATATTGAGGAAATGAGGAAGAAAGATTTATAGTGTTTTTTGTGGGAGATTCAAGAGGTAAAAAGTATTTCAAAGCAGATGAATTGAAATACCATAGGATCCTGATAAGATGAATTGAGTGTCATATTATAACATCCCAGGGGCATCAAAGGAAAGAGGAGCATATATATGAAGTACTCCCTTGATTTCTTTTTAAGTACCTTTAAGACTTTTTTGTTACAATGAAAAATAAATGAATATAGACATAATGTATGTCTACATTCATCTATTCTTTATTGTATAAAAAAAGTTATAAGGATCTTCAACGAATCCTCAGTGCAACATAAGCCACCATCCGATACGCAACAAACATGGCGGCCAATGCCGCCACATCCACCGTCAAGTTCCCAATGCCGCCAAGGCACTTAATCCCTGCAAAATCCCTGACCCTGCATTCTCGTCCTCCTCCATCCCCACACACATAAACGTCATCCTCCCCATACTGAACTCCCACCAGAAGTCTGTAAGAGTAATGAGTGAATGAAATGTACTTCACCCACACCATGAAGTGAGGCATGTTCTGAATATAATACCCACCAACCAGCAAAAACACCATCATGGTGACCGACGACAGGGTCCCGGCGCGCTTCACATCCATCACCAGCGCACCGAGGGCTAGGCCTAGGCTCTGGGAGACGAGCACGATGAAGAGGACAATGGAGAGGGTTGCTAGGAATGTGATGGGTGATGGCCTTAGGCCTCCCATCCAATATGTTATGGTCACAAAAACAGTCGGAAGCGCGAGTTCCATTGGCAGATCACCGACAGTTCGTGCGAAGTAGTAGGCGGAGAGACGGTACATCCTGGAGGAGCGCTCGCGCTTCAGCATTGAGTGTTCTTGTGGAAATGCAAACACGGCATTGAACATGGGGAAGAACCCCCAGAAGATTGAATAGAAAAACAACAATCCCACCTGTTAAAAGATTACATCTATATCAACAAGACTTTGATACAATGTCAAGCAACCATCTCAACAAAAAACTCATGGTTATGGTTACCGACTTAAATAAAAAGAAACTTCCTGGACAAGAGTAAAATATCATCACCAAAGTATCAAAATAGAAGTGTCATTGTTTTTATCCTCTAAATAAAAATTTGACAGTGTGATTGGTGAGAGTGTTGACGATATAGCAATGTGAATGATGATAGTATGGTGTCAGCAAAGACCTGATCTTGAATGTGATTAGTGTTGGAGTGCCACCATAGAAGGCCGGCTAGAAACGCGACAGACATGACTTGGCAAATCCTCAGACCGGAGAAGGACTCATGTCTTCTTTCTTTTAGTCCCCTGCTCAACAAAACTGTGAATTGCAGCCACCAACTTGTCCACAATTGCTCTTCATCATCACACCCTATATGTATATAAACACATACATTTGATATTGAATTCGGTTAAAGAACCAATTCAACTAAAAGATCAAACTTGTGATTGTAGGCTCGTCAAAGATTTTTACGTTTTGATGGGAGCAAATTTGGTTGAAAGAGGAGGCCTTTCTCCATATCTGCATTCTTATTCGTGGCATTGAAAGTCTTGGTGTAGGATGAAATCAAGAAGTGTTTGATGGAAGCTTGATCATCACCATTAATATCACATACTCCATCAAATTCATGCCCTTCTTCCTGCCTTGTATCTGGGGCTATACCTGTTCATACACACACACACACACACACACACACACATATAACTCCCAAAATTATTAGGGATTCTATATTTCTATTTAGAGAATCAAATGATGTTTCACTTTACATATTTTGGTTAATGATTTGATACAATAAAATAGTCATTTTACATAAGAGTCTTTCTTGCACTCTGTAATTGACGTGCAGTGGGTGGGGAGATGAGTTGGGGTCGTGACTGAGTGGGGAGTTTATCGAAGGAATATAGTTAGGTAGGAACTATTAATTTTACGAAAGGAACAGTGTAGGTGTCCCAATTAAATCGGTGTTCTCTAGAGCCATTCACTTTGAGTGGTTCTAGAACTATGAAACATAGAAAAACAAAAAGATATTTTGTTTGATTTTTCCAATATTTGTCATTTTGGTTGCATGTATATATGTAATGAAAACTATAGCTGTAAAGGAGACCACCAACTTTGCAAAATGTGTCACTTTAATTGGTAGATAGTGAAATTTTAGTGAGATCACACAAAGAGGTTACAAGAGAAATGCAAACATTATTTATTATTTGTAATCTTACATAGGCCCATATGTTTCACCAATTAAATATGGGACTAGAGACAAAAAGTAAAAGGGTTTTCAAAATTTAAAAAAGCAGTCAATTAAACTTTTGTTGAACATGCATCAAATGTTAAATACGTGGCCACAATAATCTTTGAGTGAAAGAGTCAAGTTAAAGCATGACAGGGACACACATTATATGCATATTATATGGTAAAATCTTTACTGAATATATAATGAAAATTTTCTATGCTTATAAATTGTTTTTAAACTACTCCATATAAGTTAGCTGGTAACATGCTTTTCTATATTTATAAACTGATTTATCCTTAGCGCTTATAAGCTGTTTATAAGCCAGAGCAAGTAAGTATGTCTTACATATTTATTTTTATGTTAGTTTTTTTTTATTTTGATGAGATTATTTACAAAAGTGTCCCTCACCATCTACGAATATTCCCAAATGTCTTATCTATCATTTATCTTGGAATTGTTTTACTTTCATGAATGAATATCTAATTTATAAGCGGATTATAAGTTAAAAACTGTTCATCAGCATTAAGCCCATAAGCACGGGCATAGAGAAACACTATCATAATCAACAATATGTAAGCTTGAATTTTTAATTGACTCAATAAGTTCCTTGGAATATTATCAAAACTTTGTTTACAAGAAGTCACGCGCTCAAATTAAGTTCAATGTCACTCATTATAAAAGATTTAATATTCATGTATGCGCATGATTCGAGTAAATAAATTTTGTATGCACGTAAAAAGACATGTAGGATAAAAAATAATTTTTTTCCTGACATCTAACCACAAACATCAATTTTTCGTTGGGTTTGTTTTCTTTCACACATCATATTTATTATTATTATTATTATTATTATTATTACTATTATCATAAATGTTGCTGTTATTATTATTATTAATTCTTTTTTTTTGTCTCAAAAAATTTAGCCTTGTCATTTGTCATTCCCACGCACACAAAAAGGCGGATGAAACAACTCAAACAAGCAAGAGCTAAATGGGAGCCCAAAAGTAGTGAAAATCAATGGCCATCTGGGCAGGCTCTTACTACCCGGGCCAGCCCTACATGATGATAGATTATTGATGGTCTAGTACTCTTTTGGTTCTAAAATTAACTTTCCATTTGACTTTTTACAGTCTCTAATGCGACACTTTGACCATCAATATCTCAATTTTTATATAAATATATTTTATAAAAATTATATATTTCAAAATGAATCTATTGCTAACAAATTTATATGAAAATTCAATGTATTTTTTTTGTAATATACGGTCAAAGTTTAAAAAGGTTGACTACAAAAGTCAAAATGAGAAGTTAATTTTAGGACGGAGAGAGTAATTCAAATCTCTCTTTATTCTATTGCTTATTGTTGGGAGCTTTCTGTTAGAAATATGATTGGAGGATCAACGCTGCTTGGCAGCGTTGACGGAATGAATTACTTGACAGTTTAAAGAATCTCAAAAATACTTACATATCAAATTTTTTTCGGGGTATGTCAAAATATTTTAATCAGATAAGCATTAATCAAGAACAAGTTTCGAAAATCATATCTCAAATACACATGTGAGTCTCTAATTATAGAGATGAAAAATACATGATCAGATATGATTGTTCGCGTAAGATTTAAACGTTCGCGCGATAGGGACAGAACCGAATGTTTGCTTAAGGACGCAAACGTCCGCGCAAATTTACTTTTGGTTTTTGGGTCAATCTTTACGTTTATCCGTACGCCCGAATCTTTTAGGTTTTGGACTCTGCTCACGAAAATCTGAAAGATTTTCATAAAGCAATAATGTCCAAAATAAAAAATTTTCAAGCTCAAATTCGTAAAGCTTTGCCCCTTGGACCCCCCTATCGGGGGCTGCCACAACCGGAACCCTGCTATGAATTCGTAATATCGTGGAACAAGTGCGCACTTCGCACCTCTTAACTTCTTTGACAACATCTATTCAAATTTTCATCTGATCTAAGTAAATCCAATCATACAAAATAGCCAATGACACTAAAATCATTAAATCATTTTTAATTATATCTGGTCGGAATTGTTGGACCTTTGAAGATGTGGTTCATCATTTTTTTGAATTGAGTCCTAATTCCAATTTCCAAATAACACTTGATCGCCTCATGTCCTAATTCAACCCTTGTTGCGTGGGAACACCGCCCCAAGCTTGTTATTATTAGCAAGTCATTTTTATTTTTTAATTAGTAAGCTTCTCAAATGTTAACAAGCCTCCCCAGACCCTAGTGTAGTGAGATTCAACTGGGTTGTTGTTATTGTTGTTGTAATTAGTAAGCTTCTCAAAAATTGACAAGCCTCCGGAGCATGAATTTTTGCATGGCTTGTCAAATGGTAACATACAGCAAACCATTTTAGTATGGTTGGAGATGCCCTAAACTCATACCTAGTCTCAATTTTAACTCATCCCCACCAATAAATTTAGTTGATTTGAGATCAAAATTTTGTTCGATTATTATATCTTTATCTTGTAAATAAAATGTGGACACTTGACCTTGTGAAATACACCCAATTCATGAGAGGAATTTACTTAAATAACACTAAAACATAATGATTTTTCCTAAATAGTATCATATGTGTTTTTTCAAATGTAAGACTTTTAGTCATTATTCAACTAAAACATAATGACTTTCCCTAAATAGTATCATATGTGTTTTTCCAAATGTAACACTTTTAGTCATTATCCAAGGAAATGATTTAACTTTTAGTGTTATTTAGTACTACCTCCGTCTCTAAGTATTTGTCCAGTTTTGACTTTTTTTCTGTCAATTGTTTTCAATATTTGAACTATAATTAAATATTTAATGGGCTAAATGTATGGAGTAAGAAGTGAAAAGAATGATTCATACCATTGGCAAGATCAAGGAGAAAGTCAGCCGGATTCATTAAGCTAAACCCGGGAACATACCCAATCGACCCGAAATACTCCATCACTTCCGATCTTCCCCTCCCGCTGTAAATCGGACATCCGTCGCACAGCACCACCACCTTATCGAACATCCGAAACAGCCGGCTCGACGGCTGGTGGATCGTCGTCACCACCGTCCGCCCGCCCCTCGCCACCCACCGCAGCGTCCCCACCATCCGCAGAGCCGTCGTGGAGTCCAGCCCCGACGTCGGCTCGTCCAGGAGCAGCAGGCTCGGATTCACCAGCATTTCTTGCCCGATGCTCACCCTTTTCCTCTCTCCGCCGGAGATTCCCCGGAGGAGAGCGCCGCCGATCACGCTGTTCCGGCACCTCGTCAGGCCGAGCTCCACCATCACCAGCTCCGCCTGCTCTGTTTTCTCTGCTTTTGTCAGATTCTCCGGCAGCCGCAGCAGAGCGGCGTAGGTCAGCGTCTCTTTGACCGTCAGGTGAGGGTACAGAACGTCGTCTTGGGTCACGAATCCGATCCTCCGTTTCATCGGGCTCGACAGCGGCTGCCCGTTGTACGTCACGGTGCCGGAGAGTTTTCCCGGCAACCTCCCGCCGAGCGCCGTCAGGAGAGTGGTCTTCCCGCTCCCGGACGGGCCCAGCATTGCCAGCAGCTCGCCGGGGTTAACGGTCCCGCTGACGCCGTTAAGCAAGATTCGCGTTTGGTTCCCCTCATTGCTCTCTATCTTCAAAGAATACGTCACGTCCTCAAACTGCAACAATTTACAAATAAAGACCAAATTTTAATGTATTAAAATAAGGCATTTCATTTTGTAAAAAAAAGACATTTCATATTTTTCATTCTCTCCTTTTGTCATGAATCCTTTTTAAGTAATTTTTATAGTTTTTAAAAAGGACACTAAAACATAATGATTTTTTTTAAATAGCATTACATGTAATTCTAAAAAGGATTGAAGAAATGTACTGTGAAAATTTATTAAATAAAATAGCTTTAATGAAAGTGATTGAAGTATATCGAATGAGATTGGTAATGTATAATAAATAAAATAGATGTACGTTTTAAATATTAAAAAGATAATGCAAATATCTTTCGTGGACTTGCAAAAAAACATTTTGGAGGATTTATAGCGGGTGGAAGAAAGGTCAATTAATGTCAATATATGAGTACTTCTTTGATGTACGTTGGGTGCATACCATTTTGGTGAACATTCTTACATAAAAAATCTTTTTTTAATTAAAAAAACATACAATTATTTAAATAATAAAAATGTTTATTTTGTTCATATGTGAGTCCATGGTGGACCTAAGGTCCACCATAAAATTTGCGTCAATACATATAATAAAAAAGTTTGATTAATTTGACTAAATGAAAAGTGAATAATAAAATATTCGAGTACTATATTTTGTTATGAAAATGTGGCATGAGAGTTAATAATATATATAGAAAAATATTTGCACAAAATAGCACTAAAACTTAAGTCATTTCACTAAAAAACACTTAAACATAAATACCTGGAGGGTGACGGGGTGGGATGAAGTATGAAGGATAGAAAAACTGGGAAGCGGAAGTGAGAATTGTTGTTGGGCTTTTTTATTAGATGAGCGGCCATCAACACAATTATCTTCTTGATCGGGGTGTAACATTTTTTTGAAAAAAAATAATAATATAATTCACCGGTGAATTTATTTAGTTGTGTTTAGAATAATAAAAGGTGATAGAAATTATTTGTATGGAGAGGGGGAAAATAATAGAGGACTGATATGTTTGAATGGAAGTTATGCGGTGTTCGGAGTGTGTCTATATATATATATATATATATATATATATATATATATATATATATATATATATATATATATATATATATATAATATATATATATATATATATATATATATATATATATATATATATATATATATATATATATATATATATATATATATATATATATATATATAATATATATATATATATATATATATATATATATATATATATATATATATATATATATATATATAGGGGCCGGTTCCTGTAAGAATGCACCTTGTGGAGAGAAATGAGAATGAAATCTAGCTGTTGGATCTGGTGCATCGTGCGGCTCAGATTGCATCCTGCGCTCAGATTTTAAGATAGTGCATTTTCAAAGGTTATGATGCATTTCAACGTGATGCATTTTCAAACCATTATGTTGCACTTAATTTTGATGCAATCTTAACCCTTAGATCGCACAATCTAAAGCACCAGATTCATTCTCATTTCTCTCCTAAGATCGCATTCTCACCAGAACCAATATATATATATATATATATATATATATATATATATATATATATATATATATATATATTATATATATATATATATATATATATATATATATATATATATATATATATATAATATATATATATATATATATATATATAATATATATATATATATATATATATATATATATATATATATATATATATATATATATATATATATATATATATATAATATATATATATATATATATATATATATATATATATATATATATATATATATATATATATATATATATATATATATATGGGCCGGTTCCCGTGAGAATGCACCTTGTGGAGAGAAATGAGAATAAAATCTAGCCGTCGGATCTGATGCATCGTGCGGCTCAGATTGCATCCTGCGCTCAGATTTTGAGATAGTGCATTTTCGAAGGTTTATGATGCATTTCAACGTGATGCATTTTCGCACCATTTTGGTGCATCTAATTTTGATGAAATCTTGACCCTTAGATCTCACAATCTAAAGCACCAGATTCATTCTCATTTCTCTCCTAAGATTGCATTCTCACCAGAACCAAAATCTATATATATATATATATATATATATATATATATATATATATATATATATATTATATATATATATATATATATATATATATATATATATATATATCAGTAAGTCTAAAATGACACCAGTGCTATTGGTGTCATTTGCTTACACAGTTCGTTTGGGTACCTACGGTGCTCCGTTTGTAAAAACGACGGAGGGGGCGGGAGGGGGGTTGGGGTGGGGGCAAGGGTGGGGCTGGGGTGAGGAGTTTAGGGGGGAGGGTTAGGGGGTAGGAACCGTTGTTTTTACAAACGGAGCACCATAGGTACACCAAACGAGCTGGTGTATAAATAACTGGTGTCATTTTAGACGACGCTCCACCTAAACCCCCCTCCTTCTTTCGATTTTTCCTTCTTCTTTTCCCCCTTCTAAATTTTCCTTTCTCTTCTTCTTCTTCTCCTCCTACTTCTTGTCCGTCAGATCTGAGAAAATCAATTCAGATCTATGAATCGACGAACGATCGTATTTAGATCTTTTTCACCTTCATCTTCTTCAGTGTAGATGAAGAGATCTGGTTTAGATATTGTTCATCTTCTTCATCTCCTTCAGATCTCTCTGATTCTTACACCTTGGTTGGTGCAAGAACAGAATGCTCAACTTTATTTTCCGGTATTTTTCTCTCGCTGGAAATTCACTAGATTTTGGGTTGCCGGAATTCTCTCAGGAAGGAAGGGGTTGGGCGACAAGAGCTCGGACCAGGCATAATTAATCAGAACGGGTGTGAAAGTGGGGTAGGGTGGAGGAGGGTATTTTGGTAAAGTCAAAGCAAATTTTAACTTTTATTAAACTCCGTGCCCGGTCAAACCCTGAACATTAAAAATGGACAGAGGGAGTATGTATATATATATATATACACACACACACACACACACTATTAGTTGGATTAGGTTTAGTATTTAGTATCTTTCCTAGTTTGTTTAATTCTTATTTTAGTAGGAATAAAAATTTTATTGTTTACTTTACTCTCTTCCTATATAAAGAAGCTTAGATCTTTGTATTCAAAACCAGAATTCACAAGCCAATTCAATATACAGAGAATTTCCTCCCAAATAATTCTTTCACAATACATATTTTATTTAATTATGGGTCAAAAATTGAAAATGATTAATAAAAAAATCAAAACTAGATAAATAATTTGGAACAGAGATGTCTGCAAAAATAATATGGCATGTTTGGGAACATGGATTTAGATTTCAAATCTGAATTTGGCTTAAATTCCATGTTTGGGAAACTTTAGCATTTTGAATTTGGATTTGGATCAAAATTTTTACATTCAAAACAAAGTTTAATTTGAAATCCATGCACCTCCCCTTGTCATTTGAAATTCAAAATTTCAAATTTTGGAATTAAAATAAAATGCTAGTTGTCAAAAACTACCTAAAAGAAATTACAAATGGGAGAGAGAGGGAGACCCTCAAAAGTGTGGATTGTCGGGCTTGTGGGATCACCTAGTGTCCCAATGATATGCCACCGGCGTATACAAATTAGCTATTCCCTCCGTCCCATAAAGTGTTACCCATTTTGACTAAAGTAGAAATTAAGGGAGAGATAATTTTGTGTTGACTTTCCAAAAATACCCTTGATGTGATGTGTAGATTATTAGGAAAAAGGTATGATGTGATAGGTAGGGTTTGAAAAAGTAAGGGGTAAAAGTGGTTTTTTAATAGAAATGAGTAGGAGATTGTGGGACACAATTTTTTTGAAAGATGTAAATCTTTTTGAGACGGAGGGAGTACTTTGGAAAAAAGGGGTAAAGTGGTTAACATAAAAATATAGGTTAACCACAAAATTTATTTTGGATAATACTCCGTAGATATTAAGATGTGTTCCCTTCGTTTGAAATTATATGTCTATTTTAATTTTTTATGCTCCATCAAGATTAACATTTGATTTATAATTAAATTATAAAAATGATATATGAAATAGATAAAGAATATATTGAAAATGTTTGTTAGAAGATAAATAGAAAAGTTATTCCTGTATCAATATATAATTTAATTTTATTAAACTAATTATTAGGAAGTATAATTAAATTAGGATACTTCTTTCCTTTCCTACTAGGATTATTCTTTCCTTTCCTACTTGTACTTTGATTACTCTTGTATTCCCTATATATAGGGCCATATCTCTCAATATTCAATAAGACAAGTTACTATCAAATTGTATCATGGTATCTGATGGTGTAAATTATTGATCGATATATCGTTTTTAGCCCGGCAAAAACGATAAACTAGTCTAAAAATACACCAAAATATAAACACGGGAATTTTGACGTGGAAACCCAAATCGGGAGAAAACCATGGGCCTTTTTTGGCGGTACCTTGCCAACGGGGTATTTTATTAACATCGGGGGTGTGTACACGATACATGAAACGGGCTCGGAAGCCATTAATGGTGGAGCTACAAGCTCTTGAAGAAGAAAAATATATAAAGTTCTAGAGAGAGAAAGTGTAATGTGCAGGGGAGAGGGTGAGTTTTTGCCCCCTCAACAATTAGGGCAACCCTCCCTTTTATAGGAGAGGGTGAAAGCATCTACGGAGGAATATATTCTCTTATTCCTCTATTTTATTAAACATGCCCGGTTTAACTGTTCTTCGTAAATAATTGGGAAATGTGGGCCGAGCCACGTATTATTTCCCATCAAGAAGTCCTCCACTTTTTTGAGTTGTGAGAATCATCAACTTAAAAAAGTAAACAAGTCCTCCGAGTGTGATCTTCAGTTTTCGTACTTTGAATTGTTGACCGGTAGATATTATTGCTAGTCCTCCGAGTCTTCATTAATTCTCTAATTTCTTGAATCATAAGTTTTTTCCTGCAAAAAATAATTTGTACAACATTTTTTTTGACCGGCCTATGCCATGCTCAAAAAATTATTATTTTTACCGAGGAGCTCAGTGTTAGATGATTAAGATTCGCGCGAATAATTATCGTAACGAGAGCGATGTCAGTTCGATAAAGCAACGATGCTTCGAAAAGTTATTTCGTCGAGGTTGGTGTTAATACGAGTCAAGCAAACGATGCGTGACGAAATTAGTATACCGATGACAATGACCTTAGTTAATAAGAATTGAATATGATGTGGTAGCTTTGTTGAAGATCAGTGTTAGCCCGGCTGACTGATGTAAATATCTTCGTGTCTCGCGGAGACCATCTTCGATCAAAGTGCCTCAGATTGAGGGCTTAAATGAATCGGGCGTCCCCGATGTGAGCTTTGCTCACTTTTTTGCTGAAACCAATGTGCAATCGGTGTACCCAATTCGATTGAGCTCAGGCTTATTAAAAAATATGTGTAAGACCGGTGTGAGACCAGTGTACCAGTTCGACTGGGTCACATATTTTCTTTATTATACTGAGCAAGACCGGTGTAGTAACCAGCGTGCCAGGCTAGGCCTGTGTCTCAGTCTTCCAATATGATAATGCTGCTGGCCGGGCCAGATCAACATTGGAGAATTAACCATGTCGGATGGTTTCGAGCCCTCTCCAAGGCCCAAAATGCACCCTTCTTCCAGGGCCCCCTCTTCCGAGTGATTAAGTCTTTTAATGGCCCTTTGATATCTACCATCCCGGGAAGGCCTTAGCTCACCCCCCCGTTCAAGTCTTCCCTGAGAAGGGGGAAATAGGATGCGCCACGGTGGACGATCCCTTTCTATTTCTTTTAATGGGCATCTTTTAGTCCCCAATCAGTTTGCCAGTCTCGGCTGATTCCCCGATACCGGTCAAACCTCATGGGCCCGTGTAGGTACGGTTCGAACCTTCTTCCAGGCCCAGCCCTCTTGCAGGCATACCCTCTTCCGGGCCCCTCTTCCGGGTTTATTATTTTTTATTTTATACTGAGCAAGACCGGTGTAGTAACCAGCGTGTCAGGTCCGGGCCTGTGTCTCAGTCTTCCCTTCAAAATTGTCTATCAACCGGACTCACTTGTTGAGAATATGTCACAGATCCTTGGTAGAGTCTAGGAACATGTGTACACCATAATAATTATGGAGCATTTCAAAAGCTCACAATAAAAAATGGAGCCCACCATCCATTACTTTGAATTATTATCTCCATTTGTCCACTTGTTAATTATTGGTACCAAGCATGTACCCACTTTTTTCTTCATTTTCAAAATCTGCCCGATTGTATCCTCCATGTGCTGTCCATCTGTGTTTTCTCAATCATCTTTAACTCTTCATTGGCATGTTGTTGTTTGGCTCCGCGTGTGTTGGCAGTGGAATTGTAGATGTGATGGTGTGGCACATTCCCATAGTGGCATCAATGTTTTAACTCATCACCATTACTTTAATTGGAATCTGGCCGCCGCCGCCGCTTTGAGACGGAGTTCGATCGCTTGTGTCTTGTGGTCGCTGACCGGGAGGAGGATTGTCCTTCGTGAGCTGGGTTGCAGGTGAGAGACGTCACAGCTGGTAGCTCTTGCCGCTGAAGTTCTCTGGCAGATTTGACATCCTTGGGAATGACAGACTTTGAGATCAGCGGTAATGGAGATCTCAGCGGTGGCAACAATGACGGACTTTGAGAGCAGCGACAATGTGAATCCTCTAGCAGCGGGCAGTCAAAGACGGCACCCAATCACAGGAGAAATGGAACCAGCGGTGTGCACACCACCAGGGTTGGTCAGCCACGAAGTAGCGGCAGACGGTAACTAGACACATCGGGTGGTGGCGGTAGGTCTGTGAAGCTTTTCCAGTGGAGATGGTGAGGAGACCTTAGCAAGGGACCAAGGGTGGCCACAAAATCAATGCTCATGCCAGGGAAGACAGGCTTCGACAGCGGCCATGGAAACTTCGGCAGCCAGAGCCGGCAGTGTCAAGGATGCCGGTCTAGGAGCCGGAGACGAAGAGTTGCAGGCGCAGAGGTCGCCTTTGATTCCACAGGCGCCAGGGAGTTTCACGGCCTGCGTGACATTGATTCTGAGGGATTTGAACAGCGATCTGTCGTTAAACAAGGTGCAGAGGCACCGGAGCTCATTCTCCACCACTTTTCTCAGCGGATCGCAGCAGGACCACAGCGGATTGGTGGAGTTCAGGAAACTCGGCACACGTTGCCGTCGACGCCATCACCGCCGCTATCACCACGGCCGACACAATCCAATAGCCGCCCATATTATTGTGTGTTGATTAGATAAGCCCCTGATTTTTTTATGTGATTTGGAGATTCCTCATATGGTGGTTAATGTCACGGCTGCTCCACAAGACCACAACCGGGGTTAGCCCAAATCTAACCTCGGGGCAGTGCCGGCTTCTAGTTTCAACGGCGAGCCGGCGATGGTGGATTTCACCTGCAGATGAAGCTGGGCTACGACCACGGATGGCGATGGTGGTCAGGTGCTATGGCAACACGTTGGACTCTTGTGGCAACGACAGTGATGCCAAATATCTCCTCACAGTTGTATTCCTTCCCCTTTTCTTCTTGTTTCCTTCCCCACTTTCTCCTCTTTCTCCTTTTTTTTAGTGGAGGTACCAACACAGCCACACAAAAAGATTAAGATAAGATCTCTCTCTTTTTGTAGCGCAACTCTCTCTTTTATCTTTCCTCTCTTTTTTTTGTTGAGCAACACACCTCTCCACTGATCCTTTTCGGTGAACAAGATGAAGTAACTAAAAAAGCATGGCTTTTCGCTCAGGTCCCACGGTCGGCGCCAAAATGATGGTGTAAATTATTGACCGATATATCGTTTTTAGCCCGGCAAAAACGATAAACTAGTCTAAAAATACACCAAAATATAAACACGGGAATTTTGACGTGGAAACCCAAATCGGGAGAAAACCACGGGCCTTTTTTGGCGGTACCTTGCCAACGGGGGATTTTATTAACATCGGGGGTGTGTACACGATACATGAAACGGGCTCGGAAGCCATTAATGGTGGAGCTACAAGCTCTTGAAGAAGAAAAATATATAAAGTTCTAGAGAGAGAAAGTGTAATGTGCAGGGGAGAGGGTGAGTTTTTGCCCCCTCAACAATTAGGGCAACCCTCCCTTTTATGGGAGAGGGTGAAAGCATGTACAGAGGAATATTCTCTTATTCCTCTATTTTATTAAACATGCCCGGTTTAACTGTTCTTCGTAAATAATTGGGAAATGTGGGCCGAGCCACGTATTATTTCCCATCAGTATCAGAGCTAAGACTCTCAAAAACCTAGCCTCTTTTTTTTTTCGACTGCCGCCCATCATGGCAGCCCCGTCGGATCCTTTGGCGTCCTTACCCTCCGGAGTAAAACTTTTGCTTCGGAGTCTCCACAACTTAATCCCAGAAAAACTCACCGAAACAAATTATCCGGCATGGTCTCTCAATGTCCAGACAGCTCTTTCAGCTAATCTCCTCCTTGGATGGATTGATGGTCATGAAGCAGCCCCGGCGCCAACTATCTCCAAAAACGATAAAACCGTCCCTAATCCAGAGTATACCTCCTGGACCATCGTTGACACACAGATCCGCGCCTGCCTCCTAGCGGTCATCAGCCCCTCCGTTCACAAACATGCTCGCGGCTTCACCACATCTGCTGCCCTCTGGGATGCTTTGGCCGCACGGTACAACTCCGTGTCCACCGCTCATGTTTATCAGCTTCGGGACAAACTCCACACTCTTCGTAAAGGTACCAAAACTATGACACAATACCTTGATGATGTGGCAACTATTCTCTCAGATCTCGATGCCTTGAAAGAAGAGATCCCTGAACGTGATGTGGTGAATGCTGTTATTCGTGGTCTTCCCACTGAATACTCATCCTTTAAGCAAAACATTCGCATGAACAATACCAATATTTCGTTAAATCAGCTTTCTGGATGGCTGATCTCCGAAGAAATAAACCCGGAGATGGAGAATAAACTCAGCCTCACCGAGTCTACCATCACCGAACCTCGCACAGCACTTCTCGCTACGAACGGTCGAGGTCGTGGTAGAGGAGGCTACCGCGGTCGACCGTCACCTGGACATGGATACAAAAGCGGACGTGGAGAAAGGAACAACGGTCGACCGTCCTAGGGAAATGGTCGACCGTCACGGGATCTGCCAAATCTGCGAGAAACGAGGTCACTCTGCGTCTGCCTGCTGGTATCGATTTGATGATTCTTATACTGCGAACTCCTCCTCCAGTGCTCCCCGCGCAATGCATGCATCTACGAGTAATCATTCTGGAAACTGGTATCTGGACACTGGTGCCAACACCCATGTCACGTCTGATTATTCTCAGCTACAATCTCCTCATCAATACACCGGTACTGATGCTATTACCGTAGGCAATGGTCAATCCCTACCCATCACACACTCTGGCTCAGGTTTTGTCCATACTCCTAATGGTAAATACCACCTTTCTACTCTTCATTATGTCCCTTCCCTTACCTCCAATCTATTGTCTGTCCATCGATTTACCAAAGATAACAACTGCACTCTTGTTTTCAATGCCAATGATTTCCAGATAGTGGACAATCCTACCAACCAGGTGCGGTACAAGGGCCTCTGTGAGCATGAGTTATACACACTTCCTTCCAAACTCCCAACCGTTGCGTATCAAGCTATCCAAGAGTCCACTTGGCATCGTAGACTCGGTCATCCAGCTCCTGCGATTACCAAATATATCTTGTCTTCCTTAGGTTTCCAGTTTTCAGAGCCTTTACATTGTGAATCATGTTATGTCTCTAAGTCCTGTCGTTTACCTTTTGAATTGTCTGAACATAAGGCCACAACGCCCTTTCAATTAATACATTCTGATGTTTGGGGTCCCACCTCTGTTCCTTCCTGTAGCAGTTTTCGATTTTATATCTCTTTTGTTGATGATTTCAGCAAATTTACCTGGATTTATCCCCTAAAACATAAATCTGAAGCTTACTCTATTTTTGTGAATTTTGAAAAAATGATTAAAACTCAGTTTAATTCTCACATCAAAATTTTTCGAAGTGATAATGGCAAAGCATTTGTAAATAACGCTTTTGGCCTTTTCCTTCAAAATTTAGGAGTCCTTCATCACACCTCTTGTCCCTACACTCCTGAGCAAAATGGGGTCGCTGAACGGAAACACCGTCATCTCATTGAAACGGTTGTTTCTCTTCTCTACGACTCTGCTCTCCCGACTACCTTTTGGGTCGAAGCTCTTGCCACAGCAAACTATCTTATCAACCGTATGCCCTCCAAAACTCTCTCCAACAAATCTCCCTTTGAAACTCTTTATAACCGTGCTCCTACATATACCCACCTTCGTGCCTTTGGTTGCTTGGTCTATCCATGGCTCCGCCCTTACACTCACCACAAACTTCAACCACGCTCCACTCCTTGTGTCTTCTTAGGATATCACCCCACCACTAAAGGGTATAAATGCTATGAACCCGTGTCTCAAAAAGTTTATGTCTCTCGTCATGTTCGGTTCGTCGAGGATCAGTTTCCATATCCCAAATTGTCATCCCTTCCGTCACCCTCTCCTATAACCCCTATTTTTCCTCCAAGCCCAGGCTCACATGCTCCTGTCCCACTGACGGTCCAACCCCAGGCCCGTCCCACCAGTCACGGACGACAGCCCGACACCCTCCCTATGGACACGCCACAGACGGTCCAACCCCAGAACCGTACCCCAACCCACCCTCGACCGTCACCTACTCCTCTCCAAAACACACAACCGGTTAATCGACCCCCGCCCCAAAACACACACACCATGCAAACCCGATCCAAATCTGGAATTTTCAAACCTAAAGCCTATACCATTACCACCCTTGATACTACCCCACCTACCACTGAGCCTAGCACTTACCGCCAAGCCTCTGGTAATAGTTTTTGGTGTCAGGCTATGGATGAGGAGTTTATTGCTTTGAATGAGCAACGTACATGGGACTTTGTTCCACCACCCAAGAACCGCACTCCGATTGGTTGCAAATGGGTGTATCGCATTAAACAGAATGCTGATGGATCTGTTTCAAGGTATAAGGCTCGTCTTGTCGCAAAAGGTTATCATCAGGAGTATGACATTGATTACAAGGAGACATTCAGTCCTGTGGTCAAGCAACAAACAGTGCGCCTGGTCCTCTCTTTAGCACTCAACCGTGATTGGCCTCTTCATCAACTAGATGTTAGCAATGTCTTTCTTCACGGTACAGTGGACAAGGAAATTTATATGGAGCAGCCCCCGGGGTAGATAAATCCCACTCATCCTCACTATGTTTGCAAGCTCCGCAAATCACTATATGGTCTCAAACAGGCACCCCGTGCATGGTACACACGCCTCTTCTCTTTTTTGCAGGGCCTTGGATTCAAGTGCTGCATTCATGATACCAGCTTGTTCACCAGACACTGCTCTCGTGGGACTATTGTTGTCCTTATCTATGTTGATGATATTGTTCTCACTGGCAGCTCTTCTACTCTCATCTCAGAAGTTACTCAGGCCATGCACCGTGACTTCAAGCTCAAAGAACTTGGACCTCTTCATTACTTCCTTGGCATTGAGGTTCAGCGCACGCAAGATTCTATACTTCTCCATCAATCCAAATATGCCCGTGATCTTCTACGCCGAGCTGGGATGTCCGACTGTCATCCGGCTATTACTCCTATGGCTATGAGGCCTATCACTAAGCCTTCGTTGCCTTTCAAGGATATTTCTCATTTTCGGAGCATTGTTGGCGGTTTACATTACTTGGCTGTCACTCGTCCAGACATTCAGTATGCTGTTAATCGAGTGTCTCAGACTATGCACAACCCCACTGAGCAGGACTATCATGCCTTGCAACGCGTTCTGCGCTATCTCAAAGGCACTTTGAATCATGGTCTTCTTTTTCGCAAGGGGGGATTCGACCTATCTGTCTACTCCGACTCTGACTGGGCCAATGATAAAGATGATCGCAAGTCTACCACGGGCTACATACTCCTACTCGGTCCTAATATCATCTCTTGGTGCACGAAAAAGCAGACTCGTGTTTCTAGATCATCCACTGAAGCTGAATATCGAGCTATGGCCGCAGGGGTTGCAGAAGCTATGTGGCTTCGATATACCACTGATGCACTGGGTATTCCTCCGTCCAAACCGAAGTTATACTGTGACAATGAGTCGACTATTTGTGTCACCAAAAATCCGGTTCTTCATGATCGCATGAAGCATGTGGGCACAGACTGTCACTTTGTACGAGATGAGGTTATGGCAGGCACTATGACTCCACATCATGTTTCCTCCTCAGAGCAACTAGCAGACATTCTTACCAAACCGCTTCCGCCAGTTCCTTTTGAGTACTTATGTTCCAAGCTGCCCCTCGTCTCCGTTGATCAGCTTGCGGGGGGATAAGACAAGTTATTATCAAATTGTATCACTAATGATCAAAATTCATCAATTTTGAATGCAAAAAATCAGATCCGGACAAATATACTTTGTGACAGAAGTAGTACGTGTTTGTATACAGGAGCACTATTAATCTGTCTTTTTCACTTAGCTTCCTTCCTCACCTTTCTTTTATGGATAAAGCTATTTGTACCCCAAATTTTTGTACCCCATTTTATACCCCGCAGGTTTGCACCAATATTTTGTGTTGGTGTAAAACTAATTTTTATTAATGCACCAACACTTTGTGTCCGTGTAAATTTTTGTTAACGCACCAACACTTGTGTCGGTGTAAACCATCAAAATGTTTGTGCATAACTGCGTGGTACAAATGAGGTACAATTTTTGGTGTAAGTGTAGCATGGTAATTAGAAAAGATCAATAATTAGTCTTAAGTTGTGAAGAGTATTAAGCGTGGGAAAACTACAATTTGAAAGGACCATCCTTGAAATAAGGATAAATTATATTAACAATAAGTCTCAAAAAGAATTTCTCCTCCTGACTTGAGTGGTAGGAAGTCCACTCACCAGAATTTATGGAAAAGTTTACTTAGGTTCAAGTTCTAGCAGAAGCAGAAGTGTTGGCTCTTTGTGCGTCATTAGGTTGAAAAATATATGAACAGATATACATTAAAAAAAGTTTGAAAATTACTAGGAAAAAGTTTGAAAGAATATACTTCTATCATTGTTAAATAATCTTCATTTTTTCCTTTGATTAACGTGCAAAACCCCGTAGATTTTAAAATGATTTTATTTGCAAATTGACAAGGAAATAACACAAAAAAATTATATTTAAAAACTACATCGAAAAGTGTACAAAATAAGACATGACAAGAATATTTTATTTTATCAAATGATCAATGAAAACACGCAAATGAATAAGAGTTATCGAGAGGTTGTAATAGTAAATAGGAAAGACTTTTTGGGACGGAGGGAGTACTAAAATATAGTGACTTTTCGAAATTAGTACGATATGTTTTTATTTTTGAGGTAGTATAGTGTTCAATGTCCACTGGTCATTGTTCAAGTAAATGGCCACCGCTAGCTACTTGACATTGTTCATATTAAATGTCCATCATCACTCGACATTATTTCTGTCACTAGATATTTTTCAAGTACTATTTAAAGCATAAAAAAAATTTAAGTTCTACATTGAGAAATAACATACGTTTTAGTGTTATTTAGCACGGAGTACAAATTTTACTTCTTAAAAAGAAAGATCTATGTGGCAACTTTTTTTTTAATCTTTTCATCAAATTCTAATCACTTTTTTAAATTACTTTTTAACACTTTTCTCGTGTGGATATGCAGAGTATATGCCACACTCATGTCAGTTCGGTATTTAATTACGTACCTCAAGAGCCAATGCTTTTACAAAATAAAATAACAGAAGAAGCTAATAAGCACATCTAAGCACCAAAACTACCAGTCTTCTTCTATACAATTATTACAAGTTAACAACCATTTAGAGCACTGGGTATACCCTTCACGCCCACCGGTGTTACGCCGCTTTTCACACCCGGGGGGCGTTAAACACCGCCCCCTGCGGCGTTACCGCGGCGTTATTATGCCAGCTGTGTCATTCGTTTGACGTGACATGCTTCCGATTTTTAGCCGTTCCCCCCCCCCCCCCCCCAAATTAAAAAAAAAACTAAATTTAAAAAAAAACCTATAAAATTCTCTCTAAAATATTTATTATTTATTATAAATATTTATAAAATGTATTTTAAAAATGGGATCATCTTCATCCGATGATGAAAAAAGAGCTCTCATTTTCCGTCGTTTCGCCACAAGTTATATTCAATGGTGGGAAGAAGGCGAAGAAGAAGCCGAATCCTCCCGGCGACGGATCCGACGTCAACATTTAAACCGGGATCGAGCGACCGCCCACGCTTCACTTCTAAACGACTACTTTAATAATCCGTGTGTTTATACACCGAAGGATTTTAGTAATCGTTTTCGGATGAGTCGTCCTCTCTTTTTACGCATACTCACCGATGTTGAACGCGAGGTTCCTTGGTTCACCCAACACTTTGATGCGAGAGGCCGACGTGGGTTTAGTGGTGTCCAGAAGTGCACTACCGTGCTCCGTCAGTTGGTGTACGGAACGACATCTGATATGTTCGACGAATACTTGAAGATGTCGGCTCGGAGCATCAGGTCATGTGTTTATAAATTTTCTAAAGCTATTATTCAAATTTATCATAAAAGATATTTACGCAAGCCTACAACGAGCGACATCCAGCAGTTACAGGCAAGGCATGCCGCTAAACACGGCTTTGTCGGCATGCTTGGGAGTATTGATTGCACGCATCGGGAATGAAAAAATTGTCCCACTGCATGACACGGTCAATTCTCCCGAGGAGATCATCCCAAGCATACTATCATGCTCGAAGCTGGTGCTTCAAATGACTTGTGGATTTGGCACGCTTTTTTCAGTGTCGCGGGCTCGAACAACGACATCAATGTTCTCGATCAATCGCCTGTTTTTGACGATTGGATTAATGAGACCGCACCCGACTCTTCTTTTGAGCTTAGAGGGACGCTTTACAAGCGTGGATATTATTTGGCCGATGGAATATATCCAGATTATTCTACGATTGTCAAATCCCTCTCCGAACCAATAGGTCTTAAACGCCAGACCTACAAAAAAGTTCAAAAGGCGGCGAGAAAAGATATTGAACGAAAATGAGAGCCTTCTTATATTTAACGTTTAATTCTAGTTATCCTGACTAGTTACAACCTTCGGAGTCTAATTTTCAGGTTTTGGACTCTAAAATTTAGTTATAATTTGAACAGTATCCAGACTCCGATCTTCGATCTACATATTTCAGTATTATGATTCTAGGCTCCAATTCATGTTCCCGACTCCACCTAAACGAAAGCAATAGACTCATTCTAACCGTCATCAGCTACCCGTCGGTGTCGAGCCTCCGCGGTCTTTCGGGGAGTCTGGGGCCACACCCTGACTCTAGAGCATGGATCCCAATTCCCATATATATATGGGGGTGAGGAAGTATTTTAGTGGAGAATGAAATCTAAACGGTCCCTCCCACACTAGCCTTGACGTCACTCTACAGGGTGAGGCCATAGCCCGATGTACTTAGGCCCAGGCTGCATAATACTTGAAAAAAAATATAATGCCAATCCATCATGCAAAAATATGTTGATGATGCTTTGGGAATTGTTACACAAAAAATACCAGAGCTAATATTTTTGTGTAACAAGAAGTAAAAGAAAAGATTGAAGAAATGAGACTATGAGAGAGGGATGGAGAAGGAGAATGAAGGGTGGGGAATTGGGATTCACATATGGGGAAAAATTATAGGGCACATTAGCATATACTCAGTATTATTCTTGCCTTTTTTCGTATGTGAACGAAAGCAATTAATAGCGTAACCCCAAAACCATACACCAAATCAACAATGACCAGCCCAGTTACCTTGAAATCGGAATGATCAATGATCTTGATGCCTCTACTTACTATACTGGTGAAGATAATGACATGAATGATGATGATCAGCCAGTATTCCTCATCCCGGCAGCAATTCCATTGATGGTGATGAGCAAAGCGTCGCGGAGTTTGTTGTTGTCGTCGTCGCTCCTCAGCCTTTTCAGGATCTCCACCTGAAGCATGTTCATCGGGTTCAGGTACGTGAGCCTGCTCTCTATCAACCTCCTCAGACTCCGGTTGTTCTCCGACAGCTTCTCGTGCCCGGTCACCAGCAACACGTACGTCTCTGTCTTCATCAGTTCGCTCCTCAGCTCTGATCCGAGCGCCTGCCGCTCCGGTGACACCAACACTTCGTCGTAATGCTTTGCCATGGGACTGTCCGCCTTCCCCAGAACCATCTCTATGAGATCCACTGTGGACTGAAAGAAGGGCCATTCTTTGTACATTTCCTTCAAGTCATCGGTGTGCCCTCTGTCGCATACCCCTTTCAGGCCAGCCCCCACCCCGAGCCATGCTGGTAGAACGAAACGGGTTTGGGTCCATGCGAATATCCATGGGATGGCCCGCAGATGCCCGATGCCAGCTGAGCTCTTTCTCCTTGTTGGTCGGCTTCCTATGTTGAGATAGCCAAGCTCGGCTTGAGGCGTGGCTTCATTGAAGTATGTCAGGAACTCTGGGTTTTCATATACTGTGCTTCGGTAGCTGGTGCAACTGATGTTTGAGATGTCTTCCATTAAGCTTCGCCACTTTTGTTCTCTGGGTGGTTGTGGTGGCTTCAAGGTGGCAAGTAGTACCGCCGTTGTGTATATCTCCAGTTGCCGGACGGCCACCTGAGGAAGTCCAAATTTTGCCTGAACCATTTCTCCTTGTTCCGTTGACCGGAGTGTACCCTGTCAATAGTATTGAAAAAAGAACAATCAAATCCACGTGTTGAATGGACCATCACCACAACCTAGGGTGAGATATTTGAAGCTGCAAATTAAAGCATCACTGATGTTGTAAAGTCCTTAGGGGCCACTGGGGGACTACGCAATGATTTTCACAAGAATTGAGGCCAGTGCCAACACAGATAATCCTAGCTAGGGAGGAGTACAGCCCCAACCCACAATTCGGTCAATATTTTTTTCCATGTAATTTTTTTTGCTATTCCTTCTTGTAGGGATGTGAGGGGAAGGGTATTTGAGGTAAACAGTTTGACTGTGTTTATTTAGTTGTTTGTTTTTGCATTATAGAGTTAAAGTAAGTTTAGACAATTAATTGGCTCAATAAGTTTACTAATGGGGTAAAAAATTCCTATGGAAGGTATATGAATGAATTATATTTCTTGTCCATCCCATTTCAAATTATGAGTTTTCTGCCATTGCAAAAAATGGTAAAAGAAAATCTAAAGTAACTGGCATGGAGGTTAGACTTTAGATGTGGGTAGACATTAGACAGAGACAGACTAACCATAACAGAACCAGGTGGTTGGGATTGGATGGCAAGATACGTAGGTCCACCACCACGGCCAATGCTTCCCCCACGACCATGGAACAAAGTGACCTTAATACCATATTCGTTACAAGCAGCTACAACATCTTCTTGAGCTTTGTATAGCTCCCATGCAGCTGTGAAACGGCCAGCATCTTTTCCAGAGTCAGAATAGCCAACCATCACCTATGCACACACACACACTCACATCAAAGCATGAGATGAGGCCAGCATGCACATATATATGTGTGTGTGTGTGTGTGTGTGTGTGTCTATATATATATATATATATATATATATATATATATATATATATATATATATATATATATATATATATATATATATATATATATATATATATATATATATATATATATATATATATATATATATATATATATATATATATATATATATATATATATATATATATATATATATATATATATATATATATATATATATATATATAAAGGGTACCTCTTGGTGTCCATTGTGATTCTTTATGACATGCTCTCTGTACCAATCAATGGATAGTAACTTCCTGATAACTGACCCAGCTCCTCTCAAGTCTTTCACAGTCTCAAACAGAGGAACCACTCGCAGTCTATTTCAAATGCAAAATATGGTTATACTTTAAATGTGTCATTTAAAAAAACTATCAAAGTGATTCCATCACATGCAAAGCTTAATAATCAGATGAGTCATTTTAACCATTCATTCCTACTTTTTTTTCCAAACTGGGATGAAATATTTATTCATTAGGTGTGGCTAAGGAAACC
This sequence comes from Cuscuta australis, assembly GCA_003260385.1. Lineage (NCBI taxonomy): Eukaryota > Viridiplantae > Streptophyta > Magnoliopsida > Solanales > Convolvulaceae > Cuscuta > Cuscuta australis. The sequence goes on along the minus strand of NQVE01000215.1, from coordinate 3,274,550 downwards.
CTTTTTCCATTTAGGAGGGAAAAGATTTCTTTTGCTTAGGGAATGAACAAACATGCCGTGCAAATAAAGATGTTTTGTACATGTACAAGGTTATTGATTCCTTGGTATTAATTTACGGTTAATGTTGAGATAATTTCAGCTGTTATCTATCCTATATCAACGCCCCATGATGGAATGAGCAGAGGACAGTTGTGGCCAAAACCTGACCAAGAAAGTTATTTATTGCTACCACAGTCAAGTAATTATTCACTCTTACATTCCACCAGGACATGGTTTGCCAAGTTCACCAGCAACTGCAAGCCGTGCATCTTTCTGCAAAAGCTCGACTGCAAGGACATCACTAGACTGCATAAAATAAGCTGATATATTCAAACACTAATAGAGTCTTCACTCTTCACTTTTCACAACAACAACAAAATCACAAATTATAATAGTAACTATTTCTCCATATTACTTCACCTTTATTGTTTCATTAACATAATAAACACAATCAGTTGGTCATTTTTCATGATTTGCTTGTTGATTTTGTAATGTTAATCTTGTTGATTTTATGATGATGATCCATGACAGTATGAATTTTATCTGAGTATTCCTGCGTAAAAGGATATGACATGGACACATGGACTTGTTTTAAACTTTTTTCATGACAACAGCCTCAATTCATTGGGATTAAAATGGCGGCGGTCATGGAGGCGATAGTGAAGAAGAAGAATAACAAAAAAATGGAGATTTACATTTGAGGCCATGGAGATAACATATGCTCCAAGTGAGTCACTCCCTAACTCAGCTGCAACCCTAAAGGTGTCCAAGACTTCTTTGACGTCAGCAACAACCTATACAATCAAAAAGAAAGAAAAACGCAAAAATAAATCACAAGACAACCTTTCGATGTTAGAGGTGATTTACCTGGATAAACAAGAAATCCTAGCACTGAGAAACAAAAATAAGCGAGTTAAAAATGCTCTAACTAATTTTGAACTTGGAACTGTATACAGTAAGACACGATACAAACGATAAGAGTCCATTTACAAATCAATGTTTCTCCTTGCAAGGACAGACGACTATACATGCATAGTTGTGTGATTCTTCTATGAAAGAATGAGACAAAATAGCAGATTGAACTTCTTAGAAATATGCGATTAGAAAATGGTTTCCAAGATAATCTTTACATATCCACTCCCAGATTGTTTTATTGTTAAACTGTCTTGAGGATTGATTTTAATGTATGCAATGTATACGACTATAAGGATTAGAAGGCAATGTAACATATTTCAATCTAATGGAAGCACACCACCTGAATAGTTGGAGGTACTAAAGGCCTCTTCCCTTTCAACTCCATAGTTAGAAATTCCAGCTTACGGTCTTCATCCCACTCACTATATGTTCCCATGTCTAGGTAGTTGGTAATTGCATCAAGTGTCTCAGAGTGCCGCGCGGATTCCTAAAGCATTACAAAAGCAATAAAGATATCTTGTTCCCCTAGAAGACCTCGGCCAATACAAATAACAGGTAGTATACCTGACGAAGGTCAAGCTTCATCAATACCATCCCAAAGGTAGCAACTCGTCTGATCAAGTCAGCAAGCCGACCATCAGCAAGAACCCCAGATCCACACGATTGCTGGGAAAAATAGTTGTATATTATATGAGATAAAAGTATCTAGTCCAATGCGCGCACGCACACACACACATACTTTCTCCTTTTGATTGCATGATAAAAGGAAGTAATACATGAATAGTGTAAGTATATAACAAAGCAAAGAGTCCTCATTTTACCAGTGAATCATAACACAATAGCAATGGTTCTAGTAGCTGATCTGATGTTTCATAATAATCCCAAGGATCATAGTCACAAGGAAGATCCTCAAGTAGCAGTTCAAGACGCCTCCGCGTGTTCAGGAGCTGTTTAGGAAAATAATACATATCATGCAACTTAATGACACAGACAGAGCAAAGCTCACGACTGAAATATGTGAAAACATGTAAAACACAGTTTCGCCATGGAGAAAAATTAGAAGTTGAGCTTGTCAATGGTCATTCCATAAGACAGATAACCTCTATTTGTTTTAAATATAGTAGTCTGCACTCAACATTAGGTCATTGGCTGATAGCCAGTCTCTATTACCTCTACATCTCAAAGTCATTCAAATGCTCACATTATGAACTTAGATAATAGGCCCTTGATAACACTAGTCACAACCGCAAATGTTGCTTCATTTTATCACAATTTGTTTGGTAATACTTATTGCAAGCTCATAACACCACAGCTCATCCATGAAAAGAGCAGTTTTGACTCCTCCAAATTGTAGCACCACGATTCCTGAGAGTTAGTTTAGAGTCTTAAAATATTATTTATAGTTGGCTCCCAAAGCACGATTCAATTTGTGTTATTATATTCAAGTATTGGACTCTTAAAGCAAACAAAAAATTAAGAGCAAGAGAGAAGGTACCTTTTCTTTTACATGTCCAAGGACAATCCGATAAGGAGCAATCCCGGGCTTCTGAGACGGGCTTGGATCGAGAAGCTTGTGGAAACTGGTCCTTCCAATCTGAGATTCAGCAAAAAGTTTCCTTTGAATAAGAAGCTGGTTGGAGTTAAAGGAAGCAACCCGTGAGATTCCAGCAGCTGAAGCATTGCCATTAGAATTAGCTTTTTGGATACTTCTAAGAGAATCAGAAGTAGAAAGATTGCTTGATATAGCTTGACCGTCCTGTAAAAGATGTGCATGACATTCAAAACATAAGAATATAGCATGCAATTATGTGTGTAGCCAAGCACATGTAAATCAAAGATGAGGCACCAAAAGCTTCACCTGACGATTAAATGGCTTGAAATCTGTTCCGGGAACATCCAACCGAGGATAGTGAGATTCAACATCATTGCATTCTGAAATGAGGCAGATAAATTTGCAGGAAAAATATATCACATTTTTGAAGGAGCAATCAAAATTCAAGCCAATTAGGATCTAAAAGTTTGAATCCTGAAGAGCTATAACACTCAGTTAGAGACTAAGAGGTCTTTTACTAATGACATGTTTTACCCTGGAGTCTGAATTAATCCAGCATCTTGGACATATGGGTATATATGTTTCTTATTTCTTAAAAATAACTTAAAAGAATGTGTGTGTAACAACTGAAGAGTTTGGAATCCCTTGGGTGTTTACTTACATGAAAAAAATTATACAATTTCTGGAAAACCAGAAAGCTGAAGAATAAAAAAACAAGTTACATCTCCGGTTTTCTAAATAAAAAAAACAAGTTACATCTAGTTCTCTTTTCCCTGCTCTTTTCTTCCAAACTACAACACAATTTGTTACATTTTCCTAAATGGAACATTATTTTCTAAATTAAAACTGGTCACAGAGACCAACGCTGACCACACCAGCTATCGCGGTGACAATTGACAAAAAGAAATGACAGCGATGGATGATTGCATACTCAATCGCCAATTATCACAAATAACGAAAACCGTGGTAGACTACCTTCCCCATCACCATCATCAATGGCGACCACAGAAGCCACCACCAGCAATCGTAGGGCCTAACTACATGTGGAAACTCTTTTTTTGTCATCCTTGCACAGTCCTAACTGCATGTGGAAACTCTTACTACTATCAACCACCACTTACATTTACGGAAAAATGAATTTGAAAAGTACTTGTGAGTAAACATATTTTCTAAGCCATAATTTGACAATAGAAATGGAGAGAAAGATAGAAAAAAGAAAATTAGAATATGGGAGTAAACAGATCCTACTTTTTAATGGTACAATTGGCATATAGTTCTAGATAGTTTGTTAACTTTGTTTATGACAAGAGCTCTGAAACTTCTGGTAAAATAATACTCCGTACTCTGTTGAAGTAATCAATTCGAATCAATTCAATCCAGCAATGGAAATTGACTATGATTGACAGCCCATTGAGTGTAAGCAATAAGCCCATAGTTACATAAATAACAGAATCAGAAGTCAGAACCAAACCTGTGCAAGAGGGTAGATCAGCTCCAGTTGGTAGCTGCGATGGGAATGGCAGAGCATGATGCCCTTGGTGCCTTGTCTGACTCAAAATTGAAGGCTGATTCCTGTCACTGCGATCCTGAGCTGCATTTTCTGGGTAAGGTTCAAGTAGATTAAAAGATATGCCACCATGTCTAGTAATATAGGTATATGCTGTCAGTTGAAATTCTACCCTCGTTCCTCAGGTTTCTCTTCTTTTACAATTAGCAATCCAGTTTAAAAGTATTTCACTTTTCAACCACACCTGCAAACCCTAATTTTAATTTACTGTCTGGATTGAATACCAGTCACAGAAAGCAACACTGTACTTTCTGTTTCAGTAAAAAATCAGTAAGATTGCTCATTTGAATATGAGTCAAAGCAGGTGTGTAATATAATGCTCCTCAAAACAATTTATCACTTTTAGTTTTCGTCCTTCCCAAAATAAAATTAATACTTATCTCTATCCTTTTGAAGAAATAAATGTTTGGACCACGGGATTAGGTTTTGTCAATAGAGGGAGCATTGATTAATGCATTATTCCTGATTAAAAGGAATGTAAAAACACAGAGAACCAATAAGCACGATGTTGGTGGGCAACCACAGGCCTCTATGCACGTTTTCTCGAAAATTATACAGAGTATTACTATCAACAACAAAAATAGTTCTCAAGGGCATACCTTTTTCTAAGATTTCATGTGCCAATCTTGATAATCTATCATTGCAATGATTCATTGAAAGTTCAAATCTGAGAGTATCAATTTCTCTCACATAAAGATCGATAGCCATCCATCTAGATAAAAGCGAGACATCTTTTGTCACCTGAAACAAAACAAATGCATTGATACCAAACAAAAAAGGCAATTAGATAGGTTTATGGCACATGATCCCTGGCTGTTAACCTCTCTTTAGCTTTTGCAAACAGCACAATGTATTTACAATGTATTAGCATGCAGAACATTACCTTTGATGTCACATTTGGATTTCCATCTCTATCACCCCCCATCCAAGACCCAAATTTTATTGGCGTGCACGTCAATGGAAGATGCCTTCCAGTATGCTGAAAAGGAAATCATAAACTTCCTGTAGTTTAATAAAATTGGCAGTGGTAATTCAAAATAACAAAAACAAATTAACCTTTTTCAGAGCAATGCTGACGCGCCTTAAATAATGCGGCACTGCTTTCCAGAGAGTCTGCTCAACAATGTTTAAGCCTGAAAGTTTCCAAGCATTACCTTTATGAGGTATGAAGAAAATGTCATCAATATCTTTAGCACCTTAATCCCAACTAGTTGGGATTGGTGGCATGATATTTATATTTAAAAAAAGCTAAATCCATGGAAATAGTGTATGGACAACATTTTGTCCTGGATGCCCTTCCAATTGCAATCTTCATAAGTAGGAACAACCAAACAATGAGATGAAAATTGTAAAGCCGTTGTCATCGTATGTTATTTCAACACGTGCGGATAATATAGTGAGATGGCAATGAGTTCAAATGTTTGCTTTTGTCATGTCCATTTCATTACATAACTGATATTGCAAGACCAACAAGTGAATTATCAATCATGGATATGAGCAAAATATATTAACCCAAAATAGTTGGTCTGCCATATGCTTACCAGCCCGGGCTTCATCAACAGGAGTAGGCTTGTGACGCCTTAGCTCATCCGTTTGCCATATTGAAGTTATCTCTCTCACCTATAACAAGAAACAATAGATGACTGGAAGATCTAGTAGCTTTTACTTAACTTTTCCTTGTATGAGTATCACCCTAAGAGAAACACCTACCAAGTCTTCAATAAGCATATCTCGATCTTCGATCCCAAGATCAGGCCGGTCATTGTATTCCAGCAGGTGCTGAAACAATTAAGATCTTGAAATTTCAATACTGAAAAATATATTTTGAGTTCACTCGTATAGCTGTAGAGTTGTGTGACTATGGAACGACAAAATGTACCGCAATTCGGATGTGCTTGTACTGTAAAGTACGACGGTTAATTTGTGTGGGATGTGCAGTAAGTACAATCTCAACCTCCTGAGAAATGAAGAAAACAAAATTGTGAATTTAGTAATTAACTTTATGATTAGTAAAACAAACTAGAGAGGTAGCTCTCATGCATTGAGAAAGGTGACATGTTCTCTGTAAAATGGGAGTAATTATTTAAGTTTTGATTCGTTCTTTAAGTGTCTGCAGCACTTTAAACACAGAAAAAGTTATTAATAGAGCACTTGTTTAAAACTTTGTAAAGCAATCAAACTTGTTCTTTGTTCGTGTGTCAAGTGTTCAATCAAGTCCCATGGTTGTTTAGATGGAAGGGTTGATTTTACAAATTTACAGAAAATGTTGAGTTTAGAACCTAGAAAACAATAACCGATCTTTTTGTTGGATTTTCCTTCTTAGCCTTCTATATCAAGATTTTACTAATAAAACTTCGCCTGGACATTAATGCAAAATACAACTCACCTGCTTACAAACAGTGTCGTACAGTTCGTCAGGGGTAACACCACATTGAAGCAGTTGGTTGAAAGTGTCATCACAAGATTTTGATAACTGTGGAACACTGCGCGCTTTCCGCACTCTGCAATTAATACAGTTCAACTTGTTTTAGTTATTCAAGAAACCCCTCAACTTGTATTACACAAATAAACGAACTGTTCTCCATATTCATTAAACTATCTCATACAGCATGGGTAATTATTTTGATATATGTTAGGATATATCACCATGGAAGGGGAAAAGATAGAGAAAATAAACCCAAAAAGATGGAAAATAAAGGGATCTTTCTTTGCAAACATCAAATGGATCAAAACTTATTGCAATTAAATTTACTTGAAAAGTAGCATAACATTAAACTTTAGATCATATATAAAGCAAACAGAAGTTTTTAATTAGGCAATATATTCTTGCAGTGCCAAAGAAAGATCCCACCCATGGGACTTGGGACTTGGGACAACAATTGAATTGAACTTAAAAAGTTAAACAAACAGCGAATCACCTATGATGTGTTTCTGCAATTCCCATCAAACTAAGATAGTGACTGAATGTTCGAGCAAGCGAGAGAGCTTCCTCGAGTGTCATTTTAGACAATTCTGAAGCCAACTGTTTCTCCAGAAGCTCTGCCGTATCCTCAATCCCTGCTATTCTCATGTTGCATGCACTCTGTATTCATAAGAGAATACAACATTGTTCCATAAGCAAGCACCACATTCAGTACAGTATGCAGTGAATTGTTAATCTAAAAGTTCAGGCAAACAACTGGATGATAGAAAATTAAAAAACAGAGTTGGCGTGACCTATGTGTGTACATTAAGATCGGGTCAAAATATTGGGAGCAATTCATAATTTTAACATATACTGGCAATCGTCATCTAAAGAGATCAAAGCACGAGCAATATATCGATTACAAAAGTGAACTATTAAATGATCAAATACACCAGCGGAAAAACACAGACACGTCAATCCGTACGTGATCCATCTAGATGCTCAGCAACTCGAATGATTCAAATCAATGAATGATAAATAGCTAATAAAATCGCTGGATTATATTTTCTAACTCAGCAATCGCATTTGCCAGAAAATAAACCTATCATTTGAGTTTCCGCATGTGATTACGGCTCCAGGGATCGAAAACGAGAAGGGAAATAAACCACACCTGAGCGAGACAACGAGTCCGTTCGACTTTCTCCATGAACTTAGGGCCCAGCTCCCGGTGAAGCACGTCGTTGAGGAGGCTCTGCAGCAGCCGGCAGTCGTCCTCGAAGCTCTGGAACGATATCTCCTCGGCGATGTCGTCGGTGACGTCCGTCATGATGACCGACAGAGAGAGAGAGAGGAGTCCGGAGCGAATGAAAGCGAGTGTTGAGGCTGAGCTGCAGAGTGCTGCTATGGGAATGAGTGATATTTTTCGTACAGTTGCGAAGATGGCGGAGAGGGAGTGCGAGATTGTTACATGTGGCGACTACTGCGCCATTACCGAGGACGGTTACGGTTGATTCTCAAATCGTACCGTATCGTGTTCTTACATAATTACCCTCCATCACAATTTTAGTCGTCTTCAAACTCTCAAATACACAATTTAGGGTGTAAACTGAATATTAATTAAATTGGATGTGTCATTGTTAAATTTGTATCCGTTTATTTTTATCGGATATCGAATTTGGATATAGATCTTCTCGAATAGTGAAGATAAAAAACTGTATCCGCATCTATCGGATATCGGATATATCCGTATTCATTTCCAAATTTTAAAATGAAATTAAAAAATGCTTTAATTTTAAATTAGATAAGTCAAACTATTATAAAATCAACTATAATTTGTTATGGGATAATTCTTTTCTTTGTTTTCATGATTATGATATTCTACGATAACTTCATATGATAAAAAGATATACAAAGACACACATTTTTTTATATAAAAATGTTTTATACTTTAAAATATCAATAGAGAAATAAAATATAAACTTAAAAATTTAAGAAAAACTATATACTTATAACGGATCAGATACTTGGATAAACAGTTACGTTATTTAAAGGGAGAAAGACCAAAATAAGACCAAAACATTGAAAATATACTAAAATAGAACTTCCATGTTTTTATTCCCGAAATAGGACTTACATTAGTACATTACCATATATGGTCATATACATTACCAAAAAAGCATAGTAATTAGCACAATACACTGCCACATTACAACAGGGCAAAGTCATATTACCACAGTGCAAAGTCCTATTTCGGGAAAAAAACATGAAAGTCATATTTTGTTACTTTTCTCTATCTTTTAGTCCTATTTAGGGTGATTTCTATTATTTAAACGGATGCATATACGAATCGGATTTTAAACGGATCGGATACAATTACCAAATCCGTATCCCTTTAGTAATCGGATATCCTTAATCGGATACGGATAATATCCGTTTAAAACGAATGCGGATATTTCCTCTTTAAACGGATACATGTACGAATTGTAATTGGATTTTCGGCTATTCGTTGACAACCCTATATATCTATAAGGCTATCTGTAATGTCTCACCACCGCTCATTCCAAATCAGTAGTTATTCAGCGTCATATCAATACTGACCGTAGTCATCATCTCACACACTTCACACATGTAATGCCTCACCATCACTGCAATGATTATACTTTTATTTTTTATTAAACTGTAATGCCTCAGCATCACTACAATGATTATACTTTTATTTTTAAAAAAAATTAACTTTTATGTATTCAAATTAAATTATACGGAGTATCATTTATAAATTAATAATACAAAAAAATATTAATTTATTCCATCATTTTTATCATCGTTATAATTTTTTTCATTATTAATTTTTTTCATTATTAATATTTTCCCTTTTTATATTATAACAAATTATTGCACCCCAAAAAAAGACAATCTCTTAAATAATACACCTATGTAAATTAAAATATTTCTATTCAAATTAAATTCTATATATTTTTATATAAAGAAATTATAAAATTTCATAAACATCTCTTAAATAAAAAAACTACTAAAAAACTAAAAAAATTGAGTCTAAAAAACATATTTCAAAATTTTGCTAAAAAGAACAAAATACTACTCTGCAATAAAAAAATACTCCCTCCGTTCCATAAAACTCTTCCTCTTTCATTTTTTTTGCTTTCCACAAAACACTTTCACTTTCTATTAAAAAACCACTTTTACCCCCACTTTTTCATACCCTACCTATCACATCATACTTTTTCACTAATAACCAAACTATCACATCTTACTTTTTTCCATCACATCAAGGGTAAAATTGGAAAGTCAACCAAAATTACACTTTCCTTATTTTTCCCAAAGTCAAAACCGGAAGGGTTTTGTGGAACGGAGGGAGTATTAACACAGCGGCTTCTGTCTCTCACGCTCGTGGTCGTGGTCATGGAGATGATCACGCAAATCACTCACGCAGAAGCGGCGCAGTGTTCACAATCCTTCATGCCATGCTGGCAAGCAACACATAAGATCACGCGAGATGCAGTGCTATGTGTTAGACATATATGGAAAGAAGTCTAGTTATAGTAGAATTGTTATTTATGTTAGTTTACTTATTTGGTGAATCCTAGTCCATGTAGGGATCCTCACCTATATAAACATCCATGTACACAATTATTCCTTAAGAGTAATTCATAAATCAACATGGTATCGGAGCACGGAGATCCGTCTCGACCTACTCTGTCGCTGCGTTAACCGAAGAAAAAAAAAATTTCGGCGTTGCCGATCTGCTTCTCCCTCGCACCAGCTTCCGCCGTGACCAGTCATGGCTGTCTTATCACCTAATCCTATGGATCATCTTCCTACGGGTCTCAAATTGTTTGTCCGAAATCTTCAATCCCTAACTCCGGTCAAGCTTGATGACACCAATTATCCCTCTTGGTCTGCTACTGTTCGTGCTAATCTTCTTGCTCATCGCTTACTCAGTTATGTTGATGGATCTGAACCATCACCACCGGCTCTTATTCTTGATGAGAAAGCTACGGCACCAAGCAAGGATGCACCCCCAGTTATGAAACCAAATCCAGCGTATGAATCATGGCTTATTGTTGATGCTCAGATTCGGGCATGTCTCCTTGCGATTGTTTCCCCCACTGTTCAGACTCATATTCATGCTCTTCCCACTTCTGCTGCAATCTGGAATCATCTCGAACAACGGTACAATTCTCTTTCACGCACTCATATTTTTCAACTGAAGGAGCGCTTGCACAGTGTTACTAAGGGCACTGATTCAATGCAAACGTACTTGGATACTGTTCTCACCATTGTGTCGTCTCTCAAATTGGCACATGAAGATATCTCTGAACAAGATATTATTTTGTGTGTTCTTCGCGGTCTACCGGCCGACTACGCCTCTCTCAAGCAAAACATTCGCACCAATATTGCCACAGTCAATTTTAATCAAGTCTCTTCGTGGCTTCTCTCGGAAGAATTGAACTTATCCTTTGAGAAGAGATTGTCTCTGGGGGACTCTGGCTCTACCTCGTCTGTTGACATCCATAATGCTCTTTACACCAATTCCGGACGGGGCACTGGACAAGGCCGTGGCCGTGGGCCGTCACGAGGTCGAGGAGGGCCGTATCGCGGCGGTAACCCTGGCGGCAGGGGTGGCCGGCAGCCGCTGAGCCGTGATGATCCGCGCGGCAGAGGTGGCGGACGAGGGGCGTCTGTCACATGCCAACTATGTGGGAAGCCCGACCATGCGGTCTGGAACTGTTGGCACCGCTACGACGAATCCTATGCTGGTCCCCCGCAGGCGTTTTATGCAAATCAATCTGCTGAATCTAGTTCGAACTGGCATCTGGACACTGGCGCAAACACCCATGTCACGCCTGATTTGTCTCGGCTGCATACTTTGACTCCGTACCATGGCACCAATTCCATCACAACTGCAGGAGGTAACACCTATCCCATTGACCATACAGGCTCAGGTATACTCACCACCCCTCTCCACACTTTTACCTTAACCAACCTTCTCCATTCCCCTCACATTAACTCCCATCTTCTTTCCGTCCATCAATTTACTAAAGATAACAATTGTTCTCTTCTTTTTACCTCTAAGGATTTTACGATTCGGGACAATCTCACCAACCAAGTTCTTTTCAAGGGCCCTTGTGAGCGTGGTCTGTACTCCATACCGGCATCTTCCTCTAATCTGGTGGTCAACTCTGTCAAAGTCACTCCCTTTCAATGGCACTGTCGTCTTGGTCATCCTTCAGCTTCAGTCACAAAGTCGTTATTGTCTGAATTAGGTTTTAAATTTCAGCATCTTGATCATTGTAATTCTTGTTCTCTTGCTAAGTCTCATAAACTCCCCTTCCCTGTGTCTGAAACTAAAACTTCTGCTCCTTTTGAGCTTGTTCACTCTGATGTATGGGGACCTACTTCTGTACCCTCCTTTGGAGGTTATCATTTTATATTAATTTTATTGATGATTATACCAAGTTTTGCTGGTTGTACCCTCTTAAAAATAAATCTGATGCATTTGATGCTTTTCTTAGTTTCCAATCTATGGTCCAAACTCAGTTCAATGCACGTCTTAAGCTGTTTCGCACAGATAATGGGAGGGAATATGTCAATAAAAAGTTTGGTTTGTTTTTACAAAATTTGGGGGTTCTTCATCAAAAATCTTGTCCTTACACTCCTGAACAAAATGGTGTCGCTGAAAGAAAGCACCGTCACTTGGTTGAAACTCTTGTCACACTTCTTTGCACAGCCAATCTCCCAGCAAAATTTTGGGTTGAGGCGTTGGCTACTGCAAATTTTCTGATCAACCGCATGCCAAAAAGGTCTCTTAATCATAAATCCCCATATGAGTCTCTGTTTCACAAAGCTCCAGACTACAATCTTCTCCGGGTTTTTGGGTGTTTGGCTTATCCGTGTCTACGTCATGAAATCACAAATAAATTTCAACCACGGTCCAAACCCTGTGTCTTCCTTGGGTACGACTCCTTGTCAAAAGGATATCGCTGTTTTGATCTCTCCACGGGTCGTGTATACATCTCTCGTCATGTCCAGTTTCACGAGAGTCAGTTTCCATACTCCAACGCCTCCACACACAAAGGGTCTTCCGTCCCACCTCCGTCATTTCTTGGTGTTCTTCCCATCTTTCCGGTTGAGTCGCCGTGTACTCCACTCCATGCTCACAAGGATACAACACCCAACCCGCCCAACCCTCTCTCGGTCCTACCCATTGTCCCAAACCCGAAACTTAACCCGAACCCTAACCACCCAGTCCCCAACCCCCTCACTGCCCGTAACCCAACCATCCCGCCCAGCACCCAAAACCAACCCAGCCCGCCCAGTTCCCGCCACCCATCCCCTCCCAGCCTCGCCCCTCAACCCACACTTAGGACAACCCCCCACCCCGAAACAGTCAGCCCCACAACCCAACCCCACTCCACTCCCACACCTATCCAATTTGGCAGCCTCTCCCCCACAATGACAAGTCCCGAATCATCACCAATCCCATCTCCCCCACCATTACCTAACCGGCACCCCATGACCACTCGTGCACGAAGTGGTATCTTCAAACCTAAACTCTACTCCACCTCCTCTACCTCTTCCCCACCCACCACAGAGCCTGTTACCTATAAGGATGCCTCCCAAAACAGTTATTGGTGTCAAGCTATGGATGATGAGTATAAAGCCTTGATTGCTCAGCAAACATGGGAGCTTCTTCCGGCACCTTCAGATCGGGTTCCTATTGGATGTAAGTGAATTTATAAAATTAAGCATAACTCTGATGGTTCTGTTTCCAGGTACAAGGCCCGTCTTGTGGCCAAGGGCTACACACAGGAATATGGTTTGGACTACTCTGAGACCTTTAGCCCCGTGGTCAAACAGCAGACTATTCGGGTGGTTCTTTCTCTAGCGGTCAATCACAACTGGCCCCTTCATCAATTGGATGTTTCCAATGCTTTCCTTCACGGTGTCATTCCTGATGAGATTTATATGAAGCAGCCTCCAGGATATGTAGATCAGCAGTATCCTCATTATGTGTGCAAACTAAAGAAATCTCTTTATGGGCTGAAACAGGCACCACGAGCTTGGTACCAGCGTTTGTCAGGGTTCCTTGTTGATTATGGCTTTGGGAAAAATGAACATGACACCAGCTTCTTTGTCAAGCACTCTCCCTCTGGCATTCTCATTGTCCTTCTCTATGTTGATGATATTATTGTCACTGGTAGTGCCTCAGCTCTTATCTCTTCATTCATCGAGGCTATGCAAAAGGAATTTCAAATGAAGAATCTTGGCCCTCTTCACTACTTTCTTGGCCTTGAAGTCGAGGATTGCAAGCCGGCCCCCACGCCCCTACCCGTACGGCAGCCTGAGGAGGGGGTGAGCCGTCCGTTCGACAACCCCACCTTTTTCCGGAGTTTGGTTGGCTCTCTTCAATACTTGACAAACACGCGTCCGGACATTCAGTTTGCTGTGAATTATGTTTGTCAAAGGATGCATGCACCTACGGAGCAAGATTTTCAGTCCTTGACACGCATCCTGCGATATGTCAAAGGAACCATTGATCATGGTTTGGTCTTCCGGCGAGGCCCACAGACCATCTACGCATATTCTGATTCTATTTGGGCCAACGATATGACAGATGGACGGTCCATTACAGGTTACTTGATATATCTTGGCTCTAATTTACTTTCTTGGAGTACGGAGAAACAAAGTCGTGTCTCACGCTCGTCCACCGAGGCCGAGTACAGAGCCCTCTCGGCCGCAGCAGCTGAAGTGATGTGGCTCACCTACTTGTTTGACATTTTACAGATCAAGCTCCCTCCTCCACATCTTCTATGCGACAACCAGTCCAACATCTGTCTGACTAAGAATCCAGTCTTCCATAAGCGCATGAAACATGTCGGAACGGATTGCCACTTTGTTCGAGAACAAGTAATTGCAGAGAAAATGACAGTCTCTTATGTTCCTTCTAATGAGCAGCTGGCAGACCTTCTCACAAAAGCTCTTGCCTCGCCACGCTACACTGCATTGGTTGCCAAGCTTCCTCTCGTTTCACGGCGTTCAGCTTGAGGGGGGATGTTAGACATATATGGAAAGAAGTCTAGTTATAGTAGAATTGTTATTTATGTTAGTTTACTTATTTGGTGAATCCTAGTCCATATAGGGATCCTCACCTATATAAACATCCATGTACACAATTATTCCTTAAGAGTGAATTCATAAATCAACACTATGCATTACGGACAGCCTAATGGTGCGGAAAAAATCACTATTTTTTTTAACCCGTGTGTGATCGAATAAAATAAAATGAAACTCTATACTGTTGGTTTTTTTAATAATAATAAAGTAGCAGTTAATCAATCGATGCAACTTTTGACACTAGAACGAGGTTTGTTTGGAAACAGCATCTCTACTTTCGAGTAGGGTAAGGTCTATGTACACGCATCCTCCTCAGACTCTATTTTTGTGGGATTCAAGTGAGTTGTTGTACTTAAATACTCTGCTTTGATGTTTAATTTATTACATAAATCACTCTAAATAGAAGTAATATTTAACATTTATCTTCAAAATAAAGGTTTCATATTTTTATCCCAAAATAAGAATTTGCAATGACATTATCGCTTTGTACAGTGACATGCTTTTACTATAATTTTTTATACTATATATTGATATTATTAGCATTGTACTTCTATCTCAGAAATAAATAAAAAACATGAAGCTTCTCTTTTGATATTTTTCCATGTTTCACTCTTAATTTAGTTTTTTTCTTATTTATTAATCGAGTAACTTTTGACTTTTCATGATCGACAATGGAAAAATTTGATTTTAATATTTTTATTTGTGCATATATAGATGTATAGTACGAAGTATTACATAATTTCAGAGATTCAAAACTATTTTTTTAATAATAGACATATTGAAATAAAATGTATATCGATCTATCACAATTTATTCTATTTTTTATATAATTTGTGATCAAAATTAAAATATTGACTATGGAGAGTCAAATAAGAAAAAAAATGGTGGATGGAGGAAGTACTCTCTATTTCTCACATTTTAATCATTAAAAAGTCTTTTACATTATAGTATCTGTTAATATATATTTTCACAACATAGAAGACATACTCTCTCTACTCACAAAACACTTCATATTATCTTTTTTGGGACATTTAAAAAAAACCTTTTCTCTACTTATTTAGAAACTTTTTTTGTGCATCAACATCTTTCTTTCTCCTATGCATCCTTTCGGAACTAGGGCCATAATATGCCTAAGGTGCACCAAAGAAACACTCTCGAGTGTGGTGGTTCCAAGGAAAGGCAATGATGATTTCTGAGGGTGATGATGGTAGAGATGATTTGGCCGCTGGGTGATGTGCTCGAGGAAGGTTGGTTGGATCCAAATAGTGTTGTGTTTTTTGTTTTTAAGTTAGTGTTTCTCTGTGCTTATAAGCTGGTCAAAACTACTTATAAATACTCCGTAGTTTTTAACTTATAAGTCAGCTGATGACATGTACTTGTGTGATTACAAGCTGAGTTATAAGCTGTTTATAATCCAGAAAAAATAAATAGTTCTCAGCTACTTATTTTTAACTCACTTTTTTCATCTTTCCATTTTGACCAGATTATTTACAAAACAATCCCTCATCACACATGAATATTTAAAAATGACTATTACATCATTTAAGTCATTTTATTTTTACGAAAAATGTTTGACTTATAAGGAGCTTATAAGTTAAAAATTACTTATGACCCTACATTGGGAAATAAAAACATATGGTACTATATTAAGAAAGTCATTATATTTTAGTTCTATTTAGGTAAATTACTCTATTATTAATCACCTTTACAAAAACACCTGGGTACATTCGTTGTTGTTGTTTTACCTTAACAAAAAGAGAAATATACTCCCTATATACATTTCCCTATATCCCAATTCAAATATGACATATTTTAATTTATAATGTTTGACTAAAGCTATTTTTAAATAACGAATATATGAGTATATATTAAAAATTTCCATATAAATTAAAAGCATTGTACAATGTATTGATACGATTATACTACGTATAATGTGAACTTTCAAATAACTCTCCATTTTACCTGTTTCGATTATTAATAATTTGGATTCGGGCATGGCAAAATTAAATGGAAATTAAAAAGTGAAATTTGCACTGAATAAGATTAAAATATAAGTCATTTTTAAATTAGGACTTAAAGTTTTTTATTATTCCTTAAATAGTAGTTAATAATGTCTAGAAGCTGAATAATTTCGAGTGATGGTGGACATTAACTTGAAAAATGACTAATAGATAGTGGCCAATGGTCCTACATTGGAAAATAAAAACATTTGGTCCTATATTGAGAAAATCCTAAATTGGATAATGACTAATGGTCTTATCTTAAAAAATAAAAACATATAGTCCTTTAAATTCCCCAATTAATAAATTATACCCCTCCCTAATTAAACTTAACAAAGAAAGAAATGAATACTTCCTCCGTTTCAGAGTATTCGTCCACTTTTGATTTTTTTGGTCAAAATTGATAAAGTTTGACCTCAAATGTAAAAAAATGATATTAGATATTGATACAAAATTAGTTTTATTTCATTTATTATGTCAAATATTTTTAAAACATCATTTTATCTAATTAATATACAATATATATTTTATTTAATTGTAAGTTAAAGGTTAAAAACTGTTGACCGGAAAAAAGTCAAAACTGGACAAATACTCGGAGACGGAGGTAGTACATAAATAGAAAAGGATGAGCCTCTCCAAATCCGATAGGATGTTCCCTGAAAAAAATTAAATTAGACTTTAATTATTGATGGATGGAGTGAGTGAAGTTTGGAGGTGATACTTGAAATGAACATGATCAACATTCATTACAAAAACAAGCCAAAACAAACAAACTCAAAACACACACAAAAAAAAAGAGTCATGAACTAACACGCGCGCGCGTTCACTGCTGGAGGCCGGGGAACGAAAAAAAATGTTACCCGCGCACCGGTGGTTGTCCCTTATTGTGTGGTTTGGTAGGCCCAGATCCCGGACTACCCCCTTTGCCGAGAAGGTTCAGCCACAAACTTCTCGGCAAAACGCGCTTTCCGGCCGCCACCGCCGCCGCCTTTGGACGCAGTACAACTAGTGTTGGTGGTGTTCTTCCTGGCCTAGCTGCGAAGCTCGGAACGACGACAAGAAAGAGAACCAGACAAACTGCCAAAGCCAAACCACGCCGCCATGTTGCACGTAACGTCGCCATTTTAGTTTACAAGTACTCAACGGCTAGATCCAGAGGTTAATTAAGGTTAACTCTATATATTTTGTATATGAAGATATAGAAGAGGTTTGCTAGGTTTAAGCTATATAATACTCCCTCCGTTCCACAAAACCCTTCCGGTTTTGACTTTGGGGAAAAATAAGGAAACTGTAATTTTGGTTGATTTTCCAATTTTGCCCCTGATGTGATGGGAAAAAGTAAGATGGGATAGTTTGGTTATTAGTGAAAAAGTATAATATGATAGGTAGGGTATGAAAAAATAAGAGTAAAGTGATTTTTTAATAAAAAATGGAAGTGTTTTGTGGAAAGCAAAAAAAATGAAAGAGAAAGGGTTTTGTGGAAGGGAGGGAGTATATGTGTGTGTAGCTAGGCATGCATATTAATGTGAAACTAATTTCAATATAATCCATAAAGACCTTTTTTTAAGGAAAAGGACTCGAACTTGATTAAGCAATGTTGAAAATAAATTAGGGGGACATCTCAGTACAAATTAAATAACCAGCTTTAGTTTGCTGGCAATTACGCTAATTAATTAACAGATTAAGAGCCTGTTTGGGAATAGAATTAGAAATTAGCGTTAGCGTTTTGGATAAAATTTTAACGGTGCAGATTAATTTGAAAACGCTAACGCTAAACGCTGCCCGTAGATAGCTTTTTGAAAACGATAACGCTAATCTCTAACGCTATTCCCAAACAGGCCCTAAAACTTCATCCGTTTCACTCTTTTTCAAACACTCATTCTCTCTTAAACTCTTTTTCCTTTATTTTTTTTCTTGTTTACAAACTCCTTTATCTATTAAAAAACTATTTTTATCTCGACTAATTCTCACCATACATATCATATCATACTATTTTACTAATAATATATTCATCATATTCTACTTTTATCCATCATATCAAAGACATTTTTGGAATTCAACACAAAAATAACCCTCTCTTAAATTCTCAAAAGTCTATAAAAGATGAACTTTAGGGGACGGAGTAAGATTGTATGTAATTAAAAAACTTATTATGGAGTAAGATTGTGTTTAATTAACATTGAAGTTAAAATGTTCAATAAAATGAAAATAAATATGACTTCCACAAAAATGACCGAATACTACCTCCGTCCCAAAAAGATTTACACAAAGTTAAAATTAAGGGATGAATAATTTTGTGTTGACTTTCCAAAAATACCCTTGATGTGATGGGTAAAAGTAAGATGTGATGTGTAAATTATTAGAAAAAGGTATGGTGTGATATGTAGGGTTTGAAAAAGTAAGGGGTAAGGGATTTTTTAATAGAAATGGGTAGGAGATTGTGGGACGCAATTTTTTTGAAAGGTGTTGATGGTGTAAATTACCACGCAAATACTAAGTGTAAGTAATCGGAAGGGTTGTAGGTGGAAACACCTGTAACCCGATTTGTTATTAATGATAGTAGGAGTTATTACAAATACAAGCCGTGTAGGTTAATTAAAGCATGTCTCACAAATGAGGCTTTTAGGGGTATTTATAATAATCCCAAGCATATTGTATGGAAAATAATTTCAATCAAAAGTTGCATACTCTTAGTAAAAGTTTTTTTTAGAAAGATAGAGTAAGTTCAAAATATGTGTATATAAATTTTAAGTTTTTTCATGTTACATCATTATCTAAATAAATTAAGTTAAAATAGCTTTAATGCTTTGATATACAGATATTTTTAAATATATTAATTTTATTTTTTAATTTTATACTAATATTTATATAAATTAATTTGGTTTAAACGTCAATTCGCTAGTAACCACAATTGGAAAATATTTTGAATGGAGTAGCATTTATTAGCGAGTAAATAAATGCTTTGTTCTTTTATTTGTTTGATCGTATTATTTTCATTTACCATTTTTAACTTTGCTCACAATTATATTTATTTTCCTTTTTTGATGGAATCTATCACTCTATTCTTTTTTCCAATTTATCATGGAGCTTGATGGTGTAAATTACCACGTAAATACTAAGTATGAGTAATCGGAAGGGTTGTAGGTGGAAACACCTGTAACCCGATTTGTTATTAATAATAATAGGAGTTATAACAAATACAAGCCGTGTAGGTTCATTAAAGCATCTCCTCACAAATGAGGCTTTTAGGGGTATTTATAATAATTCCAAGCACGTCAAGCACGTCTCTGATTATCCAACCGGTCAGGCGGCTGACCGGCCCACCAGGTGCACTTTGAAAGTAGATCTTCGGGGATTGGCGTCTGGTCTCCCCATCCATCCGGTCAAATAACCCGGTCTGAGAAAGACGTGTGCTGTTCGGTGAACCATCCGGGTGGTATCCTTGGGTTATTACCCATCAAGGAGTCCTCCGATTCCCGGTTCTGTGGGGACCATCAGGGGCGGGAAGCACATGCGATCATTTCCCGGAATTTGAACTGCCCAGTCGCTTTTTGGCGGGAAAATCGTCTCGGAAAACCAGCGCCAACCCAAAATATTTGAAATTTGAAATTTGAATTTCAAATCCCAAAAAACCGGGTGTCCAAAGCGGGAGAATCTTCTCGAAGTCGGGTACGGAGCTGCCGTTTTATTGTGTCGTTTCGTCTCCCCGAGAAGTTATGATGGCAAAACATTTCAACTGCCACGTGTCATTCCTTCGTTTGTCCGTTTGGGTGGCCTCTCTCCTATATAAAGCGATGTCCTCCTTAGGATTTCTTCACTTGCAAATCTTCGATTTAAAAAACCGCCCGACTGCTTCTACTACTTTCGAGTCCTCCGAGTCCTCTTATTCCAAGTAAGTCTCTTTCTTTCTTCTTCCTCGAGTCATGTCTGACCACGAAGACAGCCAGAACCCTTCCGCCCATTCTTACGGTTCTGGTGACCGGGCTCAGACCTCCGGTTCCTCCTCTTCTTCATCCTCTGATTCTGAGCGCCCGGCTACTTCTCCACAGAAGAAGCCGGTTGATGCTTCCACTTGTGCTCCTTCTTCTTCCGTGGCGCAAGTGATCTCGGTTGCCCAACCTGGGGATGAGGGCTTCGTTCTGCTGGACGACCGGTTGCTTCAAACGCAATCATCGGTCATGCAGAAGGCCCAGGTCCACGAGGTGCGCAACCTGATGCCGGACGGGTACCAATTAACTTACCGGGAAACGTGGAAGAGCATTATTCCTCTCCACGCCGGTACGTCGATTGGTATCCATTACCACTCAATCAAGGACCTGGGCGAATTCTCCATTCACCTATTCAAAGTCCTTTTCCTTGAAACATACGGTATCATGCCCGGGCAGCTGGCCCCTAATGGTCACCGTTTGTTGGGCAGCTTCATCAATGTCTGCCGGTTCCTTCATATTCCTCTTTCCCTCCGTCTCTTTGACCACATGTTCGATGTCCGGCCCGGGTCCAAGGAGACCCTTGGATTCGTGGTGGTGTCTTCTCACCAAGGTCGGGCATTTCTCTGTGGCCTTCCTCCCTCCAACAAGAGGTGGAAGGACAAATACGTCTGCATCAAATTCCCCCCGGCTGCCTTTCCTTTTGCCCAAAACGTCTGGGGGAAAAGAATGAAGCACCAGGTCAAACCAACAGAGGCCGATGACCTGGTTGCCTGGGAAACCACTCTCCGGGCCGGGGATGCCTCCACCCGCGGTCTTTACCATGTCGGGAAGTGGAGCATCTACCCCGGCCGGGAGACTGACCCTGAGCCGGAGATTGTCCTGACTGGGGTGATCCCCGAAGCCATCCCCATCAGCCGGGCGAAGGGATCCAAAGCCCTGGCCACAGCCACCGCCGGTCCTTCACGCCCGGCGAAGAAGGAGGAGAAAGGTCAATCAACTACCCTTATTTTCCTTCCCTTTTTTCTTTTTTATATCGCTGTTCTTCTAACCGGTTTCTTTTCTTGCAGTGGTGAAGTTCCAGTCGAAATTTGTCATCCCCCAGATCGTGGTTGAGGACCCCTCCACTGCTCGGCCACTCAACCCCCCAACCAGCCAGCCTCTCTCTCTGGAGGAGCAGCCGGCCCAATCCCACCAAGGGACCAGCCAGCCCATACATTCGGGGGAGCTCTACATCAATGTAGATACCCTGGAGTTCGATAACATGATGGGGGAAACCGGCCATGCCTCTCAACCCCATGAGGATGATGGCGAAGAAGAGGCTGCTGGAGAGTCCCTTCAGCGGAAGAGGCGGAAGACCGAGGAGGTCAACCAGCCATCCCATCAGGGGCCCCAGTCCTCCGACGCTGGCAAGGGACCCATCGTGCCTCGATCTGTGGCACTGATGTCCCGGTCGGACGAAGAACTTTTCCAAGCTTTTCGTGCTGACCTGAGTGAGGTAATCTCTCTTTTTTTTAACCGTTTTCTTATTGCCTCTGCCATGTTTCTAAAATTTTTCGTGTGTTTAAAGCAGGTCGGCCGGATCGGTGAAGAGTACTTTGCCCGGCTGGTGAAGTCAAAAGATGAGGAGAAGGCCCGGATGGAGGCCATGCTGGTCGAATGCAGGAAGGATGCCCAGGCTGCCCGCGCCCATGCGGAGAAGATGGAGGCCAAATGGGTAGAGCACTGCGCGGTCTACCGCCAACTCTACGCCAAGCACGACGGACTTCTAAAGGCCGCGAAAGATGCTGATGACCAAGCCCAGGCCAAGATCCAGCTCCTGGAGGCTGAAAATGCTCGGTCGGCTGAGGAGATCGCCCGGCTTGGAGATGAGCTGGAAAAAGAGCGCTCAGAAAGGGCTTCTCTGGCTGCGGCATGGGCTGTTCAGGCGCCTAAGGAGTTTGCTGCCCAAGCGCTTCCTGACCGGGAGACCGCCATCCACTTCTTCCAAGGCCTGTACAAGCACAAGGTGTCGGCCGGGATCGTGGATGAGATCGGCACCTTTGGTTACGAGAGCGGTCAGTACACGGAGCGGCGGGCCCTCTATGGCATCCTTGAGCAGCGAATCCAAGGATTTCGTCCCAAGGCTCTATCTCTGCCCAATCTGCACGACGAGGAACCGGTCCCTCCATTCCCGGGAATCTGACTCCCCTGGCCTTATCTTTTATTATATATTTTTTTTACTTCCCGTGTAATGATCTGCCTCCGGGCACTTTTGTAAGACACTTAAATATTATTGCAAGTGTTTTTCTCCTATATTCTCTTCAACTTAAGATTTTTAACCGTTTAGATTAGTAAATACAACCCGGCCGCATTTACCCGGTTTAAAATACAAATTTTACCCAAGGCTTTTCGAAAGGCTGGGTGGTCGACTGGGAAGACTTTGAGTTTCATTAATTTTCTTCCGGTCGGTTAATAACCTGCAATGGCATATCGAGTATTTGCCTGGGCGCCTTTTCAAAATCGCTTAAAGCCCTTGTGAAAAGGTAAACCTCGACTTGCCCTTTCAGAGCGTCTGACTTAAACTGTCCGGGATTCTCTCCCTTTAGTCAAGCCAAATCGTTTTAACTCCCGTGTTAGTACGAATGAGGTGTAGGATCGGTCAGACCGGTCTCTCTTTTTTTTTTTGAGATGCCAATTCGATTGGACATCTAACCGGGTAGATTGGTATGTCGACCAATTACCGGTTGATGTATGAGGACAATCTTTCTGAAAAGAACAAAGTTTTATTAACACCTAGGGAACTCATTACATTTTATCTAAAGAATTTACGTAAGTGATGAGAGTTCCAATGTCGGTCGACCCGGCCACCTTCCATAGTCTCTAGTTGGTAAGTGCCCGGCCGGATGATCGCCTTTATGCGATAGGGTCCTTCCCAATTTCGCACCAACTTGCCTCTCTCGTTAGGTTTACTAGCATCCCGTCTGCGCAAGACCTCATCATGCACTTGGAAGTACCGTGGGCCCACCCGGTTGTCGTGATATCTCTTTACCGATTGCTGGTAACCGGCCATCTTGACAGCTGCTAGGGTCCTTCGTTCTTCCACCAAATTTAACTCAGCTAGGTGGTCGACCTCGTTCTGACCGGGCTGGTACACGGTTTCTCTAAATGTTGGAATTTCTGCTTCAACTGGCAACCGGGCTTCACATCCGTAAGTGAGCACAAATGGAGTTTCTCCGGTTGCCCTTCTTGAAGTCACTCTATGCGCCCAGACCGTGTGAGGCAAAGCTTCCAACCATTTATGGCCTTCTTCACCCAACCTCTTCTTTAGGCCGTCCACTATCGTCCGGTTAGCATTTTCAACTTGGCCATTTCCCTGTGGATAAGCTACTTAGGCCTTGCTGTGCTTGATTCCAAAACTAGCCAAGTACTCAGTGAACCGGGGGTTACGAAACTGCGGACCATTATCGGTAACAATCATCTTCGGGGCACCAAACCGGGTGATAATGTTTTTCCAAACAAATTTCTCACACTGCCGCACGGTTATGGTAGCCATTGCCTCGGCCTCGACCCATTTAGTGAAGTAATCAATAGCCACCATCACGAACTTCTTCCCGCCTTGGGCGACCGGGAAGGCTCCAATAATGTCAATCCCAAACCGGGCAAATGGTATGACATTAGACGTTGGTTGGTAGTATGTGGCCGGTCTGCCGGGATGTTTGTAAAAAACCTGGCACGTCCTACATCTCTGGACATACCGCTCACAATCCCCAACAATGGTCGGCGAGTAGTAGCCAAGCAATATTATCCTTTGAGCCAGGGTGCGAGACATTTGATGGGCCGCACAAACTCCCTCATGCACCTCAGCTATTACCCGTTCAGCCTCCGGGTTGGTAAGGCAACGTAGGAGAGGTCCACCAATGGCACGTTTGTACAAGTGACCATCGATTACCTGAAAATGGGGAGCCCGCAGGACCACCTTCCTGGCCCGTTCCTCGTCATCCGGTTTCTGACCGGTCTCCAAATATTCCATGAGATCGTACCTCCAGTCATCATCTGCTCCGATTATCCCGGTTTCCGAATTCTGGCCCGGTTGGATAGCCGCGATTTCAAACCGATCAGTACTTGGTTGATCTAAACTCTCAATTTTAGCCAACTTCGACACATGCTCCGGGCATGATTGCATTAACTTCGAAAGCATATCAGCGTCTGTGTTCTCCGACCGGGGTATCCTAGTCAGACGAAACTCTTCCAATTCCCTTAGAAGTGCTCGGACCAGGTCACCGTACCGGGCCAGATGCTCCTCTTTGACCTCCATCTCGCCATTGATCTGTCCAACTACAAGACTTGAGTCGGAACGAATTCTTATTCTCTTTATTCCGAGTGCCCGGGCTAGTCTGAGGCCTCCAGTTAGTGCCTCATACTCCGCCTCATTGTTGGTAAGCTTGAAGTTGAAAACCAACGCATGGTAGATTTTGAACCCCTCTGGAGTAGTGAAGACTATGCCGGCTCCGCATCCCTTCGGTCCAGAGGCCCCATCAACGGCCATGTCCCACCATGGTTCGACCGTATGAGAAGGTCCGGCTTCGGGCTCTAGACCGGTTAGTTCGACGAGGAAGTCTGCCAAAGCTTGACCCTTGGTTGCGGTCCTTGGTTTGTACTCTATTTTGAACTGAGTGAGCATCATCGCCCACTTGATTAATCGCCCTGAGGAGGTCGAATTTCGGAGGACCGGCCCAAGTGGCTGATCGATTAGTACTTCCACAGTGTGAGCTTGGAAGTACGCGGTCAGTTTTTTGGCCGTAATGAAAAGTGCGTATGCTGTTTTCTCAATGGCAGTATACCGGCTTTCTGCCCCATTAAGTGCTTTGCTCACATAGTAAATAGGCCTCTGGCCGTCTGCATTTCTTATTAAGACAGAGCTTACAACGTTTTGGGAAATGCCCAGATACAAATACAAAGTCTCACCCGGTTTGGGTTTAGACAAAACAATATCAGAGACTAAGTACTCCTTCAGCTGCTGGAAAGCTTTTTCGCATTCTCGGTCCCACTCGAATGTATTAGCCTTCTTCAGAACCTTGAAGAAAGGCAAAGCCCTCTCAGCAGACCGGGAGAGAAAACGACTCAAGGCCTCCAACCGCCCGGTAAGTCGTTGTACGTCCTTCAGCGAACTAGGCGACCTCATCTCAGTTATGGCCTTGATCTTCTTCGGATTAGGCTCAATACCACGCTTGGTCACCATAAACCCTAGAAACTTACCGGTCTCGAAGCAAAGCCTCATGTCAGCCGGGTGATTTGTCGCGCCCGGGCTTTTGATCAGCATATCGTCCACGTAGGCTTCCATGGATTTACCGAGGAGTGGCTTAAAAAGCCGGTTTACCATCCTTTGGTAAGTGGCGCCCGAATTCTTTAGTCCAAAGGCCATCACCCGGTAGCAATAAGTGCCTTCTGGAGTCAAGAAGGAAGTCTTCTCCTCGTCCTCCTCAGCCATGAAAATCTGATGGTAGCCTTTGAAAGCGTCCATGAAGATGAGCAATTCACACCCAGCCGTCTCATCGATCATCTGATCGGGACTGGGCAATGGGTATGAATCCATGGGACATGCTTTGTTTAGATCCGTGTAATCCACGCACATGCGCCAGGTGTCGCCTTTAGGAGCCAGGACGACGTTAGCCAACCAGGCCGGGTATTGTACTTCTCTTATGTGCCCGACCGCCAACAAATCTTTCACTTCTTTTTTTACAAAGTCCCTCCGGACGTTCGCCAAGTGCCTCTTCTTCTGTTTCACAGGCCGGCTCCCTTCCATCACAGCCAAACGATGGCATATGACAGAACGGCTAATGCCCGGCATGTCCGCCACACTCCACGCGAAAATATCTGCATATTCCCGAAGGACTGAGATGATTTCCTCTCGAAGTCCCCCGGGCAGATCCCTGCCTATTCGCACCATTCTTTCCGGGAAGGCTTCTCGGAGAACAATCTGCTCGGTTTCATCACCCGGCTCTAGCTTCGACCGCTCTTCTTCCTGAGAGACCAAAGTGACTCTCTCAAATGCCTTGGTCATTTTCTTTACGGCCTCCAAGTAGCAATGCCGGGCCTTCTTTTAATCTCCTCTGACTTGTCCTATACCGCCCGGGGTATAGAATTTCATGCAGAGGTGGGCCATGGAGATGACTCCACGGACCTTGTTTATTCCAGGTCGGCCTAGGATGGCGTTATGAACACATTTGATGTTCACTACCACAAACCTCATTTGTTTCTGGACGACCTGGTCTCCTGTGCCCAACTCACAAGTCAGAAGGATTGACCCTTCAGCTTCAACAGAGTCCCCGGGGAACCCGGACAGGTGAGTCTTTAAGGGCTCAAGCCGTGTCCGACACAACTTGAACTTTTCAAATGCATCCAAGTACAAAACGTTGACACTACTTCCCGTGAGACATCGACTCCACCCATGTCCATAGTTATAACCAGAGGGTCATTGTGATCTTCTCCGGTGGCGGGGAGGTCCCGGTCAGTAAAGGTGATCGGCTCCCGTCTTGCCTGTTTTGACCGGGGATTTAAGGCCACCGTCCCGACGTAGAGCTCTCGCCCCCATTTCTTTCTTTGGGAAGCAGAGTCTCCCCCTTCCGGTCCACCGTAGATGACCTTCAAATGCTCTTTACCGGGTGGTTTCTTCTTCTTATTCTGTTCGACCGGCTTCCCTTCAGGCCTGATCCATTGGTTTTTCTTTTGCTTGGCCTGAGCTAGATACTCAGGATCGATCTCCCCGGCCTCAATCATCTGCTTTATTACTCCCTTCACACTGTTACACTCCGCAGTGTTATGGGAATCAGTTTTGTGGAAGGAGCAATACTTCTCCGTCCATTGTTTCTCGCCGGTCGGGTTCTTTTCTGATTTGACCGGCTTAACCTCCATGACTTCTGCCTTTGTCCTCCCGGGCTGTTCAATTTCCTTTTTCAAGGAAATTTTTCCTTTAGAATCGCCCTGCTTGGCTTCCCTCTTAGATGACACCTGTGCTTCGGCGTCAGCATAATCCCAGGCCGTGTTGTAGGCCTCTTGGTATGACTGGGGAGGTCTCCTGCAGAACTCTTTATACAATTCTCCAGACCGGAGTCCGGATACTAGGAGAGACATGGCGGTTTTGTCGTCCATCTCCTCCACCTTGTCAACCTCATCCTTCCACCGGGTAAGGAATTTTGTCAGATCCTCGTGCTCTCGCTGCCCGGCTGTACTCAAGTAGGTAAATTTTTTCCTCTTGGTACAGTTTTCTTTGAACTTTTCTTGAAACACCTCAGCCAGTTCATCGAAGGAGTCGATTTCACCGGCCGGTAAGTTATGAAACCATTCAGCGGCGCGGCCGCGGAGGGTTTGAAAGAAAAGCAAACATTTCTCATCCCCGGAAAGACCCATCATCCGCCCGCTTTGATGGAGGGTTTTGACGTGAATTTCCGGGTCCTCCTTCCCGGTGAATTTTAGGACCTCAAGTTTTGCCTTCTTTAGAAATGGGGTCTCGTGAACCCGGTCTGTGAACGAAGATTCGTTCAGCAGGATTTTCTTCCTTTCATCCCAATCCACACGATCCCGGGGTTGTTCAACATGGGAGCGGATTGTGTGCCTAGGATGGCTTTCCGCTTCTTCTTCTCCATGGGGCGCCCGGCTATGTTGGGGCTCTTCGCGATGGGGAGGTTCTGTGCGCCCGGTCCGACCGGGTCGCTCGGCCCCTCTACCCAGGTGATTAAAAGCACTCAACGGGGTTGTCTCTACTCCAACTCCTAGTCGTTCTTTGGCAGGCCGACTTTGATTTCTGCCTTCATGGCCAAGCCTTTGAAACGCCGACCTCCTGGACCCTTCATGTTGAATAGCTTTTCCCTTCAGCTTCTTTTGTGTCTGGGGTACATCCCAATCCTCATCCCTACTATGGACTGATCGCACATCGCCATCAGGCGTGATCTGCGTGCGCGACCTTCGGGACCGACTCCTTCTGGACCGGGACGGGCCAGTTTTGTCCATCTCTCTGATTAGATTCGTTGGAGCGACTGGGCGGATGATACTGGTTTGGGGCAAGGATTGTGGGTATAACCCGGGAATGAAAGGTGAAAATCCTCCCGGCTGTTGAAACATGGACATGAACTGCCCAAAATTTTGGAATGCCTGTGAAAACAGCGGGTCCATGGGCCCGGGAAAATTTGGAGGAAAAATAGGGATAGAAATGACGGGGGAAGTGAATGGAGTAGGTGTTGGAACAGAGAACATGGGGGTAGGAATCTGGTTTGAGGGTTGTGTACTCCCTCCCGGGAACGAGGCGACGTTCTCAACGGGAGTAGAGATTTGTGAGATGACGGTTTCCTGATTGCTTGTCATGGCTTTTTGTAATAGGTCCCACGGGTGGCGCCAATTTGATGGTGTAAATTACCACGCAAATACTAAGTGTAAGTAATCGGAAGGGTTGTAGGTGGAAACACCTGTAACCCGATTTGTTATTAATGATAATAGGAGTTATTACAAATACAAGCCGTGTAGGTTAATTAAAGCATGCCTCACAAATGAGGCTTTTAGGGGTATTTATAATAATCCTAAGCACGTCAAGCACGTCTCTGATTATCCAACCGGTCAAGCGGCTGACCGGCCCACCAGGTGCACTTTGAAAGTAGATCTTCGGGGATTGGCGTCTGGTCTCCCCATCCAACCGGTCAAATAACCCGGTCTGAGAAAGACGCGTGCTGTTCGGTGAACCAACCGGGTGGTATCCTTGGGTTATTACCCATCAGGTGTAAATCTTTTTGGGACGGATGGAGTATAATATATACTCTGTATGAAGCAAAAATATCAAGAGAAAAAATACTCCCTAGGTCCCAAAAACTTCTTCATCTTTCATTATTTTTGTGTCCACAATTCTTTTTTCATTTATATTAAAAAAATCATTCTTACCTTAGCTACACGGAGTAATTTTTATCCTACATATCGCATCATACCTTTTTACTAATAATATATATATAACATTATTCTTCCCTCTCCTTCAGCCATACTCTCTGCCGCATATCTCCTCTCCCAGCCGTCTCTAACTCTCTCTCCCCCCTTCCCTTCACAATATGTTTTCTTCATTATTGCTTTATGTATCCAATTTTGCAACTGGCACACCCGCGAGCATCCACTGTCTCTTGCAATTTGATGGCGATTGGGACGCTAATGGTGTTTTCTCTTACACACATGCATATGAGATTGACATTCCTATTCACGCTCCATACCAAGCCCTGCTGGAGATGATTCGTAATACGGTCCCGTCTTCTTATGGAAATTCTGTTTTTATAATTTCGTATATGTCTAATTCATGTGCAAGTCATGCCGCCATTGATGATGATGCGAGCCTTCATGCCTACCTTCGTTTGAAGAGCACCTATCCGTCGCTGCGTGATTTCCCTTTGTGCATTGAATTATGTGATTTTGCAGAAAGGAGTGTTTCAAATGGGGGGTCAGTTCCTTGTGATGTTCCACAGATTTTTCTTGGCTATCATTCTGACTTAAACTCAGATGCCCAGGAAGAAACTGAATCGGACGCATCGGTTCGTCATGCTCTACAACATGAAACCATGCAAACTCATTCTGAAGACAATATATCATCTCATTATGCCTTGTCTATGGAGTCTTTATTTGACACATATCATGGCAATGAGTCCTCAGTTCGTAATGACCATAATGGGGAATTGGTTTGCTGCAACTCTCCTGGATCCGACCCCTCTGGTTTTGTTATGTCCCAGCAAGATATTGACTCTCTAAAGGAGATGCGTGTTACTTCTCAGTTTGATCCAACCAGGATAGCCGTTGATGCCATATATGCTAGCAAAATGGATCTCGACTTTCATTTGAAGATGCTAGCAATTTCCAACTGTTTCCAGTACCGCACCAGGACATCAAAAAAATCTGAGCTCCATGTTGTGTGTGTGGACTTCCCTCGGTGCAAATGGGCTGTTCGGGCGGTGCGTTTACCAGGCGTTGACATGTTCCAGATACGTAGGTGTGTATTTATTTTTTCTATCATATAGTGCTGATTTTTACAATCTCTGTGTGTTCCTCAAGTGATCACAGAAGACTTTAATGACTTAAGCTCTACCTGCATAATGCCTCCACTGCATATTCTTTACACTGCATAACCTCTATACTGCATAATGTCTACACTGCATAATGTCTTCAGGAAAAAAGTGTAATGTGCATAATATTTACACACCATAATGTCTATTCTCCATAATGTCATAAATTCAATACTGCATTTCGTCTATTTCGCAGGGCGTCTAAACTGCATAATGTCTTCACTAATTACGTTTAATGTGCATAATTTATACACTGCATAATGTCTATAACGCATAATGTCCATGTTCAAAATGTCCACACCGCATAATGTCTACACTGCGGGATGTTTATACGAATAATGTTATAACACCATACCTTTCACTAAAGGTCATGAATTCTGACCTTAATGTCTTACAGGTACAATCGTGACCACCAATGCCCAATTGACGTTCGCCAAGGCACAACACGTCAGGAAACTTATCACATCGTTGCCGAGCTAGTAAAACACAACTTTTGTGACGCAACAATGAAGCCGTATCCTCCCAACTCAATTGTTACCGACATGCGTAGGGATCATGGGATCGCAATGACTTACAAGAAGGCATGGTTTGCGAAAGAGAAGGCATTGAAAATTTGTTTTGGAACACCAGAGGAATCATATGCATCCCTGCCATCGATGTGTTTTATGCTCCGTCAGGCTAATCCTGGTTCTTTGATCCAACTCACCACGACACCAAATCACTTTTTTAAGTATCTTTTCATTTCTCTCGCAGCTTGGAGGGATGGATGGCCATATTGTGTTCCTGTCCTAATCATCGATGGGTCCTTTATGAAATCATCAAAATATTGGAGATCAACCAGATGCTATGCTACCTACCTTAATGGTAAACTTCTTACAACAAATGACTAATGCCCCTGTGTTTCAACCACCTCCACCACAACCTCGTTTGACCACTTTCAAAACCTTGAAAGATAATGGTGCTGAGGATTTTCTGGGAGATCGAATTGCCGAACCCCAAATTGCTCTTGAATGGATCGAGCAGACCGCTCGTGTACTACAAAATTTGAACATACCTCTCGTTGATCATCCAAAATTTGCATCTCAATTGCTCCGCAAGGAAGCCTACGAATGGTGGAAACGTACTGACGAAAATCCAAACACACCCAAACCTTGGACTTGGGAATTCTTCGATTGGGCGTTCAAGAAGGAATATATACCAGCTCGATTCCGTGAAGAGAAACATGCTGAATTTATCGAATTAAAGCAAGGAGATATGACACTCCCTGAATACCGACAAAGATTTGTCCATCTCGCTCAATTTGCACCCACGCTGGTGAGTACAGCGGCGGACCGCATTGAGGAGTTTCGCAAAAGACTTCGACCTGACCTCAGGCCGCACGTATCTACTATTCAAACTATGGATTTCATTGAGGCATACGATCTAATCTCCAAAGCCGAAAAAGATCTAAGTGATTACTATGAAAGTCTGAAGAATAAGAATGTCAATCCAAATGAACGACCAAATTCAAATGGGAAGAGACCCCTGCAAGAAATTAATTGTGTCATTCACTCGAAAAAGGGAAAATCAATGACAATTCAATCGACGTCATCCATGAACAAAATGAGGGTATGGAAACATCCAAAGTGTAATGTTTGTAAAAGACACCATCCGGGAGATTGCTGGCTTGCACAAGGATTATGTCTAATTTGTGGTGAACCTGGACATTTCCGAAGAGAATGTCCCTCTAACCCTGAATCATATTCAGTTACTTCTGTCCAAAATCAACCTGTTCGCTCAGGAACAAGTCAACACTCTAAAACACGAAGCAATTCAAAGAGTCCAACCCAAGGATGATACTCTGTGAAGATCCTAAAGTGCTACAATGGCTCGAGGATATATTGAATAATGTAGAAACCTTATGTAAACAAGAAATTATCTTTCGATTTGAATCTCAAGAATATTCATATTTTCTTGAACCTACGTGTGTTGAAACCATTGTATAATGAAATCTTTCATTTGACCCATCTTGAGAAAATGTTTGATATTTACATGATGCATTCTGATGTTGAAAATAGATATTTTTCTGACTTGCACTGGCCATGCAGCTTAGAATAATATTTATGGTTAACTCATAATGATCATGGACAATATTATTCCAACATAAATTCAACTGAAATTACATAAAGTAATATTACAAATGCAAGTCTAAGTCCAATGCCCCAGGATTTACAAATTCGTCATAACTAGCCCCAGGACCCGGAAAAGCTTTAGCAAACGCTAGCTTGTCTAAAAGCTCATCAATAAAGAAAGAAGAGATGAAAAGTTTTCTCTGACTAGAAGCCATGAAGTTCTGCCTCACTGCGTCATCTAGAAATTTGATTAGGTTATTAAAATAACCGTCAATATTCAAGAGACCAATGGGTTTACTGTGCAACCCTTCAGATGCCCATAAGATCAAAGTGAACAAACCTTCCATAGTATCAATCCCTCCAGGAAGTACGATGAAGGCCTCCACTACATGATTCATCTCGAAATGCTTATAGTAATTGCTTGAAACTGTGTATTCTGCACCATACGTAGGTCCGTAGACCTGTCGTGCTGCTATGTACCCTGGTATGAAGCCTCTAACTATACCACCATTGGTATAGACTGTTGAAGCAACAACTCCTTGAAGGCCAACGTTGCCTCCTCCATAGGTAAGTCTAATTTTTCGCCTTACCAATTCCCTTCCTAAATCCACCGCCGTAGCCATGAACTTTGGATTTCTACCAAGAGAATGACTACCAAGTAGACCAACGAATTTTATTGTGTAAGGAAAATTTCGA
The DNA here is from genome assembly GCA_003260385.1 of Cuscuta australis. Classification (NCBI taxonomy): domain Eukaryota; kingdom Viridiplantae; phylum Streptophyta; class Magnoliopsida; order Solanales; family Convolvulaceae; genus Cuscuta; species Cuscuta australis. Next base: position 3,241,143 of record NQVE01000215.1, on the reverse strand, counting down.
GATGTTCCTTCCATAATGTGAGAATGTGAAATGCTCTGGCCACAATCGTGATATATATAGGCTCTGAAAACCTGACCTTTGAAAAAGGGTAGTTATCCTCCGTCAAAATTTGTACAGCAAAGATGGATTCAATTTACCTACTGACAATGACGTGTTCACTAATAATACAGTCTGCTGACGATATGACATATCAAGACTCATGAACAGTTAGATTCGCTGTCCTGAAATACGTTCAAATCCAAGATGAAAAGTCAAATGGTTACTGCCCTGAAGACAACGACCCCTTGAGTAATTGAAAGACTACGTTACGACGTATGAATTGAAACAAACTCCAATTGTGCTTATCAAAGACCATTCAAGAGTATTGAAGAAATTTTCAATCGATTCTGTTAACCAAGGACGTACAGATAAGACTCGTAACTGAACGAAGGTATATGTCAAGTATGAAATACTATAAACTATGAAGGAATTTTTGTCATAAATACCAAAGGATTGGTGAAGACCTTGCTCAATCGAAAATTGTTAATCTCTCGAAGATTGAACGAGTTTGGTGAAATCAATGACTTGAGAATACGTATCTGAAAGATAGCGACATAACCATGTGAATATGAAACGGTCATGATCAGTGAGATCATTACAAAACGTTGAACGTTGAACCTGAGAAGAATTTCGAGGACGAAATTTCTTTTAAGGGGGGGAGAAATGTAACGCCCCGAAACATACCCTAGAATTATTATTAAATAATTATTCGTTTAAACAAATTTGTTTTGATTAAAATAAATTGTTGTTGGGCTTTGGGCCGATACGAAATATGTTTTGATATCTATTATCGCACTCTAGATAAATCTCATAGAGATAAATCCAATATATTGACTTTTTGTGTGGTCTTGATTGGAAACCTGAGTACAGACCCAAATCAAGAGTAAATGAAAAATTTGTTTATAATGTAAATATTTAAATGATTTGTTAAAATAAATCATGAGAATAATTGATATTAATTAAATATGAGAACCTTTTATGAGAAAAGTCAATTAAACCAATTTTTACTCTATCAAAGTCAACCACCCAAAAATATGATGTCAGAAAAAGTATTACAAATAATTATGAAAAGTATGTCGTTGAATAGAATTCGACTGTCTGATCGCAACGGTGCAAACGGATTTCAATTTGGAGAAAGTTTGACCAAAAAGTGTACCCCAACTGGAACCAAAATTGGTCCCAATCAGGACACTGTGCGAACGGCGCCTCCCAGCGCACTAAGCCTAGTGTGAATCGTCAATGACTCAGCAACAACTACGTCTCCTTCTCCTTCCCTTCCATATATAAGAGTATCATCAACATTCTCATTCTTCACCAAAACTTAAAATTTTAGTACCATTGTGTTCATAAGAGTGAGGAGAGCAATCTGATATTGTTGGTTGCCACCGAAGTCGCCGGAGTTGAGAGTTATCGTCGCCGGAAGTTTCGTCGGAAAATTCTCAAAACCTTCGATAAGCTTGGAGGTAAGCCCGTAGATATATCTAGTGACTAGAATGTTCGTATAGATCGTTTCTACATTCATAAACGGTCGTTTGGTTGAGTTTTGTGTTTGACATGTTTGAAGAACCAAGAATCATAAACAATTAAATTGTTGTTAAAATTACAAATTAATGACTCTAAAATGATCTGTGAACATTGGAGAACATTTTTATATAATTAAATTGAACTTTGGTGATAAAAAATGATAATGTTAAAACTGACCCGAGGAAGAAGATGATGAACAGTGGCCGAAAATCGATTATTTACTTAATAAAAATCGATTAGAATTTTATTCAGATCAGTGGTTCGAAGTCAGTACCATTTAATCGAATATTTATGGTGTAGAAATCAATTATTATGAATTAATCGATTATTTATATTGTAAAAATCGATTATTATGAATTAATTGATTATTTAAATTGTAAAAATGGATTATTATGAATTAATGGATTATTTAAATTGTAAAAATCGATTTTTTTATGAACTAATCGATTATCTATATTGTAAAAATCGATTAAAATTAATTAATTGATTATTTAAATTGTAAAAATTGATTATAATGAATTAATTGATTATTTAAATTGTAAAAATCAATTATTATGAATTAATGGATTATTTAAAATTATATAAATCAATTTTTATAAATTAAATGATTATTTTAAATTATTTTTCTCAATTACAGATCCTGCTACGAAAATATATTCCTGAAAATATGCTCTAAAATCCTATTTTTGATAACAATTAATTATGAACAATACAAATATGATTTTGTATAATAAAAATGATGTTTTAGGCATATAAAACATTATGTGATGCATGACGGTAAGTTAGAGTGTTAACACTCAAAACTAGACCGCTATTTGTTATCAATTGTTATGTTGATTAATGATTATGATGAATGATTATTATGGATGATCATGAATAATGAACTAACTGATCAAAATGATTATTGATGATTCAGCCATGAGAGTAATGAATATATTGATAATTATTAAACGATTTGTATTGTTAAACGGTATCTAGAAGAACTCTAAGATATACCTATTAGTTGATTGATGTTAAGGCTATCTAGAAGACCTCTAGAATAGATCTTGTATTAGAACAGGCTTATGAAAACATGAACATTTGATGAATTAGATAAAAACGCATAAATGGGATTCATAGACCAAACTAGAGGATCACTCGTTTGGGAATGCCCGATCTAATGTTGATCAATCGCTATATTGTTGTTGCCTTAACTGACTACAATTAAGTGTTCGAATCATTTGCCTTAAACTAGTGATAGTTTAAGTGTCTGATTGCCTTAACTGACTGCAGTTAAGTGTCCGAAATCAATTGCCTTAAACTTATGATAGTTTAAGTGTCTGATCAATAATTACCTTAAAAGAATCTGGTTATGGAAGTTATGATTTGGCCTTAGACTAAGAATAGCTAAGAGCATTATTATGATTTGGCCTTAGACTAAGAATAGCTAAGAGCATTATTATGATTTGGCCTTAGACTAAGAATAGTTAAGAGCATTATTATGATCTGGCCTTAGACTAAGAATAGCTAAGAGCGTTGTTATGATCTGGCCTTAGATTAAGAATAATTTAAGAGCACTATTGAAATAGTATCTGAAGTGAATAAAATGTGTTGGTATGAACTGAACAATACAAAAACTGTGAATGTCTTAAATGAACATTGTGTGCATGATATCAAATGATTTGATTATGAATTTAGATTCAGTTTATATGGATGTTCGACGCATTAGATATGCTTACTCAGCTTTACCGCTGAGCGTGTAGTGTGTTTTATTTGCTACACGCAGGTAAGCAGAAAGCACAATGTGATCCTGGCGGCAGATGGGGCGAGATTGTCGGGATGGATGTGACAAGTTTGAAATGATTTATGATATGTCAAAATTAAATTTGCTTCCGCAATATTGTTGAATACTCCGTACTGTATGTGTTATGAAAAATATTATTATGATAAATAAAAGTGTTTGAAAAGTTTTAAATTTTTACGATTACCAAGTTAATACTTTAGTCCGGAAGGGGCTGCAGACCTGGACGGATTAGGGTGTTACATGAGAATAATCAGATTTTTCCACTAGCATTTGGCATATGCGACGCAGAGAACGATGAGAATTGGCACTGGTTTCTATCTAGAGTAAAGCAAGCCCTTAAACACCGCCCAGTGGAGTATATAGTCTCGGACAGGCATGATGGAATTATCAAGGCTGTGAAATTTGTCTTTCCTAAAGCGGGTCATGGCCATTGCATATTCCACATTCTCGGGAATATTAAGTCTAATTTCAACGGCTCCGAGAAGTCATTATCCTGGAAATTTTATGGTGCCGCAAGGGCAGCTTCTGAAGTAGAGTGTGACCGATTCTTGCGATATCTCAGCAGCGATGACCCAAGGATCATTGGATACCTCAAAGCAATCGGAAAAGAAAAGTGGGTAAAATCGTGCTCAAATAACCGTTTTTCAATAATGACCTCTAATCTTGCTGAGTCGATGAACAATGTTGATGCTATCCCACGTGAATATCCAATCTCACAACTTGTTGATTTCCTAGTGGGGAGGATGCAAGTTTGGTTCTATAAACGACGAGAGCTCGCCAATTCAATGTCATCTATATTGACAAAATTTTACGAAGCGGAACTCAAGGAACTACACGCCGCTTCAGCAGTCATGGAAGTAAGTCATTTTTTAAATAAATATCACATGTACTTCTACCATGGTCATCATTAACATTCAACACCTGCAGTCATTATAATACTTTCAGGTCATTACTTACCTCTTGGAGAGGTCATTAAACACACAAATCTCACATCAGTACACATACCGACCATTCTCCACTAGCAAAGTCTTTCAAGGCTTTCAAATGCACTTCAATCCGTGGACATTACGTGTGCTGCATCATTATCCAATGTCAAAAAACCAACCTGAACGAAAATATTTGAATCCCTCACTTGTCATTATACGTATACCCCATCCCATTACGTAACAGCGTTCTAAACTGATTCCCTAGCATTTTTAAACTAATGGCGTTTACAATTCGCAGGTTAGACCAGCTTGTGCATTTGAGTTCCTGGTATTTGACAAGAACGGCCGGTCGTTCGTGGTGAATTTTCAGAACCGGTCATGCACCTGCTGTGAATTCCAGTTGGACCATTTCGTATGTGTGCATGCAGTTGCTGCTACTCGTTCTCGGCACGGTTTGTCGTGCTGCGACTACATATCATCGTTCTACACTGCTTCTTGGAGGGCTACATATAGTGGGATCATACACCCAATTCCTTCTAAAGATTCGTGGGCTGTACCAGATGACGTCACTCACACTCTTTGCCTTCCACCATCTTGCTCCAAACGACCACCAGGAAGACCAAAGAAGCGCAGGATCCCTTCAAAAGGTGAACATGGGAAGCGGAAAACATGCTCACGATGCAAATCATCAGGACATAATCGGAAGACGTGTTCGAATCCCATTGCTTTAAGCCGTGCTTGACTTCTTTCATGAACATGTGTGCAACCCCCAATTTCTTATTCATTATTTACTCTTCTCTAAACATTTATTCATTCATTATAAAATTTGAAGGTTCAGATAATGTTTAAACATTCATGAAAGCATTCTTTTGCGAGATTTCGTTGCTCGCACATTTCCATTATGTATTGTTCCTTGACATTTACTGATTCATTATACACATTTATACCTTATCCAGTTTTAAATTTGTATTGGAAAACGGTTCCATTCCCCCTTGTTCATTTCATGTACAATAATGACTAAACTCACAAATTTGGAAATGACTGCTTGAAACAGTGACCAAAAATTCCCTACACAGCACCATACTCACTACCTAAAACAGACATTCTCACAAATGACCAAAAGCATTCAAACACATCATAATCCATTTCAGTAGTCATTACCCTACACTTCACCTTAATTAATGAGCACAAAGAAAAACACTGTTCCGCAACAAAATGCTCAGTGACAAAAACTATGACAACCCAAACACAATTCATCCATTTAATGTTCCACTAAACAGTATATTCCGCCGGGTCTGCATCGCTTTCACCAAAAAAACCAACAAAACAACATGACTTATACCACGCACATTAATCACACCCTATTCAATGACGAAAAACTAAACAAACTGTGAGCAAAATAAACTTAAACTTAAACTCCCAAACGCTTCAAGTCATTAAACATAAGTCAATCATAATGACTGTAAACACCCAACTCAGTAACACCGCTCAAAACAGAAAAAAGGGCAATTTAAGAAGAGGTCTCCACAATACACGCACAAAATAAACCAACCCGACTGAAGGCAGTTCCCAACAAAAAAAATCATTCCATGAGTCCTACAATGCAGAATACGCCAACAACTCTGTTGTCATTTTCTTACGATATGCAGCAATTTCGGTATCGTTCATATCTTGCACATCATGGCCCATCATGAGGAATTCAGCCATCTTCACTACAAACATCCCACAACTAGACCTGTTTCATGCCAAATCAGTTTAATGACCCAGTTCATATAAACACGTTATGTTAATTATGAGAGACATTCATGCATTAACGTCTGTGTGACATACCCGTCATTCTGCTGGGGGCAGCATGACCCACCCTCAATCGCAAGGACACTGTCACCTATCGGACCTTCTTCCCGTCCTTCATACACTCCAAGCTTATCCATCAGCTTTGGTAGAAACATCTGGATGCTTGGCTTAAATTGCTGTAGTTTCCGTTTCGAATCGCTTCTCCACAGGCTTGAGTCATATGTTATGATTACCTTCTGCGTAGTGTCCAGAACCAGCAACGTCCAATGGCTCCCCGTATTCAGTGGCATGTACACGAAATCTGCACCCTGCCATGGATGGCCGTACTCCATCTTTCCACCTATGATTGTGCTCCTTATTGACTTATTTCGTATGGCTTGCTCAATTGTTAGTTCTTTCTTTAAATATCTATCACACAAAGTCTTCAATAATTCAAGAAACGGGGTGTCTGTCGTTGTGTACCTTTGCGCCAACCCAAACTCCACTCCTTTCATCCTCAGGTAGTAGAAAATGACATCAAGATGCTGCATTTTAAAATTGATTACATTTACATATGCACTGAACACAGCACACATAGTTTCGTATATAAATAATGGAATTAACATTACCGTATCAGAGAGCCACCCCCAAGGGAAATAGATCTCGTAGTACCGGCTATTCTTTAAGGTGTCCTTCTCATCGTAGTGAATCTTAAACTCACTTGGTGATAGAACATCTTCATTTGCACAGTACCTACGCCCGGGCTCCTTCTTATGCTTCTTTAACAGACCTTTGTTCATGAACTCATCCACCTCCCTCAAATCGTCCTCACCTGGCATCTCAGTGGGGTTTAATGTGAATGGCCCCATGAAATCATCTCCGTCTCCACCGAACTCTACTGCATGGTCCATCACTATTCTGGCCTTTTTCCTTTTACGCCTAACTATCAATTGGTCAGGAGTGAACCGCTGTGGACACTTCAATGGTCTTTTCCCCCGATCTTTCACTTCTACTGGTCTGTCAACACTTATTGGTTCTTCATAGACCTGTGTTACACTCACAAAAAATGTGAGTCAAAAACGTGTTGCTTTCATAACCTCTGTCATTCAAAACGCAAAACTGCCTTAAACATCACAGAGTACACATTCAAACTCATTACAAGGCACGTTTACAGTACATTTCCACAGCCGTGCACATACAAGGTCCTTAACGAAATACACAAACAGATTAATGACTAGCAAAACGAGGTCAATACGTTTCAATTATCACAGCGCTCACCCTTTACAAATTGGCTAACACTCATCACACAATGAAGTGTCCACCATCCCCTCACATTACTCCACCGCCCAGTCATTATACAACTTCAATTCTTATAACAAAAACAAAAAAAACTACTTCAAATAACAATTTCTTAGGTAGTCGTATTTACAGTACATATCACTCAACCCATTAGGAAAGAACATAATGCACGTACCACTATCTGTGTGCATGGTTCCTCAATGACCACTGCTTCCTCAGCACCATCGCATACAATCCCTTCATCCACCTCCCTTACATTCTCACAGCAAATTTTCTCCGGCGTCACCTCCTGTGCCTAACATTCAAAACATACTACGAAATCAGGACATGTAAAGATAACATCACCTATGAACTACCTTAAACCCCAACCAAATTGCAAATCAGACATTAACCACTTGAATTTTTGAAATTTCCACACCACCAACCAAATTCTCGTTTAAACTGAAAAAAAGTTTAGACGCTGGATAATCATGCAGATCCTACACTCAAAACACGCAGTGTAAAATCAGACATTTAGATACGAGAACATAAACATATACAATTTGCACAATACACACCTCAATAATTTGAGAAGCAGTCTCAAACTTGTCACGGAACCCACCAGCCACTTCTCCAATAACCTTCAAAGGCAAGGTTTTTATTCAAAAAAAATACATAATATACTTCATATAAAGAAACCACTAGAAAACATCATAACGTTTACTTACAGTTCCATTCCCACTTCCAGATCCTCCAGGACACACGTCTTTACTTATGGATGGCCTTACAAGTTCCGCATCATCCATACGCTGAGCAACATCCGCTTGCTCTTCCACTACCCTTTCATCACGATGCACATCATCTGTTGTCTTTTCATTTGCCAAATTCATTGACTTACTACACTCTGCACCCTTGCCTGAATCCAATTTCAGCCCCAAACCCTCAACTGCCTTCCTCCATCGCCCATCAACCTCTTGTGTGTTTACGTCATTCAACAAATCTTCAACATCATTATCAGAAACACCAAGTTGGGTTCCTATATCAGCATCCCTAATAATGTCCTCCTCCCAAATCATATCCTCCTGCCCATTGCCTGGATCATCTCTCCTCTCTTGACTCTCTATACCCAAATCGAAGCTCGGCATTCCATTCTCTTCTCTTTTATCTCCTCTCTTTTTCTGCTGCCGCTTAGCCATTTTTTACCTAATAATACCCTTTTCAGTAGCCGGCTTTGTGCATTCAGTGCTATTCGCAGTTTAGTCACTTCCACTCGTAGTTTGCTATTTCTCTTCTCCATGTGCACTATGGCGGTCAGGACATCACGCAATGAAGGTTCATTTTCACCTCCCCCCTCACCCAATACATCCTCCACCACAGTTGGGTTCTGCTTTCGAGGCATGCCTGCGTTTCCTGATTTCTTCTCAGTTCTCTTCACCCTTGTTGTTTTTTTACCCACAGGACCTTTCACCTGCATTCCGTCTTCGTTTTGCACACCACCAGCACATGCAGTCACAGGCCCCCAATGAAACTTACCCTTTAAAGACCTACGGCCAGCTCCATATTCTTCATTAACAGCTTCTCCACAAGCATTTGAACTGCTACCATTACCTGCACCTCCCACACTTAGCAATCTTTCAAAGTTTCCCATGCCACGCTCCATGGGGGTTGCAACCATCTCCTTCCAGTTGACACTTTCCTATATACATTAAAAGAAACTCAGGTACATGTAAGAGAAATTAATGTCTTGAAATTAATAAAATATAGTTCTTTTAGGCACATTACCCCTGGTTTTCCAAAGATTGAATTCTCCAACACATCATGTTTAGGCCGCACCCCAGTCTCCCAACGCAATGCTCTCGGACACAAGGATCCACTGCCCTTCCCAATTGCGCAAATTCCATTCTCCATCAAACGGGGGAACGTTTCAAACGACCAAATTTGCAAGGGGAATAAAAATCCGGGGAATGTAAAACGACCATTACCCCCCGTGTTGAGGATCGAAGAACACTTGCCCATGCTCTCCACCACATCCTTCCACAGGTGCTCTCCCCATTCAAAGTCATTAAACAGCTCCAAGTCATTAACCAAATGCATGTAAAGTGCTGGGATCCTTGTCCTCCCCTGGTTCCCTACGACATGGCAGCACACAAGGTAAAGCAGAGCCAATTTCACTACATCCATAGGCTTCTTACCTCTAATCCCACGTACATTCTTGAACACATGCTCCACATCCTGACGTGTTACGCTCATTTTCCCTCCAAAATACCTCATTCTTATGTCATTAGGCTCATCCATATCAATACCCACAAACTCAGTTTTTTTCCCAAACTTCATCCCGGTTATCAACGCAAAGTCTGATTTCTTGAACTCCACTACTCGGTCACCAATGTGAAACTTTAGCCTGTCCACATCTCCGGTCCGCTTCATTGGTTGCACATAATTCAGTGCCAACAAAATCATCAACTGACCCGTCAACCACTTAATTCCACCTAGGTTGAAGAAGTCACCAAATGCTGATTTCTTTAATTCTAACAGATCTGTATCACTGACCACTCCCTCCACAATGTTTGCTCCAACCCATACATTGCAAAAACATGTAACTTTCACTCCAGTCTTCCCAACCAAAAGTCCTTCATCGCACATCCTTTTGTATACCTGTGTTGCATTACCAAAACATAACGTCAAACATACCTCACACCATATACAAACAAAAAAAACGTCACGACAGATAAGGTCATTAAGGTGATTAATGACCCACTAAACATGTACACTATTCCAACAAACCCACATTCAATAAGCCAGACCAGGGCATATTTCATTATAAAATTAAAATACCTATATCATGAAGCCACCACCCCACAACACATAATCTCACTCCAATGACTCAAGCCACAGTCAATAACATACACACCTTTCTGCACCCTGTACATTACAAGATTAATGACCAAAATTCTTAACCATTAACAAGAATAACTACTGCATATGAGGAACCAGCAGTACCCACACACAAAAACACAAGAGTGAATTACAGCCCTCACATAGCAAAAGTCATTATAATCTCCAGTGTAGCATAAACACCCAAATCTGAAATGTAATGTTAGGTATTCAACTTACAATTAAACAACCATTATAACACCCCACGGTCACAGTCCTTTCCTCAAAAAACAAAAGGGGTAGATCTAAAGTCATTAAGAAATACACATTCCACTGATGAATATGATTAATGTCAAATTGTGAGAAACATTAATATGATTAATGACTTATATAAAAGGTCAGTATGCACACACACAAAAACAAAAAAATCAACCAACGCACAGCATAGGTATTTAACATGCAACAGCAAAAAATATATATTTTCTGCACAAGACCCGTACCCACCATCACTTAACCCAGATATTGCCCAACCCACTATCAATTTGCTGTCTAATATAAAACCACAAATCTAACATGTAATGTTAGGTTGTCAAGTAATGTATTAACAGCGCTTAACACGCCTCAAATCCAAGGTCTTTACATCAAACAACTCTCATTATTCTACCGATTCCCAAACTTTAAACAGGAATTACTCAAAAGTATTCATTTATATAGACACTAATTACCCATTTACTCAGTCATTAATCCAGGTAATTACACATAACACCTCAATTGCGTCAACCAATTCCCAAATTCGTAACACCTACCACTCCAGGACATTATTCAGTCAATAAATCAGACGATTACTCATACATTACTAAGTCATTACTCACGGTCACAAGCACCTAAATTTTCCCACAAACAGAAACACTTAATAAACACAGTCATTAATCAGGCGTTTCCTCGGACACTAAAAAGACATTATCCCAAGACACTTCACCCAACATCTCACATGCATCAAGCTCTTCCAATAATAAAACCACAAATTACCCGCATTCATTACATCAAACATCAAACATGCATCAACAAATTGCCCAAAATTAGGTCAATTTCATACAAATTAACAGACACCTGAAGCAAAATGACTCACAAAAGACTCACCCGCCCAGCTGTTGTCTTCATTAACTTCGTAGTCTTTATAATTGGGATTTCATCGACAAAATCGTCGTCATCATCTACTGCCGCTCTGGTAGTCATTCTCCTCGCACTCGCGCTTCTGGTCGTCATCGTTTTCTCTCAGAAATTATTAGTGAACCGTATCTCAAACGGAAATTAAATTGGTTGAACTCTGCTAAAGACTCTCGGCCAGCATGCAATAGGAGTATAGTTCTACATGGTAACTCTAGCGCCCAATCAGAAACCAAAACAACGCCTTTTTCTTTGCGATTCCCCGTAATCCGCCGTCCCCATTTTTAAATAATTAAAAGACTAATGAAAGGGTATTTTGGACTATTCCCTTGGCCGAAAACTAATAAGCTTAGGAGGACTCCTATTTACGGAAAACGAGTACCTTTAGCTCCTATTTCAGTAATTTACTCTAAAAATAAACGTGTTACATAAAGTAAACTCCACCCGCTACCAAAGTACACAATTTTTACGACTGTGATTGTATCATTATGCCCACGCATTTTAGTATGTATCAAATTATTTTTATTTGTGTGTAATTATATTATTGATTATTTGATAAAAAGAAATCTTCTTAATTAAGAGGAAAAAAGTATGAAAATATCAAAATAAGAGTCCTAAGTCTTGTAAAACCAAAATTGGAGTAGACTCACATTATGGTGTAGGAGTGCTCATTGGCAGTGTGATGGAAAAGTGATCACAATGTAATATATCAGTGTGATCAGTCGATCCACGACGGTCTACGGTGACATGCACTTTGGTTGCCAGCGGCAACAGATCGTAGTGTGGTGGTGATAGTGTGTCAGTTACAATGTGACTATGTGGTGAGTGTTACAGTGAACAATGACAGCGTGAACACCTATACTGGTCTTAAAAGAATTATAACTCATATTTTAGTATTTTCATACGAAGTTTTTTACTCTTATCTAGGGAATTATCCCTTTGATAAATATTTGTCAACTATTATTTTGTAAATTTTTATTGTAGCTTTTAAATATATAACTTGTATTTTTTTAATCACCATACCAATATTTAAATCAAAAAATAAAATTTTAATTCACATTTGGGTAAAATAGAGTAGCTGAAACCTTTGGAAAACTAGGATTAGAGTAGCTGGATAGGAGCTCGGTGTTGTAGATGTTGTTTTGTAGTGTGTTGTATTTGTTAGGAATCTTCTGCTATTGCTTGTACGTGTTGCTTGTACTTGGTACTTTATCTGTGTTATACTGTGTTCCCTTCCACATTTTTGTGCAGGTGGAGCCGGGGGTCTCTTGGAAACAGCCTCCCTACTTCCAAGTAGGGGCAAGGTCTGCGTATACACACCCTCCCCAGACCCTACTATTGTGGGATTCACCTGAGTTGTTGTTGTTGTTGTATTTGGGTAAAATGCTGATTATTTGGAACGGTGAAAATGTGAATGCAAACATAGTGGAAGGCAGAGAGTGTTTTAAATATACAAGGAGTGGGCGCCAAAAAGACGTTTGTAGCTAGTAGGGTTGTAAACGAATTGAATGGAAGCGAATACCGAAATATTTAAATTTATATTTGTTTAATTTTTTCAAATACAAATCCAAATCTGAATGTGAGACGAATAAAAAATAAAATTTGTATTTGTATTTGATCAATACTCGAATAATTAATGAATCTTAAACGAATATTTGAATAATCATACTCCGTAATTTATATGATGGACCAACATCGATTTTGAATAATTTAACTTACAGTACTTCTTATACTATTATATTTTATAACATATAACTATTAAAAATCATATGCTTTAGATTTTCGTGTTACGTTAATTTGTCGAACTCTTAGTAGCTTAAATACACTTTATACTATATAACTATATTATCAGTTTGCGTGACTATTTATGTCGAAAACATGGCCCATTTCTATATATGTATTATAATATCATCCGGATCGAATATACCTCTATTTGTATTTCTATTTGTTTAATATTCGAATCAAAACTAATATTTGAATGTGAATAATGCAAATTCGAATCATTATATATATTTGACAACAAATAATCGAATTTAAAGTATTTGATTTGTTTACCTCCCTAGTAGCTAGTTCTGTAATCCTCCGATTGCTTGGTGATTAACATGGTGATAAGTGTCATTAACATTAAGGGTAATTTACCTAAATAGAACTGAAACATAATGACTTTCTTAATATAGGACCATATGTTTTTATTTACTAATGTTGGATTATTGGTCATTATCTATTAGTCATTATTCAACTAAATGTCCAGTATTACATGGACATTATTTTTCTCACTAGTTATTATTAAATCCTATTTAGAAAATAAAAAATTTTAAGTCCTAAATTAGAAAATATTTTTTTAGTCTTATTTATTGCAAATTTCATTAACATTAAAGTATAAAAGTGAATAATAAAAAAGGCGGCAATCATGTCCAAACAGCCGCGGGAAAAGGATAAATGGGCGGGAATAGCAGAAACAAAATCATCGAGATCAATAAAAATGCTCTGGAGTCTCGGCGGAATGTTCAGCCACCAAGAAATAAAACCACTCCTCTTTTTCCCCTGTTTTACCCACTCTACCCGAAGTAACCCCACTGATTCATCGACCTGCTAAAATGGAAAATGGCGGCGCGGAATCGCTGCCGCCGCGGCCTAAGGTAGGAGTGGCGGTGATCCTGTTAAATGGGAATAAGGTGCTGTTAGGACGGCGCCTCTCTCCCGTCGGCCACAACACCTTCGCCCTTCCCGGCGGCCACCTCGAGTTCGGTCAGTTAATTCGTTTGCCCGATATCTCTCTCTCTCTCTCTCTCTCATTCTTTTCGTCATAGAGAAATGCGATTGATACCTAAGTAACACAATTCTTTTTATTTTTTTTTTGGATGAAACTTAATCTTTGAGTTGGGGCTTTAGATGTGCTTTGGGCAGTCTAAGACGATCTAATACATCTAAGTGATCGCACAATGATTTTGTAATTCAAGCACTAGCGATTTAGGTGCATGTACAGATCTAGTTCATTTCTTTAGGGTCCGCTTGATACACAAAATTAACGGAATCAAAATTAAATTGGAATTAAAATTTAATGGAATTGAATTCAATGAATTCAGTTCTCAAATTTTAATTCATTTTTTGCGCTACCAATTCCAAATTTACATGTTTTTATGCTACCAAACACCAGAATGAATTTGAATTAAAGTCCTCAATTCCAATTCAACGGCTTAAATTCCGTGTACCAAATGGAGCCTTAATATAAAAAAAAAGTACGTTGCATATAGTAAGAAATCAAAATTTGATTTCTTGTTTAGAATCTCATATAATTTGTTTTCCTGAGTTTTATAGATTTTTTTCTAATTGTAAACTCTCTTGGAATTATCTTACGAGTACTTTGTTATTTAAATGTGTATGATTTAGCAGTTCCAAACTCTTGTTATGACATACTCGATATGTTTTATGTCTAAATTATGAAAAATGCCTGGGAAACCTCACTTGGAGTACACAAAGTGTACACTAAGTCAAAAATAGATACATGCACACATTTAGTATCTGGGCACTCACCGACATTCAATATCTATCTATGTGTTTCTATTTTTGTTTTGATTTATATTTGGTGTACCTAAGTGGGATTCCCCAAGCACCCCTCATAAACTATGCATAAACTATGCATGATAAACTTTTAAATTGACAATTAGAAAGAATATGACTTTGGAGTTTAAGAAAGAATATTATTAATATTATTAAAAATATGAGTACTTTCAAAGCATACATATATACATATATATGTTTTTTTTCAATTTACGCTTTAAGACCACCTGCACTCGTACTTTTTTATGTTTGAGCGCATTTGTGCACCCGCATCCGCACTTGAACTTGTGTGACTTTATGTGAAAAAATGAAGTAGAAAATTGTTAGAGGTACAAAAGTGTACCCACCATCCTCTCACTACCATGTGAATTTGGGTGTTAATAAAAAATTAGAGAATGAATAAGGAATGTATGTTTAGGAGAGTGATGGGTTACACTTTTGATGTAATCATAGCGTTACTCAATGAAGAATATGGTGAAATGGAAAATCAGCCCAAAATTCAGAAAAATGATTTCGTTTTCATTTTTTATTTTTTACCAAAGTCACTTTCCACCCTGCTCCTCGTCAGCCAGCCAAAGCCAAACTTTAATCGGAGAAACTTGCCAAAGACAAACTTTAACTTTTAGAGCTACCAGTAAACGCCATATACGCACCCAAGGACAACAGTGGATTATCCAGAGAAGCGTCGGTAACCCTCCTCCAGAGTATATTCTCCAAGAGCATTCCCTTCCCAATACCACTCACCTGTCCGGACAAATTTAGTGGGATCCGCAAAATTCTGGTCCTCTCTTGAGTCTCCAGTAAGTTGGACAAAACATCCACTTTCTATTGTAGGATATTAGGTGCTACCAACTCTTTAAAAACCAATTGGTGTTGGAAGAGGTGCATATATACCCTAACCTTATAGGGCATTCAGCACACAAGCACCCATGACATTCAATTGTGACTTGACCCACATAGCCTCTGTCACAGGACAATTGATGCACACATGACCTACAATGTCCCCCTCAGCAATTCCTCCAGGTGGGAATCGAACTTGTGACTTTGGCTCCGATACCACTTGTAGGACCTCAGGCGCTACTAACTCTTCTAAAACCAATTAGTGTTAGAAGCGGCGGATACTCTAGCCTTATAGTGCATTTAGCACACAAGCATCGATGACATTCGATTGTGATTTGACTCACATAGCCTTTGTTACGGTACAATTGATCTACACATGACCAACATCCATGGTCCTGTATTTGTGTGTATAAGAAACCTTAAGGCAAATTCGGTATTAATGGTGGTTGTGCAGACTGGATCTTAGGGCTCCCTTCGCCCAATAGCCATGGATTACCCCAAACAAGTGTGTTAGCCCCATCTCTTATGCGACGTCTAACTCCCTCTCTAATCAGATTTTGAGCAGCAAGAACACTGCGCCAACAACAACTTGGAGTACCCCTTAGTTGAGCATCCAGAAAAGATGATTTTTGGAAATGCCTCACTTTATGTACCTGAGTAACCAAGCCTCTCGTCTTGCCAAGAACCACCATCCTTGTTTTCCCAACATGGCTAGATTGAAAGCATGGATTTTCTTGAGAAACCCTAACCCACCAATTTTTTTCAGAGTCAAAAGACTTTACCACGAAAACCAACAAATACCTAAGGTGTTCACTCCCTTTCCAGTCCGCCAAAAAGAATTCATCATCCCTTTGATATTGAGACAAAGAGATTGAGTAGGAGATACACACTCATCGCATATCGGGGCATTGCTTGAGCTACTGTACCATGATAGAATTTAAATAGACTGCTACGAATGAACGTCTAGACAGACACCTTGACAAAAGAGGTGGGTCAAAACCCGCTCCGATACCATGATAGAATATAAAATGGGACAGGGATAATTGGACTGGGCAATAAGACACGTACTTGGATTGAATCACATTAAAAGATTGAATCTATTTGATTAGTTAATTCAAGTCAAGAGCTTATATGCTGATTATTTTACTATTGGATTTCTAACGTGGGATGATCTCTTAAACAAAATGCGGCAATACTTTTGGAACGGAAACTAACTCTTATGTACGAATTCTTGTTTTTTATGTTTGAATTTCAGGGGAGAGTTTTGAAGAATGTGGGGCAAGAGAGGTAAGAGAAGAGACAGGACTAGACATTGACAAGGTTGGGTTCTTAACAGCCATCAACAATGTGATGGTCCCAGAGAGAGTTCATGTTGTTTGTGTGCTCCTACGGGCAACCATTCCTCCAGGGCAGAACACAGTGCCCCAAAATCTGGAGCCAGACAAGTGTGGGGGTTGGGACTGGTATGACTGGGACAACCTCCCAAACCCTCTCTTCGGACCCTTGGAGGACGCCCTCCGGTCTGGTCTTAATCCCTTCCCTCCAAATTTATCACAGAAATAAATAAGAAAATATGTGTACTAATTAGCACTAAAATTTAAGTTATTTCCCTAAAAAGTACTCAAACTGTTTTATTTTCTAAATACTACTTA
This sequence comes from Cuscuta australis, assembly GCA_003260385.1. Classification (NCBI taxonomy): domain Eukaryota; kingdom Viridiplantae; phylum Streptophyta; class Magnoliopsida; order Solanales; family Convolvulaceae; genus Cuscuta; species Cuscuta australis. Next base: position 3,223,726 of record NQVE01000215.1, on the reverse strand, counting down.
ATAATGTTAATAATGTCTAGTGATGGCGAACATTTACTTGAATAATGACTAAAAGTGATACATTAAGAGAGGAAATATTTACACTAAATAGCCTTATTTAAGTAGCCATATTTTAGTGTTATTTAAGTAAATTCTCTAATAAATAATGCCCCCACCCCTTCATCTCAAAAAGGAGTACTTTTAAGGTCTGTTTGGGATTAGCGTTAGCGATTAGTGTTAGCATTTTGAAAAGGCTATCTACGGGTAGCGTTTTCAAAGTAATATACACCGTTATAATTTTATCCAAATAGGCCCTTACTATCTTATAAACAAAAGACAAGATGATTTTGTCTTTTAGAACATTTAATGTAATCTATAAATTTATAATTTTTATTTTGAAAAATTTACACCAATCTTCAAATATATTAAATTTGAAAAGCGTGATCAAATATTTTGTATCGTAAATTGAATTTTATCCTCTCAAAAGTAAGGTTAATTCGAAATAGTACTTTCTAGTAGAATAACTCCAAGTTTAGAATACAATTCACTATCCTCTTCACCATAAGATTTTTTTTTTTGTGAAATACTAATTTTTCGATAATTGTGACAATTTATTTCTGTTGAACATTACCGATCTAGCGGGATGTATTAATTGCCGGGAGCTTGTTTTATTGACAAAAGAATTAAACTACTTTATCTTAAAAGTTGTACCCCAAATTGTACACTGCATGTACATATTTTGTGTCAGTGTGATTCTAGGATGATAATTTACATCGACACAAAATGTTAATACAAATATTTTAATCGCACTAATATATAATATTATGTCAGTGTGAATTATCAAAATGTTAATATATAGCTATAGAGTGTACTTTGTCATACATTCTATGAGGTGCCTCTAGTTGAAAAAAAAAACTCAAAAAAGCATGTATTGTTGCCATGATCTTGTTCTTGCCGGCAGCTCGGACGGTTTGTTTTCTTGGTTTCTATCAAAACTAAGGTCTGGTTTGGTACATAGAATTCAAACTATGAAATTGATAGTGCAAAAAATGAATTGAAATTGGCAGAATTCAATTCTATGGAATTGAATTCCATGGAATTTCAATTCCAATTCCACAAATTCTGGATACCAAACGGACCCTAACAGTTTTGGCATCCACCTTTGTTTAGATTAAGTGAGAAAAGGAGGGGAAGGAAAATAGTAGAGGAAACAAAATGAAGAGATAGAAAGTGATGAGAAAATGGAAAGAAAAGTATTGTTGTTTGGATTATGTGAAAGTGATGAGAAAATCACGTTGGTACATACGTTTTCGTTTTACCTTAATTAACAAAAAGAAAATACTCCATATATACATTTTCCTTTATCCCAAATCAAATATGACATATTTCAATTTATGAAGTTATTTTTAAAGAATAAATAAGAGTACATATTAAAAATTTCCATATAAATTAAAAGCATTGTACAATGTATACATACGATTATACTACCTAAAATATAATGTTAACTTTCAAATAACTTTCCATTTCACTTGTTTTGATTATTAATAGGAAATTTATTCAAATAACACTCAAATATAATGACTTTCCCTAAATAACATTATATGTATTTTTTCCCAATGTAGCACAGATGGTGCAGAAACAGATAATTACGCGTCAGATGGTAGCGAGGTACCGCCATTGCTGGTACCCCAATACCGCCTGAGGCCTTTTGGTACTGCCAGAATTAGCGACCGTTCGGTGCCTAGCTAGGTACCAGACGGATCGTAGGCCCAACCGCCAGGACGGTAGCTGGCTACCGTCACAAGCCATCTGGTGCTGCGGACTTTGTCCCAGCCGGTACCAGGTACCGTTCCAGTACCCCAGTACCGGACTAGGTACCGTTTGGTACCCAGAGTTCATCCGTAAGTGTGTGTTTTTCATTGAGGACCAATTCCGAGACTTTATTTGTTGTATGGCGGTAAGCTTGGAAATTTGTACCCAACACTAGGCCAATATATGAACATGTTAATTATGTTTGTTATGTTGGATGTGAATATTTATTTGATATAAACTTGTGCAAGAAGCTATGTAAAACATTAAAAGTAACTTGTGAACCTAGAGGAACTCTAGCTAGGATTTGACCTGAATGGAATAGAGGCGAGTTATGCGATAAGTTTAGAAAGGTTAGAGTCATGTGGTACCTACTGGGTCTACTGGCTAATCGGGTACAAACGTACGCACGAGATTCTATAAACTGTCGTTTTGAAGGGGACATGGATTTCACCCACCCAACGAGTAACTCATGAATTGGTTTGAGCTTGATCTTCGTTCCGAAGGAGAATGTCATGACTCTCATAGGAAAGTATCAAGAATAAGCTTTAGCCTAGAATAGGTTATGAGATAAGTAACAGTATGAATCCAGAAATTAAAGCAACCCATTAGCGTATAAATGTAGTTAATCTTATTCTTCAAGTATGTGTTTTTATGTATGTTTGTGTGCATGATATCATATGATTATACGGGCTAATAGGGTCATCTGTATGTGTATGTATAGCTGAAACGTTGGACATTTCTCACTTAGGTTTAATACTAAGCATGTAGTGTTTGCTATTTGCTACACGTAGGTGCTCAAGGACAAAATGAACCTATAGCCAATAGAGAAGACAATGAGGAGTAAGAGATGTGTGTGGGCATATTTAAAGATTTTGGAACTCTTAATTATTTCAAATTGACTTATTACTTTTACGGGCTTGATTCTCAAGTTGTCTTTTATAATGACTTATGCTTCTGCATTACTTTTCAAATTACTCTGATGAATGTTGAATTATAATTTAAATATTTATTTTAAAATGGTTTTAAAATTAAGTTATGTTTAGATGTCAATTTAGTAGCAACCCAGCTCACTGACCCATGTATTCGGGTTATACGAGTTGGGGTATTACTAATAGTAATGTCTCTTTTGAAAGAGACACGCCCATTTATTTAAAATACTACCATTTTGATTTCAAATAAGGGTTTTGTCCATTCATTTCAAATTCAATTTTGAAATCAAAATAAACTTCCAACAAAATCTTGATTGGTAAATTAAAATTAATACTACTAATAGATGAGACAATATCAGGCGTGTGGTAGTGTCACGATTGTGGTACGGTACGTACAACATGATCCACAATATACGTTACAACATGCGATAAGAATCAATACAGGGATACACCAACATGGGATACTTCATTTGTACACCACGCTAATACAGCTATTGTACATATATTTTGTTTATATGTGTGTCTGTGTTAGTCTGGTGTACAAATGAGTAATACATCATTTGTACACCAAGCAAGCTAATACAGGTATTGTAGAGATAGATATTTTGAATCTGTGTTAGTATGGTGTACAAATGGGTATTTCATGTTGGTGTACCCCTAACATTGCCTTGTAAGAGTATCTCTCACTCGAGAAACAACCACCAATGAAAACAAAGAGAGTCGTGAACTAACATGCGCGCGATCACCGGAGTGGAACTAAAGCATGTTACGCCTTCACCGGCGCCTTCACCGGCGATTCTCCATGGTGTGGTTTGGTAGGCCCAGATCCCGGACTACCCCCTTTGCCGAGAAGGTTCAACCACAAACTTCTCGGCAAAACGCGCTTTCCGGCCGCCACTGCCGCCGCCTTTGGACGCAGTACAACTAGTGTTGGTGGTGTTCTTCCTGGCCTAGCTGCGAAGCTCGGAACGACGACAAGAAAGAGAACCAGACAAACTACCAAAGCCAAACCACGCCATGTTGCACGTAACGTCGCCATTTCAATTAGAAGTACACAACCCCAAGATCGAAATGGAGGTTAAATAAGGTTAATTATATATATTTTGTAAATGAAGATATAGAAGTGGTTAGCTAGGTTTAAGGTATATATATTGCATCTCTCCGTCCCTAAAAACATGGGAGGTTTTGTTTATCCAGGAATTTAAGAAAAGTTTATTTTAGTGTTAGGTTTCCAAAAATGTTCTCGGATGTGATGAATATAAACAAGATTTGATAGATAAATTAATTGTGAATAGATATGATGTGATAGGTAGATTAAGAATTAGTAAGCTAAAAGTGATCGATTTGTTAATAGAAATGAGAATTTTTTTTAAGGAAAGGATGAAAAAAAGAGAGAAATGATTTCAGGGACAGAGAGAGTAAATGGATCGGACGTATTAATGTGAGAGAAATGTACCTAAATAGGACTAAAACATAATGACTTTCCCAATATAGGACCATATGTTTTTATTTCCCAATGTAGGACTTTTGGTCATTAACAAGTAATCATTATTCAAGTAAATGTCCATCATTACTGGACATTATTCTTCCCACTAGGTCATTATTAAGTTCTATTTAGGAAATAAAAAAGTTTAAGTCCTACATTAGGAAAGTCATTATGTTTTAGTCCTATTTAGTGCAAATTTTACTTAATGTGAAACTAATTTCAATATAATGTATAAAGACCTTTTTTAAGGAAAAAGACTGGAACTTGATTAAGGAATGTCGAAATAAATAAAGTTAAGGGGGGACAATTATATTACGCTACCAATTTTAGACTTTACTTTGCTGGCAATTACACTAACAGATTAAAACTTCATCCGTCTCATTCTTTTTTAGATACGAGAGAAGAGAAAGCAGCAACGAAAATTTAGAGGAAAAAAAAAATAATATTGCGTGTGATTGATATATATATATATTGAAGTTAAAATGTTCACTGTAAAGTAAAAATATAAATATGAGTTCTACAAAAAAAAAGACCAAATATCATATTACCTCGGGTAGTAATATAAAAACATTTAATTTCATGCTTTGACTTTTTTGGTTCAATTATAACATACTTTGATCACAAATTGTGAGAAAAAAATGTATTTAATTATTATATACTCCCTCCGTTCTCAAAAACAGCTCCTCTTTCATCTTTTTCACTTCCAATAAAACACTTCCACTTTCTATTAAAAAACCACTTTTACCCTTACTTTTTCATACCCTACCTATCACATCATACTTTTTCTCTAATAATCTACTCATCACATCTTACTTTTACCCAACACATCAAGGGCAAAATTGGAAGTCAACTACAATTTAACACTTCCTTATTTTTTCACTTTTTCAAAATAGGAACTCTTTTTGAGAACGGAGGGAGTAATATCTATATTATTGGGTTCATCTTAGAATACAGTTCGTTTTTGATATATCAAATTTTTATATTATTTATTTATTTAGATTGTGTTTAATTCATGCTCAAAGATTGTACCAAAAAGAGTAAAAATTAGAAAAAATTTTGGGACCAAATAGAGTATGAAACAAAAATATCATGAGAAATAAAAAAAGATAAAAATAGTAGGACAAATAGACTATTATGAAACACCTCTTTAAAAGAAAGAAAGAAAAAAGCTTCCGGCATTCAAATGACAAACTCCTAATTAAACGGGAACGTCTTTAATTATTTAGCCATAAGTTAGTCAATAAAATGCCAAACACTAACGTACACAATTATTCCAACAAATAAAAAGATTGCACACTTTAGTTGAAACCCTCCACAAAAAGTTGCACTTGGTCGACTGCGGTACAAGACCTCAACGAAAGAAAATGCACACTTTTGGTGCCAACTTAAGTTTCCTTGCTCACACCTTTCATTAGTTTCATTCTTAAAAGGAATATTGGCAAATAATATCTCTAGAAATATACTCATTCTCTCCTTAAAAAAATTCTCAGTTAGTATATATTTACATAGTCAAATTTTAAACACTTTCTTTACCTATTTTCATAAATTATTTGATAAAATAATATAATAATGTCACCTTTTGTTTTGTAGAATTTTGAATGTGGTTTTACTATTCAAGCATAATTTTTACTTCTTAATTTCATCGACTTCTTCGTACGTAGGCACCTCCTCGTCCGGATTGTAATGACAAATCGCAAACTCGTTATCCTCTATTATCATATTATGAAATGATTTCATTTATAAAATATTTTGTAGAAATAATTAAAATATATAGAATAATATTTGAAAAAAATTATAGAGAGAGACATAAGAGAGAGATGGTTTGAATTTATAGGAAGAATGTTTTTGTTTTAAAGAATATTTTAGCCGTTGGGGGGGCTGCGCCAATGGCCGGGAAGAAGCAACAGCCGGACGCAGCATCAAAAATTTGACACAAGGGCCATAACACCCGTGTAACGCCGCCATGGGGGCGATGTTTAACGCCCAACCAGCGTCAAAAGTCGTTTGACGCCTCTGGTGCTACACCCATTTCCAGTGCTCTTAGGATTTAGTAAGTTGGCAATCCTTTATCCTTTATATATAAATTTAAAACTCTTTACTTAAAAAATTTGACCAGTGACTCTTTAAAAAATGACAAGTGGCTCTTTAAAATATTGACATGTGGTGATATCTATGTGACATTATTTTTTGACAAATCCTTAATTTTATTTGACTTTCCAATTTTATGACTTTCCAATAAAGTGTAATTTTATTTGACTTTCCAGGAAAGTGTAATTTTATTTGACTTTCCAATTTTGCCCCTGATGTGATAGGTAAAAGTAAGATGTGATAGTTTAGTTATTAGTGAAAAAGTATGATGTGATAGGTAGGGTATGGAAAAGTATGGATAAAAGTGATTTTTTAATAGAAAAAAGGAAGTGTTTTAAGGAAAACAAAAAAATGAAAGAGGAAGGGTTTTAAGAAACGGAGAGAGTACAAGTTAACTAAATACTTAATATACTTAAATAAATATTTAACATTCACCCAAAAATTCAATGTGGGATTAACAGTTTAATATACTACAAATAATACTTCACATGAGATTAAATTAAAATTTTACTTTTTGTTAAAAATAAAATTATTTAACTTTTAATAAATCTTTTATATATAAAAATGATTTATTTTACCTAATTTCAGACAAGAAAATATGAAATAAATAGTTTAGGATTACATTTTTGAATAAATTTAAATATGAAATCGATCTTTTTGTTTTTTAATAATATTCTTTTCTAATTCAATTGTTTTCTCTCTTTATGTATAAGTGTATAACATAGCTTTCATATAATAAACACGTACTCCCTCCGTCCCATTTTATAACGCCTATTTCGGTTTACAATGTTTGAGTAAAATTATTTTCAAATCATTTTATATGACAAATGGTATATATAGTTAAGAAATAAAAATTACATATTAAAATACTACATCAAAAGATCTACAAAACTAGTAGGAACAATAGTACTTTATTTTATCAAATTGCTAACGAAAATAGAGAAAGAAAGTGAATGAAGTTTGACCTTGTGAATATTGAACAAGCATTATAATTTGGGACGGAGGGAGTAACTATTTTCACCTCTAAAAAAATTTTTATACGAGTATTTGTTTAGGATATGTTAAAATAAAGTTAATATGAATCTATTTATTTAAATAATGATATAAAATTTAAAAAAAGAATATATTTTCAAAACTAGATTAAAGAAATAAAGAAAGAAGAGACGATTGGGTTATAATAGTCTTCAAGCAGAAAAAATGCTATACATAATTTGGTAGTTTAAATATATTAATTTTATGATTTTGTTTAATGACTAGAAAACTTATTGTTTATATGTTTTAGGCTACGATTTATGATCTAAATTTAAAAGGAAATTATTTTTAATTATCTATTAGCAAATGATACTTAAATTAAAATATAGAATATAGTTAATCAAAATAAAATGTGTCACCATACAATACAAAGTTTACACTAACATTTTTTATGATTTCATCATCATCGAATAAATTTAAATATTTAGTATAGATCTTCTTTTTATATTCTTTTTAGTTTTAATTATTTTCCATTTCATTTTTAATAAAACTTTCAATGAATAAATAAGATTTTTAATATTTTTTAAATTTAATTTTTTGGAGAAGAATCGTTGAATTTTTAATATTTTTAATATTTTTTGGAGAAGAATCATTGAATTTTTAATTTAATTTTGTTTAAATTAATGCATTGGAGAAGAATCATTGAATTTTTAATATTTTTTAAATTCAATATTTTGGAATCATAGAGTCACTAAAGCAAACCAATCCAATATTTCATTTTTTGAATTATGCGCTAAAATGGAAGCATATTTTTACTCGATACGAAGAAGAAGATCAAAATCATAATAATGAATGTGGGGGAGATGAATCAATTTTTTCGCTGATCTATATTAATGCGAGAGGAAGAGTCACGTTTTTTAAATCATAAATTCATAGGGTCGGTAATCCATGTTGTTTTGAATTCATATGGGGTGAATAATAATAGGATTGCTAATGTCGTTTTCATTAAAAAAATTAAATTAATACGGGGAATAAGAATCATAGGTTTGTAAAATTAGTAAATTTAGATCGTTATATTTAAAGTGTAAGTGGTATACACTATGGAAAAAAATTCGGAGAGAAAGTTTGCATACCTCAAATGAAGTTTGTATCATTTGATCGTTGAAGTTTCAAAGAAGATAATTTCTTAGAAATTAATGTTTTGCTATGACTATAATGAAAGTTAAACCCAAACATTGTGTTATTGAGAGGAGTATTATCAATTATGTTATTGAAAAACATTAATGAAATACTTAGATTGTGTAATGGTACAAAGTTAATCGTTGAAGAGTTGTGGAAAGGTTTTTGGTGCAATTTTTGTATCCGCAAACAAAGTCAGAGAGAAAGTCTACATACCCTAAGGTAGTGTCAGTGGTATACAGTATAGAAACAAATTCGGAGAGAAAGTCTGCATGCCCTAAATGAAGTTGGTATCATTTGATCGTTGAAGTTTCAAAAAAGATAATTTCTTAGAATTTATATTTTGCTATGACTGCTAATGAAACTCAAACTCAATCATTGTGTTATTGAAAGGAGTATTATCAACTATGTTTTTGAAGAGTTGTGAAAAGGTTTTCGGTGCAATTTTTGTATTTGCAAACAAAGTCAGAGAGAAAGTCTACATACCCTAAGGTAGTGTTTGAGATTTAACATTTCATTTCAATTCTTTCATTTTAATTCCAAAATTTAAATTCATAAATTTAAATGACAAGAGAATGTATATAGATTTATAATTGATCTTTGTTATGAATTAGAAGAAATAGTCTAAAATCAAATCTAAAACTTTAACGTTCCCAAAAATAAAATTTGAGCCAAATACAAATTTGAAATCTAAATTCAAGTTTCCAAACATGACAGAATTTAGTATTATTTGATCGCAGATTATTGTTGAGGTTTCAAAAAAGATAAATTCTAAAAATTTATGTTTCGCTATGACTATTAATGAAAGTCAAAGCCAAGCATTTTCATTTGTTAGACAAAATAGTCAAACTTTAAGGAACATATGGAGTATTAATTTGAAAAAATACAGAGTAATATTTTGCAAATATTTTTTATACAATAAATCTAATAAAATAATCACTTTTATTGAATTTTAGATTAAAGTTTACCAATCTTGACAAAAAAAAGTCAAAAATGAACAAATACTAAAAAACGAAGAATTCGAAGAAAAGAAATGACAGTAAATAAAAGGGAAGCAATAGATAGAGTTGGAACGGTCTCATTTTTTCTACTTTTCATGCAATGCAAGAGATTGAGTTTGGGATTTGCATTGAATATGGTCTGACAGTTGGTCAACCTTAGAAAAAACAAAAATTAAAATGGATACACTGTACTTTGATCATATATGAACTGTATATAATTTGGAGGAGGGGGGGGGGGGGGCAGTGATTAGCAAGACAGCGATCATACGTCAACCTTAGATTTATTCCTCGAATGACCAAAAACTACAATGCAGAATCAATAAAAAACATGCCAGAGGTGAAGAACTTCTGTTTTTAGCCAAACTTCTTTTTACCACATGCACCCGTACAAACCCCGTAAATATTTGCTCTAATCTGAAGCTGCTCGACCACGGCCTCTGCCACCGTACCCACCATATCCTCTTCCAGTGTATCCTCCTCCGGTGTATCCTCCTCCACCTCCTCCTCCATTGTAATATCCTCGAGACCGGCCTCCACGATAAGAGCCACGGCCACCACGGCCACCACCCCTGTACCTTGAGAAATCTCCAAATGTCTACAGAGATGCAAAATGACATTAACTCGGTTACTCTTTAAAAAAATTCATCGAATTTGTGTATAGGAAAGGAAGGCTTGGATGGAAGGTTTCTTGGTATATAGATTTACAATTTGATATGCATTCAAAACCTTGCCAATACAAACAGACCCTTAAGGTGGTGATTGTACCTCAACATCAATCTTCCTTTGCTCAGAGAATCTAGTCCTTGCTTGATTGGATTCTCTGTCCAGAGCATTGGAAGACAGAGAGTCGAAAAAGTCGTCCTTGTTATAAACAGGCTGCAAATCAAACACGCATTTCAGATATTATTCGTCAGGTTGAACACTAGTTAAAAAAACAGAGATGCATGTTAGAAACAACAGTGGGGTGACCACCTTGACATCAGCCGTGGGAAAGTCAGCGCCATCCTGTTTGTGAAAAGTATTATCTTCACCATTGTCTTTCGCATTCCTTTTGTCCCTTGTATCGGATTTGGCAGTCTTACCAAGATGACCCCAAACTTCATCTTTATTAAATTTCTCATTCATGGCCATAAAATCAAACTCCTCCATAAAAGTTGTCAATGGCCTTGAGATCTAATATATAAAAGTTAAAAAAAACGAACTGATTGTGAAACACATGCAATGAACTATCCTGTAATAAGGATCATGAGAACAAGCATACCTCACGTATAATCAAAAGACTGAGAAATCAAAAAAGAAGAAAGTATCGCTCATCAAGTTCCTACTTTTCTTTTTCATTTGTTAATATATATCAAGTCATCTTGGAAAAAAATAAGTTGTCTAATAAATACTCCCAAGTCCCAAACACTGATTTAAGCACAAACATGGAGAAAAAAACTGCAACAAGACAACCTAGGAACTTAAATTAGAAACGGAGGAAGTAATAAATACCCCAGTTCCTCTTCCTCCACGTCCCCTATAACTGTGCCGCATCTGATGTGAAGCTCCATTCGGCTATAGGTCAAACAGGGATATTACAAAAAGTCAGTTCCTAGTGCACAAGTTAAACAGCAGATAGAGCAGGAAGTATTTAAATAGTAACGCAGCAGATAGAGAATGTAAAGCTGAAAACATGAAGCTGGAAAATGGGAACTGGAAGGGAAAAAATAAAGTTCCTACTTTTCTTTTTACAGAAAAAATCTCAAGACATATTAGAACATTTTGCAATGCATAGTTGTTCTAAAATGGTCTCCACAATCAAAGTTCCAGAGTCATGTCAAAAATTTGAAAAAGAAAGAATGTACATTGGCAACCAAGATTACAATGTCATATTAGAAGGACATGAAAATGCATGGGAAACAGAAAAACTGTGCATGAAAAGTAAATACCCTTTGTACATATGTTTGTTGAGGTAATGGCAAAATCGGCGGCTGAGCTTCAGATTTTACAGTTGCTGACTGTTCTGATGGTGACACTTGAACCACTTCAACGTCCTTTTGTACAGTCTGTACTGATTGATTCGGTAGGACAGCAGTGGGTCCAGATGGCAATAGATGTCCAGGAGTTAGTAGTGAAGGTGTGGCTGTCTCCACTGGAGCACTAGTATTCGAAGGTCCAACAGAAACTTTAGATTGAGACATAGCTGGGAAATGGCTGGGTATATTGCTGACAAGAGACCCAACAGCAGTTGCACCAGGGACTGTTGGAGAAGGAGCAGATGCTGACAAAGTAGAATTAAAAGTTGTTGAGGGAACCGCTGCCAATGAAGTCTTGTTTGACAAAGTACTGGGCATTGTTTCAGAACTGGGTGCCGGATTCTGAAATGGCAGAACAGACGAAGGCAAAGTTGGTACAAGTTGTAGGGGCAGCACAGTTGAAGGCAATGTTGAGGGGGGTTGAACACTTGATGGCAATGATGAAGCAGGTAAAGATGAGGGTAAACTAGCAGTGTTTGAAATCAACTGAGAGGGGTATTCAGGCAAGTTTGAACTCGGTAAGCCCAATCCTCCCGTTGGAATTGATGTGTTGAAAGCCGAATACTGCATTTGCGGCATGGAAGGGGTCATCGACAATCCAGGTGGTGGCCGAAGCAGTGATTGTTGGTTTAATTGGGGTAGACCATTAGGGGTACCATAAAATCCTGGCCAATACATTGGCATGCCAAGTCCACTGGCACTTGCACTCTGTTGTGGAAGTGAAGAGCCCCAAGGGCCAAAATTCCCTCCAGGCTGATACAAAGGTAGGGCACTTTGGGCTTGGGAGAAAGAACCAGGATTACCCAGCTGCGTGGACTGAGAATTAAGATCCATTGCTGGTGCACTAACTACAGAAGGCAAGCTGGAAGATGTGGTAGGTGGACGAGGATAATGGGACTGCAAAAATAAATTTTATAAAGAATATAATGAAATAAATTTGATGGACAGTATAAAACCAAGTTCTACATTGCTTGCCTGGATAATAGCTGGGTCATTGTTTATTTGTGGTACACTCTGAACAGGTGAAGAAGTCTTAACTTGTAAATCCTGGAAAAAAAAAGGAACATCAAGGTTGAGTTTATTCCAGGTGCAGCCTTTATACCCTAGCTAAGTGCTCTAAAAGGTGCTAACAAGTGTCACAAGGGCATGACACCTGAGGGCTTAGGAGGGGCCAAGAAAATATAAAGATTTTTGTTTATATTTTTCCTGGCCCTATTAAAGCTTTTATTCTTTTCATAATCGAGATAAAACATTCAGTTATATCATCTTTTACACCATAAGATCTAGAATGAATAATTAATTGTATTCAAGTCAATCAAATACAGCTCAATGAACAATATTTAACCACAAAATGCAATAATTAATCTACACTTAATATATAGTATAACACAAAACACCTCAAATTTTATGATGTATTACAAAATGAACTTGACCCCACAAGTTATAAAAGTGCTCAAACATCAGACATCAACTCACAATCACAATAAAGTGTTGTTGAAATAGTAAGACAACTTATCTACAACTGAATTTGTTGTTTCAGCAATGAAAATGTCGTGTGTCACTCTTGATACTATTCCCCTTTTTTCTTAAACATAAAAAATAGGCAGCGACAAGCTTGCGAATTGGCAAGTTGTGTCAGATAACCGAAATGGCCAAATGTTCTGCTCCGGGCACCGCCTAGGCTTGTGCTCAAGAGAAAATATGGGTAGCCTAGACCATCCTTAGGAAACCACTTAGGACACCTAGGTATCTAAAACAGTGTTTCTATGAAGTGTGAAAGATAGTGTCAGATACATTTATGACAAATAGCTGTCAAATTGATAGCTACAAAGTTCAGTAAAATGGAAGAATTGGTGATAGATCTAGGAATCAAAACACAGAATTAGACTCCCTAGTATAGGGTTTTTTTAATTTGTTTATTACATCCAATTCCACACCGAAACAAAAAATGTTTATAAACATTTCTACTTTGAGTGGTGCCATTTCCCCCTTTATCATACCATCTTTAAATGAACATTTTTTTATCAAAAGGAAAAGAATGCACTTTTTACTCCATCAAGAACTAAATGCCTTAAAACACTTCAGCATATTGTTCTATCTAACGCAAGGACACGATGTATAAAGGTCTACATGCTAAAATCGAAATGAACAACCTACCTTGATATCAGTTCCCCGAAATAATATAAATTCGTAAACTTTATCACTGGGAAGAACTTGGGGACCCTCTTTTCTCCTTCCTTCTGTTCCAAATGATCTTACTGCCAAATACAAACTCACAACAATAATGACTCAAATGCTTTAAAAAAACATAGCAGTGTTTTCTAGTAATCAGATAGAAAAATAAAAAATCAACATTTGAATGTTCATTTATTCTAGACATCAAATGCAACAAAAACAATGCAGTTCCAGTCTATATATTATCAAATAATTTCTAAGCATGTAACAACTCAAAGAAGAAAACTAAGAGATAACCATTTGATAAATAAAAGGCAAGACAACTCACTCATTGGATTGATTTTTGGGACACCTTGCATTCCTTTGATAAAATTTTCATATATTTTAACTTTATATTTGTCGTATGGGTACACAGCCAAAACCTATGGATTCTGATTACAATGGAAACCATTGTACGCAACTAAAACAAGAATCAAAATTCATTTTAAAACAACAGAAGAGGCATACAAAATCACTTGAAATACTGCTACTTAATAGCTTTAAAAACAAGAACCTAAAAAAAACGGGGAGAAAGTTACCGTTTCGCAGGCCGATACTGGACTCCTCGGTGTTGATGTTAATCAAAATACCTTCGTATCTGATCTCGCTCTTCGACGTCAAGCTAATCAAGCTCCCGACGTACGATTCGGGCGATGCCCCAGATCTAGGCGCCGATGAAGAACTGTCCGCCGCCATGCTCCGCCACTGAACCCGCTCACCGCCGATTGTATGCACAAGAGTGAGATAGAGAGATGGAGAGTCGCGGCTTCACTGTGTTTGAAGATTGATCATTGGGTAGGGGGGAGAAAGAAGAACAAGAAGATGACCGGAAGGGATTGAGGAAAATTATATGTAGGGTTTCAGTTCCTCCAAATTGAGGGGTTTGTTTCGTGAATATGGAGTTCTTCATGGGAGGGAAATCGGATGCCGAATGTTGAAAAGGGAACTTTATAGGGTGTGAATTGGGCAGAAATTCTGGTTATTCAGAGGGCCAATTCGCAATTTAGTAACTTTGCGGCCCAGTTTGAGAATTGAATTTAATGCTGCGCTTGATGGTTCGTTTCCTGCTTAACGTGCATTTTGATTTTTGAGATAGCCACGTAGGACGCGTGATGTTTGACTTGGAGTTAGATAATGGCCCCGTTTGGCATCAGCGTCAGAGATTAGCGTTAGCGTTTTGAAAAAGCTATCCGACGGTAGCCTTTAGCGTTAGCGTTTTCAGAATTAATCTGCACCGTTAAAATTTTATCCAAAATGCTAACGTTAATCGAAAACGCTGTTACCAAACAAAGCTAATGTCTTAGAGCACTAGAAATACTCGTGAAGCCCCGAGGCTTCAAATCGGGGCTTCAAACTTTCTCTCTGTCACGTCAATTTTAATTTACACCAAAAATTCACTGGAAATGGGTTTGAAGCCCCGGGACTTCAAACAGGGGCTTCAAACCTTCATTTTTTACATTTTTAAATATACATCTTCTAAATTTAAATTATTAAATTTTAATTAATTTATTATTTAAATTAATCAAAAGGAGATTAGTACATTAAAAAATTACATTCATTAAAAAAATATTACATTCATAGAAGAATACATTCATAAAAAAGTTTCATTCATTAAAAAAATATCACATCCATTAAAAAATAACACTACAAAGAAATTACTAATTATTCGAGCAACTAAAAATATCTTCATTCAAATTCGAGTTGTAGTAAAATATTGCAAACTGAAATAATTCATCAAAGAAAAAATACAGTCAATAAAAAAGTATGTTAAATTTAATAAAAAAACAAAACAAAATTACAAATATAGAGTAAAAAAATTATGTTTGTGTATATTTTTTTTTAAAGAGAGAGTGGGGAGGGGGGGGAGGGTTTGAAGCCCGTTAAACATTTGAAGTAGAAGAGATGAAGCCCGGATGAAGCCCCAGGGGGCGGTGTTTAACGCCCCCTGGGCTTCAAAAGTAACATAACGCCGAGTGGCGTTACATGTATTACCAGTGCTCTTATGGTCGACTTGAGGGAGTGTAAAGAGATATGAGTGATAAAAATATACTCTCTATTTGTTTTGAGATATGAAAGAGAGGCGACCAAAAAATGATACTTCCTCCATCCCAAAATATTCACAACATTTAATTTTTCAGCAGTTGCGGGAACTTTTGTTTATTTCGACGTTTTCATTGGTTATTTGATAAAATAAAATATTCTTGACACCTCTTATTTCGAAGAACTTTTCATGTAGTTTTTTGATATGTAAGTTTTATTTTTTATTTCTATATCAATATGTAAATAAAATGAATTGAAAAAACTTGATATTTTTCTTCGGGAATACAAATGTGGCAAATATTTAGGGACGGATGGAATAGTATAAAGATGTAGATTATTTTGATTCGTTGAAATTAAAAACAGAGAGAGAAAAGAGAGGCCACGGGGAAATGGCATCAAGCGCCAGGCGGTGAGTTAGGCGTGAAAGAGGTAGTGGAGCCCTCCTCATATGCCATGGTAACATCAGTGTTTTGAAGACCGGACCGGACCGGCCGGTCCAACCGGTCGACCCGCAAACCGGCAACAAATCCGGTCCGGTTCACTGAAGAAACCCAGCTCCTTTTTTACCCGCCCAAACCCGTCGGATCCGGTGAACCGGGTAACCCGGGTCGACCCGTCCGGTTCCCGGGTTTAGGCTTAAATCTACATTTTATTAAATTTTTAGACATAAAAATTAAAAGTGGTGGCTGGGAATCAACCCCAACACCTCCCGTATACTAATTCAAGTTGTCAACCAAGTGAGCTACTCAATCTTTGTTCAAAATCTAGGTATCAATCATATGTATTTAGGGTTTTACAAAAGGTTCATACAAAATTAATACTAGTATGTAGTTTTTGTGCAAGTGTGAATTATTTGTATTTATGAACTTTTAAAATAGTTTTAAAAATTGAGAATAATTTAATTTTTATTTGAAAATAAATATACTCTGTATATTTTATATTTAAAAAATTGTTGTCTTCAAAAATTAAGTAATATTATTAATTACGGAGTATAATTTAATATGCTATATTTTTTATTTTCAATCATTTTAATCAACTAAATATTAACTTTAAAATGTCATATGTATATAAGAATAAAATATACAGTCTTTAATTTTAGAAAATATGAGTATCGCCTTATTATTTAAGTATTTGTTAGAGATTCAGTATTAACTTTTCATAATAATAAAAATAATAAAATAAAAATCGAAGGTGTGAAATATCATATGTATAAGGATATTAAAAAAGAGATGGAGAAATAATAACATAAATTAAAATATTTTATTAACTAAAAATATCTAATATATCATAAAATATTATTATTATAAACATAGTTGACCGGGTCGTTGAATCCCGGTTCGACCGGTCAACCCTTGACCCACTACCTCGTCCGAGTCGACGTCCGGTCCGGTTTTCAAAACATTGGGTAACATACGACCTTGTAGCTTTTTTTAATTAAGCTTCACTGGGAATAGCATTTTCGATTAGTCTTAGCGTCTTATATACAAAAATTAATGTTGTAGATTAATTCTAAAAATATTGACACTAGAATTACCAATAGATAACTTTTTCAAAATGTCAATGTTAAACTCCAACTTTGTTGCTAAATAGAACCTTAAATTTTCTAAAATTTTAAATAAAAATTTTCAAAAGAATTAAAATCATTCTTACTAATGATAAATGGGTTACCGACGATGGAGTAGACGACAGTAGTGGCAGCCAATCACACGAGTGGTAAGCACTTCAGGGATATTAAACTTTTAAATCGATATCTCCCAAATTTATGAATTGTCAAAATTTCCTCATATGAAAAGATTTTGATATTTGAACATATCAAAGCTATTAAAAGTCATATTTTTTACTAACCAAAGAGGCCTTAAATTCATATTTCACTCGTCAATCATCATTCCAAATCTATCGTAGTAGTCATTTCAAACTAACACAATATTTAAAAAAGTATAAAAAAAATTAAATATTTATACTTGAAATTAATTTGAAATAGAGAGAAATATTAATGAACATATATTTCTTCCCAAAAAACGAAAATAAATTACTACTTTGAGACGAACAAAAAAAGAAAGTGTTATTTATTTTTGGGACAAATAATTTTTTTATAAGTCAAAGAAATTTAACTAAATTAACGTGAGACTTAAGACGTCTTATTGGTAGAAACCCAATATTAATTGAGGAAAAAAAGACTAAACTATAACTAAAATATATAGAAAATACCAAATATTATCTATTTGGCTAGGACTAAAGCATAGACTACCATAAACCTGAAATATGATTTCTATTTTTTATTCTCAAAAAAAAGATAATTGTACGGTGTCAATTTGGTAATGTATATTAATGATTTAAAATAAGTTTTGGTATTATATGTTGGTATTATTTGTATTGTAAGTCAAATCAATGATTTGGGCAACTCTTTGAAAGATTATAGATCGAGCGAATTTGTTGGAAGAGTTATCTATGGTAACGACATAGACATACACAAATAATTTCCCATAAATAATCATGTAACACATTGATATATACTCGAGTATAACTCTTGGTCTCAGTGATAGCTTATTAGCCTATAAACCGGGCAAGTGGTGGTTTTGAGGAAGATATGTGGAGGCAACTAAGCATTGTCAAATGACATCTAAAGTAAATCGAATATGACAGGTTTGGGCCTACCAATCAGTGACGTGATGTTGAAGTCTAAAGACTAACGTGTAAGAATATAATCCAAAGAGCTATATTCCAAAGAGTATAATTGGTCATATGTCTATGATGAATCACATTAACCCTCAATTTTCACCTATAAACAGTATTGTGCAATCCAATTAAAGGCAATCCAAATTGGAATAGCTCTATAGTCTTGCATTGTCTCTCTTTCTATTCTCACGCTCAAAAAATTAATAACAACTAAATTACATGAATTTTCACCTATTCTCTTTCCGTAACTTTGTATTATAGTTTGGTACAAAGTAGTTAGTTTTTATAGACTTTATTCAATATTTAGATTTGATTTAAAATAAATGTAATTTATATAACGGATAATTTATCTAAATAGGACTAAAACATAATGATTTTCTCAATATAAGATCATATGTTTTTATTTTCTAATATAGGATCATTATATTGGTCATTATCTATTAGTCATTATTCAGCTAAATGTCCAGCATGACTTAAACATTATTCTTCTCACTAGTCATTATTAAGTCCTATTTGGGAAATAAAAAAGTTTAAATCTTACATTGGGAAATGACTTATGGTTTAGTCATATTCAGTGCAAATATAATTTACACCATAACTAACCATTAACATTAGTTTTTTCTATAACTTATATGTTTGGACGAATAACAAGATATTTGAATTTATATTTGTTTATTTCTTTCGAATACGAATTTGAATCCGAATATGAGACGAATTCAAAATAAGATTTGAATATGTATTTGATTAGTATTCGAATAGTTTACGAATCTTAAACGAAGATTTAAATAATCATACTCTGTAATTTATATGATGGACCAACATCGATTTGTAATTTAACTTACGATACTTCTTATACTATACTACACTCTGTATCTAAAAACATTAATACATTTACATCTCACACAAATTATATTTTATAAAATATAACTATGAAAAATCATATGCTTTAGATTTTTGTGTGACGTTAATATGTCAATTCTTAGTAATTTAAATGCACTTTATACTATATTAG
The DNA here is from genome assembly GCA_003260385.1 of Cuscuta australis. NCBI lineage: Eukaryota > Viridiplantae > Streptophyta > Magnoliopsida > Solanales > Convolvulaceae > Cuscuta > Cuscuta australis. The sequence goes on along the minus strand of NQVE01000215.1, from coordinate 3,204,323 downwards.
TTTGTTGAATATTGACGTTGAAAACCTGGTTTGTGTGTATATACATATATTCGAATATTCAAATATCATTCGAATCGAATATATTATTATTTGTATCTGTATTCGTTTAATATTCGAATAAAAAATAATACTTGAATTTGAATAATGCGAATTCGAATCATCATATTCGAATAAAAATCACGAATCGAATTTTAAATATTTGATTTTTTTTTACATCCAAGTTTAGGCCAAGGTCTAAATTAAGTACTCGTCATTTGGTTGAGATAAAAATTTCATACTCACTCTCCACTCCCGCCTCTGCGCTCATCCACCCCATGGCACACCCCTCCGGTCCCCATCTCATATTGCCCCCCCCCCCCACCCACCCACCCTCGCCCCACACCACGTCCGTATCCTTCCGAAAAATATTTTCTTCCAACCAAACGCATCCTTATTAAGATTAATAATTAAGTGCAAGTTGCATCACAAGTACGTCCTTATCTTTCTCCAATCCAAACTTGATTTCCAGGAAGCTCTGTTTCATTTCAACTTGTGCTACCATACGGACTATATCTCAGGCAATAAACAAATTCCAGTTCTTGATGCCCGATCTTGTTTTTTTTTTCTGGGATAAACAAGGATGGAGATTCCGAGGTTATGTTTATGTATCCTAATAATGGGTTTATGGGAAGTGTTTCCAGCAGGTTGTAGGGGAAGCCGTATTCCGGCGGCGGCTCTGTTCATATTGGGAGATTCTCTTTTTGATGCCGGCAACAACGACTACCTTAAACTCCCAATCGGCCGAGCTAATTTCTGGCCCTACGGGGAAACTTTCTTCAAGCATCCCACCGGAAGATTCACTGACGGTCGTATTATCCCTGATTTTATTGGTAATATATTTTTCTACCCAATTATTATTATTATTATTATTATTACTATTATTATTATTAGTATTACGGAGTATTAATTTATTTTCGGATACAAACTTGAATGTCCTATTTTGTTTCTATTCATAGATTTCAATCACACAATTTAAGTTTTTCTTAAACTTTGTTAAATCGACAATTTATTTTCGGGATGGAAGGAGTATATTTTACGGAAGAATAATTATGGCATTTCTTGTCCAAAACACATGTGCTATTAGACATTTAATTATTTTAGGAAACATCTCTAACCCGTTGCACCAATCGGCGGAATTAGACATGACCAAATAGCGAACATTATATAAATAAATAAATATATATATATATATATATATATATATATATATATATATATATATATATATATATATATATAGGGGCTGGTTCAAGAAGTGAGAATGCACCTTGGTGAAAGAAATAAGAATAAAATCTGGCCTTTGGATCTGATGCATCGTGCGGCTCAGATTGCATTCTGCACTCAAATTTTGATGCAATCCTAACCCTTAGATCTCCCAATCTAATGCACCAGATTCATTCTTATTTCTTTCATTAGATTGCATTCTCACCTGAACCAAAATCTATATATATATATATATATATATATATATATATATATATATATATATAGGATCCTCAAGTCGAGTACACGTAGTATTATTTGTATTTTTAGGATCCTCAAGTCGAATATATTTCCAAGCCAAATCCTTTCGATTACTTTTGGAGGAAGTTTCTGCCATTGGTGAAAAAATATTGTTCAAAAAAAATGCAAAAAATATATCTAAGTGTGAGTGTGACCTGCGAAGTATTTGTAAAGAAACAATAACCATTCAAAAAAAACAATAAGAAAACAAAAAAAGTCTGAGTGACCTGCGAAGTGTGGAGTCTTACTTTCGTTGGCTCTGAGTCTGCGAAGAAGTGCGCTGTTTGGACTTGGGAGAGAGACGAGGGTCTGCGCCGGCTGAGGAGAACTTGAGGAGGGCAGGAGGTTGAGTCAGCAAGGAGAATTTCGATCGACGGCGAGAGGGCAGAGGCAGAGGCGAGGCAGTTGAATCGATGAAGTGTTTCGATCGAGTACTGATATAGGTCAGGTTAGCGCGTTTAAAAAAAAGTCAAGAAAAGCCCTTGGCGTAGATAGCGAACGCGTTTCGCCACAGCGTTTGGCGTCCGTGGCGAACGCCTATGGCGAGATTGGCGTAAAATGCCTCGCGAGGTCTGAAGATGGCGTCAGATGGTCGCCACTCAGCCATAGGCGCCTTAGGCGAGAATGGCGTGCGCCATTCACAACTATGGTTAGGACTTACATTTCTAGGATTTCACCAAAATATGATTTAGATAGGAATTTTCCATCATCTCCGATTCAGCCAAAGATTTAATAGGGAGTATGATGGAGTAACGTAAATGGATCTTTAAACTGTGTGCATTTCTTTAATGAGGAATTTACGTAAATAGCACTAAAACATATTGACTTTCTCTAAATAGCACTACATGTATTTTTTTCCTAATTTAGCACTTTTAGTCATTATACATTAGTCATTATTCAAGTAAATGTTTGTCATCACTGGTCATTATAGACATTATTAAGTGCTATTTAGGGAATAAAACAATTTAAGTGCTATTTAGAGAAATGACTTAAGTTTTAGTGATATTTAATGCAAATATTTCTTCTTTAATAGTGAAGTACACACTAATAATTAGTCAATGCGACTTTTGACGCTCATCATGGCTCATTTAGAAACAGCCGCTCGTTGTATTAAACATAAGGTTCAGGCTGCGTACATCCGACCCCCTACCTTGCAATAGACGGGACTCGGGAGCCTTTAAGGCATTGGGGTAATGTTGTTGTTGTTATGGTCTAGATAAGAATGTATGAAAATCTAAGATTAGAGTAGTTGGTTAGACCTTTGAGCCTTAGTTTTCTAATTTATGCTTGTGTGTTTTTACTTACTTTAGTATGTTCCTTATGCATGTGTGGTTTATGTGTCTTGGGGTATTGTGTTCTTGCTATTGTGTTCTTACTTACTTTATGTTACTTTGTTTACTATGTTTGTGTTTCTGTGTTTGAGCCAGGGGTCTTTTAGAAATGGTATCTCTACTTTGGGGTAGGAGTAAGATCTACATATACACACCCTCCTTAGACCCTACTGTTTGTGGCATTTTTTGGGTGTGTTCTTGTTTTTTATATATCACCTAGCTAAAAGTAAATAGTATCTTTTATTTTGCTGAAATGAAAGTATACAATATGAGTGAGTGCAGGTTGTAGAGCTTCTAACTCAACTCAAGTACTTCAAAGATGTGAAAAAACATTTGAGAAAGAAGCATGGCAGTTCAAAAACAACAAAATTGTTGTCGAAATCCGTTTACATGTTCAGCATTGGAGGCAATGACTACTTGGTTCCATTTGTTGCCAATGGGAAATCCCAAATGCTACAATTCTACAGTAAAAAGGAGTATGTTTCTATGGTCATCGGCAACCTCACCACCGTACTTAGAGTAATGATTTCTTATTACTCTACAAATTTCATTCTCATGTTGGTCGGTAATTACAATTTACAATTGCTCCATCCGTCCCTAAATAAACTTCAGTATTTAAAGAGTCAAACTACGTACATCCAATTATCTACCCATATATTGTAGTCCTAAAGTCCATAAATGCTATCACATTCTAAAATTTTAACAATGTTTTAGGTAGCTATATATAATTTTTGTTTTGTTTTGCCACTGCAGGGAATATATTATGAGGGTGGAAGGAAGTTTGTGACGATAACGGTCCCGCCATTAGGCCGTTTGCCCTACACTAGAGGGTACAATAATGGTAATAGGACATCCGAACTAACAGAGCTTGCGAGGCTTCACAACAAGGCACTCCCAAAAGCCCTCGAAAAACTTCAAAATGAGCTGAAAGATTTCAAGTATATAACTTTTGATTTCTACTCTGTACTTGGTGACATAATCAGCCATCCCACAAAATATGGTAATCTTTTGATTTCTACTCTGTACTTCGAGATAGATCCTACATTCCTACCTTTTGAACCCCCCCCCCACAAACCCTGCTCCCAACCCCCTGAAATAACCGATTTGCTAGTGGCGCATTGTAGCAAACCGGGCAAGGGGCTAGGGGATAGGACCGTTGTAGGGCCTCAGAGCCATAATATGACACTTCAATCCATCGTTCCTTTTTTAAAGAGATAAAATGAAAATGCACATTTTAAGGGATGTATTTTTTGTGTATCGGGGTGTTTTTTTGTTAGGGTTGAGGGACGCGACGGAAGGGTGCTGTGGGTCGGGGCTGTACCGGGGAGTGTTGAACTGCGGAGGAGATGGGTACCAGTTATGCAAAGATGTTAGGGGTCATGTGTTCTTTGATGGGGCTCATGCCAATGAAAATGTGTATGAACAATGTGCAGAGTTGATGTGGAGTGGAGATTCAGATGTCATTTGGCCTTACAATCTCAAAACACTGGTGCAAGCTTAGTTTTTTGTGACCTGCGAAATCATCTTTTTGCAACCCAAATACTCGTTTATTTGATCTTCCCACTTGATGATTTGATGCAAATAAAACGTGGAAAAATTGTTTGAAAATATAAGTTTATACACAAAAATGAGTGCCAAATTAAAGTATTGGAGTAATAATAATATTACTCGAATAACATTATTTTTATCATATTATATTTTATACTACATAATCCATCTGTCCCGTTTTAAATCACCTATTTTGTCTTTTGGACATATTTAAGGAAGAGAAAAATTAGAGTTGATTTTTCGAAATTGTCATTACTTTTTAGGAGGGGTGACGATGAATGAGAAGATAAGGTGGAGAAGATTGACTTATTTTAGGAGTAGTTTAAGTATTTTACTCTTAAAAGTTTACGATAACAAATAACAGAAAACTTATTTTGGGATAGAGAAAAAAGGCAAACATGTAATTTAAAATGGGACAGAGGGAGTACATGATTTTGAAAAAAGAAAAGAAATTTTTTTGGGTGGGTCACGTTGGATCATTTTTTGTTAGGTGTTAGTGATTTTTAGTGTAATCGATTATTGAGTAATTGAACTTAATTAGATTTGACAACAATTTAAATTGTACTCCCACTATCCCAATATATAGTGTCTGTTTCGGTTTACGATGTTTGACTGAAATTATTTTCAAATCATTTTATATGACAAATGGTATAGAGTTAAAAAATAAAAATTACATATTTAAATACTACATCAAAAGATCTACAAAACTAGTAGTGACAATAGTACTTTATTCTATCAAATTGTTAACGAAAATAGAAAAAGAAAGTGAATGAAGTTTGACCCTATGAATAGTGAACATACATTATAAATTGGGACGGAGGGAGTAGTTGTTAACAAGTTCGAAACTCCAAAATCTATATTGGCTCGACAATATTACAAATTCTATGGTTGGGTATGGGGACAGTAGCCCCGTTAGCGTGGTCCATGGGGCGGCTGCCCTTGGTATGATTTAAGGGGCAGAACCCTTGGCTAGAGAAACGTTATTGCTTTATGTTTTTTTATTTTCGTAAATAGAGTCAAAATAAAGAAACATTCAAATGGACGAAATCATACACTCGAATGTTAACGATAGCCACCAACACCTTTTACAAAAGAATGCATGCATTCGAATGTTTAACTTAAAGCATTAAAATTTTAACTGGTGCAAACATTCGATTGTTATTATTTCCTCCGTTTATCAAAAGTCTTTCCTTTTCATTTGTTTCTTTTTAACCAAAACAATTTCACTTTTTATTAAATTTTACTTTTACTCTTACTAACTTTTGTCCTACATATCTGTTGACTTGTTCATCCCACATCGGCTATGCAGCCTTATATTGTGCTGCTATTTAATAGTTTGGGTATCTCAACCTCTTGAGTTAACTTTTGGGGTTGAATTGGGCCCAAGTCTATTGTTTCAACATGGTATCGGAGCTAGGCCATTGATGTTGGGACCGCGCCCGCAGTAATCTGCGCCTCGTGTGAGGGGGGCGTGTTGACTTGTTCATCCCACATCGGCTATGCAGCCTTATATTGTGCTGCTATTTAATAGCTTGGGTACCTCAACCTCTTGAGTTAACTTTTGGGGTTGAATTGGGCCCAAGTCTATTGTTTCAACAATATCATATCATATTTTTTCACTAATAATCTACGCATCACACATCATTTTTACCCATCACATTAAGGACAAAATTAGAAAGTTAACTCCAAATAACTCTTCCTTATTTTCGCCCAAAGCCAATATACGAATTGTTTTCGTAAGCAGGGAAGTATAACCTAAGGAAAAGACTAAACTAGGAGTAAAACATAGAAAATATAGCAAAATAGAAAGTTCATGTTTTATTTAAAAAATATGAGTTAAAATGCATATATAATGTAAATCATTTTAATACATAATACCAAAAAAATTTGTTAAATGTCCATATGCTGTATCACATTATCACAATATAAACTTTTATTTTGGAATAAAACATGGAGCTCGTATTTTCTTATTTTTTCTATGTTTTACTCCTATTTAGAATGATTTCTTATAACTTACACATTCGATTGCTCAATAAGTCATGTTCTTTGCAACAGACACAAAAATTTGATACTCGTTCAAATAAATATTTATGTCTTATTTAATTCAAATATTTTAAAATATGATAAAATTTAGGGGACGAGGTAGGAATCTCTGAATTTGGTAATAAGACATATGGTAACAAATCCCACAAACTTGCTATTTGTGAATTTCAATAAAAAATAAAGTAGTTTGGAATAATTTTAAAATAAGAATTTAAAACCATAAATGATAAGTTTGTAAACTTGGTGATCATTTTTTTTGTAAATCTAGCATTGCTCAAAATGTTCACATGCTACTGATAGCAATTACTATTTTCTCTATTCTAAAATGTTCTTTCAGTTACTATTGTCACGGTCAAACTGGAATCACTTTCTTTACCTATTTTCGTTCGTTATTTGATAAAATAATATATTCTTGTCACCTCTTGTTTTGTAGAATTTTTGATGTAATCTTTAAATATATAAATTTTACTTTTAAATTTTACATCTACAATTAAAAAAATTGTATTGAAAATATAATTAACCAAACCTCGTAAACAAAAAACGGGAAAAACATTTTAAGAGGGAAGGAGTACTGCAGGGGTGCGCCCATGCTTCGCACAAATGAATATCATCTTTGCGAAGCATGAGTGCAGTAGCAACCATTAGGGAACACCTATTTTTTATGGAGTGTTGCCTCATCTCTCCACAACAACCATGTTACACTTACATCAAAAAGTGTACTCTAAAGTTACATTACATGTATACACTAATATTTTAATGGTTCACATTGACAAAAAGTGTTGGTGCGTTAAAAAACTTGAATTAATATTTTTTTCTGTGTAAACTATGTACCTAGCTGATTGGTATATCCTTATTACCGACCCGAATAACCGAAAGGGACATGTCAAAATATGACCGATCACTTTCTTCAATCATCAAATGAGGTAAACTATTCGATTGGGACGGGTCAAAAATTGACCGATCACTTTACTAAAAAAGTGACCAGTCACATTTTGGGCGATAGCCAAAATGTCACTTAATATTACGCAGGATATTCCGGAAGACCAAAGAGACGGGGTGAACTTAAGAAATGATCAGACAACCTTTGTGAAAATGTGACCGGTCATATCATCTTACTCGGTTAACGTTGGTCTAGTCTCTCAGGCATGGCGAACCACGTCAAAGATCGAGGGACCACCCCGCCGCTCATCCATCACGAGGCATACAGTGAAAGAGATGTTTGTCATTTTGCAGGGTTGATTGGATTCAGAATATTCATCTTTAGTCATTGATTGAACAGTGCTTCTTGGTTGTATTAATAACAAGTCTATTATTGAACAGTGATTGGATTATGTACAGTGACCTTCATCCGGGTTTCCTATTTTGTCCATGGGTGAACAGGGGAAGGTCATAAATCCTCCTCTATAAATATGATGATATTGGATAGAAGAGGGGGAGGGGATCCATTCTTTATCTCACTAAAAGAGTACACTCTTGAGACAGAGTAAGAAATATAATTCGGACTGAGGAGATTTACCCGGTCTAGGTCATACTTTGTGTTCTTGTTGTGTGTTTTATATTACGGGTCAAGTCTGTCCAGATCAAACCCGGTTAACCCACCCAGCTATATTTACACCATCACTAGCATTACACTAATACAAAATAAAGGTTAACACAGACAAACACAAACGATAATTGGAATACAAATGTTGAGGTGCAAATAATTTAAGGAAAATGCTAGGGTGCTACCATGGGTGCACCCATGCTTCGCACAGACAAACACAGACGATAATTGTCTGTATCACACAAAAAATTATCATCTGTGTTTGTCTGTGCGAAGCATAGGTGCACCCATAGTAGCACCCATGTGGTGTTACCCATGATCCATAACTTAATCGGTCTCCACAATTTCAACACTGTGTATATATTTGCGAGCCCCAATGCTGGGTGAATGGTGATGAGTTTCACGTGGGGCATGATTGGGAAATAGTAGTGGTGGTGGACCGGATTGAATTCAATACGCCACATTGGGCCATGGAGTCGGCGAAGAAGAAAGAATAATTCAGAGATTGCACATGCCAATCTGTACCATTTCGTATAATGAGTTCTTTCTTCATGGGCCCTCTCTCATTCATGGGCTTCCACTTTTTGGAATGTACTCCAAAATTTGTATATCATCTGTACACTAAAGATATGCACTAATATTGTGATGATTTACACAGACACAAAGTGTTGATGCGTTAACAAAAATTTACATTCACACAAAGTGTTGGTGCGTTAACAAAAATTAGCATTACACCAACACAAAATATTAGTGCATCATTACGGTGTACAAAATGGAGTACAAATTCTTGGCATATAAATTGAAGGAGTAACATTTTCCTTCAATTTTTCATATATGAAAAACCTAGTCGCGCACCATGTTTGACCAAATTTTAAAAATAAGTTAGTCGCGCACCATGTTTGCCTCGACTTTAGAAATGTGGCAAACGAATAGGGACGGAGGGAATATATATCAAAATTTTATACTCCATGATATTTATTTAAATATAAATATAGTTATTAATGACAAAAATATTAGAAATTATATATATTCAAATATAAAAATACTACTATAGCATCTAACTATGTATCAAATTTTATTTTTTGGCATCAAAATTAATGAACTTTGACCATTAATTACCTGATATTAAATATTGATACAAAACTAATTTCTTTAGATTTGTGTTATTAAATATTTTCAAAACATTGTCTTATGTAAATAATATACCGAATAAATTTTGTTTAATTATAGGTCAAAGATTAAAAATACTTCATCCGTCCAAAATTGAAAGATCTTCCCACTCTACATTTTTTTATCGAGAAATAAACTTCATATTCTACTTTTTTCATCCCCAGTCTTTGAGATCAAAATACTCATCTCATTAAATCTCATTCATTACTTCTGTAAACTACACCCTCATTTAGGGGGTGTTTGTTTTTTGGCCAGAAGAGCTTCTGGCCTCTTTTGTCTGCGCCGCGCAGACGCGCGCAGATGTTGAGCTCTGCAGATTGTTTGTTTTTTGGAAGACATTTCACTAAAAAATGTCTTCCTGGCATCTTCTTGGAGAAAATATTGACCTATGTCTTCTAACATCTTCTAACATCTTCTCCATTTTTTTCTTCTACTTCTCTTCACCACCACCACCGTCCACCACAATCACCACCGTCCACCATCACCGCCACCGTCGTCCACCACCACTACCACCGTCCACCACTACCACCGTCCACCACCATCCACCATCACCGCCACCGTCGCCCACCACCACCGCCACCGACCACCACTACCACCATCCACCACCGTCCACCACCACCGCCGTCAACGTCCACCACCACCCTTCACCACCACCCTCCACCACCACCACAATCGTCCATACACCACCACCGTACACTACCATCATTAATTTATATAGCAGTCTACAGACATTAAAAAACAAACAGTCTTCTTCTTCCAGACCGCAGACCTTCGGTCTACCACTTCTCCTGCAGATGTCTACAGTAGTGGTCCGCAGACTGCAGACCTTTTCCTGCAGAAAAAACAAACACCCCCTAACTATCTCTCCCTCTCGCCAACCTTACCCAACCTCATTCACTTTTTATTTCTATCTTATCTGTTTAGATTTGTGATCTCAACTCCTCGATTCCTTCCCAAACACTACATTACTCTCTTTCCTCTCTAAGATCTGCAATGGAATCGCATGACTTTCTTTTCGAATCTTGTATTCCGAAGACAGGTTTTCAAGATGGTGGAGGTGAGGAAAACAATTCCAACTCTGACGATAAGAAGGTGGACGAGGTCACCGTCATCAAGAGCGATGATGATGATGCTGATGTTGCCTCGTTGAGAGAGAGGAAGGACATTATCGACCTTGAATCTGAGAAAGGAAACATTTTTCTTATTGAGAGTGAGGAGGCTGACTTCATTGTTCTAGACCGTGAAATTGATGAGCTTGAGGTGCGTGAAAAAGTGGGGTTGAGCCTTCTCAGGCGATATGTGTGTGTGTGTGTGTGTGTGTATATATATATATATATTATTCGCTTTTTTTGAAATAAGACATTAATTTAATAACATATAGAGTATCATAATTACTTAAATACAGAGTAATAATAATAGTAATAACAATAACAATAATAACAATATTTGCCAAAGATTGTTATTAAATTAATGTCTTATTTGGATACCACCCCCAATGCAAATCTATAAAGATCATCAATGTTGTCTTTGCAGACGACCTAATTGTAGCCTCTAAGGCTGATGAGAATTCCATCAAATGTATTCTGTCAGCCCTAAAACACTTCTCCTCTACTACTGGACTTTCTGTCAATCACTCTAAGTCTGAAATTATATTTGGGGGGATCACCAAACACCAGGAGAATCAATTACTGCAGATAACCAACATGAGAAAGGGTTCATTGCCATTCAGATACTTAGGAAGTCCCGTCACTTCTTCCATAATCAATGCCAAAGATTGTGAGAGGCTCGTAGAGAAAATGACTGCTAAACTCACCACGTGGTCTACAAAAAATCTGTCATATGCCGGGAAGGTGAAGCTAATTAATTCTGTATTATTTGGCATTATTGGTTTCTGGAGCAGAATTTTTCTCATACATAGTATGGTAATGAAGAGAATCCAAAGTTTATGTAGGAATTTCCTATGGGGGTCTACCCATGAACACGTACAGGAGAATTCCCTTGGTGGCCTGGGATGATATATGCCTACCTAAGAAGAATGAGGGACTTGGACTTAAAAATCTGACTCTGTGGAATAAAGCTAATATCATGAAATTTGTTTGGGACATTGCGATAGAAAAGGAGGTTCTTTGGATCAAATGGATCCACAACAGATATCTGAAGAACAATAATGTTTGGGACTGTCCAAAGAGGAATGATGACTGTTTTTACTGGAAAAAGATATTGCAAATCAGAGACTGCTTTGTGGAAATGGAAGACACTATCCCTTACAATCCTGAGGTTGGCTATCAATGGCTCTTGGGGCAAAAACAAATACATAACTGGTCAGAATTGGTCTGGAATAGTTATTCCATCCCAAAACATAAGTTTGTGTTCTGGTTAACTTGCAGAGACAGAATATTGACCAAATACAGACTGAAATTCTTATTCCCAGTAGACACTTCCTGCCTAATCTGCCAAAATGCTGAAGAAGATAGACATCACATATTCTGTACTTGCCCTTATACTAGGGAGGTATACAAGAGGATTTATGATTGGACCCAATTTCTTTTTGAAGGGTACACAATAGAAGCAATTTGTACACAGCTCTTGAGCATTGCTGCTGTGAAGAGAAGGAGGAAAATTGCAGCAGTTTTTGCAGCCAGTATATACTTCATCTGGAAGGCCAGGAATAAGATTTTCCACTCTAATGCCTTAACTCCTGTTGAGGAAACTTTCAGCTGGATCAAATTCCATGTTAGGACCTATTTGAATTCTAGATTAAATGAGTTTGTGTAATAGTAATTTGTAGAGGATATATGTTACTGGAGGTAGAGGGCAGGATTATGGTGGGTTGATACTTGGTTGTATGTAGATATTTGGAGAATTATTAATATATTTGCTTTCTGTTAAAAAAAAACAATATTTGCAATTTTTTTCAAATTCTCAAAATTTGTCTAATTTAATCTAAAAAGCTCTAATATGATCGGTTCTGATCAAATTGGATCTGGTCTGATCAGATTGAATCCGACCTGATTAGATATATGATCTAGTCCAATCTGATTTTAATAACAATACGTAATAAGCTAAAAAAAAGTTGAATCAACGGACCGTAAACATTTTCAAGATCTTTTTTTGTTTTCTAGAATATTTTTTTAAAACTTTATTTGGGAAATTAAGAAAAGAATTTTTGGAATGAAAAATAAAAATATGGAAAATGGAAAGAAAAAAATAGAAACATACAAAAATACTCTTATACAAAAAGGAATTTTCAAAACATTTAAAAGCATTCCTAGAATTGGGTTATCCAAAAAGAGATTCGTTTTAAATTTTTTTATTCTATTTTATTTCCTTTTTTCATTTTTTTTCCCAAAAAATGTTTTATTTCTAAGTACCAAAAAAATTAATTTGATACATATAGATGCAATTTACGTTAATTATTTTTCATTTTATTTATTTTTATTTTAAGCACAAAAATTTTTAAATTTTAAGAATATAACTGGAAACAATTTTAAAAAGTACTTTAAAACACATATAAAAAAGAAGAAAATAGAGAAAAACAAAAATATATGAAAAATGATAAATGAACTCAGATGTCCCTGGGAATTCGGAAACGAGTTACCAATGCTTCCTTCTCCATTGAAAAAATGGTCGAAAAGTAATTAGAGGGGCGTCCAATGTCTACAAACTACATAAATTTTAAAAATAAAATCTAAAAAATAAAGAAAGTACTGACAACTCAATATCATATCAGAGCATGTGCAGTGACAAGGAAGAGGAATGTCTTGCACAGCCACATCAGCTCCTTCCACTCATATCATGGAATGACAAGACGAAAATGACTTGTTTGGTGAGACATGAGGGTAGCACTCTGGCCTTCTTTTTTTTAATTCTTTTATATAAAAAATGTATAAGTATCCCTTCTTGGCCCTCAATCCCTTCCTAGCAACTCAAGATCATATCACTTTTTTCTTTTCTATCCCTTCCATCCCTATCTTTGCCTTTTTTAAATCTTCTTTTTTATTGCATCTATTTTAATTAAAACTACCTACACTAAGAATATAAAATAATATTTCATTAATATTAAATTTAAAAGTACATATAAAAAATTACTCCGAAATAAAAAACTATTCATCCTCAAGATTAAATTTACAATTATATACTTTGAAATAAAAAAAATTCAAAGTACACAATTAAATTAACATTTCATTGTTGATTAATGTTTTCTTAATTTTTTAAAAATCTAATTAACAAAAAAGACTTAAATAAAAAACAGAAAAACTTAAAAATGTAAAAAAAATATAAAACTAAAAAAAACTAAAAAAAAAGGATAGAGAGAAAGGGGCACACGATAGAGAAATCAGCACACGATAGCTGTGGTGGGAGTCATGGGGATCAGGCCATCACGGTCACAGAGAACGGGGCAAGGTCCGGGATGGCCGATCCCGACTCCCAGCTCCTTCAACCTAACATTTTTGGGCAACAAAACACGTTAGTGTGAACATATGGTTAGGATGTGAAAGGGAGTGTTTGGATACTATTCCGTATATAGGTAGTCAGGTAGAAATTCCCAGGTAAGGAATTGAAGACATTGGTGGTATCAGGAAAGATTGCTATGTTGCACAATGCAATTTTTTGTTGAGTGCTACTAACAATGTGGTACCGCTGGTACCTTTCAATGAAAAATAATTATTACCTCTGTTCTAAAAAATAATTCAATCTTTCATTTTTTCCATTTATAACAAAACACTTTCATTCTCTATTAAAAAACTATTTTACCCTTACTTTTTCATACCCTGCTAATTACATCATGGTTTTGTCTGGGAACAACGTTTTCGATTAGCGTTGACGTTTTGGATAAAATATTAGTGGTATAGATTAACTCTGAAAATGCTAAAGCTAAAGGCTACTATCGGATAGCCTTTTCAAAACGCTAACGTTAATCTCTAATTTTGATGCCAAACGGGGTCTATATTTTTTCTCTAATAATCTATCCATCACATTTTACTTTGACCCATCACATCAAGAGCGAAATTAGAAGTCAACTGCAATTTAACACTTCCTTATTTTTAGACTTGGTCAAACAAGAAACTCCTTTTGAGAACGGAGGGAGTAGTATCTCTTTCCAGAAACATGATAAAATGGTCAGTTAGGTCGAGTTTCAATTCGATATTATCGAGTTTGGGTTATTTTAGATTCGGGTCACTTCGAGTTTGATATTATCGAGTTTGGATTATTTCAGATTCGTGTCACTTCGAGTTCAGGCTAAGAGTGTTGTTCATATATATGATCGAGAGTTATCAGGTTTGGGTTGACCCAACGGGTTGAAAGACGTATTTAAAAATTGAAACTTTTGCTATTTAGAGATCAAGTGATTAACGAAAAGTCAGATTCTTGTTTACATTTTGACATGGTACCGTCATTACTTTTTTCGCAGCATGTAATCGAAGCATGTACTGTCATTACATAATTGCAGCATACAAAAAATTCAGTATATAAAAAAAATTAGATTCTTGCAGCATACAAAAAAAATTGCACTATATCAAAAAATTTATAATATACAAAAGTAATTAGAAGAAAAGAACAAAAACTTGAGTTACGTGCATACTCAACTGAAAAAGATGAGATATGATTAGAAATTTCACTATTGGTCTGTGTCTTCTCACCAAGTTGATTGAGTCGGCACCTAATATCGGCGGAAGAGGGAAAGAACAAAAGAGAGGCAAATTGCAAAGGAGGGATGCCAAGAACCCGAAAGCAGGCCCACCCATGAGGGTGTTCATGAGGTGCAGTTGTACAGGGCCTCCAATTATAAAGGGCCCATTTTTTATTTTTCTCCTATTATACTCCATCCGTCTTAATTTAAATTACATATTGATTATTTACATGATTAAATTTCGTTTTTTTATTTTTTATATTTATTATTAATTTAGTAAAATAATATAGTCATATCACATTTTGATTCATAGAAATTTTTAGAGCCTAAAAATATAAAAATGCAAAGGGCTTTCAATATTGATTGGGCGGGCCTGCCCGAAAGCTTCTCTCTCCGTTCCATCTCTTATTTGTTTTTCGATCAATTTTCCGATGAATAACTCTTTCATTCATTCCAGTTTGTCGGTGCACGATTCTACTATTCTAGACCTTGCACGTTAGCTGTTTTATCCTGGGAGGAGATTGCTCCGGCGACTCCGCTTTCCTTTCTTTCCATTCGGCTTCTGGCGACCTTCTACCTTTTATTTTTTTATTTTATTTGTTTATATTTCCATTGTAAATTCCGAACGTATTATAAATTCGGGTTATTCTCTTCTTATTTTGTAAACTCCTACTCATTTTCAACACAAAATACTATATTGGATATCGTAAAATTTTACGGAGTAAATGAGAAGAATCAAAGAGGATGAAAGAACTCATAAAAAGGCAATTTCAATTAAAAGCACTTAGGGTCCGTTTGATATACGGAATTGACGGAATTGGAATTGAATTGGTTTTGAAATTCCATGAGATTGAATTCCATAGAATTGAATTTTGTCAATTCCAATTCATTTTTTGCACTATCAATTCCAATTCACATAATTTTTGTGCTACCAAACACCAAAATTGGAATTGAAGGCCTCAATTCCAATTCCATAATTTGAATTCCATGTACCAAACGGAGCCTTAAAATAATTCAGAGACTTGAGAAGTACTTTCAAAGAAATATAAAAACCTTGTAAGCTTTTTACTTTCTTTGAATTGATAAAAAAAGATAGAAGAACAATTTTTTTTTTGGGACGAGTATTTTTTAATTTGACAGAAAACCACCCATTTGATAGTGGGCATGTGGGACTATTATATGTCCCCATGCAACTGTGCAATTTCCAAACAATACAAATACTACCATTCAAGAACCAGCTAGCTAGCTAGAGCTGTATATATTCATAAATATATATATACACACAAAAGGTTCAGTCATTAATTCATTATAAACTGTTTCTAGCATACGGAGTACTAAATATATATATATATATATATATATATATATATATATATATATATATATATATATATATATATACACTGCATTTTTATATACTCGTAGTATTTTTTTTCCCGACCATTTCTCTGGTTATTAATTGTTGCAGATGGCTGCTGAAAATGAGTTCAAGCATTTGGTTCTTGTCAAGTTTAAGGAAGATGCTGTGGTGGAAGACATTCTCAAAGGAATGGAAAAGCTTGTTTCTGAAATGGACACTGTCAAGTCCTTTGTCTGGTAATTATTAATGAATGCATATATATGTATCTTTTTTTTTTTGATTAATCACTCCATGATAATCTATCGCTCATGAATAAACTGGCTAGCGAGCTTGTGGCATGGATAACTAACTTGTGCTTCTTGCTTCTTTCAAAAATTCAAATCCATCCACACAAATCTAACAAGATATTCACCAACTTTATCTATTATTCATTTGTTCATAAAAAATTATATTAAAAACATTTTTTTCATTTTATATATAGAGCTTTTGATATATATTTTTCCATCTCTGAGTATTTGTTCACTTTTGATTTTTTAGTCAAAAGTGATAAACTATAAACATAAATTAAATATATAAATGTAATATTAGATATTGATATAAAAATATTTGTTAGGGGGAGTGAGTACAAAGCAACATAATCCATCTTCTATGTACTAGAAAAATGTTTCACATTTTTTTGAAAATACTAGAGTCACAAATAAAACAATCACAAATTAAAATGCCTAAATTGTTAGAACATAAAAACCTTTTCTGGGTTAGAACCACAAGTTTGAGCTTTTAGTTAAATTCGTTTCTTGACATGGTATCAGAGTCTTGTTGACTAAAAGGTCACATGTTTTTAACTCAGTGCCACCCAGTTTTAAAAAAATGAGATTTCACGTGTAAGTAGACCTGTGCAAACAAGGATTGACCCGTTCGGCCCGCCCAGCCCGCCTTTTAAAAGGGCGGATATGGACAACCTTAAATACCCAAATGGGCGGGCCGGCCCAAGCCCGAATTGTATATGGGCGGATCTGGATGTTATTTTTAGCCCATCTGGGCCAACAGGCCCGCCCATATTCATCAAATATATTTACTTTATTATTAATTACCTAGCCAATATAAATTTTAAAAATTTTTACTCCATCCGTTCTACAAAACTCTTCCTCTTTCGTTTTTTTTGAATTTCTTAAAACACCTCCACTTTCTATTAAAAAACCACTTTTACATCATACTTTTTTCAGATCATACTTTTTTCACTAATAACCAAACTATCACATCTTACTTTTACCCATCACATAATGGGCAAAATTGAAAAGTCAACCAAAATTACACTTTCCTTATTTTTGCCAAAAGTCAAAAGTGGAAGAGTTTAAAGGAACGGAGGGAGTATAGTTCATGTATAATAGTTTAATTCACTCACATCTTTTAAACAAAAATCGAAACTCTTTTAATGAATCAGTATGATAAGCTTATTAATTATGCAACAATATCTCTATTATGCTTTCTATATAAATGTGGTGACTGGTTATTTTATTTTAAATATTTAAAAAAAGTTCAATGTTTTTTTTAATATTTTGTACAAAAAAATATTTCTTGATGTTTTATCCGGGCCGGGCGGCCCGGTGGGCAGTCCGGCCAACAAAGATGGGCGGGTATGGGTAAAGAATTAAGCCCATCAAATGGCCCGGCCCGCCCATGTAAATGGACTAATAATTTATATCAAGCCCGGCCCAGATCCGGGCCGGATTCTTATTTGCACAGGTCTACGTGTAAGGCTCGAAATGATTACGCCTACACGTGAGGGATTGTGTTAGAACATAAAAAACTTATCTTGAACTACAACCACAGGCTTGAACTTTTAGTTGAATTAGTTCTTTGACATAAGTTTACTATAAGCGGATATCGCTACAAGATCAAAATGGTCCCAAATAATTTAAAATTGATAATTTACACACATAAGAAGTAAATTTATACTCCCTCCATCCCTAAATAAACTTCCCCTTTCGTTTTTTCTTTGTCCCCAAATAAGCTTTTCTTTTCCCTTGAAAAACCCCTTATACCCCTTACTTTTTCATACTCTACTTATCACATCATACCTTTTTTTTAATAATCTACATATCACATCTTACTTTTATACATCATATCAAGGGTATTTTTGAAAAGTTAACACAAAAATCTCTCCCTTAAATCCTCAAAAAGTCAAAAAAGAAAGTTTATTTAGGGACGGAGGGAGTATATTTTGTGACTGTTTAGTTTGTAACTCCCCACACATTTTTTATAGGTGGATCTCATACTAAAATTTGATTATGTTCATGTCAAATACTCCATCCGTCCCAAAAAGATTTACACGTTTTAAAAAAATTGTATCCCACAATCCCTTACCCATTTCAATTAAAAAACCACTTTTACCCCTTACTTTTTCAAACCCTACCTATCACATCATACATTTTTTCTAATAATCTACACATCACATCCTACTTTTACCCATCACATCAAGGGTATTTTTGGAAAGTCAACACAAAATTATCCCTCTCTTAATTTCAACTTTAGTCAAAATGGGTAACACTTTATGGGACGGAGGGAGTATAAAGTAAGCACTTATATTGTTCTGGGACGTGGCTTAGTTAGTCAATAGGAGGTTGTAAAAAAGGTAATGTCCAGACTTGATTTTACGTAGCAGTATAATTAATGAAGTGCAACCATGTACAATGATGTCTTTGCATGTATTAATCAATAAATAAAGGCATCCCAAATGCAACGAGTCTTAGCTTAAAACTCTTTCCGACTATGGCACGTTAGTATATTACTGTTTTAGACTCATCTCTACACTTTCAGAAAACTATTCCAATCTTCAGACTTTGTCATATCATCGACCATTCTACAATCTTTTATTTTATTAGCTTTTATCTCTATTTAATCAAATATCTAACATATAAATTTATGATACATTGACTTTTCTATTAAGATTATTTATAAATATAAATAACCCCATTAAAAAATCAAGAACATAAGATATTATTTATACAAATTAGAGAAAATTATACAATTTCACACACATAATAATAAACATAAAATAAAACAAATATATTTCATTAAAATTACTTAAAGTAAACAAAGATAAATTGAGTTCCCAAAACAAAAGAATTCTTTGCATAAAATAAGAATTACCTAAAATAGAAATAAAAGCATAAAAGAATACAAATATATAAGTAGACATAATTGACAATTGGAGTTTTTTTTATATTGTGGATGTTTGTTTTATTACAAAATAACTGTAACTAATTTTTATTTTCTAAAAATAAGTGTTACTGATTACATGTGTTAGGATTTTTATAAGAAGATTTTACTTAAATAACACTTAAACATAATGATTTTTTCTAAATAGCATCACATGTGTTTTTCTTCATAATGTAGCACTTTTAGTCATTATGCATTAGTCATTATTCAAGCAAATATTTGCCATCACTGGACATTATGGACAATATTAAGTGCTATCTAGGGAATAAAACAGTTTAAGTGCTATTTAGGAAAATGAGTTAAGTTTCAGTGTTATTTAGTGTAAAAATTTCTTTTTATAAAATAAGATGAGTTGTGAGTCTTGAAAATAAGCCTAATTTTCAAAGACTTCAGATTTTGTTCCATTTTTATGTCAAGGTGGATAGTATTTTGAAAGGGTCAAGCTAAGGGTACTCCACAATGGAGTATCCCATTTGTACATCTGAAAAAGACACTAAGTGTTTATCGTCACAGATATAAATATCTGTATTTGCGTATATCACAAATAAGGTACTTCATCTTAGTGTTCTCTTAGATTTATTCATTTTGAAATGATTGATTAACCTATTTTTGGCGTGAATAAATAGGAACGTGATGCGTTCATGACAAGGAACACTCATTTGGTGGTGGTCCTTTTAGGAGTTCGAGGACTTGTTATTAGTCCCTTTTTGGGCAAATAATTCAATTCCCACGTTGCATGTTGGTCACTTTAGTGGTGATCGGGTGGTCCATATCATTCATGACTTTATACAATACACTAAAATTTGTTATTTTATCTGCCATCAAAATCGAATTTATCATTTTTTAATGATCTTATATTCACTTTCATTTTGGCTAAATACACCTAATTCATTTTTGAAGAATCAATAATTTCACTTTTAAAAGTTGGTTTGCATTTATACTCCATCTGTTGTATTTTTAAAAGTAAAATTGTCAATATATCACAAATGGGGTGGATTCAGACAAAATGAGAGTAAATTTAGCAATATAATAATAACAACAACGACAACAACAACAATAATTGATGGTGTAAATTACCGAACTGGGTAAACAGTGCTAGACCGAGTCTAGGATTGTTTACGGGATTCAAGACAATAAAAGGTAACAAACACACAAATTAACCGGGGAGACTGTAAGTGGAAACACTTGTAGCCCAATTGTTATTTGAATATAGCAAAGCGCACGGGAGCTTTTTACACAAAAGTTTTAGGGAGAAGAAATCGGCCCCATTCTATTGAGGGTTACAAGACTATTTATAGTAAAGCTTAGGGGACAAGACAAAGAATGCCCACGTCTTCCTAGTTTCTGGACGGTGCGAGGTGACTTCTCTTGTCACGTAGCATTTGTCCCACTCATTTGTCGGCTCGTCCAATATGGCACCTGTCTTGGCGCATAGTGCTTGAAACCCACCCGGGTAAGGTACAGATCCACCCAAACAACCCTTCTGCATGGTACCTGGACTTTTCCCGGGTGGTTTTGGATGAGCCCGCGCGACCCGGGTCATGGCATGGGTGGATTACACCCATCAAATACCAATATTGGTTTAATTTAAGTTTTGATATATTACTCAATAAACTAATAGCCATAGATATAGGTCATTGAAATTTGAATGGTACGTATGAAAATTTCCAAGTTTAAAATAGTGTAAGAGTAATTGTTGTTTGACAGGGGAAAAGACACAGAGAGCCATGAAATGCTAAGGCAGGGGTTTACGCATGCTTTCTTGATGACGTTCGACACCAAAGAGGATCACATTGCCTTCTCCACCCATCCCAAACACCTCGAATTTTCCGCCTCCTTCTCCGCTGCCATTGATAAGGCCGTGCTTCTTGACTTCCCGGCGGTTCTCGTTAAGCCTCCGCCGCCTGCTTCCGCTGTTACTCCTCCTCCCGCGGCGGCGGATAATTAATCAATCCTCCCCGGCCGGCGGTTGCACTTTACGACCCATCGTCTCTATCTATCTATCTGAGTCTATGTATCATCGATCATCATGAACTCCCTAGCTTTCATTTCCTTTAATTTTATGCATCATTATATTATTATTATATATATATATTTCTAATATATATCATCATGCAATTAAGTAACCTAGCTACGTTCTCATCAAATATGCTGCCGATTAAGTATAAAAGCATATATTGTAAGCTAGTATGGTCGTGAATAAAGTAACTCTGTTGCTATATATGACCTTTGGTTATGGTTGTCTCATAAAATTATAGACATTTTTTTTCATATTCTTTTAGTGTTATATATACCCTTTCCTTCTTGAAAACGTCTCTCTCTTTTGTTTTCACTCGGCCTAATTTTTTTTTTCATTTTTATTAAAAAATCATTCTTACACATACTAATTTTTAACATACATATCACATTATTCACATCATATCTATTTATTATTTATCTACTCATCAAATTCTACTTTTATCTGTTATTACAACATTTTTGGAAACTCAATACCAAAATACACCCCTTTAAATTTCTTAAATAACAAAACCTCTCATGTTTTCAATGACAGAGGGATCAAAGTATATTAACTCGAATGCAATATACCAGTAGTATTTGTTCATATTATTCTCAACTTAATAAAGTACAATGAGTCAATATCTCTGTACATAAACTACAAGAATGTATACTTAAATGGGACGGAAAAAAGAGACGGATTTCTGTCTCTAAAATTGTTTCTCTAAATATAGAGACGGATTTCCGTCTCTAAATATATGATTAGACAATGAGACAAATATAGGGACAGATATTATCTCATCCCCTAATTCTTTGCCCCTAATTCTTTGCCCCTCTCACCATACATTTAATAATATATACTTTTCTTTTTTTGAATCTTCTCCCATAAAAATTTTATACTTTTCTTCCAACATCTCATATTCCTTATCTTATTTCTTTATATACCAAGCTAAAATTTTACAATGAATATGATCATTCTTATATAATTGACAATCTAGCGAGATATATTACAATCAATTCTTTTTTAGGTATATATGAAATTCTATTCACTATTTAATTTTGAATTATTGTGTACCTACTACTTACCTATTAATTAAAGTGTTGAAATTACAATTCAAATTTAATTTTTTTATATTTTTAGTTTTATTCGATTTACAAATTGAATGAGATTATTTTTACTGAATTTATCAATACATTTTAAAAAAATTGTGTTTGTGTGTGAGTACATACTCCATGCATGTGAAATATATATTAACCTTGTGAAAATATAATATATAAATATATGAATTGATCATGTGAAAAATAATATGTAATAATGTTTTGGGACTTAATGGTACAATCATTTGGATAGTATTAGTGTTTTAAAATATTTAATTTCAATATCATTGTGAATGTGTAACTTTATACACAGAGTATAAAGTATGAATATTATATGAACAATTTTTTTTTTAAATAAATTCAATTTTTTATTGTTAAATAAAATAAAAACCAAGATTGCATACACACACACACACACATATAGTTGATTGTGTGGTTATTATTATTATTATTATTATTTTAATTATCTATTATACTCATGTAAAATTACATATCATTGATTCATATGACTTAGATAGGATATTGGAAGAAGTCTCTCTACTTTCGAGTAGGGGTAAGATCTTATTTGATTCACGACTTAGATAATTTATTATATGTATTTAAGGTGAATATCTATGGTGTACATGTTTATAACTAGTTTAAACTATTGTAGGTTAGTTGATAAATGTCAAAAAGGTGAGAATGGATGGGAAGACGTTTGATGGAAATGGGTGGATTAATCCGGAATTTTTATACGGTGTGGAAGAGT
This sequence comes from Cuscuta australis, assembly GCA_003260385.1. Lineage (NCBI taxonomy): Eukaryota > Viridiplantae > Streptophyta > Magnoliopsida > Solanales > Convolvulaceae > Cuscuta > Cuscuta australis. Next base: position 3,181,094 of record NQVE01000215.1, on the reverse strand, counting down.
TCATTAAAGTGGCATTTGCAGATAACCAAGATATGGTAAAGTGTCCATGTAAGAAGTGTCGGTTAAGATTTGTTTGGGCTTCAACAAAAATTGACAAGCATTTGCGGAAGAATGGTTTCATGGAGGATTATGAGACTTGGTATTGTCATGGTGAAAGGTTAGGAAGCAAAATTAATTTTTTTCGTGGAGAGACGTCTAACATACAAATGGAGGGACTAGAAAATAAGTCAACAAATCTACCTGAGTCTAATTTCGAGCAAATGGTTTTAGAAAACATGGGACCAATTTACGATTTTGATCATAGTGTCGAACATGGTGAATATAATCAAACACATTATGATGATGAGGATGATTATAATGATGGTAACGAGAATAGTAATGACATTGAAGTTGACGAGAATAAAGACATCTCTACAGAGCAATATTATAAGATGATTGGTGATTCATCAACAACATTATATGAAGGATGCCAAAAATTCACAAGATTGTCGATTGTGGCAAAATTATTAAGTGTCAAAAGTCAATACAACATGTCAGATACATGTCTCAGCAAAGTAATTAGTACTTTCAAAGATGCCTTGCCCAGCGATAACAACTTACCACATAATTTCTATCAGGTGAAACAAATGATGAAAGGACTAGGATTACCGATGGTTAAAATTGATGTGTGTCCAAACAATTGCATGATTTACTACAGAGATACATTTAGTTTGACAGAATGTCCAACTTGTGGTTTATCTCGTTATATTGAATCTACCATGAACAGAGGTGGGAGAAAGAAAGCCATAGCAAAAAAAGTTTATTGTTACCTCCCCATTACCGATCGCCTAAAGCGTATGTACATGTCATCCACAACTAACAACCAAATGACATGGCACTTTAGGAATGAGAGTATAAATAATGGCACAATAGGACATCCGTGCCATGTAGATGCACGGAAGCATTTTGATGAATGTTATCCAAAATTTGCTGCCAATCCTAGAAATGTTAGGCTTGGACTATGTACGGATGGTTTCAATCCAAATTCGAGTACGGGTAGTGCATATTCTTTATGGCCTATATTCATCATTATCTATAATTTGCCTCCAGAGTTAGTTATGAAGGAACCATATATACTGTTAGCAGGATTGGTTCGAGGGCCACGTAGTCCAGGACAAAGCATTGATGTATATTTATGCCCCATAATTGATGAACAATATTGACATTTTTGAGTTGTATGAGTGTATCTATTCTTTTTTTTACATTGCAATTAATTTACTTATGTGTTATATGTTTTTGGAAATGTTATGTAAGGAGAATAAAAGTGAAGTCGAGCGTCTCAAAGAAGAATTGGAGGAGAAAGATGCAACAATGAAAGTGGAAATAGACAAATTACAAAAAGAACTCGACTATACAAAAGGGCTTCAACAGAAAGAAAGAAAACGTCGTCGTGAGGTGGTTCAAGAGCTGGAAGATTTTAAGAAAAGGTTCAATTCTTTGAATGCTTCAATGTCCAATATTCACCGTAGACTAGTAAAAAAAGGTCTAATCGAAAAGTGTGAGATAAATCCTATGTCAGTAGCCAATGGATCTAGAAGCCAGAATAAATCTTTCCACCATTCAAAGACGAGAAACTCAAGAATTTATAGTCAATTTAAATCAGTGTGTGACGATAGCGGTGACTCAAGTGATTCATTAAACTCAAACTCTGATGAAGAGTCTGATTAGAAGGTGAGGACCTTTGAAATTTAAATGAAATAAAAATATTATTATATTTCTTTTATTTTACTATCAAGTGTGTAATATGCTTGTATCGTATTGATGAAGGAGACGTCCATTTCACTTGGAGGAGCTAAGATACTGAAGGTCAGAATTCATTAATAAATTAAATCAATTGTTGTTCTTCTCTAAATCCTATTTTTTTCTTAAAAAATAAGCATCTATCTCCTGTGATTGACGCATAGCTATTAAAAAAGTACTAAGTTCATTTTGGAGTTGAAAATTCACATCTTCATCCTTATGGTTCGTTATTAACTTGTTGGAAAAGCTTGCATTACAATTTGACATATTTAGTTAATAATGCAGAATCACATGGGATATAATACTTTTCATGTTTTTTTAATGAAGTGTTTTGCTTGAGCAGGTATTATATATTGATGGTGTTGCAGCTTGTTTTACTACCTTGGACTAGGCAATAGATTGTGCTAATGAGAGATGCTTGCAATTTGGACTAAGCAAATTATTTTTGTTGGTTTGAACCACTTTGTCAATTCTATTATGCATTCTTGTTGGTTTCTTAATTTTGTTGATGTAAAAACATATTCTCTAATGTTTTTTTATTTCTAGCTAATTGAAAAAATGAATGTGTGTATGGTTGTTATTAATTGGTATGTAAATCCCCCTCTGGTGTCCCACACCCCCACTGCCACCAAAAAAAATAATTTTTTTTTTTTTTACATTCAAACTTTGAGAGACAGATTTCCTTCTCAAGACTAAGCTGCCATTTTGCTACCAGCTGTAGATATTGAGACTGAAATTCAGTCTCTTATTTTCGTCTCATTTCCGTCCCTCATGCTAGGAAGACGAAAAAATGAGACAACTTGATCTGTCTCTTTTCTGTCTCATAATAGAGACTAAATTGGGACGGAACTCCCGTTTTTTTGAGGCTCACATTCTTGTAGTGATAAAATACAATAGAATGTCAATATATAGTTCTACATTCTTGCAATACAATAGTCTTACTTTAGAAATGAAAACATTTTAATATACATAGTACAAGTATATAATTTTGAATAAATAAATGTTACTCTCTCTCTTCCATAATAAAATTCCAGTTTCGAATTATGATAGTTGACCAAAGTTATTTTTTATTCAATTTAGAAAAATATTTATGTAGAATTTTTTATATGTTTTTTTAAATATGTAAGATTTCATTCATTATTTTTTACCAATTCAATTTGTAAATAAACTATTTTTTCTGTTTGGAGTACATGTAAGGGTCATGCTTGAAGTACACCAGAATGAGATACCTTATTTGTACACTAAACCAAAATAGACATACATAGACACTTATGTCTGTATTGAGACACATACATTGAATGTCAGTATATTTGTGTCAGTGTGTTTTTTTGTTTGGTGTATAAATGAGTAATCCATTAAGATCTATATCTCTACCATTATTATTAATTATTTTTCATGAGGTGTAATTGTAAATGTACTTTGCATTTTTTATTACAAAATATACATACATTGAGCTGCAAACACTTAATAAGTTTATATATCAAAATATAACATTTTAGTAATATTTATGTTAACACAATAATAACAATTGAAATATATTTTGGAATATAATTTTTCTATATAAATTACTTTGTATGAAATTACTTTATTTTTTATTATTTTATTGACTTGAAAACATAATAATATACTACGTAACAATTATATCGTCATTACATACTATTATTAATGGAAATACGAATAATATGAAAAAACATACTTAAAACAATTATTAAAGTCATTACAAAGAGTTGACAAAAGTATGACAAAGGTAGAGAAAGTTTGAAAAAACTTGAAAAATAATACTCGTAGAAAAAGTTTGAAAACACTAGCCAGAATTGAAAAAAATAGTACTATAATAATTACTGCCTCCGTCCTAAAAAGATTTACACGTTTCAAAAAAATTGCGTCCCACAATTCCTTACCCATTTCTATTAAAAAACCATTTTTACTCCTTACTTTTTTAAATCCTACCTATCACATCATACTTTTTTTTCCTAATAATCTACATATCATATTCTACTTTTACCCATCATATCAAGGGTATTTTTGGAATGTCAAGACAAAATTATTCCTCCCTTAATTTCAACTTTAGTCAACACAACTTTAAAAAAAAAAAAGACTCCATACTCCAAAGCTAAAAAGCTAATCATTACCCGAAGGCAAAAGAGAGGCCAAACCGCTTAAAAGCTGACCGAGAAGCCGCAGTGAGGTTTCTGCATCGGAGATTTAATCTCGCCGGTGATTCGGAGCCGCTGCATCAGGTTTTCTATTCTCTGTTTAAGACTTGATTAGGAAGAAGAGTGAATGCCAATATTTGATTATTGTGTGATTTAATATTCTCTCTCGACGACTGCTAGGGTTCATGTGGTGTTCATGATTTCTTCCCTATTCTGATTAGATGTTCGTTTCCGATTCGTTGAATTTCTATTCCTGTTCATCAAAATTAGGTTTGTTCAAGTGATTAAATTTATTATAGAGACATCAATCGAAATAGTAATCCCTAAATCCCTATAGTACTCCGATCTGCATCCTCTAGAATGCTTGCGATCGGCTGGTTGGCCTTGTTAATTATTATTTTTTGTACATCCTCTGTTCTGATCTACCACTGTTGCTACATGAGCTTGCCGGAAGACTCCGTGGCTTCAACAAGATCAACAGAGAGTCAGAATTTGCTGCAATGGAGCACTAAGGACACGAAAGCACTGAGTACTCCGGCTGGAACTGTGGATATGGCTGATATAGTAACTAATATGTAAATGATCAGTGAAGGTGGATGTTAAAAAGGGCTGTTACAAAGTTGTTAAAGTGTTGTTAGCTCAAAATATGATGTAGCGGAAATAACGAGAAATATGCAGATTCTTTTCTCTTCAGTCTTGCTTTATCTCATCTGGATATCTCCTTTGGAGAAGATCAGAAAGACATTGTTGTATCAAAGAGATGACATTCTCCTATATGGCGGTTATGGCCTAATCCTTGTAGAACTCGAAAGGTATATCCTTCAAAGGCATGATCGTAAGATTGGAGGAGAGGTGCACATCCCAAAGCCATTTCTTGCAACAATTTTGCTATGGACTAAAGGGAGATGAATAGAGAATGAATGCATCTACCTTGTATACGAGGATGCAAAAAAATCGTGATCGGAAAGGGACAACACTCTGACAAACAACTCTATGGGTAGGATTTTAGGAAGGACATGTAAGGAAATAACAAGAAAAATGAGACTCTTTCACATTTAGAGCGGAGTTAATAGATTTGTTTCATCGGGGATGCTTGATTTGCATCGAGGCAAGACATGGACTTATACGGGGACGCGGTCGGAAGCGTGAAATGCCTATTTTTTCATAATTCATAAAGGATTTGAGTGTGCGGACGACCCCAAATTCCATCCGGGGACGTTTCAAGGGCAGTAAGCGGCTCTTATTTGTAGATTCCGTGCAACATAGACTAAACGCTTGCAACACATGCTAATCAAGAGGTACAACAAGATGGAGAGAGCAACAAGGGAACCAAGCAATCCAACAAGAGCAAACAATGCACTCAAACATCATATAAAGTATAGTGTATTTGTAAGATCTACTTTGGAGATTTTGCAGTAGATTATACCCTACTACACCCTCTGAGAAGACTTATTTTGAGGCCCTAGAAGTAGGATTTACATAGGCCCCATTCAGATTTGGAGTTGGCGGTTTCTAGTTTCATGGGGAGGTGTTGGGACCACATGTAATTTTATTTGACCTCGTACAAGTTTTCTGTGTGCACCTCTTAAAAGGCATCATACTAATGTGTTGGGTTGAACCCTATTTGTTTTGGTTCGATTCTTTTCTTTTTTAATTGGGTTGAACCCTATTTCTTTTGGTTCAATTCTTTTCTTTTTTAGTGTGAGATGGTTTGTATTCCCAACAAACAATCCCTCAAACCAAGATCCCACAATTTGTGACCTCCCCTCATGTTTGTCATTTGATTTACTCACCATCTTGCTTTGTCGCACCATCCCCGCGGGATACACCGCCAGACCACCTGATCTCTTGATCTGACATCATTGTTGGGAAGACTTTTGACACAAGGTATCAACAGTAAATCTCCAATGCTTAGGTCATCATTTGATCTGCCAAATCATCTTGCATTGCAATCATATTTTTTTAAGGCGATCACCTCTCTCGCCTATGATGCCCGAGGCGCTGAGGCAATCCTAAGTCATTTGGAAATGATTGGGGGAGGTGATTTTCGAAAGGCAATGCAGGGCGTGTGCTTTTCTCGCCTGAGATCTAGGCGTGAGGCGAACGCCTCTTCCGCCTAAGGACTTTGTCTTCAGTCCTACGCGGTTATCGTCTCCACGCTGTTATCGACTTCATTTAAACCGTTCTTGACTATTTTGATTATCGACTTCATCTACACTTCATATATGTATTTATGTATAAAGCATGGATGGATGGACGCCTTGGACGGATGGGTGCCCAATTTGACTGCCCACCTCTCGCCCTCCCCTCACCTCTTGCCTTTCATACTACAGATAGTAATTTTAAGAATGTCCTTTGAAAGAGGAGGTTGGCTCTTTCTCATGGGTGTCCGAAATATTATTTGCAAGTTGTATGATATTCATTGTACTCTCTCTGTCTCAAATTAAAATAAAATTCTCATTTCCTTTTTTACAGAGTATTAAAAGAATTAAAATTGTTTGGCTGTGATTGATGCAGAAGAGGGAGAATCATTGTGGACCACCCATTTAATCATTCTTTAAAAGGAAAGAAAATTTTATTTTGGGAACACAAATTATAAAAGAGCGTTGTATATTGTGAAATTTCCCGTTCAATATTGATGGTGTGACTATGATAATACATAAAATATAATATAGAGATTATGAATTGAGTTTGAGTGAAGAAAGTGTGAGATGTATGGAATAGTTATAGAGAAGAATGAAAAAAACTACTCCACCCCTGCCTCAACGGCTAGAATGTTGTTGATCCACAATGGCTAACACAACAGGTCTGCCAACGGGGAAAAAACTTATTAACCGTCTTTTTCGTAACACTGATTCTGAAAAGCTGCATCTTAATTGATTAACCAGTGCCTTTTCGTAACACTTGTTAGCTACAGCTTAACCAATTAAGCGGTGTCTACGGAAGAAGGCCATGCTATAATTGAAACCGGAGCGGGACTCCATGTTCATGTACCCAAAAGCTATGCCCCCCCGTTCCCTACCTGTACGGTTCTGATGCCATCCTAGAGCCGTTTCCACCCTTACCTGTAACAATGGAATTAGGTTCAACTCATGCATGATATGAGTATTAACAAAGAGAATATAAGAACGTGTTTACGACTACGAAGTTGTAAATGGTGTTTTAAATTATATGGAGTATAAAAATACGACATGTTTAGGAAACGCATTGAAAAAGGAAATAGAATATTAAAAGAGGATGTGGTAATTATTTATTATTTCGTAATTACTATGAGCTTCTTAGACTACTCCCTACAGAATATTACAATTACTCCGCACTTCACAAGGATTAAAACACATCATTGATCAAGAATGGCATATTTTCCCAAGATCCGGTGGGGAGTGCGCTATGCGTGCTGATTAAAATGAATTCATTAATTTTTACTTAAACTTTTTGTACATTATTCCTTGATTGTAGTTCCTTCTCCCTGGTATTATTTATGAACATGCCAAATTAGAGGCAACTCTATTCTATTTTATACTTCTTCTAACAGGAAGCCAGAGAAAAAAGGGATCCTAGAGCAATAAGCCAAAAAATGGCTGATTGGGGCTCGGTTATTGTTGCCACAGTGCTGTTTATTCTGTTGACGCCGGGGTTGGTTCAGATGCCGGGCCGTGGCCGGATCATTGAGTTTGCCAATTTTCAAACCAGTTGGGTTTCCATCGTCGTCCATACCGTTATTTACTTTGCTCTCCTGTGCATTTTATTGATAGCCATTGGTATCCATGTGTATGTTGGCTGATCATCATCATCACTTGGCCTTCTTTTCAACTCAGCATCTTGTAATCTTATCTGTAATTCTGACTACCTTCATCTTCTATGTAACAGAACAAATGTGAATTGTCCATCTTTGTAAACAAGGTATGTGTGTGTGGGGGGGGATCAATCTTTGTAATAACAGTACTCAGTATGACATGTAATTTCGTTCATCATTGCCTACAAAGTAGTAAATCTCAATAACGTAATTCTAAAACTTTTAAAATATGCATATTTTAGGAAAATCATACCCATTAATCTTAGCATCTCATATATAAATAGGTTCATAATCTCACTTCCCTTCTATCTCTGCCTCTGGCCTGATTAGAGGAGTCTTCAATTGTGAGTAGAGGTGGCAAATTGGCAATCGGATCAACCGGATCCGTTTCGGGTTGGATTTTTTCGGTTCGGATATCTTTCGGTTATATGTTATAATCGGTTCGGATCGGTTAAATTTTGGTTCGGATTTGATTTCGGTACTATACATTTTTCGGTTCGGTTTGGATTCGAGTCGGTTCAGATACGGTTTGGTTATAAATCGGTTCGGATAAATTTCGGTTCGGATACAATTTGAGTCGGATATATTTCGGTTTCGGGTCTAGTTCGGTTTGGATATATTTCGGTTTCGGATCAAATATATTTTGGATATATATTATTTTCTAATTAAAATTTAACTATTTGTGTTTCTTTTTATGTTTTATCACATTTATCAATCTATCATCAATTCAATACCTCATATTATTTTATATATTTTTCTAGTTATATTATCTCTACCCTAAATAATCTTCCCTTTTTGATTTTTTAGTCATATTTTACAAATTTGGACTACAAATTATGAAAACATATATATTTAATTATGATATAAATTTAATATAATTAAATTGATTTTAAAATTTAGTTTTGAAATATCAAATTTTTCTCACATCTACTACTCCGTAATATACTTATGTACATAAATGAAAGGATAAAAGATAAATTCAAATAGTCTTATGTTCCATTTGAATACAATGTGGTAAAAATTGAGTAAAATTGGGTGAATTTTATTCAATTGAGTGCAAAATTTGTAAATTATTGAGTATATTTGGTTGAAAATAAAGAAAATTGAATTTAATAAAGTCAAATATAATTAATTTTACACCTAAATGTAATGGTGTAGATCAAATTTGAAAATGATATCAGCAAAGGCTGCCGCTAGAGAGTCTTTTCAAAATGCTAACACCAGCATCTAGTTTTATTGACTAATATTGAGTGAATTGGTTTGAAACTAATCAAATTAACTCTCAAATCAATAAAATTTATTGTAATGAGATGAAATTAGGATAAAATCTAGTTATTCCATACAATTCATCATATATTCCTTTCGTCCCAAAAAGAATATCACACTTCACTATTTAAAAATTACGAAAATTTTATTTGTTTGTGCGTTATCATTTATATGTATAACTTATCTTTAATTTCTACATATATCAAATTTAAGGCATAAAATTTTGTACTTTTTTTCAAGAAGATAATCAATTCTATGAGGGAATGTGCAAGTAATGTAATTAGTTCAAATGGTAAAATAAAAGTAAAAATTTAAAAATATAATATACTTATTGAAAGGCAAACATAGTTCTGAATTTATCGATTTTAGTTCTAATCGGGTTCGGATCTAATCGGTTTCGGATTTTATCGATTTCGGGTATTATCGGGTTTGGATCTATTCGGTTTCGGGTTTAATCGGTTCGGATATTATCGGTTTCGGATTTAAATCGGATATGAATTATTTAGTTCGATTTCGGTTCGATTCGGATCATTTCGGGTTTTCGGTTATAGATCGGATCTTCATTTTTTGGGTCATTCCAGTTTCGATTTCAGATATTTCGGTTCGGATAATCGGTTCCGGTTCTGTTTTGCCAGGTCTAATTGTGAGTAATGAGTAATTGGAAAGGAAAGAAAAGAAAAAAGTACCAAGGCTTTTTCTCTTCACAATTGGGTAGAAGCCCATAGGAAGAGTGAGAAACCAATCAGGGAGCTTCATTTATTTTTCATTCTTTTCTTTTTTTTCCTTTTTCATTATTTTCTTTACTTCTTTTTTTTTTAAATTTTTTCTTTATTGTCTATCCATCCAAACACTAGTTACTCCGGATATATCTTTTCTACCCCTCTATCTCTAAATGATTTACATACTTTTTTTTGCACATAAAACACAAACTTTATTACCAAATCAGCCGTCTAGACAAACTACATCAGATGTAACTTCCAACTACAAATGCTCACTACATACTACAACGCATTTATATATTCTAAGTAGTTTCTTATATAAACTATAGCCTGTTGAGTAGGCATCCCAGTATCTCCTCTTTGCTGGTGCATTTTGGCATTCCTCCACCTCCAGATTTGATAAACACATGTTGCCCACACAGCAATCCACTTTTTCCTTTGTTTCCCTCCCGTAATATTATGTACTGCCCTCCCAAAACCTTCAAGAGATCCCTCATAGCTTTGCATATTGAATTCCTTCATCACTAAAGCAGCCAAGGATTTAGACTCCTCACATTGTCAGAAAAGGTGATGTGCAGTTTCTGTCTCTCTACCACATAGTTCACAGTTAGTGTTGATACTCATATACTTGCTAACCCTATCCTTCGTTTTCAATCTGCCCTTCCACAGCAACCATACTATGAATCTGAATTTGGGTGGAGTATATTTATTCCAAACCCATTCTCTCCACTCAGGTTTTTCCCTCTCCCCTTGTAACCAATCATATCCTTTATTTATGGCATAAGGTAGATTAGCAGGCATACTAGTAAACTTCTCCTTAATCCTCATCATTTCCTTCCAATAATGGCATGAGTCTTGTTTAGGCTTGTAGCTCCAAAAGTCACCCCCTTTAATGTACCTCGCATGTATCCACCTAACCCATAAAATGTCTTTGTTATCAGCTATGTTCCAGTTAAGTTTCATAATGGCTGCATAATTCCAATTCAAAGCATTTTTAATCCCCAAGCCACCATACATCCTTGATTGGCACACTTCATCCCATTTGACTAGGGGTGCCTTTGTGTACTATGCCTTACCATTCCACAAAAAGTTCCTACAGATTGCCATTATCTTCTTCATCACTCCTTTAGGTAGAATGAAAATTCTTGCCCAAAAATAGATTACTCCCATCAGCATTGAGTTAATTAGTCTGACCCTGACTGTATAAGAAAAATGTCTGGTCCCCAAGCTGTTATTCTTGCAGTAATTTTATTTACCAGCGCATCACATTCATGGCCACTCAATCTACCTGTGGTCATAGGGGAGCCCAGATATTTGAATGGGAACTTACCTTCCTTCATATTAGTCATTCCCAGTAGCTTTTGTTCAGTTTCATGGCTTATTTCCCCAAACACAACTTCAGATTTGTTCCTATTTATCTTCAGCCTAGTAGTGAGTTGAAACTCCTCCAAAGCATTCATAATACAGTTGACAGATTTGCAATCTGCTTTGCACACAATAAACAAATCATCTGCAAAAGTTAAGCTTACAATATTCAGCCTTTTACACATGCGATGGTAAGAGAATCCCTCCTCTTGGGCAACTATATGAAATTTCCTTGTGAGATACTCCATTACTAACACAAAAATTAGTGGATATATTGGATCTCCCTTGCTCTCCATTCACATTTATTGTATAAGTGGGAGTGGAGATACAATACATAATCCATTCAACAAATTTCCCTAGGAATTTTAAGCCCTGTAGGATACCCTTTATTGATTTCCAGCTTACTGAATTATACGCTTTTTGAATATCCAACTTCATCATACATCTAGGTGACACTCCTTTCTTCTTGTATCCTTTAGCCAGTTCTTGGCACAATAATACATTGTGGAGCGATTCTCTTCCTTTTACAAAGGTAGAATGGTTCAGATTTACAATATGAGGCAATACTTCCTTTAGTCTGGTGCAGATCATTTTTGATATCACCTTGTATACAATATTGCAGCAAGATATGGGTCAGTAGTCTTCAGGTTTCATTAGGCTGCTTACCTTTGGAATGAGGGTTTTACAAGTAGTATTAATATGTTTTAGGGTAGTATCCTCCCTAAAAAACTCAAGCACTATTTTTTGTAATTAACTTGCCAACTTTATTCCAGTTCTTTTTGAAAAAACCACTACTATACCCATCAGGTCCCGGGATTTTTAAGTTGGGAATAGAGAACATAGCTTACCTTACCTGTTCTGCCTGGAACTCCTTCACTAATGCTAACTGCTGCTCAATACTTAGGGTCCTTCCTGATTCAATTATCCCCCTACCTATCTCTTTAGTGGAGATGGTGGCTCCCAACATTTTTAAATAAAAACCTTCATGAACTCTTGCTATTGCTTCTGTTCCTTCCACTTCCCTCCCATCATCATTAATACTCATGATATAATTATTAAGTTGCCTCTTCTTGTTTGACTTGTTGACATTTCAGATGCTGGGATGCCTTAATGACCTCATTCATTTGTTTTCTCATTTCCCTTTCTTTATTGATTAGGGCTTGATCAGAATGGAGCTTAATCTTCCATTGAATTTCCATCAACTCTTCTCTAATATCATCTACCCTTTGGTGGATATTTCTAAATTTATCTTTGTGAAGCTTCCTTAATGACACCTTCATTCTTTTTAAATTCTGAACAACTTGATACATGCTCCTTTGATTCATATCCTCTTTCTATTCATTCTGCAAAATTTGTATAAATTTGGGGTCATCCATCCACATATTGCAGAACCTGAAACATCCTCCTCTTTTCTGGCAGTTGGCTTCTTTAATGAGTAAAGGTGAATGGTCTGATACACCTTCATTCAGTACTTTGGTTTTGGCATTATGTCTCCTGATCCATTCAATGTTTACAAGCATCCTATCCAACTTTGATAGAATTCTGTGATCCTCATCCTACTTGTTAGACCATATGTAGAAAGGCCCCTCACTTGGCAGTTCTTCCAGCCCACAATCAGCTATACAATTTTTAAAATCCATGATGTCATCTTCTGTGACTGGGGTACCCCCCAATCTATCATCCACATTCAATACACTATTAAAGTCCCCTAGGCAACACCAAGGACTATCCATACTACTTGCATATTCTCTTAGTTTGTCCCATAATAGTTTCCTTCCCTCATTATCATTGAAGGCATAAATAAAAGTAATATAATCATACTCACTATTGTCTATATTTCTTACCTTCACATGTATAGCTTGTGCACAACAATCTATTATGTGTACATCTGTCCTCTTCTCATTCCATAATAGCCAAATTCTACCAAGTGGATGATGATCCACATTGGTGTAAAAATCCCAACTCTTCATAATTTTATTCCTTACATCTTCTTTTTTATTCCTCCTAACTTTAATTTCCAGAATACCCATAATATCAGGTTTGTGTTTGTCTATTATATTCATGACCTCCCACTGCTTATTAAGGCTGTTCAGCCCCCTCATATTCTAGCTAATGATCATTGAAGGAAGGGGTAATGGCCATAAGGGGATTCTCTTATGCGATCTCTTTGATTCCTCAGATCCTCTATTGTAAGCCTCTTAGCTGCCTTTTTCCCAGTTACAACTTGAAATCCTTCCTCATCCTCTACAGGTTCCTTTCCCTCGATATGCATTTTAATGTCCTTTTCATTGTGTACTTGCACAGAGGTATTCATTTCCTTCTTTTCTCCTTCCTTTTCCTTTGGGCGCCATACTTTCCTCATGATATTCCTTTCCTGTTTCCCCTCTTTCTTCCTACACGGTGAGCCTAGGTGACCCAGTTTCCCACATTTAAAGCAAATTGAGGGTCTCCATTCATAAACCACCTCCTGAGTTACCACTCTATCATCCTTATCAACATAATGAATTATGTTAGGGAATTCCTGTTGAACTTGCACCTCAATTTGTATCCTTGCATAACTCCATTTTGCTCTAGTTGCAGTAGCTCTATCCCTTTTGATAGACTTACCCAATATACTTCTCAATTTTCCCAGGCCTGATAAACTCCAATACCTCAAATCAAGGTTAGGGAATTGGACCCAGATTGGAACATCACTCAGTTCCTGGATATTCAGCTATTTCCCAGAGCTCCATCTCTGTACTAACATCGATTTATTATCAAATAGTAGTATTTCCTTTTCACAATCTCATCTCTATCTCCAGATTTCTGAAACATTACAATATATTGACCCTCTTTATGGAAACTCACATCATCCATTGTATAATCCTTCCAGATCCTAGCGATAAATTCTTTTACGATTTCAAGAGGTGGATTTGCTCCTAGGATGTAGCATATAACCACATTATCTCAGAGTCCATCATTATGTATATCCCTAAAATAGGAGTCCCTAACTTATATACCCAAAATAGGAGTTAATTAAATTAAATAATCATCACGAAACATTATTAGCGCTGCATGCCCCGAAAACTATAATTGGCCGCTGAACTAGCTTCTACGTTACATATAATAATAACAATTGTTGTCGTTGCCGCCATCTAATTCCAGTGCCATCGCTGCTGCTGCCCCTCTCATATTCATACCCCACCCCCATCGTTCTCTCTCAAAGCGAGGTTCATGACCAGCAGAGGCGGTTGGTCATCAGGCAGCCATAAAGGTGGTTGTGAAAGGGGTGACGATTTCCGGCAATCGTACATGGCAATGTGTCAGGTTTGACATTATGCCTTTGTGTGACACTGTGAATTCACATTTGTGAAATTACATGTGGGCATCTGTGGCATTATGCATTGCCGTTTCTAACATTATATGGTGTCATGTTTGACATTATATTTTTTTGACACTATATTTGACCGTTTATGTGGCACTCTAAAGCTGACAGTGCAGATTGTGCTGGTGGTGATAGTGTTGGCGACAATGGTAGAGAGCAGTTTTATTGTTCTGCCTTAATAGATGGAATATTATTTATTTTATCAACAATTAAATACATTAATAAATTAAAATGGGGTAAAAAATAAATTAAATCTCTGCGTGAGCAGTAACGTGATTACGTGAGTAGTTCAAATTAGTGATTAAATTTTATTTTTCCGAGCTTTCAGTGGTGTATTTCAAGATAGATTTGTAAGGGCCGTCTCATAGCTCTATGAGTTGGGAGTTCTTCCTGGGTTGTTTTTTCCTGGATTGTCCTTATGAATTAAAATGGGCTCAAAGTGAACAAAGAAGTCAAGAAAATGATATATAGAGTGTGATGATGGAACAAATCCGCACGGAGGAGAGCTAATCAGAAGATCATTGGGTGAGTGAGCAACTACTATTTTAAAGATTTTATTTTTCAACTCCTATTTTATGATATAATATCTCTTTTACTCCTATTTTGATTCTTCGTACTTCTATTTTTTCCTCCTCACCTAACCAAAGTGTAAAACTCAATGTTAAAAGGTCTCGATAGATATTAACATTTCATTGCTTCACATCAAAGTTATACGGCGGCTGACTATAGAATCATTATGAGCCTACTCCCAAGCAACCAATTAGTTTCCCATTCTTTTTATTTCTACCCAAGCATCTTAATTTTAATCGTCTTTTTTTTTATTTTACGATATTTAATTGAAATTATTTTTCAAATCGTTTTATATAAAAAATAATACGGAGTATATAATTAAAAATAAAAATTACTTATTTAAAAATTACATCAAAAGATCTACAAAACATATAGTAACATAACTAAATTATTTTATCAAATAACTAACGAAAATAGAATAAGAAAGTAAATGAAGTTTGACTGAGTAAATAGTAAATATGCAACTTAATTTGGGACGGAAAGACTATAATATTACAAAAACACATACAGGTAAATTGATATTTACTTCAAGTTGAACAACAAAATGTTTTGTTCTAGACATATTTAGATAGTTTTTTTTAACAAATATTTTAAGCAATTCCTATTGTCTATGCATGCTAGATTATAAGAATAAACCAACTTGTACTCCTAAAGATTGTACTCAAATATTTATATTTATATTTTGTGTCAATATAAGTACGAGATAGGTGGCTCACATTGATACAAAATGTCTGTGCAAAATCTTACAGGGTCACTGATATTTTGTGTCATTTTGGGGTACACCTAGCATGGTTCAGATAACAATTGTCAAACTTGATGTGACTATATCATGGATTTTTTATAAGAAAAAAATCTACTTTTACACAATTTGGTTTACGTCAAAGGCTTGCACCGACAGTCTGATAGCACACATTAACATAACATGTCAGTATGATATCAAAATTGTAATGACATTTTGGCCATGTTCTCCGCAACTTATTTTTTTACTTATTATTTATTTCTTTTGGAATCAGATCAGAGCAGATAAAATCAGACCAGATCAGATTTGATCTGAATAGCTTTCAATATAACTACATTCAGATTAGATAAGACCAGATTAGATCAGAAATTATTCTAATCAGATCAGAACTAGTCAGAGTAGATGAAGAGAGCATGGTCTTTGTGCCAACGTGAGCCATCACTGTACTGGACTGATTGTGCAAATCTTTGGTGTACAACTAGCATGGTTTTTTTTTTTGAAAAAATACCAATTTAAAAAAAGGGAAAGAAGTAAAGTGTGATGAGAATATGAAATAGCTTCATCAGCTAAATAACCTTCACTTTTTGTTCCCAATTTTTTTTAATTTAAACCTTCAACGAAATGGTACTTTATAAACAGGCCAAATTAGAGGCAACTCTATTCATACATCTTAGCTTCTATCTTAGCTTCTTCATTCAAAGAGGAGTTAATAAGCCAGAGATCGACGTACTTGAAAGAAGATCGAGATCGAAATAACTAAACAAGAAAAAAATGGCTGATTGGGGGCCGGTGATCGTCGGCACGGTGCTGTTTATTCTGTTGCAGCCGGGATTGTTGTTTCAGATGCCGGCCAGTGGCAACCAGTGCATTGCCTTTGCCACTTTTAAATCCAGTAAACTCTCCGCGGTTGTCCACACCATTCTTTACTTTGCTTTCATTTGCATTTTCTTGTTAGCTATTGGCATCCATGCCTATTTTGGCAGCTAATCTTCTTCATCTTCATCATCATCTCCATCATCATCACCAATTGTTTTCATTCTTCATTTTCTTGTATCTTGTTGATCTGATCTGTTGTTGATCCTTTTCAAACAATGGTGCATTTTCTTGTATTTTTTGATGTCAAAAGGGATGTGATTAATTGTGATGTATAAGTTGTGTGTGAATGTAATGTTAACGTTCATCGTTGCGTACCAAAATAAATCTCAATCTTGTAACTCCATTTTTTTTAAAATATGGAGTGTTATTGTATATTCGTCATACGAGGCACTTACAATCTTTACGATGCTTCTTTTATATATTTGTTTTAAGAAATATTTGCACTAAATAGT
This sequence comes from Cuscuta australis, assembly GCA_003260385.1. Classification (NCBI taxonomy): domain Eukaryota; kingdom Viridiplantae; phylum Streptophyta; class Magnoliopsida; order Solanales; family Convolvulaceae; genus Cuscuta; species Cuscuta australis. Next base: position 3,164,015 of record NQVE01000215.1, on the reverse strand, counting down.
ACTAAAACTTAAGTCATTTCCCTAAATAGCACTTAAACTGTTTTATTCTCTAAATAGCACTTATAATGTCCATAATGTCCAGTGATGGCGAAATTTTGCTTGAATAATGACTAATGCATAATGACTAAAAGTGCTACATTGGGAAGAAAAACATATGTAGTGCTATTTAGGGAAAATCATTATGTTTTAGTGTTATTTAGGTAAATTCCTCTTGTTTTAATAATCATCATAATTATGGTTGTAATGAAATAATGCAAGTAAATACTCCCTCCGTCCCATGAAACTTTTCTCCTTTCTTTTTTTATCTGTCCCACAAAACACTTCTCATTTCTATTAAAAAGTCACTTTTATCCCTTACTTTTTCATACCCTAACTATCACATCATACCTTTTTACTAATAATCTATCCATCAAATCATACTTTTACTCATCACATCAAAGGACATTTTTGGAAATTCAATACCAAAATACACTCCCCTTAAATCCCTCCTAAAAAGAAAAAGTCACATGTTTCATGGGACGGATGGAGTAATTTTTATGTAGTCACTATTGGAAATAGTTGGATTTAAAAAAAGAATTAGGAGATGTTAGAAGGAATCAAAAGAAATTGTAAATGCGAAGTACAATAATTCTTTAAAATTAGAGGAATAAGGGAACAAGACTAAAGTAGAAGTAGAATAATTAAAATATACCTATATACGAGTTTTATATTTTTTATTTCTAAAGTAGGAGTTAAAATGCATTTAGAGTATCAATCATGATCATATACATTACCAAAAAGTATCGTGAAATATCTATATACAGTGCCACATTACTACAGTGCAAACTCTTATTTTGAAGATAAAAATATGAAACTCCCATTTTGATATTTTCTCAATGTTTTATTCCTATCTATGATAATTTTTTAGAAAAATTAGTTGTGTTTGAGAGCAATATTGTAAAATCATGATAAACTATACCATTAGGCTATCACACTATGTGTTATTATGGGCTTGATGTGGGAGTGTGGGACTTGACCACCGCCATGTGGCTTGTCCCTCCCATCAAGTCGCCTCACTTGTGGGTAGCTAATGGTGGGGGCTTGACAGAGCTTGACTACTTTTTCGTTGTACTTGGAGGATTTCTTTTCGTTTTTTGTTTTGTGGATATTTTTTTTGTAAACATATAAATTCAAAAAAATAGGGTTTGTCAGAGAATTGGGAGAATTTGGATTATTTGGGCCGATATAATAATTAAAAAATATTAGGATATGGGTAATTTGGGCAATTGGAATCCATGATAAAAATTTCAAAAAAATTATTGAAAGTGAAGATGAGAAGATGAACATATGAAGAGTAGAAAAGATATGAAGAGAAGAAGTATATGGACGTGGAAGTTGAGATTGATTTTTGATTAATTTATAGGAGAGTTTAAAAAAAGTTAAAAAAATCGACCTAAGAGCCTAATTTCCGACTGTTGGCAACGAGAAGCGCGTCAATCAAGCGGGGCAACGCCCGTGTTGACCAACAAGCCCCACGCGTCACACCGGGCGTGTCGCCCTAGTCACCCCGTGACATGGCGTGACGGGCTCAATTACGCCCGCCATAACGCCTCATAACAAAGGACAATGCTACACTTGCACCAAAAATTGTACCACAAATTTACACCAAAGGTATACACCAACATTTTGATGGTTCACATTGACACAAAGTGTTGGTACGTTAACAAAAATTTACACTGACACAAAGTTTTAATGCATTAACAAAAATTAGCATTATACCAACACAAAATATTGATACTTATACTGTACAAATGGTATACAAACCCTTATGGTACAAATAATTTTATGGAAAATGCTAGAGTGCCACCACATAGGTGCTACCATGGGTACACTCATGCTTCGCACAGACAAACACAAACGATAATTATATCCTCTGTGTTTGTCTCTGCGAAGAGCACGCATAGTTTTATCCCATAACAAATGGTCTTTACTCTTGACTCTTGAGAAATCCTCCACTAGACATAATACTCACATGTGCCCGTAGGAATTAGAAAGTCACTTTCCAATTCACTTGTCCCCAAATCTCTCTTCTCTCTCTCTCTCTCCGAAGACCGACAATATAATGGCAGATTGGGGTCCGGTGGTGATCGGAGTTGTACTCTTCGTCCTCCTTCAACCGGGGCTGATAGTTCAGATCCCCGGAAACAACCGCAACTTGGAATGGGGCGGCATGAAAACTAGCGGCAAGGCTATATGTGTACACGCCCTTATCTTCTTCGCTATCTATGCTGTTCTAATCTTGGCCGTCCAAGTTCATGTCTATACTGGCTGATCTATCCATCTTCAATCCTGTAATTCCTGATTCCAGAATCTTCTACTTCTTTTCTTTTTTTTTTTTTTTGGGAAATAATCTTCTACTTAATTTATTGCCTCATTTCAATTACGTATATTTGTCTGTTTTTTTTCCCCCAAAAAATGAAGATGCTATGTGTCTTGTTCCGTTGTTCCTTACTGAAATCGAATTGTTCTTACTATATTTGCCTTTTCTCTTTGTTTTAGCGTATATGTGTGTGTGTGTCTGAATGTCCATTTGCTTCCCTTCTACCCCCAAAGGTTTGTTCTTTGTTTTGCACAAATTTATCTAATTTTGTTACGGAGTCCTAAATACTCTTTGATCACAAATTGTGAGAAAAATATATTGAATTTTAACATAATCTTAATATAATTGGGTTCATTTTAGGATATAGTTTTAATATTTCAAATTTTTATGACATTTATTTATTTTAATTATGTTTCATTTATAGTCAAAGGTGTCACTATTTGATTAAAAAAGCCAAAACAGGAAGAATTTTTAGGACCAAAAGGAGTATATATCACAACTACGTCTAATTAACTATGGAGTATATTTTATTAATGGTTAGATAATAGTTTAGGCAAATGTAGAATTGGGGATTTGAAGTAATAATGCTTAATTAATTCTAGCTTGTACTATTTTAAAAGAAGTGTAGCATCTGTTTTAGATAATAACTAGAATCTATTCTATTTTAAAAGAAGTGTAGCATCTGTTTTATTATTACTTTGAAGTGTAGAATCCGTTCTTATACAATCAGAGCACATGAACACAGGAAGACCAATCTGCAATAAAAAAATAAACACATGAACACAAGTAGACCAATCCCTGGCAGAATTCATAGTTGTAAGTCTCCAACAAAAATTGTGGATGACATTACACTAGCAACTCACATATAAACACATGTTATTCATTTGAATTAGTGATTTGCGTCATTAGTTTGCCAAAATAGACTATGTCTACATATTTAAACACTCACAAGCAAATGTAAGTAAAAGAGAGTAAGAGAGTTTAGAGCTTGTTTTCTGTCTGTATCGATCTAGTTTTGCAGGGTCTTCTATAGGTTCTACGAAGAGGAAATCCTCCTCCACAGAGGTCACCAATTCTTAGTATTTCTCTCCGTCCCCTTCTTCATAACTCTTTTCAAGGTCAAATTAGTAACAGTCGCAAAGATATTTTTTGCAAAAGCTCCATGTTAGGTCCGTTGTAGAGGAATCAGATTCTCCTCCATCAAATCCCAAACGAATTAACTCACCCTTCTTCAACTCAGGCTTTGATGGAGGAGGGATTCCATATGGAGGACATGCATTATCATCACTATCATTCAGTAATTGAAAACTGAGCATCAAAGGATCGCGAGAAAACATCAGATTAGGGAAGAGAAGAATAGATCTGAAATAGGAGACCTTTAGATTTATTCTTCAGATCAAGAGAAATGGAAGATATGAAAAGAATTTAGATCTAGTAAAGCGAAAGAACTTCTTAGATCTAGAGAGAGACGAAGAACACTGGGAATCGATGGAGTATGTCAGAGACGTATATGGGATAAAATGGAGTAAGGTTTTGGTGGAGGGGTAAAAGAGACATTTTAAGGGAAATAAGAAGAATTTTTAGGGACAGATAAAAAAAGAAAGAGGAAATATTTTCAGGGACGAAGGGAGTAAGAAATATGACTTATTGTTAGGATGGTCTGTAATCATCCATACTACGTGATGGTGTAAATTACCACCCGGGCAAACTACTTTAGACCGGGTCTATGGTCATTTGATGAGTTTAGATATTGAAAGGACTCAAGAAACAAATATTGACCGGAAGGACTATAGGTAGGAACATGTTACGTGGGAGCCGTGGGAGGCACGACTAAGGAAGGTCGAATCCTTATTGGAGGATTCATGTTGATGGTTTCTTCTATTTTTGTATATTCTTAGTTATGGTAGGAATAGATTTGTAAAGAGTTTCCTAGTTTATGTTAACCTCTTCCTATATACAAAGGGGTGGATTATTGTAAAGAGACAACTCAATAAACACAAAAAAAGATTATTCTCCTTTAATATTTTCTACATGGTATTGGAGCAAGATACCTCGGACCTTTGAAACCTAAAAGCCGTCGCCGAATAGACCGAACCGACGACGAAAGGGGAGGAAATTCTGTCAAAAAAGGCTGTCATTCTCGGCATGCTGAACGACGAACAAAAGGCTGGAAAAGCCAGCCCATACGACCTGAAGTCGGTGGACACGCTGGGCCTATTGATTACACATGTGAAACTCACGGGAAGAAATTAAGGCGAGATTCTCGAAACACACCCGCGTAATTTTATCACCCAAGTGGAGGTCGCTGCAGATCTATGGAACGACATTAAGGCGAGATTCTCTATGGAGAACGGCCCACGAATCCATCAACTGAAGAAAGAACTAGCAAACTGTAAACAAAATGGTCAAGAGATCGTGAAACATTATGGCAAGCTGAAAGCCATATGGGACGAATTGTATGATATGTGGAAGGTGCCTACTTGCAAGTTGCAAGTGTGGTGGTTGCAAGTGTGGACTTACCGCACAATTGGAAAAACAAAGAGACTAAGAAAAGGTCCATCAGTTTTTGATGGGTCTCGATAATGAAGGCTATGGCTGTCTTCACTCAAACATCTTGAGTACTGAACCTCTTGCACAATCAACCGTGTATACTCTATAATAACGCAGCGGTAGGGGGTGCTAAAGATGACCATGGAAGAAGAGAGAAACCCTGTAAGTTTCGCAGTTACATCGGGGAGAGCCACGCATGACAACAGTCTCAAATGCAAACAATGTGGACAAACAGGGCACGAGATCAGTGGGTGCTTCCAAATTATAGGTTATCCGGAATGGTGGGCTGACAGACTGCTCGTGCAGAACGGAGACCGCGGAGGTGGCTGCGACAGTAGATTGAACCAGAACAGTAGGCGCGACGGCAAGGGGGCGCACCAACTGGACAAGGTGATGGAAACTACACGAAGAAGAAAGCGGGACCCGAACCTTTTGCCGCCCAAGCCAATGTGCAGCTTGAAAACCAGTTTTCAGGTACAAATAATAATTCTTGGATTATTGACAGTGGGGCAAGTTAGGACATGAGCGGAGACAGAAGATGGTTGACGAATTTTCAATCCATAACCGTAGGTAGGGTCGGTCTCCCCAATGGCCAAGGAGCCGAAGCCGCATAGAGGGGTGAAATGTACCTGAGTGCTTCACTGAAGCTAACAAATGTCTTGCTAGTTACTAAACTGAACTGCAATTTAATTTCTGTCTCACAACTTCTTGGTGATAAAAGATTACTTATCCAGTTTACTAACAAATCTTGTGTTATACAGGACTGTATCTCGAAGACGGTGATTGGAACAGGTGAACAAACGGGTGGCCTATTCTATTTCCAACAAGGGGTGTGTGACAAAGCTTATGTTGTGCGGGAGACAAAGGATTTTGCAGTGTGGCATCAATGTCTGGGTCATCCATCCCCTGAGATCTGTCATTTTTTACCTTTTCTTTCTTGTCATTCTCTAGTTTCTTCTTTACCTTGTGATGTATGTTTTCGTGCTAAACAATGTCGTGATTCGTTTCCTATCAGTTCTAGTTAATCAAATATTCCGTTTTCTTTGATTCATTGTGATTTGTGGGGAGGGTATAGAACTGCTTCTGGAATAGGGGCCAAACTTTTCTTAACCATTGTAGATGATTTTTCTCCAGCATTTTGGGTGCATCTCTTAAATCACAAGGACGAAACATCTGCCATTGAGTGAAACTTCATATCTCTTGTCTAATGTCAATTTGACGCAAAAGTCAAATGAATTCGTAGTCACAATAGGACGAAGTTCACTTGCATGAAACCATACTTTGCTTCTGCTAGAATAATCTTTGAATCCTTTCATGTCGGCACTCCCCAACAAAATGGGAGAGTCGAACGCAAGCACAAACACATACTCAACATAGCACGTGTGCTCTGTTTTCAAGCAAATTTTCCCATCTCCTATTGGGGCGATTACATTCTGACTGCAGCCTACCTCATAAACCGAACTCCAACTTTGCTACTACAAGGCAAAGCTCCTTATGAACTCTTTTTGGTCAAACCCCCTCATATACTCTTCGTACCTTCGGATGTCTTGCGTATGCTCACAATCAAAATCGCAAAGGTGATAAATTTGCAAGTCAGTCGCGTCGTTGTCTTTTCTTGGGATATCCTTTCGGTCAAAAGGGATTGCGATTGCAGGTCTTGGAAACCAATAAAAATTTTGTAAGCCGCGACATCAAGTTTGTTGAAACCACTTTCCTATTTCTCTCCACCACCGAAACTCTCCCCGACCTCCCCTCGTCGCCGTTCGAATTTGCTGACGACGACGACCGTGCCATCACCCCTGTTTCGCTTCCAACCCTGCCACCCACACGAATTATCTCTGATCCTAGCCCGAGTGGACCACGTCTGACCAAACCTCACCCGACCCAATCCCACACCATCCAACCCATATTGAACATATTCCTACAACATCCAATGCGGAACAAAACCCGGTACAAGACACGGAACCCATTCTTGTACAGATCGACACCTCTTAGGCAGCGGACCTTAGTGAGCAACGTCGCAGTACGAGAACTTGGCGTCCTCCCACACATCTCCAAGATTTTGTCATGTACACCATACATAGTACACCCATTTGCACTTCCGTTCCATTGCCTTCTTCAGGTATTGGTCACTGCATAACTAAGTTTATTAACTGTGATAATTTTTCTCTTTCACATTGATGTTTTTTGGCAGCAATTAATGCAGATGAGGAACCCACTCAGTTTTCTAAGGCAGTAAAACTTCACACTAGCGTGAAGCGATGAAAAATGAAGTTGAGGCCTTGGAAGCTAATGAAATGTGGTCCTTGGTTCCACTTCCACCACATAATAAGGCTATACGATCAAAGTGGGTGTACAAAATCAAACATAAGTGTGATGGAAGCATTGAACACTACTAAGCACGACTGGTTGGCAACCGGCAAAAGGAAGGTATTGATTATAAGGAGACCTTTGCTCCTACCATTAAACTTGTCACTCTTCAGGCTCTTCTTGTAGTGGCTGCATCTCGCTGGTGGAGTCTCGATAAAATGGATGTTCACAATGCTTTTCTTCACGGAGATCTCAAGGATGAAGTATATATGAAGCTCCCTCCAGGGTTCGCCTCTTGTAAACAAGAACTTGTTTGTCGTTTGCATAAATATCTTTACGGGCTTCGTCAGGCACCACAGTGTTGGTTTTCCAAGCTCACAACTGCCCTCCTAGCTTATAGATTTGTTCAATCTAAGGCTGACTATTCTCTTTTCACTCTTGTCCGTGGATCTATCAAACTTTGGGTACTTATTTATGTGGATGATCTGGTTCTTGCTGGCAATGATGATGCTTTTATCTCCCGCTTTAAAAAGTACCAATCTCAGTGCTTTCACACGAAAGATCTTGGCCTCTTGAAATATTTTTTGGGGTTTGAAGTTGCTCGTAACGCCAATGGGCTCTTTCTCTCACGAAGGAAGTGTGCATTGGATATTCTCTCTGAAATCGGACATCTCGGTTGCCGTCCTGCGACCACCCTGCTTCCAGCCAACCATCGGTTGGCCCTGGCCGACTGACCACTCTTGGTTGATCCCTCACATTACTGGTGCCTGGTTGGTCTCCTCATTTACCTCACGATCACTTGTCTTGATCTAACCTATGATGTTCATATTTTGTCTCATTTTATGGCTTCTCCGCGACGTGATCATTGGGATGCGGCGATCCATGCTTTACGCTATATCGAACCACGCCTTGGGTTAGGACTCTTTCTTTCTGCCAAAAGTTCCCTACAGTTGACTGGTTATTGTGACTCTGATTGGGCTAGTTGTCCTTTGACTCACTGTTCTGTCTCTGGCTATTTCGTTCAGTTAGGAGACTCTCTTATCTCTTGGAGCACGAAAAAGAAGAAAACAATGTCTCGGTCCTCCGCTGTAGCTGAATATCGTGCTACGGCTACTACGTTTTGTGAATTAAACTTGCTTCTTCTTCGATCTCTTGGCGTGAAGACCACTTCGCCCATGACTATGTTCTGTGATAATCAAGATGCTCTGCATATCGCTGCCAATCCTATTTTTCATGAACGCACAAAACACATTGAGATCGACTAACACTTCATTCAAGACGAAATACAACGAGGTATTCTTTGCACAGCTTATGTTTCTTCCGTTGATCAACTGGCATACATTTTCACTAAGCCACTTAGAGCCATTCTGTTCACTCATTTACTGTCCAAGTTGGGCACGCGTAACCCTCATGCTCCAGCTTGGGGGGGGGGGAGTGTTATGTGGGAGCCGTGGGAGGCACGACTTAGGAAGACCGAATCCTTATTGGATTCGGTTTGATTATTTCTTCTACTTTTGTATAATCCTAGTTATGGTAGGAATAGATTTGTTAAGAGTTTCCTAGTTTATGTTAACCTCCTCCTATGTAAAGAAGGGTGGATTATTGTAAAGAGAGAACTCAATAAACACAAAAAGATGATTCCCCTTTAATATTTTCTACAGAATACCATAGTCCATTTGTTATTAAGTATGATGAGAGTACATGGAAGAATTACACAATATGCTCTAAGGAAAGGGAATTCGGGATCCCCCTATTGAGGGTTACAAGGGAATTTATAGTGTAACTAGGGAACACGGTTTCCCATGCCTAGCCACGTGAGTACTGGGTGTTCGATATGATAGTGCTTCGTCTTGTAGCGCTCGTCCCTGTACTCTGTAATTTTTGTATTTTAGTTTTTTATTTTTTAATTATTTCAGATCGTTATTATAATCCGTTACTTTACATATTCGGCAAATTTGTAAATCTTGTAAATGTTTTATTTGTGACCTTAACATTACAACCTACGGAGTACAAATTTATCATACTCCTTGCATTTAAAAAAAAACTCTTTTTTTTGTTTTTGAAATGACGTTTAAAAAAAGTCTTATCTCTCATTTTATGGAAAAATTTTAGCTATATATTTTCACCTTTTTAAATTGTGTGTAAAATCAAATTGAGTATTTTTTTGAAACGGCCGTATAATTTAACAATGAAAAGTCAAAAAGGAAATGCTAACAGGGAAAAAGGGAGTAAAAAAACTCGGTATTTTAAAAAAGGCAATGGCTTTCGCCCTTAATTTGGTCCGCAGGGTTCACGTACCTCGCTCTATCTTCCATCTCTTTCTGCAACATTTACGTCATTCCGTAAATAAGATTTTGTATCATTTTTATTTAAATAGGATAAGTTCTATCTACTTTAATGTTTGACAATGAAAACTCTAAAATATTGTCTTTAGGAAAAATGACCAATTACATGATCCAAATAGATTACGTTATTATTAGAAACAATTTAAATAATCATTAAAATAATCAGTCATTATCTAACATTTGTTGCTAATAACCATATTTGTAGAATCATTCGTATAATCGGGTTCAGGGACGGATGAAAAAAGAAAGGGGAAAGGTTTTCACTTTTCAGGGACGGAGGGAGTAATTTTTATTACCGATTATCTCTATCAATATTATGAATAAAAAAACTAAATATGCAAAAAATTTTGAAAAAAGTAAGATTATGCGATATGATTAAAAATTTGTATGAAAATATAAATTTACATATTAAAAATGAGTAAAAACCAAAGAAATTAAATTAAAATCTAATTTTTATAACATTATATTACATATTAAAGCATATGATATTGAAAAATTCTCACATTAGCGGGTCGGTCAGATTGGGTTCGGTCGGGTTTGACCAATAATTAACGGATATTTTCTGGTTCGGCCAACTTCGGATTCGGTCAGCAAAATCTTTGTCCAAAACCCAGTATTTTCAAGTTGGGTCTCAGGTCAAAAAAAAGATCGGGTCATTTTTTGTCAGGTCTAGATACTGGCATGGATTTTCCAAATTACATTAGTCACTGGAGCTATATGGTGGCAAAAATGTTACTCCGTACCTTATTTTTTTTATCTAATTTATTATATATCATAAATAAAATTTTGATATTTAAGTACCTTATTTTTTATCTAATTTATTATATATCATAAATAAAAGAAATTTAGATATTTAAGAAATAAACTAGATCACATTTTGTATTTTTAGAGCTTAAACTTTTATATGCGAGTTTGTCCTCTAATTCTAATGCTCCATTTGTTACAAATTTTTGGGTCAAACTATTTGTACCTCAAATCAGGTGCCGCAGCTTCCGAGTAATTACCAGTGCACTGCAGTACTCCAGAGGTGCCCCATCCGAGTAATTACCAGTGCCACAAAATGTGGGGGGCTTAAGGCGGGGTGGGGTGGGGGTGCAGGGGCGGGGGTAGGGTAGGGGTGGGTTAGAGGGATAGGAACTGTCAATTTTGTGAACGGAGCACCGGAGGTACCCCAAAATACGAATGGTACCGCTAGTGGCACCGTACTCCGGTGTCACTAAAACCCCACCGTGTGTGTGTGTGTGTGTGTGTGTGTATATATATATATATATATATATAGCGATAGTTATTATTATTATTATTATTATTACTACTACTATTATTAGACTATACATTTAATTATAATGGCGCCGTCTCAGAAAATATACGACTGTGCCATTATTTGTTGCGCTCTTCTTCTCATCGGTACTATTGTCGGCATTATCGTTGGGGTGTTGGAGGGCCTCTACCGTAGTCCGAAGCTGCCGGAGGTCGCCTTCGCTAGGAGGTCGCCTTTTAGTTGGTGGTAAAGGTTTTGCATCATCCTTTCCTACACTACCCTCAGATTCCATAAAGTCAGCAAATAAATTCTGCAAGATTAAGCCACAAAACTGTAAATGAATGTGGAAAAATTATTTCAAGCATAAAAGGAGAATTAGATTCTAGAAAAAAAATTAAGCTTTGAATTAATGGCGAAACTGAATACTGATCTTCGGGGAATGAGTGATATGACAAATTTATTTACCATTTCTACAACTTCAAGTGTGGGTGCCAGTAGTTGATTATCCTCGAAAAAAGAATAACTTTTCTTATTTTAGCTCCAATAGGTTCGGATAAGTGAAGTTCACTATATTTTGGAGGGGGAACTCATATCTAGAAATCAAGGTTTTTGGTGAAATTTTAACGTCAGTTGTTCCATCAATCACTTGTCCAAGCTTTCCATCTCCAATTTTTATTATCCAATAAAAAAACTTGTATGTCTCTATCTGCACAACAGGATGTAGATGAATGGAATCTAATATTCTTCGTCAACGTATAAACTTTACAATATGACCATAATTTTGAAAAATTGATGGTAACACCTACGATTTCCTCTCTCGAAGCTCTAGGTAAAACATGAAGAATTTGTTAAAAATTACCTCTGAGCACAACCGTTTTCCATCCGAATGGTTCATTTATGGAGTTTTTATTAGAGAACATCATTACATCTCTCATTGTACAATCCAATGCCTTAAAAGTAAATCTATTCATCATACACGCTTCATCTCATACGATTAGACTTGCTTGTTGGATTTGTTTTGCTTTCGGGCTCCCTTGTTTGATGGCACATGTTGAGCACTCAATTAGCGTGAGAGGAATTGAGAATATTGAGTGTGTTGTCCTTCCCTCATGTAAAAGCAATGTTGCAATCACACTTGATGTGATATTTAAGACAATCTTACCATTTGACCTTAGAGAAGTAGATGGTGATTTCCAAGGAAATGTTTTTCGAGTTCCACCAAAACCATACACAAAAGAATCAGGTAGTATTTGAGTACATTGTTTATAATATCATATATGCATAGTTAGTTAATACACAAAGATATTTGTCGTATGATTACCTTCATAGAAAGTAATATCACATGTTATTGAAGATAGATCAGTTCTCTTCTATCTCTTATGCACTTGAAAGCGTGATGAAGTGGGTGTAGAATTATTCCCAGATTAATGCACTATATAGATAGTGTTTTTAGGAAAAATGTAATGGAAATGTTAAATTTTAAATTCAAAATAAACAATTATCATTTATCACATCACAGAGTACATTCTTTCTCAAATGGGTTAAATTGTGTGAGGTTATAGCCAATAACGATGTCCTGTATATGTAATTTCTATCATAAACAAAGTAGTGTAATAATATATATTTTATGGAGAAGTGCAACTTTTAATCAAACGTTGTTTACGCATGAGTTATAAATTTAATCCTTAATTTTTATACATGATAGCCTTTTGAAAATTAAAGCTTTGGTCGAAAATTCTTTTTTTATGTGCATTAAAATGTAAAAATAAAACCCACTAAAAATTTGAATACACAAAAAATAAAAGCATGACAATTAAAAGTTGGTCCCTAAACGATATTGATAATAATTATAATAATAATAACAATTAAAATAATAATAATCATAATATGAATAATAATAGTAATACTAATTATAAGATTATTATTATTAATCTTTATATAAACTAATATTTAAAGCATTAGTACTTAATTTTTAACCAAGAATATAAAAATTAGTATTTAAGAATATTTTTTTGAACGTAACGCATTTATAACAATAATAACTATAAATTCTTCTAATCAATTTTGCAGAAGAAGAAACAGAGAAATTAAAATCTGATTTTGCACGAAGAAGTAAAGGTCATTTCTTTAAAAAAAAAAGCCTAAAGGAAATGCATAAAAAAGTACATAGAAGTCAATGATGAAATGACTCTTGAGGTGTTTAAAAAATATTCAGTTAGCATGCCAAATATCGTCATTCTAGAAGCTCAACTCTCAAATTATATATATAAAGATTAAATTCAGTCAATGATGTTGAAATTGTAAAAAAATTAGCTTGAACATAGCATTTCATGGTGACACACTTTTTTGATCAATTTTATTATATAATAGAAGATAATTAAACATAATACGGAGGACTATAAACACAATTAATTTCTCTAGTGATAAATCAAATCAGAAAAAATATATTCTAACTATCTAGTTTTAAAATTAATTAAAAGTGTAATTATAAATGAAGAGAGTAAAAAATATTAAATTGGGAAAGAATACTAATATAAAAAATGAATTTTCTTATTTCATAATTAAATTTATTCAAAGATTTCATACCATAACAATAATTTCACATTTTATACGTCCTAAATTAGCTGGAATATTAGGTGTGAAAACAAATGCAATTTTTTTTATAGGTGACAAAATATTCTATTTATTAGGTGTAAATATTTAAATAAATATTATCAAACTAACTTCATTTATTTAGATGCATCATAAAGAAATATAAAATTTATTTATAGGTGAAGAGAGTATATTTTTTCTTATTAATATTTTTTGTAATAAATAAAGAGAAAAAAAGTACACCCTCCGTTTTCAAAAACTCTTCCTCTTTCATTTTTTTTACTTCCAACAAAACATTTTCACTTTCTTTTAAAAAACCACTTTACCCTTACTTTTTCATACCCTACCTATCACATCATACATTTTCTCTAATACTCAATCCATCACATCTTACTTTTACTCATTAAATCAAGGGCAAAATTTCTAGTCAACTACAATTTAACACTTCCTTATTTTTACACAAAGTCAAAATAGGAACACTTTTTAAAAACGGAGGAAGTATAGAATTAGGACAACATATTATCATAAAAAGAAAGACTTTTTTCCATTTTTAAGTTTACTCAAATATTTCTTATCCAACTTTTAATTTTATAAGAAAAATTAGGTGACCTGTTAAGTGTTAAAAAAAACCCACATAAGCACGCTACATGTCAAGTTCTTAGAGACCCAACCCTCTTTTTTATATAGTATAAAGGATAAAAGGATTAGACTATACATTTTAATTATAATGGCGGACTCGCCGTCTGAGAAAAAAAGCAATCTAAAATGGGAGTGTGTCATGGCTTGTGGCGCTCTTCTTCTCATCTGTGCTATTGTCGGCATTATCGTTGGGGTGTTGGAGGCCCTCAACCCGGATCGCAGTCCGAAGCTGCCGGAATACACCGTGACCAAGGCGGTGTTGTCCCCAAACGCCGCTGCCGACCAAAGCCTTTTAACAGCCGACTTCACCTTCACCCTCAACGTCTCCAACCCTAACAGGAAGAAGACCATATTCTTCGACTACGACGACTCCGGCCATTCACAGGTCAACATCTCTTCTAGTCTAGTCGTCCACCCGGCGCCGGCGCCGACATCATCCGAACAACAGACAATCAATATTGCGTCGGGGTTGCTGTCGTCGTCGATCCGCGGCAGCCCCTCCTCGTCGTTGGGCCCCAACCAGTCTTCCGACGTCACAATCAGCCTTCGCGCTCAAAACGTGCCACTTCCAGTAAAAGACGACAATTACGCCACCACGGTAATCTTAACCATGAGCTTTCGCGCTAGGTTTCACCGGCAGAAATCCAACTATAAGCAGGTTTTGGTTACATGCCCCCATCTCTACTGCACTTTGCCCTCTCGTGGTTTCACCCCCGACTACGACCCTACATGTAAAACCTCTAAAATATAATGTATTCGGTGGCCGTTTCGCAGTTGACAAAAGCAAGAAGTGCATACTAAGGGGCTGGGGTAAACCTGACCATTTTCATTCTTGGCAACTGCATGCGCTGAGAGACAAACATACCATACATAGGATTTCTGCAAGTATCAGGTACAGACTTTACTTGTTGTCATCAACCCGGGATCTGTGTCTATTTACCATCTCTCACTGACCATGCATAACGTCGAGTCTCGGATATGGAGCTCACCCTTCATTTTTTCTAAAGTAAATTAAATAGTACTAGTATGAATTCTATGTATGTGTACGTGCCCTTATCAATATGTACCACTTCACGCAGTTACGTTTGTATTTCAATTATCAGATCATACATATCCTATATTTTGAATGGGCATCTGTTCAATTCCATTTTTTGTCAGTTGACTATGTGAGTAGCTTTAAGAATGAGGTTTGTGAGAGATTTTGTGAGTAGTTTGCCGTATGTTTTGATAGTAAAGTAGTTTTTTCGATTATAAAAGGGATAATTTACCAAATATGACCAAAAAAATAATGACATTTTCAATAGAGCCCGATTCTATGGCCACTGGATTCCAGTGGCCACGAAAGCCACTGCCCCCTACGGAGCTCTGTTCATAAAATTGATGATTCCTATCCCCTAACTCTCCCGGTAAACCACCCGCCAAGTCCCGACCCAAACTAATCACCCATCTTACGAGGTGCAATTGACGTAGGTGAGGTGATTAGTTTGGGTCGGGACTTGGCGGGAGGGTTTACCGGGGGTTAGGGGGGATTAGGAATCATCAATTTTATGAACGGAGCTCCGTAGGGGGGCAGTGGCTTCCGTGGCCACTGGAATCTAGTGGCAATGGAACCGGGCTCTTTTCAATATACGACCATATGTTTTTATTTCCCATTTTGACTATCATTGGTCATTATCTATTAGTCATTATTCAATTAAATGTCCAACATCACTTGGACCTTATTTTTCTTACTAGTCATTATTAAGTTCTATTTAGGGAATAAAAAAATTTAAGTTCTACATTGGAAAATCACTTATGTTTTAGTAAAATATACATTGATTTTCCAAAATCTCTAATGTAATATTTTGACCATCAATGTCTTTATTTATGTATAGATATATATGATTACATAAAAATACCAAGTAATACTTTAAAACTATGTTTAAAAATAAATCTATTGATATGAAATTTATATAATATTTTAATGTATATTTTTTATAATTTGTGGTCAATATTTTAAAAATTTGACAAAAAAGTCATGGGAAGAATTTTTTTGATACGGAAAAAAGAGGTAATGTTTTGAAATAAATAAAGCTTTATTTATTTTATTAAAGGTTTAAAACTTCAAAAATTTAATATTCTTTTCACCACTTTTCTTTTTAAAAATATTTTCCAACTCTTCCTTATTTTTCAACCCCCTCCAATATTTTCTAAATAATGTTTTCAACCCCCTTTAATATTTTCTAAATCTATTTTTTCCAATACTTTCAGGTTCTTTCAGTGAAAAATAATTCAACAAAACAGCAATTAATAAAACAATGATCAGGAAAATTAAAGTAATTACTAATTCTCTATAAAAGGTGAAATAAATATGTTGAAATAATTAAATAATTATTATTAAAATAATATTTATCCATGGAAAGTAAATAATAAGAAGTAATTAAATGAAACACTAAAATAATTAATAAAAGAATGATAAAACAATTTGAAGGAAGTGAAGTAGGTTACACTAAGTTTGGATTGAGATTGAGGCTATTTTGCAATTTTGAAAAAAAAAACAAAGGGAACTTATTAATTAAGTTTATGCATTATTAGGTGGCATTAGAGGTACAAATGTCACTAAATGAGGGGAGGGGTATGGATGCCCTCTCAATTGTAAAGGCATCAAAGAAAAATTCATATTTATTTTCATTGGGCATTGAAACATAGATTTTGTTGACCGAGGAATTAAAAGAAAATTCTTATGGAAATGAGTAACAAATAGACTTGAAAAATATAATGTAATTAAATGTAAAGAGACGAGCCTCATTCATTAGGCCTCCCTTAGGTTCGACCGGACAGTTACCGAGAAGATATAATTAAATTAGATTTTGATCGTCGCAGATTTATGGCAGAGAGTAAAGTCGACATATAATACTTACAAAGGCTCTATACTTATTATAGTTGTGAGTGCCCGCTAGTTTTGTAGGTTAATTAATGTGATAAATATAAATTTTAAAAAGTTTGTGGCTTTTAAATTTCGATGCATGGAGCGATATTAAAGCTGATGTTTTAATTTACCATTACAATTGTTAGAATATAAATACTCCGTAACTTTTTCGGGGCCACAACCACAAGCTTTAACTTTTAGTTGAGTTGCTTCCTTGACATAGTATCGGAGTCTTCTTAGCTTGACTAAGAAGTCACAGGTTTGAAACTTAGCGTCATCTAGCTAGGTTAAAACTCAAAAAAGGACTACGCATGCACATGAGTAGACCTGGAAAAATAGACCTGAACCCGCTAACTCGAACCGAATAATCCAAAATTGAACATGAAATAACCCAAAAACTAGAAAACCAAATTAAACACGGACACCCGAAATGATCCAAACCAAAACCAAACTGAATGCATTCAGACCCCAATTAGATTCAAATATGATTGAACCCAAACCGATTAAATCCGAAATTGATTAGACCCGAAACCGATTAGACCCAAAATTTATTAGACCCAATATTCATCAAATTCAAAACAAATTAAACTCAAATCTAGTCAAACCTAATGTCTTTTTCTGGGAAAGCGTATTTAAAATATACGCACAACTAATTTCATGTTTAAATCTTTTATTCTGTATTTTATCATTTAAACTAAGGTGTTTGTCTATTTTTATACAGAATATATATAATTTATTTTGAAATCGTAGCACACATTGATGGATATACTAACTCATTATTGCAGACAAGTGTATATATACCCCTTATACACACAGGGAGGGGAGGCTACACATAAGGCTAACATTAGAAACTCTAATACGGAGTATTAACCAAGGGATCTTCTCATCTGAATCTGGTATAAATCTGAATTGATAAAAACCCAAAACGGTATAAATCCAAATTGATATAAACTTAAACTGATTAGCCCAATTGTTAGGCCCACACGTGAGGGGCGTGTTAGAATATAAATAATTTTTCTTAAGCCACAACTACAAACTTAAACTTTTGATTGAATTTATTCCTTGACAACAATCACCCAAAGAGCTTATCCTTTTGGTTTTACTCTCTTAGTAAAAAGACTTAGGCTTTGTTTGGTAACAGCGTTTTCGATTAGTGTTAGCGTTTTGGATAAAATTTTGACGGTGCAGATTAATTCTGAAAACGCTAACGCTAAAGGCTACCGTCGGATAGCTTTTTTCAAAACGCTAACGCTAATCTCTGACGCTGATGCCAAACGGGGCCTTAAACTAAGAGTAAAATATAGAAAAAGGATCAACATCACCTTATTATTACTGTTATTATTATTATAATTATTATTGTTGTTATTGTTGTTGTTGTTATTATTATTATTTTGCTTGACCAACAAAAGCATCAATTTATTGATGTATCAATCAAAACAAATGGAATAATATCAATCAATAACACGTCTAGCCAGGTAATGAGTCGGGAAATTACCTTCCCATTTAACAAAAAACCAACTAACTGAAACAAAATCATTCACCAAACTCAATATGTCATCAAGGACCATGCTATACTTACACCAACAAATATACCCCATTTGTACACCACAGTTTTGCACAAACATTTCGATGGTTTACACCGACACAAGTGTTGGTGCGTTAATAAAAATTCACACGAACACAAATGTTGGTGCGTTTAACAAAAAATAGTTTTACACCAGCACAAAATGTTGGTGCAAAACTGCGGGGTACAAATTGGGGTACAAATCTTGGTGTACACATAGCATAATCCATGTCATCAATGATTAGGCTAAAAACACGGTAGCGCATCTGGTGATTAGAAATCTCATTAAAAACAATGAGAGAACCTACCTCAATTATTATTATTATCACGGAGTATTATTATTATTATTATTATTATTATTATTATTATTATTATTATTATTATTATTATTATTATTATTATTATTATTACTACTACTACTACTATTATGATCATCATCATCGTTATTACTTATTATTATTATTATTATTATTATTATTATTATTATTATTATTACTTTTTATAACTATTTTTCCCATCTCACTATTTTTGTTATTTACACCCATTATTATTTTTTTCTCCACTTGAGTGGGTGGCTACTGATAGAATTTGGGATGGGTATGGATAACCAAATGGGTAATAAGACACTTGGGTTAAACTACATTAAAAGATTGAATCCAATCGATCAGTTAGTTTAACTCAAATGCTTATATACCGTATTATTTTACTCTTGAATTTCCGAGGGGGATACACTTTAACACTCCCCTCAAGTGGACAACCGGGCCATTTTGAATCTAACCGGTTGACCACTTGCAAATGAACTCTCATTCCCTTGATTTTTTTTTAGTGCCAACACCTAAAGGACCACGAACCGCTGGGTTTGGACTTCCAGACGAGCAATCGTGGTAAACAGGGGCGTGCAAGAATATAAATAACTTTTCCTGGGCCACAACCACACTACAAGAAAGTTGGCCTTTTGCCGCACTTAAAACTGGTTTTTGCCACACTTATAAATGTGGAAAACGAGTTTGCCACACATGCACCAAATGTTGCTACGTAAATGTGGGAAAATTTTGGCCGCACTTTTAGACAAGTGCGAGTAATGAGTATATTAGCCACACTTACATACTCCCTCCGTCCCAAAAAGACCTTCCTGTTTCATTTTTTGCGCATCTCATAAAACACTTCTATCCCGTCTCAAATGCAAAAAAAAACTTTCAAAACAACTTTTACCCACAATAAATGAGAAATGTGGTAAATTTTAGGCATTTTAGATGTGTGTAGAAGTGTTTTATAGGATGCGCAAAAAATAAAACAGGAAGATCTTTTTGGGACGGAGGGAGTATGTGGCTATTGTTTTGTTTTGCCACACTTATATGTGCAACAAATGGATATTTTAGGCACACTTATAAATGGGGTAAATGCATTAATTTCGCCACATTTATATATTAGCATGGCACCAACACTTATAAGTGTTGCTAATGTCAATTTAATTTTTTTTAGAAATAATACTAATTAATATAGAAATTATTATTTATAAGAACATAGCAATTAAATTACAATAATTGATCTTTAAATAAATATATCTATATTAATTATAAATATTATTTGGACTTAGAAAATACAGAAACATTTATGGAGTAACTTGCAAGCTAATTAACATCATTTGTTAATGAATTATTCTTTTATACCACAAGCTTGAGCTTGTGGCTGAGTTGGTTTATTAACAGCTACATAAGAACTGTCCAATTGGGACACTTATGGTGCTCCATTCACAATACTGGGTGAGATTTACCGGAAATATTAGTCGTTGGGAACTATCAATTTAATGAAGAAAACACCGTAAATGTCCAGTGTTCTCTCTGACCGCTTAAAGAGAGTGGCCATTGAATCGGACCTATTAATTAATTGTATCAAAATTCGTAGTAAACTGTAAACATTAAAGGTGATATAATTAAGTTGAAACTTGAAATGGATGATTAAAAAAAAAGTTGAAATGGAGGGAGTGTAATTTTCTTTGTTACTGACTCACTTTCGTTCTTCGTTCCTCCTTTTTGTCATTGTGAAATCTCCATTAATAATTCTTAGGTTATGCTTTCTCACTTTATTTCTAAAGAGCAGTTTTTATACGGCATTGTCTCCCGATCCATTGAATAATCTCTAGTTTGGTGCACCTGGATTCATATCATTTTTGTAGATTTTTCTTGCATATTTTTTTATTTTTTTAATTAAAAAAATAGATATTTATTTAAATAATAAAAATGTGTATTTTACTCATATGCAGGTTCATTATGGACTTAAGTCCATCATAAAATTTGCCTAGAATCAGTAAATGAATTCGGTAAAAAAGAATTGTCTATGTGGCAATTTGGTATAGAAAGTAACATCATTCCCACCCATTTGGTACTAAATTAATTCAGTAATACTTTCTCCGTCCCAAAAAGATTGGTACATATTGATTTTTTGGAAAATTAAGGGAGATGTATTTTGGTGTTGATTTTCCAAAAATACTCTTGATGTGATGGGTTGATTATTAGGAAAAAGGTATGATGTGATAGGTAGGGTATGAAAAAGTAAGGGGTAAAAGTAGTTTTTTAATTGAAATGTTACGGACTTTATGAGAAACAGTTTTTTCGAAACGTGTCGGACTTTTTGGGACGGAGGGAGTACTTAATTATTATCATTTTATTAATTTGCACATATATTTTATTAATTGGTATCACAATTTAATATAATATATAATAATATCAATCGTATTTTTCAATTTAATCTGTAAAGGATTGCACACATATGTTCTATTGCACCAAAAAAATTATTTTTATTTATTTAAAAGAATATTTACAATCGTTTGTAGATTTTAAAACAAATTTACGTTACTCCATTAGTTTAAGTTAATTAGATTAAAAAATTAAAACACCCTAATATACAAAGTACAATTTTTATATTGGCTTGTAGGTTTGCAGTTTGCAGTTTATACTTACATTTAAATTTTACAACGGAGGTTTTTCAACTGTTTAATCTTTTTAATTTCTTAAAATAAATAAGTTATTAAAAAATTAAATATTTTAATACTTTTTAAAAATTAATTTATATTAATAGTTTAAGTTTTTTATTTAAAAATAGTTGTAGTAAGTTGGTGAATTGGTATATGTATACCTCCATTTATAATAAAAAAAATGGCACTCTGTATAAAATTGGTGGAATCTGATGTGGCAAGGATGTAGAGGAAAGAGATGATATAATAACATGAATATAAAGGATATGTATACGGGAGAAAAATCAAAGTAGGACTTACATTACCATATATGGTCATATACATTATCAAAAAAGTATAGCAATTTGCACATGTACACTGTCATATTACAACAGGGCAAAGTCACATTACCACAGTGCATAGTTCTAATAATTAGCGCCTTTCAATTTTTTTGTTCAGCTTAATGCTTGTGGGCTTATGTTTTTTTGTCAATAATTGAGTACCAACCCATTAATGGGGAGGCAAGGGTGAACGGTAGTAAAAAGAATTTGGTAATTTGGTACCAAAAGTTATGAATGTCTATTTTAGACTTAGTGTGTAGGTGGTGTATGTGTATCCCAAGTGGTGTTTTCCAGAATATATTGAAGATAAATTCCCCCACCATGAAGTAGCAATACTCAGGTCCCGTTTGGTACATGGAATTCAAACTATGTAATTGGAATTGGAGACTTCAATTCTAATTTTAGTGTTTGGTAGCACAAAAATTATGTGGATTTGCAATTGATAGTGCAAAAAATGAATTGAAATTGACAGAATTCAATTCAATGGAATTGAATCCCATGGAATTTCAATTCCAATTCCACCAATTTCTTATACCAAACGGACCCTCAAACACTACAAATTTTCCCCAAAAGGCAACACCAATTAGATGCGATGAGGCATACGTATGAAGATCATGCCTATGATTCTGAAGCAAATAGGAATAGAATTATTTTTACCGTGTTCTTACTAAGATCCGGCGAGCTGTCGCCATGAGTCGTCGTTCCCTGCCAAACAAAGCTTCAAACCAGCCTGAGTTCATTTTTCTATTCCCTCCGTCCCAAAAAGATTTACACCTTTCAAAAAAATTGTGTCCCACAATTTCCTACCCATTTTTATTAAAAAACCACTTTTACCCCTTACTTTTTCAAACCCTACCTATCACATCATACCTTTTTCCTAATAATCTACACATCACATCCTACTTTTACCCATCACATCAAGGATATTTTTGAAAAGTCAACACAAAATTATCCTTCCCTTAATTTCTATTTTAGTCAAAATGGGTAACACTTTATGAGACAGAGGGAGTATTTGTTTACTATAGAGCCCTTTAAAATCCAGTGCTTTTTTTAAATTAGTCTTTATAATCTAATTAGTAACTACCCACATAGTCCACCGTAAGCTTATTGCCCATGCTGCTGCGCCTCAGTCGTCGTGTCCCTGTCACTATCACATGAATCTCCACTTTCGCCAAATTGCCACTGCTATCAAAATTCTCCATTTCCGTTGTAGATTTTTTGCCGTCACCACCGCCCTCTACCATTTTTTCCTACAATAGCATCACAATTTGCATCGTCGTCGTCGTAGTGTAACATTAATTAGCTGTCAATACAATGTCAAAGAAACATTAATTAGCTCTCAATACAATTTACATCACAAACATGACACCACATCAATATCACACACGACAATGTATAATGCCACAAATACTCGATCATATATGATGGAGGATAACTCCATGTTAGCTTAGGGCTGACGTCAGCTGGGCCCCTTGTCGTAGGGAAGAGCACCAGGCTCGGCTCGGTCATATCTACCCAGCACACGGGCTCGGCTCGGCCTCCCCAGCTCGGCTCAATCATATCTACCCAGCACACGGGTTCGGCTCAGTCATACCTACACAGCACACGGGCTCGGCTCGCCTCCCCTGCTTGACTCGGTCATATCCGCCCGGCACACGAGCTTGACTCAATCATGCCCGCCTAGCACGCACGCTCCACTCGGCCCTCCCAGCTCCGCTCGGCCCTCCAGGCTCAACTCTCGCACTCCGCTCGGCCCTCCCGATTCGGCTCGCGAGCTCCGCTCGGCCCTCCAGGCTCAACTCTCGTGCTCCACTCGACCCTCCCGGCTCGGCTCGGCCAGCCAAGACTAAGGGACAGGTGACGTCCGCTAGCCGACGAACCTCGATCAGAGGGCATTGACTTAGTGTATTGTATCCCCTATAAAAGGGGTGGTACCCCTCATTGTAATAGATCCGGATTCTAAGTCAATATACTCCTACTTTGTATTCTCTCTCTAAAACTTATACTCTCTCCGTTCCACAAAACTCTTCCTTCTTCGTTTTTTTTTGCTTTCCACAAAACACTTCCACTTTCTATTAAAAAACCACTTTTACCCCTACTTTTTCATACCCTACCTATCACATCATACTTTTTCACTAATAACCAAACTGTCACATCTTACTTTTTCTCATCACATCAGGGGCAAAATTGGAAAGTCAACCAAAATTACACTTTCCTTATTTTTCCTTAAAGTCAAAACCGGAAGGGTTTTGTGGAACGGAGGGAGTATTATTTAATATATTCGGTGGTTTATACCCATCAATATATAATGTCACAATGCAAACTCACAATATCACACAAAGGCATAATGCAAAACATAACAGAATGCCCTGCACATTACAGGCGACCATTGGCTTTTTACCTGACCCCCATTGGACAAATAGATGGTCAATCGTCCCCTATAGTGGCAGACACCCATTTTCCAACACCAAAGCTCCATCCCAAAGCATCCAAACAAAATTCAAGGAAAACTAAATTTAATTAAGGATTAAGAAAGAATCCACTCACTTTTGAAATTAAAGCTCTTAAGGACGAAAATGGTGGGGCAGCATAGCATATCTGAGAGGGATGTTGCAACGAATCTTTGAGGGCGGGGTCCACACGGCCATGCAGGGCCGGCCTCCAAAAATAAAAAAATGAAATTGACCCGATCCAAAATTTTCATTTTGTGCCCTATTTTATTATCTTGAATTCTTTAGAATACTTATGCTTCAAAACTAATGATGATTTTTAAAAATATGAGGCCCTCAAATTTTAGGTGCCCTGTGTGGTTGGCCACTTTGCACACCCTCCGGACCACCCATGCGGCCATGACACAACAATTGGGCAGCGTCAGCGACAATGGTGTTGTGAAATGGAGGTGGGGTGTAGTGGCAAATCTGATAGGGGTGTAGCGATGAGTCTTAGACGGGTGGTGCTGTGTGGCAACGGCGATGACATTGGATACGGAAGTGGCGGCGGTGATGCACTCCCATTGGGTGGCAGAGATGAAGATTGGAAAGGATTGAAAAACCTGGACGGGTTCCGGGAAACAAAAAATGGGGCGCATGGGATTGATTTTTTATTTTAATAATTTTACTCTTATTTAAAGGAGTGTAAGTTTGAAGTTATATTTTAGAGAAATCACATTTGTTTTACTCTTATGTAGGGGATTTTCTTTAATATGTTTGCATCTATAATTTCTATTTTTATTTTTGCATTATCATGTTTATAGCCAATGCCTGATTTTTCGTTCTGTTTTTGAAAATACTAGACTCGAACCCATGTGTTGCACGACCTAATTAAAAACTAAATAATTAGGCAAAGTATTGATGTTGGAATTCGATAGGATTCAATTAACATATGAATATATAATGAAATATTTAAGAGGAGAAAGTATACAATGATATAGATTGTGGAACCATTACATTATAAGTTTTGGAAAACTTCTTTATAAACTACATTTGTAGTTTGATTCATCTTAGCTGGGTCATCATTGCATATCAAAATATTTAAACCTCTGCGATTTGTGACACGTGAAAACGCTACATAAAGCTGGTCATGGCTGAATACTGACTTCTTCAGTAAAAGCCCAACATGCGACAATGATTGCCCTTGACTTTTATTAATTGTCATTGCATATGAAATTATAATTGGGAATTGTTTCCTTTGAAACTTAAAAGGAATTCTCGTATCTGACGGTGTAAGCAACAACCGTGGGATAACAACTTCTTGTCCAATATTTTTTCTTGTAAGCACTGTAGCTTGAATAAGATGATGGTCCAATCGAGTAACAAGCAACCTTGTCCCATTGCAAAAACGAGAAGATTGGTCAATATTCCTCAACAACATGATTGGTGTTTTGATCTTTAACTTCAACTCATGGCTTGGTACACCAGATGCTCGCATATTATTTAGAAATTCAGGAGAATGCATGTCTGTTAAGAAGTCTACGTTTGCATCAGATGTACACACTACATCAGAACTCAAGTAAGTTTTTGCTTCTCCGACTTTGTTTCATTTATTTCATCCACGACTTCTAGTGTTGGTGCCAAGATTGCTCGAGTTTGCAAATATGTTGGATCATTTGTAATATTGTGGAAGCTTGAGTAAGTTGAATTTACTATAGATGCTATTGGATCACTTATAGTTTTTAAGAACATATCTTCTAGGATAATGACCTCGCCAACTCCATCATTCTCTCACCTGGCAAAACCATCATCGATACTCACAATCCTGCAAATTCTCTCATGCTCTCTAAGTTGTCATCGCGAAACATTTGTTGTAAACTCATGTTAGTTGTCAATCGTAAGACACTACAATATTTGCACAAACACGAAGAGTTAATTGTAGCATTGACGATGCCTTGTTCATTTAGGTGAGACGGGTAGAATTTGTCAAAAATCTCCTTTAAACACAATTGTCTTTCCTCCAAAAGGAAGATTTGAATTTGATGGACAAATTACACTCATTACATCACGTAGAGTTCAGTCCACAACTTTGAAACAGTATTTATGGGTCATTGGAGATTCGTACCAGATTATAAGCTTGCTACTAACCAATAAATCTGCAAGAGGTGTTTTCTATGTAATGTTACATATGGAATTTTCTTGGGGATTAATAGGAATTCCAAAGCGCGAGTGAGCAGTTCTCCCCCCGGGTAACAATAATGAGGCAATACCACTTGAAGCAACATTTAACACAATATCTCCTCTTGAACGTATAGAAGTAGATAAAGTTTCCCAGACAAAAGTCTTTCCAGTTCCGCCATAAACGAAAACAAAAAAAAATTCCCCTAACCCGAATCAGCAGACGCCATTATTATTTCATAAGCGTGACGTTGTTCGTCATTCAACTTTCCCATCATCTTATGATGTTCATCTTTTAATGCATGCCGATCATATTGTAATTCGTCAAGAATTAGTTTATTGCGAGTTGTTGAAGCTGCATCTTGAATGGGAAAAGGCATGTCAATGAAATCTCAAAGAGTCTTAGCTCGCATCCTAAGTAACATCTCAATCTCGATCAAGGCATAATTTTTTATTTGATCTTCAATTAAGACTAAACTTATGCATAAGATGACTTAAGTTAATCAAAGAGATTATCTTTTACAATACTAATAATATTAGTTGTATAATACCTTGATGACTTAGAAGACATCTTTGACAATGTAGGATGTCATCACCCATGAATTCCCAACATTGTTCCCAAACATGTTTTGGTCTAGACATTGATTCGTTTGTTAATAGTGTAACAAATAAGAATCTCATCTGTTTGGCTGAACACCAAGAACTTGCTTCCTTAAAGGCATAGATGTACTCTTTGTCATCGTCTAGTAATCTCATAGCATAGCATGTATCGCGATAGGTGTTGTGAATAACACCATTGACACTTCTTAAATCCTCTTACGAAGTTGGACCTCGAACGATGTTTAAAAGAATTCTCATATAATAAGATTCACCAGAGCCTAGTGGGACGTATACAACACGTCCCATAGCAAACCCTTTGAGTCAAGGTACATACTCTCTTTTAGCTTGCTTCCAAACAAATTTTTACGGGAACTCGGCATACGTTAGCGTCTTTGCAAGAGGATATTTGTCATTTCCTTTCATTCAAACAAGAAATTTACTCT
This sequence comes from Cuscuta australis, assembly GCA_003260385.1. Taxonomy (NCBI): domain Eukaryota; kingdom Viridiplantae; phylum Streptophyta; class Magnoliopsida; order Solanales; family Convolvulaceae; genus Cuscuta; species Cuscuta australis. Next base: position 3,136,546 of record NQVE01000215.1, on the reverse strand, counting down.
CCCATATGCTCTCTTGAGTGTAAACATCACTTGCATCATCATCTTCAAAGAAAATCCACTGTTCACCAGGAAGGTGAAAGCTTAAACGTTCAACATTAGGACATTTATATTGTATTGCAAATCCAAATATTTGCCATGTTGCCTCGTATGGAGAGATATAAGGTTGTCTATGCAAGAGAGAAACCCAGAGCCACAGGTTAGACTCGGGATGAACGAGCGAGGAAAGGTTCAAGGAGGCCAGTCAGAGGCATGTGTGGCAGTGGGAGCTCAAGAGGCGTTTCAACCAAGTTTCCCAGAAGACATGTGTGGGTCAGGAGAACCAGTATTCTAGCTGTTGGAACATCTTCAGAAAATTTCTTGCTGAGTATGGAGAGTGTTTCTTCTCAGGATGTTTCATGATCCGGCAGTGTGCGTCTGCAGTGGGAGCCGGTAGGGACCGAAGACGAGTCAGGGGCAGATTTAGCCGTGACTGATGTGTTAAAGCTCAGGAGAGCTTCAACGGGCCGTTCAGTTGTCTGATGAGAAGGCCACTGCTGTAGGAGAGCTAAGGAAGATTACTCGATGTACAAGCAATCGTGGCGGATGACATTACAGTTGATGATTATCTAGCCTCCAAGTGAGAGAATGTTGAGTTTGTGGAGGCTTGGGCTTGACTTATTGGTCGGCCCATGTTATGTAACCCTAGCTTTTTCCTATATATATACGCATTTTGTACTTGTAATTCCGTGAGACACGACAAGTGAATAAAATCCTCCTGTTCCAACCGTGGAGTAGGAAAATCGAACCACGTTAAGTTCTTGTGTGTCGTCCGTGTTCTGTTTCTCTCGTTTCTCGCAGATTATTTGTGTGGGTTGTGTGTTTAATTCCCCAACAACAATTGCAAAGATGGAGGACTTCGGTTCAAAATGTTTTTTCGTTGGATTTTACCATAAATCCTAGAGACCCGATTCTAGGTCATGAACTCCACGCCTGATGGGAAGAAAACAAAGAGATTGTTGAAGGTAGACCTGGCAAAATAAGAAAACTAAGGAAACACATGAATTTGTGGCTTTTATTTATGTGCAAAGACCCTTTTTTCCTATGTGCATGTTCAAAGTTTCAACTTTGAAGGTTTGATGAGTTTATAAAGAATCTCCATAATTTTTGTTTGTTTTCATTAATTTATTGATAAAATAAAATATTATGTCACAACTTGTTTTGTAGTACTATCAATGTAGTCTATTAATATGTACATTTTATTAATTATTCATATAATAATTTTTAAATAAATTAATTTTAAAAAATTTCAGTTTTTCTTCATAAATGGGAAATAAAGACCAATTTAGGACAAAGAAAATATTTTTCCAAGCAACTAGGCACTCCAACTATTTGGCCATTTTTTAAAAGTTCATTTGGCCAATTTTTAAAAGTTCATTATGCATGATAGTGCTTTGAGTGCTTGGACCACCATAGCATCTTAGTTTGCCGGTGACAAAGTAAATAGAGCATCTCCCTTTCACCTTTTTATCTTTTCTTTCTTTTTGAACATGATTCTCTTTCATCTCTATCTTCATTACTTAGAATGTATTCTTCCTTTGAGAGGCGTTAGTCAATTGACAAGGAAAGAGGTGTACACTAGGAGTGGTTCTATATGTAGATTTACCATAAAATTTGTTGTACAATAGATAACATTTGAGTTCGATTTTTGGTGATTGCATAGACAGATAACTAAACATAACATTCAATCTTTGCAGATAGTAGGTGTAGACTTCATTCTTTATCACTATTTTGTGATTAAAACTTAATTTACCTCATCTTAGTCTCAATTGACCATTTGAACAGCTCTGATGGGAAATCTCAAGTGACTGTTTGGACTGTTCTGAGGGCCCTTCAGGGATGAGATTCATTCTTTTTAGAATGTATTTTCTTCAATTTATTTCTATGGAATATTACATAACTTCTGTGTCGAGATTTGTACTTTTTCATTTGATTTTTCATAAATTATATTTTAAAAAATTCCTATTACATTTATATCGAAACACAATGTATTTTCTTTGCAAAACGAGGACAAAGCTTTAAACTTTATTGACCATCCAAAAAGTCAAATGAGAAGATTAATTCCAAACGAAGAAGTATTACTTATTATTGTTGAAATCATATCAAACCAGATCAGGTCATAAACAGTTATATACAGAGTATATTATATACGGAGTATAATTTAATTCATATCAAATCATATCAAACTAGATCAGATCTTAACAAAATCGTATCAATTGAAGTGAATACCAGTACTTCTCTTTTGTTTTAAATTTAAGTTCACATTTAAGACATTTTAAATTAAATTCTTTTCTCGTTAAATAAAAAATTACATTTTTCATATTACTTAGCTTGTTTCTCTTATATACTATTGATCACAATCATTAGGGAACTAACCGACTTATATTCTTCGTGTTACCATTTTTTTATTTATATTTATTATTTCAGACATGATTTTACCGATGTAGTTATAAAAATGTGGGGAGATAAATCTTGACAGAACGTTTTGGGGAACCAGGGTTTTTCCATTAAGAGCATGTGCAATGGCAAGTAATGAGTGGAATGCCACACGCTGACGTGGAATATTTTAACCAATTAAGACTAATATTTTAGTCAGCGTGTGGCAAAAGAGTGGAGTTTCAAACCTTACAATGGCAAATCATTATTTTTATTATCTTTTTATATTTTTTGACATATTTTAATTATTAAAATTTATTATACTTATTTTATTTATCATAAAAATATTACTACTTACTCAAAAAAATTAACTGATTTTTTTCCTTAAAAAAAGAAAAGAAAAAAAAATTAAATAGGGGCAAGATTGCCACGCTTGTGACTTGCAAAGAGAAGTGTCCTGCTCCATCCACGCGTGGAATAGTATCCTCTATGATGATGTGGCAGTAAGGCATGGGAGGCTCCATGTCATTGCCCATGCTCTAAAAAATGGACCAGGACCATGCTAGGGTGCCACCACATGGGTGCACTCATGTTTCACATAGACGATAATTGTCTGTGCGACATAGATAATTATCGTCCGTATTTGTCTGTGTGAAGCATTGGTGCATTCATGATAGCACCCAAGTAGTATCACCTTAGCATTCCAAAATTGCCGCCAGCTAAAAACAATCAATAAAGAAGAAAAATTATGAGAGGCGGGGTCCACATTTTGTGAGATTTATTCGGTCATCCCGTTCTAAGGGCTTTAAGAAAAGAAAGACATGCTTGTATTGCAAGTCGTATTCTCTCCGTCCTAAAATTATTTTCTCAATTTTTAATCACACGGTTAAATTTAAATTACTTTCTTTACCTATTTTTACTACTTATTTGATAAAATAATGTAGTCTTGTCATATCTAGTTTGGTAGAACTTTTAATGTAGGTTTTAAATATGTAAATTCTATTTTTTAATTTTACACCAACAATCAAATAAATTGAATTGAAAATTAAGTTGGTCAAATATCGTAAACACAAAGATAGTTTTATGACGGAAGAAATATGTTTTAAAAGAACGAGATACTCGATAGTTAGTTTCTCAAAATAAGAGATATTTAGGTATAGTTTTCTGGAGAAAGTAGCTCAAAATATGAATGGAACCATCCCTCCCAAATTTAATTACAAATTGGAAGTTATGAGGTAAAATCTTGTATCTTTTAAAATAATTTTATTTATAAATTACTACATCAATAAAAAAGTAATTTTTAAAAAAAAAAACTACATAAAAAATTTTACAAAATAAAAGATGACAATAATATTTTATTTTAGCAAATAATCAATTAGAACACACAAATAAACAAAAGTTATCGAAAGGAGAGAGAAAAAAAGATTCTAATCAAATTTGGGACGGATAGAGTAATATTTTTGGTATTATATTGACATTTTTCATACTCCCTACGTGTCTAAATGTTTACCACATTTCAAAAAACAAGGCAAAATATAAAATTTTTTCAATTTATTTTATTTAATTATTGATATAGAAATAAAAGAAATTACCTATTTAAAAATTACATGAAAAATTCTTCAAAATAAGAGGTCTCAAGAATATTTTATTTTATCAAATAATTAATGAAAACATAATGTTAGAAAATCATTTGAGTAAATGATCACCCAAATAAATATGCAAGAAAACTAATTTTGGACCTAAACAAGAATTCATCTCTTTCCGTGGTTGATGTGTTATGTTATAAATTTAGATGTATAGTATTATGGTGTAACTAGATAAATACTCAAAAAATGAATGTAGTATCATATCATATTTATTAATCTGCACATCATATTGTATTTTTGTCCATCACATCCAAGAACAAAATTCAAAAGTTAGCTACGGAGTTTAAAATAACTCCCTTAGGGCACTGGAAATACGTTTGGAGCCCCGGGGCTTCAAAATTTCTCTCTCTGCCACGTTAGCTTTAAGTTACCTCACAAATTCGCTGGAATGGGTTTGAAGCCCCAGGGCTTCAAACTGGGGCTTCAAACCTTCATTTTTTACATTTTTAAATATACATCTTCTAGATTTAAATTAATAAATCTAAATTAATTTATTATTTAAATTAATCGCAATGAGACTAGTGCATTAAAAAAATTACATTTATTAAAAAAAATATTACATTCATCAAAAAAATTACATTCATTTAAAAAATACTACACAAAAAAACAACACTACAAAGAAATTACTAATTATTCGAGCGACTAAAGATATGTTCGATCAAATCCGCCATTAGTGCATTGTGAATTTCTCGGCTTCGAATTTCTTGGCGGTTTCTTCGTTTCTTTTCTTCGTTGATTTCTTCGTACATAGGCACCTCCTCGCATCAAAGCGTTGGGTGAACCAAGGAACCTCGCGTTCAACATCGGCGAGTATGTGTAAAAAGAGAGGACGACTCATCCGAAAACGATTATTAAAATCCCCCGGTGTATAAACACACGGATTATTAAAGTTGTCGTTTAGAAGTGAAGCGTGGGCGGCCGCTCGATCCCGGTTTAAACATTATCGTCGGGTCCGTCGTCGGGAGGATTCGGCTTCTTCTTCGCCTTCTTCCCACCATTGAATACAACTCGTGGCGAAACAACGAAAAATGAGAGCTCTTTTTTCATCGTCGGATGAAGATGATCCCATTTTTAAAATATATTTTATAAATATTTATAATAAATAATAAATATTTTAGAGAGAAGATAGTGAGAAATGTGTGAGAGAAAGGGGGATTTTATAGGTTTTTTTTTTAAATTTAGAGTTTTTTTTTAATTTGGGAGGGGGGGTAACGGCTAAAAATCGGAAGCATGCCGCGTCAAACGAATGACGCAGCTACCATAACGCCCCGGTAACGCCGCAGGGGGGCGGTGTTTAACACCCCCCGGGCATGAAAAGCGGCTTAACGCCAGTGGGCGTGCACTACAAAAAACTCTCGGGATTGGCACGGAATATTAGGCACGGACATTCCGTGCCTACGCCGAAAAAGGAAAGATGACACATGGCGTGTTTCTATTTGTGTTTTAATTTGGCTCTGCATTTGTCCGTGCCTAATTCCGTGCCAATAGCGTAAACGTTAAGACGTTAACGGTGTTGTCGGACGACGTTTATTCTAACTAATATGCACGGATTTAGCCGTTCCAATTCCTTATCTTTCTCATAAAATTCAAAATCGAAAAGGACAAGACTGTTTTGTCATGGAAATAGCCGTGCCTAAATCCGTGCCACTCTCCGTAATACATAATTTTATTTATTTAAACATTTAAATCATACTCATAACAAAAAACTTTTATCTTTTAAATATATTAAAATCGGAAGATAACAAGACTAAAATTAGAGAAAAGTACATGATACAACTTTTTTTAAGATGAAATAAAGAAAGAACTACAATAATAGAAAATTATAAAAACTTATCCAAATAAAATATCTACATCTATCGTACTTATCCAAATAAAACAACTACATCCTAAAGTTTTTGTACTAAAGTTTTCTACTCCCTCCGTCCTAAAATATAAGCAACACTCCACTATTTAAAAAACACGGGAACTTTTATTTATTTTTGCATTTTCATTGATTATTTGATAGAATAAAATATTCTTGTCACCACTTGTTTTGTAGAACTTTTGACGTAGTTTTTAAATATGTAATTTTTTTGATTTGTAGATCATTCTTTAAATAAAATGGATTGAAAAAATTCAAAAAATTACTTCGTTTAGCGTAATGTTGCTTATATTTTGGGACGGAGGGAATATAAAGTTTTTGTACTATAAAGTAGTTGGAAGTAGTTCACATTGCAATAATTGCAGTTCACCATTTCTTTATATACGAAACCATTTCATCCAGAAACATACGGAGTATTTCAATTTCCTTACATCCGTCCAGGTACGATATATTTTTGAATTTTTAATTTCATTACATTCATTCAGTAAGTGTGTGTATTATGAACTTTCATTTCAGTAAGTATGTGTGTAATATGTTTTTTTGGTTTTTTAATTTCATTTCATCCTTTACGCGAGTGTTTAATATTTATACATAATTTACGTGAAAAAACATCTTCTATCTTGCTAATAAATATAGTTAGTTGATGATTTATTTACAATAATGTACATTTTGTAAATTTGAATTAATTTTAATTTATAGATTTGATATTTAAAAGAGTTATTACAGTTAAATATTTTAAAATTCTGAAACTAGTGACATTCCGTACTAGGCACGACGGGTATAGTGCCAATAGTTGTGCCTAGTGAAGATTCCATAACATGATTTGATTTTGATTGTGTACCAGCGCCGTTGGCACGACTGTGGACGTGCTTTGTCCGTGCCTAAAATTATTTTGTCTTTTCATTGATCTTAGGATATAAAATTATTCTTGTGTGATTTATTTTTTAAAAATTTTAATTTTCTAGCACTTCTAACTCAGGTACTATGTCTATATCATCTAGAAGTTGGATGTACAAAAAAAATGCTTTGATTAAACGCGGTTTGACACGTGAATATCTTGATGGTGTAGAAAAATTTATTACATTTGCAAGTTCCCTAACTGAATTTCTTGATAGAGAGAAAATTCGATGTCCTTGTGGGAAATGTAAAAATATGTACTTTGTTACTGAAGACGACTTGCGTTGGCATTTATACACAGAAGGTTTTATTGAGAATTATTATACTTGGTATTGTCATGGCGAAGTATTGAATCCGTCATATTTTTTCTTCAGACAGTTGGCAGCTCACGTGTAGTTCCAGAGTCGGTTTCTACATGGGGTAATTATGAGAACATGACTTGGGACCAACGGGTTGTGTATGATGTCATGGCACCTAATGCTTTTCTTGTATCGTCAAATTTTAATGATGTTCTGAGCTCATCGTCTCATCAACATACTGACGATATTAATACATTGTCTGATCAATTTTTAGAAGTGTTGAAGGCAGCTGACGAGCCATTATATCCTGATTGCGATGAGAAATCGACATTAGCTGCCGTGTCAGAAATCTTGAGCATAAAGTCGGATTGGAATCTCCCAGAGGCCTGTATGTCTAGATGGTTACAAACTGTTGGAGCGTGGTTACCAAAAGATCATAATTTACCTACAGATTTTTATACTTTAAAGAAGATGATTTCTGAGCTAGGGCTCCGAGTTGTTAAAATTGATGCATGTCCTGCTGGTCGTATGTTGTTTTGGAAAAATGATGAACAACTGGACACATGCAAATTTTGCGGGGAGTCTAGATACAAGCCTACGAGCGAAAGACGAGGTAAGCTTCGCAAGAGCCGTGCTAGATCAAAACTGATATATCTACCATTTATTCAGCGCTTACAACGGTTGTATGCCTCGCCTGTCACTGCAAAACACATGACCTGGCATGTTGAACATGAAACTGAAACTGCGTTAATGTGTCATCCGTCAGATTCTGAAGCATGGAAACACTTTGATCGTTGTCATCCTTATTTTGCGTGTGAACCGCGCAATGTACGTATAGGCCTCTGCACGGACGGATTTGCCCCACATGGACAGTTTGGAGCACAATACTCTTGTTGGCCTGTGATGATTACATCGTATAATCTACCACCTGATATGTGTATGCGTAGTGAGTTTCTGTTCCTAACTTTAATTTGTCCTGGACCGCACAATCCCAAAAAACGTCTAGACGTATATATGTTGAATTTTTTTGGCACGGACAAGGCCCAAAAACTGAAGAGTTGAATTTTTTTGGCACGGACAAGGCCGTGCCAATTTAATTATCAAAATGTCGCGTATTTACTGCTCGGTGTAGGCACGGATGAAGACGTGCCTACAATCGTTCCAATAAAAAAGACTGACAAAGTTGCAGAGGCTATTAATGCAGCCCCAAAAACCGAAGAGTTGAATTTGTTTGGCACGGACAAGGCCGTGCCTAATTAATTATCAAAATGTCGCGTATTTACTGCTCGGTGTAGGCACGGATGGGGACGTGCCTAACACCGTGCCTAAAGGTTAAGTATATTACCACCCCTTACACGTTTTTTCTCGTTTTTTTATTAACCACTCTCCTCCTCCTATTCTCTTTCTCCTAAGTCGTCACTCCTCCGCCCTCCTCGACCCTCCTCCCTTACAACCCTTCTCCTATCAATGTCTTCAACAAGGAGCACTTCCTTCCGCGGTAGCATTCGCGGTAGGGGAAGCTTTCAGCGTTCTCACTCTCGAGCACCACCGGAATCGCCATCTACCACTACCCCGCAGTCTATATTTAATGCCGGTGGCGACTTGGAGGCTGAGGTCGAGGGCGAGGGCGTAGGAGGCGGCGAAGGAGGAGACAGAGTTTCAACGGAGGCTACTGCAGTGCCGTACGGAGATCTTCTGCGCTTGATCACTAAGGCCAAATTGAAGGGGTAATTTTTTGCATTTTATTATCTCATTTATTATTTGTATGATGATTTAAGTTTTTAATTTTTTTTCCAGCGAACAAGCTGTCCTAAACACAATTAAAGGCATAATCAAAGAAAGTTTTCATGGGCCGTGGCATACCTACACAACCGCCCCCAAGGAAGTTCGTCAGCGATGGTGGAACCTGTTTCGTGTAAGTATTTCATTTTTTTTAGAAATAACTTAGATGATTTAGTCTAATACTAATTTAATTTTATGACTTTATAGCTTCGTTACACCTGGTTGCCTGGGGTATACCCGGCGGACACTGAAAAAATCATAAGGAGCACCTTTAACAACCGTGGGTCCGTATGGTTGACGAAGAGGTCCATGAATGCACGAAACAAAAATAAGAAGCCGAGTTTTGTTGGAGAAGATCACTGGGAAACGATGGTTAAGTATTGGGCAAGTCCGGATTTTCGAGCAAAGAGCGTGAGGTCGAGCAAGAACCGAAACACGGAGAAGGCAAATAAAGGCAATATTATGGGGGGCGTCGTTCCGTGAGCGAGCACATCAAGAAGATGGTAAGTGTTTTTCTGTAGTCTTTACTTACTTATATCAGTTTTTTATTTCAATTTAATTGTGAATAGGAGCAAGAGGACAAAGTCGTTCCAAATCAACTCAAGGTCATTAACCGCTTGTTTGTGAAGAAGGGTTCCCAACCGTCTCAAGAAGTTGCTAAAATCAAGGTTATTTATTTATTTGAATTGCAATTAGTAAATATTGTTTACACAAAAAAATTAATCACATTTTAATTAGTTCATTAAATTGTGATTTATGTAGAAAGACTACAAGGAGAAGCTCCTTCTAAAGAAGCAAGCCGCATCCGGATCGGGGCCCAATTCTATAAGTCTTGATGATGTTGCTGAGGAAGAACTAGAAGATGACCTTGGGTTGTACGTCGAGGTGGTGGGGAACAACAAGAACCGGGTCTTCGGGCGGGGTTGTGAAGCTGGATCCTCGGAATCACTTTCCTCGGGAGGCACTAGTCACGAAGACTACGCTGCCCGGCTGAAGACCGAATTGGAGCTGAAATTGGAGAAAGAATTTGAAGCAAAATTTCACGAAAAAAGTGCCGATTTAGAGAAGAAATATCAAGCTCAATCCCATGATTTGTTAAGTCAATTTCAGGGATTGAAAGAGTCGGTCAATTATTTGACCCAGGGCCTCAGTTTCCAGGTTCTTCGTCCGACAGTGCAGCCCCCTCGAAGTCCAAGCCCTTTGCTTCATCAACAGCTGACCCCTTCTTATTATTGTGCCTCACAGCCCTTGATGTCTCCCATGCCTGTTTTTCAACAACCTACGGTCCTCCCCCAAATGCCAAACGTTCAATCGGGGGGACAGAATTCAAATAACTGTGATGTTAACAGTTTTCTAAACAATGAAAATCTGTAATTATTCATTAACATTTGTGTGTGATCTTCGTTTGGATGCTAGACATTACTTTCATTGTGGACATTACTTTTATTTTTACTTTATTATGCTGCAAGTGATTTATTACGTATTTGAATTATGGCGTGTTATGTATTATTTTTTTAATTTCGAATTTGTTTTTTTATTTTTTCAAAAACTAAGGCACGGATAAATCCGTGACAAAATAAATTTTTTTATTTTTTTTGAAATCCAAGGCACGGATATGGCAGTGACAAAATATTTGAATTTTGAAATTTAATCCCCCGCGTATTTGAAAATTTTGAATTTTTTTGAATATTTTGAAAATTTCCAAAATAAAGGCACGGATATGGCCGTGACGAAAAAATTGAATTTCAAAATATATTCTGCCCACGTATTTGAAAATTTTGAAATTTTTTGAATATTTTGAAAAGTTTCAAAATTTAGGCACGGATATCTACGTGGCTTGTTTGGCACGGTTACGTACCGTGCCTATTACAATATTTTGTAAATGCTATCGGGACAAAACCATTCGTGGTTTAGTCGTGCCTAAATACGAACGGGCGATTGCCATGGACAGAGCCGTGCCTAATATCTTTAACGTTATTCTTACAACCGTTACTTTGGAACGAATTTGTTACCAGCGACGCCGTCTCTATCGTTGGCACGGACTAGGATTCCGTGCCCAACAGTTTGGAGCTTCGAAATTGGCAGCGTTTCGTATCCGTGCCAAATTCCATGCCTAATAGCATAGTCACGGGAAACTAAAACTATAATCCTACCAAAAGCCGTGCCAATTCCGCGTTTTTTTTGTAATGGTGAAGGGTATACTGAGTGCTCTTAGAGCATTTAGAAGGAGGTGAACTCTCATCTCGTTCCAATCCCTACCATATTATCATTCTTCTCTTTTTCAGTAGCATGCCATACTAGGGGTGGACACGGTACGGTTCCGGTTCCGGAACCGCCGGTTCCGGTACCGCCACCTCATGTCACCGGAACCGTCACCGTGCCGGCCGGTACCGGTTCCGGTTCCCGGACCGGCAGTTCCAGTACCGGACCGGCCGGTTTCGCCCCCCCCCCCCCCCCTATTTTTTTTTTGCTTTTTTAAAAATTTTTAAGTATAAAATTTTAAATTTGCAATTGTTTAAGGAAAGAATGAAGTACCGGAATGTAGTTGTTATCTAAAAATGTAGTTGTTATTTAAATATTTTAAATGAATAATACACTAACTGAAGAACAACCACATTTAATATCCTGACGGTTCAAAAAAAGCGACGAGGTAAAGAACCGTAAATAAACCCTCGAAGGAGCTTATATATCGCTTAGCTAAAAAAAACTAATTACATATTTACATTAACAAAAAAAATTATAACTTATTCTTCAGAACTTGGACTTCCATCTGTTGTTGCATTCATGTAATGCTCCGATTCGAGTTGGTACGTTGACTCTTGAGCTCGACGTCTTGCCAAGAGCCAATCTTGGTTGCAAACAAGTGTTTCAAGAGATTCAGCGCTAAGACAACTTCGAAAGTCGATTAGAATGTTGCCGCCAGCACTGAATTCTCGTTCAACTGCTACGGTTGATACCGGAACGGATAACACTTGTCTTGCTAGCATGCCGAGACATGGGAACATGTGTTCGTTCCGCTTCAACCATCCGAGCACGTCAAAATCCACTTCGTCTTCATCGTAATCGCATGGCACACCCTGATACATAGCAAGTTCGTTGTGCGAGCTTACTTTTTTGCCTCGTATTTGGCAAACTCCACGGGATGCCTCGATCTTAGGTGTTTTTCCGGACCGCCATAACCGCCGGAGATTCCCATTTTTATGACGGTCCCACAATGTTTACAAGTTCCATAAACTACGCCATCTTTTGTTTCTTTGTCAAAATGATAAACAAATAACTCTGATTTATATTTTTTTTACCTTTATCCGGACCTCGAGAGGTCGCGGGCTCACCTGCCTCCACGTCGACGTCGTTGCTCTACAGTGTAGGCTCATCGTCCCCGTCCAGATTATCCAGATTTGCTTCATCAATATCTTCGAATACACTATCAAGAGTGGGAAGATTTGCGTCCCCTCTACCAGAATAAATCTGGTCAAATTCTTCATCCGTCATAGCGTCCCCGATTAAGTGATCGGGGATAGTAGGAAAGGAAGAGACGGAGTGTCTTCCTCGAGAAACGCGTGAGGTCGAACCGTCAGAGGTGACTTTTGCTTTGCCTCTACTCGAACTTCGGTTCACGGCGCCCATATCCACAGACCTTCTACCGGACTCTCTCGACATTTTAATATATATATATATATATATATATATATATATATATATATATATATATATATATATATATATATATATATATATATATATAATATATATATATATATATATATATATATATATATATATATATATATATATATATATATATATATATATATATATATATATATTTTGATATAAAAAATAATATATTAAATTTCGAAACTTTAAAAAAAATTCGAAATTTTATATATAAAAATTTCGAAAATTTAAAAAAAAAATAGAGAATATATTTAAAATATATATTATATATTTTTTGATATTAAAGAAATAATAAATTTCGAAAATTTCAAATAATTTCGAAATTTTTTATATTAAAATATAATATATTTAAAAAAATGTATAAAAGAGATAATAAGATATTAAGATTGAGAAATTAAAATGATAGATTGAGATATTGAAATTTGAGAGAATGAGAGAATGAGAGAATAGAGATTAGAGAGTAAGAGAGATGGATATGGATTGATGAGTGTGATTTTTTTAGAATTTAGAAGAAAAAATGAGTATTTATAGGAAAAAATTACCCCCCTCCCCCTCCCCATGACCCACGGCCAATTAGCCGTTTTGCCCCCCCCCCCCCCCCCCACTAACTTTGTTTTTTTGCAGGTTACCGTTGGAGAGCAAAAAGGAGAAAAAAAAAACAGTACCGGAACCGGTGCCGGTAACGATTTTGGGGCACCGGAACCGAGACCGGATGTGGCGGTACCGGTGCCGGTTCTCGGAACCGTTTCGCCGTCCCGGTTGCCGTAACGGTGCTCGGTACCGGCGGTACCGTTTCCGGTGACGGTACCGAATCGGTACCGTGTCTAGCCCTATGCCATACCAGTTGTAATGTTATTGTCCTTTCGTCCGCCTCTCCATTTATTTTACATTATTCCTCAATTTTAATTAAAAATTTACAGAAATTCAAAAAACGCAATAAAAAATCAATGAAATATAAAATATGTAACAACGCGATTAAAAAAGTAAATTATCTTATTGTATAGAATTGAAATTTATATGTAAAAAACTATTTATATACTAACTTACTTTATCTTATACTCATATTGAGTAGTTTACTCCTAAAATTAAACTAATTATTACTGCATCTACTTTCTTTCTTCTTCTTTAATTTGTTTTTTTCTTCAGAGAATGAAGGTGGGGTGAAGCTTGGAAATGAGGTCACCGCAACCGTGAAGTCTGAATACACTGATTCTCTAGAGGTAAAATTCATAAAAAGTATAGAAATTCGTATTTATGTAGCTTTACTTTTTCAAGTTAACCTAACAAATTTTACGCTAGAGTATAAAAAAACAAAAAGTTTCGCGTGCAAAGTTTGAAGCAGTCACGCCTGCACGTCAGGAACATGTTAGAGCATAAAAAGAATTCTAAGTCACAATTACAAGCTTAAACTTTTGGGGTTAGAAAATGAATTCTCCGAATTTATATATGAGTGAATAATTTTATTCGACACGATATGCAGGAGTTGATGGGGCTCGAGATATGTGAAAATAGAGATGAAGAATGCATGAGGAGAAGGCTCGATGATGCTCTTCATTTGGATTACATATACACAAAAAATAAAAAGCCACAAAATTAAACCATCTACGCCATAAAATTAAACCATATAGTCAATATGAGTTATTAGTTTCTTCTGGGCAATATTAGGAAAATTTCATTTGTTACATTATTTTTTGACATCAAATACACCGGTACGAACCGTCATTTTTACAAACGGAGCACTACTTGGAACACTATATATATATATATATATATATATATATATATATATATATATATATATATATATATATATATATATATATATATATATATAAACACACATGTGTGTCCTCTTACTGGTGTCAAACTAAAATAGTGTTCCGAGTGGAATTTCCCGAACTTTTTTCATATATGATTCGCCTGCGCAATATTTATATTAATTGGCACCTCCAAAATTGATATTCTTGTTGCTTTTATTTCTAAAAACGTACTTATATGAGTTTAATCTCTGGTCCCAAGCACTAGCTAGCTGATCATGTCTTGTATGTAAAAAGCAAATACTGAGTATTAATTATATATGTTAGGAAATAATTATAGTATCTATATTTATGGTAGTAGTTTATTCTCTCCTATTCTCCTACTCCTGTTTATGGTAGGACTTCTCCTATATATATTGTATTGTATCTTTCATTATTCTCTTGAGTAAATTCAATATTCCAATATGGTATCGGAGCTATCGGTCCCTTCTCTCTCTCGTCTCTCACGGTAACCGAGAAAAAAAAAACCTCCAACCCAATTAGGGTTCCGCCGATCATGGCAACCAACAATACCGATCCCATGGATCAACTTCCCACTGGCATGAAGCTTTTCGTCCGGAATCTCCAATCTCTAACTCCTGCAAAACTTGATGATACCAATTATCCATCCTGGTCAGCCACTGTTCAAGCAAATTTATCGGCGCATCGCCTTCTTGAATACGTCGACGGTGCGAAGGAGATCCCACCGCCACTCATACCCGACGAGAAGGCCCCAGCGGACAAAGGTGCGCCTACTCTAAAACCTAATCCTGCCCATGAGATTTGGAAGATCATTGATGCTCAAATTCGAGCATGCCTCCTTGCGGTTGCTTCTCCTACGGTGCAAGCCCATATTCATTCTTTACCCACATCGGCTGAGATATGGAGTCATCTTCAACAACGGTATAATTCTCTGTCTCGAACCCATATTTTTCAATTGAAGGACAAGCTTCACAATCTTCGCAAGGGAACTGAGTCAATGCAAAAATTTCTTGATCAAGTCCTTGATATTGTGAACTCTCTTAAACTTGCTCATGAGGTTTTGTCCGAACATGATATTATTCTATGTGTTCTTCATGGCCTTCCTGCGGAATACGCGTCTCTTAAACAAAATGTTCGAACGAATATTGGACACTTATCCTTTAATCAGGTTTCTGCATGGCTTCTGTCTGAAGAATTGAATGTACAGATTGAGCAAAAACTGCATCTAGGTGCGACGTCCTCCTCACCGGATATTCATAATGCCCTATTCACTAACTCCGGTCGTGGCAACTTTGGCTACAGAGGCCGTGGCCGTGGTGGACCAAACCGCGGCAGAGGAGGCCCCGGTTTTGGCAGCAGAGGAGGGCGGCAGGGACTGCCCACCGTCAGTCGTGATGATCGACGGGAAGACCGCCGCCCGGGTCCTGGTGTGGAAGGCAACCGAGGATGGGGTGGTCCTCGTGGGGGACAGCTTGTCTGCCAGCTTTGTGGGAAGCCTGGCCATGCTGTGTGGAACTGTTGGCATCGCTATGATGAGTCTTACTCTGGTCCCCCACATGCGTACTACACTCAACAGTCCGCTGAACCCAATTCGAACTGGCATTTGGATACTGGGGCAAACGCTCATGTCACTCCTGACTTATCCCGGTTACAGTATTCTTCTCCATATCAGGGCACCAATTCTATCACCGCTGCCGGAGGTAATACCTTTCCCGTCTCTCACACAGGCTCAGGTACATTAACTACACCCACAAACACTTTTCACTTATCTAACCTCCTCCATGCTCCTTCCATTAAATCCCATCTTTTATCTGTCCATCAATTTACGAAAGATAATAACTGTTCTCTTCTTTTTACCTCAAAGGATTTTACGATCCGGGACAATACGACCAACCAAGTACTTTTCAAGGGCCCCTGTGAGCGAGGTCTCTATTCTATTCCTGCGTCCAGTCCACCAGTCCACCAGTCCTGATCAATGCTGTCAAGGTCACTGCCCATCAATGGCACTGTCGTCTTGGTCATCCATCCGTTCAAGTCACCAAGTCACTACTTTCTAGATTAGGATTCAAGTTTTCAAACATAAATCATTGTAATTCTTGTTCTCTAGCTAAATCTCATAAACTCCCTTTTCCCATATCCCATAGTACTTCCACGGTCCCCTTCCATTTAGTTCACTCTAATGTATGGGGGCCTACTTCTGTACCCTCTTTTGGGGGATATCACTTTTATATCAATTTTATTGATGATTATACAAAATTCTGTTGGCTTTATCCACTCAAGTGTAAGTCTGAAGCCTATGATGCCTTTCTTAGTTTTTAGTCCATGGTCCAAAATCAGTTTAACACCACCATTAAAATTTTTCGTACTGATAATGGTCGTGAATATGTCAACAAAAAGTTTGGTCAGTTTTTACAACAATTGGGGGTTCTTCATCAAAAGTCTTGTCCATATACTCCTGAACAAAATGGCGTGGCCGAGCGGAAGCATAGACACTTGGTTGAAACTCTTGTCACACTTTTGTGTACTGCTTCCCTTCCCGCGCGTTTTTGGGTTGAGGCTTTGGCTACAGCAAATTTTTTAATCAATCGCATGCCAAAGAGGTCTCTTAATTTTATGTCTCCCTATGAGGCTCTATATCACACACCTCCTGACTACTCTATTCTTAGAGTTTTTGGGTGTCTCTCTTATCCATGTCTTCGTCACGAGATTAATCATAAATTTCAACCCCGGTCAAAACAGTGCATCTTTGTCGGTTATGATTCCTTGTCAAAAGGGTATAGATGTTATGATCCCTCCACCGGTCGTCTTTACATTTCTCGTCACGTACAGTTTCAGGAGGATCAATTTCCCTACTCCACACTACCCGTGTCTGTGTCAAATTCCTCTTCCTATCTTGGTGTGTTGCCTCTGTTTCCCAATCTCGCTCACGGGAACCCTACACCCTCTCTCCCCACCCACCCAGCCCAACCCGTCACCCCACTACCCCAGACCCCGTCTTCCCAAATCCCGCCAGCTCACCACCTGCCAGCCATAATACCTACCCCACCCATTCCCGAAACCCAAACCCCATCTCAGCCCACTGTCCCCTCTTCATCACACGAACAGCCGCACCTCCCCACCCCAACCTCCTATCTTAGTACCCCACATAACCCAATTCCTGATTCCCATAACGTCCCTGGATCGTCACCACCCTCTCCCCCACCTCCACCACCTCCCCCACCCCAACGCCACCCTATGCAGACCCGTGCCCGTAGTGGCATCTTTAAACCCAAACTTTACTCCACCTCTGTTCTTTCCTCTGATCCACCCACCTTTGAGCCTGTCACTTACAGAGATGCAGCTAAAAATAGACATTGGTGTCAGGCTATGGATGAAGAATTCTCTGCCTTGATAAATCAAAAAACATGGGTACTTGTCCCAGCACCCTCAGGTCGGTCTCCTATTGGTTGTAAGTGGGTCTATAAAATCAAGCGTAACACAGATGGCTCGGTGTCCAGGTACAAGGCACGATTGGTGGCCAAGGGCTATACTCAGGAATATGGGCTGGATTACTCTGAAACCTTTAGTCCGGTTGCTAAGCAACAGACTATTCGGCTTGTTCTCTCTTTAGAAGTCTCTCATAATTGGCCACTTCATCAGCTGGATGTTACTAATGCCTTCCTTCACGGCGAGGTTTCTGATCTTATCTATATGCACCAGCCTCCTGGGTATGTTGATGCACAGTATCCTGACTATGTGTGTCAACTGCAGAAATCCATTTATGGCCTTAAACAAGCTCCCCGTGTCTGGCATACGCGCTTGTCTAGCTTTCTTCTAGCCTATGGTTTTCGCCAAAATGCACACGATACCAGCTTTTTTATTATGCATACGTCTTAGGGTACTCTTATTCTCCTTGTCTACGTTGATGATATCATTGTTACAGGAAGTATGTCTGCTCTCATTAGCCGCTTCATCGAGACCATGCACAAAGAATTTCAAATGAAGGATCTTGGTAATAACATTTTTGATGAGCGTTATTAAATGTGTATATTAACTTTAAAAAAATAAACGTTAAAAACTACTATTGAATATGATAATATTTTCAAAGTCGTGAAACTAAATATAATGATGTCTTGAATATACCATTTCAAAATGTTGAAACTAAATATAATGATGTTGAACATAATGATGTTTTGAATATACCATTTTAAATATGGTCATCAAGTTAGTCTATTTTACACATTAGGTAGTTTCTTTAATGATTAGCAAAATCACACTTTTGACTCTCAGAATATCACTACTTTGGGTTTTGGATCCTAGACAAAAAAAATAGAAGATGGTGATGTTAGTATTTTTTTAATGGAAAATGTTAAGGTGTCTCCAAATGGTTACTATCATGGGTGCACTCAAACTTCGCACATACAGATTGTTATCAATTGTGTGGTACAGATGATTATCATATGTGTCATCTGTACAAAGTTTGGGTGCACTTATTGTAGCAAGCATTTGGGGGCACCATATATAGCATGACCCTTTTTTAATTAAATACTAAATATAATCTTGTAGCTGTGGCAAGGCCCAAAAAAGGTTGTATTCTAACATGCCTTTCACGTGCAGTTGAGATATATTTTTCTCGTGTCCTGCACGTGTAGATTAATTTTTTTAAAATAACTGGGTGTGAGGTTTGAACTCGTGATCTCATGGTGATCAAGACTCTGATATCAAGTCAAAGAATGAATTCAACTAAAAATTCAAATTTGTAGTTGTAGACTCGAGGAAAGTGATATACTCCAATACATAATACTTCCTCCGTCCCAAAATGTTTACCACATTTCAAAAAACGAGGTAAAATATCAAAAAAAAAATTAATTCATTTTATTTAAATATTGGTATTGAAATAAAAAATAAAATTTACATATTTAAAAATTGCATGAAAAATTCTTCGAAATAAGATGTGTAAACAATGTTTCATTTTGTCAAATAATAATTGAAAACGTACAAATAAACAAAAGTTTTCGTGATGATTGGAAAAGGAAAAGTGGCAAATATTTTGGGATGGAGGGAGTATATTTCTTCAATAAATTTCATATTTACTAATCCCTCCGTTCCTAAATGATTTACATAGTTTACTATTTTAAAATCACAGGAACTTTTATTTATTTGTATTTTTATTGATTATATGAAGAAATTTAATATTGTTGTCATCTCTTATTTTGTAAAACTTTTGATGTACTTTATAAATATGTAAGTTTTATTTTCTATATATTTATATACTCCTTCCATCCCAAACACGTCTTCTCATTTTTTTTCTTGTCCCACAAACTCTTTTCATTTTCTATTAAAAAACTATTTTTACTCCTACTAATTCTTAACTTAACTATCACATCATATTTTTTTACTAATAATTTATCTATCACATTCTATTTTTATCCATCACATCAAAGATATTTTTGGAAAATCAACACAAAAATATATCTTCCTTAAGTTTCCTAAAAACTAAAATGGAAACATCTTTATAGGATGGAGGAAGTACCAATCTCTAAGTAAAATAAATTGAAAAAACTTAAAATTTTAATTCATTTTACGTAAAGATGTAAATGATTTAGGGACGGAGGGAGTATCTAATAAGATATTCTTGGTACTCTGAAAATTGAATAAATGTAGACACAAAGTGAGTTTATATTCACACTTTTTAATGTATCAATAATATCTTTCTTATTAGACAGTTTATATGAAATGGAGAAAATAGCTAGTAACTATAGATAGGTATTTTGATAATTAATGTGGGTATTTCTTTATACCTATAAACTGGTCAAAAATATTACTCCAAATTATAAACGAACTGATGACATATTTTTCTGTGCTTATAAACTGTTAATAAGTAAAAAAATTAAGTGAGTCTTTTTTGCTTATTTTTAAGTTAGTTTTTTTGTTTCTTCATTTTGACCGAATTATTGACAAAACTATCCTTCACCATTTAGGAATATCACCAAATGATTTACATGTCATTTAAGTCAAATTATTCCCACAAAAAAATATTTAAACCTATAAGCATCTTAGAAGTTACGTTAAAAACTATTTATCGCCATTAATAAGTGAATAAATATAAGCACAAAGAAACACCTTCAATATATTTGTTGATAAAATAGACACTTAGAACATATTCTCTTTTATATCTCTTATCATTTAATCATTTATGGAGTATAATTTATCCTTTTCGGAACCAGATTAAAAATAATTTTAAATATAGCATTAATTACATCATATCAAATCTTAATAAAATAAGATCCAATATGATCTTAATGTTAATACTCCGTATTTTTTAATTAGCATATATTCATTCTAAGAAATGATGATTCTAATGTAAAAACACAAACAAAAAAAGTGGGATTCTTTGTTGTTTATAGTACTCTATCTCCCCATAGAATTATATACTTCCTCCGTCCCTAAAATAATTTTCCTTGTTGACTTTTTGAAAAACTAGTATTCTGACCCGTGCCATGCACGGGGTCGAACAAAACTTATGTCGATTCTGAATTATTTCAATACTACAGATGATTTTCATTTTTACATTGCTCACATGATATTTAATACTACAGATGAAAAATGCCAAAGTAAAAATAAATAATATTTGAGGAACTGAATGTAGAGTTAACAATGTTTATTTTAATACCAAATTTCCTGAAAGACTTCATAGTATACAACATTTTTTATATAGTTGCAAGGATTTCTATTGTCATCTAGAACCAATATCTTTGATTTTGTCTTTGTCTTCACTTGTGAAACAACAACATAAAGTTGACCATGTGTGAACACCGACTTGGTGAAAAATAATCCCACAAATGACAATGTTTGACCTTGACTTTTGTTGATAGTCATAGCAAAATATAAGGCGATCAGGAATTGTATTCTTTGGAACTTCAAGGGTAGTCCTGGATCAGATGGTACCAAATTCATTCTAGGGATGTAAACCTTTTCCTCGACTCGATTTCCCGAAACCACAATTGCACCGATAACATTATTTCGCAGCTCTTTAACGATTAATCTTTTCTCATTACACAATCCAGATGTTTGGTCAATGTTCCTCAATAGCATAATCGGTACCCCTTTTTTCAAGACTATTTTGTGGTTTGGGATTCTCGAACATTTGATTTCATTCAAAAACTCAACTGTTATCCAATCGCCATCAACACCTACATCCGCATCTTCTTGGAACAAAGAATCCGAACTCGAGTACTCCTTTTCATCGCCATAAATAAGGAACAAGAAAAATTCATTTATCATTTCAACTAAGAAATGCTGATTCTAATGTAAAAACACAACAAAAAAAAGTGGGATTCTTTGTTGTTTATAATACTCTATCTCCCCATAGAATTATATATACTTCCTCCGTCCCTAAAATAATTTTCCTTATTAACTTTTTCAAAAATTAAAGGAAAGATATTTTTATGTTGACTTTCTAAAAATACTCTTGATTTGATGGGTAAAAGTAAGATGTGATAGATAGATTATTAGTAAAAAGGTATGATGTGATAGGTAGGGTATGAAAAAGTATGAAGTAAAAGTGAGTTTTTTATAGATAAGTGAACATCTTTTAGAGACAACATAAGAATGCAAGGAGAAAATCTTTTAGGGACGGATGAAGTAATTTATATTTGATCGAAGACAGTCAATACAAAAAATGAAATTGTGTTACTTTTAAAATATAAAATGATATAAATCCCATAATTTTTTTAAAAAACTGGCTCGAGTTCTGGAGTACGTCCAGTTCCCCAGTAGGCCGCTGCCCAAGGCCCAAATTCTTGTTCAGTATAAACTATACGAAGTTAAAAGAGTAAATTCCCAAAACAGTCTTTTGTAATAAGGGGTTTTCCAAATTAGTCCTCAATAACTTTTAATTACTTACGTGGTCCTCTATAATTGAGGTTTATTCCCAAAATAGTCCTTTATAATAAGGTGTTTTCCCAAATCAGTCCTCAATAACTTTTAATCACTTACGTGGTCCTCTATAATTAAGATTTATTCTCAAGATGGTCTTTCGTAAATAATGTTACTCAAATGAAGATTAATAGAGTGTATTTTTTATTCGCTAAATTTAGAATTGATTCTTTAATCATTTATAATGAAGTGTTTTTCCCAAAATGTTTTTCTAATTAAAGATGTGTATTTGATTTGAAATTTGAAATATTTTTTTAAGTTTTAAATAATTCATAAATTGTTTATAGTCAATGTATTTTTTAAATTTTACATTTAGTTATACAGAAATGATTGTTTCGATAATATAATTTAAATTTGGATGATCAAAATACCAAAATATCTCCCAATAAATTATCATTTGAGTAACATTATTTATAAAGGACCATATTGAGAATAAATATCAATTATAGAGAACTACATAAGTAATTAAAACTTATTGAAGACTAATTTGGAAAAACCACTTATTACAAAGGACTATTTTGGGAATTTACTCGAAGTTAAAAAAAAAGAATTGTTTTAAACTTCACCACGAAAAACGTTGTGGGCCTTTGACCCACAATATTCTAGTGGCCCAATTGTATTTCTTCGATCCGCACAAGAAAGACCAGATCGAGCATTTTGGGTCCGGGCGGTTGTGGGAAAGCCCAATAACATAACTCACAACCCATAATGTTTGTAGTAAAGTATTGCATTTTTATACAAACAAAAAATCTTTATTAACTCAATCTATATACCAAACTGTACTATATATGAATCCACATTCAGTCAATATCTCTATCAGGAGTCACTTTAAGCCATCCCTTGAACCATGGGCAGAGCCATGGGAAGGGCATCTGTCCCACCGGAGCGATTCTCGCAAAAGTATCCTGACAGGACCGGCCTCGAAAAATGAAAAGATGAAATTGGTCCGATCCTATGTGGTTGGCTACTTTGCACACCCTTCGTGCCACCCATGTATCTCCGACAAAGACGCTTCTTTAATTTTTAATATTTTAATGCAATGGTGCCCCTCTCCCTCAAGGCTTGAAAACTTCCTTCCACTAGTGTCACGAGCTATTTATTGAATCATCTGAGAACATGTTATGTGGTTGAATCATGTTTACTAGTCTTGATATATACGGACTCTATTTGATAGATTATGAAATCTTATTTAGAAATTAAATCTAATTTAGAGATGAAGAAAGTTTACCTTTTAAGTCTACAATTAAAAGATAAGACTCTTCAATTTGTACGTCCTCCGATCCGTCCCATAATAAGACTCTTCATTTTATAATATTTGATATAAGTTATTTTTTTAAATTAATATAAATAAAAATTGGTATAGAATTAAAAAAAATTACATATAAAAGACCAAAACAAAAATTTTACAAAATCAGTGATAATAAGATTGTTTCACTTTATTAAATCATCAACAAAAATATTTAAAGAAAATAAAATTAGTTTGAGATGTGAATAATAACTAGGAATTTTTTTAAGACAGAGTTAGTACTTTACTTAAATTATAAGAAGCAAAATTACCAAATTAGGAGAGGATAATTAGAGGTTGAAAGTGTGGCACGCAACACATGAGACACGACTTTTAATTGCCCGTCCAGTGTTTACGTCTCAATTTACAACTCTCCAAAGGCTCTCAATTATTATTATTATTATTAATCATTTCTAAAATTATTTTAATTACAAATTGAAGAAATTAAAAAGTATAAATTAAACATTTCAAAAATACATTAAAAAATTTTTTAAAACAAGAGTAATAAGAATATTTTATTTTATCAAATGAATGATAAAAACACATAAATAAACCAAAGTTATCAAAAAGATGTAATAGTGACAGAAACATTCATTTCGAGACGCATGGAGTAGTAGATAAATGTGAGTTGTCCTTTTCCTGTGAACCAAACGCGGACTTACTTGTACATGTGGAAGTATTGAAAACGTGAAGACGACATGATATTTGCCCTGATCTCGGAATCTTGATTTGGGCTCACTTTATTCATCACTATTGATTACTCCATCCCTTCTTTAAATACTTCCACCGTTCCTAAATATTTATTACATTTGTATTCCCGAGATAAAATATTAAATTTTTTCAATTCATTTTATTTACATATTGGTATAGAAAAAAAATAAAATTTAAATATCAAAAAACTACATGAAAAGTTTTTCGAAATAAGAGGTGTCAGTAATATTTTATTTTATCAAATAACCAATGAAAACGTAGAAATAAACAAAAGTTCCTGCGACTGAAAAACAATTGTGCCAAATATTTTGGGATGGAAGGAGTAAAAAACAAGGAGTCACATGATTATATACTCTCTCCGTTCACAAATAAATTTTTCCATTGGGCGCTACGATGTTTAACTGAAGTCATTTCCAAATCATTTTATATGAAAATGGTGTAAAATTTATAAATAAAAAATACATATTAAAAAATTATATCAAAAAATCTACAAAACTAGATGTGACATGACTATATAATTAAAAATCACCCTACGTAGCACTCTAACTCATCTAATACTACGCATTTAGCACTGCTTATTTTTTTTACCAAATTAGCTATTTATGTTGTCAATCTCTTCCAATCATACCCTTTATGTTGTCAATCCCTTTTATCCATCCTACTATCAATGATTTCAATTCTTCTTTCAACTCCTATATCAAATTTAGACTCACATAATGTATACTTTGTGCATAGTGGCATAGTACTTTTTTTTAATCAAATTCTTTCGTCAATCAATTAAATGTAGTTTTGAATAAATATATATAATAAAAATACGATATATCAAAATTGTATCATAAAAATATGCCAATTATAAATACCTCCTTCATCCCAAAATAGGGCTCTTATTCGATTTACGATGTTTGATTAAAGTTATTTTCAAATTAATATAAGTAAAAATTATTGTATAATTAAAAAATAGGAATTATATATTAAAAAAACTACATAAAAAATTTTATAAACAAGTGGTGACAATGTGTCTTACATATAAAACTACCAATGTTATAAATTATTATTTGACTTTCATATTGTGCAAACAGCTTGTGGTTGATTTTATGACAATAGGGTTTTACCATGAAAGAGATTGTTATGAAATGTGTTACTCAATATGGTGGCTATAAATATATGGGCAGTACAGATTGATCATGTTATGCAAACACTTTTTGGCAGTGAATATGTCTTCTATATATAATGTGGCAGACAAGAGTGAAAGTATGGTAGTGTATAAAAGTTATCGACCTAAGCAAATTTGTATGTACTTTATTAACTTCCATTAATAATATGGCAGTGAAATTAGACATACATATAAAACTGCCAATGTTATGAATTATGAATTGAATTTCATATTGGGTAAAAGTCATGTACTTCGTTCTATGACTATTGGGTTTGAACATTCAAGAGTTAGTTATGGAAACGTGTTACGGAATAGGGGCTGATATTTTTTTGACAGTGTAGAATAATCAACTTCTAGCTACACTTTTTGAAAATGTCCTATGACCATGTTTGCCTAGTGTGTTTTGGTCGAATGGGATTTATATCTAAAAATCCTAATGTAATAAATTATTCATTGAGTTCCATTGGAAGCGAACACAAAAAAATCACCAAAATGACTAGTGCTTGAATAACTTTAATAAACAAAGTATGAAGTGTAAGCTCAAATATTTTTGGCAATGTGGAATGCTTGTGATCTAGGTAAACTTTTTGGCAGTGTGTTGTGTCCTATGTTTTGGCCAGTGTGCTATGTTGCACAATTTTACATAATGTTGCAGTGTATGCTGCTTACAAAGTCTTAAAATTTACAACATAATACCTTCATTATCCATTTCTTTTCAGTACTACATAAATGAAATTCAGTATATGTCTAATAATAATATCTTCTAACATTATACAAAATCAAGAAAGACCAAAAAAAGCCAAGCCCATGTTTGGCCAGTGTGTTTTGGTGTAATAGATTATTCATGAAATCAGTTATACATTTTTGGGCAGTGTGGAATTCATAAATGAAAACAATCATATACATTTTTGGCAGTGTGGAATTCATACATGAAAATAGTGTTGAATTCATACATAAAAAGACTTATACATTTTTGGGCAGTGTGGAATTCATACATGAAAATAGTCATACATTTTTTGACAGTGTAGAATTAATACATGAAATCACTGCCACATAAATCAATGAACATTACACTACAACATGAAATTAAGGAACACAGTAATACATTTACACACTGCCATAAGATATAACAACATATATCTATTCTACACTGCCACACTAAAAACTCACATATAAAAAAGCACACTGCCCACTACACAATTACGAGTGAACAACCACACTGCCTAAAATAATCATATTTTTTTGGCAGTGAATAATGAACATTTGTTGTTTAATTAAAGGACAAAATCGGAATTACAGGTACGAAACATATAGCACTACTATTTAAAGTATTTTAATGCTCTTAGAGTGTTATTTTGGTTTTTCTCCCTATATAATTTTATCAAATGAGTGACGACAATAGGCCAACAAAGTGAATAAAGTTTGACCATATGAATAATGAACGGGAAATTTATTTGTGGACGGATGGAGTATATTACTTCCTCCGTCCCAAATTATTTGCAACATTTCGAACGATGTACAAAATATCATCTCTTTTAAAATCATTATATTTTCAAATTGGTAGAGTAATAAAAAGTAAAAATTACACCATTCAAAAGTATATGAAAAGTTCTACAAAACAAGATGTAACAAGAATATTTTATTTTATCAAATGGTCAACCAAAACAAGTAAACAAACAAAAGTTATCGAGAGGCCAGAATATTAACCGTGACATTCTTTTTGGGACGGAGGGAGTATTTTAAGCATTGATTCACCAAAACGAATATTCCATCTCTTTATATACTACTCTCACCCGTCCTAACAATATTTCCTGTTTTGATTTATTTTATAAAATAGTAACACTTTTTTACTACAAATATCACATAAAAATCAAAAGATATCACTATTTGATCAAAAAAATCAAAAATGAAAAAGATTTTTAGGACTGGAGGAAGTAATAAATATCATTATTTTTTATGGAGTACTATTCAAGAATTAATTCAAAAATAGATGAGATTTTATCAAGAATTCATGAAACACGAATGAGATGAGTAAAAATAAAAATGTGGAACTTTAATGTGGGATGGGACTTGGGAGGAATCTATAGTATCCTTTATATATATAAAAAGAGAGTTGAGTCTCTAAAAATTTGACTTGTGTCATGTTTATGTGGCCTTTTTTAAACACTTAACATGCCACCTAATTTCTCTTATAAAATTAAAAGTTGGATAAGAAATATTTGAGTAAACTTAAAAATGGAAAACAGTCTTTATTTTTATGATAATATGTTGTCCTAATTCTATACTTTTTTCTCTTTA
Source organism: Cuscuta australis (assembly GCA_003260385.1). NCBI lineage: Eukaryota > Viridiplantae > Streptophyta > Magnoliopsida > Solanales > Convolvulaceae > Cuscuta > Cuscuta australis. Next base: position 3,108,829 of record NQVE01000215.1, on the reverse strand, counting down.
TTTATTACAAAACATTTTAATAAGAAAAAATAAAGTCTCTTCACCTATAAATAAATTTTATATTTCTTTATAATACATGTAAATAAATGAAGTTAGTTTGATAATATTTATTTAAATATTAACACCTAATAAATAAATTATTGTTATGGTTTGAAATCTTTGAATAAATTTAATTATGAAATAGGAAAATTCATTTTTTATAATAGTATTGTTTCCCAATTTAATATTTTTTACTCTCTTCATTTAAAATTACACTTTTAATTAATTTTAAAACTACATTAAAGTATATTTTCTTAAAAATTACATTAAGAAATTTAAAAAAAGAGATGATTGAACTACAATCGTGTTAAATTAGAAAAATATATTATACATAACTCCATAGTTAGAATTAATTTTTTCTAATTTGATTTATCACTAGAGAAATTATGTTTATAGTCCTTAGATGATTTATTATATAAATTAAAAAATATATTATGTTTAATTATCTTCTATTATATACTCCGTAATAAAATTGATCAAAAAACTGTGTCACCATGAAATACTATGTTCAAGCTAACTTTTTACAATTTCTACATCATTGATTGAATTTAATCTTTATATACTCTGTATATAATTTGGTAGTTGAGCTTCTAGAATGACAACATTTGGCATGCTGACTAGATAATTTTTAAACACCTCAAGAGTAATGCCATCATTGACTTTTATGTATTTTTTTATGCATTTCCTTTAAGGCTATTTTTTTAGGGCTGACCTTTACTTCATCGCACAAGATCATATTTTCTCTGTTTCTTCTTCTGCAAAATTGATTAAAAGAATTTATGGTATTAATTGTTATAAATGCGTTACATTTATGAAATGTTCTTAAATACTAATTGTTATATTCTTGGTTAAAAATTAAGTATTGTATTCTCATATGGTTCACGCTTTATTTAGTAAAAAAATACATAGAATTTGAAAATTACTTTGTATATAAGTTATTTATTGTTAAAAGATAGAAAACTATTTAATATCTACGTGCTAAAAGATAATATTACAAATATGTAAAGGGAGATGAGTTATACATGGCCCATAATGCATTTTTTAAAATAAGACATCCCTTATTTATATAAAAATGTAAAAAATAATCATCTTAGAACTTAACATTAATTTTTACATACTTTTGTACTCTTAAAATAAAAAATAGTAATTTTAAAATGAAGCACAATTTTTATTAGAATTAGAATGTTTTTACTATATACAAAAACTAATTAATGTTCTATTAAATAAAAATATGGCATTAAAAGTTCCTTTCTTTTTATATATTGTTTTTATTTTTACAAAATTCATAAATAGTGATTTAAATATTAGCTTATATAAGGATTAATAATAATAATCTTATAATTAATATTACTATCATCATCATCATCATCATCATGATTATTATTATTATTATTATTATTATTATTATTATTATTATTATTATTATTATTATTATTATTATTATTATTATTATTATCAACATCGTTTAGGAACCAAATTTTAATCGTCATTTTTTTTATTTTTTGTGTAGTCAAATTTTTAGTGGGTTTTATTTTTACATTTTAATACACATAAAAAAATTCGACCAAAGTTTTTATTTTCAAAAAGCTATCATGTATACAAATTAATGAATAAATTTTTAAATCATGCGTAAATAAAGTTTGAATAAAAGCTGTTGTATACACCCACTTCATTACGCTTTCAAGTGCATAAGATATAGAATAGAACTGATATTATAAAAAATGTACTCAAATACTTTGTGTATGGTTTCGGTGGAACTGGAAAAATATTTCCTTAGAAATCACTGTCTGCTTCTCTGAGGTCAAATGATAAGGTTGTCTTAAATGTCGCATCAAGTGTGATTGCAGCACTGCTTTTACTTGGGGAAGGACAACACACTCAAGATTCCTAATTCTTCTAGCGCTAATTATGTTCTCAACATGTGCCATCAAACAAGGGAGCCCGAAAACAAAACAAATCCAACAAGCAAGTCTAATCATATGAGATGAAGCGTGTATGATGAATAAATTTAATTTTGAGGCATTGGATTGTATAATGAGAGATGTAATGATGTTCTCTAATAAAAACTCCATAAATGAACCATTCGGATGGAAAACGGTTGTACTCGGATGTAATTTTCAACAACTTCTTCATGTTTTACATAGAGCTTCGAGAGAGGAAATTGTAGGTGCTACCATCAATTTTTCAAACATGTGGTCGTATTGTAAAGTTTATACATTGACGAAGAATATGAGATTGCATTCGTCTACATCATGTTGCACAAATAGAGACACACAAGCTTTTTTATTGGATAATAAAAATTGGAGATGGAAAGCTTGGACAAGTGATTGATGGAAGAAATGACATTGAAATTTTGCCTAAATGCTTGATTTTAGACATGAGTTCCCCCTCAAGAATATAGTGAATTTCACTTTTTCGAACCTATTGAAGAATAAGAAAATTATTCTTTTTTCGAGGACAAGCCACTACTGGCACCCACGCTTCAAGGTGCATAAATGGTAGATGAATTTGTCATATCACTCATTCCCTGAAGATGAAATGATGTGCTTGAGTTCTGATTCTTCATCTCAGGAGGATCCAAATGTAGGTGTTGATGACGATTGGATAACAGTTGAGTTTTTGAATAAAATCAAATGATCGGGGATTCCAAACCACAAGTAGTTTTAAAAATGGGGGTACCAAATATGTTATTAAGAAACATTGACCAAACATATGAACTGTGTAATCGTACAAGATTAATTGTTGACAAACTGCGAAAGAACATTGTCAGTGGTATTGTGGTTTTGAGAAATTGAGTGGGGAAAAAGATTACATATCCCGGATTAGAAAGTCGACCTCGTGCATCGCACGGGTTAGAATACTAGTTATAATTATAGTTTTGAGTAAATTTCATTAAAGGTTCCCAGTTATAATTCATTTTACATATTTAGTTCCTACATATCAAATATTAATAATTTAGTCTCCAATTATAATATTATTTCCCATGAATGATCTTTTGTTAACAATTCCCTTAAAACATAGATAAAATTGTAGATTCACACTTCTATCTTTCCTCAATTAAGCTTCCTCCCTCCTCTCGCACTCCTTTTCCAAACTCATCGCTGAGTTTGAAGCTCTAAACTCAAAACCGAAAAGATCACTCATCTTCTTGGTGGAAACTAAAATTCGAAACCAATAACCTTTGTGGATGAATTTTATGGGTTAGTCTTAGGAAATTGCAAAGAAAACAAACCTTAAGACTCATCCACGAAGGTTATTGGTTTCAATTTTGGAATCCACCAAGAAGACGAACAATTAAGAGAGGAGTGATGATTTCAGTTAGGGTTCAAATCATCAAACTCGGCGACAGATTTGGAAAAGAAGTGTGAGAAGATTGAGGAAGCTTAATTGAGAAAAGAGAGGAGCATGAATTTACAATTTTATTCACGTTTTTAACGGAAATGTTAACAAAGGACTATTCGTGGAAACCAATACTCCCTCCATCCTAAAATTAACTTCTCAGTTTGACTTTTGTAGTCAAACTTTTTAAACTTTGACCATATATTACGGAAAAAATACATTGAATTTTCATAAAAATTTATTAGAAATAGATTCATTTTGAAATATATAATTTTTATAAAATATATTTATATAAAAATTGAGATATTGATGGTCAAGGTGTCGTATTGGAGACTGTGAAAAATCAAATGTGAAGTTAACTTTAGCACGTAGGGAGTATAATAATTGGAAACTAAATTAAAGAAAACCCCTAAATGGAAGTAAAACATGGATAATATCCTCAAAATAGAAGTTCAAACTTATACTCCTTTAAATAGGAGTAATTAATTAAATATATGTTTTGATTACCCTCCTAGCCGCACAAACAAGTTGGTCACACAAACCAAGTTGGACGCACAAACCAAGTTGGACTCCCAATACTCATTAAACAAAACTATGGCAAAAAGTAGTGTTAGTTGACATTTACCCCTTTTTGACACTATGCATTAACATCTGTGATATTTAACATTATACATTACCAGGAATGATATTATACAATGTCAAGGTTGGCATTATCTATTTAATTTGTTTAGCATTATGCATTCGCATATATGACTTTATACATTGGCATGATTCCCATTATATGATTACATGTGACATTTTATGTGATCTTTTTTGACACTATATGGACATTTTAATTTAACAATTTACTACATTTCTATATGTAAGGTATTGATTTATATTTGTTGATGAAGTTTTGGGTGTGTTTTATTATTGAATTAATTTTGTTTACGTTCAAATTTGTTATTTTTTAGCATTATGTATTGGCATGTATGACTTTATACATTAGCGTGATTGACATTATATGATTACATGTGGCATTTGATGTGGTCTTTTTTACACTGTATAGACATTTTAATTTAGCAATTTACTACGTTTCTATATATGTAGGCATTAATTCATTTTTGTTGATGAAGTTTTGGGTGTGTTTTGTCATTGAATTAATTTTTTTTACATTCAAATTTGTTTTTTTGTTGATTCAATTTTGTTAATGTTTCAATAACAATTTACTATAAATCAAGATGACTGAAGGAGAGTTCTTTCCAACAAAACACAGCATGGAATTTCTTTTAATAATCATACGATTGATTTGGGCGGCGCTTTGTGGAACTACTTGGTAAAACAAGAGCAATATTCACATGGTCATTATGTTACAACATTATGTTCCCATGGAAGAGTTGAAGAGGCACTAGAGTCTTCTAAGAAAATCATAAGGTGTTAAAATAAATTAAATTACATTTTTGACATTACTCAATTTTTCCTAATTTCTAGAGTTGTCAGAGGTTAAAACTTAGAAGCTTGGAGTGTATTGAAGTGTAAAAGAGTATGAAAATTTATAATGTTTAAAAAATAATTAAATAAAGAGAAAATTGCATGGAAGAGGACAGTGAAGGTCCGAATTGGAAACAAAGGATTTGAAGATTAATGCATGAGGCGGCTTAGAACAATGCACCGAACTCCGGGATTGAAAATTCAGCATATGTACGAATAAGGAGTTTTGAAATTTAGTCATTGTTTAGTTTTGGAAGATGCATGAGTAACTGGTTTTGGAGTAAAAAAATAGAGTCATTGTTAAGTTAATTACTCCTATGTAGGGGAGTTTAGGTTTCAACTACTATTTTGGGATATGACAACTCTTTTACTTTTACTTTGATCCATCTCTCACTAAATTATTGATATTTGATATGTAGGGACTAAATATGTAAAACGAATTATAACTGAGGACCTTTTATGAAAATTGAACTATAACTTATCGAACTGCCAAAATCATTGTTTGGCTAATGACTTTTTCACCTGGCTTTTTTATCTGAAATGTCAAAATTCGAAAAGTGAAGGGGAGTAGCTTTTGAACTTGGCTTTTAGAAAAATTATTTTTTAAAATCATTTTTCTTGAAAGATATTTTATAATATATGAAAAAATAAAAATAAAAGTTAAAAAAATTTATTTTTTTTAAATTTTAAATAAAAATGTATGAGAAATTAAGTAGTAAAAATCATTAAAAAGTTATATATTAATAATTTTTTATGAATTCTATGAGAATGAAATTTTATACTCCACATATTAACGATTTAATTTTTACATGTACAAAAATAAAAAACAAATGCTGTGTGTGTATACATATGCACACACACACACTCAAAAAACTAATTTTACCGAACATTTTTAACAATCAGTCAACAATTGACTACGAGTATCCAAAGTTCCAAACAAGGCTAAAATCTATTATATTAATGGGTGACATTTCATTTATTTGTCATTAATGATGCCATAAATAAATGGAAATTGAGTCCAAGTTGGGTCATGGCTCGCCCAATGCCCATTGGGGAGCAGTGTGTGGCTGGGTATGGATGACTGGTGTAGCGGGTCGCCGGTCACTCCTATCTTCGACTCAAATCTCATGTGTGTATTTATACCCCGCCATCGAATCATCATTTCTTTCATTCGTAACCGCCGCGTCAACTCTAAATGCCCTCGCTTTTTTAACACATTTACATTTATGCCATTTTTGTTATGCTGGCTGACGTGTATCGGGAGACTCCGATCGACGCCGTCTCCTTCCGTTTCTCGTCTCCGGCCTGGCCGCCGCTAACCTTCCCGACGATCGAACTTTAATTCCGAGGACCAGAACCGATCCAGTGATATCGGATCCGATGCCTAGTCCGATGAATCGGAAGGGAAGATTGGCCGAGAAAGCGATGTCGTTTAGCGGGCAGAGCGGAGCCAGCGCCGCCGTACTGCTTCAGAGGCCGAGGACGGTGCCGGACTTACTCTCCGGCCGTAAAATTCCTTCCTCCGCCTGTTCGTCGCCGGATCTCCCGCCGAAGCTCACGAAGCTGCTGGTGAATGTGACGGTACAGCGGAGCGCCGGCCCCTTGCACGTGTTGATTTCGCCGGATTCAACGGTAGAGGACCTCATCGCCGCCGCTCTCCGGCAGTACGCGAAGGAAGGACGGCGGCCGGTGCTTCCCTCTACCAGCGCCGCCTATTACGGGCTTCATTACTCACAATTTAGTTTAGAGAGTAAGCTCTGCTCGCCTTCCCAGCGTTTACTCCCTCCATCTCCAACCACTCTCCAATTTGTTTTTTACCAAATTAAGATCGGATAAACTTAAATCATTAATTAAATACATAAATTTTTCCGCAATACATTAAAGTAATTTTTTAAAGTTTCTGTTCATAAATCTTATAGCGATGTTTGGTACCACCGGCGGACAGGTTTGGAGAGGGGAGAAAGGCTGACGGCGTTGGGATCAAGGAACTTCTTCTTGTGCCCGACGGAATTGGAAGCCGCCGCCGCCGCCGCAGGGAAGATGGCCGTCGGCGGCGAAACGTCGTTATCCGGCAGCTGTTCAAAGGAAGTTGACAAGCCAACGACAAAGAATCGGTTACAGTGGTTCAAGTTCACGCTGTGAATTGAATTGAAGAAGAAGAGAGAAGAAAGAAGAGGCAAAGCCTCATGTGCAGGGAGCATATACTAATGGATATGGTATTATTGTATATAGATTGATTAGTGTCAATAAATTGTTTCCCTTAATCATCATTTCATACTCTTTGAAATTGAGCCCTTAATTATGTCTCATCCAAAATATACTCTACTATTTGAACCTCTCCGAGTCTGTGTTTGTTCACTTTATTTTTTTGCAATGAACCAATTGAAGCACTTACTGTGTTCCGTTTGGTACATGGAATTCAAACTATGGAATTGGAATTGGGGACTTCAATTCCAATTCTAGTGTTTGGTAACACAAAAATTATGTAGATTTGGAATTAATAATGCAAAAAATGAATTGAAATTGACAGAATTCAATTCTATGGAATTGAATCCCATGGAATTACAATTCCAATTCAATTCCAATTCCACCAATTCCTTATACCAAACGGACCCTTACTGTGTTCCGTTTGTAAATTGAGACACCTACGGTGTTTCGTTTGGCACTCCTCTCAGTGCATTTGCCAAGGATGAAATTCGGGTCTACCTTCTTGACACTCCTTACTTTTACCAATTGCACAACATCTACGGGCAAATTTGTCTCTTTTTTTAAGGGAGATTTTTTTAAAATTTCTTTCTCTCCTCTTTAAAAGTAAAACTTGCATGTCCATATAGTAACTTCTTTGTTGACGTCCGCAAGACAAGGATTTGGAGTGATTTGTTTCCTAATTTGTTTCTTGATTTGTTTCCTTGTTAGATTGATATTCTTTGATTCCCCCTCCTATAAATAAAGAGGAGGCTTATTGTATGAGATTGAACGATTGGATACATAGAACTTTTTCCTGACATTATTTTCTAACATGGTATCATAGAAAAATCTTGAGACCCAGCGGACCCAGGTTTAAAAAAAACGAAATCCTTACTCGCCGGAATCTTCTTGTAACTGTGGAAGATGGCCGACGGCAAGGACATCAACCTCTTGTTCAGAGATAAAGGCGAAGGAGAGACAAAAACAATTCGTCAAGGTTAGCCCTTACGAATTAAAATTAGCAGATACCCCACCTTTGATTATCACCCAGATCAAACTAACTGGGGATAATTATGAGGAATGGGCACGAATATTCAAATTGTTATAAAAATAGTTATAAAAAATCAAATTTAGCACGAATTTCATGTACAAGTATTCTGAAAAAATAAAATAGGGCCTAACACATGAATTTTTCACATGGCCAATCTGATTTTTTACATTTTCGGACCAGCCCTAAAAAGTATATAAGTACTATTATACGGAGTACTTAATTTTTTTACTTTCTTTGTTTCAAATTAAATTTCAATTTTACAATTACAAAACAAAATCTATTACTTTTAAAAATCATTTTATTTAACAATTGACATAAGAATAAAAAATAAAAATTAAATATTAAAAACTACGTTAAAAGTTTTACAAAAAAAATGACAAAATTATTTTATTTTATCAAATATTCAATAAAAAACAAGTAGGCGAACATAGGATTGAGGGGAGTATTTGTATTGAAAAAATACTTTTAGGGTCCGTTTGGTACAGAGAATTGGAATTGAAATTCCATGGAATTGAATTCTTAAATTTCAATTCATTTTTTGTACTGACAATTCCAAATCCATATATTTTTATGTCATCAAATAGTAAATTAGAACTAAAGTATCTAATTCCAATTACACGACTTAAATTTTGTGCACTAAAGAGAACCTGATGATAATTATTTGAATTTTATAAGTTTTATTAATACTCCATTGGGAGGGACCAATGGGCCCCAAACCTATCTAAAATATTTGGTTGGGCTAATATCCACAGGTACTACATACGTCTATATACGGAGATACCTGATAAATTGCTCAACCAAACAGTCCCTACAAACACTGAATCATGTCAACCCTTATTTGCTCAACCAAACAGTCCCTACAAGAGGACTTGTTGGGAAAAACAACATAGGCAACCAAGCATCCGGTTGGGACCATAAGAGGGTTTAAGCTAAGATTCTTTAAATAGAGGAGATCAGAATGCACAAAAAAAATATATAAATCCCAATTATTGAAGCATAGTTACAAACAAATACAGGTTTATATTGCAAACTGATCTCACAAATTCTTCTTCTAACTCAAGACAGTAAAGTATAAAGTATTGATACAATATAATGATAATTCATCAAAAGAAAAGCATTCCAAAGCTATAAATAATGACACAAAAGGTTGATTACAAGTTTGCCCCTGTTACCCTCACTCACTCTTATTCCCCCCTCTTGACAAAAGATTAAAAACACTAAACAAACAATCAATTTATATATGTGTCACAAAAAACTAGAGCCCCATAGCAAAAACAAATCTGGCTTCTTCCTCAGGGTTCCCTGGAGATTCTACCTCATGATCCCGTGCTCCGTATCTATCTGAATCAACTTGTTGCAAGAAATCATACCGATCATAGTTACATTTTCGTGTGTGCACAAATGAATGGAGCTGATGGGAGATTTTCACGAATATGTGTTGTATATAGAGAGCTCTTAAGATGGAACAATGGTGCCTATGTAGCCAAATCCAGCAATCGTAAAGGTGATGACTTGGAGGAAGAGGTAGATGAAGTATTGATTCTTTCCATACATGAAATCATAGCATCCGCAGACGAAAAGAAATCCCGCGAATCCCAACTCTTGTGGAAGAATCCTAAACCACCACAAAATTAAGTATTCGTTAGTTCAACGGAGAACTTTGTTAATTAATATCAAATGATGTAATTCATCTGTGCAAATGTGTCTAAGGCACAAGCTAAGACTATGTACTAGGTTGTTCTTGTACTGTGAATGGCAAATGAGAAAAGCAGAATCTCATCCTCACCTGTCTCCAAAAAGGGATTTGGTCTTCTTGGGTGCAGGGGTATGTTTGGCGTTCGCCTTGTTCTTCAATGTGTCTCCCAGCTTTTCAGTAACAACCCACTCGTTAGCCCTCTTGGCTTCTAGTAATCCGATAAAGGTAGCCTTGGTGCGATGGAATGCCATGACGTTCTCAAATAGGATCCAGTAAAACAAGAGATGGATTGACCTGCGCGCACAACGAGATTAAACTTCAATTCAATCGCGAGTTATTACTCACATTTGAAGTTGGTTTCTCTGTTCCTCTTAGATGCACATACCTTGGGGTGCCAACAGAGTTGAGAGTTGTGATGATGCAAGGAATGTAAATGGCTGCCCACTTTGGTATTTCGACTTCGGGTACAAGAATTGTCAAAGGAAGAACGACGCAAAAGAAGAAGAACGTGACCATGTGAGCTATGATTTTTCTAACAAAGAAGAAGCTGTAGATCACATAGAACTTCTTCCACACATTGACTCTCTGCAAATACATGAACACAACATTAAAACTGTCAAACATAGAGGGTAGTAATTCCTTGTTTTTGTTATTTAAAGGTTGAAGTTCAAGTTATTATGTCATGTTTTTGCAGTAAAAACTTATGGAAAATTGCTACTTTTAAGTTTTAACCTCACGGATCACACCAAAGTTGACACCACACACAAACAGATGTTTGCGACAATCATTGCCTCTGAAGCGCTAGTGATTACAACCTTGGTGTCATCCGTGATATGACTATAGCAAGACCCAGAACATATACAGACCTTGTTCCTCACAATTTCCATGACCATTTTTCGGAACAAGTTGGCGGGGCCACAAGACCAACGATGCTGCTGGAAACGGAAGGCCTTGAAAGTACTAGGGAGTTCGCTTTTTACCTGTCATAATGAATAAAAAACAGGGTTTGGGGGATTAATAATGTGATTAAAACGCTTTCTTTTTTTTGCTCATCGAATTGAGGATGCTAACGAGAATGTAGGAAAGAAACATTACTTGGAGGTCTCCAAGATAGAGGAACTTCCAACCCTTAAGACTGGCCCTAACAGCCAAGTCCATATCCTCCACGGTGGTCCTATCCTTCCAGCCACCGGCCTCGTTTATGGCCCCAATTCTCCACACACCGCCAGTCCCTGGTCCAACAAAGTAAGGTATTATTATTGCATGCCTTTTGATTGATTTTCCAGAGGGCTCTGATACCATATTAAGATTTGATTGTAATTCAGTTCTTTTCTCTTGTTATGGCCACACACAAGAAATAAAAAGGTGCAAAATTCAGGTACCATTGAAGCCAAAGAAAGCATGGGTGGATGATCCAACTTCTTGCTCCACAGTGAAATGGTAATCCAAAGACATCTCTTGCATTCTGGTCAACAAGCACTCGTCCGCATTGACTGAAAAGTTATTAAAAAATTGTCAAGTGTGTCAAGAAACTAATTCAACCAAAAACTGAAACGGTTGTATGATTTTTAAATCCAATGGACGAGGAGAAAAGAAAGGATTTTCAAAAACATTGTTCTATTATATACTTAAAATAAAGTGAACAAAAATATTAAGGGGCTGTTTGTTTCAGCCTCTTAATGATTCAGATGTCTGAATGGTTCACCACTTAATGGTTCAGACTGTTTGTTTCAGCCTCTTAATGGTTCAGATGTCTGAATGGTTAAGAGATTTGCCTCTGAATGGTTAAGTATTATACAGAGTCTGAATGGTTAAGATCTCTTATCTGAATTGATCAGACATTTGCCTCTGAATAGCTAAGCAATATACTAGTTCTTAATGGTTCAAACCTCTTACTAGTTCAGTACTTAATGGTTCAGACCTCTGGTTCAACACTTACCTATTCAGAAGTTGCCAAACAGACCCTAAATCTAAAAATTTAGTTTCTACACCTAAAATTCTTGAAAAAAACATGCCAAGCACCTACGGAGTATGAGTTTTGGCGTGGCCATTCAATCAATTAACGAGTCAATCAATCAAAAGATACTTTTCCTTTGCTTTTAAAAATATTCCCTTCGTCATTGAAAAATCAAAGTGAGAAATGTGAGAGTAATAGTCACGTAGAAATAAAAAGCAATACCTAAAAAAAACAATAGGTACCCACTTGATTTTAATAAATCAAATTGTGATAATTAATTAATTAACAACTTAGTTCAATCTTACAAAAGTAGGGTCTAACATCCGTGGGGACCATTGCTTTCTTTTAATTAAACAGTCGAATTATTTGTTATAGTTCCTTGGGTACACCAGGCACAAAGCAATCTTTCTAAAGAACAGATTGAGATTATACCATGATTTATCCCCGGAGTGTACGTTCCACAAAAGTTGAGTCTAAGGTGGGTGTGCGTAGACATTACCCTAATTCAAAAGCAGATACACTACTTCCAAAGAGTATTTAGAAGGTGTTTGGCACTGCGGTATTTTTTAGAGTTTAATTTCTAGTTTAAGTGTTAATCATTTTATTATGTTTGACACACCAACTTCAGCTTTTCTTCACAATCATTTTGTATATAAAACAACATTTCAGAGAAGTAGATATATGGTACTTCTGCTTTTAGCTTTTGTAAAAATCACTTTACTCACAAGTTAACTATTCTCAAACACTCTCTTAATTTATGATCAAAGAAGATCTAGTTTTGACATTTTGCAGTTAATTGATAAACTTTGATCGTAAATTAAATAAATTTGATATTAAACATTCATAAAAAATAAATTATTAGATTTATCTTCCAAAATAATTTCAAAATATTATTTTACCAAAATGATATAGAAAATACTCCCCATGTCCACCATAGATCTTTCCAGACACTATTCACAGGGTCAAACTTTACTCACTTTGTTTGCTCATTTTTACTAGTCATTTCGTAAAATAATAGTCTTGTCACCTCTAGTTTTGTAGAACTTTTCATGTAGTTTATTACTATATAAATTTTATTTTAAAATTTTAGTTCTAGAATCAATTAAATTGAATTGAAAATAAAGTCGGTCAAGCCTCGTAATGCGTAACGGAAAGAACTTAGGTGGACGGAGGGAGTAATTTTTAATGTAGAATCTCATTACCAAACCAAGATTATGAGACAGAAAGTAATTTACCCACTCTAACAGCTTAAAAAAAGGTAACTTAACGAATATTATTGAAAGAAAAATTAATCCAATAATTACATTTCTTTTTCTTTTTAGCTGAATTACCGCCGTGGTCCAACACCGTGAGATGTCCAGTGTCGGCGAAGAATAAAACAAGGTGGAAAAAGAGAAATGGGGCCCGCGGAGGCCAATCAGTGAGGAACCCACCAAAAGGACCATGTTGCCCGTGACCGAAGAACAGTGTCACGTGCAGGCATCGCGAAGTGACGAAACTAACCCTTTCCTTAAAACAAAAAAATATCTAACCTTAATTCCTTAATCCTTGGTTCTTATGAATATATTACTCCGTAACTTCCTCGCAAAATGACAAAACTAGCCCCTGATATCCAGCGCTTTTCTCGGCTATGAATCAGGAAAGTGTGTGGGTTTAAGTCACCGGTTTAGCGTAAACAAATTGGCAAATAAATAGGGACAGTGTTTTTTACCACTTTTATCATGTTTTTTTTACCACAAACGTCATAAATCACAGTTTTCCCACTATCACCGGCCTTTAGCACTAATCCTGGCTTTCTTGCCAGATTTGGAAGCTTTTAGGGTAATTTTTATTTTTAAAACTTTCTTGTTCTAAAAATAAATATTTAAAACTTAAAAAACATGTTATTAGAATTTATTTAAAAGATGCATTAAATAACATACTCAGACATGTCTTAATTGATCATTTTATTTGTTCCGCCGTGCCCAAAAAATCGTCTAAAAGAATTAGTAATAAATTCAAATACATTCTTTTAAAATTTTCCAACTCACACATAATACTTTGCCCAAGTGATTCCTAGTTGAAAGACAATATGGAAATAAAGTGGTGATCTCAACCTCCATTGACCGGGTTCTAATCCTAACCAATCCTGAGACCTTTGGTGATCTCAACCTAAATACGAATGATAATGGCATCAGATGGCTAGATATAGGTCATGTTTGGAAATAACGTTAGCGATTTGAAAAGGTTATCTACGGGCAGTGTTTAGCGTTAGCGTTTTCAAAATAATCTGCACCGTTAAAATTTTATCCAAAACGTCAACGCTAATCTCTAACGCTCTTCCCAAACAGACCTATAATGGGTTTGACTCTTTAATACTCCCCACATCCCCCAAAAAAATTAATGTTTGACTTTTAGATTAAATTTCACAAATTTTAATTAGAAATTAAGTGAGAAAATAATACATTTAGTTACAATGTAAATTTAATATAATTGAATCCATTTTAAATATATTTTTCATATTTCAATTTTTTATTACATTTGCTTAATTAAAAATTATATTACGCATTTATGAATGGTTGAAGTACGTACTTCGTAGTAGTTATTTGACCAAAAAAGTCAAATAGTACAAATATTTTTAGCGGTGGGGAGAGTTATCTACTTATCTCAATATATTTTAAATTCTGCAAGGAAAATGTGAAATTTAATTTGGGTGCGTGGAGGGAGGGTACAATGTTTCAATGTAACAAAAAAACAAATCCCCCTAAATCGGTCAACAAATGGATTGACGTAATTATTGATTAGGGTGATGGAGACTAATCGTCCTTAAAATACGGAGGGATTATGTGTTGATTGCAGTGGATTAAGGCACCCCCAAGCCGTACCAAAACAAAACAAAACAAAGCGGGTGAGGTGAGGTGAGGTCCTAATTATATAATGCCACGTACAAACCATGCAAAAGAAAGAAAAAGTCCTTGCCACCGACACTCTACAGTACGATTAAAATAATTATTGTAATAAATTAAGTAACTAAAACATGTATAATAACCACATTTTATTCCCGAAAATAGATCTCTAGTAAAAATGTGTATTTTGACTGTCAAATACTATTAAAAAAATCCTAATGGAACCAAGTCACCAAGTAGGCATAGTAATTACTCCTTTTCCATCAATGCAATCTAGTCCCTCAGTCCAAAAAAATACTCCCTCTCTTCTATAAAAGTATTCATGTTTTGACTTTGTGTAAATATAAGTGTTAAATTATAGTTGACTTCTAATTTTGCCCTTGATGTAATGGGTAAAAGTAAGATGTGATGGATTAAGTATTAGAGAAAAAGTATGATGTGATAGGTATGATATAAAAAAGTAAGGGTAAAAGTAATTTTTTAATAGAAAGTGAAAGTGTTGTGTTAGAAATAAAAAAAATGAAAGATGAAGAGTTTTTGAGAATGGAGTAAGTATTTCCTAATTTGACTTGTGACGCAAATTAAGAAAAGTTAAAAAGTGTTTGAAGTTTTTCATATTTTAATATAGATAAAAAATGAGGATATAATTGCACATTAAAATTTTATTGCAGGAAACAAGAAAAAATTTTTGAACAGTCCAAAACGAAAAGCGAGAAATAAATTAATGGACAGAGGGGTAGTTTTTTATTTTTTTATAACAAGAAAAATAAAATTTGGTTAAATAGTAAAGGGAAATAATTTTTAATATTTTTAAAAAAAGTACTTACCGAACCGCCAGCGGGCTTGAACCAATGCGATTTGCGGGTTATGGACCAAGAAGGGGATCGAACGGCGGAGAAAATCTGGTTCGGGCCGGAAATCGGCGTCGAAGATGGCCACGTACTCGCAGTCCTTAACATAATCACGCTTTAATCCGTCCTTAAGGGCTCCCGCCTTATAACCACCTCGGCTTTCTCGAATTTGGTACCTAATGTTGATGCCTTTGCTTGCCCACCTTATGCACTCTTTCTCAATCATATCCTTAACCACATAAAATTAATCATACGGAGTATTAAATTCATGATGTTTATTAATTACTCCTTTCCCATTCCACAATAATTTTCTTATTATCGATTAATAGACACGATTTAAATTTTAATAGACAGTTATTTTGGGACAGTAAACCTAAATAGACAGTTATTATGAAATAAAAAAGTAATGCACCCACCAAAAACTTTGGTCGAACAACATAATTGTGATTCTCTCCAATGAGAAATTGCAAGAATCAACTTCCGACTTTTTTGTAATTCCATACGTTGAGATAATATATACTACGTATGAACAGATACTACGTTGTAACAAAGTCTATAATACTTAAAAATAATACGCTAAATTTTTTTAATACATTTTTAGAGTGTGAATTTGATGAGAAAATAATTTAAGGCAGGAGGGGTATATATGCAAATGAAATTAAATGAGCAAAGGGGCAAAACCCATTTATTGAATGCACCTACTGGAGAATACGTGGGGGCTATGGTAGGTGAATTAATAATCCCCAATAATGACAATTTTTAAATTGCAAAAATTTTAAGGGGTCGTTTGGTATACCGAATTGATGAAATTAGAATTAAATTGGAATTGAGATTCAATTTCAAAGAATTGAATTCACCAATTCCAATTCATTTTTTGCAATATCAATTCCAAATTGACATAATTTTTGTTCTACCAAACACCAGAATTGGAATTGAAGTTCTCAATTCCAATTCCATAATTTGAATTTCGTGTAGCAAACGGAGCCTAAAAAAGAAAACTTGAAATCGCAGATCTGGAGTTTTAATTACATTATCCGGAATTTTTTTTAATGTGTTGGGGGGACATTGCAAAAGCTTTATAAATATATCCCTCTTCCCACTACTGTCACGCTGTTCTTTTTCTAGTTACTGCGCCAGTAAAATCCGCCAATAATTGCAGAATGGGTGTTTGTGAGGGTGAAAAAAGAGGGGAAATTTAACCTTGATTATCGGATCCGTGGAATCATCAAGAACCTGGATGATTATTCTATCCGAAGGCCAAGAAAGATTACATGCTGCTCCAATGGAGATCTTATACACCTGCGCCCAGGATAACATTTCACAATTAAACTGAAATTCTCAAAATAAAATTACAATTTGATAATATAACTATAATGCATTTTATCAAACACTTGATAGTTTTTTTTAGAAATATTTCCACTAAATAGCATTAAAACTTAACTCATTTTTCTAAATAACACTTAAATTATTTTTTTTTCTAAATAGTACTTAATAATGTCCATAATGTCCAGTGATGGCAAATATTTGCTTGAATAATGACTAATGCATAATGACTAAAAGTGCTACATTGGGAAGAAAAACATATGTGGTGCTATTTAGAGAAAGTCATTATGTTTTAGTGCTATTTAAGTAAATTTCTCTTTTTTTTTAACCTCATTTTTTAAAGGATTATGCTCGATTGACCCAATATTTGAATCCCAAGATTTAACTTCAGTCTTACATACGTTAAGACACGAAACAACGTTGAATGTCTGTATTGTCTGCAGGGTTAAACTTCAGCTTCAAATGTAAGGGTTAAAATAACTTTTTTTTTCAGGCTTCAAATTAGAGTTTTTACAGTCTAGACCCAGATTTATGGCATCAAATAGCAGTAAAAACTATGAGGAAAAGAATCCCAAGTTTAGCAAATTCAACTAATTCCAAGTGACTTTGACTGTGATTGAATTAACCATGCTTTAATTTTAACTGGAATGTGAATTCTACTGTAAATTTAACTAAAATCTGAAGGGGAGGGGGGGGGGGGGGGGGGGGGAACTCGATTATTAAATCCGGGAAAAGCGGGGGATGGTAACGGAATGCCGGTAGAATAAGTCAAAAGCGAGTAACCAAACGGGGCCTTAAGAGGAGGAGGAAGAAGAAGAGGATTGAATTACAGACCTCTCTTTCATTGAACATGGGGATCTGGATAAGGACGAGAGGGAAAGAGGAGTTTCCGATTTCCAAATCCTCGCGGAGAGGCTCCCAATTGTAGCGTTTCTCGGGCTTTTTCCAGAAGATTTTGACGAGGACGATGACGATCCCCATGTACAGACGCTCGCAGAAGAGCATGAGCGTCATCGCCAGGCACACGTACACCGACACCCTCAGCAGCGGCACTATCACCGGCGCCTTTATCAGCTCCCACATCATCCCCATTTGCGCCGCCATGTCCGCCGCCGGTCCCCGGAATGTGATTCCGCCGCCGCTCGCCGACACCTCCGCCATTATTCCTTTCCCCCGCCCCCACCCCCGATGAGCAGTAGTACTAGTAGATCTGATCTCTCTCGCTCTCTCCCCTCCTCTGATTCTTCTCCTTCGAGAATCTTCTGCTTGCTTCGTGAAGGGGAAGGGAGGGAGGGAGGGAGTGTGCGAGTGGGAGAGAAGGCGATGAAGGGAGATTTATACTCCGGGTCTTGCAGTGGACTGAAATTATGAGTTTTCTATAATTGATGACTTTTCGGGTTTTTCATCTCTTGCCCAAACTGTTTTCGAGTGTGAAAACTAAAAGGGGAAGGAGAAAAAAAAAATATTCCCTCCCTTTCATAAGGACAATTTCCTTTGATAAAAATGAAAAATATTAAACTAAAAGTCTTAAACCTTTGAAAACTAAAATAAGAGTATAATGGCAATTCGATTTAAAAGTGTTGACAGTTTGATATAAAAATAATGAAAGTGTAATAGAATGCCCTGGTTAGTAAATCGTTGGTGAGCCACCAGTGGTACTCTGGTAGCTTGTGATAATAGATGATAGTGTGACAGTTATTGTGTGAGTGTCGAATAATGTGGTAATGTGACAGTGTAACAATATCAGTGTAAACTATTGTTTTTGATTTCAAAAGACTTATGATCTATATTTTAATTTTTTTATATGAGTATTTTTTATTTTTATTCGAAGAATTCTCTCTTTCATCTTTCTATAATTCTATTAGTATGATGATTACCGAAAGTAAATTTGTGTGGAAGAAGGAATATAAATGAGAGAGAAATTATAAGAATAAAAAATTGTTTTCCAAATACGAAATGTGGAATTTTCTTTTGATAAGAATGAAAAGTGAAATATGAAATTCTTTTTCTTATGGTTGGAACAGAGTAAATAAAGAAAATAAATTAAGTCGCAATTTCGTAAGGAAAATGCTAGAGTCACGAACATATAGTTCACAAACTTGCATTTTATAGATTTTAAATTAAAATATCTTTTATTATTTGAGTTCATCTTATTTATAGAAAAATGTTAAAAGATAAATTTGTAAATTTTGTGAATTGTTTGTTTGTGACTATAGTATTACTCATTTCGTAATCCAAATATTATGGTTCGTTGATTCATTGATTGTGGTTTGGACCATGCTACATTTACACCAAAACATATACCCCATTTGTACACCACAGGTTTGTACAAACATTTCGATGGTTTACACCGACACAAGTGTTTGTGCGTTAATAAAAATTCACACAAACACGAATGTTGGTGCATTTAACAAAAATTAGTTTTACACCAACACAAAGTGTTGGCGCAAAACGGCGGGGTGCAAATTGGGAGACAAACCTTGGGGTACACATAGCATAATCCTTGTGGTTTACTTGAAAAATGAAAGGAGAATATAATGGATCTTTTTAGATTTACTCCCTCCATCCCATTTTGATTTACACTAATTATTTCTTAAATTACATTTTTGTTTGTAAAACTTGTTATATACTTTTATCTGTGAAAAAAAATCAATTACTCCTGTACTATTAAAATTATCTAACATATTATCTAGAGTATCTTTTTTTATTTTCATTACTCTTTTTAGTAAAACGAAGTATTATTGTAATCTGGTCTATGTTTAAAAAGTCTAATGAAGTACTCCGTATTATTGAATTATACACCAATTATTAACCATATTGTATGGAAAATAATTTCAATCAAAAGTTGCATACTCTTAGTAAAAGTTTTTTTAAAAAGATAGAGTAAGTTCATATGTGTATATAAATTTTAAGTTTTTTCATGTTACATCATTATCTAAATAAATTAAGTTAAAATAGCTTTAATGCTTTGATATACAGATATTTTTAAATATATTAATTTTATTTTTTAATTTTATACTAATATTTATATAAATTAATTTGGTTTAAACTTCAATTCGTTAGTAACCACAATTGGAAAATATTTTGAATGGAGTAGCATTTATTAGCGAGTAAATAAATGCTTTGTTCTTTTATTTGTTTGATCGTATTATTTTCATTTACCATTTTTAACTTTGCTCACAATTATATTTATTTTCCTTTTTTGATGGAATCTATCACTCTATTCTTTTTTCCAATTTATCATGGAGCTCATTTGATACATTAACTTATTTCGCCATGGTAAATCATTTCAATTCCAATAGTGATTATCCATCACACAAATAATAAGAGGATGGTCGGGGTTGCGTTTAAAAGCGCGCTGCTTATAAGAGCAGAGGAAATGGGACTGACGCCCCAGGCATGAATCGCCGTTTGACGCCATATGGGCGTTAAACACCGCCTTCTGGCGGCGTTATGGGGCATTAGCCCCAACGCGTCAAACGTTTAACGCGTCCCTCCCCTTCCCCCAACGGTAAAACGGCTATATTAGTCGTTAATAAAAAAATTAAAAATTCAAAAAAAAACAGAAATCATCCTAAATATGACTAAAACATAGAGAAAAGTACTAAAATAGGACTTTCATATTTTTTTTTTCGGAATAGGACTTTGCAATGTGGTAATGTGACTTTGCATTGTGGTAATGTGGCAGTGTACATATGCAAATTATTATACTTTTTTGGTAATGTATATGACCATGTTTGGTAATGTAAGTCCTATTTCGGGAATAAAAACATTGAAGTCCTATTTTAGTATATTTTCAATGTTTTAGTCCTACTTTGGTCTTTCCCCAAAAAAACCAATAAACTCAATTAAAACAAATCTATCTCTCACACTTCTCTCGATATCTTCTCTCTACAATTCTATTAAATATTCTTTCAAATATTTGATTATTTATTATAAATATTTATAAAATATATTTTAAAAATGGGATTATCTTCATCCGATAATGAAAAAGAGCCCTCATTTTTTGTTCTTTCGCCACAAGTTGTTATCAATGGTGGCAACAAGGCGAAAAGAAGAAGTCGAATCCTCCCGACGCCGGACCCGACGACAACGTTTAAACCAGGATCGAGCGGCTGCCCACGCTTCACTTCACAACGACAACTTCAATACTCCGTGTGTTTATACACTAGAGGATTTTAGTAATCCTTTTCAGATGAGTCGTCCTCTCTTTTTACGCATGCTCGCCGATGTTGAACGCGAGGTGCCTTGGTTCAACCAACGCTTTGATGCGAGAAGCCGACGCGGATTTAGTAGTGTCCAGAAGTGCGTCCAAATGTTTTTGTCAAACAAAAATGAGGAATATCATGTACGCATATATTATTCTTCATAATTTGATCGTAGAGGACAACGAGTTTGTGATTTGTCAATACAACCCAGACGAGGGGATGCTTATGTACGAAGAAAAGAAACGAAGAAACCGCCAAGAAATTTGAAGTCGAGATATTCACAATGCACTAACGTCGGATTTGATCGAACATATGTTCAGTCGCTCAAATAATTAGTAATTTGTTTGTAGTATTATTTTTTTATGGATGTAATATTTTTTTAATGAATATAATTTTTTTTATGAATGTATTGTTTTATGGATGTAATTTTTTTTAATGAATGTAATTTTTTAATGTACTATTCTCCTTTCGATTATTTTAAATACAGTAATAAAATAATTAAATTTTATTAATTTAAATTTAGAAGATGTATATTTAAAAATGTAAAAAATAAAGTTTTGAAGCCCCGGGGCTTCAAACCCATTTCCACTGAATCTGTGAGGTAATTTAAAGTTGACGTGGCAAAGTAGAAATTTTGAAGCCCCAGGGCTTCACGGGTATTTCTAATGCCCTAAGGTTTTGTTTCACTAAAATAATGATTGTCGCGTTTGCCTATTTGCTTAGGAAGAAGAATCAAAGTAGGACTAAAACATTTAAAATATACCAAAATAGGACTTCCATATTTTTATTCTCGAAATATGACAAAGTACATTACCAAACAGGGTCATGTACATTACCAAAAAGAACGACTTCTAAAAATGCATTAAGGGAGAAAGATCAAATGCATTTACATTACCAAACATGGTCATGTACATTACCAAAAAGCATAGTAACGTGCACATGTACAGTGTCACATTACCACAATGTGAAGCCCTATTTCGGGAAAAAACATGAAAATCCTATTTTGATATTTTTTTATGTTTTAGTCCTATTTAGTTTGATTTCTAATCTACTTATAGATTATGACTTCTACAATCTAAAATGGACTCTACAATTGTTTTTAAGTTAAGTTAAAAATATCTGCTTCCTAATTTGACTTAAAACTTCTATTTTTCAACAATCTACCACACTCTCAAACACCATCTTACTCATTTTTTTGAATTCTACACTTTTTTATTACTAAAAAAGTTACCTCTTTCACCTCAATGAAAGTCACAATCTCTAGTTTCAAAGATAAACTGGTCTTAAGATTCTTTTCTCTATACTTTTGAAATCACAAACACACTTTAAAAACTCTCAACTCAATTCTACTAATGAAAATCAGAAACGTGTAATCAATAACAATTCTTTGTAAAAAAAAAATGAGTTGCAAGTGTGTGTGTGTGTATATGTATGTGAGTGTTTGTCTATATATATATATATATATATATATATATATATATATATATATATATATATATATATATATATATATATATATATATATATATATATATATATATATATATATAATATATATATATATATATATATATATATATATATATATATATATATACTACCTCCGTCCCACTCTTTTTGTCCAGTTTTAATTTTTGGAACTGTTCATCTAAGCACTTTGACTCATCAAATTCTCTCAATGTGTAAGTCTAAAAATAGTCATGTGTGATCTTGTTTGATTTGTCTTAACATATAAATTATTAATATATAATTTTTATAATTTTTAATATATAAATTACAAGATAAAATGGATTAAAGAAATGCATTGGATAGTGTGTAAAAATGAAAGTTGACAAAAAGAGTGGGACGGAGGGAGTGTGTGTATATATATATATATATATATATATATATATATATATATATATATAATATATATATATATATATATATATATATATATATATATATATATATATATATATATATGAGATTGACTCCAGTGAGATGACACCTTATGGTGCGATGACATGCTTCGGTTAGATGACACAAAGCTCACCACTACCCACTGCAAAGCTCACCAAGCACAACTACAAAACTCACTAAACTGTAAGGCAAAGCTCACCATATTTTTTTCAACACTTTGAGTTTTTTTTGAAAAAATAAAATCAAAGAAAGGGGTGTTGACTAGACTTGGACAGTTGACTCCAGCATTGACCGCCGGTTGCCGCCGCCGGTGTTGCTATTTTATTTTTAATTAATTTTTAAATTTACAAAATTAAAAAAAGTAAGTTTTGGGGTTCAAAGTGGTGAGCTTTGCTTTATTTTCAGGTGAGCTTTGAATTGTCCATTGGTGAGCTTTGTAGTGTAGTGTGGTGAGCTTTGCCTTATCTCACCGAAGCATGTCATCGCACCGTAAGGTGTCATCTCACTGGAGTCAATCCATATATATATATATATATATATATATATATATATATATATATATATATATATATATATATATATATATATATATATATATATATATGTAGGGAGGGGGCGGGAGGGGGGCTGGGGTGGGGGTTTAGGGGAGGGTTAGGAGGGGTAGGAACCGTCGTTTTGACAAACGGAGCACCGTAGGTACCCAAGCGAACTGGTGTAGGCAAATGACACCAGTAGCACTGGTGTCATTTTAGACTTACCGATATATATATATATATATATATATATATATATATATATATATATATATATATATATATATATATATATATATGTATATATGTATGTATGTATGTATGTATGTATGTATGTATGTATGTATGTATGTATGTATGTATGTATATGTATATCCCTGTGTGCATGCGCGTGTGAGCTAGTGAGCAAATACAAAATATTTATCTTAACAGTGTAAATAATAAACTCAAAATTTATTTTTGGCTGACTGTTCAGAGTATTATGGCGACGAGTGATGAAAATGAGCTTCTTAAAACCTGAGTTGAAAAGTACAGAGGACAGTTCGACACAGAGAATAAGCTAATCCGGAATTGAAGTGAAAACCAGAATCTATAAAGGTTATTTAATAAGAGATTGAATTCAATTGATTACTTAATTCAATTTCAATTTAAGAGTTTATATACTTATTTAGTTTCTTTTAAAGTTCCGATATGGATACTCTCTAATAATATGTTCTCTTTTTTTCTTTTTCGAACGAAAAGTGAGCCCTTTTCCCGAGACCCCTTCAAATCTGGCCGGACGGTTACATAAAAGAGATAAATTGATCTTTGGTCGCAAATTGGTGGTAAACTGTGGAATTTGTACAAGGTAGTTGCAAAGGTCATATGCTTAGCATAGTTGCCTCCTAACGCATTTATCAGAAATCAAACTCAGATCTATATACCCTCTTGACATTCTTTACCTTCATAAACTGTGCAACGCTTTTCGACTTTTTTCGAATTGAATGAAAGTTATGCAAAAGGTGTTACTAAATTGACCTCATTTATTAGAATGTATATATCATGCAATTATATCCTTAAACTAAGTTAACACGTTTCCTTTTTTAATAATGTTTTTAGGGATAAATATGTATATTTGTAATAAATAGTGTGAATTATTCAAAATCAGAGTATATTTAAATACACCATGTCCAAAAATACTAGGGATGGCAATTCAACCCGAACCCGAACTTAACCGACCCGACCGACCACTAAAATATCCGAACCCGAACCGAGAATAAAATAATCCGAACCCGACCCGAAATTTTTTACCCGAACCCGACATCGGGTCGGGTCGGGTGTGGATTTATAATTTTACCCGACCCGACCCAAACCCGCGCCCAACCCGACTAAAACCCGAATATTTTATTACATAAAAGCCTATCTATGGATATAATTAGCACTCCGTATAATTTCTTGACAAAGTGCTACTATATCAAGTATGCTTTTTATAATCATTTTTATAATTTCTTAATAAAAAATGAGACATAAAAAAGAGACATGAAAAAATTAGATTTAATCATTTCAAAATTATTGGGATATGTTGAATTGATTATTGGTTAAAAGTCGGGTTCGGGTCGGGTTCGGGTTTCGGGTTGAAATGTCGGGTTCGGTTCGGGTCGGGTTTTTAGCTTAAAAGGTCGGGTTTCGGGTCGGGTTCCGGGTCGGGTTCGGGTTTCGGTTTTAAAAGTCGGGTCGGGTTCGGGTATAGTACTATCCGACCCGAACCCGACCCGTTGTCATCCCTAAAAAATACTGTAACACTTCAAAATAAACTAGTATCACACTTGTGTGTTGCACGGATCATATTGACGTTACTAAGTTAAAATTATTATTCAACGACATGGATTAAAAATGCACTCGAAAGAAACTCATTACGAAAATGTTTGCAAATGATCGTATTTACACTATGAAAGTTTTTTTGCTTATTCTATTTTCCTTATTTTTATTTTTTAAATTACAATATAATATTTTTGGCCAAATTACACGGTTGGTGTTACTTATCATTTCAATATTACTTTATTATTATTATTATTATTATTATTATTATTATTATTATTATTATTATTATATTGCTTATAATGAAGTTACCTTATTTAAAATATGTATAAAGTAAAAAGGAAACAAAATTATTTTTTGATGAATTTTTGTGTTTCTTACCATTTAAACATTCCATTTTTAATTTAAAATTTTAATTATCAACGTGTATTTATAATTCTTTCTTACCAAAAATGTGTATAAGGAAATCACTTTATTTAAAATAACTAAAAAGTATAAATGAAAACACAACTGTGGTTTTAATTTTGATACTTTAAAGTATGAAAATATTTTGTTTGTTCAAGGCAACACTTTCATGTTTTTTCTAAAACGGTAATTTTTTAATGCACGGTAATCACGTAAAAGGAACATACCTTTTTAATATCATTATTATTACGTAGCTTATAATGAAATTACCTTATCTAAAATACGTATAAAGTAAAAACAGAAACACATGTACTTTTTGATCTATTTTTTTCACATTGTCATTTCAATTTCCAAACTTTTAATTTTCATTTATAATATATAGTGTTGGACCAAAAAATATTTGGCAAAAGAATACTTCTATTCACACGGTACCATAAAAGTAATATTTATACGTTTATAAAAAGGGTATTTAAACATTATACTTCTGTGTTAATTATACTTTTTATAACATGGTACCATAATTAATATACTTTTTATAACACAATATTAAAAATTTTAAGGTATGGAATTACCTTATTAATGAATAATACATTACACGGCAATTTAATTACCATAATTATCTTTTACTTGACACTTTAATTTAATACATATGTTAAATTATAATTCATAAATATGTATTACCTTTTACACACCACTATTATATTTAGTACTTACCTATTCATGTTGGGTATTTACCTTTTGTGATTAACATGGGTGGCTTGGAGAGTGTGCAAAGTGGCCAGTCGCACAGAATCTCTAAAATTTTAGGGTCTTATATTTTTAAATGCATCATTAATTTTGAAGCATGATTATTTTTTCGAGGCCAGCCTTGTAATTGAAGATTGTTGAGGCGGGAAAATGCAAAGTGAAGTTCCACTCTTTTTAAATATAATTTTGATTTTGTGCATGCCTACATATTGAATGGGTGGGAAAACAACAAACAGTTCCGGTCTAACTAAAAAGCCCTATCAACTAACTCCGGTCTTTCAGAAAAAAAAACTAACTCCGGTCAAATAATGATGTTCAAACGGTGGGGCCCTACAGTGTGTTGAATTTAGCTAAAACTTTTTTACCACCGAGACACCGACACACTCTCCCCATTTTACTACCAAGTAATCTTCTTCACCTTTACAGCCTTCACTTTTGACTTTTTACTCTAATCGGGCAATTTACCATGGGCTGTTGATCAATTCTTAAACATAAAATATAAATTAGGAATTTAATCATGTGTACCTGATAATCCTGTAAACGTAGTTAGGGATGAGGTCATGATTCTCACACAGATCGAGTTCCCGTTTATGGTGAGGATGACTCACGAGAATAGAGAGGCAGAGAGGAGGCGTAAGATTGGTGTAGTGCAATCTCTGCCTAATGACCTCTATATATATATACACCTAAGGGGAAACCCTAATTAGGTCATAAGGGCAATTACGCCCATCGAATAATTACCAATTAAATACGTAGGGTATTTATTAGGTCAATGATCAATTAATTAGATAAATGATAACTCAGGCCACATAATAATAAAATCGTGTCCTACATTCTCCCACTTGGCCGAGTAATCATTTATGATGAATATTAGATAAGTCTGATCAGATTTTAATACTCATTTTAGTTCTAAACCGAAATTGTAGCAGAGAAATACAGTTATTGAATCATAAATCAATTCAAGACCTCCATTAATCATACTACATTACCAAATTTAAAACTTAAATAAGCTAAGGATCAAATTGAAAATTAAGCCCATAACATTATTTTGTATATAAATGTTGTCTATATGTCTTTAGGCATGCATAGACACATTTAGAGACAGACAAAACAAACAATGAGGAAATTTTATTATTAAATGTAAGCAAGTACAATATGCAACTAAATAAGGTCTTTAGAAAATTCCATTTTCGAAACATGTTCTTCGAAAATCTTAGGAGGGAGAGCTTTAGTCATCGGATCCGCAAGCATATTCTTAGTACTTATATGCTCAATACAAAGTTTATTTTCCTCAACTCGCTCACGTACGAACAAGTAGTTTGTATCAAGATATAAAGCAGCGCCAGTCGAACTGTTACTGTTCGAGAAACTAACGGCGGCTAAGTTATCACAATAAAGCTTCAATGGTCGAGAGATGAAATTAACTACTTTGAGTCCAGTGATGAGGTTCCTAAGCAACATC
The DNA here is from genome assembly GCA_003260385.1 of Cuscuta australis. Classification (NCBI taxonomy): domain Eukaryota; kingdom Viridiplantae; phylum Streptophyta; class Magnoliopsida; order Solanales; family Convolvulaceae; genus Cuscuta; species Cuscuta australis. Next base: position 3,080,977 of record NQVE01000215.1, on the reverse strand, counting down.
CCATGACAGGTTGTGTTGTACACCGCCATGTATTCTGCCATCATTGTAGAAGTTGCAGTTAACTCTTGCTTATGACTCTTCCACGAGATAGGTCCGCCAGCTAAAATAAAGACATACCCTGAAGTGGATTTCTTGTCATCTTTGCACTTAGAAAAATCAAAAACAGAATAACCAACCACTTCTAAATTATTACTCCTTCTGTAAGTCAGTTTATAGTCTTTTGTCCCTTGTAGATATCGAAGAACTTTCTTAGCTGCTTTCCAGTGATCAAGACCAGGATTGGTCTGATAACGACCTAACATTCCAGCAATGTAAGCGATATCTGGACGAGTACAGACTTGTGCATACATAAGGCTTCCTACTACTGACGCATAAGGTATCATTCTCATCTATTCTTTTTCAACCTCTATTTTCGGACATTGAAATAAACCAAAAACATCTCCCTTAACTACTGGAGCCACAGAAGGAGAGCAATATTGCATGTTATAACGTGTAAGGACACGCTCAATGTAAGCCTTTTGAGATAATCCCAAAATACCATTGACTCTATCTCGGTGTATTTCGATGCCAATAACATAAGAAGCCTCTCCGAGATCTTTCATGTCAAAATTACGCGAGAGTAAGTGCTTGGACTCATGCAACATGTCTAAACTATTACTTGCCAATGTCATATACGTAAAGGACAAGTATAGTAAAGTTGCTCCGACTCATCTTAAGGTAGGTGCATTGATCCACTTGATTCTTTATGAAACCTGACTTCAAGACTTGATGTAACTTTAGGTACCATTGACGTGATGCCTGCTTCAACCCATATATGGATTTCTTTAGCTTACAGACTAGATGTTCTTGACCTTCAGATTTGAATCCTTCAGGTTGTTTCATGAACACTTCTTCATTCAGATCGCCATTAAGGAAAGCGGTTTTGACATCCATTTGATGTAGCTCTAAATCAAAGTGAGCTACAAGGGCCATAACGATCCTTAATGAATCCTTTCGAGAGACAGGATAAAAGGTCTCTTGATAGTCAATTCCCTCTTTCTGAGTGTAGCCCTTTCCAACCAATCTCGCTTGTTCAATGTTTCCATTCGGGTCCAGTTTTGTTTTGAAGACCCATTTACATCCTACGGGTTTTACACCGTTGGGTAATTCAACCAAATCCCAAACATCATTTTTCTTCATGGAGTCAAGCTCTTCAATCATGGCTTTATTCCATTCAGAAGACTGATCACTGTTAATGGCTTCATTATAAGAGGTAGGATCAGTAAACTTTCTAGCATCCATTTCTGCTTCGGTCAGGTAGGTAACATAATCATCAAAGTTAGTAGGCCTTTTAGACCTAGATGACCTCCTCAGTAAATTTTCGGATTGAGCATTGGCGGCATTGTCTTGATGGTGATCATTTGAGGTGTCTTCATTTCCAAGTACATTAGGAATATGAGGTGGTGCAATGTCCTGCGGATTGGCATTGAGTACAAGAGGAGTAATTGGAGGTAAAGTAATCAACAAGTCTCTCCCCCCCCCCCCCCCCCCGCATCTTGTACTTCTTGTAATTCATCATAAGGGTTTTCACTGCTCCCACTGACCTTAAAATCTTCAAGGAAATGAGCATCTTTGGTTTCTACAATGCGAGTGACGTGGGAAGGACAATAAAATCTATAACCCTTTGAGTGAGAAGGATAACCAATGAAGTAGCAAGTTACAGTTTTCATGTCGAGTTTCTTTAAGAAGGGATTATAAAGTTTAACTTCGGCGAGACAACCCCACACTTTCATATATCTTAGACTCGGTTTCCTTCCTGTCCAAAGTTCAGGATTTTTAGGGACAACTTTAGAAGGAACCCTATTGAGTATATGAACAGCTGTTTTTAAGGCCTCAGTCCAGAGAAAGAGAGGTAAACCTGAGTTGGCTAACATACTGTGTACCATGTCCATTAAGGTCTTATTTCTTCTCTCAACAACACCGTTCTGCTGAGGAGTTCCAGGCATGGTACATTGGTTCACGATCCCCTGGGCCTTACAAAACTCATAAAATGGACCAGGAGCTTGACCCACATCAGTATGTCTACCATAATATTCACCTCCTCTATCTGATCTTACAACTTTTATCTGACGATCAAGTTGTTTTTCAACTTCAGTTTTATAATCTTTAAAAGTTGTAAGTGATTCAGATTTTTCCTTAATAAGATACAAGTACATATAACGAGAATAATCATCAATATAAGTGATAAATGAGTTATGTACAGTTATGCCAGTGATAGAGTAAGGACCACTAATGTTAGTATGAATGAGCTCTAATAAATTAGAACTCCTAGTGGCACCTTTCTTATTCACTGATGTCATTTTACCTTTAATGCATTTGACACATGTTCCAAAATCATTGAAATCGAGAGATGGTAACACTTCATCCTTCACGAGTCTAGACAAACATTCTCGTGAAATGTGGCCTAAGCGTTGATGCCACAACATAGATGAAGTTTCTAAGTCTCATTTTCGTTTTCTCTTTGTTAGTGTCTGATTGATATTATATGACAACAAAGATTTGGAAAAATCATCATCTAGTTCTAATTTATAGAGATCACCATCCAGAAAACCATGACCAAACACTTGAGAATTGAAACTAATAGTAAGTCTGCCATGACCATGAGAAACATCAAAACCGTCTATGTCTAACTTTGGTCATGATATTAAATTCCGAGTAATCTCGGGAATATATAAGGTATCATAAAGTTTAATACATAAACCAGTTTTCATTATTAATTCTAAGGTTCCCACGGCTTCGATAGCTAGTTCTATTCCATTCCCTAGCTTAAGTGTTCTTCGGTTTCTTTCCAGCTTCTGGATTGTAAGGAATCCCTGAAGTGAGTTGGTTACATGAACCATAGAACCAGAGTCAAACCACCATGTATTAGTTGGAACATTTAAATTAAAGGACTCAAGTATCATGTAAAGATGATTACCTTTCTTCGTCAACCACTCCTTAAAGTCTTGGCAGTCTTTCTGTCTATGTCCTTCCTTGCGGCAGAACTTGCAGTAAGACTTCCATCACGTTTCTTAGAGCTGGAAGAAGCACTTGCATCACGTTTCTGGACTTTAGAAACTTCCTTCTTATCAACATTGCCCTTCCTCTTCTTTGGATTAGCGGTCATGAGGTAAGCCACATCCGGTTTGTCTAGCTTCAGACGCTCTTCTTCTTGTACACACATAGCAATCAACTCATTCATCGACCACTTGACCTTCTGGGTGTTGTAGTTGACCTTGAAAGCTTCAAAAGATGTAGGAAGAGAAGTCATTATGAAGTGCACCAGAAAACCTTCACTGATCTCCATGTCTAATCCCTTAAGCTTGCGAGCCATGTCGTTCATCATCATGATGTGCTCACGAATGCCGATATTCCTGTTGTATTTCGTAGTCACCATCTTCAAAATAATAGTACTAGCATGTGCCTTAGAAGTTGCTTTGAATTGTTCCTCCACGGAAGCCAGATGTGTTTTAGCATTAGATGAATCTGGAATAGCTCCCCTGATGATTATGCTGATGGAATTTTTAATGAGCATAAGAGCCATCCTGTTGCACCTCTCCCATCTCTCATGTACTATTTTATCTTCAGTAGTACTTTTATCAGTGAGGGCAAGAGGGGCAGGCTCTCTCAGTGCATAATCAAAATCCAACATGCCAAGAGTTAGCATCAGTGAATCTTTCCATGAAGAAAAATTCGCACCGTTCAAAGTTTCAATTTCCATATTTGGGGCTGATATTGGATTCAGATGAGAGAAATAAGACACATAACTAAAGAAGAACTTAAGGGGTAATGAACTAAGGCTGGCAAGGTAAGGATCATTATATAGTAATGAATCTGTGATAAGAGTATATTATAACACCAAAATAATAGACTAAATTTAATTCTACTCAAACAAGTGGCTTTCACTTTGGTTATGACCACTTATTTAAGTATTATGAATAATAAAATAATGATGTGCAATTTGAATGTAACACATCACCTTTGGGCAGAAGTGAAACATTTAAATTTTAATGTACATATATATTTAGTTCGCAATACACAATTATAACACATCATCTTTGGACAGAAGTGAAAAATTATGTATTTTAAGGCAAGTGGCATGCAAATATCTATTTAAGAATATGCACTAAATGACAATGCTTAATAAGACTTGAAATAAATTTTACAAATGTTACACATCACCTTTGGGCAAAAGTGTATTCTAAGGTATTATTCAAGTCAAGCAAAATAAATGAAATTAACTAATCATAAAATAAATTTTATTTAAATTAGTCAAATGATTTATAAATTTATTGTTAATAATTAATCAACCGCAAAAGTTAAAGCGGTTCGGGGCGGGGCTACGAAAAATTTGGGGACCCATTAAGATTAATTTAATTAGAAAATCAAAGGCATATAAGGCAAGAGATTTTCCAACAAGTAAAAAAAATTAATTTTTTTAATGGTATTTTAACATATCTCTTACTTAGTTTTGCTATTCTTGGTAAAATAAGTCAATAGAATAAGGAAATAGAATATATTATACAAGAGTGAGATATGCCATACAATTTAGAAAACACAATCATATTCCAAATCAAAATAAGAATGTAGAATAACATGATTAATTTATTTATTCGTAATTTGTGGAATCAAAATCATGAAACAATTTTTTTTTAAACTTATGAATTACCGAGTAAACAAAGAATCAAAACTGATGGCAAATTTAGGTGGAACTCCACAATTAGATCTGCAGCAATTTTACTCACTCGAATTGAATCAAAAGTTTAAAAAAAACAATTACTTTGAGAGCTTATTCCGATTTTGCAGTGAAAAAGAAAATAAAGCCACAAGTGAATTATTGTGGAGACACCATTATTGATCTAAATCAGAAAACAATTCAAACGGAATTTTCAGAGTTCATAATTTCCGATTACAGTTCAAGGAAAATAAAAAGAATTGATTTATCAACATAACGCTCCGATACCACATGTTAATCAATTCTTAAATATAAAATATAAATTAGGAATTTAATCATGTGTACCTGATAATCCTGTAAACGTAGTTAGGGATGGGGCCATGATTCTCACACAGATCGAGTTCCCGTTTAGGTGTATCGTTATGATGACTAAGGTGAAGATGACTCACGAGAATAGAGAGGCAGAGAAGGGGCGTAAAATTGGTGTAGTGTAATCTCTGCCTAATGACCTCTATATATATACACCCAAGGGGAAACCCTAATTAGGTCATAAGGGTAATTACGTCCATCGAATAATTACCAATTAAATACGTAGGGTATTTGTTAGGTTAATGATCAATTAATTATACAAAATGATAACTCAGGCCACATAATAATAAAATCGTGTCCTACATGGGCGTTTTAGCAAGCAAAAGAAACACCACGTTCTCATATTTATAGATATGAGGATTATTTTTTGAAATTTAGTGAAGCTTAAATAGGTTTTAAATTTAAATACCATGTTCTGATATTTTTTGAATTCCTTTCCATCAATTTCATCATCTTCATCACTTGAACTTTGTAGTTTATCGCCTACAATCCATAATATTGAGTTATAACTTTGTGCTTCATCACCTAAGGATATTTCAAATACCGAATTTGAACTAAAAATTTAAGAATATTAATAAAAACAAAACGATGAGATATCAGAATCATCATAAATTAAAAGGCCAAACCCTAACCATCACAAATTGCAAGCATCCAATCACGTAGACAAACAAGAGCTTGCACTATTTTCGGTACAAGGCTCTTGTGGGCGAGATTGTCTTTCCGCGGGTGCTAAAAGAAGATTCGAAGTAGTCTTGCATGCTTAGCATTGGGCCACTGGCCTAACTAAAAGATATATACTCCCTCCGTTCTACAAAACCCTTCCGGTTTTGACTTTGGGGGAAAATAAGGAAAGTATAATTTTGGTGTGCGGGCTCAATATTATAGGTATCAGGTTAGTCCGTCTGCGGGCTCAAACCCTTCCACAAAACCCTTCCGGTCATAATATTATAGGTATCAGGTTAGTCCGTCTGCGGGCTCAAACATCACATCCATACTATACCCGGCCTTCATTACCCGTACGTAAATTACAGGCTAAGCCAACCCGCATACAAAAAATCAAGTTCAAGCCCGTATTTTTTTGGTATGCATCGGGTGGGTACTTGGACTCGTGATCGGGTGTCTATTCACAACATTATTCTCCCTCCCGAAATTCTTACATAAATGAATTTTGTTTCTTTGAACATACTCCGCATCAGATAATTTTATTTCAACGACAATTAACAATGAGTGAATTTAAAATATTTTTATACTCTGTGTGTGTGTGTATGCATATATATATGTGTGTGTGTGTGTGTGTGTGTGTGTATATATATATATATTCTCCCTCCATTCGTGAAAGATCTCCATATTTGACTTTACTTTATCCAAATTTGTGAAGAATGATCTCGATATGTAGAAAAATACATTATATTTTGATATTAATTAAGTAACACCAATAATTTTCTTTAGAAACATAGTTTTGAAAGATTAACTTTTTATATGATATATTTATGTGTAAATATAGATATTCGATCATCACCAAAGTGTTACGTTGGAGGTCGTGAAAAGTCAAATGAAAAGATCTTTTTTCGGATGAAGGGAGTAATAAAAAAAATTCAAAGTTTTGGGCTCTGGAAAAAGTGAACCCACTAACTCTGTATTCTTTTTTAACTATTCATAATGACTATATTAATATTTTTAAAAATTAATAAATGTAGATATAAAATATGTCTACATTTATTCATTTTTATTATAGTCCATTAAAAATGAATGAAGTATTTTAGAAAGAACATTGGTTCAAACACAACCCTAACAAATACATACTCGTTGTCTTTGAAATTATCTAATCATTTAATTCCACAGAAATTACAAATAAGTGTTGAAAAGATTAGATAAATAAAAAAAGGTATGGTTGGAATTTATTTGGAGAGACAAAATGAATGATATCCACATATTTATTTCCAAAACAAAATGGAAAAATATAAAATTGATTTATACACATCTCAAAAGAAAGTGTAAAATTATTCCAAACACAAGTATTTGCATTGAGAGATTCTACTGGGTACCTAAGGTCCACAAAGACCTTCTCACAAATTTTTTTAAGGGCAAGGTTCCCATGACATTGGGAACCAATGTCATGGGATGACCCGGGGGCGCTCCGGTGCCCCGTTCGTAAAATTGACGGTTCCTACCCCCCCTAACCCCCCGGTAAACCTCCCCACCCCGACCCGAACGCACCCCCCCACCCCCTTCAATTGCACCCCACAAGTTGATTTTGACTTTGGAGTCAAATTTTGACTCCAAAGTCAAAATCAACTTGTGGGGTGCAATTGAAGGGGGTGGGGGGTGCGTTCGGGTCGGGGTGGGGTGGTGGGGTTTATCGGGGGGGTAGGAACCGTCAATTTTACGAACGGGGCACCGGAGCGCCCCCGGGTCATCAATGACATTGGTTCCCAATGTCATGGGAACCAAGGTGTTTTTTTAATCTTAAAAATGCTTTTGTTAAGACTTGAAAAAGTTTATTTAATATATATGAAGGTTCACTATAGACCTTAAGTGAATGTAATAATTTGTCAAAGTTATTAATATTTGAGCTCTTAAAATTTAGTCCCGAACTAGGGCTGGGATGGGAAAACTGAAAACCGCAAACCGAAACGAAACCGATCAAAATGAGCTAGAAAAAAACCGAACTGAAAAAACTAGAACTAAATGTAAAAAAATCGAACCGAATCGAACCATTACTATTTGGTTTTTGTTTTGGTTTTCACTTCGTAAAACCGAACCAAATAAACCGAACTTCCTTGGATACTTTGCTTTACTTATAGGAGTACATGTGATATGAAAAAAATCATAAAGATATAAATGTAAATAATTGATTAGTCGATTAAATTTATTTTTCTTAAATATTAAGCATTTTAAACCATATTATAAACTTTAAAAAAGCCTAGAAATATAAACATCAATAACTAATCCTAATACAAAATTATATTAACATTAACAATCGATACGAGTAATTTATATATTTACATGAGAAAACTTTGATGTTATAATAGAAATGAAAGTATTATACCAAAAATGCAAATTCTCTGTAATTGATATTTACATATGAAAGCCTTGGGAGTATTTGGAAGCACTTAGATGTTTGTTGGACACTTGACACATTTTTTATGTAAAAATCAAACCGAAAAAACTGAGCCCAAGTCAAGCCTACATATTGTTATTGCTTCACCGAATTGGTATTTTTACAACTATTTAATGCTTATAAAATTATTTTTAAAAAAAAAAAAAACAAAAATAAAAACCGCACAAAACCAAACCGAATAACCAACGGTTTATATTTTTTTTTTATGCAAATCCGAACCGAACTGAACCACCAACTTACCTTCCATTTTGTCTTTTGTTTTAGGTGAAAACAAACCGCCAAAATCGAACCCACCCCACCCCGAACTCTCTAAAATTTTGACAAATTTCCCTTAATTTAAAAGTTTGTAGGGAGAAAGACCAAAGTAGGACTAAAACATTGAAAATATACCAAAATAGGACTTCCATGTTTTTATTCTCAAAATAGGACTTACATTACCAAACATGGTCATATATTCTAAAGCTTGTACCATTGGTTTGTGAACATTTAAAAACTTGGAAGAAAGACCAAACTAGGACTAAAACATTGAAAATATACCAAAATAGGACTTCCATGTTTTTATTACCGAAATAGGACTTAAATTACCAAACATGGTCATATACATTACCAAAAAAATATAGTAATTTGCACATCTACACTGTCACATTACCACAATGCAAAGTCACATTACCACAGTGCAAAGTCTTATTCCGGAAAAAAAACATGAAAGTTCTATTTTGGTACTTTTCTCTATGTTTTAGTCCTATTTAGGATGATTTCTATAGAAACTTTGTATCCATTAGTCCTTCAATGCTCTTCGCGAGTGCGTTAATCCCTGCTGATATCCAAAATTAATTTTAAATATCAAAATGAATTAACCTCAAAGTTCAGGTATCCCCAATAAAATCTATTCATTTTTTATATTTTTATTCAAACTTCTTTTCATGAAATAGGTATTATAGTATTTTTATAATCACAGTCCTTCCTCACTAGAACCACATACGGAGTACTCATTCCGTCCCAGAGCATTTGTTTAATTTAGATTTTTTTTATCAATTAGAAATAATCATTGACATATAATTAAATAAAAATTACATAGTATATTAATGAGATAAAAAAATATTTTAAAAATATTTTACAAAATAAATTTAATAAATTATATCTTTATCAATATTTAATATAAATTTTATTTAATTAATTGTCAAACTTTATCAATTTTGATTGTAAAAAATTTAAATTAAACAAATATTCCGAGACAGTGATGATAATAGATTATTAATGCTTCATCATATCCAATAAAACCAAACAAAGTAACATCAATCATTCTACTCTACTTCTATCCTTTACCCTCTTCCCCTCTCTTCGTATTGAAGTAATTCAACCAAACATCATAATAGAAGTTTTCAAAAGGATCATTAAAAAGTATTTTGTGGAAATGAAAAAACAACCTATCAAAAACTCTTGTTGGATGCTTCTACATTTTACTCCATTTGTCCCATAAAAAGTGTTATTTTTCGCAACTTGTACAAGAATATAGGTATATTTACAAAATGAAATTTAAAAAAAGTAATCAATGAACGTTGCACAGTTGGCAAAGGCATGAAGTGTCAAGGGGTTGCGACTCCTGACAACTAAGCATAAGACCTACACAAGTACTAGGTGCAGGCTCCACTCTCTATCACCAATCTGCAATCAAAGTCAAATATACCCCTTCTCAGTGACCGGGTGACCGTCGGCCAGGTGAAGAGTTCTCGGGGATAGGGCATTCCTTTACAAAAAAAGTAATCTGAAAAGATGGTGTACATAAAACTTATCCCTACTAAAAAATTTGAAGTAGAGATGTTTCCAAGAGACAATGGGTTCAAATACAAAAGCAAATATAGGAATTGTGCATTCATCATAATTGTTTTTCCACCCCACCCCACCTACCCCCCCTCCCCCCAAGCCCCTCAGAAAAATATGATTAAAAAATAAACACAAGTGTTGAACTGAAAAAGTGATCTCTTCTTGCAGAAGAAAATGACCCTTACTTTAAGATGGAATAAACGATTAACACCATCTCAAGTTAAGAATTCATTCCCTCCAATAAAAGAAAACCAGTAACTTACCAATGGAAAAAAATTACTTTTGCTTCAGCTAAACTACTACTGACTGCAACTTTATCTCTTTTTCTTATTGACAATGTGGCCAAAGAGCAGATTCCAATGGCGTCCTGCTTCTTCTGGAGTTCGAAAAGTCCAGATGTGAGGCTTCTTTATGTTTCCCTATTTGAACAAAATGCCACAAATTAGCATTTACAGTGAAATATATCAATGTTTGGTGAAATATATGGCTGATCAACCAAAAAATTACTTACCAAATGGGCACAAATGGACCACTTTCAGTTGATGGTAATTCACAAGAATATCACTTTTTTTTAATGGAGGTTTGTCATTCTCCATGAGAGTATTGTTTTTTTTAAGTATACTCTCAATGTTCTCTTGGATTCTTGACACACCATTTATGGTTGTTTGCCTGAAGCTATTTTAAATTCATTTTATTTACGTATTAGTGTAAAATTGAAAATTAATTTTAAAAAATACACCGTGTACTTTTTGAATCCACAAAAAAAGTTCTACAAAACTAGAGGTGGCTTACTTTGTAATTTTAACAAATGATAGATGAAAATATGTAAAGAAAGAAGTTTTAATTTGACCTATGAATAGTAATTGTAAAGATCCCACGTGATAGATGAAAATGGTAAGAGCAAAACATTATGCCATACTCATTGTAGTATTGTACACTACTTAGTTGGAATTGGAAGGGCTGGCTCACACCCGGTACCAAAAAGGGATGCATTTTGATACCTGGGTTCAATCATTCAAGCAGACGGAGAGATAGATGGGATGTTCATCGTCTTGGAACTGTTTGGGGCTTTGGGCAAAGTGGGAGCTATGTACACTTTGCGACAAGATATCGGCACAAGTTTTATCGGACAATAGTCAGACCAACTATGTTAACTGAGAAGAGTGTTAGGGGGTGAAGCAAACTCAGATCCGTTAGGTGGACGTGTAGTCATACAGGTATGGATAAGATCCGGAACGAGATTATTCGAGAAAAGGTGGGAGTGACACATGTGGAGAATAAAATGCGAGTGGCTAAACTGGAGTGATGTAGGCACGCAAAGAGTAGAAGTGCAAAAGCCCCAATGAGTATATGCGAGAGGCTTGCGATAGTGACGGTGAGAAGGGGAGGGGTAGACTTAGGAAAAGTTAAAAGGAGGTGACTAGACATGACTTACGAGTTAAGGATCTTACCAAGGATATGACCATAGATAAGAATATATGGAGATCTAGGATTAAAATAGTTGGCTTGACCTATGAAACTTCAATTCATTTATAGTTATGGTTGTGCGTTTTTGCTTTAGTTTTTACTTTTGTTCGTGCTAGTGTGTTTGCATTGTCTATGCTTCTGTGTCTGAGTCGAATATCTTAAAAGTAGGTTCTTTACTTCCATGCACGGATAAGGTTATAAGGTATGCGCGCACATATCCTCTCGAGACTACTTTTTGTGAGATGTTACTGGGTTTGTTGTTTTTCTTGTTGTATCCATTGTACACAACACAGTCGATAATAGTACGAAGAGTAAACAACCGATGGGAGCAAACAAAACTCCCATACCAGGAAAAAGAATGAATTGAACAAAAATAAATAAGTTCAACTAACTCATTAGTGTGAGGCTTTTTGAAAGTTGCCCAAAAACAAATTCATAAGAACTTGGTCCAAAGCGGACAATATCATAACGTGAGTTGGAGTGAGAGTACACATGGTATCAAAGCCTAACTTCGTAGAGTGACATGATTGCGTTGTTGTGTGATGGGTTGTCGGAGTTCTCAGAGTTCTCAGTGTGATCAAAAGTCTTCCAACAATGAGAAGGTCGGACAAGGGGTGCGAAGTTGTAGCGGTGGGGCAAGATGGTTGGCATATCAAAATGAATTATTGTTAGAGGAGAGGTCACAAGTTGTGTAGTCGTTAGTTTGAGGAAAGTTTCTTGGTGTTTAAAGAAAACACCCACACCAAAGAAAAGAAAGGAATTGAACCAAAATGAATAGGTTCAACCTAACCCATTGGTACAACGCCTTTTGAAAGGTACCAAAAACGAATTCATGAAGGCTTGACCCAAAGCAGGCAATATCATACTAATATGGGATTGGAACGAGGGTACGCAAAGTCCCAACAACAACACAGTAAGGTCCTAGAAGTGAGGATAGGAGAGGGTTGATGTATATTAAACTTACTCCTACCTTAAAAAAAAGAGTAAAGAGGTAGCTTTTGAGAGACCTTCAGTTCAAACAAACATGATGACATGTTAGAATAATCAAGTACTCTGTATAAAAGACAATAACAAATACTTCTTCTGCCTTGTTGATTTCTTTATGCACGGGTTACAATGCTTGACCGATTTTAACTTCAACTCAACAACAACATTACTCTTGTGCCACACAGCTACACAAGCTCCCACAGGCTCCCGCTGATTTTAAAACACAGTGCGGCTTTTTCCATATATGACCCATGATAAGTGTTCAAAAGTATCATTGACTAACTGCTACTTGCTATTTCACTATAAAAAGAAGCGCAAACAGTTTAAAGAGTCATTTTGTTTTATTCCATCATAGCCCAAAGTAAAAAACAGTGAAATTTTGGCTCCATTAGAAATGATGAAAATAACCGATGTTAACTTCTAATCATTTTATTTAAAAACTGGTGTAAAGTTAAATAATACAATTTATATAGAGAGTATTTAACAACTACTCCGTTTATCACAAGGTTTACAAAGCACAAGCCAGCATGACCATATCGTTTTATGAAATCAATGAAAATATGTTGAGAAAAAAAAATTAGTCTAACCATTGAATAGTAAATCTAAAAGTCAGAAAGACAGTGAGTATAAGCAACTACTAGTACAAAAAGAAAGGATGGGTAAATATCAGCAAACAAATTCTAAAAAAAACAAGCCCTTGCAAAGCCACCATCACAACGACTAGAAAAATTAAGAAAACTGAAAGGTTCTCAACATACCTCCACCTTTTTGGATCTCAAGCAGTCAGAAAGAGCACTCCATTTATCATAGCAATTGTCAAGAACCCCAACCCTATAGTACTGCTTCATCTGATGGACCGGAGCTGCAAAATCATAATTCACCATTGAAATAAACATTCTTGAGATTACCAAAAAAGAAAAAGCAATATACACATTGTTGGCACTTTTTGAATTCTCATGTTCCGTTTACTTCTACCATTAGTGACGCACGGGTAAGCTATGAATCTAATATAGTTGTTCAGCTGCTCCATCATCCATCCACTATTCCACTCCTACCCCCTAAACTGATATTGCATAGGCCTATAAACCAACTACTGGTAACAAGAAACAGGTCAAGATAGCAGAAGCATACCAAACACCAAAATGGAACTCTATAAAAAGGGAGATTCGTTTTTTTGTCAAACCCCCAAACCAGAAGCAAAAATGTATGTTTGGCTATTTGCATAATTAAAAGGCCCATTCAGTAACTGGAAATTGGAAACCATTCTTCCACCACTTATCTACGAACCACTATAATTACTCTAGTGCAACCAACTACTGCAATGTAACAATTGTCCATCGACCTCCAAGGATTTGTTTCTTTCAACTGAGATAGATTTACTAAACTAAAAAGCTCTGAACTGAACTGAAACTATAATTTAAGATTAATTGGTAGCTAAACGGTATTGAACAAAACTAAACTGGAAAGAATATTGAACTGAATAAGTTGAAAAGACCAGGCCTAAATACTGGTTGCACCACTACCGCTATCTATCTATCATCATGCACCCTATGCTCATCAGCTAACAATGCTAATCATCAATATAATTATTGAGATCCTAACTCCTTAAATTTTTGTTTGTTTCCAAAACTTTCAAATAAGCTCTTACACTTTATTTATTATCCCCCCCCCCCTTCAATAATTTTTTTTTTGTTTCCTTCTTGGACGTACCAAAATGGTCTCATTTTTTGACGAATTTACTTCTTTTTATTAAAAAAATACTTTTTTTGACCCAACAACGTACATATATATGATTTCCTCCTTCCCAAATGGTGTCGTTTTCTACTCCCTCCGTCCCTAAATAAAGTTCCATTTTTTACTTTTTTTGAACACAGCACAATCTTATATTACCACAACCATCAACCAAGAGTACATGAACTGCTAGTTAATCAGGCTCTACCTCCACTATATCTAATACACTTTTTGTTATATATGATAAGCTATTATTAACATCAAAAAACTCCTGTGTGTGATACTTCTTGTTCCTCACCTTCCAAACTGTGTAGCAAATGGCTGCCCACGCTGCTGACCATACTGCCCTCTCCCTTCTGGATCCTTTTCTCAAGTTCTTCACACAAAAGTCTTGTAGTGACTCTCATCCTACCCCACATCCTAGCCCTGGTAGGATGTTCCCATATAAGTTTTGTATATAAACACACTTTCAGAAAAGATGCTCGATGTCTTCAGTACCACTCTCACACAACATACATGCTGTGTTAAGCGATATATATCTGCTAAGTCTTTGCTTTGTTTGGAGTCTCCCTTTCAGTAGTAACCACACAAAGAACCTGTGTTTAGGTATAGATAACCTATTCCAGACAATATCACTCCATGCATCTTTTGGGGTTTGTCCCATGAGCCAAGTGTATCCCTCCTCTGGTTTATATTCCTCGGAGATTGGCATAGCTGCAAACTCCTGTCTCACCTTGATTATTTTCCTCCAATAATGGCATGCATCATATTTGGGCATATACTCCCAAAATCCTTCACCCTTGATGTACCTGGAGTGGATCCATCTAACCCAAAGGTTGTCCTTCTTATTTGCTAGATCCCAATTGAGTTTCATAATAAGAGCCTTGTTCCAGGCTGTTAGGTTCCTAAAACCCAACCCCCCTCTATTTTTCGGTTTACAGGTGTCTTCCCAACTAATCAATGGGGACCTTTTATAACTCTCCTCAGCCCCCCACAAATAGTTCCTACATAATGCTTGGACTTGTTTCATTACCTTCCCTGGGATGAGGAAAATCCTTGTCCAGAAATTAATAATCCCCATGAGTACAGAGGATATTAACCTAGCCCTTCCAGCATACGATAAATGTTTTGTTTTCCAGCTCGTGATCCTAACTGTGACATACTTGTGGACTTTTTTACAGAGCATTTTATAAGAAATATAGTGTAAAGTGTACACGATTTTATAGAACCCTAACCATTCCATAGCTACCAATTGCAATTGAGATGCTAAATTTGGACTACCAAAGTGGAATGGTTGGATACAGACGATAAATTTTCGTCAAAAATGAAATGTATATAGTTCGTCTGTTTACATTTCCGGGTTTCAAATCCGTAAGCAATAATTTAGAAGAAAAAAAAAAGTTGGAAGAAAAGAAACCATTGATGAAGATGAATATAGTGAGGAAGAGGAAAAAGCATACAGTAGCAGGAAAGAAGATCTCTGAAACAGGCGGCGCAAGGCCGCCGTTGTTTCTCCATTGGAAAAATCCTCAGAGTCTTGTTCTCGAATTCCTTCCGAGCACAATTTCTACCTCTTCAATCTTCTCCTTACTCACAGTTACACAATTTCTACCTCTTAGGTATTTATTTACTTTTTTTTCTATTTTTTTTAATTTTATAAATCTTTTCATGTAGTTTTAAACAGTGTATGTAATTTTTTTCTAATCTTACACCATTTTTCATATAAAATGATTTAAAAATAATTTTATTCAAACATTGTTAACCGAAACATGACACTTAAATTGGGACAGAGAAAGTATCACAGAATACTACTCATACTATATTACTTATTCTAATTGAAATCAATTTAGATTGGATTAAATCAGATCAGAAACATATTTAAATATAGAGTGCTCCTTTGAAATTTTAAAATTTTACTTTTTAAAAATGTATTTTTATTAAATAATTTCATTCCAATTATTATATAAAACGAGTTCAAAATAATTTCTGTCAAATATCGTAATAGAAAAAAATTTGTGGATATAGGGAATATTTATTATAAACTTTCATACACTAAAAAGCTTTTTGTAAAATTATTTAAAAGTCGGTACTTTAATTTTATAAAAAAGAGACGTTGTAATTAAGATAAAAAATCAAAATTGTCAGATCTTGCGGAGAAGAAATTTCGCAGGATAGTAAGCGTAAGATGGTAAGCTTATTTCCCAAAATAAGAAATTGTAGATCTGATCTTGCGCAAGATGATAAGCCTAAAGAATCTCTTTTTGGAATGGACAAGAATCTCGATCTCATTGTCTTGTTCTGAAATATTCCTACTTTGTCCATATATAATATGAAGTATTTCGTTTTGTTTAAGATGACAAAATTTTGTCCAGAACTACCCGAACTGACTTAATTAATGGAACCGGACTGAAATAAATTAAAAGTATCTCGTTCCCTTTCGTTGTCTTGTTTATTTATGTATAGACCCAAATATTAATTCACATTACTTTTTTAATTCATTTTTATAAGATTTGTAGACTAAAGTATTATTTTTAAAATGTTTTTATATGTTTTTATTGCACTTGTATTTGAGACTTTATTAAAAATGTTTGTATAAAAGTTTCAAATTAGTTTTTAGAGTTAAAATATTACAAATTTTTGTATTTACAACTTATAAAAAGTTTGAATTAAGACATCTCAAACCGTTCCAAAATGTCTCGGTCCCAAAATGAAAGGGACAAAGTAGGATTATGTCGAGTCTCAGACCTTTCTGCCTCATTTTTATAAAAACGGATTGCGACGACCAGGACTACTTCAAAGCTAAACTGTTCATAATTTTCTGGAGAGAGAGAGAGAACGACTCTTAGGCATGCACGCTCATTATTTCCTGGAGAGAAAGAGACAAATAAGGGATGACAAATCCATTGCTACTTTTAAACAATTTTCATACATCCCACAAAACAAAATTAGAAATTTGTTTTTGTGGCATAAGTAGTACTCCATCCGTCCCAAAAAATCTTTCATGTTTACTGTTACGGCCTCTCGATAATTCTTATTTGTTTGCGTGTTTTCATTGATCATTTCATAAAATAAAATATTCTTGTCACCTCTTAATTTGTAGAGTTTCTGATGTAGTTTTTAAATATAATTTTTTTATGTGTTATTTTCTTACCAATTTGCAAATAAAATCATTTCAAAATTCACGGGGTTTTGCACGTTATTCAAAGTAAGAAATTCTTTTTGGGACGGAGAGAGAATTAGAATAAAAATATGACAATAAAATTTAATGTGAAAATACACACGACATTAATTAAGTGCGTGACATTAATTTTGAATCATAATTTGAAGAACTCCGTAATCCTGGCCTGAATAACCGTACGTTCAGGGCCGGCCCTGCTCATCGTCTCCGGGAAAGTACTGCCAGAAGGGCACTTCCTCCGAACGACATTTAGGGCTGCTGTCCGCCGTGAAACCCTCTGGAAAACGGCACTTGAAATCGAAGCAGGTGACCTGAACCTTGGTACTATGGTCGGACCCCTCCTTAAACCCGACACGAAAACGCATCCTCAAGACCAATTCGTAGACATCGGTGGGGCTGTAGTCGTCGTTCGGGAAGGAAAACCGGTTGTTCCGAGCCTGAAAACGGACGGTGACGTCGGAGGAGTTCCCGGGACCCAACGAGGAAGGGCTGATCGACGGGGACGACGTGGACGCGACCACGTGCCATCTGTTGAGATGGGTGATGCTCACGTGCGTGGTGTTGCCGTAGAAAACGGTTACGTTTTTTTTGTTTGTGTTGGCGGCTTTGAGGGTGAAGGTAAAGTCGCCGGTAACAAGGGAATTGTTGGTTACGGCGGCGTTTTGGGACAACGCCGCGTTCACGACGGAGTACTCCGGCAACTTCGGATCGTCCTTGTCCTTTGATGATGCCACAATGGCAATGACGATAATAGCAACGACGAACAAGATAATAATAATAATAATAATGGATCGTTTCCCGCAGCAGGATCGTTCACGATGGTCATCATCGTAGGCCATTGATGAATCTTGAGAAAACCACAAAAAAAAAAGTAATTCCTTAATTACTAACTGTGATTATTTCTATTTAGTGGGTCTGGAAGAGAAGAAACCATGGGATTAAATAAGCTAAGAATATCACTGAGTTTACAAAAAGTAAAGCACGCTCTAGGTCTCTTTCAGAATAGATTTAGAGTTTAGCGTTATCGTTTTGAAAACAATATCTACGGACATCATTTAGCTTTAACACTTTTTAAGTTAATTTGCAATCCAAAATGCTAACACTAATCGAAAATGTAATTCCCAAAAGAGGCTGTGCTTTAGCGTTAAACAAGGCATTTGTCTATATACTACTCGTAATTATCATTATTATATTATTGCACACCCTCTCTCTAAAAATAATTTCATGTTTTATTTGATATAGAGGTTGAGAAAAATTAAAAAATATAAAGATTTCTCATGTTTGGTGACTTTGCTCTTGATGCAATGTAAAGTGGGGTATAAATGTATAATCATACATTCGTTAATTTTTTTTATCAAAATAGAAAATGAAAAACAAATTATAGACTATCTAAAGACGAAAGTGGAAAAGAAATCAATGGACAAAAAGAGAACTTTTTTCAAGAATTTGCATTGATCAAACTTTATACTCCCATGACATTTACTTCATTCATTCCGTATATATTAAGCATCTATTATAACTTTCAGATATATTAGAAAATAAATGAATGTAGATATAGTTTATCTCTCTCTCTCTCTCTCTCTCTCTATATATATATATATATATATATATATATATATATATATATATATATATATATATATATATATATTAATTTTTCAATGTATAAAAAAGTATCACGGAGCAATAGACTCTTAATTTGGAACGGAAGGAGTAACAATAAAAATTTCAAAGTCATACTTCCTCCGTTCCACAAAACTCTTCCGGTTTTGACTTTAGGAAAAAATAAAAAAAGTGTAATTTTGGTTGACTTTCCAATTTTGCCCCTGATGTGATGGGAAAAAGTAAGATGTGATAGTTTGGTTATTAGTGAAAAATTATGATGTGATAGGTAGGGTATGAAAAAGTAGGGGTAAAAGTGATTTTTTAATAGAAAGTGGAAGTGTTTTGTGGAAAGTATAAAAAATAAAAGAGGAAGAATTTTGTGTAACGGAGGGAGTAGATGACAGGGAGTATATGTAATTTAGTTGAAAGGGAGGGTAGAAAGGGTCTTTTTTCCTTCTTTAATTTGGTGGGTGACTGGGTGTTGCTTAGCTTACGCACCCGCTTTCGTTCTTAGTTCGCCTTTTTTTAAATTTTGATTTGAGGAAAATTTTGAAATTTCCTTAAATCAAACAATTTGTAACCCGTTTCTTTGCTGTCATCCTCTTTACATGGAAATACTCTTTTATGTCCCAAAATTTCAACATTTTTTAGATTCTATTTATTTAAAAAATTAATATATGTTATAAATTGAGTACTTTATTTATCATATGTCGGGTATTTATACATACACGGGGAAGAGGTAAAGTCTAAGTAAACAAGATACGTAACCAGATATTCTAAATAATAAGAGTAATATATCTGTCATATTTAACACTCCCCCTCAGATATATCATCACTCATTATACACTAACAACATTATGCTAAGAGATAATGTTAGCTAGATTCTTCAAAACCTATATTAACTGATACTGCAGGATCAGTTATGCTGCCTCATTAAAAACCTTACTAAGAAAACTCAGTTACAGCGTGTATAATGTTTTCCCTCAAACTATAAATATACTCCTCCTCAAACTAATTTATCTCTTTCAGCTTCCGAAGTCCAATTTTCTTTATGAGTTGCTCAAAACTGTGTCTACCAAGAGATTTGGTGAATAAGTCCGCCAGATTTTGCTTGATTTAAATTGAAGAACATCGATCTCTGCTTCTTTCTGCAGATCAAATGTTGAGAAAAACTTTGCTGAGATTTGCTTCATTCTGTCTTGATGTAGCCTTCGTTGATTTGAGCTATGTATGTTGTGTTATCTTTATATATAATCGTAGCATTTTTCTTGATTACTTTCAAACTGCATGCTCCTTGTATGAGATTGATAATCAATCTCTAGCTACCATGCTCGCTCTCGATCACTGTCGTATAATGTTATCAGTTCGGCTTGATTCCATGTTGTTGTTCGTGCTCGCTCAATCGACTTCCAAGAAAATGTCGCATCACCATATGTGAACATATTACCTGTTTAATTTCACACTTAAATTTGGTACTTCAGGATTAAGTACTTCTTCGCCCTCTTCTGGGAGGTGATTAGAATGTTATGTATATATATGAGTGAAGAACCATGAGTATGTTCAAAGGATGAGCTTTATCCATATTTCAACGTGTTAACATCTTCTGGATGTAGTTTAACTTATGGTCAAATGTCCCGTCATATAAGTGTTTAAAATACAATCTGAAATATAATTTATGTCATGTCAGGATCTTCTGTCTCAAATTCTTTCTCTTCAAGAGTTCAACATTTTTTCTATCTTTTCAGGAGATCTAATAATATTTATATGTCGACGTAAACTGCCATAATAATGAATATTGAGAGCGATTCTTGAATGACAACACATAGGTTGATTTCAATTTTGTATATTTATTTTTCTAGATATTCACTAAGTCAATTGTACCACATATGACCAGATTACTTGAGACCATTCCACGATCTCTTCACACGTATCTCGATGTATTAATTTTATTGCTTTAGAAATTTTGAATCATTTAGGGATTTCTGTCATACATATGTCGATTTCAAATGTCCCTTATAATTATGTTATAACGATATTCATATCATTTATTTGCAGTCCTTTTGAGATTGCGAGGCCAATTAAAATTCTAAAAGGATATTGCATCCACTACTAGAGAATACGTTTCCTCATAATCAACTCCTGTGATTTGAAAAAAAAAACCCTTGTCTTACAAGTAGTACTTCATATCGTACAATCTCATTCATTTTATTTCTGTTTATTACAAACACTCATTTATAACCTATTGGTTTGACTTCTTTGGGTGTTCAGACTTCAGGTCCGAAAATATTTCGTTTATCGAGTGACTTATATTCGACCTTGAGGGTCTTTTGCCATTTGGCAAATCATTTATGTACTTTGTACATGTAGTCTTCTTTGAATTTTAAGTATGTAATCTCTTATATTGATTACAACCATTGCCACATTCTATGCAAGAATATCATTAACACGTGTTTCATTTCAGTTCCATATTGTACAGTCTCGTACATAATTAATAGAGATCTCATTTTCTTTTAGTACCGATGTTTCTTTAGAAAACTTATTATATTGTAATAGAGTAATTAGTATTTAAAAAACAATTAAAAAGTTAGAGATTGAATTTCATTATAACATTGAAATATAAAATGTAAATACGCGTTCTTAAAGAATAACAATAAAAGTCGTTCACAATAGGAGATGACATAACTACATAAATGAATTCAAATACAAATCAATCAAACCAATCCAAAACAGATCTAGCCCGATTCAAATCCGAATCAAACATGATACATTCATTATATATGTAGTTGACTTTTCAATTCTATCATTGATATGATGGATAAAAATAAGAAATATTTGCACTAAATAGCACTAAAATTTAAATCATTTCCCTAAATAGTACTTAAACTGTTTTCTTATCTAAATAACACTAAATAATGTTTAGTGATGGCAAATATTTGCTAGAATAATGACTAATGCATAATGACTAAAAGTGTTACATTGGGAAGAAAAACGCATGTGGTGCTATTCAGGAAAAATCATTATGTTTTAGTACTATTTAAGTAAATTCCTCTGAAAATAAATTATGATGAATAGATTAATAGTAAAAAAAGAGAAGGTGTTTAAAAAAACATACCTAAGAGATAGTAATACTACCTTCGTTCCACAAAACCCTTCCGGTTTTGACTTTGGGAAAAAAAATATGGAAAGTGTAATTTTGGTTGACTTTCCAATTTTGCCCCTGATGTGATGAGAAAAAGTAAGATGTGATAGTTTGGTTATTAGTGAAAAAGTATGATGTGATAGGTAGGGTATGAAAAAATAGGGATAAAAGTAGTTTTTTAATAGAAAGTGAAAGTGTCTTGTGGAAAGAAAAAAATGAAAAAGTAAGAGTTTTGTGGAACTGAGGGAGGAGTATACATAAAGATAGATATTTGGGGTTGGTTGGTTATTATATTTGAATTAAGTAGCTAGAACATGTACCGTACTCCCCTGTGAAATTCTTGGTTTGAAAATTGAAGGTGAGAGGGGAGCATCGGACCTCAACCTCGGGACGCTCCCATTCCTTCTCCTCCTGATTAAACCCAGCGCGAAACGTCATGGTTAAGATCATGCCGCAGGATGCCGTGTCCTCTGGGAGAGGCCAGTTTTGCACGGGGAGATTGACGGCGATGTCGGTGGAGTCATTCCCGGGAGGGAGCGTGGAAGGGCCGACCAAAGGGAACGAAGACGACGTGATCTGGAGGAACCTCCGACAGTCAAGGGTCACCTGGGTTGTGTTGCCGTAGAAAATGGTCTTTTTCCTGTTCGGGTTGTGGGCCCTGAGGGTGAAGCTGAAGTCCTCTGTCAAGAGGTTTCCGGCGACGGTGGCTTCTGGCGACGACGCAGCGCTCGTGACGGAGTACCGTGGCCTTGGCGTCCTCTTTTCGTTATCCCATCAAAAATTATTATTATTATTACTATTATTATTACTACTACTACTTTTTTTTTTGAAACGAAAATGCTATATATAATCACCAAACACATCGAGTATTACACAAACTCCCACATCATTTTCCAACACTTTCTCTATCCACCCTTTTATCTACTAAATGTCACAGAACAATGATATTTAATGGTACTAACTATCTCCTGAATTTGAACTTCTTTATCATGCATTTTCCAATTCCTAGCCCTCCATATATAGTAGCATGCTGTGGCCCAACCAGCTAGCACTTCCTTCCTTCTCTTCCCGGGGTTGTTCTTTGTTATGCCCATTGCCATCTCTACGATATCATCCCCTTCTAGTTTTGTCTGCATCCATTCAGCTATATGGCCTAACACATCCTTGGCAAACTCGCACCTGCAAAAGAGATGAGAAATGTCCTCTTCCCCGTTTTGGCAAAAGAAACATGTTGTGTCCAACTCCATAACTCTCGCCAGTCTAACTTTTGTTTGTATACGCCCACGCATAATTAGCCACATTATAAACTGGCACTTTGGCAGTGTTTCCCTGTTCCAAACCCAGTCTGTCCATATTGGTTTGGGATGTTCGCCTAGAAGCCATTCATAACCCTGTTGAGTTGTATACCTTACCCCTCTAGGCATGTTGGCAAACAGATTCCTGAAAAAAGTAAACTTTAGAAACAAGCTAAATAGAAAACTGAGAAAGTAATCCTTAATCATTAGACATCGGAAAAATTATTTTTAAAATACATTGACAATGCCAATCTAATTCTACTTTTAAAACACATTTTTATTGATACCTGTAATTTGAGTTTCTAAACTTTTGATCTTTTATAACGATGAGATATTTTAATAAAAATACTATCTCTTCTCTATATTGATTATCTAAATTCAATTACTTTTTAATGTATATATATAAATTAAATATTTATTCTAATGTATATATGAACTAATTATTAAATTACTAAATCAATATTCTTATTTCACAAAAAATAAACATAGAATAAAAAAATATTATTACATTATAATATGAATGATTATTTTAATATATGAATTAACTAATTTTGTTTTATTAAAAATAATTATAAAATAAAAATATTGATTATATTATGATATGAATTATCATTACAATTTTTAAACGTTGTTATAAAGTCAAATCAAATTATTGATTTGAATTTTAAATCAAATCATAATTAATGAGATTAGATCAGACCAAATCAGATCAAATCGAATCAGATCAGATCCAATCAGATCAGATCAAAACTACAAAAAATCAGATCAGATCAGAAAAAATAAGTTGAACAGAACGGAGCCTTAGTTACCGTAATGTAGTAACGATTTGTTAAAATACGTATCACGACATGGTGACTATTAGAGGGTTACCCCAAAATCTCGTGACTTTTAAAATGATTTGGTACACAAATAAAAAAATTTATATTTAAGAACTACATAAAAAAATCTAAAAAATAAGAGGTGACAAAAATGTTTTATTTTATCAAATGATCAATGAAATCATGCAAATAAACAAGAGTTATCGAGAAACTATAATATTACCTCCGTCCCTGAGTATTTGTCCAGTTTTGACTTTTTCGGTAAAAAAATTTCAACCATAGACCTATAATTAAATAAAGTATACTCCATATATTGTATATTAATTAGATAATATAATACTCCCTCCGTTTCTTAAAACCATTCCTCTTTCATTTTTTTTGTTTTTCTTAAAACACTTCCCTTTTCTATTAAAAAACCACTTTTACCCCTACTTTTTCATACCCTACCTATCACATCATACTTTTTCACTAACAACTAAACTATCACATCTTACTTTTATCCATCACATCAAGGGCAAAATTGGAAAGTCAACTACAATTTAACACTTCCTTATTTCCCCCCAAAGTCAAAAGAGGAACTCTTTTGAGAAACGGAGGGAGTATGAAAGAATTATTTCAGAGAAAATTCTCTTGTCTTTCTTATGTTTACAATTTACAACCAAGGCATGTATATATAGGTTCTCACAAGTTGAGAATCCTAATCAACAAAGGAAAGGGAATTCCTATACAAGGAAACTACCAATACAAGGAAACTACCAAAACTGATATATAAGAAAATATATTCCAAATATTCTCTTTCCTTTTACGTAATATTTTGAAAATATTTGATATAATAAATCTAATAAAATTACTTTTGTATCAATATCTAGTATAATTTTAATTTAATTTGAATTTAAAGTTTATCAATTTTGACCGAAAAAATAAAAAATGGACAAGTATTCAGTGGGGGTAGTAAACATATTGGAGTTCTATAATTTTCCTCATTATTAGCCCCAGGTTATGGAATATGGAGAAACTTTCGTGCCTCTTTATTTTCCCTTGGCTCTCTTGTATTTATACCCTCTCTTGTTTTGCAAACTCTGATCAACTGAAGAAAGCTCTCTATACAATCCTTTAATATAATATTTGAGAGTTGATAGCCTAGAATTTTGACATGTGACAAATTTAGATTCCTAATTTGATGACACTTCGGATGACACATGTCCAATTATAGACGAAGTTCTCTTCCAGTACCCGTTCTTTCTAGGCTACCCAAATTCTTCCCCCCTCTCTATGGGGAGCTTTATAAGAGTTCCCTAAAAAACGGTTTCTCTTATAAAAATTTCCAAAAAAATTTGATATTATGAGACTACCCTCTATCTACCCTCACTTAAAAGCACGAAAAATTACCATGTGAGATTCTCAAATTACCCCTATTCTTCGAAAGTTATTGTCGAAAGAATCTAATTACGTTCCACAGCCGTTTAATGATTTTCCCCTTTTTGACCCGACCCAAAATTAACTATTTCAGTTTCCCCCTCCAGCTCCTTAATCATACGCACACTACACATTTGCTCTGCAAATCGGCAACGTAATTTGACAGTAGAGCAAAACGATAAGATTGGGGAACGCGTTTAGAAGCTATTGTGTAGCGTAGAAGGAGGAAAAAGAGCAGAAAGAGATTACGGTAAACCCTAATTTTCGATACCCGGAAATTTGATTACAAACCCTAATTTTTCTTTACACTATAACTCTAATTGAGCCAATTGTGTTATGATTCTACATGTCTTATGGTAAACCCTACATATCTAAGATAGAAATAAACCCTACTCCGAAATAAATCCTATCCGAACATAGCCTGCGAAACCATATGAACATTTAGGGAATATTCGGATATGATTATGATGTTTTCGAATATTCGACGTTATTTCGATTGGTCTCAACTATTCGACGTTCTTTCGACGAATTTCAAATACACTTAAATGTGATATTTTATGCTGTTTATGTTTTTTCGATTGCAGATGGGTACAGATCCTGTTATATTATATGTTGTTTATGGTGGAAAATGGACCACAGATCACGAAGGGAAGTATGTTTACAGTGGATCCGGCAAGAATATAACTTCGTTATTTTGGGATGTTGCTAATTTGGACTTTGATGCCTTTTTGAAAGCCATTATTCAAAAGCTTGGTTGTGATATAAAAAATCAAAGGCCAAAAATTGCATTTCAAATTCAATGGCTTGAAAAAAATATTCCACCCTTTTCCATCGATTCAAGTGAAACACTACATGTATTTCTTTTGGAATTAAAGCAAAACCTTACGGCCTTGCATGTTGAGATGGTTCCAGTTGAACGTGAAGAAAAAAACAAGAAGAGCAAATACATGAAGTCCAAGAAGAACTCTTGGGATTGCAATCAGCAATTAACCCCTTCGTTCCCCTGATTGATTGCGTCCAGGATGACTTCTTCAATTGTATGATTGTTGCTGATCAAGAATCTGAGCGTGATCAAGAAGGTATTGTTTTTCAGAGAAATGCAGGGAGGTGTGATCAAAATCCTCAATTCGTTGAGTCTAATGCCACTCCTGTGAAGAGCCCAGCAACTGCGCAAGTGGATGAAGATGATTATATGAGTGGTGATAATGATGAGTTAAATGAGGACGAGTGCTTTATTCGGAGGGATGATCCTTCTTTTGATACGTCTTTTGGTAATGAGGTAGACGCGACATTGGATGGTGGCTTTGAAGATGGGTCGGATTTGGCCATCGGACTTGAGTTTGCTGACAAAAGAGAGTTGAAGAAGAAGATGGCTGATGTTTCCATACAAGGACATTTTGAAACAAAGACTGTGAAGAGCAACAATAAGAGGTATGTGTTGAAATGCAAGAGTGACAAATGGTCTTGGATGATGATGGCATCCATCGTAAAAAACACATCTCGATTCGCTATTAAAAAATACAACGGGAAACATATTTGTACAGTTTGTGACCGTAGCCGAACACACAGCCAAACAACTTCGAGATATGTCTCAGATTTAATTTTAGAGAGTTTTGATGGGACGGATGATTTAATTAGGCCCAAAAATATCACGACTTTCATGAAAAACAGGAGCATGCCGGTCACATATGCAAAGGCTTGGTGGAGTAGGTAGTTCGCAAATGAAGCCATGTTTGGGATGCCCGAGACTAATTTCATATGGTATCGGAGCATGATTAATCCACACAAAAAA
Source organism: Cuscuta australis (assembly GCA_003260385.1). Lineage (NCBI taxonomy): Eukaryota > Viridiplantae > Streptophyta > Magnoliopsida > Solanales > Convolvulaceae > Cuscuta > Cuscuta australis. Next base: position 3,053,542 of record NQVE01000215.1, on the reverse strand, counting down.
ACCTTCACCACTAAGGCACCTTTTGACTCCTTTTGACTGAAGTTATTTGCTAAAAGTCTGATGGGTCAAAATGTTGGCTCGTTCGTATTTCCATGATCGGCCCAATACAATGCCATGGCCCAAGAGAGATTAATCATAAAATCAAGTGGTTATGACAGTAGAGACCATTAGGTTTATATATGTTAAATTTTTTTGTTTCTTTTTCGATGTGCGAGAAAATTCCCAATCAGAGCATATTTTGGTACATCTTGTTTGTCAAAGTTCGTCAAAACATTCGTTCCCAGTGGACCTAGTCTTCAGTCTAGTTGATCGTATGAAATACGGCCTTACTGTCTTAGTTCTAGTTCGCTTCTTTAGTCTAGTATGGGATAATGTCTTGTAGTCCAGTGCGTAATGTTCTCACTCTCAAGCAAAAGACTTTGAAGAATCAGAAGCTCTTTTCTTGTTTTTTTATTTATTCTATATTTTTCTATATATATAAATTTGGAATTTTATTCGTTTATCTTCAAGGGTCATTCATCTTCATTGTCCATTGTAATCCGTATGATTATTTGTAACACCACGTTAGTTTGACTTTTTTGTTCACCTTTTTTTATATTGCATCCAAAATACTTCTTTTTTATAAAATAAATTTTAACTACTCACATTTTACTATTAGAAATCTTTCTAAATAGGACTATAACATAGAGAAAAGTACCAAAATAGAACTTTCATGTTTTTTTCCTGGAATAGGACTTTGCACTGTGGTAATGTGACTTTGCATTGTGGTAATGTGGCAATGTATATGTGCAAATTACTATACTTTTTTGGTAATGTATATGACCATGTTTGGTAATGTAAGTCCTATTTCAGGAATAAAAACTTGGAAATCCTATTTTGGTATATTTTCAATGTTTTAGTCCTACTTTGGTCTTTCTCCCTTTTACTATTTAATATCTTTTCAATACTTTGTGTTTATTATTATTATTATTATTATTATTATTATTATTATTATTATTATTATTATTATTATTATTATTATTATTATTATGCCAAGGAACCATTTCAACTAAAAGTTCAAGCTTGTGGTTGTGGCCCAGGAAATGTTTCTTATATTCTAACACGCCCCCTCCGTGCAAGCGTAGTTTTTTTCGAGTCTTGCACGTGAAACCTTAATTTTTTTAAAACTGGGTGGCGCTGAGTTTCGAACCTATGACCTCTTAGTCAACAAGGCTCTGATATCATGTTAAGGAACCATCTCAACTAAAAGCTCAAGCTTGTGGGTGTGGCACAGGAAATGTTTCTTATATTCTAACATATTATTATTATAACATTACTTATCTAATTCCATTAAAATAAAGAAATATTTGCACTAAATCGCACTAAAACTTAAATCATTTCTCTAAATAGCACTTAAATTGTTTTATTTCTCTAAATAGCACTTATAATGTCCAATAAAGGCGAAAATTTGCTTAATAATGATTCATCTCCTTTTTCTTTTCTTATAAGAATATGTGGGTCGATCATCATGTTTCTTTCAAAAGAACATCACAGTTCACCTATTCAAAATTTGTAGAATTTTTATTTATTTGTGTATTTTTTATTATTTGATAAAGTAAAATATTCTTGTCGCTCTTATTTTGTAGAACTTTGACATCATTTTTAAATATGTAAGATTTTTTTTTCTATACCACTGTTTGAATTAAGTGAATCGAAAAAACTTCAATTTCATTTCATTCTCTATAATTAATGTTCTTTTTTAAATAAAGAGATTATTTATATCAATGGTAAAAAAGAAGGTCAAAAACTAAATTTTAATTTTCTTCTTCTTCTTTTTTATTTTCTTAATTCAATAAAATTTGAGGCATGCTTTAGAGACCGAACATAGTGTAAGAGTGTTTAGGCATTGAATTATACATTTTGTTTTAGGCTCTCTTTTTTTGATTGTTTTGAGTTGTAAAAACGGACCGAGTTAAATGTTGGAGAATTAGAAGTTGGACGAAATTGCAAGATTTTGGAAAAAATTAAACCACGAGTTGGAAAATTAGGAAGAATCTTTCTTCTTTTTCATTATATTTTTGTCTCAATTCTCAATTACTATTTGTTCTTACTTTTTCTTACCTTTTAAGATAAACTAGTATTATGACCCGTGCCATGCACGGGGTCAAAAGAAATTTATGTCGATTCTGAATTATTTCAATGAAATTTATTTTTCGGAATAAAGAAAATATATTGCTCACATGATTTTTAATAATACAAATGAAAAAATCAAAGTAAAATAAATAATATTTAAGGAACAAAATGTAGAGTTAACAATGTTTATTTCAATACAAAATTTTCTAAAAGACTTCAGGGTATACAACATTTTTGGTATGATTGCAAGAGTTTCCATTATCATCTAGAACTAATATTTTTAATCTTGTATTTGTCTTCACTCGTGAAACAACAACATATAGTTGACCATGTGTGAACACTGACTTGGTTAAAACTAATCCCACAAATGACAACGTTTGACCTTGACTTTTGTTGATAGTCATAACAAAACATATGGCGATCGAGATTTGTCTTCTTTGAAACTTCAAGGGTAGCCCTGGATCAGATGGTACCAAATTCATTCTAGAAATGTAAACTTTTTCCCCGACTCGATTTCCCGAAACCACAATTGCACCGATAACATTATTTCGCAGCTCTTGAACGATTAATCTTGTCCCATCACATAATCTAGATGTTTGGTCAATGTTCCTCAATAGCATAATCAGTACACTTTTTTCAAGACTATTTTGTGGTTTGGGATTGCCGAATATTTGATTTTGTTCAAAAAGTCAACCGTTATCTAATCGCCATCAACACCTACATCTGTTTCTGCTTGGCACGAAGAATCAGAACTCAAGTACTCCTTTTCATCACCTGGAATGAGGGACATAACAAATTCATTTATCATTTCAACTATTTCGAGAGTTGGTGCGAATAATGCTCTATCCTAAAAAAAGAATAATTTTTCATATTTTCTAATATATTCGGATAAGTGAAGTCCACTATACTCTTCATAGGAGAACTTGTATCAAGAATTAAGAATTCAGGTGAAATCTCAACATCACTAATTCCATCCATCACCTGACCTAGCATTCCATCACCCATTTTGATTATCCAATCAAAAAATTTTTGTGTGTCCCTATATGTGCAAGAAAACGTGGATGAATGCAGTCTCATATTCTTGGTCAACGTATAAACTTTACATTACGATCACAAATGTGAGGAATTGACCGTAGCACCTACAATATCCTCTCTCGAAGCTCTGGGTAAAACTGGAAGGATCTATCGAAAGTCACCTCCGAGTATAACTGTTTTCCCTCCAAATGGTTCATTTCTGTAGTTGGCATTACAGAACCTCATGATATCTCTCATTTCGGGCTCCTTTTTTTGATAGCACATGTTGAGCACTTAGTTAGCACCAATGGGATTGAGAATCTAGAGTGTGCAGTCCTTCCGCCAGGCAATAACAATGCTGCAATCCCACTAGATGCAACATTCAGAACAACCTTCCCTTTTAATCCAAGAGAAGCGTATAATGATTTCCAGAGGAAGGTCTTTCCGGTTCCCCCGTAATCATACACAAAAAAGAAACCTCCTTTTTAGCTACCACGACTTCCATTATATCGTCGTATATCTTATTAATTCTGGTCTTCGTTCATGGTAGATAAATATTGTCTCAGATCAGATGACAATTTTTCTCTATCATAGTTCAACTCCTCTACTAAGAAGTTATTTTGAAATCTATTGAGTGGGTTGTCATCTGGAAATGGCATACCACCGTTTGAATTAAGTAACTTTTCATTCTCAATCAAACACAAATGCTTTAGATCTTTTAGGGAGATAAGAATTTCTGCAAAAAAAAGTTAATATTAGACTAAATTATTTCGACAAAGATGCCAATTCTAAAGTTTTGTATAAATACCATCCATTTCATATTAATGTTTATATAAATAATAAAAAAATAAGTTTTTATAAAAATACCTTGATTCCGCAATATTCTTCTTCAATCAAAAAAAATTTCATCAACTAAGAGCTTCCATGTTTTTTTCCCAAACGACTTGAGGACGACTCATGGTATTTGTCACTAACAATGTGACAAACAACTTTCTTAATTGACTTCCAAATCCTAGCTCAGCAGCCTCTTTTATTCCCTCAATGAGTTCTTTATAATCGGCTAATAACCCCAATGCTTCGCATGCTTCTTGAAAAGAGTTATGTATAACATTGTTAACCCTATATACAAGTAAAGAGATCGAAGATAATATTAGTATTATCCAAGATACATAATATAAGTAAGGTGATGAATAATATTCCTGTAATCATAATTTACAAATTTAGTACTATTTAGGATTGTTTCTTAATAAGATTTTTTGTAAATTTTGTTAATGACCATATATAACTAAGGTGATCAATGATATACACTAATGGAAGTAAGACAAATAAGTAAGGAATCAAAAATAGTATCAGAATTTCTATTAGTATAGGTACTCTATTGATTTCAACCTATATATACACGAATTTCCATTAATAAATCTTTGTTATTTATTAATTTAAGTATGAAATTTATAAATATTGAAGTAAGATAAAAGATTGATATATGTAGCATGGTTCTAAATTCTACTAAAGTTAAATGAAAATTATTATAGTTCTTTTTTATTTTTTAAATAGTATTTATATTTTTTCGTATTTATTTTTAATTTTTTATATTATCCTCGTAATAGGAGTTCGTATTGTTGTAATCTGAAAACATATATTAACATATACTATTATTGATTATCCAAGACACATAATTAAGGATTTTCATATATAAGTAAACGGATCCAAAATAATATTAGTATTATCTAGCATACATAATATAAGTAAGGTGATGAGCAATATACTCATGATCATCATTTTCAAATTTAGTATTATTTAGGATTATTTCTTAATAATCTTTTTTGTAAAATATAATATTCCAATTTCCATTAATGTAGATACTCTATTGATTTTAACTCTTATTATACACGAATTTCCATAATAAACCTTTGTAACTTATTAATTTAAGTATGTAATTTTTAAATATGGAAGTAAGATAAAGGATTAATATATGTAGCATGGTCATAAAATTCTATTTAAATTAAATGAAAAATATTATATTTATTTTTAAAATAGTATTTATATTTTTTCATATTTATCTTTTATTATTTTATATTATCATCATAATAAGAGTTCGTATTGTTGTAATCTGAAGGAAATTTTTTTGTTGAAGGTTAGTAATTATCGCGTAGAAAATCTGCAGTCCGGGAGATCCGTTGGTGCATCGTATATAATTTATTTCCGCTTGTTTACTAGAATATTACGTGGCATGCTGACATGTTTAAATTTTGCCACATAGACATGCCAAATGTCGAATTTCTATGCATCCGAGACTCCTTTATTATATTAAACTAGTATTTAACCCGTGCAACGCACGGGGCGGACACATGTTGTTTTTAACTTTGTTAAATTTTTTATTTTAGCAAATGGTTAAAAATATAGCTAAATATGATATACAATGTTAGAAGTATACATATCTTCGTGTGGTCCTCTCCACACCTTTAATTTTTTTCTTATTGTACAAATTTATCCTTATTTGACCTTAAAACACTGGATTATATATCATCCTTAGATCTCATTTTTTCTAAGAATCAACGGTTAAGATTGCTTTGCATTTGGGCGGGAAAATGCCGGTGCATTTTTCTCTTGCTTTTAAGAATAGAAGGATTTTAACTCATTTAGTTAAGAAAAAGAATAAAAAAAAATTAATATGGAAGGGTAAAGAATACTATTTTTGTATGGAGTATCACTTGTGTATTCTTGAAGTTTCTATAGTGGTCTTTAATAATAAATTGAACATGTATTTGAAGATAAAAACAGATTCTTAGAGTAATAAAAAGTAATTTGTATTTAAAGGTTAGAAAATAACAATTAGCAAAATAAGACTAATACATAGAGATGAATAAAAAAAGATCAAATGTAATCATTTAAAACATGGAAAGTTTTTACATTTTCTAAACTTTTCATAATCTCCGTGCGAAGTCAAAATAGAAAAGAAACTGTGAGACGGAGGGAGTATAATTTAAAATAATTTAATGTTATAGAAAATTGATATATCAACAATATATTTTCAAACTAACCCAAATTTATTATATTTAAATTAAAACTAAATACTCAGTATAACTTGAAAACAATTAGCAGTCAAAGTGTTGCAATAATTTTGAAACCTTGATTTGAGCTCGATATAAATCATCTTCCCATATGTATATATGTAATATAATTAATTTTTTTGTAGCTTATTTTTAAATTACAGAGTTTTTGTTATATAAAATACACTTCATACGCAGTATTTATGTACATACCTAACCGGCACCATCTGGAATAAAAGGGAAAAATCAGTTTACTCCTGCAACTACCAACCCTAATTCATTACGAATTCAAGAATTAAAAATATTATAGCTCAAACATAAAGAACATATATGTAGTCAGGAAGAGACTGACTTAATTTTCGAGTTTCCTTCTGTGAATAAGAGATCACAGATCACAGTGAGAGTTTCCTTCTCTGCTGGTTTTCTTAAATCGGAGAAGTGACATGTGGCAATCTACGTATCAAAAAATAGACATTGGACATTGCCAATTGGCGAATTCTAAGAGTAAAAACTCTGAAATTTATATACTATAAAGGATTCTTACATGTTTGGTGATGCTGGCCTCGGTGCAGTTAAGATATTTAATACAAAAAGAGAGGGATCTTCATCGGTTACCAGCCCTGTTAAGTTGTATGATTGTGTACAATTTTCAAGTTTCAAGAACAAATTAGACAATTTCAAAAAAAAACATAAATATAATAAAAAACCAAAAATGAAAAGTTGATGGTTTGAAGGATTAAATATTCATTATGGAGTCATTTTAACTTATAATCAATTGTCATGGGAACACTTTAGGAACACCTAAAACAGTAGATACAATTGGCTGAATACCATACCTCAGGATGAACATTTGAGTCATCAAATGCACAACCAAGAGGAAATGTGTCACCTGGAAAAATTTAGAACTCAACACTATAAATAAATGTGAACTTTCGTAGTTAACATATATTTATACACCATTGATCTCATCTACAACGGCCCATTGAGGAAGCTTTCCAAAGCTCGGTAGCAACAGAACTTTGCCAAGACCTATGACATCAAAGATTAAAATTTTAGCCTTCAACTTAAGTATAGAAAATAGTGCTGTAGAAATTGACACTAATGAAGACTTTCGTTTTCATCCTGATAAAAAGAGTAGTCCAAGACCCAAAGGTAAAGTTCATATTTTTCAAAAATATTTATATAAAAATTCGAGGATTTCAAACGAACCATGGATAAGTGCAGTCAAATGGAGCCAATCCTCATTAGTATAGTCTTTCCTGATGGCTTCAGCTGTCTGCAACAAATGCTCGATTTGGGGTTCATCCAGATCAGGATCACTGTCATCCACAACATCATTCCAAAGCTCACATCATAATCGTAGAAAAGTGCTCTGAAATAGGTATGGAAGATGAATATATTATAATCGTAATGTATTTTGGGAATTACCTGGATCTTCAAGCACGCTAACTGGTTGAAAATCCTTGTTCAAATCTTTAATTCGGACCATTTGGTCACATCATTTTCAGGTTGGGGTGATCGACTATCATTGGATTAAATCATGCAAGACAAAGTAGTACAAATGTAAATTAATGTAGATAAATCAGTGCACGTATGTAACTACTCTTAGATTTCTAACAATATTTTTAAACATATCATTTTAAGGTGAGAGCCCACAATGAAAGTGATAACTATCATCAGAGTGATTAAGACTTTTAAAAATTCAAGTTACAACTCTAGAGGCCTCAGAATTGTTTTCACGTTGTATAATACATGTGAGTCCATTTAAATGAAAGAAAAAGTTCACGGACTTGCCCACAAATAAGCATGCTTTAAGGAAATATTTCTCCATTCAAGTTAACATGACTCTGTTGCTTCTCAATAAAAAAAATATAGCTCTTATGTAACCTCATTAGACTCTGTAATGTAGGAACTCTGCACATATATAGTTGAATTGACTTAGACTCTACACCGTTATGTACCTAGGTACATCAAAGTTGGACAATATTCTCTATTAAAGTCCTTAATAGATGTATACTTCTAATTAGAATAAAACACATACACTTTATATTTAGCTTCTTGCACTACTCGCATGCGTTGTAATACATTCGTTATTATTGTTAGTGCCATATATCAACAACAACATGCCAGTTAAATCCCACAAGAGTAGGGTCTGTGTGTACGCAGACCTTACCCCTACTCGAAAGTAGAGAGGCTGTTTCCAAAGAGACCCTCGGCTCAACGTCGAAAATTGCATTGCTTGACTAACTGCTACTTCATAAATTAAAGAAGCGCAAATAATTTAGAGATCCATTTTGATTTATTCCATCACACCCCAAAACCAAAAAATGGTGAAATTTTGGCTCCATCAGAGATGATGGAAAATTAGTGCCATATATCAAAGAATGACAAAAGAATGTTGCACCCATCCATATTAAAAAACAGAACACAGAAAAAGCATTAAAATAATACAACTTCCAATAGAACTAATGCCTTATAAATAGTTATTATTAAAGGTTCATGTACTTACATCTTCAAAGTTAGAGCCAACACTACTCAGAATCTCTCTAATATGTAATAAACATGAAAATATGCACAAACATACTGGTTGGAGTGATTTTAGACAATGGATGGATGGTCTTCGACATGTATGATCTAAAAAAGTACGAATATAAAAAAAAATATGCCTAAGGGGTGTGGTGGGTTGTTCTTGAGGAGAATGAATATATATGTAGTATATCACTCTTAGAAAAAGTAATTATAGATTTCTCCAATGTAATTAAGCATAATAAGATTCTAAATTAGGTATGTAATCCCACCCTAAATAAAGCCACGATAACGATATTACCGAAAAAAATGGGGAATTCCAGAGCCTAGATTCGGAAGTATATATGGAATTCGAATAAGAATTACATACGAATATTGGAAACAAACCTGATTTTTGAATTGAAGCCTATGAATAAATGGATCTTAATGCCGTAGGTTTTGCAAATTAACGCGTAGAATCAGCGGCATCACCTCGTGGTGCAGATTTCCTTTCCTTCGACGAAGATCTACAACGTGTCATCAAATTTAAGAGTCAATTTGATTCTAGTCTATTAACTCTCAAATATTATATTAAAGGGCCATAAAATTTTTTATTTCTTGATTTGCATGCCATTAATCCACTTTAAAAAATAATGGAATAAATGAACAATACTTTTTATTATTCTTAACGAAAACAAAAAAAACAGTCATAAATAATCTAACGATGCCTCCACACAAAAAAAACAATCTGACATCAAATTTTGTATATCAAAATGATAATAAAATGACCCAAAACTAACGATGTTAATTTTGCACTAAAAATTTAATCTTTTCACATTATTTACATTTTTCTCTAGTTATGTAAAAGAACAATTTAGATAAATTAAAAACATTAGTTTTTTATTTCAAAATCAAAACATTAATTAAATTACTACTTTCTCTTTCATTTTTTTCCTGAAATACTTCTACTTTCTATTAAAAATCATTTTTATCCTACTTTTTCTTTCTATACTTATCACATCATACTTTTTTACTAATAATCTACTCATCACATCTTAACTTTATCCATCATATCAAAGACAAAAATAAAAAGTCAACTACAAATATACACTTCTTTTTTCACTCATTAGTCAAAACAAATCTACCCATATTTTTTCAACACTTATATATAAACTTCCCCTTTCGTTTTTTCTTTGTCCCCAAATAAAATTCTCTTTTCCCTTAAAAACCCATTTTACCCTTTATTTTTTCATACCCTACCTATCACATCATACCTTTTTACTAAAAATCTACTTATCACATCTTACTTTTACACATCACATCAAGGGTATTTTTGGAAAGTCAGCACAAATATATATATATATATAGGATTGACTCAGTGAGATGACATTCTTCGGTGAGATGATGCAAAGCTCACCACATTACACTCCAAAGCTCACCAATGACCAATGTAAAGCTCACCTGGAAATAAAAATAAAATAGCAACACCGGTCAGCAGTGGCGGCGCGGCGGAGACACCGCCGGTGATGGTCAACGGTCAATGGTCAAAGTCTATTCAGCACCCCTTCCTTTGGTTTTTTTTTCAAAAAAATTCAAAATGTTGAAAAAATATGGTGAGCTTTGTAATTGTCTTTGGTGAGTTTTGCAGTGGCCAGTGGTGAGCTTGTGTTATCTGACCAAAACATGTCATCTCACTGGAGTCCATATATATATATATATATATATATATATATATATATATATATATATATATATATATATATATATATATATATATATATATATATATATATAGGGATTGACATATTATGGTGAGATGACATGCTTTGATGAGATGAAGCAAAGCTCACCACACTACACTACAAAGCTCACCTAGAAATAAAGTAAAGCTCACCATTTTGAACACCAAAACTCACTTTTTTTTTAAATTTTAAATATTTAACATTAATAAAAAATAAAATAGCAACACCGGTCAACCACCGGTCAGTGGCGGCTGTTGCCGGCGAGCGGCGGCGAGCGGCGTCAAATTCCGGCGACCGGCGGCGGCAGGCAGCGAATTCCGGCGACGTCCAGTCAACACCCCTTTCTTTGATTTTATTTTTTTTAAATAAAATTCAAAGTGTTGAAAAAATATGGTGAGCTTTGTCTTACAATTTGGTGAGCTTTGTAGTTGTCCTTAGTGAGCTTTGCAGTTGGTAGTGGTGAGCTTTGCGTCATCTGACCGTAGGATGTCATCTCACCGTAAGGTTTCATCTCACTGGAGTCAATCCCATATATATATATATATACACACACACACACACATACATATATATACATACATACATACATACATACATATATATATATATACACACATATATATATATATATATATATATATATATATATATATATATATATATATATATATATATATATATATATATATATATATATATATATATATATATATCGTATATATCGTTTTATTTAACTTTTCATAAGAATTTGTCTACATTCAACACTCTCTATGATTATCGAGGAATTAACCTCAGGGCACTGGTAATACCCTAACGTCCCCCTCTGTTATGCAGCATTTAACGCTATTGGGGCGTCAAACAACGCCCCTCTCCGGCGTCATACAAGCGTCAACGTGCTACGTTAAACGTTTGACGTAGCGGCGTGAATGGCAGCAACGGCTCCCCCCAACGGTCCAAATTATGGTCGTTCGGCACTATTTTTTAAAAAAATATTTTTATTTTTATACTATAAATACCCCTTGTTTTCAACACAAAAAACACACACAACATATTATCATTTTCTCTATAATTTGTCAAGAATATATTCTTTTTGTTTTAATTCTCTCTATAAAATATTCAAAAAATGAGAACATATTCATGTGACGATGAAAGAAAAGCTCTCATTTTTTGTTTTCTGGCGACGACCTATTATCAACGGTCGCAACAAGGCCAACAAGAAGAAGCGAAATCGTCCCAATGCTCGACTTAACGTGAGCATTTAAACCGTGATCGGGTCGGCTGCACACTAATCACTACTCAACGACTACTTCAATACATCGTGTGTTTACACACCATAGGATTTTAGTAATCATTTTCGGATGATTCGTTCCTTGTTTTTACGCATACTCGCCGATATTGAATGTGATGTGCCTTGGTTCACCCGACGCTTTGATGCAAGAGGCTGTCGCAGTTTTAGCAGCGTCCAGAAGTGCACTGTCGTCGCACTTCGTCAGTTGGCGTACGGGACGACTAGTGATATGTTCGACGAATGCTTGAAGATGTTGGCTCGGAGCATCTGGTCATGCGTTTAATTATAAATTTTCAAAGCTATTATTCAACTTTATTTTCAAAGATATTTACCTAAGCCGACATCGAGTGACATTGAGCAGTTACAAGCAAGGCATACCGCTAAACACAGCTTTGTCGCATGCTAGGGAGCATCGATTGCACGCATTGGAAGTGGAAAACTGTCCCACTGCGTGACATAATCAGTTCTCTCAGGGTGATCATCCCAAGCCAACTATTATGCTCGAAGCTATGGTTTCAAATGACTTGTGATTTTGGCATGCTTTTTTTGGTGTTGCAGACTTGAACAACGACATCAATGTTCTTGATCAATCGCCCATTTTTGACAATTTGGTTAATGAGACTGCACTGATTCATCTTTTGAGCTTAGAGAGACACTTGATAAGCGTGGATATTATCTTGGCGATGGAATATATCCAGATTATTCCACAATTGCCAAGTCCCTCTCTGAACCAAAGGGTCTTTAACACCAAACCTACAAAAAAACTCATGAGGCGGCGAAGAAATATATCGAACGAGTCTTCGGGGTGTTGAAGGATAAGTGGCACATTCTAGATCGTTCGTCGAAGTGTTATTATCAAATTAAAAGGAGGAGTATCATATACGCATGTATTACTGTTCATAATATCATCATAGAGGACAAAAGGTTTGCAATTTGTCATTACCACCCGGACAAGGAGGTGCCTACGTACAAAGAAATTGATGAAGAAAAGAAATAAAGAAACCACCAAGAAATTCGAAGCAGAGAAATTCACAACGCACTAACAGCGGATTTGATTGAAAATATTTTTAGTCGCTCAAATAATCACTAATTTCTTCGTAATGTAATGTAATTTTTAAATTTTTTATGTTGTTACTATTCAAATCTTATTTTATTAATGTAACTTTTTATTGAATGTAATTTTTTTATTTAATGAATTATTATTATTTAAATTCAATCAATTAATTAATGAAATCTTATTAATTTAATTTTATAAGATGTGTATTGAAAATGTATAAAATACTCTATCCATCCTAAAACGTTCTTTTCGTTTCTATTTACGAGGTTTGACCGACTTTATTTTAAATTTAATTTATTTGATTGTAGGTGTAAAATTAAAAAATAAAATTTATATATTTAAAAACTATATCAAAAGTTATACAAGACAAGAGGTGGCAAGACTATGTTATTTTATCAAATAACTAACGAAAATATGTAAAGAAAGTGATTAAAATTTGACCATGTGAATAATAACTCGGAAGAACTTTTTATGACGGAAAGAGTAAAGGTTTCGAGCCTACATAAACATTGATTATTGGAGCACTACTTGATCACACGCACAATTTAAGCTTAAACCATTCAAAGTTACATAAATTCGAAAAAGAACAACAAAACTAATTAAGCAGCTCTTGATGATATGAATTGGAAGTGATACATCATATATGCCAAATTGATGGAAAAGTGATACTGCATAATAGCTTTAGATGCCAAATTGATGGAAAAGTGATACTGCACAATAGCTCTATTCTAGAGTATTTAGTTAGTCTAGTTTTGATCTTTTGTAATCAAAATTGAATAACTTTGATCACTAATTAAATAAATTTTAAATTAAGTAGTGACACAAGATCAGAATACTTACTTTTATTCGATTTATCTTGTTAAATTTTTTCAAAGTATTTAATAGACCCTGTAATTTTTAGTTAATAATTTGATCAGAAGTGAATCATGATTGACTTCAAGAAGTTAAAACAAGACAAAATCTCAGACTTATGGAAAACATTCAATTCAAACAGAGTACAATTTATCAGAGTGACATCTCTTGGGGTCGGCCAGGGAACACTTGGGGAAAGCGCATCTGAGATAGAAGCAGCTCACCTGAACGACCGTTGGTATCATACTTTGACCCCTCTTTAAACCCAACACGAAACCGCATCCTTAAGTACAAGTCTTTGGTGTCGCCGCCGTAGTCTTCGCCGGGGAAGGAAAAGCTCGCGTTTCGGGCGCGGATACTGATGGCGATAACGTCGGAGTAGTTCCCGGGAGGTGGGGCCCACCAACGCCGGGGACAACGACCCGATCACATGATTGACGTAAACGGTGGTGATGCTCACCTGCGCGGAGTTGGCGTCGTCGTAAAAAATGGTCTCTTTTTTGTTTAGGTTGTGGGCTCTCAGGGTGAATGTGAAGTCGGCCGTAACGAGCACTTTGTCCCTCACGGTGGCGTTTGGCCACAAGACCGCGTCTAACAAGGAGTATTCCTGCATCTTCGGATCCGCCTTCAGGTTGCGGCGTGTCAACACCGCAGCAAGAACACACACGCCACTAATACTGATGAGTACCGCAGCCACCACCAGACAATGACGGCGGCGGCGGTGACGTTGGCGTTCATCATAGTCCGACGGGAACATTTGATAAGTAATGGAGTACTAATTACTGTTAGGAGAAGGAGAATGTAGAAAAGGGAACTGAATTTATCCTCTTTTTATACGAAGAGGGGTTGATTTTTTGGTGAAGGAACGAAGTAAAAAAGAAAGGAGTAAGGTTTTCCGAAAATTGACTTTTTTTTCTTTGGTTTATTTGGTGTTACCCACGTTCGTTTTTTTGATCCACCTACTGTATTTTTTCTAGTTTTTAAATTTCCGTAAGAAATATTTGCACTGAATAGCACTAAAACTTAAGTCATTTCTCTAAATAGCACTTAAACTGTTTTTTTCTTTAAATAGCACTTAATAATGTCCAGTGATGGTGAAAATTTACTTGAATAATGACTGATGCATGATGACTAAAAGTGCTAATTGGGAAGAAAAACATATGTAGTGATATTTAGGGAAAGTCATTATGTTTTAGAGCTATTTAAGTAAATTCCTCTTTCCGTAAATCAACATTTTGTATGCCTTTCTTCATTTCGCTGGTGTCGTCGAAGTCTAAGCTCCTTTTGAGTTACATGGAAACATATTGTGACCTTTGGAATCTTAGGTTAAGCTTTTTCAATAAATTCAACCATGCTAGGATTGCTAGCTAAGTGTACACCAAATTATACATAATGGTTTACGCCGCACACTAATGGCTCCCACGGCCATAAAACGCCAGTGTAATTTTTTGTGATTGCACTAGCACTTTGTGTGAGTGCTTCCTATCACGCCATTGTCAACCTAGGTGTTCCTATATTACATGAACTAGTGTTTTTTGAATTATTGTACATTTATAAGAAACACATATGATGTTCATTTGAAATATTTAGTGATTGCACAATGCTCATTTTGTTGTTAAAAATAATTTTTCTTTTTGTTGTTAGTACTGCCTCTAATTTATAGAAAATAAAAATGAAATCTTGAAATGAAATTGTAAACAAGCACAGATTGATTTTTGTATACTCCCTCCATCTCTAAACAAAAATCAATTCTCACTTTCTCTCTACACCCGAACTTTTCACTACCTTTCTTTTCATAGAAGGAGATTAATGGTTTACAACTTTTCTATTTTTTCTAAATGAATTTTACCTACATCCTTTACTTTTGTTTTCTTTCACACCAGGGGCTGGAGAATATGATTGTGTATATAAACAAGGCACATGTTCATCAAATGTTACGTAGTAGAATATCAAATTCCTCACTTTTCGCAATTTTTACTTCTTAGGGATATTGCTTTTTGGAAATTGGGGAGATATGAATGGAGGAACAACGCTGCGTAACAGCATTTCTTGGTATAATGTAACGTAAAATAACTTGATGGACTAAACGAATCGCGTGAAATCACACTTTCAGATTAAAGTTATTTTGGGATATACCAAAATACTTCAATCGGAATATATTTTAGTATATAGAACGAGTATGGACTTCCTTCTTCCCTCAAACATACCATGCAAACCCATAATATAGGCATTTGGGCGATCTGGCGTGATCGTTGGCTGAATAAACGCAACCCGTAGGGGAAACCTATCTTTTTTCTTGGGCAGTAATCCATGCTAATTCGACTTATTAGAATAAGTGGCAACTTATTCGAACAGTTGGGGTCTTCCAAAAACCAGCTCTATGCTGAACTATTCGAATAAATAAGCATTTATTCGAATAGTTAGGGTTCTCCAAAAATAGGCATGTGCTGAACTATTCGAATAAATGTGCATTTATTCGAATAGTTCATTGTGTTAGCCCTTTTTGAGTACGTTTTTCACACGCTCGACCCCAGCTAGGGGCTCTACCCCTTGGACCCCGCTACCGGGGGCTGCCGCCTACGGACTCCCGCCGTGAAATTTCTAATATTGTTGAACGAGCGTGCACTCCGCACCTCCTAACTCGTTAACAACGTTTATTAAAACTCCTATCTGATCTTAAGTTAATCCAATTATACTAAATGGCCGATGACACATAAATCACCAACATTGAGGCAAACAAAGAATGAACCCACCGCTTACCCAATTTAGGTATTTAAGTTTCTAAGATTCATTTTTAATAAATCATACGTAGTATTTTTCAATTATGTTCATATGTGTATTCCTCCATATTTGACCATGTATTCTGTTTGCAATGTTAACTCACATGTACAAGTCTTTTATTAGTCATATACCAGTATTTTAGATGTATATGCACACACCAGTCTAGACTCTAGAGATCTTATATATTATCATATTTTAAATAAGTAAAGATTTATATTTTGATTTTATATGTTTTGACGCTTGACCCATACAATCCATCCAAGGTTAGATACATACAGTGAGTGCAATTTTGGAGAATGAAGAGCTAGTAACAGAAATCAATGAAGTCAATTGTTAATCTTGGGTTGTATTCGTGAATTTTCAATGAATGCATACATTTTCTTCAACACCTCTAAGTATAGAGCTTCGGATCTAAATGTAAGTTCGTGGGGGTGCAGCGGATAACAACAAACACAAGCTATGCAAACAAAACAATCAACTATGTTGTAGAGGAGATGCTGCAGCACTGTCCAGTAACAGATGACGGGCAGTGTGCTATAACACTTCTCTGTCACAAGCACACACGCAAAATATGAAGTAAAAACAGTAAGCAAGACACCAGAATTGTTCACGCAGTTCGGAGCAAATTCTCCTACGTCTGCAAGGCCCACGTCCGTGTAATAGCCCTTCCACTAAATCACCGTAAGAATTACACAATCAATCACAACAGAACCTTCTAATGTATTGATTTGTCTACTTACGAATGACTTGACGACAAACTCGGTTTGTGTCTATCTCCACGGCTAGTTACACCTTCTCAAAGATCTTCTTCAAGGACGTAGATTCCAATACACCTTCAAATAAAGATTCTTCATGATCTACAAAAATATGCAGGCTGTTCAGAAGCTCATAACTCGAGATTGAACCGTTGAAATTCGATCTCCACCGTTCAGATTGAAGCTTCACGAGTCCTTAGACTCCTCCTAAAATTTCAGCACGATCAGACAAGATTTGGTACTCCAACCATCGAGAAAACCAAGGCAGTGTTTTCTGCAAAAAATCAGCAACAGTGTGTAGATTGTAACTTCGATAACAGAATATCCGTAACTCCGATTGACGTGAAATTTTAACACGTTGAAGCTCTATGTGTTGAGAACACCCTCTGAAAATTTCAGCGAAATCCAATGGTCGGATCTCCGGCGATGATCAAATCTGTGCGGCTGTCCAGAAACTTTTCACTGTCTAACTTTGCACCTTGTTTTTCTTTTTGATCGAATTTGATTCTGGTTTTTGTAGTTTTTGCACGTCCAAAACCCTAAGGGAGGGTGAAGATAATATATAGAGCATATTAACCTTGTTAGAGTGTGCTTAGAAGTCTCAACCATGCTTTCCTCCTCAAGAATAGTAAACCAAGTAGGATTAGACTTCTTTCTTCAAGCTCTTTCCTCTTTCTCTTTCTTCACATGCTAGAACTCTAAGTCTAAATAAAATATCTAAAATAATTCTAGGTAAATCTATTCGTTTGTCAAAAAATAATGCCAACATAATATGGAACTAACACTAAAATCATTTAAACAGCACGGTTGGTAGTTTGATTAGTACTGAGGGTTCGATTTCTTTTTTTGCATCGATCATTTCTTTTTAAAAATAAATTTTTATTTTACTACTCCATCCGTTCCACAAATTCTTCCTCTTTCGTTTTTTATACTTTCCACAAAACACTTCCACTTTCTATTAAAAAATCACTTTTACCCCTACTTTTTCATATCCTACCTATCACATCATAATTTTTCACTAATAACCAAACTATCATATCTTACTTTTTCCCATCACATCATGGGCAAAATTGGAAAGTCAACCAAAATTACACTTTTCTTATTTTTCCCCAAAGTCAAAACCGGAAGAGTTTTGTGGAACGGAGGGAGTATGTGCTTAGGACATTGTGTACAATGTGTATAAGCACCAATATGGCATAATAAATTTATGAGTAAATTCCTAAACTGGTCCTTTGTAATAATGTATTTTCCCAAATCAATTTCAATAAGTTTTAATTACATATGACGTCTTCTATAATTGAGATTTATTCCCTAGATGGTCATTCGTAAATAATGTTACTAAAATGATGATTAACTGGGGAAATCTTGGTGCCTAGTGTGTATACATTTTAACTACGGAGTATTTTTTTATGTAAGTTGTATTGTTCATTTCTTTACTGATTTATAAATAAAATAAATTTAAAAGTTATAAAATTTTGGATTTTGTTTAGATATGATAATTCATTTTGGAACATAGGGAGTAACGTAACTAGTGTTCCCTCCGTTCTAAAAAAGAGTTCTTAATTTGAAAAGGTGGAAAAATAAGAAAGTGTTAAATTGTAGTTGACTTCCAATTTTATCCTTGATGTGATGGGTAAAAGTAAGATATGATGGGTAGATTATTAGAGAAAAAGTATGATGTGATATGTAGGGTATGAAAAAGTAAAGGTAAAAGTGGTTTTTTAATAGAAAGTGGAAGTGTTTTGTTGAAAGTGAAAAAAAATGAAAGATGAAGTGTTTTTGAGAACGGAGGGAGTATAAGTATGGAGTATATAACTATTAATAAAATAAAAGTAAAAATTTTAAATCACTTGAATGTAATTGTTCACTAATGTGCACAAATACAATAAGTTTATTGTAAGGCAGAATCAGTTTAGAGTATAATCAGTTTCGGGTGTTATCAGTTTTTATTTATCAGTTTCGGATCTAATTAGCTTCGGATTTAAATCGGGTATGGATATATTTTGTTTTGTTTCGATTCGATTCAAATCATTTTGGTTATTCGGTTATAGATCGGATCAGATCCTCACTTTTCGGATCATTACGATTTCGATTTCGAATCATCCAGTTCTGTTTTAGTACTCTGTATTTTCATATTCTTTACTTTTATCAAGAGAGATTTCTTATTCTCCAACTGTAATTGAATCAAGTAGAGAATGAAAATTTGTTTTTCTCCATCACTAGCTTCTACTTTCATCACAATTCAAAGTTATCGATGATCGATTGAAACAATATACAAGTTCAGATATAAAAAAGGGAGAAAGACCAAAGTAAGACTAAAACATTGAAAATATACCAAAATAGGACTTCCATGTTTTTATTCTCGAAATAGGACTTAAATTACCATACATGGTCATATACATTACCAAAAACGTATAGTAATTTGCACATGTACACTGCCACATTACAACAGGGCAAAGTCACATTACCACAGTGCAAAGTCCTATTTCGGGAAAAAAAACATGAAAGTCCTATTTTGGCATTTATCTCTATGTTTTAGTCCTATTTAGAGTTATTTCTAAAAAAACAAGCAGCAATAATGCTAGCTATTGAAGATAGTCAAGATACATATATTTTCTTGGAACGATTTCTAAAAAAATTTTAGGATCGGATATATACTCCATCCGTCCTTAAAAACATGTGATATTTTGATTTTTAAGTAATTTAAGAAAAATATATTTTGGTGTGGTTGTGTTGGGACTGCGCGTGCCCTCACCCCAACCCCACATTAGTATGATATTGTCCGCTCTGGGTCAAGCCCTCACGGATTTGTTTTTGGGCACTTACCAAAAGGCCTCATACTAATGGGGTTGGGTGAACCTATATATTTTGGTCCATTTTTTCTTCTCCCTCCGGTGTGGGACTTGGAGGAATCCCAACAAACCTCCCCTCATCCAAGGACCACACAACTTCCGACCTCCCCTCCAGCGGTAATCCCCTTCTTTTTTATTTGCTAACCATCTTGCACCGCCGCACACTCTTTGCGGGACACGCCGCCCGACCTCCTGTCGGGAAGACTTTCGACGCAAGGCTCGAACCGCAGATCTTTTCTTCGCTGGGCTACACCATTTGATCCGCCAAATCATCTTGTACCGCCGTGGCTATAACTTCACGGGACGCGCCGCCCGACCTCCTCTCGTCGGGAAGACTTTCGACACAAGGCACCACCTGCGGATCCTCTTTCTTGGTCTTGGTCCTAATGTTGCACCGTCACACCAAGATTTTTCCACACTGCACAGTCCGCTGCTCACGCCCGCACGAACCTGGGCTCCGATACCACATGTTGGGACTGCGCGTGCCCTCACCCCAACCCCGCATTAGTATGATATTGTCCGCTCTGGGCCAAGCCCTCACGGATTTGTTTTTGGGCACTTCCCAAAAGGCCTCATACTAATGGGGTTGAGTGAACCTATATATTTTGGTCCATTTTTTCTTCTCCCTCCAGTGTGGGACTTGGAGGAATCCCAACAGGTTGGTAAAGTAAGATTGAATATGTAGATTAATAATGAATAAGTGTAATGTGATAGGTAAGTTAACAATTAGTAAAGGTAAAAATGTTTTTTTAATAGAAATGAGAAAAGTTTTTTAGGACGGTGAAAAAAGAAAGGATAAAGGTTTTCCAAGAAAGGGAGAGTATGATGTACTACCTCCGTCCGAGAGTATTTGTCTAGTTTTGAAGTCAAAATTTATCAGTTTTGACTAGAAAAATAAATTAAAAGTTGACAAATACTCGGGAACGAAGAGAGTAGTTACATATTTCTATATCTAAGTCCTCATATATCAACCTCAACCTCAACTCGTGATGTAGCACATGCACCGACGTAGTCCCCCGTGAAATTCTTTGTTTCATAAGTGAATGTGAGAGGGGAGCATCGGACCGAAGCCTGGCGACGCTTTGATTCCACCTCCTCCTCACGAAACGCCGCGTGAAACGACACGGCCAAGGCCATGTCGCAGGATGTTTTGCCGCTGCCGTCGTCGTCGGGGAAAGCCATGTTTCGCACGTGAAGTTCGAGGGCGATGTCGGGCGAGTCGTTCCCCGGAGGAAGCGAGGCGGGGCCCATCAGAGGCAACAACAACCCCAACGACGAAGGCGGCGCGTTCGTAATCCGGAAGGGGGTGAACCGCCGACAGCCGAGGGTCACCTCCGTGGTGTTGCCGTAGAAAATGGTCTTGTTGTTGGTGTTTTGGTATGGGTTGTGGGCCCTGAGTGTGAAGACGAAGTCCCCTGTCAAGAGGTTCCCGGAGAGGGTGGCGTTCGGCGACAACGCCGCGCCCGTGACGGTGTACTGCGGCAGCGGCACCTTCCTGGCCGCCCTTTTATTTTTGCGGTCCGCAATAGCCATTAAAACAGCAATTGCAATAACAAGACCGCATAAAAACGCTATAAAAGAAGAGCGACCATATCTTAAATCCCCGGCCATCTCGATCACCCTACCCTACATACGTACCTTAGCAAACAATAATATAATACTACTGTAATGTGATTACGAGACGAGGCTCATATATATAGTACACCATTTGATTATCAATATTTTTATTTATATGCAGAGTATAAATATATATTACGACTTTTAATGTACTCTTCCCGTCTCCAATGATGTTCTTCTCACTTTCCAGATCGTTCTTTTTTTTGGCTTACTTTTTAGGTGTAGTAGTTCCACTTTACCACTTACCTATACCCGCCCAAATTATTTCACCCCCAAATTAAAATAGTTAGGGACATTCTTGGAAGTTGAACGGAGTACTTTTTTCAATTCTTAAATATGCCTGCCAGCTAACAAAATCCATCATCTTTCATTTTTTTTCAATTCCCTAAAATACTTCTTTTTTCTATTAAAAAATTATTTTTACCCCTACTTTTTTCATACCCTATTTATCACATCATACTTTTTCACTAATAACCAAACTATCACATCTTACTTTTATCCATCACATCAGGAGCAAAATTGGAAAGTCAACCAAAATTACAATTTTCTTAATTTGGCTAAAAGTCAAAACATGAACTTTTTTAGGAAGGCAGGGAGTATTTCAAAGCCATTAATAGAGGGAGTAATATTTAAAAGAGGAGGCACATATTAGATTAGAAAATAACGTAGGGCATTGAATGGGTGGAAAAGCCGCCAAAAAAAAGGAGTTCCGGTCCAACTACGGACAAATTCCGGTGACATAACGATTGTCCAAACGGGTGGGGCCTTTTGAATTTAGCCTAAGCTTTTACCACCGACACACCCTCCCAATTTTAAATCCGTCATCACCTTCCCTTTTGACTCCGTAATGTAGTAACCATTTGTAAATTATTTAGGATGTGGGGAAAGTATTTTCAGAAAAATTTTGATTCTATTTTCCTGTGTTAGGTGACATTAATGGAGGAGAAATATGGGAGAAAAAAACTTACTAAAAAATCAAGGAAAATTTTCATTCTTTTTTCGCTCCATCCCCCACAAATGACCCCCAATCTCGGTCCACCCCTTATTCTTCTTTGACTTTTTCAGTTTTAAATTTAATATTTAATATTTAAAAGTTAAACTTAAAAATTTAAAATCTAAAATTTAAGAGTTAAAATTAAAAACTAAAAACTTAAAATTTAAAGTTTAAAACTAAAAATTAAAAATCTAAAATTTAAAAGATAAATTAAAAACTAAAAACTTAAAATTTAAAATAAAAATTTATAAATTTAAAATTTAAAATTTAAAATTTAAAATCTAAAATCTACAATTTAAAAGTTAATATTAAAAACTAAACCTCGAATACTTAAGGTTTAAAAATTAAAATTTTAATAATATAAATTTAAAATTTAAACTTTAAAATGTATAATTTAAAATTGAAAATAAAAATTTAAAATTGAAAATTTTAAAACTAAAATTTAAATTTAAAAATTTAAAATTAAAATATAAATTGTTTAATTTAAAACTAAAAAGAATTAAAACATAAAATTTAAAATATAAAATTTAAAATATAAAATTTGAAATTTAAAATTTCAAATTAAAGATTTAAAATTACGAGATGACGTAGCAGCAGGCCATCTCGATCACCCTACGTACCTTAGCAAACAATAATATAATACTGCAATGTAATTACGAGACGACGAGGCCCATATATATAGTACACGATTTGGTTATCAATATTTTTTATTTATATACAGAGTATTAATATATTACGACTTTAAATGTACTTTCTCCATTCGAAATCATGTTCTTCTCACTTTCCAGATCTGCTTTTCTGAAAATATTCTTCTCATTCTTTTTTTGGCTTACTTTTTACGTGTATATGTCAATAACGCACCGCCAGAGTAGTAGTTCCACTTTAACACCCACCTGCCCAAATTAATTCACCCCCAAATTAAAATAGCTAGGGACATTCTTGGAATTTTAATACATAGTACTTTTTTACTATTCTTAAATATGCGTGCCAGCCAACATGGGAAATTATTTCCAGCGGACAAGGGAGTATAATATGAAATATTTGCACTAAATATCACTAAAACTTAAGTCATTTCTCTAAATAGCACTTAAACTATTTTATTTTCTAAATAGCACTTAATAATGTCCATAATGTTCAGTGATGGCAAACATTTACTTTAATAATGACTAATAGATAATGACTAAAAGTGCTACATTAGGAAAAAACACATGTGATGCTATTTAGGGAAAGTCATTATATTTTAGTGTTATTTACGTAAATTCCCTGTATAATATTTCAAAACCATGAATATAGGGAGTAATATTTAAAAGGGAAAGCACATATTAGAGTATATAATAAGCTTACTATTAAGTTAGTAATTACTCCGAAAAACGCATGCAAGAGGCTCGAGACCCAAACCCGACCCGATCCGTCTGAAGACTTGTCCAGAATATCCCGGTAGTCTGGAGGACTTCGAAGTTCTCTAGAATCATGTGGGACTTGCTGGAGAAGCTTGGAAAGTTCCGGAATAATATAGATAAGTGTAGCCTTGTAAATATCTTAGATATTTATGTAGAGTATTCTAGATACTCGATTATAACCATTAGATCAAATAGATCTTAGCCGTCTATTGAGGAGGTGGAGAAGTATAAGTACCCCTCCCCCTCATTCATTTCACTCACTCAAGAAGTGAGAAGCATTGTAAGCTTTAGAGAGAGAAATTAAGACAAAGTTTTTTCTTTGAGTTCGAGTTCCTTCATACTTAGCATCTCGATATTCCGTTAAGTCTGGGAGTAGACTGACTAGCAACTTAGGAAAGAAGTTCGCTAGGCCGCACAGTTCATTGGAATTATGACCAAGTCCATGACAAATTACATCAAGAGGGAAAAAAACCTTTTGACTAAGTTAAATTACTTGAGTCTAATTATCTCTCTCCTATATATAGTCTCATATCTTCCTTTCTGTTTTGATGCTTACAGTCAATATTTTTAAATTTTGATCACAAATTATGAAATATTTAATATCAATAGATTTATTTTGGAAGGTAATTTTAAAATGTCATATTTTTATGTTATGCATTTAAATTAAATTTAATAATGAAGATATTAACGCTTGAGATATTTTATTGAAGATTGAAAAAAATGAAATATGATGAAAAATATGAGAGTGAAGGGTATTTTAAAGAAGAATTTATCTAAATAAGACTAAAACATAATGACTTTCTGAATATAGTGTTAGTTCCATGGTGTTGGCTAATCTTTTGGCAAAATAAAATCTCATATTTGTTAGGTGTTTTACTAGCAGATAGAAACCCCTATTTGTTAAGAGAGGTTTATTTTATTTAGACTTCTAGAGTTGCTGCAGTTTTCGAGGTTGACACAGAAGATGCTACAACACGATGTTGCAACACACTGTTCGGGATCAGAGGTCTGAGCACGAGATTTTAAGATGCAATTTGAATTAGATACCTATTGGGGTTGTGACTACATGATAATAACACCAGCTGTACTTGTTAAGGAATCCCAACTCTTTAGGCTACTAGTGGATCAAGATTAAGGAAGTTGAGTTCAAGCCAACTTCTACTAACCTATTCATACTAGGATTGTGTTAAGAGAAGCCTATAAAAACGCAGCAGGTCCCTGGGAATTACTAGGAGCGATTGAGAGGGAAAATAACGAATATACGCTGATGTAGAGCATTCCCGTCACGTCCCGGAGCTTTCCATGCGTGAAGAAGGTTACGATCTACATGAAGGAGGAGATCTTCAATGCCAAACAGATCGTGACCTCCAGGAGATGAACTAGAGCTGAACGAGTGGGCTGCCAACACGTTTGTCCTCGTGATCTCGGTGGAGATGTGATAGCCGAAGCGAATCTATACAGGGTACGGGTTAGAAATCCTAGATTAGAAGTTTTGTCATAACAATTCAGAGAAGTGTGTCTCATCATGTTGTTATGTACCGGTGTAACTTGCATCTAGTGATTTAGTGGAGGGCTATTACACGGACGTGGGCCCACGTAGGAGAATTTGATTTGAACTGCGTAAACATATCTGGTGTTATTTTTTACGCATTTTATAGTTACAGCATTCTGCCCAGTAGGCATTGTAACGCCCTATGCATCATCTACTTCTGTGTGTGCTTCTGACGAGGAAGTGTTATAGCACATTGTCTGTCATCTGTTACTGTGACAGTGTTGCAGTATCTTCTCTGTAGCATAGTTGATTAATTTGTTTGCATAGCTCTTAATTCGTCTCCAACCTCATGTTCATCACATCGAGCTGCCACGACGTACTCCAAGTAAGAGTATCCAATACAACCTACTCGATGCTTTGCTCCCCAAAACAAATTATTTACTTTGTACTTTTTACTCCCTCCGTCTTATATTGATCTTTCCACGTTGACCGGAGCTCATTTTTAAGCTTGTGAAAAAAATGCTTTGACCTTCCAAAAATACCCCTAATCCTTCATCGTCATTCTCAACCGGTCTCATCGCCAATCAAATCTTGGAACAAACTTTCACTAAAAGATAGAGATCTAAGAACAAAAACACTCATAAAAAAACCTAGAAACAAGAACAAAAATCAAAAGCTAAAACAACCAGTCGTCAATCTTCCGAAATCAATATCTATATCGACGAATTGTTTTTGCGCCCCATCACCACACAAAAAACAATAGAAAAAACAAAAATAACCTGCTAAATTGATGAAATCCAAAGAGAGCATGCGATCGAATTGCCAAACCAATATCGATTCGTCGTGTAGATTCGCCATTGATCGAATCGGCATCATCACTTCACATCCACCATCAATCTCGTTCGATCTTCCGTTGAATCCTCAGATTGTTACATGGGGATCCGCCATGGATTTCATCAGATCCGCCATCACCACTGTAGATCTGCCATTGATTTCGTCAAATCCACCTCCAATTGTTGTGTTAATGGAACGGTAACATCTAGATCAGAGAAGTGATGAAAAGATACAAAAGAATGGGAGAAAGAATAAAGACAAGAAAGAGAAAATGAGAAGATGGAGATCGGAGAAGGGAGAACGGAGAAAGAGAAAGAAAGGGAGAAAAAGACCGAACACGGGGAAGAGACACATACGGTGGAACTTGAGGGTACTAAAGTCATTTAGTTACTTTTTTTAGAAGTGGGAAGATAGTTTTAGGACGGAGAAAAAAAGGAAGTGGGAATATGATTTCAGGACGGAGGGAGTAATATTTTTAACACTATTTAAGATAAAAATGTCATTTTTTTTGTTAAATAGTTTACGAAATAAAATTTACAGAGTAATTTGAAAGGAAGCACATGACAAAAGTCATGTAGTACAATACTCCATATAAGAGATTATGTAGGGGCTGGGGGTGCAGGGGGCTGGGGTGGGGCTAAGTGGGGGTGTTAGGGGGAGAGGGGAAAGAATCATCAATTTTACGAACGGAGCACCGTAGGTACCCAATTGAATTGTTGTAGAATTATTGTATATAAGTATTGTTGTAAGAATAGCCTGCCCCTATGATAGAAAACCATAAATGAATCGTTCAATAAATATTTTTCCATTACGCATTTCAAAAATGAATATGCCCTCCAACAAAAAGAAATTAATAGGAATAGATTAATTTCCATGGCCACTCTATTTGAGAGGCCACGGAGGACATTGTCCCTATTGGGACACATACGGTGCTTCATTCTTAAAATTGATAGTTTCTACCCATAATCACCCTGTTAATTCTCCCACCCAGTCTCAAACGCAGCCCATCCCCCACCGACGTCCATTACACCCCGCAATTAGTTGACTTTGAGGTAAAAAAAATCGACTTCAAAGTTCACTAAACTTGCGGGTTATAATTGACGTGTGTGGGGGATGGATTGGGATCAGGACTTGATGGGGGAGTTTACTAGAGGGTTAGAGGGGGAATGAACTATCAATTTTATGAACGGAATACCGTAGAGAGGCCATGTTCTCTGTGACCACAAAAATAGAGTGGCCATGGAACCGGTGGGTAGAAAAAAAAGCTCATGGTTTGTTTGTTGACGCTTTTAACAAGTATTTGCATGTCCTCTCAATCCATTATTGACTAAGACTAGCTTTTAAGAAAGTGTTTTTTTGTGAGTGACGGGTAAAAACTTATGAAAGTTTGTTGTTTGCTTAGATAATTTGCAACTAATTAATTCTCAGGTGGAGGGCTGCATTTTTTCTTCTTATTTTGGTTCATGCTTTGCTCTTGTAACAACATTTGATTTGGTTTCTTTTCATTTTGTTCGTTGTGATTTTAGTTGTGTTATTCCCTCTTTAGTTATTAGAAATGAGTTTCAATGTACTTATGTAAATCCAAAAAAAATCCTAAAAAAGCACATTTATATTGGATGTTTAATACCTTGTGGTTATGATTGTAGATTTGTAGAATGGTAGAAATTTGAAGAAGACATTGAATTAGGGCAAATTATATTATACATCCGGTTGTAACCAATTATGGGTACAACCAATTAAACCAAAAAATTATTTATGCTATGGATTTTATTCTACATGAGAATGAACACTAAGTTATTTGAGAATGAGTACTGTTTTGTTTCAGAATGAACACTACATTATTTGTAAATGAATATTATAATTATATTGAACCAATGTGTAAAAATGAGTACTGCATTATGTTAGAATGAGTACTACGCTAATTATATTTGTGCGAGAATAAGTAATATTTTATTTCAGAATAAGTACTACCTCAAATGTATCTATCTCTAGGTACATCCGATTCTATCATATACTTATCTCGAGATAGGGGGCATATGAAAGATTTTTTTGGGGATAATTTGTTTTTTTTGGTTTGTCATACTCTTATTAAACGGTAAACCCCCCACCCAAAAAATTTAAAATCACACTACTAAAAAAATCGCCGCATTCGAGTCAACGAGTTGAACTCGGAATTGATACGGAGTACTCACATCGTGATACTCTGACTCACTATTTCTAGGGCAGAGAAGCATATGTGGTGATGCCTTCGTCTCAGGGCTCTTACCACTATTCTTCCTTCCCCTCTCTGATTCTCTTCCTCTTCAATGGCGGTGAATCGTCGTACGTGCTGAGGTAAATATTTTCCTTCACGGATATATTTATGCATAAAAATTCATATGCAGGCAGGTGTCTACGCCGGGCTGAAAACCCTAATGTTGTGTTTATGAGGATGCTTCTCGATTGAATTGAAGTGATGATTGAATTGTTCCTGCGATTTTGAAGATCGTCTGTATTGGCTTTTCTAGTTGAATCGGATCAGTTTTTTTTTTTTTTGCGATTTAACATAAATCAATCCCCAACTTTTGTGGTGAATTGGCGGGGCGGGCAAAACGATTAAGGTATTGGTCTTGAATGCGTCAATTTTCTTGATCTGCGGCGTGATTTGTATTAGGATTCAGGAGGGATTTGTTGGAGATGGTAGATGCGGCAGGGAAAGTGGAGCGGCGAGGGAGGAAACGCAGAAAAGCTGATGTACAGAGCGTGGAGGTGGATCACAATGGAAAGAAACTGAGGGTGAGCACAAGGTCTAAGGTGCTGGTAGGGAGATATGTTAGAAAGGAGTTTGAAGGCAGCGGGGTGTTTTTGGGGAAGATCATGAGTTATGATTCTGGATTGTACAGGGTAAATTATGAAGATGGGGATTGTGAAGACTTGGATAGCAATGAATTAAAGGGGGTTTTGGTAGAACAAGATGCGTTGGATGGTAATTGGTTGGAGAGGAAGAGGATGTTGGATGAGTTGGTGTTCAGCAAAGAGATCACCGCCATTGGTTCGCAAGTTGAGAATGCAATTTTTCCAAAGAATCTTACTTTTGATAACATGCCAGCAGTTGACCACCATGTTGAAAAAACAATTCTTCCAATGTGTGCCAATAATGAAAATGTACCATCCATTGATTGCCATGTTGAGAATGCACTTAATGCAGTTGTTTCCATGAATGTAACTGATGATCGTGTGATATCCACTGATTTCCATGTTGAGAATGCAAGTCCTCACATGAATGTGTCTGATACTAATGGTACAACCATTGATTCTCAGGTTGAGAGTGCAAGTCCTCACATGAATGTAACTGATATTAAAGTGACAGCCATAGGTTACCAGGGTCATAATGGAATTCTTCTCGTGAATGAAACCAAGAATAACGTGACAGCACCTGTATCAAATGTCATCATAGGAAGTCTTGGACCTTGTAAAGTTGAAGCTGTGCAAGGAGATGATAATGCCGAATCTATGAATGAAATCGATAATTACATGACAGCACCTGTACCAAATGTCGTCGTAGGAAGTCTTGGGCCTTGTAAAGTTGAAGCTGGGCAAGTAGATGATAATGCTGAATCTATGAGTGATTATTCCGATGATGATGGTGTGATGGATTTGATTTCAAATGTTGTGGCACCTTCTATCCCTCCTCCTGATCTGCCTCTTTCTTCTGGGAACATTGGTGTCCCAGAGGAGTATGTCTCATATCTTCTCTCGGTATACAGCTTTTTACGGTCATTTAGTACCCGATTATTCTTGAGTCCCTTTGGACTGGATGATTTTGTGGGCTCACTAAACTGTCTTACTCCAAATACACTGTTTGACTCTATTCACCTTGCTTTGATGAGGACATTGAGGCAACACCTTGATAAATTGTCATCAGATGGCTCTGAGTTTGCATCTAAATGTTTAAGGTACTTTTCATTCAAATCAGAGCACACACTGTTAATTTTTCACTTTGTAGGTTAAGCTATATTGAGTACTTGTCACCACAGTATGTTGAGAGATGAGCTTAATAAATAAGGTGAGGGATTTAATTACTCGAGTCTTATGCAAACTACATTCTTTCTTGTGTAGGTTTTACCATAGTATTGTTAAAGCATCTGTCTTATTATTGAGGCAATTGCCATGCATAGCTATTAAAAGAGAGAGTCGTGTGACAAAGAAGTGAACAAGGCGACATAATTAAAAACACATGTATCTCATTTCATTTTCCGGAAATTTCAAAAGCATATCATAAATGGAAAAATTAGTTCTTAAGTTAAACATTAAATCTTATGTAGCTAATTTAAACTAGTCACTAATCATAAATCTTATCCTCTACTCCCCAAACGTCCTAACATAAAGCAGACTGACTTGGTATGGTTGGCCCGCTGGTCGTATTTTGTTGGAGGGTTGGTTTCCGGAAGCTGCTAGGGTGGCTAGTGGTTGAATATTTTACAGTGCTGTTCTTTTTTGTTACATGTGCTTCACTTGTGTTTTTTTGGTGGAATACCTTTTAACCCTTTTTAGTGGTAATATCTAATTAAAAAAAGTCAGTCCATATTTTATTGAATTCAACCCATAGTTTATCTAAGTTACCCACCTTTTAAAAGCCTGTCTAACAGCCATTTTTGAGTGCCTCTAGCCCCAAATCCGTGCTCCCAAGGGAGCACCTATCCTATCATTTTGGATCCCAACCGACCTGTGCAAGTTCAAGCTCCCAAATTTTCTGGTTTGCTGTGGTTGTGCTATCGACATTTTAAGCATCTATAATATGTTCTGGAATCTGGACCACTAATCAGATTGAGGATTTCCAGCCCGTTTGACTTGTTTTTAGATCAAAACTACTATGCTTTGCTTAGGAGTAAAAACATTAAAGCAAAAAGAAAGAAAAACAAGGAGCCACTAAGAACTGGCAGCTGCTGATGTTGCCATGTTGGTGCTGCAAACGAAGTGAAAATAGCCTAGAATGTGTTAGACATGACCAGATCAAAGCAAAGTAGATTCTTTTATTGTTGTGAACTTGTTACAGGATTTGTTGTGAACTTGTTACAGGATTCATTGTGTTCTCTAAATATAAATAGAGAACAAACTGACACAACTTTTACAAACCAACACACCTGTTTACATTAGAAACTACCCATAACTGCTTTTAGAAACTACCCAACTGTTTTTTTAATTAATTAAATATGTAAAACACACTAAATGACACCATACTAACGAACTCTATACTAACTGACCCGAACATTGACTCATTACCCATTTGGTTATATGCGAATAACCCCGATTAAATCTAACAGAATGAAGACACCACCATAACCAACAACACTAACCTACCTAGTACGTTCCCATGCAGTGGGGTCTTAGAAGGGGGACACCACTGAGGAAGGTAATGATTGACATGGATACCTGAGAGAGAATAATTGGACATTTCCAAACAAACAGATTTTGGGTCTTCATCAAATTGTTAACTATATTAGTTAGCCCCTTTATATCCAGCTGCAAGGTTATAGTGGAATTAGATTTTCATGGAAAAAGGTAAATGTATAGACCACAGTTATGGTGAATGTTTGTAAGCCGTATGTTACAGCTATGAATTGTAAAACTGGATAAGAAACATGCTGCAATAAGAAAAGGGAGTAATGAGAAAAGGTAGGAACCAAATCCCAGGAACACACTTAAGCCAAACTGGGAACCCTCTATACACAAAACATGTATGTATGAGTTGTAAATACGCATAAATAATTTGTATGGTTGGCAGTTTATATCCTAATAATTAGAGTTCTATTAACTTAACTCTGGTTTTATTTACTAAATTGCTACATTTTGTATTAACTAGTAACACTCCATTTTGTTATAACTGTTTGTAGAAACCTGGATTGGAGTTTGCTTGATTCAATGACTTGGCCAATTTATCTGGTCCATTATCTATTGGTGATGAGATACTTAGATGGGCCTGATTTGAAGGGATTTGGTTCCCATGTAATGGAAAGGGACTATTATACTCTTACCGTTGGCCAGAAGTTGATGATTTTGCAGATTATGTGTGATAATGCATTAGATGCTGAGGAAGTAAGAGCAGAAATGGATATGCGTGAAGCATCGGAGTTTGGAACAGATTCAGAAGGGATTGCTGCTGTCCCTTTAAATGGGCCGAGAAGGGTTCATCCTAGGTACTCTAAGACATCTGCTTTTAAGCAGCAAGAGACGATGGAGATTATTGCTAAAGGCCGTGATATTAGATCTTCTCATACAGCTAGTTCTTTGACCTTAAAAGTTAGTTCAGACGCTGTTATTGATGCAGATCAAGATGAAAATGGTGATGAATGCCGTCTCTGTGGTATGGATGGAACTCTGCTTTGCTGTGATGGATGCCCATCTTCTTACCATGCAAGATGCATAGGAGTTTGCAAAATGTATATGCGGGATGAAAACTGGTATTGCCCTGAATGCAGAATTAATAAACTCAGACCAACAACAATAAGGGGAACATCTTTGAGAGGAGCGCAATTGTTTGGTGTTGATTTTTATGGACTTATCTTCATGGGATGCTGTGATCATTTACTTGTGTATGTCTCTTGTCTGATAGTAACTTATTGGCTTTTCAGTTAATTCCTCTTATTGGCAATGTCCATTTTATTATTCTATTTTAAAGTTAAAGACATAAGATGGCTGCCTTTTTTTCTATAAGCCAGAGAGCTGTGTAGCTTCTTTTATTTCTATGCTGCTAGGTTGCTTATCTTATTGCATGTTTTTTGTTCCATTTGGTGCAGGTTACAGGATCCAATGAACTCAGGTTCTTGCTTCAGATACTACAACAAAACTGATATTTCAAGAGTACTCCATTCTCTCACCACAAATGTCCAATATAAAGCTCTGTATTCAGAAATATGCAAGGGAATCGTTGAGTATTGGGGAATTCCAGCCAATGCCTTGGATCATAGTGGAGCAGTCGGACTTGATATAGGATTAACATATAGAGAAGAAATCAGTGGCTGTTCGGTGCCATCTCTTTCTACTTTATTGGGAAAGGAAAGTAATTTCAGTGAGAATTTTGCTAGCTGTGCAGCTGAGATGAGTTCAGAAACAATGCAATTTCGCAACGATTCTAAGGAGTTGATGCTGAATGAGGGCTCAGAACGAGCAAACCAGCCTGAATATGATGGTGTTGATGTACGCCACAACAGCGCCAATATAAATTGCATGTCACTTTGTCCAGGACAACCTACCATATTCACTGGTTCAGGTATCCAGCAGGCTGATCTTTCTAGGCAGACTCAAGAAGACTACTCAGGCTTGATAGAAACTGCTTCATGTACTTCAAGAAACAGCTGCGATGGCATAGGGTACAATAGTGAATATTGTGCTGGAGTATTGGCTTCTGATTGTGGAAATTTTCATGAAGGGTGTGGTGAAAAAAATCTTAAAATTTCTACTGAAGGGAGATTATACACTGGTTCGTCCTTCAAAGCCCATGGATATTTAAATTATTATCTACATGGAGATTTTGCTGCATCTGCTGCTGCTAGTCTTGCTTTACTTTCTTCTGAGGAGAACCAAGGCTCTGAGTCTCATTCTTTAGAAAAGCGCCGTAGACTTATGTCTGCTGATGTTCAGCTTCAAATAAAAGCTTTCTCATCAGTAGCAACACGTTTTTTCTGGCCAAATACTGAAAAAAAACTTATTGAAGTTCCTCGGGAGAGGTGTAGTTGGTGTCTTTCTTGTAAAGCTCCTGTGGCTAGTAAGAAAGCTTGCTTGCTAAATGCAGCAGTATCAAATGCAACTAAAGGGGCCATGAAGATTCTTGCTACAATTCGCCCTGCAAAGATTGAAGATGGAAACCTTCCTGGTGTTGCAGCGTACATAATATTGATGGAGGAGAGCTTAAGAGGTTTAACGGTTGGCCCATTTCTAAATGCAGATTTTCGAAAACATTGGCGTACACAAGCAGAAGAAGCTACCTCCTGCTATACTATAAAGTCTCTTTTGCTTGAAGTAAGGTTTTCATTTATTATTATTATTAATATTATTGCATTGTTTTACCTATTCATGTCTGAGTTAGTTGAGGCATGTGGGTGTATTGTTGCTTCCAATTCTTTTGACTAAACAATCTCTAAGATTTGGGGTTCTTTTGTTTGATGCTCATATTTTCTTATTGTTGTGTCCTTATATGCTTCTGAAAATTTTATTTGGTTGTTCATCAGGAACGAATGAACAAGAGAATAGTTTCTCTCTACACTATCTTATGAGTGATGATGAGTCGTTATTAGTTTTGTTCTTTTTATTTGGTTGTTCATCAGGAGATGGTTGTTGTCCTATTGAAACATATGACTGATAATATTATCTGATGTTAAAGAAAATATCATAATTCAATCAATTGTTCAATTTTAACGTCTGTACTGCAGTTCTACATATATGAATCCACACTAGTTATCACGACCCCTTTATTTGTAGTAATTTTTTATTATGATCCCTCATTGTTCAAGTTTTTCAAACTCCAAAATTTATATTATAACACCATTATTCATGACACCAATATATGATATTACTGTATATGTTTGCAATCTTCGAAATTTGATTGCTTCTCTTCTTGCAGCTCGAAGAGAACATACGCACGGTCGCTCTTTGTGCTGATTGGGTCAAGCTTGTTGATGGTTGTTCATCTGAACCTGCTGTCACCCAGAGTGCGACAAGTGTTCCTGGATCATCCCATAAGCGTAAACCAGGGAAACGTGGTAGAAAGCCTTGTGTTGTGGCTGATGCTAGTGTTGATCATGGTCAGGATAAGTCGACAGACTTCACTTGGTGGAGTGGAGGCATGCTCTCAAAGTTTATGTTCCAAAGAGGGACATTGCCTCAATATATGGTGAAGAAAGCCGCACACGAAGGTAATACTATCAACATCTGAAACTTTCCATGCATTTACATTTTACAATCTCATAGCCTTGTGTTTAAAGGGGTAAGACTGTGTACATCACTTCATCTTTAGCCCAACAGAGTTGAGAATGTACTGGGTTGATGTTGATGTTGTTGTAGGCTTGTGTGTAAAATTGAATATCTACTCGCGCGCGCTCTATAATAATTAAGAACAGCTTGATTGAAAAACATTCTCATCTGACAAAATCAGTGTAGCAGGTGGTAGAAGAAAAATTCCTGGCATTTATTACAGTGAAGGAAGTGAAACTCCAAAGAGAAACAGGCGGCTGGTATGGCGAGCTGCAGTTGAGATGTGCAAGACTGCATCACATCTGGCACTTCAGGTGCTTCCTTTTATATAAATGATAGCGTTGAACTTCATCTTTGTAGTATTTGTTGATTTGTTCCCAATTACCACCAAAGCTCCACTGTGGTAAAAATAATTACTGCAATGGTAGTCATTTCTATAGAATTACTTAGCCTATAAAGCTATCATTTTTTTTCAGGTCAGGTACCTTGACATGCATGTGAGGTGGAGTGATCTTGTTCGCCCTGAACCTACCCTCCTGGAAGGAAAAGTCGCGGATACTGAAGCTTCTGCTTTTAGAAATGCCTTAATATGCGATAAAGGAAAGGTTGAGAATGAGATGAGATACGGTGTTGCTTTTGGAAATCAGAAACATCTACCTTCACGTGTCATGAAGAGTGTTCTTGAGATAGGGAAACGGCAGGACGGAAAGGAAATGTATTGGTTCTCTGAGTCACGTGTTCCTCTATATCTAATCAAAGAGTATGAAATTAAGTTACTTAAAAATCTTCCTTCTAGTGCTGCTGATAAACCCTTGAATGCATTTTCTAAGCGGTCAAGAAAATGGTCAAGAACAGTTCGTGGAGATGTATTCACTTACCTCGCATGTAAAAGAGATGGTGATGACAAACGTTCATGTGCTGTTTGTCAAGTAGATGTGTTCTTAAGGTACTTTGGTTCATTTTTTTGTTTAATACATGTTGAACTATAAAAAAAGTACAGACCGGCATGTGA
This sequence comes from Cuscuta australis, assembly GCA_003260385.1. NCBI lineage: Eukaryota > Viridiplantae > Streptophyta > Magnoliopsida > Solanales > Convolvulaceae > Cuscuta > Cuscuta australis. Next base: position 3,017,236 of record NQVE01000215.1, on the reverse strand, counting down.
GCTCCCATCATGTTTTTTTGCATCAACAGATGCATTCTTAGGTGTGGTTTGGTAGTGTTTTTATTCATGTTTTCACATATCTGAGAGCCAAAACAAAATATTGAGTCTTCATTTTGTGTTTTTACATTTTCATTGTTTCAGAAGCATTTTCCAACTTCGACACTATAAAACAATCACCCTGCATATTCATTTCTTCTAAATTTCAAGTTTTTTTTTGCATTACGAATAGTATAAACCACATCTATGATCTATCTACATAACAGATCTTCATACTTGTTTCTTATTTTAGAAATTTGTGAACAAAACAAAATAACACAATTTTGAGAACAGGAAATATGAAAAGCCATCAAATAATTTATTATCGTATTGCAATATCTATTGGTTACTTAGGTGTTTATTATTTGTTCACGTGGCATTTCATAATTTTCTATTTACTAATGTTCAACAACTTGTTCAGGAATGGCATCATTTGCAGTGTGTGCCAAGGTATTATGTCTATCTGTCTCTTTCCCATATTTTAGTATTTTTGCCCTTGCCGTATAGTCTCCAAAAGTTTTGTTTATTGACAGGTCTTTGTCATGAGCATTGTACAACCAGTTCAACAGCTAACCCACACTATGACTCGTTATGCATTATAAGATCTTGCAAACAATGTCATCAAAACAGTTCTGTTGCACAATGTGCAATCAATAATGAATCTCCAAACAGCCCTCTTCTCCTGCAAGGTCAAGAATTTTCAAATGCTGATACAGCCCGCAAAAGTGGGATGCTTAGCAGCTGTAAGCGACTTTCTTCATCAAGCCGAGGCAATGCACGTTCTTCCGATGTGAAACCAAATGGAAACTCACATTCAAAAGCAAAGTTAAAGACTTTGGGTGTGATATGGAAGAAGTCGAGTGCAATTGAGTCTGACATTGATTTTATAAACAAACACATTCTTAGAAAGGGCGCTCCCGTAAATGGATCCGGACTATCTTGCCAGCTTTGCCAGAAACCATATAATCCTGATCTGATGTACATTCACTGTGAAAAATGCCAACGTAAGCTTCCGTATTTGCTGTATATAAATTGTGTTTATATTGAGAGTTGGGGGTTGTTTGGCATTGATTTTGACTCATTTATCAAAACTACCAGAAATTTCTGCTGTTTTATGCAATAGCATGCGAGGATCTAGAAATTTATGGTTCTAAGTGCTCCCTGCAGGAGGTAGACTCAGAATCAGTAGTTATGAGAATCATATCCAAACAACCCATCATCACTCATAAAAAACTTGGTAGGGATGTTTCGGTAATTTTTTTTTGTGCTTCCAGATTGGTACCACGCTGACGCTGTTGAACTTGATGAGTCAAAGATTTGCGATGTCATGGGGTTCAAATGCTGTAGATGTCGCAGGATCAGAATACCGATATGTCCATACTTGGATCAAGAAAGCAAAAAACAGTTGATGGAGAAGAGGACCCGTTCAAGACCTTCAAAGGTCGTAGAAGATCCAGGAATGGATTCTGATTCTGGGACAATCGTCTCATCAGAGCCTCGTACTCCCATAGTTGTACCACTCCTACAGGAGGAGGAAACAGTAGACACCGATTTTCTTTGCTCCCTCTCATCGATGGAGAAAACCACTAAACAAAACCCACAAGTTTATTGCAAACAAGAAGTCACGGAACCTTTATCTATTGGACGAGGCACCAAAAAGTTGCCCATCAGGAGGCACACAAAGCGCGAAGACAACTCCGATTCTGTTGGGGAAGACAATAAAACAGTTACTTCATGTGGTGCTGATAACAGTAATGCTCCAGCAGAAGAGGGTGTGGTGTTACTTAACTGTGATGGTCTCAGCTATGAGGACATGGAGTTTGAGCCCCAAACCTATTTCTCTTTCAATGAATTATTACTTGAATTTGATATGGGGAATGCCGTGCCTAAAACTGAATCTCCCTCATCTTTGGCGGTGGTGGCTGCAGAGGAACCTGCTGAAGCAGTTGTTCCATGTATGGTTTGCTCACATGCGGACCCCGCCCCTACCCTCTGTTGCGAGACCTGTGGGATATGGATCCACAGGCACTGTTCCCCATGGTTCGAAGAACTGTCCGATGGAAGTTTTTGGAAATGTGGCACTTGTCGCGAGTGGAGGTAACATAATATGGAGTAGATTTTATCTCAAGGTGGCTTTTTGTCAATATGGTATTATGCAGATTGGTTCCACACAGGTACATAATACTCTTTCTCTAATCTGCAAGGGTAGTGCCTGCGTGACTTTTTAGCTGGCGGCCCCACCGGGCACGACCTTGACGGGTTAAGATGGAAAGACGTAACCGCCCTCACCAATGTGTTACTGTGGCCAGGCTGAAGGATTGGGGGGGGGGGGGGGGTCTTTTGGAGTGTCATGCTTACTAGTGCTACTGATCACACCACAGTTGGGCAATTTTTTCGGGCAGGCGGGCGGGGGTGGCTTGCCCGGTATATGTGGTGGCTGTATGAATCAGACATATAATAACATTGGGGAGGCTTTTTTTAAATGATTTATTGGGCGGGCAGAGGAATGTTTGGATTGGACGGAAATGAGTGAATATATAGAGAGTTCCATCATTTATATCTTTTGTTAATCCTACGTAATATTAAATATATTTGGATGGAATTAGTGAAAGCAGCTCTTTAAAATTATGGATTAAATTAAAGTGCACAAAGTTTTAAGAATCTGGCTGTTTATTTTAACTTTGTAAATGTATGTATGCCATCCCTTTGTGTCGTATTCAATTACTCCCTCGGTTTATAATATCTTATTGAAGTTATTTTTTATTTAATTTATTTGAAAATGAAGGCGGAATTAAAAAATAAAGCTTACATATTTAAATATTATATTAAAAAAATTTCGAAACATGAGGTGTTATGAGCATATAAATTTATCAAACAGGTAGTGAAAAAAATTTAAAGGTTTACATTATCGTTGGAGCATATCCCTTAATCAACAAAATTGACGTTAAAAGCTCCAAAAAATGAGTAGAAAGATTTGAGAAGTAAATAAATGCTACTCCGAGGTATGTTAAGGAAATTGGGCTGGTTAGTGGTCCCGGCCTACCAGGTGGGGAGCGAGTTGATCATTGATGACAAGTTCATAATCTTATTTGTCCTTCAAACGTACATGTCTTGCATGATAATCGATTTATACTCTAAGAGGGAAGAGTGAATTAAAGTATTTGAAAACTTTTCGTAAGACGAGATAAAAAACAAAAAACCAAAGCAACGAAAAAGAGAATGATCAATTAAGAAAAATGTCACAAGTATTATATACTAGTTTAAATATCATGTTTCAGTACTTTGAGGTTCCTTCTTAAGAATTTTAACTTCCGCGAACTTGATTGACTTCACCATGAAGACCTCTACGGGATTTGACAAACACCTCTTGCCAGTGGTATATAGTTTTTTTTACAACGGTGATCTCTACCATTTACAAATAAAGATTTCAAAGCTATTTTTAACATTAAATGAAATAGAATTTAAAAACAATTCAGAAGTTGACACATTTACTGAAAATTAAAAGTTACTTCTCTACCTAAGAGATAAAAATCAGAATTGAGTAGAAGAAGAACAAAAATGAATCAAGAACAAGAAGCCTTTGAGCAAGATAGTAAATTAAAGAATCACAAAATCTTTATTTCGTGTGTGAGTGATCTTAAAAGATCATAATCACTAAAATTCAAGCAAAATTTAAACGGTAAACTTTAATTTTAAGACAACCATCCCCTGGAAAACTAGTAAAGTGCAAAAAGAAACATGCCATTTAAAAGTTTTTTTTTCCTATCTCCCCAAAAGAATCACAATCCTTTTGTATAAAGAAACATGCCATATAAAAGTTTCTCAATTCTCTGCCTAAATTCTAATCATACATTTTTTTTACCATTTTTCTTAAAATCCTGTAAAAATAAAGTGGGAGAACTTTTAGTAGACAAGGAAGTAATTGATTGCATGAAAGCTGGGAAAGAGTAACCTAAAAGGTGGCCATATGCATAGACAAATACAAAGTATAACCTCCTAAAACTCATTAGATAAAAACAATTCTAAAACTGAACAATTTAAAGAAGTGAATCATACTACCACTACTGCAGGTTCTATTGCACGCCACTCCACTTGGCCCAATCCACAAACTGCATCCCACCATAGATGTTGTTAGCAAACCGGATTCCGACCGTGAAGCCCATCGCAACAGGCGGGACCCGCTTCGCCAGCGCCGATGCTTCGACAACGCGTTCCAGTCCATTTATTATTTGGTAACGAGTGTTCGAAGACACCGCAAGGAAAACACCTGAGAGTATGCAAACAAAAGGTGCACAATTTGGCATTTAATAAACTAGTGGATGAAATGTGAGATATCATCACATACGGGGGACAATTAGTGGAATTTAATATAATAATATTAATAAATAATAATAATAATAATAATAACAGTAATAATAATAATAAATAATAATAATAATAATAATAATAATAGAACCTACCCCATAGTGCAGCACTTTTCACTAGAGGAGGAACAGGTATATCATCTTCGGACTTCTTGATGCTCCTGGCAATTAATGCAAGTCAATAACAAAATGTATACTCCCTCCGTTACACAAAACCCTTCCGGTTTGAAATTTGGGTAAAATAGGTAAGTGTAATTTTGGTTGACTTTCCAATTTTGCCCTTGATGTGATGGGAAAAAGTAAGATGAGATAGTTTGGTTATTAGTGAAAAAGTATGATGTGATAGGTAGGGTATGAAAAAGTAAGGGTAAAAGTGGTTTTTTAATAGAAAGTGGAAGTGTTTTGTGGAAAGCAAAAAAACGAAAGAGGAAGGGTTTTGTGGAACGGAGGGAGTAGTATATATTTCTTATGAAAGGGAATAATAAAAAATGAAGTTATATGGCCTCTTATCGATGTACTTTTCAAGTATGAAAATATGATAGGGTTATAAAGTTGTACCTCTTAGCATTCATCAACATATTTGCAATGCCTTGACCAATAAGGCCACACCCAAATCCAACTGAGCCATACAACACTCCCTGGATTCACAATGAAACGGAAAAGCTTCTTCACGATCAACTCGTTTAAAAAAAACAAAACAAGAAAGAACACGACCCGGAAAAAATGAAAAAATCTAGATTTTCCGAATGATTGATGAACTGAGAACTAAATACTGTATATTCTTTGTAGTTGCATGTGTCATTAATCTGTACCTTGTAAAAATATGTGGCAATCCTCTGTTGCAATGAAAATCTACAACCCGGCCTCTCAGCTTCAAAAACACTGTATCAGAATTATATCAGCCATGGTCGTTATAGGGGATGCAGGTAATTCTTCTTTTAACCATACAAAATTCAACTAAACGCTTCATATTATCTTATTGACTTATTGCCCAATATTAGTAAAAATTAAGAAATAAATAAATACAACACAAAAAAGCTAGCATATATAACTTGATTCACATTTAACTTACAAAAAAAAGATGCAAAGAAACATGTACAAGAGATTGAGAATCAGTTTAGAGGAGAGTTCTGGATGGCTATGTCTATAACTTAGTATAAAGGTGATCATATAACATTTCAATCAGCCTTTGCTCAATTTTTAGAAAGATTCTACGGAGTATTTATGAAGATACAACAAAACCCTCCATCCAAACTGACCCCTAGGGGCAGTTAAAACATGAGAACGTGTTCAAAGTTATCAACGAGCAGTTTACAATCTCTGGGAAATAATGATAATGAGTGATTTGGAGAGATATGTTGAGATAATATGAAAGACAGGGCACTTCACACCTGCTGGGAAGAGATCCACAAGCATACCGCAGCCGTCCAAATAATCCAGTTGAAACGGGCTTCTTCCCAAAGCGGACATAAGGAGCCAGCATACCAACTAAAGCAATGTCAACAACAATGCCAACCAAAAGATCAGCAGCATACAATTCAAACTCTGCCCAAAAGTCTTTTCCTCGTTTTTGTACCTCAGCAAAAGTAGCACAACAAGAGTCTATCACAACCTGCATTTATAGATAATATATATCATGCCTACATAAAATGTTGGTAAAAACTACTCACTCTCATATAAGACCCACTTTGGATTATGATATTTGACCGGAGTTGAAGTTAATTCTACCAGAGTGATATTTAAACTATAATCAGTAAATAAAACTGGCATAATCTTAAAATACGCAAAATTTCCTAATACACCAGAAACCAAGTTCGAATAATATAAAAATTTGACACCCAAAATGCGAGAATAAAAGAGAGTTGGGTTGACCACACGAATAGAAAAAATAACTGCACGTTGGGACAACGGGAGTAAACAAAAATGTAAAGAAGCAATAACAACAACAACAAAACCTAGTATTGTCTCAACTCTCTAGGGGTCTAGGGTCACGAGAGAGGCTAATTCTATTTCACCTCTAATGCATTGTTACATTTACTACCCATAACTTCATAGCAAGTAAGAAGGAAAAGAAGTTTAACGTGTCATTTTGATTTATTCCATGATTTACCCTAAGCTAAAACATTATCAATAATGATTCTTTAAGCTCCATTGGCAATGGGAGCTGCCGAGCTACGAGACAAAAAGAAGTTTCAAAACGAAATCCTCGGATGACAACTGACTAACCTCTGTTCCAATTTTAAACAGAAAAGAAGGATCGGCTAACATTCGGTCCCTTAGCAACGAGCAATGTCTCATTAAAAACCCAAGTGGCCAAGCAGCAGCCTGAACATAATCAAATGAAACAGGTGTGAGGACTCTCCAGCTTCAAACATGAAGAGTAGTACAATAAAATTTAGAAACTTTTGAACCTGCAGATCCAAGTACCGAGTAAGAACCAAACTGCGAAGCCCTGTAGTCTTGGCAATCTCCCACATAACATCAGGCAAATCAGCGCCACGCTTCTCGACCTCCTCGAACTTCATCACCGGTCCAAACTCATCTTCATCGCCTTCGCCTTCATTTCCTCCTCCTCCGCCTCCGCCGCCGCCAGACGAAAAACGTCCGTTTCCGCCACTCTGGCCGTCGTCTGGCTTCTTCGGTTCCTTCTCTGCATCGCCCAACAAGGCGCGGGAAGTCTGTGCGGGCTCCGATCCACCGGTGCATTTGAATCTGAGAATATTTCCATGATTCCGGAAGGAAAGGTTTAAGGGTACGAGATTGGGGGTTTTGGAGCTACGGAAAAGGTGGGATCGTAGAATAGGGTTTGGAGATTGCTGGGGAAGAAGATGGAGGTGTTTAGGGTGAATGCGAAGCTTCGACGAATTGAAACTGGGGGCGGGAATCGACATTGTTTCAGGCAGGTTTTGGTTTCAAAGCAGAGCTCTTGATTCAATTAAATTACAGAGGCTAACCCAGAATTACAGTGTTCCAATTAACCCAATACTCATTTTTTTTGAGTAATAGAATATTCATTTTCGAATAATTAAATACTCCCCCCGTTCTTAAATATTTGTCATATTTGTATTCTCGAGGTAAAATATTAACTTTTTCAATTCATTTTATTTACATATTGGTATAGAAATAAAAAAGTAAAATTTACATATCAAAAAACTACATGAAAAGTTCTTCGAAATAAAAGGTGTCAAGAATATTTTATTTTATCAAATAACCAATAAAAACGTAGAAATAAACAAAAGTTCTCGCGACGGCTGAAAAAACAAATATTGCAAATAACTTGGAACGGAGGGAGCATTTATTTTCGTATGTAATTGAATTTTAGTAAACTGAGTGTTTTGAAAATGAGCATTCAATTGCTCGAAAATGACTTTTCAATTACTCGTAAATTAGTACTCATTACAGATGTACAGGAAACACCGTACAACCTATTGCACGGTATATATTGCAAAGATTACATACCCTCTTCTATGGAGTAGTCTAGTACGTAATGTTTGCCATGTGCTTCCTTTCAAATTATTCTATAAATTTTATTTCGTATATTTTTTTAACAAAAAAAATGACATTTTTTATCTTACATAGTGTAAAAAATATGGAGTACTAAAAAGTACAGAGTAAATAATTTGATTTTAGGAGCAAAGTGTCGGATAGGTTGTATTGGATACTCAAGTTCGGTCTTGAGAATTCAACGATCTAGGTCGAGATAGAAAAAAGACCTTAAAAGTCTTACTCTGGTATAATGTTACAACTATTCGTTTTTTTCATCGGTCTCTTAATAGTAGGGATGTAAACAAATCAAATATTTTAAATTCGAATCGCGATTTGTATTCGAATATGATTATTCGAATTCGCGTTATTCAAATACAAATTCAAATTCAAATATTATTTTTGATTCGAATATTAATCAAATACAAATACAAATAGGGATATATTCGATTCGGATGATATTCGAATATATGTATATATACACAGACCATGTTTTCAACATCAAAAGTCAAGCAAAGTAATATAATATAAAGTGTATTTAAAATACTAAGAATTCAATAAATTAACGTAACACAAAAATCTAAAGCATATGACTTTTAATAGTTATATTTTATAAAATATAATTTGTGTAAGATGCAAATGTATTAATGTTTTTATATATGGAATATAGTATAGTATAAAGAGTATCGTAACTTAAATTACAAATTGATGATGGTCCATCATATAAATTACATAGTATGATTATTCAAATATCTGTTTATGATTCGATAACTATTCGAATATTAATCAAATACTTATTCAAATCTTATTTTGAATTCGTCTCATATTCGGATTCGGATTCGTATTCGAAAAAATTAAACAAATACAAATTCAAATATATTAGTATTCGCTTCGATTCGGTTCGTTTACACCCCTACTTAATAGTGTTGCTCATCAAACTAGATCAGATCAGATCTTAACAAAATCAAATCAGATAAAGCAAACACAACCTTAATTGTGTTGCTCAGTAAGAGGAATGTTGTCTCATAATCCGAGTGAGATGTTTCCCCACCTCACTTTGTTGCAAAACTTCTTAATTGATTAATACCGAAGTATATCCTTTTTACCTTAAATAAAGTAAATAATATGTGGTAAGCGTATTTATGAGTGTAAGTCACATATTCTATTTCTTTGAAAATGTAAATATGTGTGATTTTTTTAAGACAATCAAAAAAAGAAAAATTGAGATACATAGTTCAAGGGTAAGGAGGAGTAGATAATTTTAATTTTAAAACTCTCTTTTTTTAAGATAGAAAAAAAAATCTCGGGACTTTCTATGCAAATTATAGAAAAAAACGTAAAAAGAAGATGAGACATGTTTTCTCCGTCCTACAAAACTTTTTTCGAATTCTTTTAAATCAGTTTAAAAGTAATTTTCTCATTTTTTACTATCTTTCATTTAAGAAAAAATATGTAGTTCGAAACACTTTTAATAAAAAAAATTAAAATCCAACATCTTTTCATTACGAGAAAAGAAAACCCTAGCTTATTCGTAATTGGGTTATACGCATAAATAGTCCCCATAGTTTTTATAAATGTTATATAGTCCTCGAACTTTCAAAAGTTTTAAAATAATCCCATTGGTAAAGAGCCGTTGCATAATTAGTCTTTTTTTAGGGAAAACGTGAAACATGTAATACACAAGCATACTATGCGAAAATGTGAAGCAAATAACAACATACAGAAGCTAATCTAGGGTGATTTCTTTTACATCATCATTCATCACCCGGTCCAATGCATAGAATAAGGGGAAATTGGACTATATTTCCTTTCAAATAGGTATTTTCAACTCCCTCCAATCATATTTACTCCCCAAACAAACACCTCCTCTAAGATTCTTGGGGTAGGATCTTAGAGACTTAAGATCAGTCCAATATAAATTGGGAAACCCAATGTATCAAAGAAAATCATGAATAATTCGCGTACCGCAGAAATGACTCATGGAGTCATGGGTAACCAATTTTTTCGATCCACGGGTGAACTCATTTCTTCGATCAAAGCCACTATGCTAGTCAGTCAGTCAGTCTTGCCCCCATGATCAACAATAATGGCTTCTATGTTCCGTTGACAACCGAAGCATCTCACTTTTTACATGTCAGTGGACAAGCGCTATGAGGATTTGTCTGCCAATCCTGGTGAGATCGACTAGCCAGGATATAATTAAGAAACTATATATGAAACTGTTGATAGGGGCAAATTAGTAACTTACTTGAATCAGCAGGGGGTTTAGAGTATCTTTCTTGTTCTCAGATATTTGTACATGAGGAAAAATGTCACAGCAGCACTAACAATGATACCGGCGGTTGTTAGCCAAAATGCAAACTGCATACACAAGTAGAAAATGAGACGATACACATCAGGATTATCACTTCACTGCCGTGAGACGAGAGCATAGTATTAGCTTTGGTGAATGGAGATTACGAACTGCATGCTCTTCAAGGTAAGATCTCAAGTTCATGCCAAATATGCCTGCACACATAATGTCAATGATTAGTATTATGCGCACGGGTGCAATTCAGGGCAAGGTGAAAGAACCAACTTAAACTATGAGCATGACGAAAGAGCAGACACAAGATCTAAAAGGTGAAATACTGCAAATTAATGGGCAAGATTCCAATATCATTAAGGCTCTAAGAGAACTAAGAAACCTTGTATTAGGGTCGAAAGAAGTTTCCAAATTCAGTCTCCATATAACTATACAAAACGGGCTCTTACTGATGAATTGATGATCTAGCCAAGTATTAGAAACATCAAAAGTTCAAATGACAGATTACCTGATACTAAAGCACCAACCGCAACACAAAATGCCCCAAGCTGCAAGAGTAATTCCACTCTGCTCACCTCAAGCCTCCGAGAGCTGCTATGTGCATTTTTTTTACATGCGTTAGTACAAGCATATTCTTTTTATAAAAATGAAGAAGAAGAAGAAGAAGAGGAAAAAGTCTAATGGTTGGATTTCAAACGTATGGGGGAAAATCTCACTTTCCCGTACAAGTTGTTTGCTTCTTAGTTTCAATAAGGTTTTGGGTAGTAAATACACCGATGCATCAAGAGTCTAACGAAACACTCTCTTTGCATTTTATAGGGGTAAGACGGTGTTCCTCCAAGACCCCAACAAAGTTGGGATTATGCTGTGTTGTTGTTGTTGTACACACACACACACACACAAGTTGTATTTGCTAAATCAACATGGCCAGTCAAGCCATATTTATCTATAACAGCATAAAGGATCAGGAATACTAAAGGTATATAAACCTCAGGTTTACAGCAATTGAGTCTTCCATTTCTTTTGCAGAATCAAGGAGCCTTTCTGCTTGACCATGACAATATTCACATCTGCATTTCCAAGAGAAAAAGTAGACTGAGTAGAATGCAACTGACATTGAATTGCAGTGGATAAAATCCACTCAAATTTGCACATCAAAGAGCTATACTTCCGTGAAGGACTATGTAAAATGTAGGCCACAGTGCCACACATTTTCTGTTGTATAATTATTTGCTGTTCAAAAAACTATATTGTACAAAAAATGTGCTGAAAATGGAACTGCCACAAGATCATAACGACTGAATAGACATGAAACTGAAAATATTGAAATCTAGGGGATCAGAATTTTATGTTCACTTGAGCACTTATTGTCAAGTACTCAAGTCACCGTATTTATTTATTTGTGGTAATTTATGCAGACTCGGGCTCTTACTTTTTTTAAGATGCTGGAGTTGAATGTTCAAACAAGATGCATATTATACAAATGCTACCTAAGAGAATAACTTTCGCAATAAAGGATATTCTGAAATAATTTTAGTAGCCTTCCATAAGCCTAAAACACCCAAATACATATTATATTGAATCATCTAGCCACTACAGCTATGATAACTCTTAAACTCAGCAAACAATGAAACAGTACTTGATAATTAAGTGATAAAACTTTGTACTAAGATTTAATTGAAGCCAATATAAAGGACTCAATTTGCATTCGAGTGGTTACTATAGTCTATATATACCCATAGATTTGTGGCTCAATGTGACCTAAGTTGAGATCCATATCATTAAAACCACACTTATGATGTCAGTGCACAACAAAGATTGCTGAGGCATTCAAATGCTTATCTACTTCGCTGAAAAACATTGAAATGGAGCCAATAAATAACCTTTGAAGATAGTTCTCCAGAAGCATTTCTATTTCTTCCTCTTCCTCTGTAAAATATGAAATGGCTTAAAGATTACTAGATGCATATGTTATCAGACAAATGACACTTGCACTTTGGAAGTTAGCTCAAATTCGATGATAAGTTCCTGCACCTTCCACAATCTGCTTTTCAAGGGGAACAGCACATTCCATCTCGTCATTTCCTTTCTTCAGAGTACAGTCTCTACCCATGATGCAAATAAGACGTATTTCATGGGTGTCCTCAAGAATATCAAGAAGCATTTGTTTAAGAGAATCTGCCCTAGATCCTAATTCAACCTTATATCCAAAGGATTAGTGGAACCACTGGAACATAGGCTAAAATTGTGATCATTCATATTTCAGCTTATAACAGTAGTAAAATGGCATACCAATGCTTGCTTGCTAATTCGAAGCTCCTCTAACACGTCTGCAGTCAATCTATTTGGCAAAACCTCAAGTAAAGCTTGCACCTGCAAAGAGAGAACGTTTAATTGTAACTTATCCAACACCAACACACCACGCACCCATTAACAATCCTTCACCCACTTGAGGTTCTAAATCCCATAGTCTTTGCTCCATCCGTTGTATCCGTGAATGTAAGGCTGCTTCAACCACCTAAAGATGCTCAGTATAAAATACTTTTAGAAGCTACAAAACAATGATAAGTCCCTTTTTTCAGTTGGCTAAGCTATAGTTTTGTCATAATGTCAAGTTTCAAATAGGAAGAAAACCTCAAGCACAAATGGCATAGATGGGGCTCCATTCATGTTTTTAGGATTTAGTCGGGGTAACAATGCATTGATGAAAGCTTTACCTCCCCGGCTGTGAACATTCAAAATTGAAAGCAAAGCATGAGTTTCCAAAAGGTCATTGACGCAAATTAAAGAAAACATATATATCACATAGCGAAGCCTATGGAATACTCTAGAGAGTTGTTGAGCTCTCTAGAAGCTTATGGAAGAATGTGTAAAAGTGTGAAAGCCTCTAGAATATTCTAGAGAATGTGGAGCCTTCTAGAACCTTGTGGAAGGTTATTGAAGAGGATGGAAGTGTGAAGAGATAGATGTGTGTGGACGATTCTAAATCCTAACTTACACCATGGAGGAGTAGTATAAATAGGGGAACATCCCTTCGCTCCTAACCATCAAAGTGAAGAAAAGATCTCCGATTAAAAAGGGAGAAAGCCTCTTTAAGAGAGAAGAGTGATAGTTTGGGAAGCTCTAAGCCTCAAGCTTGAGTGAACCACCATAGCGTGAGTCAATCTAGTAAACATATTTTTGTAATCCTACTACTACGTATTTTTTTATATAGTGAAAGAATCTCTATTTTGGATAATTATAAACTCTTGTGCTCTCACTACAATTCCTAAGTGCGTATCTCAACTTCACAAAGCGGGAAAGACGAGCTTTCCTAACACATAGCATCATGGGGCAGTACCTATTATAGTTGAATATAAGAACACTTTCTGGCATTACTATGGCTCGCAAAGATCCCAGATTCAGTAGAATTGCATGGTCACGCACCTAGAACATGGAACCAAAATCTAATAATTAATGTCCATGAGAGGATCTACTTAATTCTCTGGACTTCAGAAGAAGAAAAACAGAAAACATGACAAGTGAACATTCAGAAAGTGATGTACAGAAATAGGATAAACCTTGATAATAAACACCAAAACAATCAGCTAGTCCCATACCAGTAAAGTCGGCATGGAATTAATTAACCACAGTGCAGGATCGACACTTCGTATATCTCTAGGGCGTAGACCTGTGGGTAGTAGTAGCACATTCTTGAAATCAGATGGCATGCATCCAGAGGCAGATAAGGGATATCAGTGAAAAACATACTCATCCAGAAAGTTTCTATTGAAATGGTGTTCTGTGGAATAGCTAACAATATGAAGTTGCACACATGCACACAATTGGACATGTTTGATAAAGATAAGAAGAGATGAGACAAAAATGCATAATGCAAAAATACAAGAGAGAAGATTTAACCCACCACTGGATTTCAGCAGGTTTCGTCTGTTTATTTTCTTTCTTGAAACCATCCCACTTGACTTGACTTCAAGTACCTGCAGAACTCAGAAAGAATCCAAGTCATTGCCAATATTAAGCCTCTAATCACATCAGTTGGAGAGAGAAAATGATCAAAGCTCCAATCCTAGTTTAATCTATGATGAGCATTAGTGGGAAGCAAATCAATGAGTACTGTGAGCTGGTGCATGAGCATAATTTGCTCTTATGTATGCTCCATATCCCATATGCATATAGAAATTTGAAGAAAGAAATTTCAAAAAAAAACAGGAAAATTGTTTTATAGGAGTACAACAAAAGACCTGATAAACAGGTTCGCGAATACCGATGGACAAAGAATCTCCGCCGGCAGTCTTCAAATTGCGCGATCCGTCGGAAAATTCGGGAGGAACCTCATCATATGAGTCCTTTAGGGATTCGATCTTATCGTCGTCTTCCCTGACCTCATCATCATCATCACTCATCAAACTATCCAGCTCGATCTCCTCCTTGGGCCTTGCGAAACACCTAACGGCTTCAAGAGCCGGAAGCCTTCTGGACACGGAGCGGCTCTCAGGCGACCATACGCCGGAGTTTCTGAGCCGGAGAATCGAGTATGCACCGGCAACAAAGAACCGGAGCTCAGAAGCCTTAGCCGGCAAGTGGAAGGGACTAACAGTTGGAATCATGGCGGCCATTGTTGGATTTCGGAATCTGAGTTCATGTGAGAGAACAGAAAGGTGATGGTGCTCGTCCCTGTATTTTTGCCTGATGGAGATTTCTTTAACGATTGTTCCAGCCGTTACATTCCCCGTTAAATTAAGCCAATTTTATTCTACACAAATTGATTTAACATTGATCCTCCAAATAAATCATACTCGAACAATGTCAGGTTCATAAATAAAATGATCACACAATTTATAAATTTATTATTTATAGTTTAAATTCTTATTTTAAATTTATTCTAAATTATTTTATTTTTTATTGAAGTTCAAAAATAATAAGTTTGTGAGATTTGTAACCATTTTATTTGTGAACTATGCATTTCTCTTCTTATTCTCCAAATTCTCCCAAAACCCACATGTCCATCTGTCTCGTTGCACACCCCCCCCCCATCCCATCTAGATCGTTGATTTGGGTAGCTCAAATCGGTGATTTAAGAGCCACGGCGGGATAGGAGTAGGAGCAAGAAGTTTTAAAAAGTTAAAAGGTACTCCGTAGATATTATCAATTTTATCAATAGAATATCGTAGGTGAGTCAAATCATTTTAAGGTCAAAATAGTCCGAGTCAAAAGATCCATGTCATAAACTTTTATTTTAAAAAATGAGTTCTTGACATTTTCTCAAAAGATATAGGTCACATTCGAAATTAGTGATTTGACATCAACATTAGATGTTAACTTTAACGTTCTAAACAATTTTGTGGGTTTTTTATTAAATTCGTAAAACATCAAAAGTTAATTTTAAAATGTACTTTGTAAACGTTTTGTTTGTTTCGTGTTTAATATACTTATGCATTTGGTTAAGAAAAATCTACTTTTGAAATTTTTTTTTGACTTCTAAAATAATGAAAATGCTTAGGTCGCAAATAAATAGTTTACAAATTTTCTCTTGTGGATTTTAATTAAAATATTTTTATTATTTGAACGCATCTTATTTTTAGTGAAATGTTAAAGAGACAAATTTATAAATTTTGTGAGTTATTTATTTGTGACTCTAGCATTACTCATAAAATAATGTTCTATAAGTAGAAGGAGATTATCAAACACCTTAATCAGATGTACCAAAGACACACTCTAATATGTATTGTTAACGAAATAGGAGTCCAAATTCATTTGTCTATACATATTTTCTCTATCTATTATAACATAAAGAGTTAGAGCTTGTTCTCTTTATTCGTCTGACCTGATATCGTTAAGATCTGATATCGAGTCTTGTCTGATCTAGTTTGATCTGATTCAATTATAATTATATTGAAATTTCTTTCTTATCTGATTTTAGTCTAATAAGAGTAATAAAAAATAATACGAATAAGTTGAAAAGGATAAGCTTGACCTCATAGTTGAGAAAAATATACCCCATAGTTATGTCATTCAATCACAAGGTGAATGAGAGCTTTATAAAGCCTGCAATTGGACAATAATATTGCAATGTACCAATATTTGGGCTGGCTGCATCTATGGCCACCTAATATGAAGTAGGCTATTGTTTGCGTATTCGTGGTGGGCCAAAACGGTTACGGGAACTTTTTGGCCAAACGAGGCCCAACAAACAACAGGACATATTGTGAACTGATGAAATGAAAGTAAATGTGCTCAATTTTGAATTCACTCAATAGTTTTTTTCAAGAAAAACAAAATTTTTCTAACTCATTTTATCTATTTATCTCTTCATATGATATCTAGGAGATCCAAACATTTTTATAATAAATTTAAAAAAAAATTTACATCATTTTCATTTGCGGCAAAATAAAACAAATGAGCTTACCTCTTCTTATTGGTATTTTTGTTTCCTTTTATGGGGTCTAAAGTCTAGACATTCCCAAGAAGTTTATAATTAGGTCTAAATTTTGTGTCCTTGTAATTTTGTAGTCCAAACAAGCTTATCTACAACTCTACAAGCACATACAAGATCCAACATGTAATTATGTATCAATAAGAGATCAAATATGTTTTGCATATTTATTACACTTGTGTTGTGAAGAGTACCCTTGTACATGTATATGGTATATTATTATTCTCTAGCTTCCAATTTAAATTGTCTTTTTTTAAACAATAGTCAACTGAAATTATTTTTAATTTAGTTTATATAATAATTGGGAAGACCCTATACATATGACTTATTATGTGATGATGATACCAAATGTTGTGATCACTACTACATAGACTACATGCATGTCTACATTCCAAAGTCAAATTTTGTCGTTGGGCATTTAGAAATTACTTTAAATAGGACTAAAACATTGAGAAAAGTATCAAAATAGGACTTTCATGTTTTTTTCAGAAATAGGATTTTGCACTGTGGTAATGTGACTTTGCCCTGTTGTAATGTAGCAGTGTACATGTGCAAATTATTATATTTTTTTGGTAATGTATATGACCGTGTATGGTAATGTAAGTCTTATTTTGGGAATAAAAACATGAAAGTCCTATTTTGGTATATTTTCAATGTTTTAGTCCTACTTTGGTCTTTTAGAAATCACCCTAAATAAGACTAAAACATAGAGAAAAGTACTAAAATAGAATTTTCATATTTTTTTCGAAATAGAACTTTGCACTGTGGTAATGTGACTTTGTCATGTTGTAATGTGGTAGTATACATATACAAATTACTATACTTTTTTGGTAATGTATATGACCATGTATGGTAATGTAAGTCCTATTTCGAAAATAAAAATAAGGAAGTCCTATTTTGATATATTTTCAATGTTTTATTCCTACTTTGGTCTTTTTTCCGACGTGGTGCAGTTGGCAAAGATAAGAAGTGTCAAAGAGTACACTCGAGTTCAATTTTTGAAAACTGCGCTGGGAGACAACAATGTTAGGCTTAAGGCATCTACAAGACTGCAATTGGTAGGTGTAGGCTCCACTTTTTGTCATTAATTTGCGATCAAACTTTAACTTACTTCCTTTTAGTGACCGTCCTGCTGGATTTGAGAGACCCTCGGGATTGGGGTTCATCCAATTTTTTTCAAAGCCAAAAAAATAAAAGCAAAAGGCAAAGAGTAATATGAAAAACAAGAAAAGAATAAGAACCCATATTGGTTAAAGGCATGTACGAAGAGGTGGAGATAAAATTGCTTTATTGTTTGCCTGTTTGGTCTTTCTACTTACCTTAGCATTAAGGTAGCTTAGTCAACACTGAACAATTTTAAAGCTTCATGCGTCATTTGCACATTTCTTATATTAAGCAAATGTCACATGCAAATGTCAATTTCAAATAGTCAATTTGGGACAATAATTTGGCACAATTTGATGTATTGATATAAAATTTAAAAAATTAAAAAAATATTTGGGACAATTGTTGTCCCAAATAGTCAATTTGGGACAATAATTTGACACAATTTTAAATATTGATATAAAATAAAAAAAAATTTAAAAAAATATTTTGATCTCTGCATTAAACAACTACAAATGACTAGCCTATTTTCAAAATGATCAAATATTTAAATCAAATAAATTAAAAAAAGGAGTAGTTTTGTATTCAAATAAAAAAAGAAAAAACACAAAAAAAACTATAAAATATTTTTGTAAATTGAATCTCATGAAATTTCATGGAATTGAATCTCATTAAATTTCAATTCCAATTCAATTCCAATTTCATCAATTACGTATACCAAACGGACCTTGAGGGACATCTTAATCACACTCATTTCACAAATAAAATTACGCGTATGTACCAAAATATTATTTTCTATTTATAGCATGTAATTAAATGCACCATTTTCATCTTTTCTTATTGACACAAGAGGAAATAAAGCTTCATCTAATCCAACGGCACGAAACGATTCTAATCTGGCAACCACACGATACAAAGCAATATATAATTAAATAATTAATAAATAAGTACAATTTTGAAAATGAGACAGAAAAGGCATCAGACCCAATGTTTACACATTTTTGGTAATCTGTGTGTGATCGGACCATACAAAATAAATTCATTGGAAAAAATATTATTCTTTTTTGTTTTTAACAAAATGTGAAAATATTACCTACTCCTACTTGGCTCTTTCACTATCAATCAACGGGAATAAATATTTTGATTTTGGTTCTAATTTGTTTATAATTATCTAGTATTTTGTATTAAAAAAAATTAGGGCTATAAATAGATAACCAAAAATGTGATTAAATCATTTGTGATTGTCATTTGTGGAGTCACCGTAATGAGTTGCTAGCATGATCTCCAATTTATCATTTCGAATTCAATACGGCTCTGAAATTACGATCACCTCTTTTCATGTAACTCACTACAAAAAAATCGCGTATTTGTGAAGGACGTTTGTGAAGGATTTTACTGTCACAACCATTTGTGACGACATAGTAACAGATTTGCGACGAAAAAAAGCTCAAAAAATTACCACCAGGGAATGCCCACTTTGTGACGGATGGAGGCGTCACAAAATCTGTCCCAAGCATGACGGAGCGTGTTTTGTTATGCAAGTCGTAACAGTTACTTATTTGTCATTTTACTTGTCATCACAAAAACCTTCACAAAATCATAACTTCCGTATGACATCATAAAGGTCGTCACAAATGCCTTCACAATATCAATTTTTTGAATTTGTGACGGGTTATATTACAAACAATGATTTTATATACATATATACACACACACACGCGCGCGCACACACACACACACACACACATATTTTATATATGTATATGTATATGAACTCTGTTGACAGTCATTTTTAGAACCAAAAAGCATACTCTTTTATATATAACCCGTCTATCGATCTCTTTTAAACTTTTCATTTGATTCTCTACGGTTTGAAATCAACACTTTGATCATCAACATCTTTATTTATATAATGATATATAGTATTAAAATACGATATTTCAAAACTATGATTCAGATTAAAATGAAATTATTGATTTTGAATTTATATCACAATTCAACATATTTTTTTCACAATTGTAATCAAAATCTGAAAAAATTACTATGAAAATTAAATAGGGAAATTTTAAAGAGGGGGGATAAAGAATCATTCAAGTAGTATTACATTTATGAAATACGGATCATAATTCTTAAAATAAATTTAGCTTTTTTAAAAAGCAATTAAATTTTCAAAAATTTAAATAGACCTTTATATAGATTTGATTTCATAAACATTTTATTTCAAAAATAAATGCTAAGTATTTCTCTGTTTTACAGTTGTCAAATATTGAGCACAATTAATACATTCCTGAGATAAGTAGAGGAAGTATTGTTTTTTTTGGTGAAACAACTAAGTAATGTTTTTGAGATGGAAATTGTCGTCACAAATTCATTCACAAAAACAAGTGTCAGAAAGACCAGGCGAGTTGACCGATATGATGATACGGAGTAGGTTAGACGATATAGTTTGTGAAGGAATTATGCGTCACAAAATCCTTCCCAAATTAGAGTATATATAGGATCTCTTCTAATTTTTTTCCATTTACACTCCACCAGATCTAATCCATGCCTCCCGTATTTTCCCCTCTCATCTCTTCCGGTCCTATCTTTCTCGTAGAAAATCGTCGATACTCTGATTCAAGATCTTTTTTTATCAAATTCCTTTTCCGTACTTGTTTTTCTTTCTCAAGACCTTGTCTCCTTGCCAGTAAATTCTTTTTTTAGTGTTTAAGTTATGCCTAATTTTTCTATATTTCTTCTTATATAGTTGTTTGTGAAGTTGTAGATATCAAGGTCACACTCTCAATTCTAGTCAAGGAGGTCGTGGCTCTAGTGTCCGCGGAAGATGAAGTAGCTCTCTTCAACGTGGCATGACACCCCCATGCCAGCTGCTGAGTCTCTAATAAACCTTGAGAGCCGTCGCTCTCCCTCTGTGGATGTTGGGGTTGTTGGGGGAGGAGAAAGCACGGAAAGGGAAACTACTACTCAAAGGGAATTGAACTTCATAACATTGGATGATTTAGTTGGGTAATTTTTATGTACCATGTTTAATTATTTTTTGATTGCTATGAAAAATATATTTTTGACTTTGATTGTCATTTTTTATTTGGATTGAAAAAAATTGTACTGGACAAAATCATTGAAATCATCCGAAGTAATTTTCATTGATGTGGATTTGTACTTGAATGAATCTCCAAGCCTTCATTGATGAAAAACCTTTTGTTTGGTTAATTGGAACATTGTTATGACTTGTATCTGTTGAATTACTTAGCTTTTAAACAGATATACAATACCTTGTTTTTTTGCTTACGGTGTATGTTTAACTTTAGGTGAAACATTATTATGATATATTTAATTTTATTAATTATGTTTTTATGTTATTGTAAGCTCTAAATAAATAAAAATTACACAAAACAATTTTTTTTAAAAAAATAATGTGTGGGCGCTTCGGCGCCCGCACAATTTTTTTTTTAAAATGTTCAAAATTTGTGACGACTATTTCCGCCCCAAAACCTTCACAAGTTTGGCAGTGGCAGATTAAATCAAAAAATGAAATTTTTAATTTTTTTTATTTGTGACGGCCGAAACCATCCCAAAATCCTTCACACAATTGGCAGTGGCGGTTATTATTGAAAATGAAAACTTTCAAAATTTAAACTTTGTGATGCTTAAATCCGTCACAAAATGACGGGACAATTGTTGTGACGGTTCTGGTCACCACAAAGTCAAAAAGTAATGTTTGCCCAAACGTTACTTTGTGAAGGATGACGCCTTGACAAAACCGTAACAAATATTGTGAAGGCTTAATATTCCGTCACAAAGTGTTTGTGACGCCTGATTACGCACGCCCATGATCCGTCACAAACATCCGTCACAAACCATTTTGAGACGGAAACAAATGCCTACGAGACGCCACAAATTCCTTCACAAAAACGCGTGTTTTTGGTAGTGACTGTTAGCTTAGTATTTTTGGTACATATTTGTTTTAGTGTATATATATATTCTTTATGTATTTGTATTTGGGCTCCTCGTTTGTATCACCAGAGGGCTCCTCGTTTCTATCTCCCGTGTGTATTTATATATGTCTTTGCATCAATGAATAAAGCAACAATTTCAATTCCAAAATTCAACATGGTATCGGAGCCCTATGCTGATTCAACTGTCCGTCCTGTCAGTTTCTGGAATTACAGTTTGTTTGGATCGCCGCTCAATTCATCCGTCCAAAGGCCGTCCAAAATTGGGAAATCCAATTGCGGGTACTGTTCCTGTTCGTCGTCCTGATCGGGAATCCAATTGAACCGTCTGAATTCCCGTCGGTCTCCCAAATTCCCGTCGGTCTCCGGCCTGCCAGTCGCTGGTCCAGCTTGTTTTCCGCTTATCTGTCCACCTGCGATTGTTCATCACCGCAGGACGCAAGCCAAGGATTTCAATTTAAAAAAAAAGGTGCAGCAAAGTGCAGCGGATAGAGTGGGCCACCTGCCAAGTTCAAGTCTCAATTATTTCAGTGGGCTGCCAACTTTAATTCTAAATTGATTTTTAGTGGATTTTCACAACACTTCAACAATTTCTTTTAGAATGGCTATTTGCTCAGTATACGGTACAACTACATCTTACAGTGGTGATTGGTTACTTGATAGTGGTGCCTCTCATCATATGACTGGATCTTTATTACACTTGTCTAATATTGAGGATGTATCCCCTCAATCTATTTGTCTCCCTGATGGGTCTCGTGTTCACGCCATTAAACAGGGAAGTGTGCACTTGTCACCACGTTTGGTACTTCGTAATGTGTTATATGTCCCAAATTTACATTGTCACTTGATATCTGTTGGTTGCTTGGTTCGTGATAATACTTGTTATGTGACTTTTAATGATCATTGTTGTGTAATACAGGACCGTTTATCGAAGACTGTGATTGGACAAGGTGATTTGCGAAATGGTGTGTATGTCTTTGCTTCCCCTTCAGCGTCAGCTCTCGTAGCTAATATTGATCCATTTGTTCTTCATCAACGGTTAGGACACCCATCCTCAGATGTTTTACCTTTTCTCGGTTTGAATAAAACAAACTTTATTGTCAAGAAATTGCAGACCTGTGAAATTTGTTTTTTATCTAAACAAACTCGTTCCTCATTTCCTGTTAGTAATAATAAAGCTGCTGCTGTTTTTGATTTAATTCATTGTGATTTGTGGGGGCCATATTCTGCTTGTATATCATCTGAGGCACATTACTTTCTCACTATTGTTGATGACTTCTCTCGAGCTGTTTAGGTTTATCTCATCAAAACAAAAGGTGAGGTCACATCTTGTCTTAAGCGATTTTTTGTCATGATTCACACTCAATATTCCAAAACAATAAAAATGGTTCGGTCTGATAATGGCACTGAGTTTCTTAATGATTCTTTACGCCAATATTATGATTCTTTGGGTGTGTGCATTCAAACTTCTTGTGTAGGCACTCCACAACAGAATGGCCGGGTCGAACGCAAACATCGTCACATATTAAATGTTGCTCGGTCCCTTATGTTTCAAGCTTCTCTTCCTATTGAATTTTGGGGGGAATGTGTCAAAACTGCTGTGTATCTTATCAACCGTACGCCGACAAAGCTACTCGGGGGTAAGTCTCCCCTTGAGATCTTGTCATCTAAACCTCAAACCTTGGATCATCTTCGTGTCTTTGGTTGTTTATGCTTTGTTCGTCAAATGCCTAAACCCACAAATAAATTCTATCCCCGGAGTATGAAATGTATGTTCGTCGGCTATCCTTACAGTACTAAAGGCTGGCGAGTATACAATCTTGAGACACACCAATTTTTTCACACTCGGGATGTGTCCTTTGACGAAACACAATTTCCCTTTGTCATTCCCACAAAGTCTACTTCTCCTCAGCCCATTTTAAATCCTTCTTCGGAGGACTTTCCAGTACTTCCATCATCCGGGTCCACAATAACCTCGTCCCCACAACAAACGGTCGTATCCAGTCCTTCCCCAGTCTCTACCCCGTCGCTACCTCCATCTCCCTCGTCTTCCGTCTCCCCAGATGACAACAGCAGCAACGTCCCTTCGACGCAAGCTAGTTCTCCGCCACCCACTATCCAACCGTTGCCTCCTCGTAACCGTCGTCTTCCGCCTCATCTCAATGACTTTGTTCTTCATTCCGCAAAGACAGACACTCCGCCTTCCTCATCATCTAGTACATCTTCGTCCAGTACTCGGTTTCCTACTACTAACTTTGTTCATTATAATAAGTTACATGACAGGTACAAAGGTTTTCTTGGAGCAATTGATGCCACCTCGGTCCCACGCAATTTTCGTGAAGCTGTTCAGTTTGCTTCATGGCGCGAGGCTATGGCTGCTGAGTATTTAGCTCTAGAGCGTAATCACACTTGGGATATTGTTGATCTTCCTCCTAATCGCCGGGCCCTTGGTTGTCAGTGGGTGTACAGGACCAAGTATCATTCTGATGGTACTAAGGAACGTGACAAGGCTCGACTTGTCGTTTTGGGAAACCACCACGAATTTGGGGTTGACTATACTGATACATTTGCTCCTGTAGCAAAGTTAGCCACTGTTCGTGTTTTGTTATCTGTTGCAGTTGCTCGCGGTTGGCAGGTTGATCAGTTGGATGTCAATAATGCCTTTTTGCATGGGGATTTACAGGATGAGATTTATATGAAAATTCCTCCGGGTTATACGCAATTCTTTCCTGGAAAAGTTTGCCGCCTGCGTAAGTCTTTGTATGGACTCCGTCAG
This sequence comes from Cuscuta australis, assembly GCA_003260385.1. Taxonomy (NCBI): domain Eukaryota; kingdom Viridiplantae; phylum Streptophyta; class Magnoliopsida; order Solanales; family Convolvulaceae; genus Cuscuta; species Cuscuta australis. Next base: position 2,992,782 of record NQVE01000215.1, on the reverse strand, counting down.
TCTCCCCGTAATTGGTTCACTAAACTCCGTATTGCTCTACGGCGTTATGGATTTCGTCAAGCACATGCTGATCATACTCTCTTTGTTTTACGACGTGGCCCTGACATGTTAGTTGTTCTTATTTATGTTGATGATATTCTGGTGGCTGGTAACAATCATTCATTCTGTTCTTCATTCAAGAAATACTTAGATGAATGTTTTAATCTCAAAGATCTTGGCCCTGTTTCCTATTTTTTGGGGATTGAGTGTGCTCGATCTCATGATGGTATGGTACTTAATCAACGGAAGTATGCTCTTGACATTATTCATGAGGCTAATCTTGATGGGTGTAAACCTGTTGATACTCCATTGCCAGTCAATCATGATTTGGCTCGCTCTACTAGTGCTGAGATTCGAGATCCCCTCAAGTATCGACGTCTTGTAGGCCGTTTGCTTTACTTGACTATTACTCGTCCTGATATATGTTATGCAGTCCATACACTTTCTCAATTTATGCAGGCACCACGTCTTGACCATTGGAACACAGCTCTTCGTGTTCTAAGATATCTTAAATGTCATCCTGGCCAGGGTATTTTATTACGTAGTGATAGTAATCTTGCTCTCACTGCTTTTTCTGACTCTGGTTGGGCAAGTTGTCCTCTTACTCGACGTTCTGTCACCGGATATTTTATTCTATTGGGTGGTTCTCCAGTCTCATGGCGCACTAAAAAGCAAACTACAGTTTCTCGATCTTCGGCAGAGGCGGAGTATCGGGCCATGGCTAATGCATGTGCAGAGATAAGGTGGTTGCGTGGTATCTTGGCTGCGTTAGATGTTCCTTGTGTGGCAACTCCCCGTTTATATTGTGATAACAAGTCTGCTCTGTTTATTGCCGCCAATCCTGTTTTTCATGAGCGGTCGAAGCACATTGATATTGATTGTCATATTGTCCGGGAGTGCATTCAGCGTAACCATGTTGTCACAGCTTATGTTCCTACTCGTCTACAGATTGCGGACATCTTCACTAAGGCTTTGTCCGGTCCTTTATTTCACTGTTTATTATCCAAGTTGGGCATTTTTGATCTTCATGCTCCAACTTGAGGGGGAGTGTTAGCTTAGTATTTTTGGTACATATTTGTTTTAGTGTATATATATATTCTTTATGTATTTGTATTTGGGCTCCTCGTTTGTATCACCAGAGGGCTCCTCGTTTCTATCTCCCGTGTGTATTTATATATGTCTTTGCATCAATGAATAAAGCAACAATTTCAATTCCAAAATTCAACAGTGACTCTTCCAAAACTAGTGTAAATATTTCTTTCTTTTTTTGAAAAGTGTAAACAATGCCTCTAAAGTATCTCTTTCACAATTTTGTTATACGAGTACATTAATTTTTTAAATAGATCAACTTGATTTGATAAAAATTGGAAGAAACCCCAAATAATTTGTAGAGACAATAATGTGAGAAATTAAGAAACTTAGGCTCCGTTTGGTATATGGAATTGGAATTGAGGATCTCAATTCCAATTCCGGTGTTTGATAGCACAAAAATTATGTGGATTTGGAATTGATAGTGCAAAAAATGAATTAGAATTGACAAAATTCAATTCTATGGAATTGAATTCCATGGAATTTCAATTCCAATTCAATTCCAATTCTGTCAATTCCGCATACCAAACGGACCCTTATTAAATTTGTCACGAGTTATTTCACATACATATGCGACACACCAATAATCACATCATCTGTGTTATATTTGAAATACTTTGTATTAAATTTAATGGATTTTTAACATTTTTTGAAAAAAAATTGTAATCTACCCTCAATAAATCAACGTTGGTGTCATTTTGAGTGAGTTTGTAACATGACAACATTAATTTATTACTTCTTCTGTCCCAAAAAATTGCAACATTTCATTATTCAAAAATCATAGGAATTTTCATTTATTTTCACATTTTTATTAATTATTTTGTAAAATAAAATATTCTTTTATTTTGTAAAATTTTTGACATAGTTTTTGAATAAAGTAAATTCTCAAAATGTTACTCAATAACTATGCATTTTTTCAAATTAGTTCCTAAGATGAACTAGTTACCGAGATGGTACTCGCTTATTGAAAAGAATGCCTAGTTTAGTCCCTTCAATTAACAGTCATCAAAACAACGTCAAAATGGTATTAAAACTTATACTTATTTTCCAAAATGGTCATTTTTAATCAAAAAAATTTCCAAATTAGTCCACTTTCAAAATAAAATTTCATAAAAAATGGTCTTGCGACTTTGCTTAAATACCGTGAATCAATTAAAAGGAGATAATCATGCTTCTTTTTTATATTAAATGAATTTTTACATCGAAAATAGACTAATTTGAAAAAACATCCAATTATATATATGGTTAATTTGGAAAATTAGTATGAGTTTTAATGCCGTTTTGACGTTATTTTGACGACTGTTTGTCAAGAGACTAAACTTAATTGCCATTATATTCAATTAGAGAATATCATCTCGATAATTAGTTTATCTTAAGAACTAATTTAAGAAAACACATGCCATTGAATGTTGAATATCATTTTGGAAATTCATCTTTTTGAATATGTAAGTTTTAGTTTATATTTATATATTAACCTTTGAATAAAATAATTTGAAAATGTTACATTAAACATTTGGACACACACGTATGGAGTATATTACATAGCAGGATCCGAAAGTTACGCACGAAGCTTCTTGGGCATTTGGAATGTGGAACTCTATGTTTCGCGTGTTCTCCACTTTTGAACGGCCACCTGATGTCCTGGCCCACACCATCGTTACCATTATCGGTGAGGTTCTCATGATATTGGTGTCCTATTTGTTTGTATACTTTCTTCGAGATTTTGATAAAATAAAATGATGTTGTTATCACTTATTTTGTAAAATTTTTTATATACGTAATTTTTTAAAAATACGAGTTCATAATTTTTTTAATTCTACATCAGTTTTCGAGTTTTTGTGCCATCTACATATCCAAATAGACAATGGGCTTCAATTCAAGACTAGCTTTGACACTAGATGACCATAATGAATAATTGGTATCTTCAAGTTTTACGGGAACAAGAGAGTGTAGATTGCGGAGGAATCCCCAGGGAGAAAATCAAACGAATCTTTGCTTGGCCAGTCGTGATGATAAAACTAAGTAGCGGTTGCATAGGATTTTTTTGCGTGGACGACGAAGAATCTCGACGTCGAAGAAGAAGAATCAGGCGGAGAAGATGGAGCAACAACGGTTAAGCCGTGGGGAAGAGAAGAAGAAACCTCATATTGAATAAACGCATTGATCAAGAAAATGAAAAATACATGATAGAGTATATGCAGAGGAGAGGTAATACAATCCAACTGAAACTATAAAACATTAATAAAAGCAGACTAAAACAAAAAGTCTGTCATAATTAATATTGACCATAACTAATTACTCCCGACCATGCTACACTTACACCAAAAATTGCTTTCCATTTATACACTGCAATTACACACAAACATTTTGATGATTTACACCGACACAATTGTTGGTGCGTCAACCAAAATTTACACGAACACAACGTGTTGGCACGTTAACAAAAGTTAGTTTTCCACCAAAACAAAATGGCGGTGCAAACGTGTGGTGTAGAAATAGATTTATCAATGTAATTTCCTCGAACAAATGGTGCATTCATTTGGACTTGATTGGTACAGTAGTGTAGTCCCATCCATCACCACAGGACCATTAATGGTTTGGAATTGGACTTGACGATATATATATCCTTCCCGATGAATATGCAATGTGACATTTTGAGTTCAAATCGCCGCCCTATGCGTCTTCTCTTTGCATAGGCCTTTTTTGGGAAAAGTATTTTCGATTATCGTTAGCGTCTTAGATAAAATTTTAGTACTGTATATTAATTCCAAAAATATTAATGCTAAAGCTACCGTCAGATTTCTCTTTTCAAAACTCTAACGCTAATTAATATCCTTTCAAAATTCGAGTATTTAACCAAATATTAATTTAATTTATTTGATTACAAATTTAAAATTTAAGTTTTGTACCGGGTACATTAATAAACTATAAATTATACTCCATATTAAAAAAATAGAGAACTCTTTAGATAACAATAAAAAATTATGAAAAGAAAACAAGTCTATAAGAAATGACAGGTAAAAATAAGCAAAAAATTATCTGAAAAAAATCTATGGGGCTAAAAGAGTACAGTATAATTATTATTATTATTATTATTTTATAATATGAAATCTCATCTGCGGTACACAGTACGCGTAGTTGGTATAAAACTATAAATATAGTGGTGAGTAATGATTATTGTGATTAATAATACCTCAAATAAAACGGTGGTAGGGAGCCACCAACACCACCTCGAGATAATTTTTTTGTTACTCCTCCTTTTCAAAGTTATAATCATACTCATTGTTATAATTTTTATTCATTTACATAGTTTTGTTGATATTTTGACACAGAAAACAAATATTTGTCATGTCTTGTTTTTTTACCTCCAAAATGAGAGAGTGTTTTTCTAATGCGCTTTTAACGTATTTTTTTCAGATATAATTTATAGTTTTCTTTTTCATATACCAATTTATATTTTCTCCGTCCCAAAATGTTTGTCACATTTGTTTTTTTAATAGTTACGGGAATTTTTGTTTATTTGTACTTTTTCGTTGGTTATTTAATAAAATATATATATTCTTGATACCTTTTGTTTCGAAGAAGTTTTCATGTAATTTTTAAATACGTAAACTTTATTTTTTTAATTCCATACCAATATTTACATAAAATGAAGTGAAAAAAAATTAATATTTGTTTTGTTTTTGGTAAACATTTAGAGACGAATAGAGCAAATTTGAGATAAAATAATTTTAGAAAGGATTGAATTCATCATATTGTTGAAGGCGTACATAATTTTAGGAGGAAGAGATGGATTGGGACTGGGAGCAATGATTTCGCTTTTACGATTCGTTTTATACTCCGAATATATACTCCACTACGCGGAGGAACCTTTTTTGAATCTAATTCCTATGAGAGAATATCCGATTTTGAAATCCCGATAATGTTTTGGATTTATTTTGAGATGGGCCATGTTACACTTACATCACAAATTGTACCCTATTTGTACATCATAGTTATAAAGAAACATTTTGATGGTTTACACCGATACAAGTGTTTGTGCGTTAACAAAAATTTATACGGACATAAAGTGTTGGTGCATTAAAAAAACTTAGTTTTACACCAATACAAAGTGTCAGTGCAAACATGCGGGGTAGAAGGTGAAGTAAAAAAGTTGGGGTACAAATAGTTTTATCCGTATATTTAGGAACTACGGAGTAGTTTTTTAGGATTTCTTTTTAAAATAATTAGGGATCGGGTTTAGAAATCCAGTTCGGATAATATATTTGATGGATTAGGGATTTTTCCTAATCAAATATTATTTGAACAGTACAAGAAAGCCCAATTTTATCTAGCCCTAGATATAAATCAGATAAATTATTCAAGATAGAACCAAAGATATATGGACAGAAGAATATATTTGAAGTGATGTGGAGACATTTGGCGGGACCCGTGGAACACTATCACATGGAAACCACATGCCACACATGGGCTTCACATGGACAATGTTCCCTCTTGTCTCCATCAATTATTTCCTTCTCCCCTTTAAATAAAGGTTACGAAGAAGGGAGGATGGAGGCCAGATTCCTACAACATGTTCCTACTATTCTTCATTCTTCTTCTTCTTTTAGCTTGGAGCTCCATTAATGGCTCCAAGCTCCTACAGTGATGTATATGTAAATTCCCTCGAGATTAATAAAAGTTCCTCCCCCTTTGGCATGACACCGCCTAAAAAGGCCCGTGGTTTTCTCCCGATTTGGGTTTCTACGTATAAATACTTTCTCTCCGTTTATTTATTTACTTAATTTCCAGATTTCGCTATTCGGTGCGGTGCCGACCCGGTCCCGATTTCGTCGGGTCGACGGCCCGAAAAAGCGGTTTCCCTCAATATTTTTTTTGGTTTATTTCAGGATTTAGAAACTACTCCCTCCGTTTTCAAAAAAAATTATAGTTTGACTAAGTGTGAAAATAAAGAAGTGTTAAATTGTACTCCCTCCGTCCCAAAAAGTCTTTCCTGTTTCATTTTTTGCGCATTCCATAAAACACTTCTACCGACATCTAAAATGCCTAAAATTTATAACATTTCTTCTTTATTGTGGGTAGAAGTTATTTTGAAAGTTTTTTTGGCATTCAAGGTGGGATAGAAGTGTTTTTTTATGTGATGCGCAAAAAATGAAACATGAAAGACTTTTTGGGACGGAGGGAGTAGTTGACTTCTAATTTTGCCTTTAATATGATGGATAAACGTAAGATGTGATTGATAGATTATTAGAGAAAAAGTATGATGTGATAGGTAGTGTAGGAAAAAATAAGGGTAAAGTGGTTTTTAATAAAAAGTTGAATTGAAGTATTTTATTGGGAGTGGGAAAAAAATGAAAGATGAAGAATTTTTGAGAACGAAGAATTTTTGAATTCAAAGCTTCAAACTCAGCGACAGGTTTGGAAAAAGAGTGTGAGGGAGATTGGAAGCTTAATTGAGAAGAGAAAGAAGTGTTAATTTACAGTTTTATCCATGTTTTTAACAAAAATGTTAAAAAGGACCATTTGTGAAAGTGAATCTAATAATTGGGGACTAAATTAATAAAATTTGATATGTAGGAACTAAATATGTAAAACAACTTATAATCGGAGGCCTTTTATGAAATTTAATCTAACTTTTTTTATTCAATAAAAATCTAAATGGGGAGCAAATTTCTTTACCAATAAAAGATGGGATTTCAAAACCCGAAAAGAGGACCAGTTATTAAAATCGAGATTTGAAAACCCGATTAACTGGGACACTAAAAATTTATTTCTTTAATTTAATTTATTTCGGGATTGTAAATCCCGATCTTCCCATTTAGGAATTCCCTACAAATTCTAGGAATTTATCATCAAATTTCTTCCTCCTGCGGGAAACAACCCCCACTACGCAGTACTCCGTATACTGACATAATCAGGCACGTCATTTTCATTTGGACCAGCCTTCATTTAATAAGGGGTACCTCTCTTTATACACGTCACATGACTATTTTATTTTATTAAATTCATCTATAAAAACATGCAAACAAACAACAGCTCTTGAAAGAGTGTAATAAAAAATATACAAGTCTTTTTAGAACGGAGGAAGAATTTGAAAGAAGAACAAAAAACTATTCATTTCTTTTGAAATAGTAATTTGTTAGACATTACTTGGTGATATAATTTGAAAATAATTGGTCCTGTTGAATATTGAAGAATACCTCCCTATATATAGATATTAAAAGAGGTAGTTCCAATTCAAGTAGGAAAAGAAATATAGTAATAAATACAATAAGGAAATAGAGAAATAATGAAAGAAATATTTAATAATACTCGATCCCTTCGTCCGAGAAAGATGGAGACATATTGATTAAAGTTGTAAAATAAGGGAGAGATAATTTTATGTTGATTTTCTAAAAATATCCTTGATGTGATTGGTAAAAGTAGTATGTGATTGTAAATTATTAGAAAAAAGATATGATGTGATAGGTAGGGTATGGAAAATTAAAAGGTAAAAGTGATTTTTTATTAGAAATGGGAAGGACTTTTGGAGACACGGTTTTTTTGAAACGTGAAAGACTTTTTGCGATGGCGAGAGTATTCTCTTTCCTAATATCCCCCCCCCCCCAAGCTGATCAGCGGAGACGAAGGGCAGGTTGAACCATAAGTACTCGAATGGAATTGGCGAAAGTGATCACTTCGTGAGAATGTCTGTTAATTGCTCTTAAGAAGAAACATGATGTGTAATCATAGTGCCTGCCATTACTTCATCTTGTATAACGTGACAGTCTTAAGCAACATGCTTTATACAATCAGAGAGGACTGAATTTTTTGTGGCACAGATAGTTGACTCATTGTCACAGTATAAGTGTGGTTTTGATGGAGGAATGTCGAGCGCATCAGTAATGTAGCATAACCACATAGCTTCGGCCACGCCTGCAGTTATAGCACGATACTCAGCTTCAGTGCAAGATCTAGAAACACAGGTCTGCTTTTTCGTTTACCAAGAGATCAGATTGGGACCAAGCAAGAGGATGTAACCGGTGGTAGACTTGCGATCATCTTTATCATTTGCCTAATCAAAATCAGAGTAAACAGATAAATCGAATCCCTCCTTGCGAAAAAGAAGACCAAGTGTAGAGTACCTTTCAGGTAGCAGAGGATGCGCTACAAGGCGTGATAATCCTGCTCAGTCGGGTTGTGCATAATTTGAGACACATGATAATCCTACCCACTAATTACCTTCACGAATCAAATACAACAATTCAAAAGGTATAAAAATGGTACAACGTACCAGGCAGTTTGTGACGGTAACGATACTTTGCTATCGACATAAGGTATCGTTGGCCGGTAGTAAGCTTCCGCGACCGGACAAACATTGGCATCTCTTGAATTTGGGAGATATCAATGTGAAGTATTGTGAAATATCAATGTGAAACATTGATATTGTTGGGTAACCACACATGGATAGCACAACGGAATTTTTTTTATATCCAATCATCATTACCACCCAAGATCGTCTTACGAAAACTATAAATTATTTTTGAGAAGAATACCTTTTTCTTGTAGAAAATAGATCGAACGGTGCAGGTGAAGGAATTAGTGCAACAAACTAGTCACAAACGAATTCAACCTCTAGCGCGTCCACACGAACACCGAACAGTGTTCTAAAACGAATTTATGCTAGTAAATTATTTCTAGAATACTACTTGAATATAGAAATGTAAATTAGAATGATGAAGAAAAATCCTTTTGTTCCTTCTTCTTTTGAATTTCGGCCAAAAGAATATAAGAGTAGTCTTCATAGTGGCGTGTGATTGTGTGTATTTTATATGGAGCCCATCTCTTAATATTTTAGAATATATTTTAATTGTCTAATCATATTAGATAACTATTAAAGAATTAAGGATACAGACAAACTTTTCTTCTCCTTTTTCCTATTAATTTTCGGTCCCCATAAAATATAATAATTTATTTTGTTAACTTTAATTATCACATAATTAAGACAAAATAAATATTATATATATTTAATATTTCGGTAATCACATTACCGTGTGTATGTATGTGTGTGTGTGTGTGTGTATATATATGTATGTATGTATGTATGTATGTATGTATGTATGTATGTATGTATGTATGTATGTATGTGTGTGTGTGTGTGAGTGAGTGTGTGTGTGTGTGTATTATTTCGCACATAATATTAGACAGACTTAATTATCACAAAATTAAAATGTCAACATATTTATTTAAGATGTACGTCACACGTCCCATATTATTTTACATCATTCCATTTAATTTTCTACTATGTTCAATTGTTCTATGTGTGTGACCTTTCTAGATATTCATAACGATGGGAATAGTATTAATCACAATTAATACTATAAACGATAAGCAGTATCTAGCAACACATTATCGATACTCATGTTATAAACATAAAGTTCAATGCAACATTACCTCCAGGCTCCAACGACACATTACATTTGCATAACTCTTATTTCTTTATCACTAATGTCTAGATTTAACACAAGGTATGCGAAGTATAACCTTGTTAGAGTTAAATCATTGGTTTAGTGATCCTCAGATTTGACTTGTGAGATTCAAATAACATTAATATCACATATATTAATTTATCTGGGTGTGGCCATACACTTCCCTAGTCATGTCAATCAGTTTGCCCGAAGACATTACACTTCATCACAATGGAAGAGATAAATTCTTTCTACGTCACTAATGCCTTTACATATGTTTAACTATATACCTAAAACATAACCGTACGTCCACCAGTATTTCAGATGACATTAAATATGAATCAAAGCATATAGATCAACATATTAAAGATCATAATAACCTTAGGTCTAAGGGAAAAAACTAGAGTCTAATGATAGTTGTACCAATGGTCGAGTGAGAATACTACTAACACATTTAAAATAATACCATGTAGTATTCTCATGGTGGGTCAATCCAGTACCATATCCCAGATATGTACCTCCGTATAGATTAAGATATCACAATATCCATAGCCTATGAGGCGCAGTTATATTGTCTCATACGTATTAGTCTTGGTATATTATGACGTCCGTATTATCATAATATTTGACTAATGACCTTTTAGACATAACCTTTAATAATGTAAAAGCCTCATGATTAGAACATCGTAGTTCTAATCTATGCCACAAGAGCACTAAGTCTATGGACTAAAGTCATGTTTAGATACACAAGATGTATAAACAATCTTTAGAGCTTTTTATTATTTACAAATATTCAGATAGTTTCATACATTGGTCTCTAGGGCTCATATATCCAATAGATATCTCATTCAATCATCGCCTATCTCCTCACTGCCGAGTGCCGACCACCCCCATTATTGTTGACCGCCGCCAATACTTAATTAAACCTTGATTCTAAATCTATTCAAACAACTTTATTTCAAAATTTGACATTCTTATCATAACTCAACCACTGGTAGAAATATTAATTCAATACTCCTTCCGCCTGAAAATATTCTTCATATTTGACTTTTTATGGTCTTCAAGATTGCACTTTGACCACTAATATCTTTATTCATACATAGATTCATTTTATAAAAAAATTGATATTTGATAAACTATGTTTGAATAGAAATACTGTAATACCCTAATCCGTCCAGGTCTGCAGCCCCTTTCGGACTAAAATATTAACTTGGTAATCGTAAAATTTAAAACTTTTCAAACACTTTTATTTATCACATTAATAATTTTCATAACATAACAGTACAGAGTATTCAACAATATTGCGGAAGCTTGACAAATCATAATCACAAACATAATTCAAAACCATCACATCCATTCCGACAATCTTGCCTCCGTCTGCCTCCGGGACCATGTCACATCATTCTTTCTATTAACCTGCGTGTAACAAATAAAACATACTACACGCTCAGCGGTAAAGGTTAGTAAGCATGTCTAATGCGTCGAACATCCATATAAATTGAATCTCAATTCATAATCAATCATTTGATATCATGTACACAATATATGATTCAAACATTCATGATATTCTCAATATTATATTCTAAGTCATTTGATATTCAATATCTGAACAACGCTCTTAAATTATTCTTAATCTAAGGCCACATCATTTTATAATCAGCTCTTAGCTATTCATAGTCTAAGTCAATATTTCTAACCAGGCCCTTAAACTATAAATAATTTAATACAGAACACAATAATCGATAATCCACCCTATGAGTCATGTGGATTACGTACCAAACCGAACAGTGAACTGTCGGGTGGATGATATCCGGTTTGGATTCCATACGTACATTTTAACCTCGAAATATGAATTGGTTAATGAGGTATATCTTAGAGTTCTTCTAGATATCCTTAATAATCATCATCAATATACAAGTGGATATATCTTAGAGTTCTTCTAAATATCCTTAATAATCAACATTAATATGGGTATATCTTAGAGGTCTTCTAGATACCCTTAACAATACATATCATTTTCACAATCATCAATATATTCATTATGATTTAATCATTCACAATTATCATTTTTAATCAGAATGTTCATCAAGGTTTAATCATCATAATAATCAATCAAAAATTATCACCATAATCATCAATCAACATAACATTCAATAACAATTAGCGGTTCTTCACATAACATTTTTATTTGTTAAAAACATCATTTTTATTATGAAAAATCATTTTTATAATGATCATAATTAATTGGTATCAAAAATAGGATTTTGGAGCTCAAAAATAACATTTTTGGAAGTATTTTCGGAGCAGACAGGTCGGGGGATCGGTCCAGTACTTTGGATCGATCCAAACTAGAAGGAAACTCCCAGAGGATCGATCCAATGAAGATGATCGATCCACTCTGTGGATTTTCAGCCACTGTTCATTCATCTTCAACCTCTGTCCATTTTTCGAAAAACCATTTGTAGTCACAGAACTTCAATTAAAATATATAGAGATGTTCTCCAAGGTTCATAGATCATTTTGGTATCATTAATTCATAGTTTTAACATCAATTTAATGGTTTATGATTCTTGGTTTCTTCAAGCATGTCAAACACAAAACTCAACCAAACGACCGTTTATGAACGTAGAAACGATCTATACGAACATTCTAGTCACCAGATATATCTCTTCTAATTCTTTGTGCAAAAAACAAATTCATTTTTTTAACTCGGAGGAAAAAAGACTCTCCTATTGGCTTTTTAATATTTTACTTTAGCTCGGTAAAATTAAATAAAATGAAATTTAATGGGCGAGGATTATATATACTCCGTAGTCTCTAAAATTTATTCAATTTCATTTTTCCATCTCTCTCACTAGTTTCTAAATTTTACAATTTTCCATGTATCAAAAACATCTCTACTTTATGCTCGGTTTTTGAAATTATTATTTTTTATTCTATGTGTCTTAAAATAAAATTTTGAGAGAGACTTAAGATGTATAAAGTAGTTTTTTTATTACAAAAATTAATTTTATTTAAAACTCGATATAAAAACAAAAAGTAAAATTTATACATTTTTTGACATCTAAATTTATATAAAAAGTTATAATTTTAAAACTTATATAAAATATTTTACATAATAAGAGATGCAATAAATTTTTTATTTTACATACTTCTAGCTAGGATGATTAAAAGTAAATAATTAAAAAAAATTATAGTGATCTCGAAAGGTTATGAAAATTTTATTGAATCATGTTAGAGTTACACACAGTTTGGTACAATTGATAGAATATTTTACAAAGATATACAAGACTACAAACTTTAATGGGCCTTTTGGAAATACTGTTAGAGATTATTGTTAGATAAAAATTTTATGATGTAAATATGAGTGTAAATGGATATTAATTGGATCGGATGTGCCATTACCAAATCCGTATCCGTTTATTTTTTTCGGATATCGAATTCGGATACGAATATTGACGGATACTGAAAATCGAAACCGTACCCGCATCCGTTGGATATCGGTCGGATATCGGATATATCCGTATCCGTTTCCAGTTTTTAGTATCAAATTAAATAATACTTTAATTTTAAATTAGATTAAATTCAAACTACTATTAAATCAAATACGGAGTATAATTTGTTATGAGATAATTATTTTCTTTGTTTTCATAATTTATGATATTTTACGATAACTTTATATGATAAAAAGATATACACAGCACACATATACACATATTTTTATATGTCTGCATATATTTTTTTGTGTCTACACATTTATTTTATATATAAAAATGTCTTTTACTTTGAAATAACAATAGAGAAACAAAATGTAAACATAAAAAATTAGGAAAAACTATATATAACGGATCAGATATTCGGATAAACGGTTATTTAAACGGATGCATATTTGGATTGGATTTTAAACGGATCAGATATACATTTACCAAATTCGTATCCATTTAATAATCGGATATCCTTAATCGGATACAGATAATATCCTTTTAAAATGGATGCGGACGGTAATCGGATTTTCGGCTATCCGTTGACAGCCGTAGATGTAGATTATTTTAAAAAATGCTAATGCTGAACACTACTTTTAGATCGTCTTTTCAAACTGCTAACATTAACATCTAACGCTATTCTCAAATAGATTCGATATTGTTTTTGGTGTAACAAATTATTTACAAATATATAGAAGAAAGATAATTTTTGAGAGTAAATGATTCAAATATTGGTTTGAAAATAATTTACCATTTCCCCTAAAAAAAATACTCCGTACCATTTCATTTGGGGAGGGAACGAATACATATACACTGCTTGGTTCATCGCTCTGGTCATTCCCTTTTCACCGCTCTGCTTTCTCTCGCTCTTCTCTCTCTCTAGACTAGCCTACTTTTATAACCCTTCGTTTTCTCGTTTTTGGATTTTCGGCCGCTCTCCGGTTGCGGTAATGTCAGGCCGAGGAGGAAGCGGCGGCGGCAGGGGAGGCGGTCGAGGACCGCATCAGGGCGGAGAACGTGGCGGCCCTGGGAGGGGACGCGGCGGTCCTGGTGGTCCTTTGGCCGGAGGACGCGGCGGTCCTGGTCCCTATGCTGGAGGGCGCGGCGGTCCTGCACCGCCTGCGCACAATGCGCCTCCCTCGACCATGCCGCCTGCGTTGCCGGACCAGATCAGTCGGATGTCCTTGCAACCAGAGGCGAAACCTAGTCCTGTAGTGCAGGCGCCTGTGGCTAAGGAACAGGGCTCAACATCGGAGAGGTTGCCGGTTCTACCTCCTGCGTCGTCCAAGGACGTTAGGTTTCCGGCGCGGCCTGGTTTCGGAAAGCTTGGCCAGAAATGTTATGTTCGTGCCAACCACTTCCTGGTGGAGTTGTCTGATAGGGATCTGCATCACTACGATGTGAGTATTATTTTGATGGAAACACTTTTTCTTCGTGAGATATCATTACTGTCTTCTTCTCTAAAGGGTTTCTAGCCCCATGTTTTTATTTGCGGTTTTATACACTTTATCTCTTCATGTTATTACCAGTATATGATATATTATTCGTTTTCGGAAGTTTAATGTGCTTGACTTCGACTTGAAATTGTATGAAAATGACTTGTGTGTATATGGACTCGTAAATAAGTTGCAGAGCATTTTGTGAGCCACTATAAGTTTTATCGACTGTGTTTACTGCTTTGTAGTGATGGCATGAATATTCTATGGTCAAACATCCTTTATTTAGATTAACACTTCTGCGATACATTGTTGTAGGTGACTATTACGCCTGAAGTCACTTCCAAAAAGGTATGCAGAGATATCATGGCGAAGGTAGTTCAAGACTACTCACAATCGCATCTGGGAAGACGGTTGTTGGCGTATGATGGGGGCAAGAGCGTTTATACAGCCGCAGAACTACCTTTCAAATCCAAGGATTTTGTTGTGAAGTTGATAGACAAGGAGAGAACTTCAAAGTAGATTCCATTGGTTACTCCTTTCTGGCTTCTGTATTTTGTAGTATAAGCCATGAGTGCTGACTCTGTTGTGTGCTGCCTTTGTGAATGTAGGCAGGAGAGACAGTTTACAGTGTCAATAAAGTTTGCCGCGAAGCATAGTCTGCATCATTTGCAGGAGTTCTTGCGAAGTAGGCAGCTCGATAGCCCACAGGAAACCATACAAGTTCTTGATGTAGCCTTGAGGGCAAACCTGTCAAACACGTATGTTATATACTCTTTACGTTATGTGTTGTTGTTCTTGTTCATCTTCTTCTTCTTGTTGTTGTGTGAGTGAGCGTGTGTTTTTTACTCAAGGAATGCAGCTAGAACATGATAGGTGACATATGCCTTCTTTTGATGCAGTTACCAGGTGGTTGGAAGATCGTTCTTCCACACAAGTTTTGGCAAGGGGCCACTTGATGATGGGCTGGAATATTGGAAAGGGTTCTATCAGAGCCTGCGCCCATGCCAAATGGGGCTGTCTTTGAACATAGGTACCAAACAGACACGAACAACACTACTTGCCGCAATCCTCATTTCATTCTTTTGTGTGATTGCCTCTAACTACTAGTAATCCTTTTGTGAACAGATGTGTCTGCCAGAGCTTTCTATGAACCTAAACTGGTTTCTCAGTATGTTTTTGAGTACTTGAAAGTCAGGGATAAGACCAGGCCTCTATCGGACCAAGATCGCTTGAAGGTATGACATGACATTACGTGTTTTTTGTTATCCAGTTGATTGGTAAATTTTGAAGATTATAATAGTCACTTGTTGTTTACCCTTTCAGGCCAAAAGGGTTCTAAAGGGCCTTCGGGTTGAAGTCACTCATCTACAAAATATTAGGCGGTACAAGATTTCTGGATTGTCTACCTTACCAGCTAGCCAGTTGATGTATGTCTATTCTTGCTCTTGATAATGTGTTTTTCTGTTTATAATTATGCAGCTGTTGAAGAAATATGTGCCCTAGAATACATGGAGTAACTGGTTTTTCCTGTTGATTATGTATCTTCCTGCATGTTATGATGTAATGGTAGAGCACATTGGTGCTTTAGAACACATTTGAGTTAATTGTTATGCACTTTGTCCTATGCTTGATAATGCTGTTTCATGTTTGTTGTGATGACTTGCTACGAATTTGGTAGTTTGAGTTCATGAATATGGACCTAGAACACATTCTTTTTTTCTGATTACCAATACAAAATAATCAATGCTTTAAGTGTGATAGAGTGCTTTTTGTACGGTGCTATTGTGTATGGTGTATGTGTATGTTTAAGTGGTACTGGCTTTCTTGGAAACATTATAGCAACATTTCTCATCATTTTTGATTCGGTGCATTACATGATTCTGAAATACCCTGTATGTGTTACAATTGGTTTGGAATTAATGGTGTGCCAAACTTTTATTCTTACATCCCCTGAAATTTACTTTTGGAGATCAGGTTTGAGCTTGAAACAGGAGAAAAGACTTCTGTGACAAAGTACTTCAGCCAAAAATACAAAATTAATATTGCTTTTCCCATGCTGCCTGCTCTCCAGTCTGGCAATGATGCCAGACCTGTGTATCTGCCGATGGAGGTATATACTTAGTTATTTATCTGCTAAAGGATGTTTTCTTGGTTACTCATTTCATTTTGGAGTGTTGTGATGTTTTATGATTCTTTTTTCCTCAGGTTTGCAGAATAGTTGAAGGCCAGCGATATACTAAAAAGCTGAATGAAAAACAAGTTTCTGCAATGCTAAAAGCTACTGCCCAGCGTCCTAAAGAAAGAGAGATAAGTATCAGTAAGGTAAAAAGAGTGGAGTTTTTAATTACTTTAGTGATAATGGAAGTGTTTGTTTCCCAGCTTTAGACTTGCCAACACTTGCATGCAGGTTGTCCGTGCTAACAATTATAACAAAGATAACTTAGTTTCTGAATTTGGAATGAAACTAACTGATGACCTTACTGCAATTGAAGCACGTGTTCTTCCACCGCCAATGGTAAGCAATGGATCTACATCAGGGTTTGGCACTAATGTTTTAACATTAAATTGAATTTTATTGTATTATTCTACTGGTTACAGATTAAGTATCACGAAAGTGGTCGAGAACCTGCAATCAATCCATCTGTTGGGCAGTGGAACATGATCAACAAGGTGTGTGATTGCATTTGCTTTAAGATATCTGTTTTCGTTGGTCTTTGTTAATGTTTTACTTAGCTAGGGTGTTTTGTATTGAACAGAAAATGGTTGATCCTGGGAGGGTTGACTTCTGGACTTTGGTCAACTTCTCACGGTTTCCGGATTCAGAAGGGTTTTGTCATGGTTTAATAGACATGTGCTGCAGCCGCGGGATGGTATGCATTTTTTTACTTAAATACTAATAATAGTATAGCTGCCTGTTATCTGTAGTGAGTTGTGCATATCACCATTTCATTCCCAGGCTTTCAATCCCAACCCGTTGGTACCCTTTCGTTTTGCCAATCCTAACCAAATAGAGAAGACACTTCATGACATTCACAATGAAAGCTGTGCTCGGATTGCTAGCATGAAAGGGAATGAGGGAAAGAGTCCTCTTCCCAAGTTACAGCTGCTCATCATTATTCTTCCTGAAATTTCCGGAACCTATGGTAATCCCACATATTTTTCTTAACCAAACCTAACGGTATTATGGTTATCTAATCGGACATTACACTTGCTTATTTTGTAGGCAAGATTAAGAAGATTTGCGAGACAGAGTTGGGAATTGTCTCTCAGTGCTGTCAACCTAAGCAAGCCTCCAAATATAACAAGCAGTATTATGAGAATGTTTCCCTTAAGATAAATGTTAAGGTTTGTACTGTTGTTTGTCTCCTAACAATTGCTATAATTATTAATCTATCTGTTTACTGTCAAGTTATTTCATGCTTGAAACCTGTGAATTTTATAGGTTGGTGGAAGGAACTCTTTTCTTGAACAAACTGTGCAGGGTAGATTGCCTTTTATTACAGAACGTCCTACTATCATCTTTGGTGCTGATGTGACCCATCCCAATCCAGGAGAGGATTCTAGTCCTTCCATTGCCTCTGTATGTAACAGAGTTTTTTTGCTCCCCATTTCTCTTTTCCTTTGTTCAATACCTGGAGTATTATTTTCTAGTGGCGTTGGATCTGATTTTCTCTTTGACACAGGTTGTTGCATCAATGGATTGGCCACATGTTACCAAGTATAGAGGGTTAGTTTCTGCACAAGAACACCGTATGGAGATTGTTGAGGATCTGTATAAGCTGTCTCAGGATCCAGTGAAAGGGCCAGTTCATGGGGGCATGATAAGGTAGTTAATATACTTTGTAGGTTATATATAAGATATTATATATATGTACACTCACAAGTTTCTATTCTTTGTTATATTATTCATAGGGAGCTGCTGATAGAATTCAGAAGGTCAACAGGCCACAAGCCCCACCGTATCATATTCTACAGAGATGGAGTGAGTGAAGGGCAGTTCAGCCAAGTCCTGCTCTATGAAGTTGATGCCATCCGCAAGGTAAGATCATGTCTTGCCTTTATTCAATCTTTTTCGGCAATGTTATTCATGATTTTATCTCAAATTTTATTTTGATTGTGTTCCTGGATCAGGCTTGCAATTCGCTGGAGCCTGGATATCTGCCTCGAATCACCTTTGTGGTGGTGCAGAAAAGGCACCACACGCGCCTGTTTCCTGCGGATCACAACGATCGCAGAGGCACTGATAGGAGTGGCAACATTTTGCCTGGTATGTTTTTTTAATGCTCTCAAGTTCCTTTATTATTCTTACCCTTCAATTTATGCAAACATTGAAATGGTAATTTTTCTGTTGCATGTTTTTTTACTATATTGCAGGCACAGTTGTGGATACGAAAATCTGCCATCCTACAGAGTTTGACTTCTATCTCTGCAGCCATGCCGGTATCCAGGTATAAAAAAACAAGTCACGACCATCTTTTCTATCCGTTTTACACCAATCCATATTCAACCCTTGGCTTCTATCATACAGGGGACTAGCCGTCCAGCGCATTACCATGTTCTCTATGATGAGAATGGGTTCAGTGCCGATGCAATGCAGAACCTCACCAACTCTTTGTGCTACACGTATTCTTCCTTCTCATCCCTTCATTAAAACAAAACCTCTATTGTTTTATAAAACATATATGCTTTCTATATATCTTTTTCCCTTGCGAGTAATAATAATAAACTCTGTTAATTGTTTGGTTTGTTTCAGCTATGCTCGCTGCACTCGCTCAGTGTCAGTTGGTATGTCTCTTTCATGTCTAATCTGTTGTGCCTGAGTGAAATAAAATGATTTTTTTCCTTCTGTGTGTGTGTGTGTGTTGCACAGTACCTCCTGCATACTATGCGCATCTTGCTGCCTTCCGCGCGAGGCATTATATTGAGGGAGAGTATTCCGACGCGGGGTCAACATCAGGAGGGGGAGGACAGGCAACCCGAGAGAAGGGTGCGGAGGTTAGACCGTTGCCGAGGATCAAGGAAAATGTCAAGGCCGTGATGTTCTACTGCTAAGTGCTCTGTTGGAAGGAAGGAGGAATTGGAGAGAAGAAGATACTCCCGGGTATATGTTTTTGGTTAACAAAAAGACTGACTAAGGCTCATTCACAAAGTAGTAGTTTTTTGTCCATGCTTGGTTAGAGCTTTAGATATTTAAGTATTAGTATTTAGTATTATGATTATATATATATATATATATAGTTTTGCTGTGGCATGTTTGGTCACCTCACATATATTATATTGCTTTTTCCTAAACATTGGAAAATATGGTTTATGTATGAGGGTACAATTATTGGTCAAGCATTGTTACTACTAGTAGTTTCTCAAACTAGAAAATTTTCATTGTCCAATTTTACTCTTTTGGGCATTTCTACGGAGACACATAAAAACACCCTAAAATCTTCATGATTAGAATGTAGATACAATATTGTTTGTACAATATTTCATTGGTGGGTGGGGGTGCATGTGACAATTTTCTTCTGGTCGAAGAAACGTGTGATTCATTCGAGCTTGTAAGGCAGGCATATCGTAGAATCAATCCATCACATGCATATGGTCGACTAAAGGTTGTGTCATTAAAGCCTTCGGATACAAGCAACCCAAGGAAATCTTTTTTTGTTGCCTTTTAAAAGATGTTTTTTTGTTGTTGACATCACATGTTTTCTGTTTGATATTTTCGTTCTTTTGAGAAAAAGAACTACCAATTAATTAATAATGAGGTTTTTTTGGCAATAGTTTTAGGTTACAAATATCACACTAACATTAATTAAAAATGATACTCCGTACTTTCAAACAAGATTAAGAGCACTGGTACTACCCTTAACGCTCCTCGGCGTTATGGCCATTTTGAAGCCTGGGGGGCGTTAAACACCGCCCCCCTCCCCTGTTAAAAGGGCGTTAAACTTCTTGCGTCAAAGTTTTGACGCACTTTGAAGGTCTCCCTCTTTTTTCCTCTTTTCTTCTCTATAAATTAAATTTAATTTTTTTAAAAAAATTCAACACAAATACAAATTTCTCTCTATCTATCATCTTTTTTTTAAAAAATTATTATTCAAGTGTTTTATTTATTTTTTCATGAATGTAATTTTTTTATTTAATGAATGTAATGTTTTTATTTAATTAATGTACTGTAGTTTTTTTAATAATGAATTTAATTTTTTTATTTAATGAATGTAATTTTTTTTTCAAAATCATGGAAACCGACCTTTCTACGTTGTCGGGTTTCAAACGGATGATCTACGACAAAGATAAAGAGAGATCAAGGCGAAATATAAATTACCTTAGTTTTTTTATTAATGTATCTTTTTTATTATTGTCGTTTTTTTTATTTTAATGAATGTAATTTTTTAAATTTTAAATTATGGTCGTTTCAATTTCTTTAAATTTAATGAATTTATTTTTTTGTATTTGTGTTTCAATATAATTAAATAATAAATTAATTTAAATTTATTAATTTAAATTTAGGAGATGTATATTTAAAAATGTAAAAAAAGAAGGTTTGAAGCCCCAATTTGAAGCCCCGGGGCTTCAAAACCATTTCCAGTGAATTTTTGGTGTAAGTTAAAGCTGACGTGGCAGAGAGAGAGAGTTGAAGCCCCGGTTTGAAGCCCCGGGGCTTCATGACCATTTCCAGTGCTCTAATATCAAGCAATAGGGCATTAATTTAAAACGGAGTAAAAACTTCGATTTACTACATGGGTGTCATGTTGACCATTTTGACAAAAAATTATTTTACATGGAAGTGAGGCAACATCTTAATTACTTCTTACGAGCCCTCATATTTTCGTTTTCTAAAATTTTGTTATATTTTTTTAATCAAAATATTTAGAGGTTCATATGATTTTTCTCTTCCAAATAAAATTAGATCTTGTTTGCGAATAATGTTAGCGTTAGTATTTTTGATTTACCGTTAGTTATCATTTACCAATTGAGAAGATTTTGATATGCCCACAAAAATATATCTATATAAGATAAAATCTCAAGTACACTTTACAATGTCATTATTTACATTGAAATACCAAAAAAATTGACATAGTAGAATTTAATACCGTATGACATCATATTGTACCAAAAGAATGTTTAAGATTGTCACTTTTAGTACATTAAATTTCCCCTCCACAACATCTGCCCACATCATCACATTAAAGAATCCCAAACTATAGCATATACTAAACGGGAAAGTGTTTTTTTTTTGTACATAAATTGTTTCTATGGGTGTTGTGAGGTTACAAACGAGAACCTAAAACAAAGGCAGAATTTGGACATGCCCAAATAAATAATGGTCACTCTGTACAAATACCAAAAGAATACAGCCAAACCCAATCATACCAAAAGTGTTACAACTCCAAATGCCCATAACACAACATTTAACAAGTGAGCGAAAACTAGCTTGCGTGGATGGTTCCGCGACGAATTGTTGTAGTCTATCTGGCCTGCGTCCACAACTTCACTCCTTCCTGCTCTGCTCGCTGTTGAAACATTTACCGGTTTCGAACCTAAAGAAATGGGGGATTCACAACATGAATTCAATGTTGTCTAAGATGTCAATAAAGGGGGGTGGGGGTACCCAAGTTCAGATATTTTTCCCTTCTTAATCTGAACTAAAAATAAAGATTTTTTTTTCTAGCTCATCCCAATTTTGAATATTAGGGAGCCTTGGCTAAGCCAATGCCTAAGGGGGGATTTGAAGAACAATAAAGATTACTTGACACACAACTTACAGTCATAATTTGTCCACCCGATCCGCTGGTTTGCCAAATCATAAAAGACAATCTTGTCTTTCAGGACAAGGTCTACACAAAACCAAAACTCAAGTTAGTAAAAAACAAATGTTTTGATTGTATCGGGACATTTGCCAAAGAAACAATCATTATCGTTATTATTACCTCCCAAAATAGTGATCCCTTGGCCTTGCATTTTCTGAAATCCGATGCACCATGCTGCAGCTCCATCCTACACACCCACCACACATAGTATACAAAGTGAGATGAAGCATTGCAAGAACTCCCAAACCCATAATATGGAAAATGCTAACATACAATGGAGTTTTGTTGCAAAAGGTAATCTTCGGGCCTTAACACCATCGAAGCACCACCGACAAAATTCAAACTAACAGATGGAAATATTTCAGAGACATTCAATGTGATCAAGTAGCATTGGTTTCCCTTGGAGTCGAGAGGTTTTGTGGATGCCGCTACAGCCTCGTTTATCTGCACTTACCACACAGTAAATGTTACAGTTTTTTTTTGGTATATATAAACAAGGGTCTATCGTTACATCCAGTAACTACCCACCGTATTTATAAACGGATGATATGCCTCCTCAGCAAGGTATGCCAAAGTTGTTCCAGAATCAATTATTGTCCCTCTGTTGTTTGATGTTGAAAATACTTGTGGGTCAATGGGTAAAGGATGCCCATTTATAGAAATACTCTGCAAATTCAAATTGTAATGCAGCCTGATGACACAAAGAGTAACTATGTCAGAAAAGGGAAAAATGAGATAAAATGCCAAAAAAAGTTCAGTTGCAAAGAACTCAGCATCACAAAGTAATAAAAGAAACATACTGTGAAGGGACGAGCGGGGTGTAAACCATACTTGGCTCCACGATCTGACCCAGTACCAAAATCCCACCCCCACCATTGTTTCCCTTCAGGCAATGTGAGAACATATTCGGCGTTACTCCCTGTGAAGAAAGCTGTGAAATCACAGACATTTCTTGTTGCCCAAACCCAAAGATTCCATCTACTGCTCGGTCAGGCTTAGTCAAGTCTCCAGTTTGAGACGTGCTACATCTGTCGCGCCCACAAAAACCCAAATAAAGAATTTGCAAATAACGAAAAGCATAACAAAAACCACAACAAATAACTTACCCAAAAACAACTAGGGCCGATGTGTTAGAAGTCAATGTGCTTCCAACAACTGTATCGACATGGATTAAGTCTGACACATAATAGCCAGATGTGCCACTACCATCCCCATACTGGAAAGTGTAACTACATTGGTTTTCTGTTGAGCATCCAGTGTCTGAAGACTGTTCTCCAAATCCACACCTTTTGTCAGAGCAAGAGATCATTGATGATGTTGGTGAGCTTGATGGGTCAAAGAACTCTAGCTGTATCTGTGGCAACGAATCGAAAGGATTTTATTGCAACAATGGAACTCAACCAGGGTTCCGAAATGGTAAAACGTACAATCTGTAATAAATAGGTTCCATTTGGTAACCTTATTTGACAACAATGGCTCCATTTGGTAGCATAAGCTGGCTAATTTTTGAATACTTTGATGCATAAATAAGTATCCACTTAATGGCTTAATTATGAATTTCCTCAAAACTCAAAAGGTTGTGCTGATTTCCATTTAGCCAAATAATTCTTACCAAAGGGGTACTAAAAATGCATTACCTGAAGTCCACTAGACGACGGGCAACCATTACAAGAATTGCAACTGACCCATAGCACATCACTTCCGGTATCAATTTGCACGAAAAACTCTTTGGGCGGAGAGCCTAACTGAACTCTGGTAAAGTAAAGCCTGAACCATATTTACATATAATCATCAATTAATGACTGTTTAGAATGATAATGATCCTAATCTGCATTGCTAAAAGGCTAAACGACTGCGAATCACTGTGAAATGAAGATCGAAATATAATCCAAATGTATAATGATGAGAGAATTTCAATAAATCTGCTTTGAATTTGAATCTGGTGGGTTCTTTGGCAACACAGCATGAATTTATGAACCAGGGAGAATGGAGAGAAGAAAATGGCAAAATTACCCCACGAGGAACGGATCGTAGGTGCCTTGAACGGGGAAATCAACCACGCCGCCGGGAAAACTCTGCAGCATCCGGCCATGCCTGACCCGGTCCCGTTCTCGTAGCAGACTCAATTCAACTCGGTGACTCGTCGGGAACGCCCTCTCAAGAGAAAACCCAATCTGCCCTCCCCCAATCACAGCCGTCGCCGCCACTAGTAAGCCGGAAAACACCGCCGCCACAACCGCCAGATATCTTCTCCGTACCATCCTCATCCCCAACTCTCTGTCTGTATCTCTCTATAAACACTACTATTGAGGCTTTACGTAAGAGATACTCCACCGACGGGGCGAAGGTGCCTCTGTATCTATTTCTTTATTATATGTATCCACAGATTTAACACATCTGAGTGAAGAGAAGAGATGAAAAAATATACTCCGTATATTTATCTGAGAATCTTGAAGATGGAGAACAAGAAGAAGATGAAGAAGAAGAGGAGAAGGGAATCGAGACTTTGTACTTTTTAGTTAGTTGTTTATTATAGAGAAAAGTCCGCGAGATGAACACGTCTGTCTATACATCGCCGCCGGAGTTTTAAATTTATTGGTTTAAGTATTCACCAATAAAAATTACCCTCTTTTTTTTTTTTGAACAAAAAAGAATTACTCTTTGCAACATTTGTTTTTTCAGTAGTCGCGAGAACTTTTGTTTATTTGTATGTTTTCATTGGTTATTTGATAAAATAAAATATTTTTGACATCTCTTATTTCGAAAAACTTTTCATGTAGTTTTTTGTTATGTAAATTTTATTTTTTATTTCTATACCAATATGTAAATAAAATGAATTGAAAAAACTTGATATTTTGCCTCGAAAATACAAATGTGACAAATATTTAGGAACAGAGGGAGTATATTCTTTATTATTCAAAAATCATGAATTTGTTTGATGATTTGTGTGTTTTAATTAATTGTTTGATAAAATAAAATATTTTTATCATTTCTTATTTTGTAGAACTTTTGACGTAGTTTTTTAAATATGTAAGTTCCACTTTTATTTTTATACCAATCTTTAAATAAAATGAACTGAAAAAACTTTAGATTTCACTTCATTTTGAGTAAAGCATAAAATATTTTAGAACGGAGCCATTATCATATTTGAAAATAAGAATTTGATATTGTTTCAAATATATGTAGAAACATTAACAATGACTATATGTACTTATAAAACAATAGATATGTACATGTTAGTAAAATATTTGGTGTCAAACCTGGTGGGGTTTCATCACTAGTCAAAATTTAATGTCTATTGACCCCCTTTTTTAGATATTGGATAACGACTCTGAAACTTTTTAAACTTTTTACGATACTCTATTTCATAGGGTGATTTTCGGATCACTGAATCAGTGACGAAATTGAATTTTCGTTCCGAAATGATGAAGGTTGCTACTTATTAACATCTCTTCATAGACTGTAGCCGCAGAAAGTTTACCGCTTAATTCTTTTTTTCTTAAACGATATGCATTATATCGTTAGAAGTCGAGTATTTATATTCATTATACTTTATACTCTCTATTTCTTTAACAAGTACTCCCTCCGTCCTATAATGATCTTCCCGGTTCGCAAAACGAAGAAAAATCTCAAGTTTTTTCAATCTATTTTATTTAAATATTGGTATAGAAATAAAAAATAAAATATACATATTTAAAAACTACACCAAAAGTTCAACAAAACAAGTGGTGACAAGAATATTTTATTTTATCATATAGGCCATGAAAAAACACAAATAAATATAAATTCCCGTGAAGTTGAAATAATGCTCTGGGAAGATCATTATAGGACGGATGGAGTATCTATTACAACTTTTTAGATATATTAAATTTTGAATAAGTGTAGAAAAAAATCATGTCCACATTTAATGTTTTTAAAAACTTCTTAACGGATACTTTTTTAGAAATAAAGAGATTTACAAATGTATCTTGATCGCTACTGAATAATAACAAGGAAGCATTTGACACGCTACTACGAAAATTTAAAGTATAAAATTAAAAGTTGGCGTACATATTTAAAAATCACCCCTAGAAATTTATTAATGAACTAAGTACCACCACGACGCCTTCGTTGTCGCATATCCATGTTATTAATAAAACAGGTGCTCACTGGACAACTGACCTGCGTCTTTTGAGCTAAATTTGGTTGCACTAATTTGTAACGAAAAAAGACCATTCCATTTCATTTTGCATCGGCATGACACTTCCAGAGTATGCATTCTAGTAGCTCTGAAGTGAGAGCACTGATCCATCATTATTCCTAATGTTACAATAACGACATGCGGCGTAGATGTAGGCACATGACAAGTGTAATGTGGTCCATTTCCGCAACCACACATTTGTTGGCCTAGATGCACGATAATCTCATCTAATATACCGGCAGCTCCAGCATTGGCCTCAACAATGATCCTATAATTTCATTGTTGCACATGATGAATATAACACAACAATGCAAACGATTACCTTTCATGTGTCTGACCTTGTTCCAAACATATTTCACGACTTAAACCCCTCTTGTGGACATGTAAATCCGTCCATTTGCCTTTATGAAAATAACCTTACTGATCTCTCGTAGGTTGCTTTCACGATAGCATATACCAGAAGAGACCGAAATCTCATTAGCATGTGACCGAAGCTTTTGAAATGATTAGTGGTTAGATTCCATACCTAATTGACTGTATGGGGGAGGGGAGTGGGGTGCAACATGGTTAAGGATAGGAATCATCAATTTTACCGACTAGCACCTTAGATATCCCAAAATATATAGATAATTCTCGTGTAATTTTCGAGCAAGGTCAAAAGAACCTTGCCCAATTAATAATAATAATAATAATAATAATAATCGTACCAGAAATGGTCTAGAGAGAGGCAGACCTTACTGCTCTTCCCATAATTTTGATATAGGAAAAGTCGTCCAAACATGTAAGTTTGAAATATTATTGACAATTTTTTCCCACAACTTTTGGACCAACATTTCCTATATCTAGACTATAAAATTTGAACAAAGTACAAACATGAATGTTTTAAAGGGTCCTTACGACTCGAGAGTCTAGTTGGATCGCACCAGAGTAGAATGTTGAGAGGATGTGCGTGCACATGTGTTTCTTCACCTCGAACTTGCTAAGGACTGCGTGATGTTACCCACCATGTCCAATGCCACACACGGCTGATCCACCGGAACCTATACATATATAAATATATATAGTGAAATTTGCAGGTTTCTTGGAGCCTGAAGACTGGAGTTTGAATGTTGGAATAACTAACAGTTGAGTAGAACATGGCCTTACGTAATGTCCGGCTCCGAGGATCCAGTAGAAGTGCAGGTTTCTGTAGGACTTGAAGAAACCCCTTGTGGTTTTGTCACCCCCACAATGGATTGGGCTTCTTCCCAAGCTCAAGAACTCTTTCAGCCCTTCCCACCTGCAAATATAGAGGTCCTCTCTCAGTTAAGAATGTTTGTCTTGTGGCAGAGATTCTGCCCACACAAGACATGCTCCTTGGGGAAGACTATGTATGATCCATGTCTTCCCACAACATGGGAGATTAAGGACTAAACTAGTAATTGTGTTCATACTTGAGCTTCTTAATCCATGCCTCGGTTCCCTTTGTGGCGCAGATGAGGTCAAGCTACAACCACCGTTCCCAAAATACAACGATCAATTTATGATCACAAGGGCTAATAATCATTCTACATTATATGTACTAATAATGAGTCGTACAACAAAAAAAACGAGGCGTACTTGTCCAGAGTACACAGTCACATTCACTCCCTTGGCCAATAATCGGTCTACCTGTGAAAAAAGGGATCAACGAACCGCCAAGAGTTGTTCAAATAAAAAAGATTAAGAGTTGTTAAATACCTCATTGATCCTTGGTTTCATGAAGTCACCGTACATATTCTCAAAAACGTTGTCCGATTGCTCGCCCCAACTAAAAAAACAATATTTAGTCCTTTTTTTGCCTATAAAAGGACTTGAAATAAATTAACATTATGTTTGGTTCGTAGAATCAGAAAGGAAAGGAAAATGTTAGGGAAAAGAAAGTCAAAGAAATAAAAGTTCTTAATCTTGTTTGGTTATTAGAGAGAGTGAGGAAATTCCTTTCTCAATAACTTTGGTGTTTTCTCTCATTTTACTCACAATAATGGGAGGAAAACACATTTTGTTTTTTGCTTTGCGTTCTCCTCGCCTTTTCCTTTCCTCTCTAACCAAACACCAAAATTGTTTTTTCCTTACCATTTCTTTTCTTTTCCCTTCTAATTCATGGAGCCACACGTGTAAGAAAACAAAAGGGTGACGACATACTTAACGTTTGCAGGGATGATTCCTAACTTGTTTTTGATGGCGCCATTCATCAATGTACTGAGACGACCATCGCCACCCGGAGAAGATCTCCGGGGTTCTAAATATGCCGAGTATCGTTTCAGTGCCAATGCTTGCTGAGAAGCAGCCACCGATAGAGGGTCCATATCACTATCCAACATAAAGTTGTAGAAGTCCTACAAAGATAGATACATACTCATAGGCAAAAAAAGGGACTAAAGATTGTTTTTTTTGGGGATAACATTAACTTGTGAACATCTTACTTAAAACAGATAAATACATAATTAATTACCACATGATTACTGTCAGCGCTGATTCTATTTTCAAGTTCACTCCATAAATCAGTTGCTTCTTCAAACTCACCAGCTTCAAGCTTCTGCTTGATTTTCAAAGCTAGGCTGTGTTTGGCAGCATGTTAGATAATAAACAAATGAACTTTTCGGAATTCATAATGAATGTTTGGATATGGACCTGTTTGCTTGTTCAAATCTGTTCTCATCCAGCCTCGACATGTCTTTCAGAAGGGCCCCCCAAGAAAACTGCATCACTCGTAAAACGAATATTTGTAAATAGACTTACCAAACATGCCCTAAATGTTCTTCACAATAACTGAATTCATTGCATACCACAAAATCTTCGGGCGAGATCCAAGTATCTCCTAAAGCAACTCCTGCAGTAAAAACAAGACCATATACAATAAGCTCTCAAGTGTTATTACAAAAACAAGCAAACCCCGACTTGGAAATGGAGAGGTTGTTAAAGTAAACACAATGGCACAAATTAGTTCACAAATTTGTTAGCTTCTACTATTATCGAGTTGCAATTTTTTTCCACTCTTTATACTTACCTCCGAGTACGGTCTTCAACCTCCCTGCTTCAATGGCTTCCAGAGCTAATAATCCAAGAGTGACCGCAAATTTTCCTCCATATGACTCTGCAACAATGTACAAAGGGGAGCTTCTATGTAAGCTCGCGTTACTACCATTGAAAACTTCAATCAACAATGTGGTCAAATCTGTTCCTGCTTCCCAGTCAGTCTTTACCAACTGCTTGGTATCCTCCACATAACTGTATCCTGTTCCGACTGGGCAATCCTATAATGGATCGAAAAAGAACAATGATACGTGCAAAACATATTCGAAAATCAGAGTGCCCTTTTATAAATGCAAGATGATTACCACAAAGAGAAGATCGGCTTTCTTCAACCACGTTGAATTTCGAGGCTCCAAGTTAATGTCCAGAGGACCAACTTCCTCGAAATTCCCAATTCCAACTCCTGAAGCCCCCTATTCACATTCCATGAAGAATTATCAACAATATAATTTGACATGGAGAATCACCAACTATAGTAGTACAAATGTAAATATAATATCTTAAAAGTCTTACTATTAACACTTTGGTTTCATTCTAAAATGTCAACTCCATACACCGCGTAGTCTAAGGGTCTATTTGGGAATAACGTTAGAGATTAGCGTTAGCGTTTTGGATAAGATTTTAACAGTGTAGATTACTTTGAATATGCTAACGCTAAACCCTGTCCGTAGATAGCCTTTTCAAAACGCCAACGCTATTCCCAAACAGGCCATAAATGTCTTATACTCCATATTTTTGTTAATATTTGTATATTCAACCAATGTGGGGGGATGGCTTAGCATGCCACATCAAGATAATGGCTTTCTTACAACAAACCCATCTTAAACCTTGTGTGCTCGTTGTTGAGGCTTTTCAGCATCATATTGCTCGTTTGACCTTCGTGAACTTTAAGAGACATCCGGCTCAAAACACGAACGAGCACAAAATAAACATAGTAGCACAAACCAAGTAAGAGCACAAACACAAAATACACACTATAGCATAATCTACAAACTAAGACCCAAAGGTCTACCCTAAGGAGAACAGCTCAATATGCAGAAATATATAGCTACAAAAACACAAGATCTGAAAATCACATTGCACCTTAGGAAACAAGTTGATTTTCCAAGAAATGGGTGGGAATTTTGGGACAAAATCAGACAAAAACTTACAGGTCCACCCTGCAACCAGAGAATGACTGGCCATGGCCGGTTTGGATCTTCAGCTCTGGAGGGGCTTTTGTAGAGCCACCAGAACATGTGAGCTTCTGTGTTCATACATTCCAATCATTATAAGAAAGAAGAGATTTTGAGCATGAATTTATGGGAAAGAATGAATCTTGAACTGAAAATGGGAAAAGTGAAAGACTTCACTGGGTCTGACTTCGACGTAGCCCCATGATTCTGATCCATCTGATGACGATTGGGTTCTTGAAGCTATGGATGAATCTCCATGACAGAAGCAGAAACAGAAGAAAAACAATGAACCAATCAGGAGATGAAATTTTCCCATCCTCGTCGTCTGATGGTCTTCAAACTGCTTGCACGGGAAATGGAATTCAATCCAACGTCATCAAATCTAGGACTCCCTATCTGATAGTCAAACTATTTCTCCGGTTTTAATTTTTAACGGTTAAAATTATTTTAAAAAAAATTCACCATAAGTTAAATAAAATTTAAATTAGAAATTGATACAAAAACATCTTTATAAGATTTATTTAGTGTCATTTAAAATATTTTTTTAGATATTATTTTATTTTTAATTAATATACCGTATGATTTTTATTAAATTTTATGTTAAAAGATTGATTTTTTTTTTGAAAACAGATTGATGATATTGATTAACTAAAAAAAGTTAAACCTAATCAAATTCTCCAGAAGTGATGTGAGTATAATCTTCTCTTTTTTGTTCAAGGAATTTGAAAGGAATAAAATAAAATGATCTGGAAAAAATAATTTTTCTTATTTGGTTAGAGAGAAAAGGATAGAAAAAATGAGAAAAAAAGAGAAGACAAAATAAAATTTCACTCATTTTGGTAAGGAAAATAAGAGAAAAAATAATTTTGTTTATTTTCATTCATAATTTCTTTGAACCAAACATAGTGTTAAGAAAAAAATTAAGGATTCACATTATATCTAGTTTAATATTACTCGTAATATTTTTCACATTATATCTAGTTAGTGACACCACTCGACCTCACTATGTCTGCAAACTCAAAAAAGCTCTCTACGGACTCAAGCAAGCACCACATTCGTGGTATCACAAATTTGCATCATTCATTCAGACCATTGACTTCCGCGGGTGCAAGGTTGATAATTCATTATTCGTTTTCTCTCATGCTACAGGCACCGCGTATCTCCTTCTGTATGTTGATGATATTGTTCTCACGGCCTCTTCTCCGGCTCTTATCCAGATTCTCATTCAGCGGCTAAAAGCCGAATTTGCCATGACAGACTTGGGAGACTTGCACTTCTTCCTCGGCATCAACGTCCATCAAACTGTTACATGCCTTTTTCTACATTAGACAATTTACACATGACATACTCGAGCGGGGTGGGATGATTTCTTGTCGCCCCATATCCACCCTCGTGGATACAAATGCAACGCTCTCCTCCTCATTTGGCACGTTGCTCCCTGACCCTTCTCTCTATCGATTCATTGTTGGAGCCTTACAGTACCTCACCTTCACTCGTCCTGATATTACATATGTTGTTCAACAGCTGTGTCTTCATCTACATGCACTCACGACGTCCACTTCACAACTATGAAGCGCATCTTGCGCTACCTCAATGGTACCGCCACCGATGGCATTTCCCTGACACACTCTACTACATATTACTTACAATCATATTCTGATGCTGATTGGGCTGGTTGTCCTCACACCAGTTGTTCCACCTTAGGCTACTGTGTTTTCCTTTGCAACAACCTGATCTCATGGTCGTCCAAGCGCAAGGCCACTACATCTCGTTCTAGTGCAGGGGCTGAATATCGGGCTGTAGCGAACACCGTCGATGAAACCAGTTGGATTCGAAACCTTGAGCTACAACAACCACTTCGTCGTGCCACTCTTGTCTTCTGCGACAACATCAGCGCCGTCTACCTCTCGTCGAATTCAATTCAGCATTAGTGCACCAAGCACGTTGAGGTTGACATACACTTTGTACGCGACAAAGTGGCACTCGACCATGTGAGGGTTCTTCATGTTCCATCATCTTCTCAGTATGCAGACATCTTAACAAAGGGACTACCCTCACTACTCTTCCTCGACTTCAGACATAATTTGGGAATCAGACCTCCTCCACATCCGATGTAGCCGGGAGCATGTTAAATATACAAAGTATTAATTATATGTAATATTCTTGTATTATTTATGTTGCCATATTTGTATAGGTTTCCTCTTATGCCTCTCCTACCTTATTTAGGATTGGGACTCCTAGTATATATACGTGTGTTCATAACTCAATTGAATGAATGAAAGTCAATTCACTTCACTTGCACTCTTTACGGTTATTTACAAGGGTAATTTACCCAAATAAGACTAAAACATAATAACTTTCTCAATATAGGACCATATGTTTTTATTTTCCAATGTAGGATCATTGGTCATTATTTATTAGTCATTATTCAACTAAATGTCCAGCATTACTTGGACATCATTCTTCTCACTAGTCATTATTATGTCCTATTTAGGGAATAAAAAAGTTTAAGTCCTATATTAGGAAATGACTTATGTTTTAGTCTTATTCAGTGCAAATTTCACTATTTACAATACTATGGGTTTAGAATATATTGATGCATGTAAAGAGTTTACAATTTTTATTGGTTTTTTACAAGTATTTTTCCCTAAAAATACCTAAACAAATCTATTTTTTTTACTGGTATTCTTTTTACAATTTATTTCCATTTTTAAAGTGTGATAATGAAGAATTATGGATATGTCTAAATCTTTCATTCTAATTTGAGGCTTTTGACAAAAAAGAAAATCATTATATCCAATTAGTAAATTTTATCTTTAAAAAATTTTCAAATGTAGAAGGACTTTGAAAATTCCATTTGAGAAGCATATTTTGAATGTTCATTTAAATAGTATAGTTTTTTATAGCATGTGAATAATTACGTAGTATAAATATATGTTCAGAATTTAAGAAACGGAATCTCATGCTTCTCGACTCCTAGATCCGCCTATGCTTAAAACTTTTATTAATAGCCTTATATCACTTGTTCACTTAGTTAGAGACGTGCAATTTATCAATCAATTCTTCTTAAGTAGGAAATAATAATAATAATAATAATAATAATAATAATAATAATAATAATAATAATAATTTTCATGATTTGCTTTTTTATTTAGCAAATCATGAAAATTTTATCTTCACATTATGTTTAGTTTAGAGAATTATGAAAGAAAGGAAAATGAAAAGGTAAGGAAAAAGAACATCGAAGAAACCCAAATTCTAAATGTTACTCCGTATTTGGTAAGTAGGAAATTAAATTGGTACGTAAGAAAAATAAGTTTTTAGCAACTTATTTGTTTGATAAAGGCCCCGTTTGGCATCAGCGTTAGAGATTAGCGTCAGCGTTTTGAAAAGGCTATCCGACGGTAGCCTTTAGCGTTAGCATTTTCAGAATTAATCTACACCATTAAAATTTTATCCAAAACGCTAACGCTAATCGAAAACGCTGTTCCCAAACAAGGCCAAAATAATATAGTGATGTCATCTGTCACCACTAATTTTTATTTGTAGATCTATTTATGTTGTTTATAAATATGTAATTTTTATTTTTTAGTTCAATACAAATTTTCGTATGAAATGATTTGAAAATTTACGCAATTTGAAGATATTTATTTATTTATTTATATAGATACTACTAGACATATGTACGCATCGGATTCTTATCAATAACCAAAATAAATGAAATTAAAAAAATGGAATGTGCAATAAAAAAATATTGTTGAGATCCTCTCTCGAGGGCCAGAGAGCCCACACTATCGTTTGGACTTGTTTTCTCGCCATACATACCATACATGCACACATGCATATGATTGCTTGAAATTAATTTTTTTCTTTTTTTAAAAAAGAAGATTTTATTTCTTTAAATTAAAGATTGGATATTAAATTAAAGCGTACATGGGGCGTGAATGGAGACACATTTTTTTTTTATTTTTTTAATTAAAAAAACCCCATTATAATAATAAAAAAAAGGGTGGGAAAAAAAAAACATGGGGTTTGAAAAATGAGGTGTTAGCCATGTCCCTCTGTCTTCAAGCTGTCAAAATCAGAATGTCCCTTTGGAATTTATATTACAAAGTCTTCAAAGGTATCCTATGCGAATTTCGTCTTTACCGGCGAGACACTCGACGCCCATTACAATACCGACGAGGACCGACTTGGATTTACTCCATCCATCCATTCTCCTTTTTTTTTTTCATTGTTACTATTTACATTAGTGTTATGCTAATAAACCCTACCCTAGCAAAATATTTACTTGTGATTATTGATAAGAGCACTGGAAATACATATATATGAAGCTCCGGGGCTTCAAATCGGGGTTTCAAAGTTTCTATCTCTGTCACGTCAGCTTTAACTTACCTCACAGATTTGCTGGAAATGGGTTTGAAGCTCCGGGGCTTCATACCTTTATTTTTTACATTTTAAATGAACATCTTCTAAAACTAAATTAATAAAATTTAATTATTTAATTAAATTGAAACGAGAATAATTCAAAAAAAATTACATTCATCAAATTTAAAAAATTAAAATGACAATAATTAAAAAAATACATTAATAAAAAAACTAAGGCAAATTATATTTAGTCTTGATCTCTTTTTGTCTTCTCTCGAAGATCATACGCTTGAAGCCCGATAACGTATCAAAGTCGGTTTCCATTATTTTGATCTCTTTCTTCTATTGCTTTCGTCTCTCCCTCTCTTCTTCTCTAATATTGAACACCCGAAGTTGTTCAACCATTGCCCGATTGATATCATCGTGAGAAGAAACGGGTTAGAGCCGGACCCTCCAGAACCTGAGGCAATGAATTTTGTCTTCTTTCTTCCGATCGGTCGTGGAATGGGATCCTCATCATCGCAATTGTCAACGTTGAAGGGAGGCCTTTGTTCGGACGAACCGATAGTGTCATCGACCTCAACCTCGGCTTCGATGGAGGATCTTTTCTCTGAGGATTCGGAATCGGGATTGTTGAGTTGTTGCCATTTCGGTGAACGGCTTAAAATTCTCCAAAGAGCGATGGACACCTTGCCTTGGTGCCCATCGTCTTGATACTGGGCCGTGGCAAGCCACAGAACATCGACGTCGTTCCTCCCGCTCTTCCCAGACCGAGAGCATTCCTCGAAAACTCCGATAAACTTTCAGGTGGGAATTTGAGGCGTTGTAGAAACAGTGTGCATGAGTGTCAGTTCCTCCTCACAGTACTTGGTATCCCATTGATTGTATGTGGGTTTACCATATAAAACACAACTATAATGGGTCGGTGTCTCGCTACAAACTCATCTTGTGGCAAAAGGATATGAACGGGAATATGGACTCGACAATTTTGAGACCTTTAGTCCAGTGGTTAAGCAACAAACCACTTGTGTTGTATTATCTTTGGCCATGCGTTATAATTAGCCTCTTCACACCTTGATGTGTCTAATTCTTTCTTGCGTGGTGAGTTACGGGAACATATTCACATGATTCAGCCTCCAGGTTACATTGATAAATATTTTCTACAATATGTTTGTAAGTTGCTGAAGTCATTGTATGGGCCTAAGTAGGCTCCACGAGCCTAGTATCTTTGCTTATCCTCTTTTCTAGCTGCTCAGGGATTTATTAATACTACTCACGACACTAGTCTCTTAATCAAGCATACATATAAGGGCGCTATTCTTCTTCTATTATATGTGAATGATATTGTTGTCACAGACTCTTCCCCTGCTCCCATTTAGTTGTTCATTCAAAGTATGCATCAGGAGTTCTACATGAAGGGTTGTGGCCCTCTCAAATATTTTTCATACATTGGAGTTGAGCGTACCAATGATTAGTTACTTCTTCACAAAGCAAAGTACACTGGCGAGCTCATTCATCATGTTGATACCTGCACACCAATGCGCCCTTATTAGTCCGGGCACTTCTACAAATGGTATGGTGCTGACATCCTGTTTAGCAACCCTTGGCTCTTTTGTAGTCTGGTTGATGGTCATCAGTATCTGATTGTGACAAGACATGATATTCAATATGCTGTAAACTTTGTTGCTCAAAAGATGCACAATCCTATCGAACAAGATTTTCACACGCACAAACGCATCCTTCGGTATGTAAAAGGTTCCCTCTTCACTAGTATTACATTTTGTAGGGGGGTCTCTGTGTGAGTGGTTATTCGGACTTTGACTGGGCCAATGACCCTTGGGATAGTCAATCGACCACTTGTTATCTTGTTTATCTTGACAATAATCTTGTTTTCTAGAGTACTGAAAAGTAGATGCGCGCGTGTTTCAAAGTCCTCTACTGAGGCTGAGTACTGAGCATTGTTCGCCATTGCGTCCAGGGTTATGTGGCTGACATTTCTCTTAAGAAATTTACATGTTGCCACACCGCCACCCGCCATTCTATTTTGTGATAATTAGTCCGCTATATGCCTCATGAAGAGTCTAATTTTTCCCAAGCGCATGAAACATGTTGGTACAGATCGTCACTTTGTTCGTCAACATGCCATTGATGGCTCTCTCTCCCCCTCTCTCTCTCTCTCTCTCTCTCTCTCTCTCTCTATATATATATATATATATATATATATATATATATATATATATATATATATATATATATATATATATATATATATATAATATATATATATATATATATATATATATATATATATAATATATATATATATATATATATATATATATATATATATATATATATATATATATATATATATATATATATATATATATATATATATATATATATATATATTATATATATATATATATATATATATATATATATATATATATATATATATATATATATAATATATATATATATATATATATATATATATATATATATATAATATATATATATATATATATATATATATATATATATATATATATATGGTTGTTGAGTATGTCCTTGAGTTTTTTACAAAGCCATTAACCTCCTAACGTTTTCAGTCTAGCTCTAATCTCCCAACTTCCTCTCAGCTATCACAAGGGGAATGTTAGGCAATAAAACAATTCTTTAAACTCTTTACTTTTCTTTTGATAGTTAAGTCATTGCTAGTCAATGTAAATTTTGACGAGTATCATGAACCATCTGAAAACAGTCTCTGTTTGTAAAAAAACTCAATACATTTTTTTAAAAAATTTTCGAACAAAAAGCTACAAGAAAAAGGAAATGGAGAAGGATTGGAGTTTGCTCTAAAGTCTCAAAACTAGTGTACTTTGGATTAATGACATGATTGAAGTAAGTTGCACACTAATTTCAAAAAAAAAGGAACAAAATGTGTGCAGTAAGAATAGATTAGCACGAAATTAAGTTGTGGTGGGATGAGGTTGACGTGACTCAGAGACGTACGATGTTTGATTGCATTGGGCTTATTAGTTGAATTTGTTTGTCTTTTCTCTTTGATTTTCAGCCCCATCCATCATTCACACCACCCTCATGCTCATGCTTTTAACGTTTCAATGTGATTCTCAATTTAGATGATTCTTTGCCTAAGCGTCTATTTGGAAATAACGTTAGAAATTGATGTTAGCGTTTTAGATAAAAATTTAACAGTGCAGATTATTTTAAAAACGTTAGCGCTAGACGGTGCCTATAGATAGCTTTTTCAAAACAGTAACGCTAATCTCTAACTTTATTCTCAAAGAGACTCTAATTCTGAAGCGATTCTTGGAGATAGGATTCATCTTTTGTAATTTTTCTTTATTCATGCTTATAACATTGTGTTATTTGGATAAGAGGGATAACGATCTATGAAGACTCCCGGCACTGACTGCACTACACCCGAAATAATGTAAATTGTGCTTTAATCGGATAAATTAAACTTGAGAGAGCCAGTGTATATTAGCGTATATGTTTGAGAATAAACTTTAAGTTTCTACTTTACTAAAATATATTATTTTGTCCTTGAGTATTTGTTTAGTTTTGATTTATTGGGAGAGAAGTTTAGGGCGGGTAGGGTAAGGGGTAGGGATGGGGCTAGGATAGGAGTTTAGGGGGATGGATTAGGGGTAGGAACCATCAAATTTTGAACGAATCACCAGAAGTGCTCTTAAAATGCAGTGGCACCATTGGCACTGCTAGTGATACCGTTGGCCAAGGTCAACGGAATCTCACTTATATTCTCTCCGTCTCAGAGTATTCATCCAGTTTTGACTTTTGGAACTGTTCATCTAAGCACTTTGACTCATCAAATTCTCTCAATGTGTAAACCTAAATATAGTCATGTGTGATCTTGTTTGATTTGTCTTAACATATAGATTATTAATATATAATTTCTATAATTTTTTAATATACAAATTACAAGATAAAATGGATTAAAGAAATATATTGGATGATGTGTAAAAATGAAAGTGGACAAATACTCTAGGACGGAGGTAATATTAATTTTATAAGTTATGAGTAAAAGCATGTAGAAAATAAATAAATAAATAAATACAATCTCCCCTATAAACAATAACGGGATGATCCAAGAGTGTGGAGTTATTAACTTATTATTGTAGCTTGTAAACAACTTCGTAATAAAATTAGGGATTATTAGTTGGCATCCATTGATTAATTGGCTACTAGTTGCCCACTTATTAAATTGACGTGATATATTGATTCCTCTGTCGATGTGCACAATAACGTACGTAATATACCCTATATATTGAGTATTATATACGGACTAGTACTCATATCTCAAAAGATTAAAAGATCTATAAAATTAGTGGTGACATTAATATATTATTTTATCAAAAAATGAATAAAATTATAAAAATAATTGAATAAAATTTGACCATGTAAATAGTAAATATGTAAACTTATTTTGGGACGCAGACCCTGATGGATACCCAGGACAGGGGTATCCAGCCCAACAAAAACAATAACGGCCCAACAAAAGGCCCTTCTAGTAGCAGAAACCGGACGCGCTCGGCCAAAAACGTCTCACTCAGATGAGCGGGACTTAAAGGTAACCAAGTCCTCAAGGTGGTAACTGCACTCGGACACGCGTCTCTACTCAGCTCGAACCCATGCACTCAGACCCCTGGGGCACATCCCTTACTCGGCTATCATCTAACGACAGAGTTGTGTACTTGCCCCTGTCGCAAGTAAAACAATGCAGGCCTTTCACGGGCATGAGATCTTGTCCGCCCTGTCTACTCAAGGGGCCCACGCAAGGGCATCTCTGATACTATTCATCTGTAAATTATTTGTAGTCATACTATTTGTAATTACATTTCTTGTATTATTAGTCAAAGATACGATTCCAATGGGTCTAGCCCACTAGGTCCTGTCCTAGACAACGACTAGGAAACACAAGTATATATATGACAAATGTATTGTATAAATACCTCTCCCTCTTGGGGAGGATGACACGTTCACTACGAAGCAAATATACTCACACTACAATCTTGCGACCAAAAGGCACTCAACCCTTGTTTGATACTCTCATACCTAGTTTCCTAGGTTCCTAGGTTCTGGGTTCTAAAACCCATCAGACCCTCTCTCTAAAACTTATTTGATTGTGTAGAAGAGTATGTAAAATCTTATTTTTACAATAATTATTTGTAAATTAGTATAGATACAAAAGTTGCAAATTACATATTTAAAAAACACGTCAAACACTCTTCAAAATAATAAGCGATAAAAATATTTTATTTTATAAAATTACCAATGAAAAATATGATTAGGAAAAAATAATCAGAAAGGTCAAATGATAAAATTGTAAATTCTCATTTTGAAATGAAGAGAGTATGTAAAATCTAAAATAGTTTGGTTTTTGTTTTAAAATTCTACTCTCCGTTAGGTATTAATGATTTAATATGTGAATCTAAATGGGAAAAAAGGCGGTGTACGTTTGATCTTTTAGTTCAATTAATTTATTGATATGATATCAAAATCTTGTTGATTTAGAGGTTATGAATTCATGCATTACCGCCACCAAATTGAAAAAAAAAATAACATTCACGTAAAAGATTCGAACAAACACGACTCTCACCTGCACGTGAGAATCGCACGTGTTAGAGTATAAAACCTTTTAAGGACTTACAGCCACAAGTTTAACCTTTTAGTTGAATTAATTTTTAGAGTGGCACAGTATGTGATATTATTAGAATCTATCACAAACAATGCTTATTATTTAAACGATACAAAATCAGTAGGGATAAACCTCAAATATATTTATTATAGATATAACTTGATAACAATTAGTCTAAATGAATCATGAATTTTATATCATTAATTGTACATAGAGAATACTAGGTAAAATAGATTAAGAAATTATGGTAACAATAAAATAAGGAAAGAAAATGATAATAATAATAATAATTTATTTAATATTATCTCTATTATTCCTAATATCCCGCAAGTAGATCCTCATTAACGAGAAATAACTTGGAGCACACGTACTAGAATGGAGCCAACGGAACCAGTTTTGTAATAAGGATATCTGCTAGAAGTAAAGAGACATCTATATTGCATAACGAATGAGCTTGAGAGTGTGTTTATTGAACTTTTTTCTTCTTCTATTTTCTCTTCTTAATTTAGTATCGTTTTCCATTTCTTGAACCATTAAGAAACACAAACAAAAGCTTCCTTTCAATTTTTCAATGATGCAAATGATTATTTTTGGAGAGGGAGATGGATAATGGACGACATCTATTAGACAGTAGACATGCTAGAAAAAATTAGAATTTTTTTGGACAAAAATTGAAAATATTTAATTTGAGACAAATGAAGTACTACCTTCGCCCCTGAGATTTTTTTTATTTTGACTTTTTGCAGTTAACGATTTTCGATCAACATTTGACATATAATTAAATAAAATAGGCATGATATCTTAACTAGATAAAATATTTTGTAAAACAAATCTAATAAAATTGATGGGTATAAGTTATACCTGGTCCGAAGACCCGAAAAGTGACCGGTCGAGTCATGATCGGTCAAAAACTAATAATGTTCGGAAAGACGCGAAACCCTCGGAAAATGTGATTGGTCATGCTGTCCTTGGTAAGTGACCGGTCATATTTTTAGTACGGTCAACAAGGAAAGAATTCGTGTGCTCAAATTTATATTTTTATGGTCATTCTTATTGTGTTTTTACTTTCCGGAGTATTTTCCTTACCCAGTAGATTTCATTTGACCAGGTCAGATCCGGTCAAATTTATACCATTAAAAATTATTTTTGGATCAATATACAATATCACTTTTAAATTTATGGTTAAAGTATGGTAATTTTGATCAAAAAATGGTAAAAGTGGATAAATACTCGGGACAGAGGTAGTATATGTTACTTGAATTTTTTTTATTTCATTGACTTTTAATTTCAAACACAAACAATTTTTATTTTTTAAAAATATTATGAAAAAAGTTTTTAAAAATAATTAAAAACATTCATGAAAAAATAGAAGAGAAAAAAAGAGAAAATAAGGAAAAACAGAGTAGGGCGTTGGTGTTTATTACCAAAACCAGCAGGGCAACGGAACTATTTATCTAAGATTCCAGGAGTACTTTAGTTTAGATTAGCATTGTGATAAGACTATCCCTTTTTGTCTCTTTTTTTTAAAAAAAATATGTAATTTTGAAATATCTAATTTTTATTTTAAATTCTATAGCTATATTTCTAAAAATAATTAAGGACAATTTTTGTCAAACATTGTAAAATAAAATGAACAAAAACAGCATGTCTTTTTTTTAATAAAAAAACTACTCCGTAAGCACTTACTCCGTATTTTTTATTTAAAAAAGTCTTGGGGTAAAAAAAAACTAACGGGAGAAAATTACGGCGGAACACCGCCGATGACCCGCTTTCGTATTCCGTCTCTGGGCCATAACCGGCCATCCTTTTAACAGCCCAATCCCGTTTCTGACGCGTAATTACGGAAAGTAGAAAAATCTGTCGTGTAGGATTTGTCATTGAATTACGGAGTATTATTCTCTTCTTGCAAAATTAAGAAATAAAATTGTCATTCACGTCACGATTTATATTCTCTATTGGATTCTTATGTTCAAATGGTGTATCTCTTGGGTGTATATAATTTTTTTAGATTTTCTCATATTAATTTTTTTTAATTAAAAAAAATGTTTATCTAAGTAGTAAAGAAATACTTCGTACTTATTTTGTTCATATGTAGGTACACCATAGAATGTGACTATGTTGTTCAAATATGGAGTATATTGATCCAATTTTATGGATAAAGCACAATTAGTTATATTGTGAATTTCATATACTTTGTTTAAATGTAAATTCTACCACGGAGGCACGGACCGAAAGGTCCACGGTGTACTTACTGATGAGACTAATAAGTATTTTCTTAATGTTGAGATAAATATTTTTAATTGAGAAGACCCACAAATTTTTAATTAAGCAATACTCTCTTTGTCTATCATTGATCTTCTCATTTTCTTATGAGTTTTTTTTTTAAAAAAATACTAAACTCACAAACATAAGAGTCTCAAAATATATAAAATTGTCATTTATATATTTAAATTTTACTTTTTAATTGTTTAAAATTATTTTGTTCTCTTGGTGAGATGCAATAAATAATAAAATTGCATATTTTATTACTCTAGTATTTCTATTTTTTTTGTTAGCTTTAAAACTTTTCTTCTCATCTCATTTTTTGACAAATGCCATATTTGCAGATCTTGGGTTATGTTGGTGCACCGTTACATAAATAATTCTGCACAATGCAATCTAACAACACTTCTTGGGGCTATGTGTACCCTCACCCTGAACACCCGCTGAACCTGGGATCCAACAACACTTCTTAGGGCTATGTGTACTCTCACCCCAAACTCGCATTAGAATGATATTGTCTCTTATGGGCCTAGACCTCACGAGCTTATTTTTGGACAACATGCAAAAGGTCTCATTCTAATGGGTTGAGTTGAACATATTTATTAAAGTTTCCTTTCACTTTTTTCTTGAGTGTGGAGTTGAGTTGTGTCATTGTGGTCCTAAGATTCAAATGTGAAATATAGACATTCTCACATATTTCATATTGTTCATAATTAGATGTCTTAATTTTTATGAAGCCAAATACAAATAATTATTTTATATATTTAAGTTCTTAAAATAAGCACAAATTAGACCTAAGAACCACAAAAAATTGTCTAGAGAATTATGCTCCAATTCCAATTGTTAAAAAGTATGTCCAACGCTAGTGAAGGAATGAATAACATTGTCACGAATGGTAAAAAATTATTACAAAGACAATACAATCATTGAAAGCGTAGGAGAAAAAAAAGCAGTCAAGCAAAGAACATAAAGTGAAGAGAAAAACAAATGCACCAATGTATACTAGTTCATCACAACTTGTGGTTAGTCGAGTTCCCGAGAGACTATCTCAAGATTCCACTACTTTGTTAGGGTTACAAGTGCCTAAAAACCGTTACAATAGCTCGTAGATGTACCTTCTTGGGGTAGGCATGTGTTGGAACGGTCTGAATTTTGTAGTCGTTCCGGTCCCAACATTGTCTTACTTTATCCCTTTCATTTTGGGCCCAAGACAATTCAGAACAATTTGTGATGTCCTAATTCATAA
The DNA here is from genome assembly GCA_003260385.1 of Cuscuta australis. Classification (NCBI taxonomy): domain Eukaryota; kingdom Viridiplantae; phylum Streptophyta; class Magnoliopsida; order Solanales; family Convolvulaceae; genus Cuscuta; species Cuscuta australis. Next base: position 2,948,513 of record NQVE01000215.1, on the reverse strand, counting down.
TTTTTATAAAATACAAACATAAAAATTTCAAATATGTTAACTCTAAAATTTAAATTGAAAATTTTATACAATCATTTTAATGAGATCTCAAATAAAAATGTGATAAAAACATATACAACCATTAAAGAATATTCGATTTTAGGTTACAAATCATATGAAATTGAATAAACAGGTATTGTGAATGGATACTTGCTTTACATGTAAATATACAGGACAACAAGACGGAACAAAATACTATTTATCTGTCCTAGTCCCCATGCCATCTAATATAAATCCGTTCACGATGTGTCTTAAACAAAATTTTGTCATCTCAAACAAAACGGGACATTAGAAGGACGAAACTGGGTTTTTTTGGAATGCAACGACTGTCAGGTTATTTGGTGAAGGCTTTAGAGCTTTGGGCTTTAAGCCCGGTTGGCTAAAGGGAAGAAACATGTGGGGGGAGATTTCAGTTATTAATTTAAAGATTTATTAGTTGTTTCTTATTAAGCATGTTGTTAACCCTTGCTTATATCTTATAACTACCAATCATTTAACTATAATCTTTGAGCACCTAATTAAAGATAAATCCTTGTTGCAACACATGGGGTAGGTTACTAATGAAACCATGTTAGACCTGGTGTTCTTATTTTCTACTATTTGTGTGTGTGTGCTTGTCCGCTTCCGCTTGACCACCTTTAATATCTGAATCCTAACAAGTGGTATCGGAGTATTGGTTCGGTTAACCACACGGTTACACATGATCCATCGTGGGAAGAAGGCTATCCGGGATTGGTTTTTCTACTGTTTTACTACCACGGTTAAGTTAAGTGAAACCTTTTGGAGCAGCCACAAACAGGGACCACATGTTGTCCGATTTTCTAATTCGATTAAGCCACCGCAGGGACTGGTTTGAATATGATCAGAGGCTAGTTTGGATCTAATCAGGGGCCGTTAGGTCGGTTTTAGGTGAACTTGGCAATTATGGTTTCTGGTTTTGTACCTAGTGCTCGCTGGTTCGGGTTCTTTGGTTTAGGGTTTGATTCTTTTGGAGGTTATTTTGTTTTGGGACACTATTACTTGGTTTTTTCTCTGGGTTTTTTTCTCTTTTGCAATGACTGAAGACGGGAAGTTTCACATCGAGAAGTTCAACGGTACAGATTTTGCATTATGGAAAATTCAAATAGAGGCGTTGCTTGGTGAGTGTAATTTGGACATGGTACGAGAAGAGAAATTGGCTGGAATGGATAAGGTTGCGGAAGCAATTTGGGAATCAAAGGACAAAAAGGTAAGAGGTAAAATTACATTGTCTTTGACGTGGAGTGTTGCATTTAATATCATGAAGGAAACAACTGCTCGTGGCATGTTAACAGCTCTGTCAAATATGTATAAGAAACCGACTATTGGTATGAGAAACCGTCTTAGCCTCTCCCTTACAAAATAAATTCTCTCAAATAGTAGATTAATAGATACTCATAAAACTTTATGAACAATAATTTTTCTCTCAATTAGATCAGAAAAGCTTTACAAATACAACTGACGTAAAATGTTAAAATAATAAGAATAATGGCCTTATTTGAGAACAATGCTTACGATTAGCGTTATCATTTTTGGCTAAAATTTTACTGGGGTAAGGTGACCCACTTGACCACTCATGGCTAAAATAGTTTTTCTCTCATATCATCAATTTTTAGCTCTTTATAAACAACATAAAAATCAAGTTACATAATCATCTAAAGATGGAAGAAGTATATTTTGAAATAGCATTGTTAAGGATGCATCAAAAAAATATACCGCAATTGCACACCGAGACAAGATATTATATTTGTGTCTGAAAAGACATAACTCTGGTGTATAGTTGAAATACATATTTTTGGGTGTACCTCTAACATTATTAAAATTGAAAATGCTGTCTAGGATTCTTTTTCGAAGCAATCTCAAAACAGGGCATTATTTCTAGTGTTTTTTTAAACGGTTTTTTCTAGTGTTATTATTATTATTAAAATTAAAAAAAATTAGCAGGTCGACAAAAATAAAATAAAATAAAATAAAAATCTCACATGTATGTCCTCCTTATTTCTCGCATTATAAATTTATTTATAGTCTCCTTTACAAGTTGTGATAGCCCCCCCCCCCTTTCGCTTCATTAAAATCAAAATTGGACGGCCCCAATTTCTGCCCAACTTTTACAATCCCTAACTTTCTCTCTCTTTCTCTCCGCCATTTTTTTCCTCGCAGAGAATCAAATTCCCTTTTCTCTGAATGAATTGCTAGCTCCAGCCTTTCTTCAATCTCATCGCCATGGCGAGAATCGATCGAGACTCAGTCAAATCAGGAGAAGAAGAAGCCAACAAGGAGAACCAGCAGCCCAGCACCGCCGCAGCAGTCGCCGGATTCAACGACGACTCCTGCCGGACTCCGACCAGCCTACGCGACAGGATTCCGGCCGCCGTCGTCTGCCCTCCGGCTCCCCGGAGACCGAAGAGAACGGTGGTTCTAGGCAAGAGGAAACTGCCGCCGATTCCGTTCTTCGAGAACAGCGCCGGCCGGAAAGAGATTGAGGTTTTCTTCGCGTCCTTCTCGGAGCTTCCCAGGGTCGCGCCTCCCCCTGCTTTGAAGAAGAGACTCTTCGTAAGTCAATGATGTCTCTTATCCTGCGCCGCGGAGTACATAATTCTCTCTCCCCTTCTTTTTTTCTTTTTTTTCTTTTTTTTCTTTTTTTTTTAAATTTTCCGTCGGGTCATGTATTTATAAATAAGAAAATATATGTATGCCTGAATTAGAATTCTGCGATTTATTATTGGAAAAAGAGAAAAAAAACAAAGAGTTTGAGATCTGTTAGAACTTAGAACTCTGTGATTTGAATTTGTGGGAATTCTGATTGACTAATGTTGTAACGATAAATTTAATTTTGTTAGATTTATCTCAGGGTATACTTTAATTTATATTATAATAATTATTATAATTAGTATAATTATTATAAATCTTTGCCCTCTGGACCATTATGTTTAGACTAATGTTGTAACAGAATTTGAGCTTACTTAATACGAAGTATCCTGTAATTGTAGAATTCTTGCAAGGCTAAAGTGTTTAATTTTGGTGTTAAAATAATTACTATATAATATTAGTGCTTGATGTTTATATTTTAAAATCAATCTATATACGGCTTGTATAGCGTTCGCATTCTGGATAAAATTTTAACAGCACAGATTACTTTGAAAATGTTAGGGCTAAACGCTGCTCGTAGATAACTTTTTTCAAAATAGGTCCATAGTCTTATAAAAAATTATCCAAAACAAGTATTTGTAAACGAGATCATGTCATGAATCTAACACGATTATGTGCACAAATAACAATTTTTAGGCATATACAGATGATAATTATCTGTGTTTACAGATGATTACCGTATGTATATGTTTAAATCATCTGTGGGTGCGTCTATGATGAGTTTCTAGCATTTTTGTTGTAAAGAGAGGAATTAAGTTTCAAATGTGTTCATAGCAGTGTAAATCAAGATTATACTCTTGTTTGAGATTTTGATTATATATTGATAATTTCATGTTTTAATTTTTTAAGAAAAAAACTCCCCATATCCAAACTTTTCTCTTGTTTTCCTTTTAGGAATATTCCATTTTTTTCCTTGATTCATTTTTATGGAAAGAATTACTATTAATTGAGTACATCTACAGGGTAATTTGTTATGCCACAATAACTAAATGTCTTTTCAATGAATAAAAGTTCTCCGTAATTTACGTTAATCTATTTTTTAAAAAAGTTTTTTTTCCTGGACACGGGAAAAAAATTAGATACTAGGAAATGATTTGAAGTTTTTAAATACTTTTCTCTAAATGAACTTGACACACATAAGCTCAAATTATTTCAATAAGTTTTATTTAAATATGAGCATGTAATTTTAAAAAATTATATATTAAAAAATTATATCATTTTTTATTAAAAAATGGCATAAAATTATATTAAAAAACTTTTAAAAAGTAATTATAAATTTTATTCGAAAACAGAGAAATACAGAGTTCCACCAGTTTATAACTAAATGAATCTTAATAGACAATAGAAAGAGTAAACACTTATTTAAACTTAATTTTTAATAGTATTTAAATTAACTTCTTTTTAAAATATTAAAAAAAAAACCCAATAATTGTAGTCCGTATCTTTTTTTCTAACCCAATCTTTAACTTTTAGCATCCCGGTAATGGGCCAGGCAGTTCAGGATCTTGATTGGGTGAAATGTTTGGGCTTCCATTTTTTTTTAATCCATAAAAAAAAAAGATTCTTCTGAATTTTCAATTTTCAAATTAAAGTTAAGCCCCCGTAGTTTCTGAAAGTTTTCATTTTTTGTGTGGGGCACTTTTGTTGCTTTATGAAAGCAAATGTTTTCAATCTATCCTTTATGAACTCTCTTTTTTCCCCTTTTTTTTGTTTTGTTTATGTTTTCTCTTTTTTTTAATGAAATTGTGGACAAATTATCTCAATCTTAAATCTCTTTAGGTTTGATTGTTTATATATTTGACCTTTTTTCTATATATTGTACAATTAATTCCAACTTTTGATGTTTTCAAAAAAAAATCCAGCTTTTGATGCCAATGCCATGCCGAATTAGATACACAAATACACACATAATTATGCCATGAATATGAAATAATTTTAAAATAAATTGAATTAAAAAAAACAGGAAATGTAAGATATTTTTAGGGATAAAACTCTATAAATAAAGAGTAAAATAATATGAAAAAAATATGAATACTAGCACTAGTCTTTTAAAAGGAGGCATTTTTAATGAGTATAACATTTATGTGCCTTTGGATTCTAAATTTTAATGTGGAGTAAAATTATACCATTGATCATTAGTATCAAAACTATACCAAATTAATACAAAAAATCTTCCAAAACAAAAAAAAACAAAAAAACTTCACAACACATGAAATAAATACATTGCCAAAGTTAAATCAATGTTACTAGATCTCGCCTCAAATGGACTCATTACCTTGCACTAAAATGTAACGTCCTCCATTCTCAAATTAATTAAATAAAGTTTAAAATTAAAAAAAAAGTAATACTCCTTGGGTTTAATAATTTTTTGAATGAATTCTCCAAACGGTCATTCCTAATAAGGTGTTTTTCTAAATTAGTTCTCAATAAAGAAAATTATCAGTGTCATCCTTTATAATTTAGATTTATTTTCTAAATAGTCTTATGTCGAAAATGTCTATCGAATGTGAGACAAATAGAAGGTATTTTGATATTTTTTATCATTTACACTTACAGTATGTTCTCGAAATGCTCCTTTATAATTAAATATTTTTTCAAACTGATAACTTTTAAGTAAATGTTTTCACAAAATGGAGTCCATGAGCCTACTCGAGGTGAGTCCATTCCTTTAGCAACCACTCACTTAATTTGAAAGATCATTTTGAGAACTTATTCATATTGTAAATGATGAAAAATACAAACTACCTTCTATCTAGCTGTCATTTAAAAAACATTTTTTTACACATGACTATTTAAGGAATATATATTAATTGCAAAGGACCATGTTGGTAATTATTACTTACAGAAGGCTAATTTGAAAAATTACCTTATTAGAAATGATCATTTTGGGTTTTCACTCTAAATTTTTCTACTTTGAAAAATGAGAGATTTAGGGAATGTGTAAATTGTATGTTACTTTCTCATTTTATCTTTATGTTATTTCATGGTAAGATAGGATCTGATAGTTAGTTTAATAGTAAATAGATATGATGTGATATGTAAGTTAATAATCTTTATCTTTATATACTCCCCCCGTCTCTAAATATTTGCCACACTTGTATTCCCGAGGCAAAATATCAAGTTTTTTCAATGCATTTTATTTAGATATTGGTATAGAAATAAAAAATAAAATTTACATATCAAAAAAGTATATGAAAAGTTCTTCGAAATAAGAGGTGTCAAGAATATTTTATTTTATCAAATAACCAATGAAAACGTAGAAATAAACAAAAGTTCCCGCAAATGCTAAAACAACAAATGTTGCAAATAATTTGGGACGGAGGAGTATTAAATTTGAGAGTTAAACTCATAGAATTGCAACATGTGATGAGTCTACATGGCAATATTTTAACAAATCATCCGTCACATATAAATGACTTAAATAATGTGGCAATTTTAATTAAAATATGGATATATCTCATTTAAGTTGTATACGGAGTATATGCCTTATATACGGAGTAATGCTATAACTTTTTTTGGAAAAAGTATCAAAATACGAGTAAAATATAAAGAAATACCAAAATAAAAGTTTCATATTTTTTATCCCAAAATAGGAGCTACAAGTCCAATAATGTCAATATATTACGCCAAAAAACATTATGAAATGGTAATATACAATGTCACAATGTCATAGTGCAAACTCATATTTGGAGAATAAAAATATTGAACTTTGATTTTGAGAATAAAAGTTATGTTTTACTTCTATTTAGGACGATTACCAAAAGTTTCCTATTATACTTATATTACCTTATATATCGTTTTTTTAATATTTTACAAATCATCATCTTTCTTTCTAAGATTATGCGTACCCCTTTGCATATCTTTTTTTCTACTATAGCGAAGATCGGTGAAATTGTGAAAATTGTTTATGATTAAGATTGATGATGTAGCGGCACTTAATTTCATAAGTTCAAGGGGAGGGTGTTATTAGTAATCCATTAAAAAGGAAGTTGATACCATTATTTTTTGTTAAATTATATTATTTCTCAATATTCTTTGCCGAGCTTAGCAGAATAATATCAAAATTTGTGGATCGAAATTATTATTTAGCTACCAAACATGAAGAGATTCCTTTCTTCACTTTAATATATTCCACAAAAGATTAAAATCAACAAATCTCTAAATGTTCCGAATCCTTTTTTTTGTTCTTTCTTCATACCATAACAGAGTTTTCCCAAATTCATACATAAATGTGGGATTTACATAATCGATGATATCTCTAAAGGATAAATAAAATATGATATAGCAAGTATTATATATATATATATATATATATATATATATATATATATATATATATATATATATATATATATATATATATATATATATATATATATATATATATATATATATATATATATATATATATATATATATATATATATATATATATATTGGTTCAGGTGAGAATTCGATCTTATGAAAGAAATAAGAATGAATCTGGTGTTTTAGATTGTGAGATCTAAGGGTTAGGATTGCATCAAAATTAGGTGCACCAAAATGGTTTGAAAATGCATCATGTTGAAATGCACCAAAAATCTTTGAAAATGCACTATATCAAAATCTGAGCGCAGGATGCAATCTGAGCCTCACGATGCATCGGATCCAAAGGCTAGATTTTATTCTTATTTTTTTCACCAAGGTGCATTCTCACCTGATCCAGCCCCGATATATATATATATATATATATATATATATATATATATATATATATATATATATATATATATATATATATATATATATATATATATAATATATATATATATATATATATATATATATATATATATATATATATATATATATATATATATATATATATATATATATATATATATATATATATATATATATAGCATTCTACACAACTTAAATGTTCCATATATAATCCAAACATACTTTTAATTTATGTGTCTCTAAATGCAAGATTATCTAAAAAAATGATTCCACTAATGTATATTGAACAGACGAACCTTCTACCTCGGTATTTATCTAAATATAAAATATATCGAGTGTGTCCACCATATTAATTGACGTACTATTTTCTTACATTTTTTGTAATATCTTATATCTGTAATTAGTTAACACACAAAGACAGTAATTGTATTATTACCCTCAAAAAATTAATAGCATTAGATATATAGATCAATTCTATTGCGTCTTTTTTTTTGAGAACTTCTATTGTGTCTTTTATGCACTTAAAAGTGTGATATGATGAAGTATGTATATAATTATTTCCTAGTTGGAGCATTGTATAGATGATTTTTTGGGAAACCATGTACAGGAACGTTTTCACAGAGTACATTCTTTCTCGAACGTGTTTGATGATGCGAGGCTATAGCCGACGATGATCCCTCTCCTTCTATATCTGTAATAACCATCATAAAATAAATTTTATAATTTTTTTATCTAATACATTGTTGTCGATGGTCTAATGAATAAATAAGCAAGAGTATTACTTATTTACATTGTTTGACATGTATGTTAAAATAATTAACACGTTTTACATTTTTCAAGAATTTAGTTTAATATTAATTACACTTATAAGAATTAATATTATGCCTTAAATATTTTGACTAGGAACACCAATTAATATTTAATTTCTTACACATAAATACTCACGTATCAAATCTTCATCATTTTACAAAGTTATTAATTGAAAATAGTAATTTTTGTGGCACGAATATATAAATTTTTACAAAGTTAAAAATGGAAAATAATAATTTTAAATTGGAAAGTACTAATTTTAAAATGGAACATATTTGTTATTTAACTTAGAATTTTTTAAGTTACTAATTATATATATATATATATATATATATATATATATATATATATATACTAATTATATATATATATATATATATATATATATATATATATATATATATATATATATATAGAATAAAATTAATGCTCTATTAAATAAACGTGCCCATAAAAATCTATCTTCTTTTATATCTTTATTTCTTTTTTTAAAAACTGAAAAATCTCTCCAATTAGTATTAATTTAAAGCAAAAAAAAACATTCAAATGTAATTTCCTTTATTCTTACCAATCTAGCTGTTCTTAGAAAAAATTTATTTGTTTTGATTATTGCTTTTAAACGCGATTGTTCTGAGAAATTTGTATGTAACAAATACGAAATTTAATTTTCACATAATAAGTTTTATTGTTAACTAATTCTTTATATATTACTTGCTGACATTACATAGTGACATGTCAAAAAAATTGTCTAATAAATGCGGCATGAGTTACAATTCTAGAAGCCCAAATATAAAGATAGGTACTTTATATTTGGTTTCTCTTATTTGTATAGGTTTTTCGATTTATTTTGGAACTAGATATTTGTGAGAGAATTATGTACATGTTTATCCATGTGTTTTTTAATGGAAAAATTTTAACAAAGTATTTGTCTAATTTAACTTTTTTGGAGTAAAATAGAGCACACTATAAGAATGGATTATATTAAATTTGCATTGTATATTAATACAATAAAATAATTTTGGAAAAAAGACTAAGTAGAAGTAAAAAATTGAAAATATATTAAAATATGAGTTCCATATTTTTATATATTCCTAATATTCAATATAAATTTTATTTAATTGATGATAATTTTTTTTGAAACTCAAACATTTCATTTATTAAAGGTATTGCAGTACATCATACGGGGGGGTCGGACCGCCATTCATGGCACCTGTTAATTGTCAATCTAGCAAGGGTGTGTGCAATCATATTTGAATGTCAATGGATATGGCAAAAATTAACAAAACTGAAACAATATGTAAGATTTTTGCATTCATCTTCCAACATGACATACTCAGGTATGACCGAGCACCTGACACGCCATTCTTCATGGCATGAACCGCTTGAGCACAATCTCAAAAAATTTATTTAATTTGATTTGAAAAGTTCATTAGATGAATATTCTAAGATGGAGGTAAAATATCTAGTTTAAAATAAATGGAAACAACTATGTTAGTAGTGTTAGTGTTTTAAAAAGACTTTTCTACGGGCAATTTAGCATTTTTTAAGTAATGTGCACCGTTAAAATTTTATCCAAAATGCTAACACTAATTTCTAACGTTATTCCTATTCTGAGACACTCCCTAATAAATAAACACATACTCGATTTTCCTTATAGGACTCGTCAAGCTGCTTGACTTGAGGGAGTATAAGTCAACAAATACCTATTGGTCAAGCTACTTGACATCAAACCTAAAATGTTTTCCTAGCTTGAAGAAAAAGGAGAATATTATAAGTTGAAATTTCAAAGTGGTGTGAGTTCTAATATGCTCTTTAGTCTTTAATTTTCATCTCATATCTTTGTTTTCTTGATTTCACACATTTCAATTCCTACGTAAAAAAAGAAATTAAAGATTAAATCTCCATTTTTGTCGTTGTTCATGTAGTAAATTTAATATAAATATAAACAAAATAAGTCTTAGATACTAATACATTATTCTCAAAATGAGTAGTAATAGAACCAAATTTTCTCATCAAAGTAAGTCTTAGATCTGTGTTAAAAATACATCAGATCGATAATATAATAAAGAGTTTTACTTAAAATTATCTAATTAGCTAAATATTTTTATTAAAAATTTAAAAATGTTTTAAATGAATTTGTAATAATAATTTAGTTATTCGATTGAGCTTCTAAAAATATTTCAATAACTTTGAAGTAATTTAATGCATTTTCAATTAAAAGAACAAATTAATCTTGCTTAGAGTATTTAATAATTTAAAATAGGAATGAGTAAACCAAATAAATTTTAGAGGATTAAAAAAATTTACAAATTTTAAAGGATCAACACACATATTTAAATTGGGGGAGGACTATTTTAAAAAATAGTAATTTTACAAGGATCATTTAATTTAAAATCTTTTTAGGAGGACCTAAATCAAAATTTGCTAATTTTATAGTGATCATAAATATATTTAGCCTTATATTAATAGTTAAAAAGTAATAATAAAATGGAAAACTCTTTAGTGGTTGAAAGCTAAATAATTTGTTAAGGAATGTAGTAGGGTTTATCATTAATGAGTTCATTCTTGTTGGGATCGTAATTAGGTCAAAGTCTTGTAGCTATTATAAATAACGAATCTATGTGTAATCAAATATTCAAGTTTAGATCTAATTATATTTCTACATAATCTTTTCACCTTTGCTAAATAGAGATTAAAAGAAGAAAAAAAAATTAAGAGAGTGGGACTTTATTAATTACTATTGTAGAATCTACGCCCTCTGAGATAAACTTCATAAAATCAACGTGTAAAATGAGAACTTTCTTTGATTTTTTTTAAAGAGCTTAGTTTGAGATGATTATTTTTTTTAACGTAAGGATTGATATTTTGGGAAACATTATATTCGGTGTTTACCCATATTTTTTTTTACTGAGGAATAATATAGGTCAAAACATATTTATTTGGGAGTTGTCAAACTTCTTGACTTCAAGCCATACACATTGAAAGTGGATAAGTGGCACACTATCTACTTGTATCTTCCTTGAATAAAAGGAGAATATTCTAACATATTTCAAATTAAATATCCTAAATAACTGTTTTCAAGTGCTAGAAAATGTTTTCTTCAAAACACATCGAAAAAGAGTAGGGAAGTTGCAAATTCTTTTCATTGGATCGGATAATAATAATAATAATAATAATAATAATAATAATAATAATAATAATAATAATAATAATAATAATAATAATAATAATAATAATAATAATAAAGATGAGTTATTTCAAAATGATTCGATCAATGTTTTCCTTATAATTTGTTTTTAGTTGAGATTTATTAGGGTCATTAATTTTTTTAAAAAGTATATACATGTTGTTAGTGTATATATACTCGCCTGTAAATTTTCAACTTTTTTACAATAAAATTTGCAAATTAGTGTACAAATAAAAAGGGCAAAAGTTATGTCGTTCATAAATATATCTAAAATTTTACAAAACAAATGGTGATAATAATATATTTTATTTTGTCAAATGATCAACAAAAGTGGTAATTCAAACATAAATTATTGAAAAATCGTAATAGTTACTCGAAAAAAGATATACTCTACACAAAAGAGGAAGTAATACCATCTATGTTTATAGTAAGTTTGAATTTGTACGTAGTTTAGCTACTGTTTTAAAATGGTAATAGAATTTTGTTGTTCTAAACTTAATTATACTAGTATCTTAACCCGTGCCATGCACGGGTGGAACAAATTTTTAATTTTTAATGACCGACCCGCTAAAGTAAAGATTTTTCAAAATCACACACTTTACTACTCGTTTTTAGTGTATAAATTTATATTTTCAAACAAAATTTTAATGATATTGCATAATTATCTTACTTTTTTCTAAAACTTAAACATTTTTTAAATTCCTTATATTGATTTATATATCTAAAAATTACTTCACAATTTAAAATAAAATAATCTAATAGATTTAATACTTTTTTATATTTTAAATTTATTAAATAGAAAATGTAAGAATTAATGTCAATTTAAAAATTAAAAAAACTAAAGTCATAACCCGTTGGGTCGACCCGAACCTGATGACATTGGGTCATGAACATACAGTTCTCTACCCGAACCCAAATTAACCTGAACCATCATTGATGGGCAAAAAAATGATTCTCCCCATATTAGTTTAGATTATCGAATAAAACTGATTCATCTCCCCACATTAATATTATTCTCCTTCATCATTAAAAAATATTATTTTTCTTTCCACAGTTTAATTAAAAAATATATTGGTGATTTTATTAATATTCTCTTTGCATTAGTTATGATTCAAAGAATATGATTCTTCTATCCTGCGTCATTGCTTTAATTTTGAATAGAAAAATAAATATTATTCATCTCTCACGTATTATCATGATTTTCCTCTCTCACATTGATTAAAAAATATCGAAATGATTCTTCTCTCTCTGCATAAGTCAAAAAAAAATAATCTTAGATTAGCAATCCTATAATTCAAAAAATAAAAAATAATTAAAAATCGAATGATTCTATTCATTAGCATTAAGTAAAAAAATTAATAGAAAAACACATTAGTGATTCTATGATTTTGAGTAGAAATTTACAAAAATATTTTATAGTTTCTTTTTGTGTTTTTTCTTTTTATTTTAGTACAAAATTACTCCTTATTAAATTTATTTGATTTAAATATTTGATCATTTTGAAAATAGGCTAGTCGTTTGTAGTAGTTTAATGCAGAGATCAAAATATATTTGTTTTTAAATTTTATTTTATATCAATATTTAAAAAAATAAAATCAAAACTAAATTCATTTAAATGTGTCATAAAAATATGATTTTTTAGAGGTTATGAAAGTATCTATTTTAAAGGAAGGAAATCTCATTTATTCATTGATAGTTTTATTATAAATGTTGTGAAAAAATATAAAATTTTAAAAAATGTATTCTAATGAAAGTGATGATATAGTTTTCATAATTAAATTTTCTTTATAATATTGAAATCATAAAGAATGTTAGTGTAAATATATTATGTCTTGTTAACACATTTTTTAATCAATTGTTAACTATAATTTAATTAAAAATATCACATCATAATTCATAAGAGATGACTAAGAATATTATATTTTTCAATTTAAATCATAAATAGTCTAAGGACTATAAACCATAAATTTTATATAATAAAGTCAAATCATAAAATCAATATAATCGAACTATGAAATTACACATAGTATTTTTCTATTGTAATATAATTATAGTTTAGTCATCTATTATTCTATATATCTTTTGATGTAAATTTTAAAATATATTGTGTGTTAAATTTTACATCAGTATTTCAATGAATCAAATCAAAACTAACTTCGTTTTAACATATCATAAACAAAAACTTGTATCAAATTGATTTATATGTTAAAAACGATCTTATCTATTGGTTGAAAATTTTATTATAAAAGAAGAGAGTAAAATTTTATTATTAGAAAGGATATTATCATTAAACGAATTTTTCATTTGCATACTTAAATTCATTCAAAGATTTCACACCAAAATATTGATTTCACATTTTTTATATTTTTAATTAAGTGGCATATTAGACTATTAGCTGTCAAAATAAATATTAAAGTTATTTATTGGTGAAGAAAGCAATTTATTTATTATGTTTCAATATTTAAATAAATTTAATCGAAAAACTAATTTCAAGTATAGGTATAATAAATAGTTATAAAATTTATTTATAGGTGAAGAGAGTATTTTATATTTTGTTCTAAAAATTTGTTATAAACAAAGAGAAAAAATATAGAATTTAGAAAGAATATTATTATAAAAAGGAATTTTTTTCCCCATATTTATATTTAATCAAATATTTCTTACCAAATTTTAATTTTGTATTTTCCATATGAAAAATTATGTCACATATTAGGTGTTAGAAATGGCTACATAAAAATAATTTTCTTTTCTTTTTATTCAATTCATAAATTGCATTGCATAAAAAAGTCACATAAGTAATGACACATGTTAGCTCTTAGTAATGCCACATGTTAGCTCCTAGCAATGCCACATATCATCTTCTTAGAGCTTGGAGTCTCATTTATATATATAAAGGATTATACATATATACACTCTCATTTCACAAAATTATTTTACTTTTCACTCTTATCATAAAATACTCTCACTTTTAATTAAAAGGATAAATTACCCAAAATAATCCCAACTTTACCCGGTCTTTCAAAAATAATCATACATTTCACTGTGATACATAATAATCCTAACTTTATTGAAATTTGCCAGTTTTGGGTCGCCGTTAAGTTTCTAACGGAGCGTTAACGGAAATGCCTGTTTTAGGCAACAAAATGAAAGTTGGGATTATTTTTGATGAATTTTTTTTTTAATTTTTTTTTGAATTTTTTTTTTGAATTTTTTGAATTACTTTCAACCGCCATTTCTTTTTCTTTTTTAAGGATTATTCTTACCTTAGAAAAAAATAGATATAAAAAATAATGAAAATGAAAAAATAACTAAAACCATACAAAATTAATCAAATAAATAATGCAATCAATAGAAATTAAACAGAAACTGGTAAGAAATAAAATAAATATATACGGAGTGGTGGGTTTTAACATTTTATACACTATACGGAGTCTTAATGTACAACTTATTTTTTAAAAGAACAAGCCGTCCGGTAAAGTTGGAATTATTGTAGATAACTTTTTCTAAAAGATAAGAAGTAATATGTTAATACTTTGTATAATGCGTAAAATATTAAAACCCACCCGTATATTTTTATTTTACTTTTACCAATTTCAAGTTAGTTTTCATTGATTACCTTATTTATGTTATTATTTTTGTATCATTTTAGTTACATTTCTCATTTTTTCATTTTTATATCTATTATTTTTATTTTTTAAACTAAGACTAATCTTTAAAAAATGAAAAAGAAATGATGATGGAGGTAGAAAGTAATTTAAAAAATTTAAATGAAAAATTTAAAAAAATAAAAAAAATGAAAAATCATGAAAAATAATCCTAACTTTCATTTTGTTGCCTAAAATGAGCATTTCCGTTAACCCTCCATTAGAAACTTAACGGCGACCCAAAACTGGAAAATTTCAAAAAAGTTGGGATTATTATGCATCACAGTGAAAGGTGAGATTATTTTTGAAAGACCGGGTAAAGTTGGGATTATTTGGGTAATTTTTCCCAATTAAAATACAAAGTATCTATTTTGCTCCTACTCGTTATTACACAAATCCCTCTACATAGGAGTAAAACATATACTCCGTATCATCATTTAATATAAAATTTGAGAGTTTGGACTCTGAGAAGCTGACATTTGGCAATACAAAAATTTGACATGTGACAATATAATTGCATGCTATATGTGGCGTAATAAGATGAGCTCGCTGAATTCAGAGAATTCCTTCCAAATTTATTTTTCTTTGAATGGTATGTTTTTAGAGCATTTAGGAAAATTAAATATTTTTCCTTCTTAAATCCATCTTTTTTTTAAAAGGAAAAATTCTGCCTTGCCATATATCTTCTTCAATCCAAAGCTATTACAAGGTATTTTGGATCAAAATAGGTAATTACCAAATTAATTTGCAAGGTATTAAGTATTCCGTATATCTTAAAATATACTCCGGAGTAAGTCCAAAAAATTCTGAATTTTGAAAAAGCTACAAGAATGTCATAGAGTCAAAGAATTTTCCATTCCGAGTAATTTTAAATTTTCCATTTGTATGATGTCAATGAAATAATTGAAAATAGAAAAATAATGAGTCAATCGTTCATTTATAAAATTAAAATGGATAAATAATAAATCAATCATAGATCAGAGTAGAAAATATTTTTCAAAAAGAAAATAGAGCAAAAAATAGATAAAGTGTAATTTTTTTAGACAATAAAAAATAGTTACTCTAAGTAGTTCTTTTAGAAGAAGGAGTATATAACCGTGTCAATCTTATGCAAAAAATGAAAAAAAAAACCTTACTTCAAACGAATCGTATAGACATATACTTTTGAATAAATTTTTAAGGGTTCACAATATTTAAAAATACTAACACTAAAAGATCGTGTTTAATACCATTAATTATATTAAAAAATATTACCCGGAGTATAAATTATCATTTTAAAAATTTAAACTTATCAAACTAAATTATAGGAGTGTGAGTTACCATTTTTACACAAGTGGGCTCTAATAACTTACAATCTATAAAAGGATATAAAGAAATAGAATAAGAACACATTTACTCATAGACTTTACACTGATTTATTGATTTAGAAGGCTATAATACTTTATATTTTATATATAAATTTTTTACTTCAATCTTTGAAAGAATGACATGTGTCAACATTTCAATACGTATTTTCATACTTCGGATATATTGATTTTATGATTTTATTTTAATCTCTACATTAAAATACTACAAATGACTAGATTATTTTCAAAATGATCAAATATTTAAATCAAATAAATTAAAAAAATGAGTAATTTTGTATTCAAATAGAAAGAAAAAACATAAAAAATATCAAATATTTTTGTAAATTTCTATTCAAAATCATAGGATCACCAATGTTTTTATATTAATTTTTTTTAATTAAAGTTAATGAATACAATTAGTATATTGAATTTTTACTTATTTTTTATTTTTATTTTTGAATCATATGATTGTTAATCTAACATTTTATTTTTGGACGTTTGTGGGAAGAGAAGAATCATTCTGATATTTTTAAATCGGTGTGAAAGAAGAAAATCATAATAATGCGGGAGAGATGAACAATATTTATTTCGCTAATTAAAATTGATCCAGTGATGCAGATTAGAAGAATTATATTTTTTGAATTATAACTAATGCAAGGAAAATAATCACAAAATCACTATTTTTATTAATCAATGAAAAGAAAAATAATATTTTTTGAAACAATTTTATTATATAATCCAAACTAATATTGGAAGAATTATATTTTTTACCCATCAATGGCGGTTGCATAATGTTTATATCAAGATTAATGTGAACACTTCAACGGAGTTGGCCGATAGAGTTTCGAGGTTCTATTTTATTGCTCGACACTATCAAGGGGCTCTAATTGCTGCACAAAAGTTGCATTGCGGGGAATATTTTTGACCAAGAGAAATGGAGGTAATTGGATGAAATGAGTCTTTAAGCTGGATCAATAATAAAGATTGGAGGCATATCACAAATATTATCATTTAGTGAGCTAGAATAAAAGCCAAGTAGAAAGTATTAGTTTTAGATGTTTTTGATAGTCTTTATAACATTACACAAAAATGTTATATACCTTATGGTGTGTTTGGTTGGGGAAAAATATTTTTCTAGGAAAACTTAGATTCTATTTTTTTGTGTTTCGTCACATTAGTGGAAGGAAAATATTTTCCACGGAAAATATTATCCCTCAATGGGGGGAACGAGTTTTACGTTAAAATAAAAGGAAACTTTTAATTCTCATTTCGCTCCACTTAAATTTAAAATTTAAAATTTAAAAATAAAATTCAAAATTTATAACTTAAAACTTAAAATTTAAAATCTAAAATTTAAGTGACCGTTAGTTTTTTAACGGCGGCCCAAAACTCGCACACATGCAGAAAGGTGAGATTATTTTTTGTGACAGTGAAAACTAAGATTATTTTTGAAAAAAATGATGAAAAGGTGGGATTATTTAAAATAATTTTCCAAAATAATATAGTGATATCAATTATATATTTAATCATGCTACATTGAAAAATCTATAAATTATGTTATTATATATCTCGAATTAGTATTGAATTATTACACCGTGACATTATGACATTGTATTATGATATTCCACTATACTTTTTATAGAATAGTGACTCCTATTTTGGGGACTAAAAAATATAGAGCTTTTATTTTAGTATTATTTCAGGTTTTACTCCTAGCTTATTCATTTTCAATTTCCTACCCATCGAATCATATTTTACCTATCGCAATCACATCCAAGAGTAAAATTGAAAAAACTCAACAACAAAAAACACTCTTCTTAAATCTGTCTATGCAAAAGTCAAAATGAGAATTGTTTTTTTGAAACTGAAGGGGTAGATACAAGGGGACCAGGTTCGTAACTAAGGTTGCGTTCCGTTGAACTTATTTTTCAACTTATTACTTGATTTTATTAAAATCGGATCAGACATGATCAAACTAGATGAGATTAGATAAGAATCTAAGATCGGACTAAATCAAATTGAGAATATTTTTAAATATAGATACAATCAGATCAGATCTTTAAAAAATTAGATCAGATCAAGCAAATGGAACACAGCCTACGATTATTTGACCCCGGAGTGCAAAAAAAATTGGGCCCTTACAAAAATTGTTAAAACTTTAAATATTTTTTTAGTTAAAATTGAAGCTCAATAAATATAAAAGTACCTTTTTCAATACAAAGGAAAAATATAGAGAAGTAACTAAAAAAGACTAAGGGGCTGTTTGGCAACTTCTGAATCGGTAAGTGCTGAACCAGTAAGAGGTCCGAACCATTAAGTGCTGAACCAGTAAGAGGTCTGAACCATTAAGAGCTAGTATATTGCTTAACTATTCTGAGGCAAATGTCTGATCAATTCAGATAAGAGGTCTTAACCATTCAGACTCTGTATAATACTTAACCATTCAGAGGCAAATCTCTTAACCATTCAGACATCTGAACCATTAAGATGCTGAAACAAACAGTCTGAACCATTAAGTGCTGAACCATTCAGACATCTGAACCATTAAGAGGCTGAAACAAACAGCCCCTAAAGCTCTATAAGTAACACCAATTGACATTTGTATTGGCAACTTCACATTCAATAATATTAATACAATATTAGTAATAATTTTGTAGGACAATCTTCAAATATGGTAAGGAGTGAAGATATTTTTTAGACATAAAAATGTAGTTTTCTAAACTTGCTTGATACACAATGCTTAAACTATTTGGGCCCTATAATTATAGAAGGCCCGGGATGGCCAGCCGCCCATACCCCCTCAAGAACGGCCGTGAAGGGGTCTTAATGATCTATTCGACCAAGAGTCGTCGTCCTTCATCGAGTCGAAATCTTTTTAGATTTTCATGTGTTCACCCATGAAAGACCGTTATGGCACTTGAGGAGGGGCTTGGCTACCCTCTTTCACGCCCACAGGACCCGAATTACCGTCACACACCCGACGTGACACTTTGAAGAAGGCGCAACCATCATTTTTATGCGTAAGTGGCACCTACTTCGCACATAACCAAACCCTATCAAACTTTATTATAACACATAGTGTAAGCCAATCTAGATTGAAATTTATTACATGCGCCAACGAATATCAAGCAAATAAATAATTACATGTTAGATGTTCTATTCAAGAATGTGTTAACAATTTGTAATAATTGTTAGTGCATTAGGGAACAACAATTTCAATGACACTCAAGATGGCCATTTCACATGTTATACATGTCATGTTTTCATTATAAAAGTTCCCATCTCTATTTAGCATGGCATAACCAATAATCAAATTTGGATACGATATTTAAAGGGACATCTAAACTACTTATGGTCCAAACATGATACAATGGGTCCAACACATAACTCTGTTTTGATCCAACATTGCATCCCATCATATAAATGGGTCCAACATTTGAGGCCCATTCCGGGAAACATCTTCTGCTTTTATTCTAGTTCTCAAAATATGAGTTCTATATTTTTATTCTAAAATAGAATTTTTGCATTTCAGTGATATTATTTGCATTATACCCCAATTTGTGGATAATAAAACACAGAACTCTTATTTTGAAGCTGTCGTCGTGTTTTATCCCAAGTTTAATCATCTTCCCTACCTATCAAATCATATTTTACTCATCACAATCACAACCAAGAGTAAAATTGAAAAATCAACAATAAAATACACTCTTCTTAAGTTTCCCAATGTAAAAGTTAAAATTAGAATTGTTTTTTTAACGGAAAGAGTATATACGAGGGCACCAAGCTCGTAACTAAGATTATTTGAGCCCGGAGTGCAAATTAAAAAAGATTGGTCCCTTACAAAAATTGTTAAAACCTTTTTTTTTTTGCTAAAGTTGAAGCTCAATAAATATAAAAGTAATTTTTTCAATACAAAGGAAAAAAATACAAAACTATTTTAAAAAGACCAAAGTTTTCTAAGTAAGAGCAATTGACACTTGTTTTGGCAAATTGACATTCAAGAATATTAATACAATAAATGTGTTTTTCAGAACTTATTTGCAACACAGTGTAAGACCATCAAGATTGAAATTTATTATATGCGACAACAAATATCGACCAAATAATTACAGTTAAATGTTGGCCACGTTTGCGTTAGCGTTTTCAGAATTAATCAAGATTATTAAAATTTTATTTAAAATAATAACAGTAATCGAAAATGTTATTCCCAAACAAGGCCCTTGGATAAAAAAGGTGTTGAACAATTTGTAATAATTATTAATGCATTAGGGAACAACAATTTCAATGACACCCAAGAAGGCCATTTCACATGTCATGTTTTCATTATAAAAGTTTCCATCTTTATTAAGCATAACCAATCATCACATTTACAAACGAATTTAAATGGACATCTTAAATACTTATGATCCAAACATGAAACATGACACAATGGGTCCAACATTAGCAAAACTCTGTTCAGGCCCAACATTGTAATTTGCATCCCAAGTCCCATCACATAAATGGGTCCAACATTTGAGGCCCGTTTCCAGAAACATCTTCTGCTTTTAACCTGGTTCTTACGGTTTTAAACCCACTTAATACATTTTCACTGTCACCCTCTCCAGACGTTACTGTTGTGGGATTCACTTGGATTGTTGTTGTAATACATTTTCACGGCAAGAAACTCGCCACCTGTCTTCCATGTGGCAGTCCCACGTGTTCCCGGCCACTGTTAAAAAGCCGTACGGTCTCTAGATTGTTTTTTATTTAATCACTTTTTTGAACCGAAAGGAAAATAAAAAAAATAATGGCGCCCAAAAAACAAGGAAGAAGGACGACCGCGGTGGTTACATCCCGGAAAGTGGTTGAAAAAACCGTCCAAGTGGTGGTCACCCCGGGAAACCAGGGCGGCGGCGTAGAAACAGAGAAACAACAACCTTGCAGCGCCAGCAGTGTTGCCGCCGAGGTTGTCTCTCTCTTATCCAAAGAAGAGCCCACGGTCCACAGAACCGTCTCGGTAGAATGCAATACCGGAGACCCGCCGGCGGCGAGAATGACGAAGAAGCGGAAGCGGGCGGCGGGCGGCGGCGGTGAGGCAGAGTACAAGAGGTACGTGTATAAGGTGTTGAAACAGGTGCACCCGGACTTGGGGATATCGGCCAGGGCCATGGCGGTGATAAACAATCTGATGGCGGACATGTTCGAGAGGATAGCGGCGGAGGCGGCGGCGCTGGCGAAGTACGTCTCCCGCCGGACGCTCTCGTCTCGGGAGATTCAGGACGCCGTCAAGCTGGTGCTGCCCGGAGAGCTCGGGAAGCATGCCGTCGCGGAGGGAGCCAAGGCCGTCGCCGCTTACGCTGGCTATATAAACGGCGGCGGTAGCCGCAACCCAAAGTCGCCGCCGTCCAAAACCAAATAATAATAGAGTTTGTAGTTTGATTTCGTCTTATTTGGTTCAGTTATTCCCTCCGTCCCAAAAAGTCTTTCCTATTTTATTTTTTGTGCATCCCATAAAACACTTCTATAAATGCCAAAAATATTTTCAAAATAACTTCTACCTACAATAAAGAAGAAATGTTATAAATTTTAGGAATTTTAGATGTCGGTAGAAGTATTTTATGGGATGCGCAAAAAATGAAACATGAAAGACTTTTTGGGACAGAGGAAGTATATACGTAACGTACCTACAGTTTCCCGCCTTAAAATCTCTTTCCTATTTTGATTTTATAAAATTTATGGAAAGGATAATTTTGCATTGATATTCCGAAAATTGTTATTAATGATGTGATAGGTAAGGCGATGATTAGCAGGTGTAAATCATTTTTTAATGCTCTCTCCGTTTAATAAGAACACCACAAATCACAATTTAAGAGTCATTAAAATTGAATTTTTGTTTATTTATGTATTTTTATTAGTATGGTTAGATATTTGATAAAATAAAATATTTTTGTCTTATTCTTATTTTATAGTCCCTCCGTTTTCAAAAACATTTCCTCTTTCATTTTTTCCACTTCCAATAAAACACTTCCCCTTTCTATTAAAAAACCACTTTTACCCTTACTTTTTCATACTCTACCTATCACATCACACTTTTTTCTAATAATCTATCCATCACATCTTACTTTTACCCATCACATTAGGGACAAAATTGAAATCAACTACTTCCTCCGTCCCAAATTATTTGCCACATTTGTATTCCCGAGGCAAAATATCAATTTTTTTCAATTCATTTTATTTACATATTGGTAAAGAAATAAAAAATAAAATTTACATATAAAAAAACTACATGAAAAGTTCTTCGAAATAAGAAGTGTCAAGAATATTTTATTTTATCAAATAATCAATGAAAACGTCGAAATAAACAAAAGTTCCCGACACTGCTGAAAAAGCAAATGTTGTAAATATTTAGGGACGGAGGGAGTATAATTTAACACTTCCTTATTTTTGCCCTCAAATCAAATGGGAAGAGTTTTTTCAAACAGAGGGAGTAGAACTTTTGGTAGTAGTTTTTAAATATATATAAAATTTATTATTTATTTATATACAATTCCTTGAAATAAAATGAATGAAAAAATTTACCATTTTACTTTGGGCAATGTGATGGTTTTTTTGGGACTAAGAGAAAGGAGAGAAATTTTGAGAGAAGAAAAAAAAGAAAGGGAGAAAATATTTTTGAGAGGGAGGGAATAAATATGCTTCAAATGATTTATATTTTTTTCTCTTGTAGAAATTCATCTCTCATTCACTTTTCAATATCTAGTGTTTATTCAATCAAAGTATGAGCGTGAAAATTAATTTGGGGCGTAGAGTATGCGGTATATATGCACATGTGTGAACCACACAAAGAAATTAAAGAAGTGATTGAGAATTTGTAAGATAAATTTATTTTACAACTAAATGCACAAAGTAAATACGGACTAATATAAAAGGATGAACTTACCTCATTCTCGTAGAGAGACACTTGAGAGAGGTAAATTAAATATATTTCTTTCGAACCAGAGTATTTGTCTACTTTCATTTTTACACACCATCCAATACACTTCTTTAATCCATTTTATCTTGTAATTTGTATATTAAAATATTGTAGAAATTATATACTAATAATCTATATGTTAAGACAAATCAAATAAGATCACACATGAATATACTTAGACTTACACATTGAGAGAATTTGATGAGTCAAAGTACTTAGTTGAACAGTTCCAAAAGTCAAAAGTGGACAAATATAACGGGACGGATGTAATATTTGTAAAAGTCTCATGCTTAAACTAGTACAATTACCTCAGAGTATAGTAATTAAGAATCAAATTTAGATGTTATTTCTTAGCTTGCCAACTATGCAATTGTCACCAAAAAATACGGAGTAATACAGAATGTACATTGTATACTATTGATTAATACCATATACTCCATCAGTCTCTGAAAACCTTTCTCCCTTCTTTTTTCATCCGTCCCAAAAAACACTTCTCATTTTTACGGAGTATTAAAAAGTCACTTTTATCCTTTACTTTTTCATACCCTACCTATCACATCATACATTTTTTTACTATTAATCTATTCATCAAATCATACTTTTACCCATCACATCAAAGAACATTTTTGGAAATTCAATACCAAAATACACTCCTTTTAAATCCCTCTTCAAAATCAAAACTCCCATGTTTTCCAGAACGGAGGGAGCATTTTTTACTATGTGAACGTTATGGGTTGACATATACTACCTCCATCACATAGTAATTTGATTTTTTTTTGACTTGTTGCATTTGGCTTTTGACTTGAAATAAATATAAATTACATGATATATATCATTTAAATAAAATAATATATTGAAAATATTTTATAAAATAAATCTAATATAATTATTTCAATTTTAATGTCTACTCCGTAATATAAGTTATATTTAATTTGTAATCAAAGTTTATTAATCTTAAAAGTAAACAAATACTCTAAAATTGAAATTCTAACGAGAGTTCCGTAATAAATTATGGTACATAATGTTGGTATCGGATAGGGCCTCGAATATTATAGGCCCTCACTCGGAACATTTATTTAGGACGAAGTGGTTGAAAGGTTGGGTTTCGGCCCATATTGTTTTCTCTTTGGTTTTTCTTTTTTTTTTTGTTTTAACTTTTTTTTTTGTGCACTTAATTTTTAATTCGAACCTACATGGTAAAAAAAGTCATAATTGTTGCGTTAAAAAAAAGGATAATCACACCTCATCACCAGAAAAACTAAATTTACCCCACATTATTTTCACTCTAGTATAGTCCAGCTTTATCTTTTTTTACAATAATGTTTCACTCCATACTATAGAGTGTTTTAGAAATTCATATAAATAAACAAACAATTTAAGGCTACAAATTAAATACACGTCACAATAAACCCAAAATCAAGAAAAATTACATTTTTCTTCAAATTTTTCTCATGACCAAACAATAGTAGGATTTTGAATTTCATCCTTTTTCTCTTTTCCTTTCTTTGAGAGTTTTCATTCTTTATTCCTTGAACAAACATAGTTTTAACTTCCTCCTTGATTGGAATTTAATCTATCTACAAGGAAAGAATTTAGTCTTCATTCTCAAACTTCCATTAGAGGAAACCTCCAAAAAATTACTCTGATGTATCCTTAATTTTTTAGTAAAACTCTCAAATTCTATATGATTTGAAATATAATTCAGGATGCCTTTAATTTTATGGTAGGAACTCGCAAGTCACACATTATTCGAAGTCTACTGTGGGGTCCTTCAAATTAGTGGTAATGTACATTCGAAGTCTACTGTGGGGTTCTTCAACTTAGACGTACTCCACCCAAAATAGTGTACACCAAATGTATACTATCTTTTCACAGACACACACAAACACACATTTTCTATGTAACACAGATAATGAGTGTCTGTGAGAGGGTGATGTAAATTTGAGATGCACCACTTTGGAGTAGATCTCTATAGTTTAACCAAAATCGTTCACTTATGCAATGGGTAGTTTCCTCATAAAATCATTCTCAGGACAAATAGCTCAAGCAAAAATAATGTCCGACTAAATGAGTTGAACTATGTTCAACGAATTTCATAGTCACGAGTCTGTTTATAGTCGCGACTGTTGTCATAGTCAACAAAGTTGAAACTTCCAAGAAAAAACTTCGAATTGGGAGGGCAATCCTCTCGATGAACTGACCGTAACCAAAACCGACATAGATGAACAAGTAGAGTATACTAGGGTGCTTGAGAGACGAAATGAGTTCAACCTTTGCAAATGGGTTTACCATCATCCCTTAAAAAGTTGGCTGGATTTTGCCCACTAATTAATTCATATTAACTTTAATTTGCGTGTAATTCAATGAATATTTTTTTCATGGTCAACATTTTTAATTTTTGAACAAAAAAAGTATTTTAGAATAATTATTTTTTGGTTCAAGGATAAATATATATTAATGATTATATCAATATTACAATTCCACGAAGGATACAATACAAAATTTACACAAATACCACACCAAACTGAGGGGAAAAAAACCAATAAGAATTGAAAATGTACAGAGTAACATTTATTATACTCGTTCACACAAGAAGACACACGTGGCAATACATCTTCAAAGCCACATCAGAAGTCCACGTGGCACTTGACTTCGTTAAAACTGTCCGATGAGTACGACATCACCGCCGGCTTGCACGTCACCTTAATCCGGTGATGGTGCGATTTCCACGCGCCGGTCTGAAACCGAACCCGGCCCTTCAACTTGACGACCAACTCAACCTTCCCGGCCGACCTCTCCCTCTTGAACTTCTTCGCCGTGTTTCCGTACAGCGTCACGTTCTTCGCAGGAAGAAACAAGGGTATGTACCTCACGCTCCGGCCGGGGTGGCGGAACGCGGCGGCGCGTGAGGACGCGATCTGCTCGTCCCCGAAAAAGAGCTGCGCGTTGAGGGCCTCGTAGTGGGTGGACACCCTTTTGCTGGGGTTGAAGGCTTTGACGGTGAAGTTGAAGTCGGCGGTGAGACGGCCGTCGCGGTCCGCCGTCAAGTTGTAGTTGTGGACGGCGCCGCCCACGACAGAGTAAACCGGCTTGTGCGGGCGGGCCACGAGCCAGACGATGAGGACGATAACGCCCCCGACGAAGATGAAGACGAGGAATGACAATGCGATGAAGTAAAGTAGGCTGCGGCGTGGCTGCTGCTGTGGCGGGGCGTGGGCGGCGGCCGGCGGGAGAGGCTTATGCTGGAGGTTGGAGGGAGGGTTGTTCATGGTTTTGGCTTCTTCTTTTACTCAATTATTCAAGCTTATTAGCAGCCTTGTTTTGCATGCAAGAATACGTGAAGCTAGGGTTTATTTAGTGAGTTTTTATAGAGAAGTTGCATGTACTACTATCAAGTATGAAAGGAATTTGGTATATTATTGGTTATGATCTGATTATAATTTAATTATTAATAGTAAAATTGGACTAATTAATATTGGTTGTTGATATCATACAATTCTAATACTCCATATGTCCAAAAAATTTATATTTTCATTATTTAAAAGTTACGAAAACTTTTTTTTTATTTGTGTGTTTTGATTAAATATTTGAAAAAAATATTCTTGTCATATCTTAATTTTTTAATTTTTTGACGTAATTTTCAAATATGCAAGTTTTATTTCTAATTTATTTAACAATCTTTGAATAAAATTAATTAATTTAAAAACTTGAAACTTCAATTTCTTGAGAGGGAGGGTGTAAAAAAGAAGCGGAAAAATAAGCTGAAGAGAACACGGCCTACAGTTGCTTATAAGCTTGTTTAGCAAGTATGACTGGAGATCCTCTTAGAACGGGGACTAGGTGAATTATTATAACTCCATATTACTTTTGGGGTTTTTTTTGTTTTATTTAAAGATGCAGATGATTATTGGAAAAAGAAAAGAATAAAGGTGAAAGGGGAGGGACACATCGAAACACAATGAATATATGGTAATGCTTTGTTATTTCAGATTATAACACATGCATTTGGTTCTACGGTTTAATCAAAATCAAAAGAAGTGAATACGGAATATATTTACTTTTCTTATTATATTATTTTCTTTATTTTACTATATTGTTACTACAATTGTTCTCTTATTATGATTAATAAAACTCTTTCATGTACGTAGTAATTCTTATAAATAAAAATGTATCTTTCAATTTTCAATAAGACTGATTATTATCAAATCATATATGTTTGTTTAGATGAGATAACAAAATGTGTTGAGTACTTACTTTTTAAATAAAAAAAATTAATGAAGAGAAGAGAAGCAAGAAGTTCATTCAAAAAAAGAAATTTATTTTGTGGCATAAAGAAAGTCGGAATTAATTTAAGGATAGATGGAATAGGTGAAAATGGACATTCTTAGGCTATGTTTGGTATCAAAACATGTTTAGTGAGATGAAAATATATAGGAATCGAAATTCCAAGTCGTTTAAATAGAAAATTTATCACCTGAGCAAATTTATTTTAGAGACAAAAAATAAGTGGGATTTTTTTGTTGTTGCAAAAAGATGTTATAACCAAAGATTCCACTCTCTGATCTCTTATTCATTAAAAAAAACTCCGCAAGTATTAGAGGGGAGAAATTTAATTCAAAACACAATTTTGTTTTCTTGCACAGAATGCAACCCAAGGGTTCAATTTAATTAGCTGTAAGTCACAGCTAGCCTAGCTAGCAAAGCCAGATTCTGTTTAATTTAGCCCTAAAGCGCTAGCTAGCTAATCAATGGCACATACGAAAGATATTCTTAATTAGTTTAGGACTTAGGAGGAGGCATTGACAAGATAGGGATTGGTTAAAAAAGGGAGAAGCTTCATCCTAAGTCTTTAATTTGATCTATTTGCAATATATAGCTATTTCTGGCCATTGCGCTGGGATACAACTATGCTTAGCGTTTGAGTGTTTTATGAGGTTCATCATTATTTTTTCAATATATTGCTCAATTATGCAGAGGCGTTTGAGAGTGTTTTATGGTGTTCTCCGTTTAGTTTATATTTATAGACTAATATTAGAGAATTTGAGATTGAATTCGGAAATTAGATATTTTCCGGCCATATTAAAATAGTTCACGCCTTCAAACAAAAATATAAATAGAAAAGACTATGTAGGTGTTTCTCTGTGCTTTTAAGCGATTCAAAACTGCTTATAAACAATTTTTAAAACTTATAAGTCAACTGATGACATTTTTTGTATGCTTATAAACTGACTTAAATGACAGATAAATTATTTGTAAATATTCATAAATGGTAAGAGATAGTTTTGTAAATAATCTGGTCAAAACGGTGAAACAAAAAACTGGCTTAAAATGGTGAGAATACTTTTTGTGCAATGTGTGTGTGTGTGTGTGTGTATGAACAACAACTTGTTTATGCATATTTCATTTTTGTGTTAAAAACTCATAGAATTCAAAATGAGGAAAGAATTACTAGATTAGACTATAAGACACTTTGGTTAAACCACATTAAACAGTTAAATTCAATGAAATATTTAGTTCAAATCAAAAGCTTATATGCCCAATATTTTTATCATCAAATTTTGATGTTTAATAGACTCTAACACTTCCCCTTAAGTGGATAATCGAGTCATTTTAAATTTAATCGGTTGACCACTTGCAATTGAAATCTCATCCCTTGATTATTTTGTTCAGCACCAACACCTAAAAGATCACGAGGTGCCGGGTGTAGACTTTGAGATGAGCAATCGGGTTAAACAGGTCACATGTCATTGGTTATGCATCTCACACGAATAACTGGGTTAAAGACTGGGGCATCTAGGAATGAATGTGTAGATAGACACTTTGACAAACGAGGTGGACCGAAACCTACTCCGATACCATTATAGAATTAAGAATGAGGAAAGAAATACTCGATTTTGTTATATAATACTTGAATTGAGCCACATTAAACTATTGAATTCAATGAATTACTTAGTTCAACTTGAGAGATTATAAATCAAATGTTTTAATCTACAACTTTCAATGTGAGATAGACTCTAATTAACAAAAATACAAGGGTGACAGAAAAATTGACCAAGAAGGTCATCAGTCGGTTTTAGGAATTCGAAACTCTAGAAATTCAATGAAAACAAATTGTTGTTCCCATGCCTTGTTAGTTGGTGGGAGATCGTAAATGAAATTTTTCTTTTGCCAGGCTTGGATAATAGTCCCTCCGTCCACAAATAAATTTTACGTTCACTATTCATAAGGTCAAACTTTATTTACTTTGTTTTGTAGATCTTTTGATATAGTTTTTTAATATGTAATTTTTATTTTTCAATTCTACACCATTTTTCATATAAAATGATTTGAAAATAACTTCAGTCAAACATCGTAACGTGCAATGTAAAGTTTATTTATGGACGGAGGGAGTAATTGTTGGGATAAAGGCCTATGATGAGGGCCCATGGTGAAAAGGTGTTCCCAAATTGCCCATGGAGTCCTCGCCAGGTGCACCTCTTTCCACTACAAGAATCTGTGGGACCGAGCGTAATTAGACCCAACGGATCCTCGGGGTCGAGCATACCTAAGTCGAGGGAGACTTGAAAAAATAAATGACTACTCATTCACCCAACGATAACCGAGCGGGACCCGCTCGGGGTCAGGCCATGAACTTGGTGACCAACCACCAATCATGACAATTGTACGATCATTTAATGCGGAGGCGACGTCTTACGCATGCGCCAGCCTCCATAAACCACTGTGCAGTGATTTCCACTGTAGACTCATGCCGAATCTCCCGGCAATTAAACTCCTGCATAATTCTTCTATAAGTACAAGTAAGCAAGGGGAAGAAAGGGACTAAATTGAAGTCTAAATTCCAACAATAATGTAGCCTAAATACTTGGTAAATCTTGAACGCATGATCGTAATTTAGACAATCACTAACCCTCCTTAATTTGTCAAGGGTGGGGATATACTAGGGGCGTTAGACTGATGTCATTTGCGAATGAACACCGTATAAGTTTCAATTTTAGTTGGTATTGTTCGTTGATATTCAAAGCAAATAACTCTAGAATGTCACTCTTTTTCACCACACTTTCATTACACAAACTTATTTCTCAAGTATTAATTTCACAAATTCTTTTTATATTTGAAATTTCTCACATATCCAAACTCTAGCACTATGTTTGGTTCAATGAATTTGAAAGGGAAAAGAAAAGAAATCAAGATAGAAATCAGACTTTCTTCTATTTTAGTGACGAAAATGAGAAAAACTCATTTTCTTTTATTTTCTTTTCTAATTTTTTGAACCAAACATAGCGTCAGGTCACATGCTAGGGAAAACCAAATGGGCGGGAATTTGCTTAAGTTTGAAATTTAAATAGTGCACAAACGAAAAAAAAACCAAAACAGAAAAAAAATCCAATTTCGCCAGCAATCTCCTTCATACAAATTGGCCCTTCCCCCTTTCCCTCTATCAATAAACTCCGATCATCTTTCTTCAGCATCGATTCATCGCTCTGCAATTTCAGGTATTTGCGTTTTTTTTCCTGCGATCCATCGCTCATAAACAGAGATCTAGCTAGATTTTCTCTTCTAAATTCGGGGATTTGTTTTATTTTTACAGTGCAAGTAGATTGTAATTTTTAATCGCCCGGCAAAGCTTCGATCCGCCACCATCGTCGGGCTACCCGTGAAGAAATGGGCCAGATCCAGTATTCTGAGAAGTACTTCGATGACACCTTCGAGTACAGGTAATCGTTTCATCCTCTTCCCCCACCTATTTGATTCTTCATTTTATTCTGCAGAATATACAGTGTTTCATCCATTCATATTGATGTAAATTTGTTTAATATAATATTAGGCATGTTGTTCTCCCTCAAGATGTGGCAAAGCTCCTTCCTAAGAATCGGCTTCTCTCTGAAGTAAGTGCATTTAGCATGGTAGTTTGATGCTGTATTCAAATTGGTGATATGAGTTGTATGATCGCATATTCGTTGCTGCGAAGAACGTCTTGAATTAATAGGAATTTGGTAGCTTCATATAGATCATATTTGAGGATTTCCTTGTGTTTGAATCCAGTTCACTTAGGCGGTTTTTGGTACCCAGGTTTCATTGAAAATTTATTTTATGTTCTTGAGATGAAAATCTTTTCTTTGGTCCAGACTTCAGAGCTTACAAATCACTTTTACAACTCTTGGAAAGATTTGATTTGCATTACTTATCTGTAATGTCAAGTTTTGGATGCATATATGCACTTGAGATGATTATATTGATTGTTCCTAAATTTATTACGTGTAATCGTACGAAAAACTAAAAGATGTCATGGAAACTTTTGTTTGCGCAAAAATCTTTCCCTCATAATTGGCAAGGTTCTTGTGTGTCGATGTGGATATATCGTATTTGAAAATTAAATACTTAGAGTTTTAAATTTGGTTTTGCTCAACTATTATAGAATGTCGGAGATTCTAGCAACCATTGTGCATAGTGGAGATCTGAACTGATCATTTCCTTTTCATAATTCACTAGTTGATTTCATCGTATCAATCTTGTATTGAAAGTTGAAACATGACTAACAAGTATATGGAACATATGATTTCCATATGATGGGAGGAAAAACTCATTTCTGATTAAGTTTTGGGTAGTAAATTCAGCTATGCATCAATGCTTGGACGAGTTTCCTTTTCATTTATGGTTATGAGGGGCAAAGACTGCCTAATCTTTTCCCCATATCTCTATGGAGTTGGAAATATGTTTGGTTTTGTTTTTGTTCATGTTATAGTTTCATCTCAGTAATCCTTCTTCAAAAGGTTGTTTTAGTAAGGGCATTTCCCTACAATCTCTTTCGTCAATCACTATTGTGTTTTTTTAAAAAAAATCAATATACTGTTAACTAGATTTAGGCCAGTAATTTACATTATATTAGCACAATGCTTTAACAATATTTGTGTTTTTTGAGTTGTGTATTAGACCGAATGGAGAGCTCTAGGGGTTCAGCAGAGCCGGGGTTGGGTGCATTATGCTATTCATCGACCAGAGCCGCACATCATGCTCTTCCGTAGGCCGCTCAACTATCAACAACAACAAGAGAGTCAGTCTCAGCAAAGCATGGTTGCCCATTGAATTGCTGTAGCTATGCGTTTTACGCTCCCCGAAACAGCAAAGTGCCGATGACATTTGTTTTGTAAGCGATGTTGCGAACTTGTGTTGTCCAGTACTTCACTGAAATGTGTGGATGTGTATGAGACTTGTTTCTTTTGCCTTTCATGTAATGACTCTTTATGCTGTTTTGTGTGTCTCTTGAGGTGTGTGTGGCTAACAAAAGAAATTTGTGTGGCTAACAAAAGTATGCATTGCCATATGCTAGCCTTTACAATCTCTCTACATTTTAAGTAGGGAACGACTAGAACAAGTAGCTTTGATTTAAAAAAAAAACTATGAAAACGTTTTAAAAAATTCTTTTGGGTGCTTTGGGTTTGGATTTTTGAAAAAATTGATTGTGATTTTGTAATGAAAACATAAATATTTTGTTTTCTATAACTTTTGATATAGTTTTTAAATATGTATTTTTTTAATATTAATTTGTAAATATAATTATTTTAAAGAGTATATAGTTTTTATATTGTCAACAATTTTTTAGAGACAAATGGAGTATATATTGAGTTTTTGTATTACAAGTCTATACTCTAGAAGCCAAATGATTTTTTTTCATAAAATAAAGTACTAATTGAATTTGATTATTGGATACGATATTCTTTGCATGGAATTTTTACCGCTACTATGGATAATATTTTTTATTGACCAATCTCTAATTAAAATTTTATAACTTCTTTCAATTTGAGAAATTCTTCTTGTGATACAGATCTTGCGAAAATATATGTAAATATGACAATATATATCTTGCGAAAATATATGTAAATATTTATCTTTATAACTTTATTTTTCTATAAAAAATGATGTTACAAAAGAAAATTTGCAAATATTGTCCAAAAATAAAGTAATCCAAGTTGGTCCTTATTTTGCCATTTGGATTGCCTGTCTGTGTGACACGCAAAGGCTTTCCTTCCTTCTTCACTCCACCGCTTCCCTAATCAAAACTCCCAATCCCTCACTGCACAACCACAACCCAGTCTACAATGGCGTCCTCTCTTTGGACTCCCTCACTTCTCACTCTTCCTCTTCGAACCTCGCTCCCTCCGCGCCTCACCGCGGCCCCGAATCTACCGCCGCCGGCAAGATGCGGAATTGCTGCTGCCTCCCCTCTCCGCGTGTCCGCTCCGGCGGCCACCCCGCCGATGGCCGAAGAAACCCTAGACGAGGAAGTTATGCTGGACTCGAACGAGGTCGAAGACGAATCGCAGGCTAAGTTCAATTGGCGAGAACATTGGTACCCCGTTGCCCTAGTTGAGGATCTCGACCCTAGTTTGCCCACCCCATTCCAGCTTCTGAACCGTGAAATCGTCCTCTGGTTTGATGGATCGAGCTCCCGCTGGGTCGCCATGGATGACAAATGCCCCCACCGTCTCGCGCCGTTATCGGTAATTCCAATTCACCGTACCCTATTGTTAAATCCAGTTACTGCGCACTTTTTTTGGTGGGGTGTTTTCTGATTTGGTCAATGGCTTGTATGATTAGGAAGGGAGATTGGATGAAAATGGGCATTTGCAGTGCTCTTACCATGGGTGGTCGTTTGATGGGTGTGGGTCGTGTACAAGAATCCCTCAGGCTTCCCCGGTGGGACCTGAAGCCGGGGCCGTTAAGTCTCCGAGGGCATGTGCCACCAAGCTTCCCACCATGGTTTCTCAGGGACTTCTCTTTGTTTGGCCAGACGAGAACGGGTGGGAAAGAGCTGCTTCCACCATGCCCCCCATGTAACTATGTTTTGCTCTTCAGCTCTATTATCTATTACTATGTGTGTATGAGTATTTGGGTGAACTAATGACTTTGCTTGTATATGGTTTTTCTCTTGAATTTGATTATAGGCTGCCTGATGATTTTGCTAAGCCCGAGTTTGCAACCGTGAACATTCAGCGCGATCTGTTCTATGGGTATGATACTTTGATGGAGAATGTCTCCGACCCTTCTCATATTGATTTTGCACATCACAAGGTATGATGTTCTTTGCAAGATAAGATTTTTTTGTACAATGCACCCTAAATTGTTCATAAACAAATTGATGGGCTTTAATCCACTAAAATTATGACCTAAGTAATAGGGAATAGGTCGTAAGAACTATGAAGAGATAAGCATGATAATGCCTTTTGTATATCAAGAGTGTGTTACTTCAGGAAAGAGGTCAACCAACAATGAGAAATCACCTCCAACATTCCAATTGGACACATTCCAGTAGGACATGGGAATGTGGCCCATGATCATGGGATATCATGGCCTTCTCGGGGGTCGTGGGGAGATCATGGACATTATGATATTTTCTCTTGTAATCTTGTCTCCTAACCATAGCGCCTACCTTGTCCATCACATACATGATACATGAACCGCCTACCTTGTCCATCACATACATGATACATGAACCTCTCTTCTGGGTTGGCTTAACCAGCCCCATCTCGCATGGGCTTCATCTCCTCTCTCCAATCATGTGGGCTCCGGGGGTCTGGGCGTAAACACAATACGTAGTACTTCCTCCGCCCACAAATAAATTTCCCGTTGCGTGTTACGATGTTTGACTGAAGTTATTTTCAAATTATTTTATATGAAAAATGGTGTAAAATTTAAAAATAAAAATTACATATTAAAAAATTATATCACAAGATCTACAAAACTAGAAGTGACATGACTATATTATTTTGTTAAATGGGTGACGAAAATCAGCCAAGAAAGTGAATAAAGTTTGACCCTGTAAATAGTGAACGGGAAGTTTATTTGTGGATGGAGGGAGTATTAATTATGGAATGTGTATATTGAGCCTAACTCACTATACATTTTTGGTTGCCAGTCCAATAGACCCATCCCAAATATTGACATGGTATGAGTGTATGCCTCATAAATCTTAGCATTGATTGTTGGTACTACCTTCGTAAAGAAAGAGTCTTATTTCACTAAGATAGATCTTTTAAATTGTAGTGATGTACAATTATTGGAAACTATCAATTCTAGCTATATTTATATATATTTATCTGCTCGTTTCACTCTTAACATGTTGAGAATTGGCTTCTTTAGTTCAAATATGACCTTTTTCTTCGAATATGGATTTTTTTAAATTGTAAAATAATACCTTTAGATATACTCCGTATGTGATTGTCTAATACATCGAAAGAGAAGGCAAACGTGCAACAAGCTTCGCCGCTAGCCCCTTTTGAATAGCAAAACTAAGTCTTTTGGATTCCTTTATTTTCTTTCTTTTCTTGGTCTCACCCACAGATTTTTTTATAGGTCACTGGAAGGAGAGATAGGGCCAAGCCCCTGCCGTTCAAAATGGAATCTTCAGGACCTTGGGGTTTTGCTGGTGCAAATAGTGATAACCCTAAAATTAGTGCCAAATTTGTTGCTCCTTGCTATGCCATGAATAAGTAAGTTTATCATTGTTTAAGCAGATGCTTTTCCATGCACAATATTAAATATTTAAATTCATATTTCATAACTAGACTAGTTTTAATTTCACGTGCTACTTTCTTTTATCGGTTATGACTACGGCCCCGTTTGGCATCAGCCTTAGAGATTAGCGTTAGTATTTTGAAAAGGCTATCCGACGGTAGCCTTTAGTGTTAGCCTTTCCTGAATTAATCTACACCATTAAAATATTATCCAAAACGCTAACGCTAATTGAAAACGTTGTTCCCAAACAAGGCCTACCTCCTTACCTAAAAAGGGTAATGTTTGACCAATGTACATTTAGAGAAAAAAATAGTTTCACTTCAATAAACT
The DNA here is from genome assembly GCA_003260385.1 of Cuscuta australis. Lineage (NCBI taxonomy): Eukaryota > Viridiplantae > Streptophyta > Magnoliopsida > Solanales > Convolvulaceae > Cuscuta > Cuscuta australis. The sequence goes on along the minus strand of NQVE01000215.1, from coordinate 2,912,303 downwards.
CGACCCTAATTGTTTGAAATGCGACTTGAGGGAGAGATTAGTCTTGATTAATTTTTATTTATAATTTCGGAGTTCAGTCCAAGTCAAAACATCAATTTTTGGTGCATGTTTTGAAATGTATAGCGTTCTATTAATCATTTTGAATCTACCAACTTCTGTTCATGTTTTCTGCTCTTGTTCAGAATAGAGATTAACACTAAGCTCCCTGTGTTTGGGGAACAAAAATGGGTGATATGGATATGCTCCTTCAATGTGCCTATGGCACCAGGGAAGACTCGCTCCATTGTCTGTAGTGCTCGGAACTTTTTCCAATTTACGATGCCGGGGCCCGCTTGGTGGCAGGTAACTACTTGCTCTTATATTTTTGTGATTCTTGTAGCTTTGATGGTTTTATATGAGAAAGTATTGAGACATTCATTGTAGACACTTCATCACTCCAATGCATTTTCTTAAGTTGTGTGATTTGGTCGAACAAATAGGCATAACTGAGGGAATGTTTATTTATTTACTTCAGTGATTATTTTCTGAAAACAGGTAATTCCTAGATGGCAAGAGCATTGGACTTCAAATAAGGTATATGATGGAGATATGATTGTGCTTCAAGGTCAGGAAAAGATCTTCCTTTCCAAGTCAAGGGAATCCTCTGTAGATATTAACAAAGAGTACACAAAGATCACTTTCACACCGACCCAAGCTGACCGCCTTGTCCTGGCATTTCGGAATTGGCTTAGGCGACATGGAAATGGTCAGCCAGAGTGGTTTGGTAGCATCGAGCAACTTCCATTGCCATCCACGGTCTTATCCAAACGCGAGGTATCAATAGTCCCAATTTTGTTCTCATCCCATATGCAATCATCGTCTGCATCAGTTTTATATAGATTTGCTTCACCATCTAGGGCTATGTTCGGAACTTACGAAAATGATTTTTTTATGTTTCGTGACTTTCGTCTTTCCTTAGAACAAACATAATATGTGATCATATACCATTTCAGTCACCATTAATTTGTTCTTTGAGCCGGATATTCATTTCATTAATAGGAAATAAAGTGCTAAGTGTTTTTCGGGACAAATTAGGAAGATTTAGTGGGATGGAAGAAGTATTATCTCTACATCCAAAGTCACCCATATGAACCATTCTGAATTTCCCAGTTTCCATGTTGCGACAGATGCTGGACCGGTTTGAGCAGCACACACTTAAATGCTCGTCTTGCAAAAGAGCATACCAAACGTTCGAGACCTTGCAGAAGTTTTTGGTCGGTGTCTTCGTTTTCTGTTCTGCAACAGCTGGAATCCCTTCGGACACGAGATACCGAGTGGTTTTGGGCAGCTTGGGGGTTGTGAGCGCCGGCTTGGCATATCTCCTTCACGAACAAAAGAAAAACTTTGTTTTTGTAGATTATGTGCATGCTGAAATAGAGTAAAAGATAGTTGAGATTTAACCAGTGCCCCAATCACCTTCTGTTAGTTCTGTATATGATGTTCCTATGGGGATAGGAACTGTAACTACCTGTGTGTACATTGTATATACCCATCACTAAGTTCTTTTGCTTATGATATAGGGAGTGGAAAAGAGATGAAAATTATATATTCACACATATAACTTATGATCTAATGATTCTTTACTTTAAATTGAGAATGATTTAGGTGTTAAATTAGAAAAATCTTCATCTCTTACTGATTTCTAAACCAAAAGTCAGTCTAAAACTAGTTAGGGTTTGTTTAAGTAAAGAACAAAACATGCATAACTTAGGCTAAGATCTAGTAAAAACAAACCATCTATACGTCCATCATCTATCCAACCAAATGATCAACCTACACATTTATTTATCATCTAAGCTCGAAATATGCACCATTCTAAAAGTTTACAAGTCCATGCTTCTCACCTATCTTTCTATGATGGAGAAACTTTTAGGGCCGGTTGTAGGCTCTTATTTTAGGGTATTTTCTATGCCCACTTTAGGTACCAAGGGTCTATTTGATGAGTTTTGGAGATATGATATGAGTTTTAAAATTTGGGAGAAATGATATTATGTTTTAAAATATGAAATGAAGTTGTTTAGAGAAATTTAAAATTATGATTTAATTAGTGATTGGTGTAGGTCGCTGGTAACAGGGGCGGTTGGCGGTGGTGGCAGTAGTAGCCGGTAGTGGGGGATGATCGGCGGTTGAGGGAGTAATCAAATCCCCACATTGATAGCTCTCAGATTCTGGAGATATCAAAACCTTCTATTTGAAGGATTTGTGCAAATTCTTTTTTTGCCTCACCAAACACCAAAATAGAAATATCATTTCGGAAGATATGGAAATTTATATATCTCTACACTCGCCAAACGGCCACTTGTTTTAGATTTTGGGATCCTTTACAATGAGGAAAATAGATGTATCTATAGTTACAACTTACAAGAGTGAGCATTTGGTTGTAGATACAATGAATAATGTAGTCATGTAATATGATGCCACTTATTATCTAGTTTTGACACGTTACGTTTGTCTCGATATACAGTGATGAGTGTCACGTTTAAGGGATTGGGAACAACCGAGAATACTCTTTTGTTTTCCTACTTTTGCAAGCAAATGTGGAATTTTTTTCCTATTTTATTAGTCATTTTAGATTTTTTTGGTGTTGGTGTTATGAAAACAAAAAGAACTGCAACTTTTTTTCAATCTTCAAGAGTTATGAGAACATAAATAAGAGTAATAAACAAATTCACCCCATAGTTACTACCTCCGTCCCATTTTAAATTGCCTGTTTGCCTTTTTTCTCCGTCCCAAAATAAGTTGCCTGTTGGTTGTTTTCGTAAACTTTTAATAGTAAAATACCTAAGCTACCTCTAAAATAAGTCACTCTTCTCCACATTATCTTCTCATTCATCATCATCGCTCCTAAAAAGTACTAACAATTTCGAAAAATCAACTCTATTTTTTATTTTTCTTAAATATGCTCAAAAATCAAAACGGGCGATTTAAAACGGGACGGAGGGAGTAAATCACAATAAAAGAACATCAAATGTCATTTTATATATATATATATATATATATATATATATATATATATATATATATATATATATATATATATATATATGTATGTATGTATGTATGTATGTAGAAATCAAATTGCTTTAATTTGGACTGCATGCTCTACCATCTAGCTACTTCCTACACTGCACTACCTTAATATTCCATATAAATAAATAAATTCCAACATTAATTTAATTAAATTTAATTACTTAGTTATGACATTCCACCAACCCCGGCCCGCCGGAGAAGACATAATTTCCCGGCGTCAAATCATCATCATCATCTTCTTCAATTTGATCTTCATGTGGAGCAGGTAAATTAAGGTCCAGTGTGAACCCAGTTGCAGCTTTTCTTTGATCCTCACCGTCTTCCATGGAGGAGGAGGAGGAGGCGGCGGCGGAGGAGGAGGAGCACATCACTCTGTTCTCAGCACTGACAGTAACTCTGTTCATGTGTAACGGCCGGTGCCTTCTCATGTGACCGCCCAACGCTTGCCCGGAAAAGAACTCCGACCCGCAAATCGAGCACCCGTGGATCTTACTCTTGGCCATCGACGGCGAGCCGGAGATTCCCTTCTGGTTTTCTTGATTTTCCGGCGTGCTCTGTTTCTTGTTGTGGCTCGCTCTGTGTCCGCCCAGAGCTTGGAACGACGGGAATCTCCGGCAGCACGTCTTGCACTCGTAACCCCCCGCGCCTCCACCGCCGCGGGACAGGAGCATCAGACAATGCGCCACGTCATCGTCTTCTTCATTGGACACCCGACTGCTAGAGCTCGCCGGAGAGCCGCCTCCGCCGCCGCTACTAGAATCGCCGAATACGGCCGCCCGTGGTCGTTTACTGCGTCTTCCCTTGCACACCACCATCAAATTATCTTTCTTTTTTTTCACTTGATAAATAAGCAAAAGATATTAAATAAATAAATAAAAAGATACACTTTTTATAATATAGTGGGAAATTGTGGTGAAGTGTGTATAAATAAGTAGTGAGCAAAGAGGGGAAAAAAAAGTTTCAGAAACTGTGTATGGAGACAAAGAGGAGAGATTTGGTGTGGGGATGGAACTAATTAAGGCACTAGACAAGTTGTGTTGTAGTAAAGATGATCTAGTTTTATTTTGTTTCTTGACATACCATGAACTTAGACATGGCCTTGTTATTATGCATTAAATTGCAACTTTTATTTATTTTTATTCTTATCAAGGTCTATGAAAATATATCTATCCCACACTCTAAAAACTATATACTCAGTTTGATTTATCTTGCTGAAAAATGAAGAACACGTTATTAAAATTTTATCTAGATTAGAAAAATACTACATTTTATCATTTTTTAAAAAATTTTGACCAGAAATTACGAAAACAATATATTCAAGAGTGTAAAATGTCATATTTTTATAAATTTGTGGACATAAAGAGTATTAATAAAATGCCCCGAGTTAACTGAAAAATAGCGACTACTCCCTCCGTCCTATAATGATCTTCCCAGAGCACTATTCCAACTTCACGGGAATTTATATTTATTTGTGTTTTTTCATGGCCTATATGGTAAAATAAAATATTTTTGTCACCACTTGTTTTGTTGAACTTTTGATGTAGTTTTTAAATATGTATGTTTTATTTTTTATTTCTATACCAATATTTAAATAAAATAGATTGAAAAAACTTGGGATTTTTCTTCGTTTTGCGAACCGGGAAGATCATTATAGGACGGAGGGAGTATTTTTTTAAAAAGAATTTGAATTAAAAGAAAAGAAAACACAAAATTTGGGCTAAAGGAAGTATAGGGTGGCATATAGTCAATCCTTCCAAGATTAAATAGTCATATTTGAATAGATTTTGTTCATGTGATGTATTGGGACCCTTTATCCACTCTACACTGGAGAAGAGAGAGACTTACTACACTACACTGTCTCTCTTGTGCCATTTCTATTTCTTTAAGCCGCAGATTTGGTTCATATCTGTTTTTTAATTGAATGTTGAATTTATTCATGAATAACACCCCTCAATAAATGCTGCATAATTTCCACTCACTCTGAGCCTGTTTGGGAATAGCTTTAGCGATTAGCGTTAGCGTTTTGGAAAAGCTATCTACGGGCAGCGTTTAGCGTTAGCGTTTTCAACGTAATCTGCACCGTTAAAATTTTATCCATAACGCTAACGCTAATCTCTAACGCTATTCCCAAACAGGCCTTCTGTCTCATCTTATATTACCCGTTTTGAATTTAGAGCATATTTAAAGAAGAAAAATGGTGCTGAATGAGAAGATAATGTGGAGAAGAGTGACTTATTTTAGAGGTAATTTAGATATTTTACCCTTAAAAGTTTATTATTATTACAAGAAACAAACAACTTATTTTGGGACGGACAAAAAAAAATAATTTAAAATGGGACAGAAGGAGTACATTTTTGGATGGAGTTGGGTTAAGTTCAATATCTTTTTTTTTAACATTTCACTATCTTCTGAAAGGATTATTTTTTATTTTTGCAACATCAACAAACTATGAATAAACTTTTATCCAGTAGTGAAAAAAGCTCACATCAGAGAGCCCTTTTGAGGCCGAATGCTTATTTTTCATACTGAGTAATTTTTTTAGAAAAATAAAGAGATGGGTAAAAAAAATCAAGTGTGTAATAATTTTTTTAAACCTGGTGTAATTTAAGAGTGTAAATGAGTGGATACTTGATTGCCACCAATTAGTGTATTGCACATTTGTTTTGACTTTGCAATGCTTATTTGTCTCACATCTATTTCCTTTTTCTTCCTCCAATTACTCCACCTCTCTCTCTCTCCCTCTTCAATGTCCAAACCACCATTGTGTTGTCTCATAAATTTACCAAGGGTCTTATTAAGCATTGCCCATAATTTAACTCAGACGATTCCCCCCGCCCACCCTAACTATGGTTAAGGTAACGAGACGTAACTCAATGACAGACCACTTATGCATTGACATTAATAATCAACGTCGGACATAACTGCCCTTCTTCACTCTGAGAGTGGAGACTAATAATATCTGTACGTGTCTGTGAAAAGGAAAGTCTGAAAAGCTGGATGGAGACGACACAAAAGCCTAATCTACCACAAAAAAGGAGGTAATGAACCTCTTAACAAGTAAAAAATAGGTGCATTAGAAAAGATGTGGATATTCAATTTACAGGAGTACATTTTAAGCATCCCAAACAATGGCATGCATGAACTGAGTGCATAAAGTCCACATACAATCTCAAATTTATTTATTGCACCACGAAAATATGAGGGAAACTCTGCTCCAAATCTTGAATTATACTGGTGTTAAGCCAACCACACCTGTTTAAGACATTTATTATAAACGTAACCGTGGTAAAAAAAGATTAACTGAGCTAATGCTGCAAAGAATATAACCCATTTCTCTATAAAAGCACAAAATAATAATAATAATGATAATAATAATAGCAGAGATCTTTTGGCATTGAGTTTCAATGTCATAGTACGAAATCGGTTCAATTGGGGCATTTACGATGTTCCAATTAAAAAATTAATGGTAACTTTTCCTCCCATCCTACACCGTATTTTCCTCCCGACCTAAAAATAGGTAAGTTTTATGCGGAGTATTATTAATATACAGAGTACTATTAATGCATCTTTAATCCTTTCTTCCACAATTGTACATCTTGAAAGGTGTAAAATATATTCACTAAAAAGTTGTTTAAGATCATAATCAGCATATTATCAAAAATGCAATTTATTTTAAATGATTTAAATCATTTTCAAGGTATGAAAAGATCAGTTCCTACACAATCCCCACAAAGTCATAGTGTTGCTCGCTTTTCGAGTGAGAATTCTTATACTAGCAGGAACACACTTCCCAAATATGTCTTTCTTAGAAGAAAACTTATGTTTCAATCTATACATCACTTGAGAACACCAAAGGAGCATTGATTGGTTTTTTCTTTTCTAAATTTGTCTTCTTCTACACTAAAATATTAATAGTTGCACTCAAAAAAAATATTAATAGTTAATGCAAGGGCATTATAATATATTTCTTTCGATTTATTGTTCAAGAACTTTGAAATTTTTATTGTCTTCTGAATATGAGTGCACAAACCTTAAAAGACAGACATTTCAAAACAAGGAAATACGTATATGTATTACGCCAATAAATTATGGATATGATTTCCTTACCACAAGCCAACCGTCCACCTGCATTCCCAGTAGTGAGACTAAGCTCATGGCCACCTGCAAATTGAGAAAAAGAGTTTAACGTTGTAAACAGTCTAGGTCAAGCTCCAACTAAAGTTTTTAACTACTCTGTATGGCTTGCCTAAGAGCCCGTTTGGGAGGCGGGCCTAATTTTTGGCTATCAGTCTTATCAACCCGGTTCCTAGAAAAAACAGAACTAACTTTGTTTTGGCATATAATGAAAATAGGCAATGCAATAATTACTCACTGGCAAAAAGGATGAAATTGTTACTTCTGAGTTCTGGCTTTCGGGAAAATTATTTTCTTCGTTTTGATTGAATATAGATTTTAATTTTGTAGATAATAAATTAATAATACAGATTCACTCATTTTAGCCACAACTTCAGCAACTTCTACCATTTCACAGATATGTTAGGCCTTACCAAACCAGCTCCCGGATTACATAGAAATATAGGATTTTGTCATTAACTAAGATTAGCTGGTTACATTTCCTGATCACAATAACAACTTTTAAACAGCCAAAATAATCAGAGAAACTAATCCAGATGCTGAAACATACCCTTTCCAAGGTCATCCTCAAGTTCATGAACCACTAAAGCTCTTCCGACCACCGAGTTTGGGCCACTTAAAGGTATCTGTGCCATCAATAAAGAAGGGCTTAGCATATACTCCGATATCTAAAACAATACCCAAAAGCTTGCTAAAGTATTCACACATCAGAAATTTACCCACTTTATAGATTGCCTTACTAACACCATTGCAGAGATTTTTAGGTTGACACTCCTGTAGAAGTCTATGGCATTGTTGTTAAAATTAGATTTGTTGTATACCAAATTTTATTCGAGTTGTATCCTTGTTGTTTGGTGGACTTTTGATGTAGGGGTATGTGGCGGTTTTTTATTGTTTTGGTTGTTAGGCTAAGACAGACTTGTGTTTTGTCTTGGCCCCGCACTTTTTATTCGGGGATGCCCGACCTAGTCCTGTATATACAGCTATACGCACTTGGGTTACTTACTAATATATTTACAGGTTACCCAAAAAAAATATTTTTAGGTTGAGACACATACTCAGGCTCTAATAGATTGTAGAACTTAATTTAAATCAAACTTAAATCATGAATATTAAACAATTGTGTGACAATGTAACTGATAAGATTGAGAGCAAGTACCTGATGATCAACTATTGTTGCTTCAGCCACACCTGGGCAGGAGCAAGCAAAATCAAAGGGGCCAAAACTACTCAGCACTGAATCAACATTAAGAAGAATTTCATAGTGAAGAGGTTGAAAAGACAACCAATACCTTCGGCATTGGCCAATATGTTTCCCAGGTCACCCGCATGACGGACTTCATCCTCTGGAGCTCCATGTGTCACATTATTGGGATTAAAATGTGCTCCTATTTGTGAAACACAAACAGTTCCACTTAATACCAAACAACATCAGGATAAGAGGCTTAAAAATGAATTGAGGTGTGTATATATCATAAGCAATTTAAACCAACATTTCTTATCAAACCTGTAGAAATGCACCCGTTCGTCGTATCACCATATTCATGCTACGATACAACCCAAGATGACAAAAGAGTGAGGCACATTAATTTTTTAACCCTATGTCAATGCACTAGAAGAAAATAAAATTAACATGCCAGCTAAGTTGTGCATACTTACAAGGTGAAATCCATGACGTCCAGGAGAAAGCCCGGTTACACGAACGTTCACAGTGGTTGGGCCTATTATTACGATTTATAACAGGAGACAATCGATTAGTTTTAAGCATTATTTGGGATTATAAAAACCTCTGAAACAGCCTCCCTCCCTTTAGAGGCAAGGGTAAGGATTCTAAGGACCCTAACTAGGCCCCACTTGGGGATCTTTACTGGGTTGTGGTTGGGATTAGAAAAACATGGAAAATGTAGCCGGGTCTTCATTCTTCAAGGTGTGATCACAATTGTTCAGAATGTCTTAAATGCTTATAATATGATCACATCAAGGGATCAAACCAAGTTGATGACTAAGTATATGGTCCTTAATTACTCCATGTTTCTAAATGGTTCATAGTCAAAGCTATATACCCTCATAATCATATTTCTTTCTCCTTATTTTCATTGAAGTTTGGATAGTAAATGCATCATTGCATCTAGGGGTAGTAGGTTCTTGTTGTTCAAATCCCAACAAAATCAATTGAAATTACAAATAAATACTCCCTCTGTCCACCATAGATCTTCCCAGTCACTATTCACAGGGTCAAACTTTACTCACTTTGTTTACTCAATTTTACTAGTCATTTCATAAAATAATATATTCTTGTCACCTCTAGTTTTGTAAAACTTTTCATGTAGTTTATTACTATATAAATTTTATTTTAAAATTTTACTCCTATAATCAATTAAATTGAATTGAAAATAAAGTCGGTCAAGCTTCGTAACGCGTAATGAGAAGATCATACATGGACGGAGGGAGTAATTAATTTGTAGGAGACCTAAATGGGGGAGGGCACGTTACATTTCAGCATAAAATCCTTTTCCAATCAACCAAATCTTCAAAATTCAAAGCCTTCTGTTAGAATATAAATAACTCTTTTTTCCTGGTCACAACCACAAGCTTGAGCTTTTGGTTGAATTGGTTCATTGACATGGTATCGGAGCCTTGTTGACTAAGAGGTCACGGATTCGAAACCCAAATTAAAGTTTCACGTTCAAGGCTCGAAAAAAACCACGCCTGCACGTCGTAAGGGGCGTGTTAGAATATAACTAAGGCCACAACCACAAGCTTGAGCTTTTGGTTGAATTGGTTCTTTGACACCTTCGAAATGGATAAATGCAATTTTTTAGAGAAATAGAGCAGAAGCAGCATGCAAGCAGGAAGCAATAAAAAAGGTCCCAATGGGACCTTGAACAGAAATGCTTATGAAATTAGGTTTTTTTATTGATCACATAAACCATGAATGTAGGGAAGTTGGAGCAGAAAGAGAACAGACCGTCCTCGTCTTGTGTGAGAGTGACGACGCCTTCGACTTTGGAGGCGCCCTTGAGCAAAGCGACGGCTTTCTTGGCTGCGGCGACGACCGTGAGGGGCTTGGACGCGGAAGCGGCGCGGAGAGCAAGCGATTTGACGGTGGGGTTGACTTTGAGAGATACACCGAGGAATGAAGAGGGGAGTGGAGAAGCGGAAATGTGGACAGGGAAGAGAAGAGAGTTGGTGGCGGAGGAGAAGGTGATTGTGGTGTGTCCGGCCATAGATGCGGTACCGGCGGATGGGTGAGATAAGATGATGCGGCGGAGGCGGCGGCTCCTCTGCTTTTTCTGAGTGGATTATACTCTCCCTTTTACACTTGAAAATAAAATAAAAATAGAACTTTAGGTTAGGTGTATTGTTTGATCACTAATTCATGCTATAAGAGCAACTCCAAAGAAAGAAGGAACATGGTATTCTACTCTTTTACCTTCTCAAAAAGGTGATTATACTTTCTAAAAAATTATTCAATTCCAATGGATATAGGGTATTAGAAAAGGTAAACATACTTTTCCCAAATTTAAAAACATTTTAGGGTTAATTTCAAAATTTATTTCTTTTTAATTTCTTGTCAAATGTTCCTTTTCTACAAATTTTAGATTAATGACTCGTGAGATTAATTTGAGGCAATCATAGTAGCCGCACAAGGGGAAGAGACAGTCCCGAGTGCCATTCTGTATGGTTGCTTTTTTGTCTCCCTCATCCCCAAATACAAAACTCTATCTTCACTCCTCTTTCACAATTCCGTCTAATTTTGAAAATAGAAGATCGACGATGCACCGGAGATTACTTGGCTTTGGCATCACACATTTTACCTCTTTTATTTGATGAGGTAAAGATACCTCTCCAAAATAGAAGAAGGTAAATTACCTTTTGATTTACCTTCTCCATTGGAGGTTTGATTTGTGTGAAGAAAAGGCAATTATGGTATCTTACCTCTTCATTTACCCCTCCTATTGGAGTTGCTCTAACAGAGTTTGACTGGTTTTTTATCTAAACCCGACTTAAAAACACAGAGTTTTGAATAAAGATTTTGGTGATCGAATCCGAAACAATATGTTAAAAATAGGTCAAATTCGACCGAACTCAAATCCAACTTGACCAACCCGCTAATTTAAGAATTTTTCAAAATCGTATTCTTTATACTAATTATGTAATTTTTCTTACTACTAATTTTTGGTGTATAAATATATATTTTTAGACAAAATTTTAATAATATTACATAAGTATCTTAATTTTTCATAAATCGTTGGGTCGACCCAAATCCGATGACCCTAGGTCATAAACATATAGTTCTCATTTCGAATTTGAATTGACCCGAATCCGAAGTATAAGTCGAACATCGAGTGACTGAACCCGAACCGACACCATTATTATTTATTATTAATATTTACCTTTTTTCTAATCAAATTAAATTATTTTTTAAAAAATAAATATAAAAATTATTCTTACTTCCATTTTTCTATTTCAGAATTTTTTATCACCATTTTATTTTATTTGTTTAATTGTTTTATACCATTTTTATTTTTATGAGACGTTCAAAAAAGAAAAGTACATTTTCCGACTTCTTTGAATTTCCCCAATTAATTTTCATGGTTTTTAATGCAACACTTTGACTATCAATATTTTTATGTGTGTGTGTGTGTGTATTATAAAAAATTAATATTTCAAAATTATGTTACGAAATAAACTAATATTAAGTTTATAATACTATTGAATCTGATGGTGTTAATTTAATCAGGTAAGTTTGACCGGAGATAACCAGGTCAAACAGGCTCTACCAAGTAGGCCAAACACACCTGAAAGTAAAAACACAAAAGATGTCCTAGATCATGAAAGAATTCTTGTGCCCGAAACTATATTTCTTACTCTATCTCAAGAGTGTACAAATGTGTGTATGAATGAATGAATATCTTTCATCCATCTCTTACAATCTATTTATATAGGGTGGAGGAGGTCAATTAAGGTAACAAGCTCTTCCTCGGGCATAGACCCATCTTCAATCAATATCTACATAAGGAAATAGTCCCTTGACCCGCTGCTCGCTAGCCTAAACGTTAATGGGCGCCAATCTCGCCCTTAATTATGTTGTCCAACAGTTTAGCGTGATTTTCGCTCCGTCATTAAGTCCCGAAGATGACGAGGTAGTACAGCGGGATGGCTTTAGGTGCATGCCCTCGCCTAGCATCGTGTCCGTCAATCAAACTCGTGGAACCTGACCGTTCCAATCCGATGAGTTAATCCCTCGATCCGCCTAACGGCCCTGTAAGAAATGGTCATGCTGAAGACATGACCGGTCATTTTTCAAGAAAGAGGAGACCGGTCATTTGCCAAACATTTTGGGTTTCCTGAAACACCAATTAATTTGTTGACCGGTAACACTTGACCTGTCACTTTTTGTCGGGTTGGGCTGGATTTTTTTCATAATTTATAGTCAAAATTTTAAATAATGACCTTAAAAATCAAATTGAGAATATTTGGGAGTATAAAAAAATTGAAGAGCACGAAATGATTGATAAATATACCCAAGATAAACTCAATCCCATACTCTTGGACCCTTGGTTTTACTGTTTTAGTCGAATCTAGCATTCCAGCCCATTAACAAGCGAGCTCCTTTTTTTTGAGGAATTAAGGGATTGTTGTTTGATTTGATTGATAGTGATCTCATTTAAATAAATTTTGATTTGATTTAGTAATAATTGTATTTAAATCTTTGTTTTTATTTGATTTGATTCCAATAAGAATAAGTAAAAAATAGTAAATATAAGTTGAAAATAAGTATTAAATAAGTAATAAATAATAAAAATAAGTTGAAGAAAACACGTTATAAGAAGCATACCCTAATCTTGACTCTCTAGAGTTACACTCTATGCAATGGCTGATCCGGGAAAAAAGCCATCTAAAGCATGCAAATTATATAATATAGTCAGATGTACAGTACATCATGGTAAATTTATGCGAGTAATTAAAAAATATTTCAAAATGAATATTATGTTATTTCAGAATTAACATTATGTTGTTTTAGAATAAATGCACTAGGCTGAGCAGACTTAGAATGAACACTACATTACTTCGAAATGAACAATTCGTTGATTCAAAATAAATATTTGCTAGATGTATGGTACTCCCTCTGTCCCAAATTATAATACATGTTTACTATTCACATGGTCAAACTTTATTCACTTTCTTTCTCTATTTTCGTTAGCAATTTGATAAAATAAAATATTATTGTCACTACTAGTTTTGTAGATCTTTTGATGTACTTTTTTAATATGTAGTTTTTATTTTTTAATTTTATACCATTTGTTATATAAAATGGTTTGAAAATAATTTCAGTCAAACATCGTAAACCGAAACAGGCGTTATAAAATGAGACGGAGGTAGTAACTAATTCTAGGTACACCTGAATGTACAATATATGCGATTCCTGAAGCACGCTTTAGTTAGAACTATGATACTCTTTTAATTTATCCATTCTTTAAATATTACGTTGTAAATGTATTTACCGAAGTATACTTATGCAAAATATAATTTTTCATAACGTATAATTTTCATCTTTTCATAACGTATAATTTTAATAACGTATAATTTTAGTTATAAACTTGGATTCATGAGTTAAAAATAAGTAATTATCATTTTTTTAAAAAAGAATTAAAAAAGGTGAAATAATTGAAGAAAGTATGTTTGGTCAAATTGCCACCTAAAATGTCATATGTCAACTTTATAATATCACACGTCAAGTTCTTAATATGTCACATTCAAGTTCTTAAATATTGGAATCTCAAATTTATATATAAAGGGCTATTATGATATTTAGTAATATTATTATAATCTTGTTATATGTATTACAATAATGTTAGTTGTTGTCTAAAAAATTATTTATATAACATAGTTTATTATGGACAAGACTTCTTAATGTTCAGGGAGGACACACTAAAAAGATACTCCAGCCTAAGAAATGACACCGCCAGTAATTTGAAGTTTGAAGCGCTATACTAATTTGGAAATACTGCATTATTGCCAAAAACTTTTTATTGTTTCCAAAGTTCTTGGAAAAAAACAAAGAAAAATGCAAGTACACCAAAAGGTGTACCCCATTTGTCCCCACCCTCTCCATTACCAAAAAAATGGGAAAAATATTTTTAAAAAATTAATTAAATAAAAATAGGGTAAAAATGAGTGGTGGAAAAAGTGGTGGGGGACAAATGGGGTACACCAAAGGTGTACCCCTAGCATTGCTCAAAAACAAATGTTGTTATAAAGGTACTCCCTCAATCCTCATGTCACACACGTCCCAATATATAAACTTTATTTGTACATGTAGCTAGAGAGTTTTAAAAGCTATAGGTGAGTTTAATTTTTGAGAACTCTGCTGAAAGATAACTATTCTAAGCATAGGGTCTCTACAACTCTACAAGTACTAGATGCATGTTCTACTTTTTGCCGCTAATCTGTGATCAAAATCTAATTTACCTTCTTCCAGTGACCGTCCGACCGGGCCTGAGGGGCCTGAGGGGACGAGCTCATCCTTTTTTATTTGTATATATTTATAGATGATTTGATAAAATAAAATACTTTTGTCATATCTTATTTTGTATAATTTTTGACATAATATTTTAATATGTGCGGAATAAGTAATATTTTTAACTTTTATACAATTTTGTAAATAACATAAATTTTAAAAAAAACTCACCATTTTTTTTCACTTCACGTACTGCATGTTCTCCGGACATAACAACCCGAAAGTCGTGATGTCGCTCTCCATCATGTATCCATCTAACAATCTTGATATCCGACAAGTAATTAAATACTCCCTCCGTCCCCTATAGATCTTCTCAATAGCCCTTTTTCTTTGTCCACAATAGATCTTCTCATTTCATTTTTTAACAATTAAAATATCACAACTACCCTCACTTACTTTATTTATTACATCTCACCCACCTCATTTAAAACACTCCACCCATTTTTCATTAAGGGTATTATGGTAAACTTTCACTTTTTTTCAACTCTCCTTAAAAACAACCTAAAGTCAAAATGAGAACATCTTAGGGAGACGGAGGGAGTAGTAATTACGTTTTTAGTAATTAATTAGAAAACACATTGCATGAACTCCCATATAACTAGAACACAATTACCATACATTGTGTTTGTATATAACTCTTGTCATAACTCAAGTATACAATGATGATGGTCTGATCGATCTCCTCCCATCGCATGAACTCCCATATATTCTCAGGTCGCATCCTCAGCTCCGTCTCCTCCGCATAGATCATGCACTGTGGAATGAGAATAACGCAGATGGTAGGCAGGGCAGATGTGCATATCAGCCACTAACACAACTCTCTGCATCTTGGACCTAAACGGGCGCACACATTCTAGGGAACAACGTCTTGTACGAGAGAGATGGGAGGAGTAGTGGGGCGTTCGCCGCCGAGAGCAGGACGATGTTTGCTCGAGGAGAAGTCGCCCTGGCGGGGCGTGTGGACTTCAGGCTACGAACATATCCAAAAACAAAGACATATGAAATACCACCAAGATTATGTCGAATGAAAAAACAAAATACATTATATGTTTACTTTTCCAAGGCCCACCAACGACTTTGGCCATGCGACGAAGCTCCCCACGCAATCATTAACCGTCTCTATGTGCTCAGACAAGGAATGGTATACTCATCCATACCAGGGAGCACCAAGGTCGCAGAGACCTTGACCTGGTGTGGAAGGAAGGGAACACCGTGCACCACATCTCCTGGTGCACGGGGAAAACCGATCCATGTGCCACTACAAAATTGACTCGATCAAAACTCCTCAAATAACAAGCAGCCACCTACAAAAAAGGAAACAATTGTTAGAAAGAAGTAAATGCAAACCTAAATTAAAAAATATATGTACTTCTATGAGGTCTCCGAAGTCAACAACTTCTATGGACGCTTTGCTGCTATACTGCCCATGATGAGGTGCTAGAGAGTGTGTATGTTGCGACATTTCAATTGCATCGCTATAATTTTTTATGAGACTGATTTAAATGGGGTAGACCATTTACTCATTTTTGTACTAGTGAGAGATCTAAAACTCACATAGTTGGTACTAGCTTCTCTAGCTCTTTTGGATTGAGATAGTTAGCCTTTTGCTCTTACACTTGCATGCTTTTCTTGTTTGGTGACTTTTCAATTCCTTTCTTCTCTCGTTTTGTTTCTTGTCTTTTGTTTTCTCTACTCTTAGCTTATTCTTTCTTTCGTGCTCTGTGCTTTATGTTGTGGTCGAGCTGGGGTATCTTGAAAATAGTCTCCTCACTTTCGAGTAGGAGCAAAGTCTGCATACACTCACCCTCTCCAACCCTATTTTCGTGGGATTATAATGGATTATTAAAAAGTAAATATTTTATGATTAAAATTTGTTCAAAAGAAAGTGATGCCTCTTGTAGGAAGGATAAAATATATTTTTCCAAAAAAAGAAACTTTTTTTGAACAGATGAAAAAGGATATAGAGAGGGATGATTTTCCTAGTACAAAGTCCATCCATTGCCATGTATCTATATATGTAGAGGGTGTTTCTCTGACAAGCAGTGTTTAATTTATAAGTTATTTATTGTGAAGATACATTAGTGATATGTCATTTGTCCACTTCTCCAAACTAATTGTCCCTATTTTCTAGTTTAGATATTTTTGGTTAGTTAGACTAGATATTTTTGGTTAGTTAGGCAGCTCAGTATGGTCAGAGGCGGACCCACCTTGAGTCCTATGGGGTCCCGGGACCCCACGGACCCCGGTGTAGGTCCGTATAGGTATTAGGTATGTATTAATATTAATATATAAAACACGCTTGTCACTTAGAAAACAGAAGCGCGTTTGGTTCAATGGAAATTCGCCTGAAGTTGCTCCCCTAGGACGGAGGTTCGAGTCCCAACACTGGATTTTGGAGACAATTTCTCTCGGTCAACTTTTACATTATAAACAACAAAAGTCAAAATGACGTCGTTTTGTTCTCCCCCTTTTCTCAGTAAATTTCTCCTCTTCCCCAATCATTTAATTTACATTTTTGATTTTGGAACCCTAAAGCTCCCAATCTACCATTCTGCTGCCCAGCCGACGCGACACTTGCCGACCGCCGACCAGCCTCCACCCGCCAGGCCGCCAGCGACGGGCGACCGCCGCAACCTGCATCATCTTCTTCCCGTCTCCGGTCTCCGTGACGGCGTGACTTCGTCACTCCCCCGTAAGGTAAACATTTTTCTTTGTTTTACTAAATTTAAAAAATTGATTTAAGATTGCAAGTGATAAATATTATTGTATTAATGTTCATTTTATGTCTAATTTATAGAATTCAAAATGCAAAGGTACTTCAAAAAAGTAGCCAAATTTAAAAATTTGGAGTCGAGTGGAATTGGTAACAATGTTACCGCTCCAGTGCCTCAAGTAAATACTCCATCTTTAGTTATTCAAGAAAATACTCAATTGTAAACGATGTTGTTTTCGTATAACTTTATTTATATGTATTAATTATGGTACTCTTAAAATATTAGTTTTAATTTATTGTTATATGTTAAGACTTATGAATTAGTTTGACATGAGAATGGAAGGTAGTCAGGTAGGGGACCCCATGACCTTAAAATTCTGGATCCGCCTCTGAGTATGGTGTGTGTATATATACAATGTTTCCTTTTTCTCTTGGACGGATCAGACTATGAAGCTCGAATAACATTTCCATTTTCTTCTTCCCTACGTTCCTCTCTGTTCTCCTTCTGTTCACAGTTTTAACATTTATTAGTCAAATATTCTTTCATGGAAGTAAAATGACATAAATAATAGATAAATCACTTGAAAATATTTATAAATGATGAAGGACAGTTTTGTAAATAATATGGTCAAAATGAAAAAACGAAAAAACTAATTAAAAAAAGTAGCTAAGGCATATTTATTTTTTCTGCCTTATAAGCACACAGAAACATATCTGATAGAATTTAGGATGGGGTATGGACAACTGGATTGGGCAATAAGACACTTGGGTTGAACCACATTAAAAGATTGAATCCAATCGATTAGTTAGTTTAACTCAAGAGCTTATATACCGGATTATTTTACTTTTGGACTTCCGATGTGGGATGCACTCTAACAATATCATCAACTAACTTATAAATTAAAAACTACTTATAAACAATTTTGACCAGTTTATAAGCACAAAGAAACACTAGCATAAGCATGCACTAAGCTATGATTGGCCAAAACTTGAGGCCTTAGGCATTGGACTGAAAACAAAGAAGATTGAAGAAGGATATTCCTAGAATTTGCAATAGCATATAGGAGCCAAAATGATGTAGAGAGGGTAATGAGTCTTTTCTTTCTTTCTTTCTTCTCACTCCCTCCCTATCTAATGTAACCATTTTCTTTTAATACAGTCTAAAAAATATATATGAAATTATATTATTTAAATTTATTAAGAGAAGTGAATAAATTTAAAAATATGAACCACATTCATATTTGGTTGCTAATGTTAAAGTTTGTGAGAATTCATAGAAGAGTAATGCTAGAATCACAAACTACTGGGACACAAATTACACAAACTTGCTATTTATGTATCTCAATTTTCATTTTGTAAGCATTTAATATCACTTTATTCAATTGAAAAAGTACAAAAATAGTAAGTTTGTGTAATTTGTGTCCCAGTAGTTTGTGACTCTAGCATTACTCTTCATAGAAGCAGAATAATGTCTTTGACCGAAAGAACTTTAATACCAAAAAATTGATACAATTTCAAGGAATTTTTTTAGCTAAGTACGAAGTATTCGACAAACGAGCAATAAATGAATTGAGAACTCATCCCCTTCTTTACTACATTAAGTGATGATTATGACTTTTATGATCCATTAAAAAATGAATTAATCTAGACATAAAATATACAGAGTATTTATATTTATTTATTTTTCAATGTATCAAGAAAGTTAAAATAGATAATTAATATTCACTCCGTCCTAAAATTAATTTTTCATTTGACTTTTCACGGTCTCAATTTTTATATAAATATATTTTATAAAAATTATATATTTAAAAACTATGTTACAATAAACAAAAAAGAGCGTACAACATGGGAATCGGGCAAAAAACTAGATCATACCAGATTCAAAAAACCAATTCCAGGCTAAACTGGTAAAAATCTAGATCGATCTCTAGTCATAAAATTGAGGACCGGTATAATTCTAATTTAAAACCGGATGGTTTCCGAGTCAGACCGGTAAGACCCGGAGGTGTTTATTTTGATCACTTTTAGTACTAGTTAGGCCATGAGGTATGCTTCAATTCCCCTCTTTTCTTTGTTCCAACTCAGCGTCACGTTAGTTTTTACTTTTTTTTCTCTCTCCTCCCTTTCAGAGGAATACCTTTCCTTTTTCCCTTCAATTTTTACTATTATTTTTTAAGAAATCACCCTACATAGCATTCTAACTCACCCTAAATTACGCATTTAGCACTACTCATTGTTTTTAACAAACATAGCAATTTATGGTGTCAATCCTTTCCTATCATACCCTTTACCCCTTTTTCTGTTTTTTCATTAAAAATTACGGCATTCAACTCCAATCTCTCCTTCCGTTCTCTCACACGCTATTGAACTCCACGGTCTCTCCTTCCATTCGCCGGCGATGATGCGTCCTCAGTCCTTCGCCCATGATTCCTTGGCGATTAGTAGTGGCAATCTTTGATGTCGCTAATCATTTTCTCTTCTCCTTCAGTTTTTAATTTTCATTCCTTCATCCTTTCATTCGGATTTCCCTGTATTTTTAGTATTAATTATTGTGTTTTCTTCATATCGAACATTAGGTGTATGTTGTGAAATCAATTTTGAAATACCAAGTATTTGTCCCTTTTGAAAAATTAGGTCTTTTGAAAGGCATTGTAATTTTGGCGTGTGTGAAGATTATGTGTTATGGTGTGGAAAGTGTGAAGATTAAATGTTAAAATTTTGTCTTGCATCCTTTTATTCGGATTTCGCTTTATTTTTAGTTTTAATTATTGTGTTTTGTGGCAGTGTAGATATATTGTGACAATGTATATATTGTGGCAGTGTATTTCAGACATTGAATTTTTGGCAGTGTATATATTGTGGCAATGTATTTCAGACATTGAATTTTTGGAAGTACATATTGTGGCAGTGTAGAGAGTATATATTGTAGTGTATAATTACCATAAAAAAATAAAAGGTCACGGCTTAAAATGAATTCTGCTCTTTTTTTTGGCAGTGTTGTATGTGTTAGGGCACTACATTCAATCTCAAACATACTGTGGCAGTGAAGAGCAGAGAATTTCATACTTATTTATAATGTGGCAGTGAAGAATATAATTGCAGTATAATTCTAATTTTGGGAGTTTATTTGAGGACAAAAACGGGAATTCATCCCAAAAACTAATAGCACTGCTATTTCGAGTATTATAAGGCTATTAAAGTGCTATTTTCGTATTTCTCCCTTATTTTTTACTATTTATTTTAATTTAAGTAATTAAACTACAAACATAAAACAATAAAAATTTACTTTTTCAATTTTTAATATTATTTTTTAATACTGAAATTAATTAAAATAATTAAACTAAATATATAAAATATAATAAAATAATACAAACAAAAACTCAAAATAAAACTAAAAAAAATCAAAAAAATCAAAATTGAAAAATGAAAAACAATTAGAAACTAAAAATTAAAAAAGGAAAAGCAACAAATAAACGTTAAAAGAAGATTCAACACAAAAAAAAAAGAAGGAAGAAGCAAAAGAGACAAATTTAAAAAAAAAAGAACTGCGAAAAAATCAGACTGGAAAAACGGGGAAGGGCTCATGCTCTTCCTGTTCTCGTAAGGGGGGGGGGGTTTCTTGATGTTTACAGTTCCGGTCCGATCTAGTTTTAGACCGATATTCCCCTTACAAACAAAGGAATGTGATCATGAAACAAAGAAAAGAGTAATGTGAAAATGCCACCCACTGCACTAGGACGAGATTAAACAAGAAATATTTGCACTAAATAGCACTAAAATTTAAGTCATTTCCCTAAATAGTACTTAAATTATTTTATTCCCTAAATAGCACTTAATAATGTCCATAATGACCAGTGATAACAAATATTTACTTGAATAATGACTAATGCATAATGACTAAAAATGCTATATTGGGAAGAAAAATACATATGGTGCTATTTAGAGGAAGTCATTATATTTAAGTGCTATTTAAGTAAATTCCTCGATTAAACAATTGGTGAAGTTAAATAAGTTAATCGATCAATTGGAGTAGTAAAAAAAAGGATTAGGTGAATAATTATACGGAATAATAATAATAAGATAATCACACCCCTCCACTAACTCCACATGATTGCCTCCGACCACAAGTGGGACACACCACTATCCTAAGCACGGTCCCACGTGACGTGGCTCCAAGACATATTTGCCACGTGTAACGTGACTATTGGTCCGGTCGTAAAATCTTAGCTGTCCGCCAAATAGATCCAGAGGTGGTGGTCGGTCTCATCCATCCTACACAAAATTGAATAACGGCATTATATCCACCCCGGGCAAAGGGTGTCTTACGAGTAATAACGGACAGAAGCGTTACCGTTTTGAAAATACTATCTACGGACAGTGTTTAGTGTTAACATTTTTAAAATTATGGTCTGTTTGGGAAAAGCGTTAACGATTAGCGTTAGCGTTTTGAAAAGGCTATCTACGGCCAGCGTTTAGCGTTAGCGTCTGACTGATTTTGAGACACTTTCGAGGATTTAGGGACCACTAATAATTGTATGATGGCACGGGAAACTTTGCGTTGTACTATGGATGCAGTTTCAAGAAAGGAGGAAAAAATTATATTACATCGCCAAAATCAGAAATGATATTTGCATTCTACTTTTTATTAGTAATAATCTTTAATTAATTTCAAAATAGGTTATTCGTGTGAGAAAGTGAGTAGTACTCCGTATAATTAAAAATGCCAATATCAAAATTTAGAATGCAAATACATTTATTTTATACTTTTTTCGTCTCTGAAAATTTTTCTCTTTTTTTTTCATCCATCCCAAAAACTTTCCGTATTTCTATTAAAAAGTCAGTTTTATCGCTACTAATTCTTAACTTACCTATCACATCACATGTATTCATTATTAATCTACTCATCAAATCATACTTTTAATCATCGCATCCAAGGAAATCTTTGGAAACTTAACACCAAAATACATTCTCTTTAAATTTCTTAAAAATCAAAATATCCCACGTTTTTAGGGACGGTGGGAGTATAAAATAGAGGAATTTACGTAAATAGCACTAAAACATAGTGACTTTCCCTAAATAGCACTACATGTGTTTTTTTCCCAATGTAGCACTTTTAGGGAAGAAAACAATCTAAGTGCTATTTAGAGAAATGACTTAAGTTTTAGTGCTATTTAGTGCAAATATTTCGTATAAAATTAGCATAAGAGTTAAAACAAATAGAGTTTTATATACGCACTCTGTTAAAAAATTATATTTCCATTGCGCGTTGCGATGTTTGACTGAAGTCTTTTTCAAAAAATATATAAAAAAAATGGTGTGAAATTAAAAAATAAAAATTAAATAATTTAAAACCACGTCAAATGATTCACAAAAGTGACAAAACTAGATGTGACAAGACTATATTAATTTATCAAATGGTCAACGAGAGTAGGTCAACAAAATGAATAAAGTTCAACCATGTAAATAATAAATGAGAAGATAATTTCTGAATAAAAGAAGTATTAAAAAACATGCAAATTCTTCGGTGGATCTTAGGTTAACGGTGCACCCACAGATGAGATTAATAAGTACCGAATGTTTGTATCGTGTCTACGTATTTGTTTTACTTTTGTTTTAAAGAAAATGAAAAACTATTTTTTTTTACGTGACAAAGTCACAAATACCAAAGACAGCTCAAAACGAAGAATATACACCTGTTTTACAAAATATTCAGTCCATTCAATTAATTAATGTAATAAGTGCATTTATTTATTCACGGAGTATTTTGTTTTAAGGGTATTAAGTGCATTTATTGATGCACTTTGGTTATCTACTTGGCTCATTAATGTGAATAACTATTTTGCTGCATTTTTAAATGCAATTTTTGTGTTTAATAAGACGAGTTTAGTTTATTTTGTGCTGAAAGTATTGAGTCCGATAAATGTTTTTGACATCATACGATCTTCAACCATGGCCTTGTTTGGAAACCACATTTTCGATTAACGTTAACGTTTTAGATAAAATTTGAATGATGTAGATTAAGAGCCTATTTGGGAATAGCGTTAGCATTTTGAAAAAGCTATCTACGGGCAGCGTTTAGCGTGAGCGTTTTTAAAGTAATCTGCACCGTTAAAATTTTATCCAAAACGCTAACGCTGATCTCTAACGCTATTCCCAAACATAGCCGAATTCTGAAAACGCCAACGCTAAAAGCTACCGTCGGATAGCCTTTTCAAAACGCTGACGCTAATAATCTCTAACGCTGATACCAAACGGGGCCTATGTCTTAACATTTGAAGGGGTATATATGTCCTTTCTCTAAAGTAATGACATTTGGATATAATCTTAGAGTCCGTTTCTTTGAAAAAAGTATTTCCTGAGAAAATTTTAATTTTAATTTTCAATTTTTGGTAACAAAAGTAATAAAAAAATATTTTCTGAGAAAGTTCAGATATATAAAATATTTTTTTAAAAAACGATTGAGAATAGTTTTCAGGAAAAAAATATTTTCTCTCCATTATTTCGTACTCATTACTCGTGTCTCCTAATTTCACAAACAAAGCGAAGAAATTATACGTGATCGGCTGATTTTACCATCCCCTTCCAAAATTCTTATATTTTTTTAATATATTTATTTAGCTTTGTCACTATTTATATTAATAAATAACTTTTTTAATTGGTTTTGTTAGGCCATGGAAAATAAATTGAAAAAAATGTATATAAAATAAATGACTTGAATTAACTTTATTTATTTAAAACATGACTTTAATAATCAAACTATTTGCTGTTAACTTATTTTTGAATTTTTAATAAGAAGACATGAAAAAATAAATAAGAAATACTAAATAAAAAATAAAAAAAAGTAAAAATTATGGTGTTATCTCATTTGCATTATTTAATAATCAGATTTATATATGGAGTATTTAGATTAGGTAGTATTTATTTCCATGTGTCATTAATTTAATAAGAAGGCACTCGTGCCCCTTCAAATATGAAGGTATGGAAGAAAAAAAATATCAGGAATTCGTGATAAATATATAAAGTAGGTTTAATTAAAGTTAAAGAAATTATACTCGTATAAATTAAGAACTAAACATAGTATTTATCTCTACAATAAGTGTTATACTCCGGAGTATTTTTTTTTTTTTAAAATAAGAGTATTATACTGAAATAATATGACATTAATTTAAGAACGGTCGGTTTAGTTCAAATTTAATGTAAAAGGTAGGGTAAAAGAATAGTTCTATTGAGATTTCCATTATTCAATCATAAATAACGTTACCCCAAAAAAAGGAAAAAAAGCACGTGATACAGGCTATACCTGTTACACAAATGGCTCAAAAAAATTGTGTATGTGGATGTGGGCACTGCCCAGTTGATTAAGGCAAGAACTGCGGTAAAATTAAGTTTGGCGATTGTGCTAAACAGAGAGTGTCAGGTATCAGATACAGACTCTATCATTTTGCCACCAATCTGCAACCAAAATCTAATTTACTCTCTCTCATTGACCGTACAGTCGAGTCTAAAAGACCCTCGGAGAAGGAGTCCGTCCTTTTTTTAAACAAAAAATCTTTTCATCTCTCACTCCGAGGGCATGCATTTGGTATTGCATTTAAAAACTACTTATGAACTTTGGTTTCATTAAAATATTGTTTGTTGTATTTGTTAATCTACTTCTGTTTATAGTTTATGACTTCTACAGTCTAAAATATATGCTACAAATACTTTTATACAAAGTTAATTAAAAATATCTATTGTTAAAACTTCGACTTTTTAAATAAAATACCCGCAATTTAAGATTAAAATTTGAATAAATTGAACAAAAAAAAGTCAAATTGAGAACTATTTTTTGAAGGGATGGATTAAAAGTTTAAAACATGAGAAATTTATCTAAATAAGACTAAAACATAACGACTTTCCCAATATAGGACCATATGTTTTTATTTTCCAATGTAGGACTTTTAGTCATTAACAAGTAGTCATTATTCAAGTAAATGTCTAGCATTACTGGACATTATTCCTCCCACGAGGTCATTATTAAATCCTATTTGAGGAATAAAAAAGTTTAAATTCTACATTAGGAAAATCATTATGTTTTAGTCTTATTTAGTGCAAATTGTGCATTCAAAAACATTTACAGGTGTATATAAGTACGTCAATCACCATGCACCCAAGGTATATCCCATCCTTCTTTCTTCTATTCCAAACTCCCGAGAAATTCCATTTTCCGGCGGATTCCTGACTTTCCGGCGATGGCGATTCACCAGATTGCGTTCGGGGACTACCAAGAGCTCCGCCACGCCGGCAACCTCAAGGCTGCCCTGGCGGAGTTCATCTCCACCGTCATATTCGTGTTCGCCGGCCAGGGGTCCGGCATGGCGTTCAACAAGATTTCTCACGACGGCCCCACCACTGCCTCCGGCCTCATCGCCGCCTCCCTCTCCCACACCTTCGCCCTTATCGTCGCCATCTCCGTCGCCGCCAACGTCTCCGGCGGCCACGTCAACCCCGCCGTGACCTTTGGCGCCTTCATCGGCGGCAACATCACTTTCTTCCGTGGCATCCTCTACGTCATTGCTCAGCTCCTCGGCTCCACCGCCGCTTGCTTCCTCCTCAAGTTCGTCACCGGCGGCCTGGTAAGCTCTAGTTACATGGAAAATAAAATAAAAAAATTCCCAGAAAAATATTTTTCCTTCCAACCAAACAGATCTTAATACTCTCTCTTTGCTGTAAAATTAATTTCTTAGCTTGACTTATTTTTAAACTTTCATTGAATATTACTGAAAAAATACATTAAATTTTCGTAAAACTTTGTTATCAATATTTTTATTTTGAAACATAGTTTGAATTATTTTATTTTTATAATTTATATTTATATATAAATATAGATATTAATAGTCAAAATATTGCATTGTAAATCGTGAATATTTGTGACGTGTAGCCGACGGGGACATTCGGGCTGGCCGGAATATCGGTATGGAGCGCCCTGGTGCTGGAGATCGTGATGACGTTCGGCCTCGTTTACACCGTCTACGCGGTGGCGATCGACCCGAAGAAGGGGGACATCGGGACGCTGGCGCCGATCGTCATCGGCGCCCTGGTCGGAGCCAACATTCTCATCGGCGGCGCCTTCGACGGAGCATCCATGAACCCCGCAGTGGCATTCGGGCCTGCTCTGGTGAGCTGGACTTGGGGCTCCCACTGGGTGTACTGGGCCGGGCCCATCATCGGCGGCGGGCTCGCCGGCGTCGTGTACGAGCTCTTCTTCATTTCCCACCACACCCACGAGCCGTTGCCACGTGGAGAGTTTTAAGGCGTTCTTTGATGATCCCTCGCCGTACGACGTCGTTTCTCGGATCGACCTCTGTTCTCTCGATTTAATTTAATTTTAATTTAATTTTCTTCTGTGTGTATGCGCTGCTGCTGTGTCCCATGGAGTTTTATTATGTGTTGAGTGTATCTTGTAATTTCTTGGAATTTTTTTTTTAATTTCGTGATGAATTTGGAGTTATTTTCCTAATGAATTCTGTGAATATTTTATTCTTCGTGACTTTTTATCTTCTAAAAATTATTTTGAAATCAATATATTTGAATGTCCTAATTTGGAACAAAATATTGACTGAAATACTCCGAAAGTATTACTCCCACAAAACTCTTCCTCTTTCGTTTTTTTTGTTTTCCACAAAAACTTCCACTTTCTATTAAAAAACTACTTTTACCCCTATTTTTTCATACCCTACCTATCACATCATATTTTTCACTAATAACCAAACTATCCCATTTTACTTTTTCCCATTGCATCAGGGACAAAATTGAAAAGTCAATCAAAATTACACTTTCCTTATTTTTCCCCAAAATCAAAATCGGAAGAGTTTTGTGGAACGAAAGGAGTAGAATTTATCTTTCTAACTTTATTACAATTGTACTATATATATTCATACTAGTATTTTTCAAATCTAATAACGCATAATATAAAACAATGACTCAATTCTAACTGTTAGCATATATATTTATTTACTACCATATATGTAATTAGTTTCCTTGTTAGTAATGTAATTAGTTTCCTTGTTAGTAGTCCTTTCCATACTTGGAGTAGGACTTGACACATGTATATATACGTTGCGAATATTGAATGAAAGGCAGTTCAGTTTTTCCAAAATTCTACATGGTATCGGAGCCAATTTCCCGGGACCTTCTCAAACCCTAGGTTTTTTTTTCTCACGCACGGTTCCGCCACCGTTGCTTCGCCGGCCGCCACACCACGGTCGCCCCTCTTCGATCGGCTCACGTCGATCACCACCGCTGCAGCGCCGGCTCACGTCGGACTCATAATCACCGTCTCACGCCGGTACTATCTTTGTTTCCATGGCAAGCGAAGGAACAAAGAAGGTCAGGCTCATCCACGACCCTACCTCTCCGTACTACATCCACCCGTCCGAAAGTGCGGGTAATTCCTTGACGAAGCATCTTCTCAAAGGTGATAATTATGATATTTGGGAGAAAACAATTATTAATGCTCTAGAAGGGCGTAGTAGAGCAGGTTTTCTCAATCCTTCCGGGTTTCCTAAACCCACTGATGAACAGGAATTGGCGGCATGGAAAGCTAATAATTCCATAATTTGTTCTTGGATCTGTAACAGTGTTGATGAACACATCCAACCTTCCATTATCTCCCATAAAATTGCTCATGAATTATGGTTAGATCTGAATACCAGATATGGAGGTTCCAATGGACCTCGTATTCACCAATTGAAATCTGAGTTTCAATCTTTGCGTCAAAAGGGACAAACTGTGGTTGTCTACTATAACCAATTTGTGACTTTGTGGAACAAGCTATATGGATCTGTTGATCCAACGTGTGGTTGCCGGTGTGAGGCTGCGGCTTTGATTCGGGCGCGCGAGGAACAGGAGAAGACTCATCATTTTTTGCTCGGGCTCGACGACGAACAGTTCGGTCACATCCGATCTCAGATTATTGCCACCAAACCTGTTCCGGACATACACCGGGTTTATGCACTCATCGTTCAAGAGGAACGGCATAAGAGCATTGTCCGTGGCCGAGATGACCGTACGGACGCTCTCACCTTTGCCATGCAGCGTCCCGCTCCTACCTTGGGTCGTGGAGACCCCCCCATTACTCGTGCACACATTGTGGAAAAGACGGCCATTCCGTGGATCGGTGCTATCAATTGCATGGGTATCCGCCCGGGAAGGGCCGTGGAGGTCGCGGCACTGCATCCGGCCGAGGGAGTCGCGGCGGTGGCAGAACGCCGTCCGGCGGCAGTAGCGCCCCTGGCCGTGGGTCTGGCCGAGGGATAGGATCGGCGACAGGGGGAGCAAATGCAGCCACCAATTCCAACGCCCTAGGCCTCACACCTGATCAGATGACTCGGTTACTTTCCATGCTCGACGTCTCTTCTTCCGACAAGGATACTGGGTCTAATGGTGAGGCATCGGCTCGTGAGTGGCTTATTGACAGTGGCGCCTCTCATCACATGACTGGTAATATCTTTTTTTTAACTGATGTGGTTCCCATGGCCCCCTGTGTCATCACGTTGCCCAATGGCACACAGACTACAGCCACTCGATGTGGCCGTGTGCGGCTCTCACCCGAAATAGTGCTTCGGGGCGTTTTGCTTGTTCCTCATCTGCAGTGCAATCTTATTTCTGTTGGTTGTCTTATTCGAGATACCTCTTGTCTTGTTATTTTTAACAAAAACTGTTGTGTCATACAGGATTGTGTCACGAAGATGGAGATTGGACAGGGTGATGCACACAATGGAGTTTTCCTGTTTCGTCCATGTTCTACAGCATTTGCTACCCAAGTGGATCCTTCTCTCCTTCATAAACGCTCGGGGCATCCATCTGTTCAAGTTTTGTCGTCTCTTATTCCTTCTGCCAGTAGCTCTAAACTTAAATTATTACAATCATGTGAAATTTGTTTCCAATCCAAACAAGTTCGTAGCTCTTTTCCTATTAGTTCCAATAAAGCTACAAGTGTTTTTGATCTAATTCATTGTGATTTATGGGGTCCCTACACCCCTTGTTTAGCTACTGGTGCACATTATTTTCTCACTATTGTCGATGACCATTCTCGTGCAGTTTGGGCTTATTTGATCATTGATAAATCTGAAGTACCTAGTTGTTTGAAACAATTTTTTTCCATGATACAGACCCAATTTCATAAAACCATAAAAATTGTTCGTTCTGATAATGGCACCGAATTTGTCAATCAAGACCTTCGGTCATATTATGCCACTTTGGGTGTTCTTGTTCAAACTTCTTATGTAGGTACTCCACAACAAAACGGTCGGGTAGAACGAAAACATAGACACATATTAAATGTCGCCCGCTCCCTTATGTTTCAAGCTCACTTACCTATTGAATTCTGGGGGGAATGTGTTCGTACTGCTGTTTATTTAATTAACCGTACTCCCAACAAACTACTTGGTGGTAAGTCTCCATTTGAAGTTCTAAATCACAAAGCACCAGATCTTAGTCATCTTCGAATTTTTGGATGTCTATGTTTTGTACGACTCAGGACATCCAACAAATTTTTTCCTCGAAGCACCAAGTGCATGTTTGTTGGGTACCCCTCCGGCACAAAAGGTTGGCGTGTGTATGACCTTGATACTCATCGTTTCTTTCACACTCGGGACATTGCTTTTGACGAGAGCACGTTCCCGTTTGCCGCACATCACACGCCGGCCGAACCCTCTACCTCCACCCCACATGCCGACTTTCCCGAATTACCCCTGCCCGCCCCACTTCCGGCTGCCGTCGTTAACGACCAGCCTGTCCAGCCGACAGTTGCCACCGAGCAGCCCAACGACGCCCAGCCCCACCCCCATATAGCCGCCGCCCCTCCCCTTCGTCCTCAACGGCAGCGTCGTCAGCCATCCCATCTTAGTGATTACATCGTCAATTCTGTTCAAACACCCGCTCCATTGTGCTCATTGCCTTCCCAGTCGTCGTCTTCAGGTACACGTTATCCTATTGCCAACTTTGTTTGTTATCATAAATTGCATGACAGGTATCGAGGATTTCTTGGCGCCATCAGCCCTCATTTTGTTCCTAAAAATTACTCTGAGGCAGTCCCACACGCCAATTGGCGTGCGGCAATGGACACGGAGCTCCGAGCTTTGGTCAATAACAACACTTGGGAAATCTCATACTTGCCCCCGGATCGGACAGCTTTGGGCTGCCAATGGGTCTTCAAGACCAAGTTTAATTCGGATGGCACTAAAGAACGGGACAAGGCCCGTTTGGTTGTTCTTGGAAATCATCAGACTTTGGGGGTGGATTACACTGATACTTTTGCCCCGGTAGCAAAAATGGGGTCTGTTCGTGTTTTACTCTCTGTAGCCGCGGCAAAGGGATGGGAGGTGCACCAACTCGATGTTAATAATGCTTTTCTTCATGGTGATCTGATTGAGGAAGTATACATGCGGATGCCACCTGGACTTTCTCAGCTATATCCAGGCAAGGTTTGTCGACTACGCAAATCTCTTTATGGTTTGCGTCAGTCCCCGCGAAACTGGTTCGGGAAGCTCACTTGTGCCCTTCGGCGATACGGGTTTCGTCAGGCACATGCAGATCACACTCTCTTTATTCATCGTCGAGGATATGACATTTTGGTTGTCTTGGTTTATGTTGATGACATCTTGGTTGCAGGTAACAACCCCACATTATGTGCTTCTTTTAAGGTTTATCTTGATCGCTGCTTTCACCTGAAGGACTTGGGACCCTTATCTTATTTTTTGGGCATTGAGTGTGCTCGATCTGCGGAGGGTATTGTTCTATGTCAACGGAAATATGCACTAGACATTCTTCATGAAGCTGGTCTCTTGGGCTGCAAACCAGCCGACACACCCATTACGCCGAATCACGGGCTGGGTAGGTCGACTAGTGCCGAGCTTCATGACCCGGCGCAGTATCGGCGAATTGTGGGTCGCTTAATTTATCTCACGATCACGCGTCCGGATCTCACCTATTCCGTTCATGTTTTGTCTCAATTTATGCATGCGCCTCGCCTTGATCATATGGAAGCTGCAAAACGAGTCCTTCGCTACTTGAAGGGTCATCCAGGACAGGGTATTCTCTTACGTAGTGACAGCTCACTACAGCTATCTGCTTATAGTGACTCCGACTGGGCATCTTGTCCTCTTACTCGTCGCTCTGTGAGCGGCTACTTTATCCTTCTAGGTGGCTCG
This sequence comes from Cuscuta australis, assembly GCA_003260385.1. Lineage (NCBI taxonomy): Eukaryota > Viridiplantae > Streptophyta > Magnoliopsida > Solanales > Convolvulaceae > Cuscuta > Cuscuta australis. Next base: position 2,880,670 of record NQVE01000215.1, on the reverse strand, counting down.
CCAGTTTCTTGGAAAACAAAGAAACAAACCACCGTGTCCCGTTCATCAGCAGAAGCTGAATATCGTGCCATGGCTAACGCATGTGCAGAGGTACGATGGATCCGCGGTCTTCTTGGGGCACTCGGCATTACTCCACCGACAACGCCACGTTTGTTTTGTGATAACAAGTCCGCTTTGTTTATTGCTGCCAATCCTGTTTTTCATGAACGCATGAAACATATTGATATTGATTGCTACATTGTCCGTGAATGCGTTCAGCGCGGTGAGATCGCCACCGCATATGTTCCTACTCGTCTACAAATTGCTGATTTGTTCACTAAGGCTTTGAACAGGCCTCTCTTCGAGTTCTTATTGTCCAAGTTGGGCATTCGTGATCTCCATGCTCCAACTTGAGGGGGAGTGTTAGCATATATATTTATTTACTACCATATATGTAATTAGTTTCCTTTGTAATTAGTTTCCTTGTTAGTAATGTAATTAGTTTCCTTGTTAGTAGTCCTTTCCATACTTGGAGTAGGACTTGGCACATGTATATATACGTTGTGAATATTGAATGAAAGGCAGTTCAGTTTTTCCAAAATTCTACACTAACACCCTCCAATTTTATTTGGATTTCAGTTTATCAATTTCAATTGGAATATAAACTAAATAAATCAATATCGATTTTAAACTCGAACCATGACAATCAAAATATCTACTCCTTATAATAAAAAAAGGATGAGCCCCATCCCCTCAGACCTAGCTGGACGGTCACTGAGAGAAAGTATATTGGATTTTAATCGTAGATTGGTAGCAAAAAGTAAATCTTGCACCTGATACTTGCCGAGACCCCATGCTTAGCATAGTTGCCATTGAGTACAGTTGTTAGGAATTGAACTTGTGTCTTATCTGCTTGACACACCTTGCATTGTCAACTGCGGAACGTCCACCGACACATCTACTCGTTATAATAAAAAGCAAGCAGGTAGGGGAGGGGAAGGGGGCCGGGGTGGGTGTCCTTAGGTTTTTTTACAACCATCTTTTTCTAGAAACTTATGAGACCCACTCAAATTAATAAGTAATGGTTCTCTGTATGCAAGTACATTATTTATTTCTTTTTGATTTACTATTTTAAAATCATATACTCCGTATATATGGAGACCACAACATTGTGTAGGACTCAAGTCCTACAAAAATATGCCCACCTTAATTAATAATTATGCACACCCCCATGCTTGAGATATATATGCACATTCTTTTAAGATTATTTGTGCTCCAAACAAAATCGAGAGCGTAACAAAAACAAATGCTAAAGAACAAATAATCAAACCTTGCAATCCTTTTGCTAAATTTAATTTCGCATTAAACCATTTCAATATTGTTGCCTTACAATGTTTGTAATTGTTACTATTGCAGTCTCTCAATAACTTTATTTGTTTTTTATATTATTATTGATCATTTTATAAAACAAATTAATATTTTTTTTGCCACATCTTGTCATCTCAAACTTTTAATGCATTTTTGGACTATGTAATTTGTACCTGTCATTTCTATACCAATTTGTAGTTAATATGTTTTTAAAAAGTAATGAGAGACTTTGGGTAATGAAGGTTCCAATCATGTGCGTTTGTCAATCCCTTTCGATTGTAACATTTTTTTTTTAAAATTATAAATCAAAACCACAATGGATCGTCATTGTTTTCAAACGGAAATTGACCCTTACAAAACGGCTTTTAGGGGGAAAAAAGGTTAAGATAAGAGAGCCGACCATCTTAAGCATAATTAGACTGTTTGAAATGTGATCATCAAGTGGCATAAAGTCTTTTTAGCCTTTCATTAGTTTTGTGTTGAATAAAATGACATTTTACCTTGCCTTCATTCTCGAGAAAATTTAAGAAAATTGTTAGAGTGTCATTCCAAATCGGAAGTTTAAGAGCAAAAAAAATAATAATTGGTATATAAGCTCTTGAGTTGAAGTAACTAATCGATTGGATTCAATTTTTTAATATGGTTCAACCCAAATGTCTTATTACCCAATCCAGTTGCCTACACCCATCCAAAATTTCTATCAAAAATAGGCTTAAAAATAACACGTAATATAAGTAGAAATCATCCTAAATAGCACTAAAACATAGAGAAAAGTACCAAAATAAGAATTTCATGTTTTTTTTCCTGGAATAGGACTTTGCACTGTGGTAATGTGACTTTGCATTGTGGTAATGTGGCAGTGTATATATGTGCAAATTATTATACTTTTTTGGTAATGTATATGACCATATTTGGTAATGTAAGTCCTATTTCAGGAATAAAAACATGGAAGTCCTATTTTGGTATATTTTCAATGTTTTAATCCTACTTTGGTCTTTCTAAGTACGTGTGATCAAAATTTAAGATAAAGAAGTTAATATTAGAGCTAGTGATGTGACACAGGGATGGAAGTGTGGAACAAACTTTTAAAATGATTGGTTTTGGGCAATGTTTGGCATTCATTTTAGAAAAAAATATTTGTACCCTAAAGCTTTAACCTGACATTTAATGTAGAAGCAACACTGGCATATTATCAATTTTGTACTTACATTTGATGCCAGAGCAAAATATTGAGATACAATATGGGGTACATGTATCATTTTTCTAATTTTCATGTACAAATCTAAAATAGGGGCATAAGGCATGGGCGCCAGCTCTTGCTAACCCCCTTCATATTAAAAATATAATAATAGCTGGAAGTGTGGGGCCAAATGAAAATGGCGTGTAACAGAGGGGTCAGATTTGTATTTTATACTCCGTACTTCTTTCCCCGGAATCAGATTTGTATATTTTATTTGAGCATTTGATAAAACAAAATAGCGTTTCACCTCTCGTTTTGTTGAACTTTTGACATGGTTTTTTTGGTATGCAATTTTTATTTCTTATTAATATGTCAATTTACAAATAAAATGATTTTAAAAGACGATATATTTAGTATTTTGTAGCTTCCTATTTGTGACCAAATTAGGTATTTCACTCCCTCTGGTAGACTAGGCTTGGAAGTCGGTCCAAAAGGTTGAATTGCCCGACAGAAATGGTGGAAGAGGTAAATCATGGTAACTTAGTCGACCAAGAATGCTAGACTCGTGCCCACTCGTGCCCTTTATGGCATTTTTGGGATTGAAGATTGGGTGTTCCGCAATTTGATCACATGGTGGGTCCCGTCTGCGGTTTTTGTTTTTATTATTGTATTGTCAATTGCCTACTTGCTTAGCATTTGCATTTCTATTAGGATTATGTTATGTCTACCCTAGGGTTTGTGCCCCAATTTGTACCCTGCAGTTTTGCACCAAAATTTTGTGTTGGTGTAAAATTAATTTTTGTTAAATGCACCAACATTTGTGTCCGTGTAAATTTTTATTAACGCACCAACACTTGTGTCGGTATAAACCATCGAAATATTTGTGCAAACCTGTGGTGTACAAATGAGGTATATTTTTTGGTGTAAGTGTAGCATGGTCCTTTCTATTAAGCCATGAAATCATCATATTGAACACTTGTTTCTATCCACAAAATCATCACATTCTTTTAAACAAAATTCAAACTTATGATTCTCTTTTTTAAAAATTTCAAGTTTATCTACAGTTTGAACCGTGAAATATTGTAAGATTTGTAACTAGGGTCAAATCTATTAAAAAATTGGAGCTGGATGTCACTATTTTAATAGACTAGATTTTAAATTGTAATTAGCTTTAAAAAAACATCTTTATTCTTGAATTTCAACTAGGAGCAAAGTTGGCATACACATACTATTCTCATACCTTACTCTTATTAGATCCAACTGAATTATTGTGGACTCTAATAGAAAAATACTCGGCATGATTGTTAAATACTCTTACGAGAATGAGAGGAGAGAGAGAATTTTACAGTTACAACAAGGAGAAGACACGGTACGGTTCTGGGACGGTTCCGGTACCGCCACCCCTTGATACTGTTACTGTCGCCGGACCGGACGGTAGATACACCGGTTCCAGTACCCGTACCGGCCGGTTTTCGGCAACCCCCCTTTTATTTTTAAAAGTGTAAATGTGTAATTGTTAAATGAGATAAATCAAATAATGAAATAAAAGATATAAAAATGTAATTCTTATTTAAATATTGAAAAAAAAAAGTAATACTAAAACACGAACAACTACATTTAATATCCTGACGTTTCAAAAAAACGATGAGGTAAAAAATCGTAAACAAACCCTTGAAGGAGCTTATATATTATCGCTCACCAAAAAAAACTAATTACATTAACATAAAAAAAGTTTATAACTTATTCCTTAAAACTAGGACTTTCATATGTGGTCGCATTAATGTAATGTTCAGAAATGAATTCGTACCCTGACTCTTGAGCTCGACGTCTTGCCAAGAGCCAATCTCGGTTGCAAACAAGTGTTTCAAGAGATTAAGCGCTAAGACAACTTCGGTAGTCGGTTAAAATGTTGCCGCTAAAACTGAATTCTTGTTCCACGGCTACGGTTGATACCGGAACGGATAAAACTTATCTCGCTAGCATTCCGAGACATGAAATCGAACATGTGTTCATTCCGCTTTCACCATGCAAGGACGTCAAACTCCACGTCGTCGTCGTAATCGCGTGGCACCCCTTGGTACATAGCAAGTTCGTTGTGCGAGCTTACAGTTGTACCACCTGAACTCGTCGAAGGCTGCCCGCTTACCTTTTTTGCCAAAAACCCACCGACTATTTCTTTAAAATCTTTTTTTGCTTTGGGGGCGGAGGAAGTGCTGTTTCTTCCAGTGCATTAGCGTATATTCCTTGAAATTCTTTAAATAAATCCTCAAAAAGATCAATAACATTATCTCTTTCTTTTGTGCATTCTATATATTAAATGTTTGTAATAATAAATATTTTCACCTAAAAACCAATTGTAGTAATAGTCACTCGAACTTTTAAAATTTTCAATCTTAAAGCGATGATCACAAATAATACCAATTTTATAAATATCCGGAATGTACAAATAATAAGAACATCATTTATCCCTCAAAGGAGAGACATAGGTGTACAACTCTGGATTAGCTAAACTTTCACTAAAACATGTTGCAATTGTAACACACTCTTTAAAAAAATATATTTGTAGTTGGTTGTTAAACATGCGAGAAAGTAAAAGTTGCGTTATTAAAAACTTCCAATACGGCATTTAATTTTTCAAAAATAACAAATTCATTCAGTGAAATTATAAAACTAAGTTCATTCCTAAGAAATGCAGCAAGTTCCTTGTGGCTTAGAATTTGTGCTATCAACTTGTATGTACTATTCCATCTAATTGTGATATCTTTAGCAAATGTTATTGGTCTTCTATCCCTAGGTTTACAGTATCACTTTTAGGCTTTCGTATGAATACGAGTACCCCAAATTTTTTTAATTCAATTTCAAATATTTGTCAAACCCCCCATAGCTTCTAATCCATGTTGAACATATAAATATAAAACATGACAAGTACACATTTGATGCAGAAATCTACCCATACTCATAGTAGGGGGTAAATTTCTTTAAGTCTAAGAATAGCAGCAATATTATTAGTAGCATTATCACGAAATTGTATTCTTGCAGAATACGCTCAAGGAATAGAAAATATTTTCAGCGGTATGAGATTTATTGAAATCACAAAATCCGAAAACACGTTTATGCATAATCCAATCACTATCTATCCAATGACAAGTAACACCCATATAAGACAAATTATGATATGTTTCACTCCAAATATCAAAACAAATATTAATACGGGAATTAAAATTGAGAAAAAAATTGCCAAATTCATTTTTTCAACTTTATATTGTCGAATAATTTCTCGCTTAATTGTTTTTCTTGAAAAACTTCTTGCTCTAGTGTTTAATGCATTTTGACAATAATCAATAAATCCAAGTTTTTCAAAAAACATATATGGCAAATTTTATTCACAGATCATTTCGGTCACTTTTTGCTTATTTTGCTCGTCGCTATAAGCAAAAAGGCCGCCTTACCCTTGTTAGCAAACCGAGAAATTTGGGTTTGCGCTTCTTGTCGTCTCTTCTTTTTCGTCACGTATTTGGCGTACTCCACGAGGTGCCTCGCCCTTAGGTATTTTTCCGAACCGCCATCACCGCCAGAAATTCACATTTTAATGACGGTGCCACAATAATTACAAGTTCCAAAAACTTCACCATTTTTCGTTTCTTTTGAAAAATGATAAACAAATAAATTAGATTTTAATTTTTTTTACCTTTCCCCGGACCTTGAGAGGTCTCGGGCTCACCTGCCTCCTCGTCGGCGTCGGTAGGATTTGTTGCTCTTCGGTGTAGGCTCCACGTCTATTTCCGCTTCATCAATGTCCTCGAATATATCTTCAAGAGTTGGAAGATTGGAGTCGATTCTACCTCCCAAATACTGTTCGAATTCTTGATCCGTCAGAGCGTCGCCCACGAATTCATCAGGAATAGTAAAGAAGGAAGAGACGGAGTGTCTTTCTTGAGAACCACATGAGCTGGAACCACCGGAGGTGGTTTTAACTTTGCCTTTCCTCAAATCACACAATTCCCCCCTACCACCACTCCCTCGGTTTCACCGTCCACCCCGACTTCCCCCACCCCTTCTGGTCCACCTACCCCTATGGCCTCCCCTATCCCCTCAAATACACCAAACCTTACGGCTTCCTCCGAGTCTCTCTCCCCACCTAACCTTCCCCAAACTCCAAATAACCATCCTATGGTCACCCGTTCCAAGGCTGGCATATCCTGTCCCAAACAAATCTTAAACCTTCACACCACGACACCCAGATACCGTAGTGCACTTAAAGATCTAAATGGAATGCTGCCATGTGTGAAGATGAAATGCTTTGACTAATAATAAATCATGGGACTTAGTACCACCTCACCCAAGCCAAAATGTCATCTCAGGAAAATGGCTTTTTCGCCATAAACTTGGTCCCACAGGTGAATTGTCCAGGTACAAAGCCCGTTGGGTGGTTCGTGGTTTCAATCAGCGCTTTGGAGTAGATTATGATGAGACTTTTAGCCCGATTGTCAAACCAGTTACGATTCGGATTGTTCTCAGTCTCGCCCCGAGCCATGGGTGGCCCATCCATCAGTTGGACGTCAAAAATGCATTCATGCATGGTACTCTTCAAGAAACTGACTATGCCAACCAACCTTCCGGCTTTCAAGATCCCACATTATGTCTGCAAGCTAAATAAAGCGTTGTACGAATTGAAGCAGGCACCTCGCTCCTGGTATCTTTGGTTTGTTACGTTCATTCAATCCTTGGGCTTTCGAGGATGCAAGTTAGACACCTCCCTTTTGTTTATCATCGTGGCACCGACATGGCGTACTTACTGCTGTATGTGGATGATATTGTCCTTACTGCCTCTCATCCCACTCTCCTTCAACGACTTATCCGGAAGCTTAAAGGGGAGTTTGCCATGACAGACATGGGGGACTTACATTTCTTTCTTGGGGTGAATGTGCAATGCAATGCTCATGGTCTCTTTCTCCATCAGACTCAGTTCACACATGAGATACTTGAGCGTTCTAGTATGACGAACTGCAAGCCAATATTCACACCCGTGACACCAAAGGGAAATTAGCTTCCAAATCTGGATCACCAGTGCCCGACCCCACTCTCTATCGATCTATTGTTGGCGCCTTGCAGTATCTCACCTTCACACGACCAGACATAACCTATGCAATACAACAACTTTTTCTTCATCTCCATGAGCCCCTGACCGGTCATCTCACTGCTTTGAAGAGAGTGCTCCGTTACCTCCATGGCACATCCACACATGGGACCACTCTCACTAAATCCAGGACGGACCAGCTTCAGGCCTATTCGGATGTAGATTGGGTAGGATGCCCAGACACTTGGAAATCCACATCCGGCTACTGTGTTTTCTTGAGGGATAATCTGATGTCATGGTCCTCGAAACGACAAGCTACCACCTCTCGATCGAGTGCAGAAGTAGAGTATCGGGCAGTGGAAAATGCAGTTGCTAAATCTAGCTGGATTCACAATCTTCTTCTTGAGCTTCGTCAGCCTCTCAGCAAAGCAACTCTTGTCTTTTGTGATAACATTAGTGCTGTTTACCTCTCAACAAACCCTGTTCAGCATCAATGCACTAAACATGTTGAAGTGGACATTCACTTCGTACGAGACAAAGTGGCTCTTGGACATATTCGTGTATTGCATGTTCCCTCCTCTTCCCAGTATGTTGATATCTTCAGAAAAGGTCTCTCATCTCTCTTCTTCATTGACTTCAGGGACAACCTCAGCATTCGTTCCTCACCTCCGAAACCGCATGGAGCATGTTAAATATAACAAATATATTTATAATATTCTGTGTATATATTGTTTCCTTTTCATGTATAGTTTCCTTTTACTCATTATTACCTTTTGTATATTCTACCATGTATAGGAATAGGGAATTAGCTTCCTTTTACTCATTATACACTCCTGTAATGACATATTGAAATTAATAAAGAATTCTCTCACTTTTCACTTCGGTTCACAATGCCCATATGCACGGACCTTCTACCGGACTCTCTTGACATTTTAATGTATTTTTATTTTGATAAAAAAGGACTACATTAAATATTCAGAATATTAATTATATTTTGAATTTTGAAATTATAATATTAATTTATAACAATATAATATATTAGTAATATATGAATGTATGACTAAAAATTTAATATTATATAAGTATATAACTATATATTATATAATATATTAATATATATTTATTTTTTTATATTATTATATGAATATAAAATGTATAAAGAATTAAATATTGAAGAGAGATAATAGAAATTAATAGATATGATTAGATGAAGGGATTGAGATTTGAGAAATGAGAAATGAGAGTGTGGTATTTTTTTAAAAAATGGGAGGGTTTATATAGTAACCCCCAAACCCCTTCCCCCTCCTCAACGACATTATAGCCATTTGAGGAGCCCCCACGGCCCACCTGCACTGCAAGGTTGCAAAAGCCAACAAAGAAAGAAAAAATTTCAAACAGTCGGTACCAGAACCGATACCGGTACTGCCGATGCCGGTGCCGAAAAACTGACACCGAAACTGGTACCGTGTGGGACGGTATCAGTACCGATTCCCGGAACTGTCCTTCCGTGTCCGTCTCCGGTGGCGGTACCGGCGGTACCGTCGCCGGTAACAGTACCGTACCGGTACCGTGTCCAACCCTAATTAGAACGGATTATTGTTATTGTGATACCTTAATGAATTTCAAGTGGCCGGCTACATCTCTTTTTAAGAGAGAAAGAGAGAGCAACCCTAATGGTAATGAGATTTTACTTCTTATCTTGTCGATTATATAAAAGGGTTGAAATAAAACATAAAAAGAAATAATCAAAAGGACTTATAAAATCTGCTCATCTAAATAAGTATTGTTTTTTAAAAAAAATAAAAAAATAATTTTTTTTATGTGAGAAATTCCACAGAAACAATATGCACCTAATGTGCACAATAGAAGCACTTTATACTAAATACTCTGTAATAAAAACTAATGAAATACAAGTTACCCCCTCCATCCCAGTGTATTTGTCCAGTTTGACTTTTTCGAGTCAAACTGGACAAACTTTGATTTCAATTAAATAAAAATCGTAATCTATTTTAATATAAAAATGACTTTATTGGATTTATCGTATTGAGAACTTTCAAAATTGTATTTCATTATGCTAATAAGCAATATAAATTGAAGTAATTGGAGTTCAAAGTTTATCCAGTTTGACTCGAAAAAGTCAAACTGGACAAATACACTGGGATGGAGGTAGTATTAAATAACTAATGAAATATTGTAATCCACCATCATAAGAGCATTGACAATGGCAAGTCAAAAAATGGAATGCCACACAGTGACGTAGAGCATTTTTACCAATAAAAAAAGTCCAGTCAGCGTGTGGTGAGTGAGTGGAGAGGCATGTCATGCAGTGACAAGTAATTATTTTTGTTCTTTTTTTACACTTTTGTGACATATTTTAATTATAAAATTTTTGTTTTACTTATCATTTTTTCATAAAAATATATGCACTCCTTTTTTAAAAAAAATCATTTTTTCTACAAATAAAATAAATAAATAAATAAAATAAAAAAATAAAAAAAATAAGCAAAAAAAGAAGAGAAGAATGTCTCGCACAAGACATGCCTTGCGTGGAGGAACGCCCAAGCCAAGCATGGCAAAATAGAGATCGAAAGGGCTGAATGTGGGCCAATCCTTCGGTGCCTCTTATAAAGTGAGGGTTTTAAAACCCTCCCCATGTGGCATAATAAGAAAGAGACATGTGGACATGACATTCCACCTCTTTTAAAAACTTAAATTATTTTTGTTAATTCAATATTGGACTCAATCTAAAATTAATTTATTTTTACACCATGAATTATTATTTTGTTAACAGCGGGTTAACGGAACGGCCTGTTTTGTGCAATAAAATGAAAGTTGGAATTATTTTTAGTGAATTTTTGTTTTTTATTTATTTAAGTTATTAAAAAACTTTCTACATAAATTTCTTTTTCCTTTTTTTAAATATTATTCTTATCTTATAAAAAATAATTATAAAATATCAAATATATAAAATAAGTATAAAATATCAAATATAAAAAATAAGTATAAAATATTAAATATAAGATTTCAGTTATTTTTCTCATTTTTGTTATTTTTTATATCTAGTTTTTTATTTATATCCAAAGTTAGACTAATCTTTAAAAGAATACAAATGATGGAAATCAAACTAAAAATGAGAAGTAGACATATTTGCACAAGAAAATGAGATTTCAGGACATAATGCTCATACGTCTCACAAGAATGACATTTAATCAATGAAAAAATTGATAGAAGGAAATCTGAGAGAAATAAAGCAAGAGATTGAGCTGATCTAGGGTTATATTTGAAGGGTCGAACCTGTCGATGGCGCTAGATGGAGATAACCACTCTGAGCGAAGGCGGCGATGATGGGAGACGGTCTTCTGAAAAATACGATGCTGGGTTGGATGGAGATGGAGACGCAAAACAATTAACGAAGATGGCATTAACGTATGATGGCGTTGAAAAGAAGAAAAATAAATTAATTTTGTATTGGGGCCAATATTAAATTAACAAGAATAATTTAAGTTTTTAAAAGAGATGGAATATTGGGTCCACATGTCTCTTTTTCATTGCGCCACATGGAGAGGGTTTTAAAACCCTCAGTTTGGAAGAGGCACGAAGGAACCGCTGCTGATGTGGCATGGCGTGGCGGGCATTTGCCTCGCCATTGCCAATGCTCTAACAACAACAATCTGCAGTTCAGCACAACATTCTTCGACAAAATTTATTTGTTCAAATACATTTTAAAAGATATCGATATGAATCACAGATCATAATAAAATGATTTACGATGGAAACTTTAAAGAAGAAAAGAAGAAGAAATAGATTAAATTAAGGGCAAGCTAAATTTAATTGTCTTTTTTGAGTTCAGATATGATCGATGGTTACCAAAAACTTTCTTCATTTGAATATATTTGTGTAATTTGATATTTTCTAGCCAAACTTGATAGAATTTAGGATGAGTATGGACAACCGGATTAGATAATATGACACTTGGGTTGAACCACATGAAAAGATTAAATCGAATCAATTAGTTAGTTCAACTCAAGAGCTTATATACCGATTATTTTTCTCACACTTTTTCGATGTGGGATATTCTTAACAACTCAACCAAAAGCTCAAGCGTGTGGTTGTGGTCCAGGAACAGTTATTTATATTCTAACAAAACTGGATAAATTTTAAACTTTAATTAAATAAAAAGAATGTTTTTTTTCTATAACATGATCTTAATAGATTTATATTGTTGGGAGTTTTCAAAATTTTATTTCGTTAAACCAATTTCTAATAAAATTTGAGAGTAAAACTCAAAGTTTGTTTAGTTTAACTTAAAAAAGTCATACATGACAAATAAACTGAGACGAAGATGATATTTGGTGTAAGATTATTAGGTAAATTCAATTGGGACACCTAGAGTGCTCGGATCATAAAATTGATTGATCTTAGTTCCCCTAACCTCTCTTCCTACCCCCTCCTCGATAAACCCCCCCGGCCTGACCCGTCCTTAACGTACCCTCACTTTCTTATTGCACTGTAATTTTTTCTTGACTTTATTTAACCTCAAAGTTAACACAAACTTGAATGGGACAAAAGAAATCATCTTAGATAAGAATAAAAGAAGCATGAAAAATATCAAAACAAGATTCCATAGACTTTTAAGATCAAAATAGATACATAATGGCAATGTGATGTGATGGAAAAATGATGATAATATAATAGGTTAGTGTGATCAGTCAATCGTCGGCAATCCGTGGCGGAACTCTGATGGTCGGCGACAGCAGATGACAGTGTGAGGTGATAGTGTGATGATTACAAAGTGACAATGTAGTGAGTTTGACAATTTAACAATGATTGTGAACTCTTATTTTAGTTTTCAAAGACTTATGACTCGTATTTTAGTATTTTCATAATTTTTACTCATATCTCGAAAGTCTTCCGTGGTGCAATGGGCGAGGGGTGCAATAAGAACGAGACAGACTAGCTATCAATTGTACGATCAGAGCACCCACCGTAAGTACTCCAACTAAATTAAGTAATAATTTTACACCAAATATTTGGTGTAACAATCTTATATCATTATCAAGAAAAAATGGACAGTTTAAGATTATGCACAATCCAATCATCAAGAAAAAATGCACACACAATTAATCAAATCGCCAGACACATTATATTGGACGACGACATAAAATTATGCTTTGGGAAGCCAATATTTCTTCACCCTATAATTTTCAACCTATAAATTTGCACGGCCTTCCCACAATTGCTCTTTTCAAACACCAAACATTTTGTCTCGATGGAGCGTCTTCCATCTCACACATTTTTTGGGCACGTTCTTTATGTTGCGTTCTTGTACCAGTGGATTGCCTTCTCAATAAATTTCTGTGCGTAGATTTGAATAAATTATAAACCCCCAAGCAAAAAGTGTGTGTGTCTATATATATATATATATGTATATATATATATATATATATATATATATATATATATATATATATATATATATATATATATATATATATATATATATATATAAAAGAAGAAAACAGAAGAAAACATACTGTTTGTTATCTGAGATTCCCTTTGCTGCAACTTGTTGGCAAGGAGTTGAATGGACCATTGCTGAAATTTAAAGAATAAAATTTGAATGGTTTAAAACTCAAAAGCTTATTAAGGCCCCGTTTGGTACACAGAATTCAAACTATGGAATTGGAATTGAGGACTTCAATTCCAGTTCTCGTGTTTGGTAGCACAAAAATTATGTAGATTTGGAATTGGTAGTGCAAAAAATGAATTGGAATTGGTGAATTCAATTCTACGGAATTGAATTTCATGGAATTTTAATTCCAATTCAATTCTAATTCCATCAATTCTGTATACCAAATGGACCCTAAGGGTGCAATAGCTTTTCCAGGGAAGGAGATCGAAGGGTTTTAAAAGAGTGGTGGGGTTCCCATAACATTGGAACTCTATGTCATGGGATGACCGACCCGGGGGTGTTTCGGTGCCCCGTTCGTAAAATTGACGGTTCCTATCCCTTCTAACCCCCTGTAAACCCCCATATCCCGCCCTGACCCGAACGCACTCCTCCACCCCCTTCAATTGCACCCCTTTAAAAGAGTTATGATTTGTAAGGCCCATATCACGTAGCCTCCCCCCTTACTTTCAAGTTGCTATGGCCCATCTCACGCGAGCATCTTGGGCCTACTTTTGTACCGGGCTACTACGGTTTATCTCACGCAGGTTTCCCCTGTGGATTAAATGGGCTAAGCATCTTGGGCCTAAATGCGAATAATCGAACACGATAATAAATAGGCTAAATAAAATGACCCCTCTAAAAGCAGAAGTTACATTTTCTCCTCGTGGCTTGAAACTTCATGTTGCTTTTAACTGATTTGGCATCATCAACATACGGTGTAGATTCTCCAACTTCACCCCTCTTATCCTACATTCAAAGTTCTTTTTAAAATATATACCGAAAGATTTAATCGAATCGATTGTCTAGTTAAACTTAAGCAAAAACTTATTAACCATTTTTTTCTTCTAATTTTTTGGTGTGTGAAGTGTGATACTTTAACAGTTAAGAGTCCTTTTTTTTTACCTCATTTGTCTTTGCTTTGAGTATGGCTTCCTTGCATACAAGCTCATGTTGAAGGGCCTTAACCTAGGACATTAATGAATTGGAATTCACTAAAATATGTCTTAAGATTCAAATGACTTAAAAAGCAACAAAAGAGATCCTACCTTTTCTTTATTAAAGTGAAGTTCCTGCAAGAATCAATTCAAAGGGTAGCAAACAATCAAACACAATCACATCGTAGAATTTTGAATTCAAGATATTGCATTATTTTTACTAAAAAAGAACACTAACCGTCGCCATGTGAGTGTTGGATTGAGCAAGTTTCCAGTTCTGCAACTGCACTTTCTGAGCACCCAGTTTCAATTTCCTCATCTCAATCCCATTGGCTTCTATTATCTTGCTGTCCACATCATTTTTGATTTTTTTTAAAGTTGCGTAAATGTCGAACTATAATATACCAATTCAAAACAAATCAATAATAGAAAGAATATATATGCTATTATAAGATCGATGACGAAAAAATAACATCAAACCCATACTTCCTCTCTTGCACGAGTCTCGCCAACGCGACATTTTCCTGGATTTTAAAGAAAGAGGTCAGAGCCCGAAACCGATGAAAGCCGGGAAAGGATAAAGAGCGATTCTTTCATGGATTCTTCATATATCGTATATGTATACACCTACCTTGACGAGGTGATCCGCGAAGTCGCGATTGTGGTGGGGGAGGAGATGGAGGGGGGATTTGAGGTGTGGGAGAGAGGATGAGATGTCTGAAAACCTCTTCCTCACAATGCTGCCAATGGATGATGATGATGATGATGATCTTTTCACCATTATTATATTTTTCTTTGGAAACTCTCTTCTGATCTGTTTGCTGGTACACACAAATGGTTTTCATATGGGAGTGTGGGGATGGTTAAATAGTACTGTAAAAAGGGGGGGGGGGGGGGTAAAAGATAAAAGAGTGGCGGGAAATATGGGGATTTGAATGGTGGGGGTGGGGGGTGGGGTGGGAAGCGTAAAGCTATGCCATGTGCTGGGTAAATTGAAGACAGGGAGAAAAGTTTAATTGTTTTGGATTTTGGCGCGGATGAGTTTTCAAATTGCAAAAAGGTAAAAAAGAATAATTAGATTAACTTTAAGGGAAAAAATTTAAAAGGGTTCCGACCTGCCGGATTCGAACCAGCGACCTAAGGATATCAGCTTTCATACTACAGTCCTCCGCTCTGCCAACTGAGCTAAGGTCGGGTTGTGACATGTGTTTGTTGTGTATGTGTTTTAACCGATTTTAATTTGAAAAACATATACACCCTCCATCCCAAAATATTCTTCTCACTTACTTTTTACATGGTCAAACTTTAATCACTTTAGTTACCTATTTTCATTAGGTATTTGATAAAATAATATAGTCTTGTCACCACTTTTTTTGTATAATTTTTGATGTAGTTTTTAAAAATATAAATTTTATTTTTTAATTTTACATCTACAATCATATAAATTGAATTGAAAATAAAGTCGGTCAAACTTCGTAAACAGAATCGGGAAGAACATTATAGGACGGAGGGGGTATAATGTACTGCAATTCCTAGATATCAATTGCAACCTTATGAAAAATTTAACAGTTACAAGATATTTTTTTCTCGAAAAAAAATAAGAAATCTTATGTTAGATTATTTATATTATTCAAAACAATGCCATCTAAGACACATGCAAGTGCTTAGAAATATAAATTTAACTTTCTAACTTATTTCGAGTTCACCAAATTTTAGTTCGTTTTAGCACATAGTCCGTTCATCTCATGATCATCTTTTTGTACTTTCTTTCTAAGAAAAAAAAAATTACACTTTATTAAAAACCATGAAATTGCTTGCTAGAAATTAAGTATGAGACAAATGGAGTAATTTATTTAAAAAATATAGTCATTGGAACTAATTTTTTCTGACTTTCCCTTTTGTTCAATCCTATTAGATTCATTTCAGTAAAAATTTCATTCAAAATGAAGATTGTACTCCAAAGATTTCCCTATTTACAAGAACACATTTTTGTTCATGGATCTATCTATTGCCCCCAATCCTTTATACAGACCTCAGCACACAAACTCATACTTGGAGATAATAACTAACATAACAACACAATGACACCATTGACAGATGTTCTAACTAAACTGCTCAACTATTGCATCAATGGGTAAAGACCCGAACGGGAGTTCAGATTCCGGGACAACGTCAAGCAAGTCATCATTGATAAGATCCTCCCCGTCCGAATCACCACCACCACCGCCACTGCCACCACCAAATGTATCGATAGGGTATGAGCGATTCATGGCCTGCAAAGTGCCTTCGAATTCCTCCACCCTCTTCAAAAGATCATCGGGTTCAAGATTTATCTCATCTAGCAGCAATGCCGTTCCTGAATCAACCGCTCTCTGCCAAAGGGTTGCCATTCTCGGGCTCACTTCACTTCTAGTTCCTGAAAATATCATAACAATGTGGTTCGCCGTCATTAAAAGAATCCAGGGCAAAAAAGTCTATAATCTATTTAACAAGAATAATTAAGAGGGAGCAAAACAACCATTTCCCCGTTCTTTTACCTGGAGATCTTAAGCAGGCGGTATCATCAGCAACACGAATATGGGAATAATTTTTGTGTCTCGGCTTCCAATCATTTCCCCTCCACATCAGCACTTGTTCTTCATCAAATGATAACAGCACACACGGTACCAAATCCTGCCAAACGAAGAAATGAAAACTAGAGCCGATGTGGTTGAAAAAAAGACACCTCTCTGTTACCGAGACCATACAACAGACTTATTTTCCACTGCATGAGTTGGAGAAAATGATTGAAAACAAACCTTTAGCTTGGCGCCTAACTTCTTGTAGTCACGAGCGTGCAACCCTTTGCAATCGATCTTCACTAATGGAGACCCTTCAAAGGCATCCCTTACATCCTTCACAAGGTCAACATAGACCCCATTTTTGCCTATGTTGGTTAGAAAAGAATCTCACTAGGGTCAGTACTTTAAGGATGTTTTATTAAAAAAGTACAGTAAGAGCTCGTCGCGAGGGCATGCACAAAACCTTTCTACTTTCCCCTTCTTTTTTGATGTGTTTTAGGTATCCGGATAAAGGGATAATAGTAGTAAGAAAATGCACAAAGATTCCCAGGGACATTGCAGTAAAAAGTTTTCAATTTGGGGGGGAAAGATTAATATTGGAGCTCCAAGAATGACCCATTCCCAATCCTAAATCCTATCAATCCTAAAAAGGAATCCTACATGACATAAGAAACTAATTTTCATAGAATTTAATGTTGGCTTTGTTTGGGAACAAATTTTTAATAGCACAGGTTAACCATGAAAATGCAAAAACCTACCCATTAAATAACATTTTCAAAACACTAATGTTAATGCCAAACGAAGATGTATATTTTTTTATAGAAAAATCTTCCGGACAAACAGATGGAGTATCTGATAAGAAAACATAGCAACATGAATACCTAATTTACATATAGGGAGCAACTTTTTCCCTTTTTCTCGAAATTCATCGGCTTCTTGTTTGGTTAGTCCTTGTGGAGCTTCCTGTATAAGCTTTGGATAAACCGGTGCAGCTGGTTTCCATAGCATCACTGGTAACTGTGGACGGAGATGATGAACATAGTTCCTCCCCCGAAAAACATAAACCACAGCACCAACTCGATAAATTACTTTTCCACCAGTCTTCTCCTGATAGCAACAACAACAAGAAGCCAATGAAATCCCACAAAAGTAATAATTATAATAAGTTCGTTCATCAAACCGTGTGTTTTGAAAGCACGATGGAATAATAATCTATGCCAGGAGTACGAATAAACGAAACAACCTCAATGCAGCGGCATATGTTGTCCATATCAACAGTCGGGACACCCAAACACCGTACTTTGCAAACCGGTAGTCTTCTCCAGTGAGTATGTATCAACTCCAACATGTTGTGTGTTAATCCATCCCGCCCTGTTCGCCCCCTCAATGCATCAATAAAACACATAGGATAAAGCTTGTCAACAGCGGGCCGAATACTAATTCAATCATAAGCAATTGTAGAAGATAAAACAAGGGTTCAAAAAAAGCTCTACAATTTCAAACAAATTAAGGGAAATTGCAGTAATATAAACATACTAACCAAGATTAACCTGTTTGTTACTAGATATTCGAGGTTGCAGAAGTTCTTTGATTTCATCTCTTGTTAATGGCGGCCCCAATACCTCATCCCTCGGCCTCACCCTATACTTCCCAAGCTCATAAGCTTTCAACATTTCGTAGTGATATTGTTTGGTATCATTTCCATCTTTGGGATCCAATGGCCCGAAGAGTTTAATATTCCGCTTGGATTTTTTGGCCGGAGCTTTTCCGGTCCACGGTCGAGGCATGGTGGGCGGCGCGAAGGGCAAGACAGCCGGTTCCCGGATCGCCAGCGGCTGGACCTTAGGCGTCTCGGAATAGCTGTACTGGAACTCGAATGGGGCGCCGGGGAGGCGGTAGGAAACGCCAGACTCGCCGACGATGACGGCGCGATCGCCGTCGGCCGAGATGACTTCGCCGGGCTTAACGGGTTTCCGGTAATTGGAGGTGAGAGTGGCGATCGAGAAGGCCGGGATCTGATTGGGCTTCTGATGAGGTTTTTGTTCGTTGTTCGGACGCTTTTGGGATCTTAGAGGAGGTGGGTATTTGGGAACGGGGATGGGGGGATTTGGCGGCGGCGTACTGCGGTGGCGGGGGTCGCCGGGAGACTGCCGCGGCGCGGTGGTGGGGAGATTGGAGAAGAGGTCGAAGCCCGGCAGTGTTGCTAGAATTGCCATCTCTGGTCATTACTCCTAATTCTTACCGGAGTAATTCTTAGGTTGCCACCACATACGACAACGGACAACTGCGGATCCCCTCTACCTATATCCATAGACAACCGGACAGGTGACCGAACCGGTCAAGGTACTGGTTCACTGGTTCACTGGTCGAACTAGTGGTTTAACTGGTCGAACCGGTGGTTTAAACATATTTAAAAATTACATAAATATATATACACACACACACATTCTCATATATAAATACATAAAGAAAGTAATTTATAATATTTGACTAAAATTATACTCGTATTAATATACTTGAGTTATTTTACTAAATTAAAAGAAAAAATTTACATATTAAAAAATAGTATTAAAATTTTATTTTAAAAAATATCAATGATTTTGTGTTTAACTCATAGCTATAACTACTACACATTATATTTTTAAAATTGAAAAGAGATTTTTATGCAATCTTTTTATTAATTATGAAATATTATAAAAAATTATAAAAATCTAAAACAACAAGCACTGTTAGTTGGGTGGTTGGGAACTCAACCAAATAGCAAAGGGGTCTTGGGTTCGAACCTCCATGGAGTGAAGTTTTGGAAAAATTCCAAAAAAAAAAAAACTGGTCTGACCGGTCCGACCGGCCGGTTCAAGCCGGTTCGGACCGGTTCGAAGTACGGTCCATTGGGCCGGACCGGACCGGTTGGACCACTGGTTCGCCGGTTCACGGTCCGAACCGGCCTGTCCGGTCCGGTTTTTAAAACTATGCCTATATCAAGTTGCTTGAGTTTGTTTATAGGACCATGCTAGGGTGCTACCATGAGTGTATCCATGCTTCGCACAGATAAACACTGATAATTGTCTGTGCGACACAGATAATTATCGTCTATGTTTGTCTGTGCGAAGCATGGATGCACCCATGGCATCACTCATGTGGTGACACCCTAACATTTTCCTTGTTTATAAGTTAGCCAATCAAAAATGCTAAGTTTGTTTAAAGTCGTTTTAGTTTATTTATAAATTATACAATAAAAATTTATGAAATTGCAAAATAAATTATTCGGCAAAAGAAAACTAATTTATTTACACCACAATTCATTAGTTTTTGGTAAATTACAAATGTTCTCTAGAATGGCAATTCTTTAAATAGGCACTACAAAACTCACTATAGCTTTTTGTATTGTAATATCTTTCTCTAGCGATACTCTAAATTAATTTTCTATAATGCAATATGATGTTGCTCTCAAAACAGAATAAATATCTATAAATCGTTATATGTTTTAGAAAAATTGACAAATCTCAAATAAAAGTATACAGTTATATTTTTAAAAACATAAATGTAAAATTTAAACTTAATAAATGAAAAAAAGTAAATTTTCCTAAAATAATGTCACATTTCATTTATTTGGGAAAATAAGCATTTTTTAAAAGTTTCGTTCAGTGATTGTTAGCTTTAACGACGATCCAAAGCTTACACACATGCAGAAAGATGAAATTATTTTCGTGACCGTGAAAAATATGATTAGTTTTTGAAAAGAGTGAAAATGTAGGATTATTTAAAAATTGTATTAAGTTGTCACATTAAAAATAAAATTATGTGATAGAGGTAGCATTAAATAAAAAGGGCACATTAATCAAATGTAACGTAAAAAAATGTTATTTAAATGTTAGGAATGAAAATTTCACATTTTATATATAGTTATTAAAAGTTTAATTTTTTTAATAAAATTATACTGCATATCAAATAAATAAAATTAAAAATAATTCTTATCAAATGGTGTAAATCATAAATGGTAGTTTATTTGGGAACATGTGATCATTTATTAAGAATGATAAATAATGAAAGAAATAAATGACAAATAGCAACACAAATCTAAAAAGAAAATTACATTCAAAACAAAAAACGAAAAACATGGAAAGAAGAAAACGGAAGGTTGCGGTTGTGGAGACCGTTCCAAAAAAAATAACGGAGATGATGAAACCGTGTGATGGAAACGGTGGAAAAGAAGCAGAATAATTTAATTGAGGATTGGGGCTAATTAGAATAAACAAGAATAGTTTGAGTGTTTAAATGATGTGGAAGTTATCTCCACTTGTCTATTTCTCATTGGGCCACATGTGAAGTGTTTTAAAACACTCACTTTTAAAGTGGCACCAAAGGATCCGCCACGGACAACGTATCAACACCTACTTTACACCGTGTTTGGCTCGAACGGAGGGGGATGGATGTGTTTCAAGTTTCAACTTGGGGGTACACCGGTCCAGAATCGACCGGACCTGAACCGGAAAAACCAAAAAACCAAAATCATATAAAGTATAGGACTGAAAACCAGACCTGTTAGACTCAGGTCCGGATCAGCCTGAACCTATTTTTCTAGTCTGATCCAATTAAAAATAAAAAACCTGGAATTTTTTTTAAATTTTTTATCACATTTTTTTAACTTATTTTTTTAACAATGTAGCTGGATTTGATTTGATTTCAACCATACTCCTACTTTTATATCCATAATATGATAAGTTTAAAATGAGTTTTATACTTTCGTAGTTTGTGGGATTTCAAAGTATTATAAAGTTGTACTTTAAAGTATTTCATCTTTAGCAAGAATAAGTTACACGTCAGAGTATCTAATACTCTAAAATCGAAACACTATACTTCAATTTTTATAAAATGATTTTAGTTATTTATATATAATTATGGAGATTCTTGGGTAAAGGTCAATGATTATAATTATAAAAAATAATGAAAATGAATTAAAAATACATATTACATTTAAAAGACTATACTCTGTATTAAAGTAAGAAAAAGAAAAACAAAATAAAATACAAAGTTGTATTTATAATCACATACTCTGTTTCAAGGGTATTAGAATTTTTAAAAATAGAATAATTATATTCAAGTCTTACCGGTCTGACCCGGAAACTATCTGGTCATGGATCGGAATTTCACTGGTCCTTAACCTTTAGACCAGAGACCAGTTTGGAAGTTACCAGTCTAACCCCGAAACTATTTTTTTAGGTTTAGTTCGGTCTGATTTTTTGGTCCGATCTAGATTTTGTACACCTCTAGTTCCAACTAGTGATGAGCAAAAGGCCACACCAGACCGATCAGATGGGTCTCTTAAAAAGCCCAGTACTATGTAAAACAGAATCAGTTTAGTCCTTTATTTTAGAATTTCACCATACTAGCTCGGTTGTCATAAAAAATAGATACCTTTTGTGACTAGCTAGATAGTCTTATTAGCATAGTCTAAATCCAGTTCGGTCCTTATTTTGAATATGTAAAATTTTAATTTTTTATTTATAAAATTTCTTTGTCCCTAGATTCACAAATTATATCGTATAACCGGTTGTACATATAATTTGAGTTATAAGAGGCGAATTGACGAACGAAGATTGAAAAGGAGTTTGAACGGAAATTGACGACATAGCATCGCCACCCGTCGTTGTTCATGCTCGTCCATGCTCGTCAGAGAGGACGTCTTTCTTTAGTGTCATATTAAAAAACATCAATAAAAAAATTTATTTAAATTATTACTTCAGTCATTCATAGCTAATATTCCGGATGGAATTGCGATATAAAATTGTGTTCAAACTAATTATTCAATTATTGCTACGATAGAAAATTAGACAATAAATTTATACTAGACAATTTTAAAAATATAGAGTACATGAAAAGTTACATTGATCAAGAAATAATTTGATAACTTTGTTTTGACAAATGATATGATTCAAAAATATATATTGTGAAAGAATAAATGATTTGACTATATGATCACTTATCACTAAGTAAAATAGTAAAAATTAATTCAATATTTCCAAAGGTTTGTGAGAGGGAAGATTCTAGAGAATTTTATAAGTTGGTGGAGATTTGTAGAATTCTCTAGAATGTTGTGGAATTTTCTAGAGAAGTGTTGAAGTCCCTAGAAATGTGTAGAATAGCCTAAAAGTTTCTAGAATATTCTAGAGTTTTCTAGAGAAGTGTGGAAGTCTCTAGAAGCGTGTGAAAGAATGTAGTGTTCTCTAGAATATTCTAGAACTATGTGGAGTCCTCTAGATTCTTCTAGAACATTATGGAAGCATGCAGAGACTTTCTAGAAGATTCTAGAGATAAAGAGATGTGTGGAACATTCTAGAGAAGCCTAGCCTTGGTGAGGAGTATAAATAGGGGTGTGGATGCCTCATTTGGGAATGAGTGTGGAGGAAGAAGAGAGTGAAGAACCAACAAGGCTTCTTGAAAGTCCTTGTGAGTGAGGTGTAGAGAAGTGTTCCTAATACAAAGAGTGAAGTGTACTACCCGTGTAATTGTAATCTCTCTTATACATTTTCTCTACATAATACAAAGTCATTTTCTAAAATCGTTTCTTTGTATTATTGAGTGTGTGTGAGTGTACAAGAGTTTGGTTGTCTGAATCGAGGAAAGAGGTCGAGACTCGCATCAATTCCTCAACACATATACATAAATGAATGAACGAATACATAAATCATCTCTTCCATACTTTGAAATATTTATGCAATTTGACTCTAAAAACTCATAATCGAAAAATACTTTTGAGCAATGATAATAATATTTTTAGTAAATAATATATTCTAAATATAATCTTAACTTTGTGAGATTTCAACAGGAGAAGCTAGTTCTCTTTCGAGCAAAGAAACAAAATAAGAACATATATATATGCATTTTCATTATGTCTCAACTTTTTCATTAAAGCCACTAAGTTAAAACTAAACTTATTTTTGTGTTATTTAAAGAGTAGGGCCGTATTAATAAACTCTTTGAACTATATACTCCATCCGTTTGGAAAAAGTGTTCATCTTTTGACTTTGTGTAAAAATAAGGAAGTATTAAATTGTAGTTGACTTCCAATTTTGTCATTGATGTGATGTGTAAAAGTAAGATGTGATGGATAGATTGTTAGAGATAAAATATGATGTGATAGGTAGGGTATGAAAAAGTACGGGTAAAAGTGGTTTTTCAATAGAAAGTGAAAGTGTTTTGTTGGAAGTGAAAAAACGAAAGGGGAAGTGTTTTTGAGAACGAAGGGAGTACTTTTTTTCTTAAAATAAAGTAAAATACAATTGGACTAAAAGGAGAAAAAACTTGCAGACGCATGTGTGTGTGCGTCTATATACGTGTATGGACCATGCTAGGGTAACACCACATGGGTGCTACCATGGGTGCACCCATGCTTCGTACAGACAAACACAGACGATAATTGTCTGTGTGACATAGACAATTATCGTCTGTGTTTGTCTGTGCGAAGCATGGGTGCACCCATGGTAGCACCCATGTGATGACACCCTAGCATTTTCCATACGTGTATACATATGATTTTTTTACGAACGATTTCAGTCGTACCTGCACTCATCATATTTTGATTTTTGACGCATTCGCGATCCCGCGCTCGCACTCCATTGGCTTAGGCAATCCGCTTTATGTGGTCTACGGTAAAATCCCATTAACTCGAATAGATTTACCGCGTAGATTGGCCAAAAGCAAATTAAAGAAGGATAAATTTTCCATTTTTCCTTCACTGGGTCTTTGTTTTCTTTTTCTTTGAGTCCCATTGGTGATGCCTTTGTGTGACCTCCATTCATATTATCCTTCATTTTCGCGGACTGTTTTTTTTTCTTTTTTCTTGATAGTGTGAAACACTTGTTGTCAAACCTCTGGTGTTTCTTGACAGATTATTTTTCCCTATAAATATTCAGGCCACACTTCAATATCTTTGTCACTAGCTAGCTCCAAAACATATAGAGTAGTGATTATATAATGGCACAAACTTCGTTTATGTGGTGGCCGGTGGTAGTGGCTCTGGTTTTAGTTTGTTGTCCCGCCCGACAAGAAGCGGCAAATGGAGCTAATATGGCCACCTCAACGGCGGCTATGCGAGAAGCCGAGAACATGATCAAGGGACTCAATTTATCCCCTTCGCACAAATTCAATTGGGGTCCATCGGGTCCCTCTCTAGCCGGCCGGTTCGATTCATACGAACAGGCCACGCTAGTCGAGAAAGTCTTTAAAATTGATTCTCTTGTTGATGATCCTCTTATTCAAAGCTTGGGTCGTCAGCATGTTGGTTATTTTAAGCTCCCAAACACCACCGATGCAAGGTACGCATGAGTTTTGTTACTCGCATTATTTTTTTAAAAAACTTGGTAGTCTTATTGATAATTAGATAAAAGAATATAATAATTTCACTTAATTTGAGACTTGGACTATAGGAATAGAACTTGATATAACATTGATCATTAGATAAAAGAAAATGATATAACCGATGCAAAAGGTATTTGCATCAGTTATTAGTAATAACCAATGCAAAAACTAAACAGTTGGCGAAAGTTAAGACCCATTTGAATTGTTTTTTACGTAAGCGGTTCAGATTGGGCAATCCATTTGCTCGTTTTTGTACTAGTGTTTCAAATCATTTTATAGAAAAATTGGTGTTTAATTGAAAAATAAAAATTAGATATTTAAAAAACTATTTCAAAAGGTATACAAAATTAGATGAGACATAATTATATACTCCATCCGTTCTATAAAAGTGTTCCTGTTTAGATTTTGTGCAAAAATAAAGAAGTGTTAAATTGTAGTTGACTTCCAATTTTGCCCTTGATGTGATTGGTAAAAGTAAGATGTGATGGATTGAGTATTAGAGAAAAAGTATGATGTGATAGGTAGGGTATGAAAAAGTAAGGGTAAAAGTAGTTTTTTTTATTGGAATAGAAAGTGGAAGTGTTTTATTGGAAGTAAAAAATGAAAAAGGAAGAATTTTTGAGAACGGATGGAGTATTATTTTATCAAATGAGCATCGAAAATGAACCAACAAAGGATATAAAGTTTAATTTGACCACGTCAATAGTGATTGAAATTGCTCCCTCCGTCCCCAAATAAATTTCTCCTTTCATTTTTTCTTTGTCTCCAAATAAACTTCTCTTTTTCCTTAAAAACTCCTGTTACCCTTACTTTTTCATACCCTATCTATCACATCATACGTTTTTACTACTAATCTACATATCACATCTTACTTTTACACATCGTATCAAGGGTATTTTTGGAAACTCAACACAAAAATATCCCTTCCTTAAATCCTTAAAAAGCCAAAAAGAGAAGTTTATTTGAGGACGAAGGGAGTATTATTTTTGGATGGAGAGGGTATAAAATAAAGATAAAATACGAAACTAACACTAAAATTACACATCCCTTAGAACCAACATTTTTTTAAGGTGGAAATGTTCATGTGGAACAATGGTTTTTGTTATGGACTAGCAGGATGTTCTACTATTTCTTTGAATCAAGAACCAACCAGAGTCAACCATTGGTAATATGGTTGAGTGGTGGGCATTGGCTTTGTTTTACGAGAATGGGCCTTTTCAAATTGCTAAAAACATGTCACTTGTATGGAATTATTATGGTTGGGACAAGGTATTCTTCATTCATCCATCTCTCATCTCATTATCACCTACATGATACTCATCAATTTATATTACTCCCTCCCTTCCACATTTCTAGTTTTGATTTCCAAAGGATCTAAGAGAAATGTATTTTAGTGTTGACTTTTCAAAAATGCCCTTGGATGCGATGTGTAAAGTAGGATGAGCTGAGTAGATTAATAATGAAAATGTGTGACGTGATAGGGAAATTAATAATTAGTAAGGTTAAGAGTAACTTTAAATACAAATGAGAAAGATTTTTTGAGACGGATGAAAAAACAAAGAAGAAAGGTTTTGTGGGACGGTCAGAGTAAAAGTTGGTCTCTTTACTATTTCAGGCTTCAGATAACTTTTGTCCGCATATGCCTTTTCATTGATCATTTAATAAATTAGGCATGTCATCACTTGTTTTGCAAAACTTTTGATGTAGTTTACTAGTTTTTGAATATGCAAGATGTATTTTTTTATTTATATGCTATATCATAAATAAATTTATTTTAAAAGGGATAAAGTTTTACGCATTATTCGAAAATGACGATTGTTTGGAGACAGAAAGGAGTACATGATTTGATTGAATTGGGAAAGGTATGGCTCGTGACATTTTTTTTGGGTAGGTTTCCAACATTATCTACATTGATCAACCAACGGGAACTGGATTCAGCTATAGTTCTAGCCCAGAGGACATTCGACACGATGAAAATGGCATTAGCAAAGACCTCTATGCATTTTTACAGGTCTGCAAACTAAAATTTATTGTACCCTTTGATTTACATCATAAGTAATAATATCCCCTTCATACCCTACATACCTACATGGTTACATAATTAATTAACTAACATTATGCATTCAATTTCTATAAAAAAAGACTAAAATCCACCACTGGTCCTTCAACTTTATGAGTTGTGTACGATTGGTCCTTCAAGTTTTAAAAGTCCATAAATAGTCCTTCAACTTTATGAGTTCTGCACCATTGGTCCTTCAAGTTTCAAAAGTCCATAACTAGTCCTTCAGGTACACCTCAGCCCTCCTCCTTTTGACAGTAAATATTGAAAGTTAAACGAAATACTAGTTTCATATAATACGAGTAAATTCCACTAGGTACGACTACTCCGTATTATATGGAGCTAGTATTCCATTTAGCTTTTAACATTTATTGTCAAAAGGACCTCATCTGGAGGGCTGACGTGCACTTGAAAGACTACTTATGCACTTTTAAAACTTGAAGGACCAATCATGCATAACTCATAAAGTTGAAGGACTATTTATGGACTTTTAAAACTTGAAGGACCAATCGTGCACAATTGATAAAGTTGAAGGACTAATGGTGGAGTTTAGCCATAAAAAAAGAAAAAAAGATTTTGAGAGTATATGGTAATTATAAAGCATTTCGGGTAATTTTTGGGCTTTAATATATACTCCACATTCCTCTTTTTGTAAATACGCTCATCGTACTAACCTAAAGAGGTAGCTCAAGTGGCAAAGGAGCTTTCATGTGGGAAGAAAACCCCATGTTCGAATCCCACAGATGATAATTCTTCTTAGCTTGGACCAGCTCCCTTGCCTTTCGGAGCGAACGGGAACTAGTCGATCGGGTCTTAAAATGAACTATAGTGTTATTGGAAGCTAATTAACCAAAGTGTTGATCAATGTATGCATGGATGTGTGGTAGGAGTTTTTGAAGGCTCACCCTGAGTTTGCGAAGAACGAGTTGTACATAACGGGCGAATCCTACGCGGGGCATTACATCCCCGCACTGGCCTCCCGAATTCATCAAGCAAACAAGATGAAACAAGGCATTCGCATAAACCTCAAGGGAATGGCCATAGGCAATGGAATGACCAACCCTGAATTGCAGTATGCAGCCTACCCTGACTTTGCCCTTACCCAAAAACTCATCACAGAGTCTCTCTATCATAACCTAACCCTTTTGGTTCCCGGCTGCCAAGAAGTTGTAAGACAGTGTAACAAGAATATGGATGGCGGAAAATCTTGCCTTTCGGCCTATAAATGCAAAGATATCTACTATCTCATCAAGAAAAATATGGGAAATAAAAATGTATGTACAAAATCCATCCTATTATTATATTTATCGATTTTGTACGTCCTTGACGTGTTACGTGCATGATCATTATAATTATAAATAACATATATGTGTGTATGTATACATGCAGCGTTACGATATCAGGAAGACTTGTGAAGGAGGGTTTTCGTCGCTCTGTTACGACTTTTCAGGCGTAGAGACTCTCCTCAACGACACGAGTGTAAAAAGGGCTCTTGGAGTTAATGAGCACATCGATTTTGTTTCGTGTAGTGAGACCGTGTTTGATGCAATGGCTTCGGACTGGTTTAAAGATCAATCACACCGCATCCCACTTCTCCTTGAAGACGGCATCAAACTGCTGGTTTATGCTGGAGAATATGACTTTATTTGCAACTGGCTGGGTAAGTAAGTTTGTGTGCCATGATTTTCACTTTTTAGAAGTAATAAACAAAGTGTGCAATAATAACGAATCAATGTTGTCAGAGTGCCATCCCAC
This sequence comes from Cuscuta australis, assembly GCA_003260385.1. Taxonomy (NCBI): domain Eukaryota; kingdom Viridiplantae; phylum Streptophyta; class Magnoliopsida; order Solanales; family Convolvulaceae; genus Cuscuta; species Cuscuta australis. Next base: position 2,851,727 of record NQVE01000215.1, on the reverse strand, counting down.
ATCGGAAGTCCAAGAGTAAAATAATCGTTATATAAGCTCTTGAGTTGAACTAACTAATCAATTGGATTAAATCTTTTAATGGGGTTCGACCCAAGTGTCTTATAGCCCCGTCCAAGTAATCCCTATCCCATTTTAAATTCTATCAACTGTGAAAACAAACAGGAAACTCGAGATGGGTAGAAGCTTTGGAGTGGTCGGGGAAGAGGGGGTTTGCGGGAGCCCCGAACACGAGCTTTGTTGTGGATGGAGAGGAGAAGGGGACGATGAAGAGCTATGGAGCATTGGCTTTTCTTAAGGTTCATGATGCAGGCCACCTGGTTCCAATGGACCAGCCTAAGGCATCCCTGGAAATGCTTCAGAGGTGGATGCAATCCCAGCTTTAATATAATTTCTTGAAAACCACTCTACAAAAGAGTTGGCCTCTGGGGTGTTTTTATGGTTGAAAAAACTTTATCTTTGACGAGTTTATTATATTACCACATATGTGTGTTTGTAACACAGAGCTATATCAGCTATCTATATTGTGTGCCAGTTCAGAACCAGTTCCGAATAATTTTTTTATATAATATTTGGTAAAGAAATTAGAGTACTATATAGTTGACTCTAAATTATTTTCTTGGCGGTGAATATTGTGAATCGACCTCAATCAAATTGGAAATAATTAAGCATTAATAACACAAAATTATTTTTTAAAAAAAAAACTAATGCAAAATATATAAAAAGAGACATCCTTATTGTATTCCATCCGTCCCAGAAAGAGAGAGACATATTGGCTAAAGTGGTAAAATAAGAGAGAGATAATTTTGTGTTGACTTTCCAAAAATACCCTTGATGTGATGGGTAAAAGTAAGATGTGATGTGTAGATTATTAGTAAAAAAGTATGATGTGATAGGTAGGGTATGAAAAAGTAAGGGATAAAAATGGTTTTTTAATAAAAATGGGAAGGAGATTGTGAGACACCATTTTTTAAACGTGAAAGAGTTTTAGAGACGGAGAAAAAATATTTTAATGTGAGAAAGAAAAAATTGCACTAAATAGGACTAAAACATAAGTCATTTCCCAATGTACCACTTAAACTTTTTTATTCCCTAAATAGGACTTAGGCTCCGTTCCGTTCAACTTATTTTTTCTGATCTGATCTAATTTTGATAAGTTCTGATCTGATTAATAATGATTTGATTTAAAATTCAAATCAATAATTTGATTTGACTTTATAATAACGTTTGAAAATTGTAATGATAATTCATATTATAATACGGAGTATAATCAATGTTTTTTTATTTTATGATTATTTTTTAATAAAATAAAATTTGTTAATTCATATATTAGAATAATCATTCATATTATAATGTAATAATATTTTTTATTTTATGATAATTTTTTTGTGAAATTAGAATATTAATTTAATATTTTAATAATTACTTCATATATACATTAGAATAAATATTTAATTTATATATACATTAAAATGTAATTAAATTTAGATAATCAATATATAGAAGAAATAGTATTTTTATTAAAATATCTCATCCTAACAAAAGATCAAAAACTTTAGAAACTCAAATTACAAGTAGCAATAAAAATGTATTTTAAAAGTAGAATTAGATTGACATTGTCAATGTATTTTAAAGATAATTTTTCCGACGTCTAATATTTAAAGATTACTTTCTCAGTTTTCTATTTAACTTGTTTCTAAAGTTTATTCTTTTTCATTTTTAAGAATAATAATGATAGTAATAATGATAATAATAATAATAACAATAATGATGATGATGATGATGATGATGATGATGATGATGATGATGATGATGATGATGATGATGATGATGATAATAATAATAATAATAATAATAATAATAATAATAATAATTCTTTATAGAAAAGAGAAAAAATCAAAAGAAAAATGATTTTTTCTATCAATTAGCAATTCATTCATCATTCTAAATAGATATTAAAATTTAAATCTCAAAGAAGAAGAAGAAATCACTCAAATGAGACATTATTAATTTTTTTTTTAAAAAAAACATCAATTATCTAAAGATTGAAGAAAAAATTATCAAAAATAATCCCAACTTTAACTGATCTTTCAAAAATAATCTCATTTTTCACTGTGATACATAATTATCCCAACTTTTTCTAAAGTTAGCGAGTTTTCTGTCGCCGTTAACTTGCTAATGTCGAGTTAACTAAAATGTCTGTTTTGCGCAACAAAATGAAAGTTGTGATTATTTTTTATTATTTTTTATTTAAAAATTTAAAATTACTTTTTACCTCCATTTCTTTTTCTTTTTTTTAAAGGTCAATCTTACCTTAGAAAAAATGAAAAAAATAGATATAAAAAATAATAAAAATGAGAAAAATAACTAAAACCATACAAAATTAATGAAAGAAATAAAGTCATCAATAGAAACTAAACTGAAACAGGTAAGAAATAGAAAAAAAATATACGAAGTGGTGGGTTTTAACACTTTACGCAATATACAGAATCTTAATGTACTACTTATTTTTTGAAAGAAGAGGCGGCCGATAAAGTTGGAATTATTTGAAATAATTTTTTTTAAAAAAAGAAGAAGTGGTATATTAATACTTTGTATAGCGCCTAAAATATTCAAACCCACCACTTCGTAGAGTTTTTTATTTTATTTCTATTAGTTTCAAGTGAGTTTCTATTGATTACATTATTTATTTGATTGATATTGTATCGTTTTCGTTACATTTCTCATTTTTGTTATTTTTATATCTATTATTTTATTTTTATAAAGTAAGACTAATCTTTATAAAAAGAAAAAGAAATTATGGAGGTAGAAAGTAATTTTAAAAATTTAAATTAAAATTTCAAAAAAATTGAAAATTCATCGAAGATAATCTCAACTTTCATCATTTTGTTGCACAAAACATGTCGTTTCCATTAACCCACTGTTAGCAACTTAACGACAATCCAAAACTTGCAAATTTCAATAAATTTGGAATTATTATGCATCACAGTGAAATGTGATATTATTTTCGAAAGATCAAGTAAAATTGAGATTATTCTGAATAGTTTTTCCGAGATTGAAATTAGAGATCAAGTAAAATTAGAGATTGAAATTAGAGATCAAGTGAAATGTGATATTATTTTTGAAAGATCAAGTAAAATTAGAGATTCATACGTAGAGAGCTGGGTTATTGGAGTATTAGGAATAGTACACACCATGTTCCTTTATTGGAGTATTAGGAATAGTACACACCATGTTCCTCTATCAGAGTATTTGTGTTCCAAGCTGCCCTTCGTCTCCGCTTGGGATTGGGATGGCTCAACCACTCACTCAAGAGGTAAGTGCTGAACCAGTAAGAGGTCTGAACCATTAAGTGCTGAACCAGTAAGAGGTCTCAACCATTAAGAGCTACGAGTAGTATATTGCTTAACTATTCAGAGGCAAATGTCTGATCAATTCAGATAAGAGGTCTTAACCATTCAGACTCTGTATAATACTTAACCATTCAGAGGCAAATCTCTTAACCATTCAGACATTTGAACTATTAAGAGGCTGAAACAAACAGCCCCTAAAGTTTTTTTTTTAATAAATAATGGTGGTGGCACAGTGACAAGGATAATAATTTAGAACATAAGAATGCTACTAAAATTTCAGTATATGAATTAGTTACTCAAATTCCTCAAAAAAAAAAAATGGAAAACCAAAAACTAACTCCCATACACCACTTCGAGATGCCATACGTCTAATTACAAACTACAATCTTCACAGACTAATCCAAGATACGAATGACCATGGTGGACTCATCAACCACCATCCATTATTAGCTAATAGAGAAAAGCTCCACCTTCGTAATGCCTTCCAATCGTGTCAAAGCTTCAAACATCATTTGTGTCATCTGAGGATCTTGATGATATACTACATGGTACCATTAACAGTGTTTAGAAATATAATTTAATGGTCATTCCCTAAGAATAAAAGTGCAAATAACACACATCAATAAAAATGCACTCTAAGATAAAAACGCATATGCACCAGTAGTTAACGCCAAATGTGCGTATGCATTCTTTGTGTATTAAATCTTTAATAAAAAAAAATATCTGAAATAAGAAGGTTTCAAATAGCTTCCAGCATAGACATCTTTGGGGCATTTTGACAAACATGTGGCATGCAATCTTTTGTGGTATGACATGAGACAAATTCAATGTCATTCAAAGCATGAGAAACCTTATGAATGGGATCGGAAGCAATCTGCATCTGCAAAAATGGGATGAAGATAACATCTTCATTCCTCATCTACACAAAGAAAGTAATAGAACACAAGATACGCTTTCTTCTTCTATTTTTTTGAAACATTTTTAGTTATAAATATATTTGTACACACACACACATGACACATATATACAACAAACAACAACAACCCAGGTAAATCTCACAAAAGTAGGGTCTGGGGAGAGTGTGTGTACGCAGACCTTGCTCCTACTCGAAAGTAGAGAGGCTGTTTCCAAAGAGACCCCCGGCTCAATATACATATATACATATACATATATATATATATACACAAACACACATATATACACATATACATATATATATATATATATACACACACACACTTAATAAATTTAATTTGTTAGAGCAAGTCCATCTTTCAAACGTTAATGCTACATGCAATAAATAGTAATCCCCACCAATGAATCGAAATAAATTTAATAAATTAAAAGAATCTAATTAATCTTCTCACGTACTCCCTTCATGCTAATCTCTTACTCAGTTTTTAGCAATATTCTTGTGTTTACGTTGTCACAAGTAAAGATGGTGACGGAAGGTTGTTTTATGCTTGCAACCAACAATCTAGCATAAAAATGTGCAACGATCACTATTGCCGCCGACCCACCGTCATTGTTACCAAGAACTGCATCCACACCCCCTCCGCGTGCAATATATTATTGTTAGTGATTTCTCACATCACCAAATATGCCACCGTTGCCGCCAACACCACTGGCATTTACCCATGGCCTACCGCTGCGCCCCGCACCGTGGAATCGAGTGTTGCCGATAATTTCCTACATCACCAAGCTCGCCTCCTTCGCTGCCAACACCACCGGGATCAGCCATTGTCGTTGTATGCAGTAATATGGTCTTATCATGACTGTCAAGAAAAAATATTCTTAATACAATGCAACAATACCACAATATCAAATATTACAATCTATAATGCCAAACATAGCCATTAATAAGCACAAATATGCCACTATATAATGTCAGAGAAGCAAAATGCCAAATATAGCACTTATTAAGAACAAATATGTCATTGTATCACTCATAGCTGATTGTGCACCGCCTCATCTAGGGAGACTTTACTATTCATAGTCGGCTCATCTAGATAATGCCAAACATGATAATGTACAATGCCACACAAGACAATGTATAATGACATATATGCCCATGTATAATGTTACATATCACACATGTTAATGCATATATAATTTCCAAAAAAGTCAAATGTCAAGAAACTCTATAATCTGCCACTGAACTCCCCATTTCTAAAAGCATAACACCGGTGCCCACATTTAAAAAAAAGAGTAAAAGTTTTATACTTAGCTTGTCCAGACATATACTCCCTCCGTCCCTAAATATTCACAACATTTGCTTTTCAGCAGTCGCGAGAACTTTTGTTTATTTCGACGTTTTCATTGATTATTTGATAAAATAAAATATTTTTTACACCTCTTATTTCGAAGAACTTTTCATGTAGTTTTTTAAATGTAAATTTTATTTTTATTTCTATACCAATATGTAAATAAAATGAATTGAAAAAACTTGATATTTTGCCTCGGAAATACAAATGGGACGGAGGGAGTATAACTAGATAATATTGCACGGTTGAGTTTAGTTTAGTAAAAACAGAGCAAAAGGTATCCAGAGCTTATCTCTATGCACTCGCTACATTACATGGAGTAAATTTGAAATTCAAGGGTAATGACAATCTAGGGAGCCGGCCAGAACTTCGAAGAGCACAACCCCTCTTTTAGTTTTAGAGAGAGAAAATCTTGGTCAAAACTTAAATTAGTTAAATACTCCTATTTAGAGAAGTTTAAGTTTAAACTCCTACTTTGAGAATACAACATATGTTTTACTCCTATTTAGGAGGTTTTCTTTATATATATATATATATATATATATATATATATATATATATATATATATATATATATATATATATATATATATATATATATATATATATATATATATATATATATATATATATTGATGGTGTAAATATAGCTGGGTGGGTTAACCGGGTTTGACCTAGACACACTCGACCCGTAATATAAAACACACAACAAGAACACAAAGTATGACCTAGACCGGGTAAATCTCCTCAGTCCGAATTATATTTCTTACTCTATCTCAAGAGTGAACTTTAGTGAGAGAAAAATTGGATCCCCTCCTCTATCCAATATCATCATATTTATAGAGGAGGATTTGTGACCTTCCCCTGTTCATCCATGGACAAAATAGGAAGCTCGTGGGAAGGTCACTGTAGATAATGGGAACACTGTACAATCATAGAATTTAGCAACTATAAGCCAAGACATGTACTGTTCAATCAAAGACTAAAATGGATATTCTCAATCCAATCAACCCTGCAAAATGACAAACATCCCTTTCACTGTGTGCCTTGTGATGGATGAGCGGCGGGGTGTCCCCTTGACCTCTGACGTGGTTCACCATGCCTAAGAAACTGAACCAATGTTAGCCAAGTAAAGTGATATGACCGGTCACCTTCTCTCAAAAGTTACCCGGTCATTCTTTGTGCTCAACCCGTCTCTGGTCTTCTAGAATGTCCTTTGTAACATTAGGCGACATTTTGGCTATCGCCCAAAATGTGACCGGTCACTTTTTTAGTGGAAGTGACCGGTCAACTTTTGACCCGTCCCAATCGAAGAGTTAACCTCATTTGGTGATTGATAAAAGTGACCGGTCATATTTTGACCTGTCCCTTTCGGTTGTCCGGGTCGGGTATAAGGATATACCCATCATATATATATATATATATATATATATATATATATATATATATATATAATATATATATATATATATATATATATATATATATATATATATATATATATATATATATATATATATATATATATATATATATATATATATATATATATATATATATATATATATATATATATATATATATATATATATATATATATATATATATATAGGGCGGCTCATGTGAGAATGCACATTGGTGAAAGAAATAAGAATAAAATCTAGCCTTTGGATCTGATGCATCGTGCGGCTCAGATTGTATCATGCACTCAGATTTTGAGATAGTGCATTTTTAAAGGATTTTGGTGCATTTCGACATGATGCATTTTCTAATCATTTTGGTACACCTAATTTTGATGCAATCCTGACCCTTAGATCTCACAATCTAAAGCATGAGATTTATTCTTATTTCTTTCATAAGATTTTTGCATTCTCACCTGAACCAATATATATATATATATATATATATATATATATATATATATATATATATATATATATATATATATATATATATATATATATATATATATATATATATATATATATATATATATATATATATATATATATATATATATATATATATATATATATATACACACACACACGGAGTATATATTAGCATAGGGAGAAAAATAAAATAGTAGAGTCTACTATTACTATTACTATTATGAGATAAGATACTAATGATTATATATATATGGTTCAGTCATTAGTCACAATACAAATCTCTTTCCACAGTTCATCCATCCATCACCAGGTGCGTTTTTTACTATACTCATTTGAATCATATCTATGTGAAGTCACATTATTTAAGGGAAAATTATATACTGTAATAAAAACAAATAGCAAAAAAAAAGTTTTGGTTACAAACCAAATTTAGTTTCAGATACTTAAATATTACTCCCTCCCGTCCTAAAATCTTTACTGCTTTGACTTTTTTGGGTCAAATAGCAACTTTCTTTAAACATAAATTAAACATTATCTAAATATATAAATGATTTAAAAATTTGATAAATCAAAGTTGTATTCTAAGATGATGAATTTATATTATAATTAATATACTTTTCTCGTAGGGGTGAGGTCATACAAATTCTTCCAGGGCTGGCCTTGAAAAATGAAAAATGAAATTGGTCCGATCTGAAATTTACATTTTAGGTCATATTTTATTATTTTAGAATACTAATATTTAAAAATTAATGATGAATTTAAAAATATGGCGCCTTAAAATTTTTGAAGCCTTGTGCGGTTGGCCACTTTGCACACCCTCTGCCCCACCCATGCACTCTTCCTAGACCCTACCCTTTTGGGATTCAACTGGATTGTTGTTGTAGAACTACGGTTTAAAGTAAACTCAATTTTATTAAATTTATATAATGACTAAATATTTTTTTATAATTTATAGTTAAAGTTTAACACAATTTTACCCAAAAAATGTTAAAATGTGACGATGTTTTTAAAAGGGAAGGGACATAAACGACTGTGCGTAGAGAGTGTATATAGGTTCACTTGGTCAACTAATGCTCCGTAATTAATTGTTTGTTTGACCAAATCAAAGAGCCCAGTCAAGTGGAAAAAGGAGCACGAGACGAGAGGACTCGGCCTTCTCTTCCTCCGAAGATTAGCTCATCAACATGGGGCTAATCTTAGCTTCCTCCAAAGATTAGCTCATGAGTGAATATTATAGATATTATAAAGTGTTATTTAAGGATTAAAATAGTTTAAGTATTTTTTAGAGAAATGACTTAAATTTTAGTACTGTTTAGTGCAAATATTTCAAACTTATATCTCACTTTTTATTTTTAAGTTTCGATAATTTTAATTTGTTCGTGCTTTTTCATTTTGAACAGTATATTTTATATTTCCTTTGTTCTATAATTATCTTTCTTCTTTTCTATCTGAGTTGTCCTAAAATTTTCTTCTTCCTTCTTTTTAAGAAAATAAATATGTGCTCAATATCAATTTTCTTTTCTCTACATTACACACAAACCACAACCACAAGCATTCCATTTTATTAAAACTTATGTCAAGTCAAACCGGGAAGATGATTCCGGAACGGAGGGAGTATTTTTATTTCTATACTAATTTGTAAATAAAATTATTTGGAAACAATGAAAATTTTCACATTGTTCAAAGCGACACATGATTTTTGGGACAAAGGAAGTATTTAATTAGGTTGGGAATATTTCTATTCACACGAGTGATGTTTAACTACTGAATGTGTGTTCTCTTAAGTGAGATGAATATTTTAATACGGAGTATATGATACAAACTCGTATCGGATATGGAAGACTCGGAGCATCTTCCAGTTCCAGAAAAGTTGAGACTAGGAAGGGGAAGGGAAACACAGGCAGTGCCTAGCAAACCGCCAAACCAGGAGAGGAGAAGAGACTTTAGGATTTGCGGTTTGTTTATTGATTGATATTCCTAAGGGTTACATCTCTACAAAATAAGAAAGGTAAAAACCCTAATTCTAGTCATATTCTAATTTTTGGTCTCGCCAGTTCAATAAAAGCAACGAGATAAAGAATTGAAAAAGTTCTTGATTGAACTTATACAATTCCGCTCACTTAAAGAAACTAGTTTACAATAAATTATTCTACATCCGTCTCGGTGTATTTGTCCAGCTTGAATTTTTTGAGTCAAACTAGACAAACTTTGAATTTCAATTATTCATAAATTATACTCGTATAACATTTTAGCATATTGAAATAAAAATTTGAATGTTCTCAGCAAGATAAATTTAATAAAATCATTTTTATACAAATATACATTGTGGTTTTTATTTAATTGAAGTTCAAAGTTCATCCAGTTTTGTAACATCCTAATCCGTCCAGGTCTGCAATCCCTTTCAGACTAAAATATTAACTTGGTAACATCACAATTTAAAACATTTAAAACTTTATTTTAATATAATAAAGTATTCATAAAACACTATCAGTAACATTATTGGAGATTTTTAATTTATAATAGTGCAAAAGCTTTCATAAAGTGAATTCATTATTTGGTCATTACCAAAAATTCCTTCATTTAATACTCATATTTATTTGAATTGATCAACATTTTAACCTAAATCCGTAAATCTCCTCCATCTTGCTACTCTCGGGAAGATATTCCATCTTTAACATCAATCATAACTGCATGTAGCAAATAAAACATACTACACGTTCAGCGGTAAAGCCGATTGAGGATACCTAATGCGTCGAACATACAAATAAATAGAATCACAATTCATAAGAGCAACTCCAAGGGGTAGACTATATTGTAAAATATACACTATATACAATTTAATATTGTCTTTTCAATACTCCAATGGATAGGGTAAACCAAGTGGTAAAATGCAATGTAGTGTAAAAAGCAATCTCCAAAGTGCATTTTTACAAGTTCACTATAGAATATAGATAGTGGAAAGAATAAAAAATTAATTTTCTTCATTTTTTTCCTTCCCTCTTCTCCATTTTCATATGTACAAGGTATTTATTAAGTCTTTTTTAAAAAATCATTAAAAATAAGTTACTTAAAACAATAAAATATTATAAAAATGTATTATATAGAAGATATAGTTGGAGTAAGTATAAAAAATGGAAATGTAAAACACTATTGATAGTGTAAAATGAAGTTTACACTACCAATTTTTACACTACACCTTGGAGATGCTCTAACCAAGTCATAGGGTATAATGCAAACAAGATGTAATTCCAGATATTTAATACTCCCTTTGTTCTCAAAAACATTTCATTTTTCATTTTTTCACTTTCAACAAAACACTTTCACTATTTTATTAAAAAACCACTTTTACCCTTACTTTTTCATACCATATCTATCATATCATATTTTTTCTCTAATAATCTATCTATCACATCTTACTTTTACACATCAAGCACAAAATTGGAAGTCAACTACAATTTAACACTTCCTTATTTTTACACTTTGTCAAAATAAGAACTCAATTTTAGAACGGATGGAGTATCATGTAGTTATCATATTAATCGTTAACCCATTTTAGTTAGTTACAATTACAATAGTCTCATTCACTTACTCAAGTTATTTTCTCATTCATTTCATTAATTATTTTTCAACCCAAAGATTCGTAAACATTCAAGATTGAAACTAATTCATCACTCAATATTCATTATATCAACAAGAACACTCTTAAATTATTGTTAGTCAAATGCCAAATCAAAATAGTGCTTTTAAACTATTCTTAGACCTAATCACACGATCGTAGTGGAGCGGTAATAAAAGATGCCTAAAAAATAGATAGAATAAAAACTTAAACCAAGAAGAAGGGCCCTGAAAGATGGGTGTTGTCCGAAAGAGGGTCATATATATAGAAAAAAGAGAATCGAGATCTTATCGGGGACGCCCGATTCATTTAAGCCCTCTAAACAAGGCATTTTAGATTCGTTTCCGAGAGACATAGAAGAGATAATTACTTACATCGGTTAGTGAGACTAACAGCAATTTAACAGTTAATTCAATTCATATCGATCCGCAGGGGTACTAATTACGTTATGTGTTGAAATATTGGAATGATAATATTGTTCTGTTGAATTGTAAAGTACATGATAGAGTATATATAGAATAGACTCCTAAAACAACTAGGAATAGAGAATGAACACTAACTAAAATACAACATCTACCTTAAATAGGAATAGGAAGTTGAGTTATAATCCAACACTACAATAACTAATACTATTATTATTATTGTCTAACATCCCCCTCAATCTGAACTCTAGCTGAAGCAAGAGGAAGCTTGGACACTAGCTGGAAACTGGAAACTTTGAGAAGAGAGAATCTGACGTGCGTCGGTGGCTGCTGACGTCGTTGGAGAAGAGAGAAGTCTGACATGCACTAGTAGCTACAAACATTGTTGAAAATTTCATAATTTTGTTCATTATGAAAAATTTCACGACATGCATCATGGTTTCTTGGCGGCTGTTACATCCCATGAGGTTCCTAGAAACTTCAAGGAGGCCATGCAACATGCTAATTGGCAAGTGGCTATGCAGCAGGAGATTGATGCTTTGGAAAACAATCATACTTGGGACATCACCGATCTTCCTCATGATCACACTGCTTTGGGGTGTCAATGGGTTTATCGGACCAAGTTCCGGTCCAACGGTACCAAAGAACGGGACAAGGCACGCCTTGTGGTCTTGGGGAATCACCAGGAATTTGGGACAGATTATACAGATACCTTTGCCTCTGTTACTAAAATGGGCACTGTTCGTATTTTATTATCCGTGGCTGTGGCTAAAAATTGGGAGGTTCTTCAGCTTGACGTTAATAATGATTTTCTGAATGGAGATCTTATTGAGGAGGTCTATATGCGGTTACCTCCTGGGTATTCTATTCATGGCAAAGTATGCAAACTTCGGAAATCTTTATATGGGTTGCGTCAATCTCCACGAAATTGGTTTCATAAGCTGAGCTCTGCCCTTCGTGATTGGGGGTTCAAGCAAGCTCATAAGGACCACACTTTATTTATTTTACGTTGTGGCCTTGATATTCTTACTATGTTGGTTTATGTTGATGATATCTTGGTTGCAGGCAATAATCCTTCCATGTGTTCTTCCTTTAAGCGATACTTGGACTGGTGTTTTTAGCTCAAAGACTTGGGCCCTGTCAAATATTTCTTGGGGATTGAATGTGCTCGGTCTCCATCTGGTATGGTCTTTTGCCAGCGCAACTATGCAATGGAGATTTTACACTAGGCCGGCCTGTTGGGATGCAAACCGGCGGGCACCCCTATGCTGACGGCGCACGGCCTGGCCACCTCGACAGCCCCCCTCTCCAAGATCCTGCACGATATCATCGACTAGTTGGCCGTTTGATCTACCTCACTATCACTCGTCCTGATATTTGTCACTCTGTTCATGTTTTGTCCCAGTTTATGCAGGCACCCAATCTTGATCACATGAATGCTTCTCTGCGAGTTCTGCGTTATATCAAAGGCCACCCGGGTCAGGAAATTTTTCTGAGCGCCACTAGTAATCTTCAGATTACTGCTTATTGTGACTCTGACTGGGCCAGTTGCCCTCTTTCTCGACGGTCCGTTAGCGGATATTTTATCATGTTGGGCACTTCCCCGGTTTCATGGAAGACGAAGAAACAGGCCACCGTGGCGCGGTCTTCTGCAGAAGCTGAGTATAGGGCCATGGCCAATGCATGCGTTGAGATACGCTAGATGCACGACATTTTGGGCGCGTTAGGTGTCCCCATTCTATATCCTGTTAGACAAATGTGCAACTCTAGAGAGGGGTGAATAGAGTTGTTATCAACAATGTTCGTTTTTCGCGTGTGTGAAATAATAGAATTGCAGGAATAAATAAAGAGAGTAAGGGAAAGAAGAACACCGAGATTTATACTGGTTCACCACCTCGTGGCTAATCCAGTCTTCCGAGAGACTCTCTCGAAAGTCCTACTAATCTTCAAGCTTCAACGGGTGCTTGAAAAACCGGTACAACTTGAGAACTTGAATCACACAAGCCTCACTTTCTTACAACAACAAGACTTGAGTCACACAAGTTTAAGAACAACACTCAAAAGAGATTGAGTTTACAACACAAGAATGAAAGCTCACACAATTGAGCAAAGTAGTATTGAAGAATTTAAGCTCTATGGATGACAACTTCTTTAGCACTCAAAGAAAATATTTCTAACTCTCAAAAATAATATTTGAGGAAGATGAAGCAAAGGATGAATATAGCTCAAAGAATATATTGGAGTGCAAGAGGTGTGTGTAGAAATGAAGGAGAATGAGGGATTAAATAGGTCGAGGAAAATAAAGCCGTTGAAGAAAACCACACAGAATTAATCGATTAAATTAGGAATTTTAATCGATTAAAGTGTACAGAAGCGAAAAGGCTTGAAACCAAAAAGTGGAATTAATCGATTAAAAAGGAGAGAAAAATCGATTAAATGGCTCTGTTTAAACTAATCGATTAAATGAACAAATTTAATCGATTAAGTCTATTGGCCTGAGGAATCCAGTGCTGAGAAATTGGATCTAATCGATTATTTTACATAAATTAATCGATTAAAGTAAAAAATAATGCGCAAACATGAAGGGCCCAAGCCAAGTGCGATGAGAAGGGCATTGGCTTTATATTCGTTGTTTGAGACAACAAGAATAACAAAACGCTCCTCAAAAAAATAATATCCCTTATTCAATGAATTTGAATAGGGGAGAAAAAGTGAGTCCAAAAATTATTTTGTGTGTCAAACGATGTATAAGAAAAAATATTTAAAGTATATTTTTCTTACCAAAAAAAATTGTAATCTTAAAAAGAATGTTTTTAAGAAATTTTGACACACTTATTTTGAAACTGACTCAATAAAATATTTTAGACAGAGGAAAAGTAATTTTTCAACTGACTCAAAAAAATAATAATTTTATCCCTCAGAGATTTAATTTGTTTGTGTAGAAGATATTGTCACCCTTACAAATATTCCTAGACTAAAAAAAAGTCTTCGGAGTCTTCACTTCACTTAAAAGAATCTGCGTGGGGGTGGTCGTCGATTTATATCGCCGTAAACTTCTTGATACCCTTCTTTGCTTTTTTCGATACGAAAATAAATTTTCGATCAGTTTGAAATTAATCATCATGTTTGTCATTTATCAAAACAAAAAAATATTCCAGAAGAAATAAAAAAGGATTTTGAACTCATGTCCAACATATCCTCCACGTTTATATTGTGATAATCAATCAGCTTTGTATATTGCAGCGAATCCAGTGTTCCACGAACAAATGAAGCATATTGATGTCGATTGTCATACGGTTCGTGAATCTGTTCAGCGCCACGAGGTGTCTACACGCTATGTCCCTACGCGTTATCAGTTGGCCGACATTTTTACCAAACCATTATCCAAACCTGTCTTTGATTTCTTACTGTTCAAGTTGGGCATTCGAGATCTTCATGCACCAACTTGAGGGGGAGTGTTAGGGGATATTTGTAATTAACCGTAGATATTTATGTTATTGGGCCTGTACTTGTTAGCCCGTTTATGTACTTGTATATATATCGGTTTGTGATTAATGAAAAGCAGATCAGTTTCCGCTAAAATTCTACATTATTCATAATCATCATTTATTCAGGATATAATCATACAAACATATGATTATAATTTACAAATCATAACTTTAAGCACAACTATCATACATTTCAATTCATTCGTAATAACAATATTTAATAAAATAAGATCATCTTTTTTGTTATATAATCATATTTAATAAAATAAGATCATCTTTTTTGTTATATAATCATATAATCATGCTAATTATTATTATTGTTGTTGTTCTTGTAATTTAAGCTTTTTTAGAAGAGCAAAATTATAAGATTATTCGAAGTTTTTTAACGATTCTTTAATTTTCCTCATCAATTTTATTGAACAATCAGGTTTGATTTTCTACTTTGATTAGGGTTAGGGTTTTTCGTGTCTATAGATATATAGATATGTAACCCCATTCAGATTAACTCCTTAGGGCATGCAATATATTAATGAGAGTATAATTGTATGGATTTGCTAGGGATATTCAAATTGGTTTACTCGGGGTGTAATTCAATTTCTCACAAACACACATAAACTTATTGTATGTATTTCACACACACATGGAGTGAATGGGGGTGTACACCTAGATTTTTCCATATGTGTGTATATAATCATGAGAATGAGTGATTTGGTAGACAAATGGAGCAAATGAAAATGTTCAGTCCGTCTTGGGACTTGCCCAATTCAAAGGGGGTATGGTACTATTGGGTCTTAAATTAAGAGGAGTAATAAGTTTCAACTCCTCATTATATTCAACTCTCAATCTCCATCCCATCGGGCCGTCTATATAAGCTGGCGTCACCAACTCTCTCCCACAGCACAAACTCTCATAACTTACCCTTCTTTCCATTTCTTAGCTGCCCTTTCTTTTCTTCTCTCTCTCTCTCTCTCTCTCTCTCTCTCTCTATATCTTACTACTGTCCAGTGAGCTAAGTGAACAAATTTAAAAAGAAATCTATCTATCTAGAGAGAAAAACAGATAATAATAATAATAATAATAACAACAATAATAATGGGTAGAGCCCCTTGCTGTGATAAAGCAAGTGTGAAGAAAGGGCCATGGTCACCTGAAGAAGACGCCAAGCTGAAGGACTTCATTCACAAATATGGCACTGGTGGCAATTGGATTGCTCTCCCTCACAAAGCTGGTAATTATTGTTTTTTTATTTCCAATAATAAACCATATATATTTCAATTAATCATATCATTATTATTGTGATGAGTCCTTAGCATGCAGCTAGCTAGCTAGTTAGCTGATTAGTTATATTGTTTTCACTTATAATATGGTTTACTATTTATATATAATTAATCTTGGTCTTATAGTGTTTAATTAATTAAGTTTTAAAAATTAGGGTTAAAGAGATGTGGGAAAAGCTGCAGGCTGAGATGGTTAAATTACCTTAGGCCAAACATAAAGCATGGTGAGTTCTCTGATGAAGAAGATAGAATCATTTGCACCTTATTTGCCACCATTGGAAGCAGGTACATTATTTATCTCTACATACACTCTCTCTAGCTAGTCTCTAAATTGAATTTACATTATATTCTTTGGTCAAACTATGTGCTCATAGTTAATTACATGCGAGTATATTTTTATTTATAGATCATTTTATGATAATAATAATATATCTTTGTGTTATTTTTTGTTTTCTAGAATTTTTAACATAATTTATTTTGAAAATATACTGCCTTTGTATTTGTTCAGTTTTGACTTTTTTCAATTACTCTTTTCAACCTTTGTCCCGTAATTAAATAAAATATACTCCCTCTGTCCCAAAAAGATCGTTACGTTTCATTTCTTTGAGCATCACAAAAGGCAATGCTACTCACATCTAAAATTTCTAAAATTTACCATATTTACTCTTTATTATAAGATGAAATTGTTTTGAAAGTTTTTTTGGCATTTGAGACGATATAAAAATATTTTAAGGGATGCGCAAAGAAATGAAACGTAACGATCTTTTTGGGACGGAGGAAGTATATTGTATATTAATTATATAAAATAATATTTTAAAAAGATTTCATATAATAAACCTAATAAAAGTATTTTTGTATTAATATCTAATATTATTTTTATTTAATTTGAAGTCAAAGTTTATGAATTTTGACTAAAAAAGTGAAAAATAGACAAATACTCAAGAACTGGGGGGATATGTAATAGATAAACTTTATTTTCGAATAAAATGAATTAAACATAATTTTGGGTCAAGTTTACTTGGAGATTGAGGTGTGTATATGTGTGTGTGTGTGTGTGTGGGTTTATTCAATTTAACAATTAAAACGAGTGGGGTGCATAATTAATAAACTTCCAAACCAACATATACATGAAGCTTTAATTTGGACATTGTTTGGGAAAAACCCTTTGTCTTTTTCGAGTCTTATTGTATGAGCATAATTAAACATAGAAAATCATCAATTACATAGCATAGTTAAGCATGGAAAATTGATAGAATATGGGAAGGATATGGACAACTAGATTGGATAATAAGACACAAGACACTTGGGTTGAACCACATTAAAAGATTGAATCCAATCGATTAGTTAGTTCAACTCTAGAGCTTAAATACCGATTATTTTACTCTTAGATTTCCGATGTGGGATGTACTCTTACAAAAATGAATGAATGAATGAATGAATGAATGGGTGGGTTTGCAAATGCAGGTGGTCAATAATAGCAGCACAATTACCAGGGAGGACAGACAATGATATCAAGAACCACTGGAACACAAAGCTCAAGAAGAAGCTCATCAACCTTATGATCACTAATGATCACAATAATTACAACCAGCAGAGCAGATCATCAATTACAACTACAACAACCAAATCTTCATCATCATCATCTTCTTCTTCTTCTTCTTCACTGCTTCTTCCTCCTGATCTTCAACATAATGAACATCTCCCATTTCATTGCTATCCTGCCCCAGACACTTCCTTTTCTGCCCTTGCAGATCAATACCATCACCAGCCCTATTCTTGCACTACCACCTTCTTTCAGAACCAAGACCATCTTCAGCAGGGTTTCTTGAATCTCACCCACTTTGGTGTTACCAACAATGTGGGTACTAATAATGAGCCCAAATATGAACCCAAGCAAGAAGAAGAAGAAGAGGGTGATTACGATTTTCTTCTTCTTCATCAGCAGCAGCAGCAGCAGCAGCTGGTGATGATGAACACTTGTTTCCATGCCACCTATGGGGGGCATTTTGGGAATTTTGAGAACAACAGATTTGATGAAGGTGAGATTTTGCAGGAACACAAGTTGTTTCTTGAGTACTGTACAGGAGCTGGTAGTGCTACAAGTGATGACCAGCAGCAGCAGCAGCAGCAGCTTCAAGGAAATGAAGGGTATTTTGGGAACAATGCTTGCATGAACATTAACAATGATCATCTAGAAACTGTTAAGAAGGAGATGATGATGATGATGATGAGGTACTACTAACATTGCTGATTGTACTACTCCTCCTACTACTACCCTGTCATCATCATCATCATCAGGCCAGCCAAGTAGAAAAATGATGAAGATTTGAAAGGGCATGGCATGGCATGGCATGGATGATGAGTGCTTTGCTTGATTAAATTTCATATCAGTGTTTTTGGATTTTGTGTTTGATTATTGTATGCTATGGGGATGGGGATGATGATGATGATGATGATGGATGGGATTTGAATTGAAATTAAATACCCTTTTTTTATTGACTAAATTGACAGTGCATGACAGCAATAATTATTATTATTACATGAGCCTAGAGCTACACTCTATACCTTTTTCTTTCTTTTTGTGCATTTCTTTTTGGTTTGATGATGACAATCTTAAACCACCAATTATGTAAGAAAACGTTGCAGTGATGAGATCTCATAAACCAGAAAAAGAAACAAAGTTTTTTTTTTCAAAAAAAAAGTTTAATTAATACCCATTACTCCTAAGAAAAATGGCCTAGCTAGCTAGCTAGGGCAAGAGGATAAGCATCATAAGCAAGTAGCCCTAGATTAGGTGGCTATATAGCTAATGATAACCATGAAGGGTACCCTTCAATAAGCAAAGATAAATTAAGGAGTAGTACTATGCACCCATTATATATATATATATATATTTATACGCACCTGTAGTAGTGCTCTATATATAGCTACTATCTGAAAAAGAAAGATCTATCTCTGTTTTGTACCCATTGGAAATGGGAATCCACAATCTACCCCTTAGCTTAGTCTTGTATCTATCCCTTTGCCCACCATTAGATTCTTGTAGTATTTCAATTGCTCATTGCCTATAGAGTTTAGCTATTCAATAGCTAAACATGAAATACTCCCTAGTAAACTTGGCATGGGCTACTCGTGTACCCTTACTCACTTCCTCTCAAAAAGATTAATTTATGTTGATTTTTTAGTCAAAATATGTTACACTTTGAGCAAAAATAATTGCGAAAACGTATGTTTAGTTATATCGCAATGATAAAATAATAATAATAGACACTATAGTTTCGGATGGAAAACGTATGTTTAGTTATAACTATGATAAACTTTTTGGGATTGGATACAAGAACGATGTCCAGGTACATTAATTGCTGACCAGAAAGCAAATAAGAAACTCACTGATATGAATTTGTATCGAATAGGCTAGGGAGGGTTTCGAGTACCTTCAATTCCAAAAACAAGAGATCAGAAGATATAGAGTAGCAGTTGATGGTAGAACAAGGAGATTGAGGTAGACATAGGAAAAAGTTGTGCGGCCAATGGCCGGCGGTTGTTATGCACACTCGTCAATTTTGAATATTGTGGTAATATTTAAAAATAAAAATTACATACGTGGTTGGCCCAGATGGTGCGCAAAGTGGCCAACCGCACAGGACCCCTAAAACTTAAGAGACTCTAAAATTTTAGGGGCCCATATCTTCAAATTTTATATTAATTTTAAAGCATAAGCATTCTAAAAAAATAAAATAGGGCCCAAAATGGTAATTCTGGACCGGGCCAATTTTATTTTTTTATTTTTCAGGAACGGCCTGATTACATATTTTAAAATTACATCAAAAGTTATTTGAAACAAGGAATGACATAATTTTGTTAGTTTATCAAATATGTAGTGAAATTAGTTAAAAAAGTGAATAACATTTGATCATATAAATATTGAATAGACACTATAACTTCGGATGGAAGGAGTATAAAATAGAGAATATTTTATAATTGGTGTTGTAAAACTGACGTTTTATATACTTAGTCTACTATTACAAAATAATACTTCATTGGCTCACCAAAGATTTTCCCATTATGTGTTACGAGGCTTGACTAACTTTATTTTCAATTTAATTTATTTGATTGTAAAGGTTAAAATTTATAATAAAATTTAGATAGTAAAAAACTACATGAAGAGTTCTACCATACAAAACTAAAGGTGACAAGATTATATTACGGAGTATTTTATAAAATGAGTAATAAAAATAAGCAAACAAAAAGAGTTAAGTTTGATTTTGGAAATAGTGTCATGGAAGATCAGAGTAGGTTTGTGGTCATTCGTTTATGATACATTTCTATGATACACAATTACTTCTATACAATATTTTCAAAATATTATTTGATACTCCCTCCGTCCTGAAATAGATTACAATATTCTCTCATACTTTTGTCCCAAAAAAATTACAAAATCAATAACTTTACAAAGAATTGACTATTTTACTCTCCCACTCCTACACTATTCACACACTATTCATCCATGTGAGTGGGACTCTTCCTTAATTTCAATAAAAAGGGAATATTGTAATCTAAAGTGGGACGGAGGGAGTATAATTAATAAGCCCTATAATTTCTATTTAATTCGAGGTCGAAATTCAAAATGATTGAGTGCAAAAAGTTAGAAGTAGACAAATACTCAAAAATGAAGGTAATAATTTTACATTAACCTAAGAGCTAAAGGGTACCCGGAGTAAAAATTTCACTATAATATAGGGTTTATGTTTAATAAAATTAGTTTTTTTTTTGAGGGATAATAAAATGAGTTTAGTTTGTCTAAAATTCTACATTTTCTTTGTTCAAGTTTTGTTTAAAAGGGTGTCAAATCTTGAAGTGTAAAAGGTCAAAAGGCATGCAGTGTAAAACTCTCACTCTCACTGACGACAGATGACAAAGCAAAGCAAATGAGGGGGGCTGACATATATATATATATATATATATATATATATATATATATATATATATATATATATATATATATATATATATATATATATATATATATATATATATATATATATATATATATATATATATATATATATATATATATATATATATATATATATATATATATATATATGCTAAGTATATATATCTGCTAGTGTGGAATATGTATGCTAAAGCAAAAATTGAGGAACAGTGTGTCTCCTCAGTCATCCCCCTGTTTGGCCCAAATTAAAGAAGAAACATTCAATTCAATGACTTAAATATTTGTATTCTTTATAATACTCTCTCCGTTTTTATTTTAATTAGAAAATAAAAATTACAATGTAAAAGTTTACGATTTTTGAAACTATACTTTCTCCGTTCTAAAACGTCTTTTCAGTTACTATTCGCACGGTCAAACTTTAATCATATCTTGTTTTATAAAATTTTTGATTTAGTTTTTAAATATATAGATTTTACTCCTTCCGTCCATAAATAAACTTTACATTGCGCGTTACGATGTTTGAGTGAAGTTATTTTCAAATCATTTTATATGAAAAATGGTGTAGAATTGAAAAATAAAAATTACATATTAAAAAAACTATATCAAAAGATCTACAAAACTAGAGGTGACATGAATATATTATTTTATCAAATGGGTGACGAAAATAGGCCAACAAAGTGAATAAAGTTTGACCCTGTGAATAGTGAACGTAAAATTTATTTGTGGACGGAGGGAGTATTTTTTAATTTTACACTTACAATCAAATAAATTGAATTAAAAATAAATTCGGTCAAACCTCGTAAAAAGAAACGAGAAGAACGTTTTAGGACGGAGGGAGTATTATTTATAAATTGGTACATCAATAAGAAATAAAAATTATATATTAAAAAACTACGTCCAAAGTTTGATAAAACAAGAACTGACATGAATATTTTATTTTATCAAATAATCAATAAAAATACACAAATAAACAAAAATTATCGAGATGAGAGTTAAAATAAAATTGAAATCAAAATGGAGATGGGAAAGTGGTATACAAAAGTATTTTATTTTATCAATTTATCAATAAAAACATACAAATAAAAAAATTACCGAGAGAAGAGATAAAATAAGATTGTAATCAAAATACGGAACGAGGGAGAAGTATACTATAGGGAGCTTGCTAGTTGTATAAAATACAATAAATTAATTAAAAATGTGATCTGTCTGAACTCTCTCAAGGTTTTGCCCAAACAGAGAAGCATAAAATTTCGGCATCCTTTCAGATGATATGTTTTTTCTCAATTAATAATACTTTACAAACTCATGAAAACCATAAACAATTACTCTGACTGTTTTCTTATTATATTGCTCCAGTTTGTATATTTATACCATAGCATTTACAAGTATATATTACTTCCTCCCTTCCAAAGTAAAATACTATCTTTTTAAAATTATTTTATTTACAAATTGGTAGAAAAATAAAAAAAATAAAAAATACATCATTCAAAAGTACATTAAAAATTTTACAAAATAAGATGTGACACGAAAATTTTATGTTATCAAATGGTCAACCAAAATAAGTAAACAAATAAAATTATCAAATGCCAAAATAGTAACTTTAACATTTTTTTGGCATGGGTGGCCCGGAGGGTGTGCAAAGTGGCCAATCGCACATGGCCCATAAAATATTAGTGTTCAATATTTTTAAATTCATCATTAATTTTGAAGCATATGTATTTTAAAATGATAAAGTAGAGCCCGAAGTATAAATTTCGAACCGAGCTTAATTTATTTTTTCATTTTTCGAGGTTAATCCTACTTTTTGGGACAGAGGGGGCAATAGAAAACAACTTATAAGGTGTACACCTTTTTTATATAAAACTTTTGATGTATTGGCATTCTTGTCACGTACTTCCTCCGTTGCATAAACATTTTCAAAGACATAGAGATGCACTCTAAAAATGTGCGATTTTGGTATTATTTTCTAATTTCGTTATTACTTTATCATAAGTAGATTATGATTTGTATGATAAATAAGTCATAATTAAAAAAAAATATCAAAAGTACTCATTTTTAAGGCGGGTCTTTCATCGTCTTTAAAGAGTTTTATGAGAAGGAAAATGTATCATTTTATACTCCTTCAGTTTGTAAAAACAATTTAATCTTCATTTTTTACGCATCCTCAAAACACTTCTGTTCTACCTAAACTATTTAAAGTACGCATCATTTCATCTTAATTGTGGGTAGAAGTTATATATATATATATATATATATATATATATATATATATATATATATATATATATATATATATATATATATATATATATATATATATATATATATATATATATATATATATATATATATATATATATATATTAAACATTTTAAGTTATAAATGTTTTCAGAGATAGATGCGTAAAAATGAAGGTAGAACTAACTGTTCTTTTAAAGGAGGGAGTAAAACTTTTCTAATATTGAATTACCTACTATCACTTACTTTTTATTTTTATATGAATTTATTACTCGTAATAACATAATTTTAAAATAGATGTGATTTTTCATGTTATTCGAGAATAATTATATAAGATTTCAAAAGAGTAAATTCCAAAAATGTTACTCAATAACTATTTGTCTTTTATATTACTCACCAAAATTAATTAATTATCGAGATGGTACTCGTTAATTGAAAAGGATGCTCAATTCAGCCCCCGACTAACGACCATTAAAACGGCGTTAACATAACGTTAAAAATTATACTAATTTTCCAAAATGGTAGTTTCTAGTTGGATGTTTTCTGAAATTGGTCCATTTTCAAAACAAAAATATATTAAATATGGAAAAATATTTTAAATGTTTTAGGTAAGAATATAATAATAACTATACATGTAATTTTATAAATTTGAAAGTAACATTTTAGATTATGTGCAATTATTAAGAAGAATGTCATGTAAATAAAATATTTAATAATGTTAAAATAATTAACCTAAATAGGAAAAGAAATATTTGCACTAAATAGCACTAAAACTTAAGTCATTTCTTTAAATAGCACTTAAATTGTTTTATTCCTTTAGTAGCACTTAATAATGTCTATAATGACCAGTGATGATGAATATTTACTTGAATAATGACTAATGTATAATGACTAAAAGTGCTATATTGGGAAGAAAAACACATGTAGTGCTATTTAGGAAAAGTCATTATGTTTTTGTGCTATTTGAGTAAATTTCTCATAGGAAAATATCATAGAGAAATTATCAAAATAGGAGCTCTTTCTCTATGTTTTATTTCTATTTAGGATGATTTTTTTAACGTTCGTTAAACATTTTATTTTAAAGATATTCTTCAAAATAATTGTGAATAATCTAAAATGTTTACTTTCAAATTTATAAAAGTATATTTATTGTTTTTATATTAGTAATATATTCTCATCCTATAAAACTTAATATTTTTTTCCATAACTAATTTATTTTTATTTTGAAAATTAATCAATGTGAGAAAACACCGAGTTACAAAAATATCATTTTGGGATTGGAAAGCAGTACAGGGTTTACGTCATTTTAATGTCATTTTAACAGTGGTTACTTGGGGGCAGAATTAAGGACTATTCTCAATTAACGAGCTGAGTATCATCCAATAATTAGTTAATTAGAGGGATTGATTTGGAAAAACATATAGTTATTGAGTATCATTTTAACAATTTACTCATTTCAAGAGGTTTCAATATACACACTCATTTTATCCCTAAAAGTCTTTCTTCTTTCCTTCTTTTCTTGTACCTAAATCTTTTTCTCCTTTTTGAGTTAAATGCTATTTTTACTCTTACTAATTTTTACCTTATCTATTACTCGACCCGTTCTCAAAAACGCTTCATCTTTCAATTTTTTTCATTTTCAACAAAATACTTTCACTTTCTATTAAAAAATTAAATTTACCCTTACTTTTTCATACCCTACCTATCACATCATATTTTTTCTCTAATAATCTATCCATCGTATCTTATTTTTACTCATCACATCAAGAATAAAATTGGAAGTCAACTACAATTTAATACTTTCTTAATTTTACACTTGGTCAAAATAGGAACTCTTATTAAGAACAGAGACAGTATATTACTATGTATATTTGTTGTACTAATAATCTACATGTTGCATCATAGTTCACCAATCACATTAAAAGTAATTCATACTTGCAAATTATATACATGTTGCAAATATAACCAGTGTGTAATATGTATTTAAATAAATTCATACTTGCACTGGACCAACACGTAATTAATGCACTTCCAAGTCTAGTGTTAAAAAAATCATTGATATTTCTTCCGTTCGAAAATATTCTTCACACTTGGCTTTTCTTATTCAAAGTTTGTAAATTCTAAGTTCAATTTGTAGAAAAAAAATAGTGTATTATGATATACATTTAATATCAATATATTTCTAATAAAATGTAATTTTGAAATATTAAATTTTTATAAAATATATCTATGTATAAATATACTCGGAAAGTGAGAGTGTATAATGGTCAAATAAGAAGAACATTTCCAGACGTAGGAAATATAATATTTCTAATGTTATTGACCATTAATATAATTTTTAAAGTTCAGCTGTAAGCACACAAAGAGCTAATATAAATAATAGGATTTCCATATTGTCGTTATTGGGATTCATGTATTCAACTTTAAAATCAACATAATTGACATCTTCTCTTTGTGAGGGAGGAATGAATATTTATGGCGGAACGTCCACCCTTGCTCTCATAACTTGGCCTGACAGGATTGTGAGATGTAAATTATGGTATAATCTTAATATTATCATTAAAAAGGACGCCATGTGACACAAGGAGCTACTCCCTCCATCCTAATACTATCTTTCCAGTTTCTATTCACGCGGTCAAACTTAAATCACTTTCTTTACCTATTTTCGTTAGTTATTTGTTAAAATAATATAGTCTTGTCACAACTTGTTTTGTAGAACATTTGATGTAGCTTTTTAATATATAAATTTTATTTTTTAATTTTACACCTGCAATCAAATAAATTGAATTGAAAATAAAGTCAGACAAACCTCGTAAATAGAAACGCGAAGATGATTTTAGGATGAAGGGAGTATTACAAATACTCCCTCTATCTCGGAAAACATGGGAGTTTTGATTTTGAAGGAGGATTTAAGGGGGGTGTATTTTGGTATTGAATTTCCAAAAATGTGCTTTGATGTGATGAATAGATTATTAGTAGAAATATTTGCACTAAATAACATTAAAATTAAGTCATTTCTTTAAATAGCACTTAAATTGTTTTGTTCCCTAAATAGCACTTAATAATGTCCATAATGTCCAATGATGGCGAATATTTACTTGAATAATGACTAATATATAATGACTAAAAGTGCTACATTGGGAAGAAAACACATATGGTGCTAATTAAGGGAAGTCATTATGTTTTAGTGCTATTTAAGTATATGATATGATCGATAGAGTATGAAAAAGTAAGGGGTAAAAGTGACTTTTTAATAGAAATGAAAAGTGTTTTTTGGGACAGATGAAAAAAAAAAAAGAGAGATTTTCAGGGACGGATGAACTTATAAAATTTCTACACTAGCGTTACCATAATTCGACCTTAAGATGAACGGGCTTGAGCGATAAAATATTTATGATTGGTACTAAAGGCAGCTATGTTATAGCGCTGCGTTTCTAGATCCATCTTTCCATAACTATGCTGTCGATCACACGTGGGTGTCATCCTGACATAACCTCTGATGTTCCATTGCTTGTTCGGTCTACCACGTTTGTCTGGTTTTTTCTTTTTTTTTTTTCAGCTATCCAACTTTTCTTCCACTTTTTTGGTACTCACCTTAATAATGGTCTCATTTATTTAATGACTTCATTTGAGGTATATATGATGCTCTCTTGATAGAATAATACTTCCTCTGTTTTCGTAGATCTTTCCAATAAACTTTTTTATTTGTTTTAAATAGATCTTCTAATTATCTTTTTTAATAATTAAAATATCATAATTACTTTCACTTACTTTATTTATGCTTTTATTTTTTAAACAACTTTGCACTTCTTTTTATACTTTGCAAATTTATTATAACTTTTTTAAAATTTTGAAGAGGTCTAATTGTGATGATCTTTCAAAGAAAAAGTATTAAGAACCCAAATCAAGTTTTTTTTTTAAAAAAGAAGAAATGATACAATCATATTATTTTAACAAATACTCCCTCCGTCCCAAAAAGATCTTCCTGTTTCATTTTTTGCGCGTCTCATAAAACACTTCTATCTCGCCTCAAATGCAAAAAAACTTTCAAAACAACTTCTACTTACAATAAATGAGAAATGTAGTAAATTTTAGGCATTTTAGATGTGTATAGAAGTGTTTTATAGGATGCGCAAAAAATGAAACAGGAAGATCTTTTTGGAACGGATGGAGTAATTAACAAAAAAGTTTAAATAAAAAAGATAATTTAACATATCACATTTGTGTGGTGAACCCTAAACGTGAATAATTAAATATGGGACAGGCAAAATATTTCGAGGTAGTAGTGTAGGACCAAAGTGTCCCCAAAAATGTACGCCAAGTGTTTCCAAAAATGTAGGACTAAACGTGAAAACTCTTTAATTACAAAAAGAAAAAGATCATTTCCGAGTTTTACTCAAAATGGTATTATCTCCATTTATGAGTATTTGTCTAGTTTTAATTTTTTGCAATCAATTATTTTCAATCATTGACCTATAATTAAATAAAATAGATATTGTATATTAATTAGATAATATAATATTTTAAAAAATTTTGATATAACAAGTTTATTAAAACTATTTTTATGTCAATATCTAATATCATTTTTAGTAAATTTAAGGGCAAAATTTACCAATTTTGACTAAAAAAAGTCAAAAGTAACGTTCTAAAAAAAGAAAAAGAAGTACGAAGTATAAAACGTCGATCGTTCAATGCTTGATTTGGCTAGTTTTCTAATCATGATTTTATTAATTCACATTTGCTCCATTCCTACCCCTGAAAAACAAATTTAAAAAAAAAAGATGATTGGGGACGGGATTAATTTTAATCAATGCGTTATAATCAGATTAGAAATTTAGAAAAAAAATAATATCAAAACTATGAGAAATTTGATATTACAAAAATAGTCTGAGATTACAAAATTATCACCAACCAATGCTTTAAGAAATTTAATATTTTTCACATTGATTTTCTTTTTTGAGGTGTATCAATGACCAAAATCTTAGAAACACCCTCTCTACTATTAGGAGTAAGGTTGCTTGCATACACCCTACCTAAACTCTGTTCTTGCGGGATACTACTGGGTTGTTGTTGCATCTATGACCAAAATACAAGCTTGGAGAATTATTATACATATATTAAATCACTTACAACTCACCAAACGGGCCCTAAAACATTTTCTTCTAAGGCATCAAATTTCTGAGCGTATTTGCATAAATATTTCCCAAAAAATATCCATTTCCTCAGTGTTCTATGTGTAGAACTGAATTTCAAATGCTTAGGGTCAAGAATTTGGAAGAAGCAGAGACAATACTACAACAGATAACAGCAGAATATTTTCATTTTTTCTATTATTTCAAATCCAAACACATTCCATTCAAGAAAACATAACCAAGCAAGCCTTGGTGTCGATTATTGATCTCCTGCATAGGGAGAATGATAGTTCAGTCAATGTAGTGTTTGTTTGGCGAAAATACGTTTTTCGCTAAATCCATTTCGTCCACGCAAAAGAGAGTAAAAAAATCGCCTAACAACTAATTACTGGCGCTTACCTGACTGATACGCGGGAAGAGGTAAAGTCAAGCAGCGTCAGAAGTAACGTCCCTGATAGAACATGTATCAAAGACCTCTACCCAATAGCCATCCGGATCCTTAATGAATGCTATCCCCTTCATTTTTCCTGCAATGAACTTTCTTCATTTATGAAATGATGACTGTGAATGGAAACTCTTAACTTTTCAAGTTTCTGCTTGATAGACACATTACATATTGGGCACATGATAGCCGGTCCTACATATCGTGTCCCAATTCCCAAAATATTACTCCCTAGGTTCCAATTTATCTGGCTAGATTGACTAAATTCCACAGTTTGCGTCTTAAGGAATGATGAGTTATTCAAAAAATTTACTCCTTTCGTCCCAATGTATATGTCAGCTTCCCATGTGTGGCCCCATCACTTGCACGGCCTCCACCTACGAATGAACAACGATGAGAGTGGGCCCTTTGTTAGACCAGGTGGGCGTATCGACCATGAAGGTTGGCCTCATATGAAATACGACCTTGTGGGTTGACCAGGCTACGATGATAACTGAGAAACCAAGATGACCATAGCATCTGGAAGGGACGATAAAGTTTGCAAGGTCCATTGAATCATGGTAGCCCCATAAATGCAAGCTAACATTTGTAATCTTTGCTACGGGTGGAAATGTGTAGTATAATTAGCACCATAAATCTTAATGTGCCCTTTGGCCCAAAACGTGCTTAAGACTATTGACTTTGCCATCAGGACCAGCCTTCATGGTGTAAATCCACCAACATTCAACAACAATCTTGTCTGGAAGGGGAATCAAATGCTAGGAAGAGCTCAAGAGCCCCACATCTTAACTAACATAACCTCATTTCGCTCCAAAAAGGAAGCGCCTTATGAACTTTAGTAGGTAAATGTACATTTATAGGTGTGAGATAAAACTTAAATGTATAGTGAAGTGTAAAAATACTTTTAGTTGGATATCAAGAATGATTTCCACCATGAGGATCTATACAAGGAAGTTTACATGGAGTAACGACCAAGCTATGTAGCTCGGGAGGGGAAGGAGGGGGGGGGGGGCTATAGTCTAGTGTGCATATTACCTTTCTCTTCATATGGTCTCAAACCATCTCTGCACTCTGCAGGCATGGTTAGGACAGTTTAGTACAATCATACGTGAAATTGACATGACTAGGTGTAATGGTGACCATCTTATATTTTTATCAACATTTTGCAAGTAACAAGTGCATAAGTAGTGTATGTTGAATTCATTGTCATTACAAGTAGTAATCTAGAAGGCATTACTCAACCCAATGAATATTTATTTAGGCAACTTTGGAACTAATGGCTTGGGAAAGCTTATGATACTTTGACAATGAAATTGCTCAATCTTATGATAACATTGGTCTCTCCGAGCCGAAATATGCTTTGTAGTATAGAAACATGACAACTTAGAAGAACACTAAGATTTAAAAGATATATGATGTTCCATAAATAACTTGTAGTCATGCAGTGCTCATTGGTTTGTATAACAAAGACGGAGTATTTATTATTTCTCATATTATTTCAGTCTCATTTATCGTCCCTTTATTACTTCTGGTTTCATATTAACTATTTTGACGAATGTGTTCATCCACTATTTTTTAAAACTTTATTATTTGGGCATGGAAGGCATATAAAGCTGTTCGAACCATTTAAGGATGGAAAATTACCATCAGTTGGTTTCTTTACAAATTCCACACCCAGTTTCTCAAATCTCTCGCAAGCCTTGTATACGTCATCAACAGTGATTCCTATGTGTCCTGGACACAGGATAGAAAAAATCAAAATGCATGTGTGACAAATTAACTGGCAGGCTGTAGGCCATATGAAAGATTCAAGTTTAGAGAGATTTGGTGACAAATTGATGAGTAGTTTACATGCAAGATTCATAGATACAATTAAGTTCTGCTTGTGAGGCAATAAATAAAATAAAAATAGAAAAAAAACAGGCACTCGTATATGAAGTGACAATGCAGTATATGGGTACTTAAGATAAACGAAATTAGCTTTAAAAATAAGCCCAATTAGCTTACCAAATCCACGAGGCTCTGAATTTCCATTATGGTAACCCTTGAAATTTGGATCACTCTCAGTACCCCAATTACTACAAAAATAATTTGACTGTTGGTGAAAATAAAGTTCTGCTACAATGTTGGGTGATTCAAAGAAGTCTGGTGCTTACTGTGTAAGCTCTAGAGTAGCTTTCTGACCAAACGTCCAAGAAACACGATCAGCTGGATCACTGGGCGCTGATGATGTGTCCTAATTTATTGGTTGCAGAAAATAACGTTAACCTTGTAGGTTAAAGTCATGAAATTGATTACCCATAATTAGTTCAGTTCCTTACCTCATATCCCATGAAATACAAGCTAAATTTCATGTCTGGAAAATCCAATCTCTTCAACAATCTACATCAAAATAAAACAGAACAGTGTGAGCACAGGAAATTCCCCATTAGTTGTTTATTCCATGTTATCTATATGTGGATGAGGCTTTAAAAATCACAGCCAAAAACACAGAGAGACGATTTTTGCATGATCATTCATGAACACGGATGTGATCACTAATTCTTATTGGGACTTTAACTCTTACCTCAAAAAATATTATTGTAAACAAATTATATTTATGTACCCAGTTTTAGTAGCACTCCACACGTTTACACTTCCCAGAAATGCAACATGAACAAGATGACTTATGTAGAACCCTCCTATTCATAGACATCAGCCCAACCCCCATAGCCATAATTCTCAACTGATAAAGGGGAGTGTGGTGATAGACTTAGCATTTGGCATAGTGAAACGTTGGGCTTCAATTCAAAAACACTCACCATTTTGCCACAAAATAAAATCGATATGAGCACTATCAAGCATGCACATAGTAACCAAACAGAAAAGTAGAATCATTGGAAAAAGACAGGATGACTTACGACATGCCCAACACTTTGGAGTAGAACTCAAGGCTGACTTTTGGGTCCTTAATCCTGAACATCTAAGGCTCACACAAATCAAAGATAAGTGTTAGGCACTATGTGGTGGTATATATATTAGTCTAGAAGGTGACGAAGGATCCCCACAAACAAGCGAGATTGGAGCAGAAGTGCAAAAATGAGAATAAACCAGTGATATGACAAGCCAATATATTCATTCATATAGAACTTATAAATTGCATATTGATATTTTAGTGAATTGTCTGTTGATTTGTATGAAGATTACAATATTGATACCTCATCTTCAGGAATTTAGAGGAAAAGTGAAAACTTAGACCTTCTAACATTTATATCTCCGATTTAGGGGACAGTAACTATTTTGTTCTAGCAGCACAAATAAATCAACACAAAAAGTTAATCACATAATGAGTTTGTTTTGTGAGAAAAAACTCATTTGTAACATCTGGATTTGCATATAGTGTAGACAAAATTGCTTAATGAGCTAAATTATATTGAAAATAATGTAGAACATATGGCAATGGAAAATATCTCCGCTCATTGCAAATTGGCAACTTCATTTTATTTTCCATGCACGTGGAAATAACCTATGAATCCTATGATGATGACTGTTATAGTATTTTTCATCCCACAATTCCTTGTTGTGACTTGTGAAGGTAGCAACATGAATGCCATACACCCTAAAACAGTGCCTCTGTTTTCTGCATGAGTTTATACTGTTAATTTTTATACTATTGATTGGCATTATGAATTCCATAGAGCAATCTACCATAAGTAGTTGGGATTAAAGTGTTACTAAAGGGTGATGATGATGATGATGATGGGTAATCGTAAATTTTCAAGTTGAATGGAGTATCTAAAAAATTTTAATAGTCTTATTTCCATTTATTTCATTCAGTTTAGCCCAAAAAAATATATAAAATTGTAATTCAGGTCATGCAATCAGCTAGTATTTTTTTAGTGTAGTAATAAACTAATAGGATAAGGCTTTGTTGTTGTTGTTGTAGTAATAAACTAATAATAGTAATACTCCCTCCAACCCACTATTTTTGGGACATGGTGGAATGGCACGGAAATTAAGAAAAATAAGGTTGTATGGTTGATAGTAAATAGTAAAGAATGAATGTGAACCACAAAAATATGACCAAGTTATTTATGGGTCAAAAAAAGGATGGAAAAAAGACAAATAGTGGGACGAATGGAGTAATAATAGTACGGAGTAATACACTTTTTATGACATCGACAGCCATTGTGGCCTTTTCCGGCCAGTCCGTTGCATCAATGATCCCAAAACTCCCTCCCTGTACCTCTGATGTCCACCTCCTCCCCCCCCTCCCATCCTGTTCCCACCTCACCCCAGCCTTGTCTGAGAATCACAATGGCAGGAAAACCCCGGTGTCATGATATGACAACATACCATTGCATCACAAGAACCAACCCATAATTCTAAATATAATAAATATAACTCCGTACGACTCAAAATTAACGGCGGGCTAACAATGCACATAATAAGCTAAACAATTGAAAGAGGGAGGCTTACAGTTTGCTGCAAGAAGTAACCTTTGGTGGCATCTTCAGGGGTAGCCTGAAGGCCCGGGTTGTTGGAAGGCAATTCTTTCGCCCCTGAAGACATCAATGGCTATACACAGCTACTCTGAACCTGCAAATTTTAACATGGGCATGGTAACTTGTTATAATTAGTTAGTGGAAACTGGAGAAACAAATTTGTTACCTCATTTCTAAAATCTAAATAAACCATGCAGTTTCATTTCCTTAATAACCGTGACAAGTCAACATGGAAAGTAAATGCACTCAAAAAAAACATGGAAAGTAAATTTTAGGACATAGGGAGTATAAACTTTTGTTAAGAATTCTAAAACTTAATCGCGATTTCAGTACTCTTTTGTTAATTAAACCGAACTAGTGTTTAATTACTTCTGGTTCTCCCATGAATACCATACCCTGATTACAGCCTGTGTGACTAGCAGTTAACACAACAAAATTTCAAAGCACATTGCCTCATTGGGCACTGCTATTACTGTGATCCAAAAAAAATTAGAAGAAAACACATCATTTTAAATTTTCACATCGTTTACTCCCTCGCGTTGCTGTTAATCTGTTATATACTCGTGAATTATTTAAACTTTTGAGAGTTGACAATCGATACTGGAGATTCCTTCACGAAGAGATACCTTAGGTGTTAGGACTACGACAGTGTTTTAGGACTTTTGGCGCACAGAAAGGAAGAGTAAAGAGGAGTGCGAATGAAAATTATAGTCCATACCCCTAACTTCTTGGTAACTCTCTCTCTCTCACCTGACCCGACCTGAACCAACCCCCTCCCCTTCTTCAATTGCACCTCCCAAACTTAGTTGACTTTGGGGTCAAAATTTGATTCTAACGTCAACAAAATTTAGAGAGTGAAATTGAAGATGGTGGAAAAGTGGGCTCGGGTCGGGTTGGAAGAATTAGGAGGGTAGAACTATCAATTTTTTAACGGAACACCGTACAGCCCCCAGATCATCCCATGGGAATGTTTGGCAATGTCATGGGAATCGCCCCATTATGTAGTAGAGGAACTCATGTGTACACTTAGAATACATCTTTTGATGTACCCCTAACAGTTTTTCATTGGGCGATTACTCTTGGAGGTAGGCACGGGTCGAAACAAGGCATTGAAAATTTAAAATTGGAACCGACCCTAACCCAGTTTGTTTGAAACGGGCCAATTCTACAGCCCTACGGATCCAAATATTACATTACTACATACGGATTACCTTACAATCCTTGTATACAAGGAGTCATGTTTATAATCACATTTCCAATTGAAACAAGTATAGTAAACCAGCAGGTCTATTAGTTTATATGGCATATCATATGAGATCACCCACGTCTACGATTTACACAAATACACATTTTGGTTTTTATTAAACTGAATCTCAAAGTCCATCCAATTTGACTTGAAAAAATCAAACTTTTACAATAAAATTGAGACGGAGGGAGTATTTTTATTATGGACCGGTCCGGGTCCTATAAATATAAAAATTGAGAAGCAGCCCGCCTCATTAAAGCAATGAAACCGGCTTGGACAGCCCTATTTTGAAAATTTGCATATTGGACCCGACCATAACCCGTCCGAAACCATATAGTTCGATTTCAAACTGTAGTTCCAGGACCCGTTTGTCCACCTATAATTACTCAGATTAGTAAGGTAGTGTACACCTTATATCACACATTTATCAAAATACTTCATACTCTGTATCGAAAAAAATTTAGTGCTATTAATTTTATGTCACACACTTACCAAATACGCCATGAAATCAATGACACAAAAAATTATTGTTAGAAAGGATCAAGGTTGAACCGGAGTGTGAGGGTGAGGCCTTCGGTAGCATAAAAATAGATAGCAAAATTTCAAAGCACATTGCCTCATTGGGCACTGCCATTCCTGTGATCCAAAAGAATTAGAAGAAAACACATCATTTTAAATTTTCACATGGTTTACTCCCTCGTGTTGCTGTTAATCTGTCATATACTCGTGAATTATTTAAACTTCTGAAAGTTGAAAATTGATGCTGGAGATTCTTTCACGAAGACACATGCAACATAAATCATCATGACAATAAATCAATAATAATAATAATAATAATAATAATAATAATCCGTAATAATAAGGCTCGGGCCACCCTCCTATTTTCGCAAAAACAAAACCTAATTCCAACCCTACAATTCCTGCAGGAAACGAAGTAAAGCTTACAAGATAAAAATCCCAAGCAATAGCACAGAGATAGGGTTTGGAAAGGAAGGAGGAAGAAAAGAAGAAGAGATACCTTAGGTCTTAGGACTACGACAGTGTTTTAGGACTTTTGGCGCAGAGAGGAAGGAAGACTAAAGAGGAGAGTGCAAATCAAAATTGAAATGGGAATTGGGCGATGATTCCAAATCTCTAATTAGTAATGTAAAGTAAACCTTATCAAATTTATCAAGGATAATCCTAGGATAATACAAATGTCTCTATCGATAATACAAATAATTTTATATTTATACAAATCATAATAGCCACACATTTTGTGGGGCTTACGGCGGGGTTGGAGTGGGGGTGCAGGGGCAGGGGTAGGGTGGGGGTTTAGGGGGTAGGAATCGTCAATTTTGCGAACGGAGCACCGGAGGTGCCCCAAAATGCCGGTGGCACTGGAGTGGCACCGGATTCCAGTGGCACTGGAACTGGGCCGATATTGTATAGCACGTTTTTTATCAAAATACTTCATACTTCGACCAAATATGTTTTGATACAAAGAGTCTTTGGTAGCACAAAAATAGGGAGCATCAATTTTCAATTATTAGGAATGCAAGGGAAGAGCTTTCTAAAGGCACTCAAAATACATTTGAAATCTGAAACCTCAAACTTTCTCTCTTTGTCATATTAGTTTTAATTTCCTTGATTGATATCGGGCTAAAGGAATGAGTCATCAAAGGCCCAAGCATGATTATACTAAGCCCAACGCGGTCGGGACCCTGAACCAATCAATGAAGATAGGCACGACCCAACAATCGTCATGTCCAAGGGCTCAACCCGGGCCAAGGGATTATTTAAGGAAAGGGAGGCGTGAAGCACCTTGGATCACGGGGATTTGGAGGAGATCGTTAAAGGATTTCTCTGTCACAATTAGCGCACGATTTATGATACTTTCTAATGTAGCGATGCATGATCGCCTTACCTTATACACATTAGTTTTATGCTATAAATTGGGGATGAACCCCTCATTGCAAATCAAGCTAAATCAAGCTAGTACATAAATTACTCAAAAGAGATATTTGTACGAGTGTTTATGTTATTCACTGTTCTTCGTTCCACTATAATCGTTGGGATAAATCTCACCACCCTTTAACTTATCTCACAGTTTCACTAGAAATGAGTCTGAAGCACGTGGATTCAAATCTTTATTTTTTTAATTTTTTAATACATATTTTGTAAAAGTAAATTAATAAGATTTAATTAATTAATTTAAATTAAACTGTAATAATTCATTTAATAAAAAAGAACATTAAACTTAAAAGAATACATTAATAAAAAAATTATAGCAAATTATATCTGGCTTGATCTTGTTTTGTCTTTTTTCATAATACATACGTATAAATTATGTTAACGTATCAAGGTTGGTTTTCATTATTTCGTGCTCATCCTCCTCTATCATCCGTTTCTCCATCTCTTTTTTCTTAAGATTGGACAACCGCATTTGTTAACCATTTGCCAACTAATATTGTCGAGAGAGGAAACAAAGCCGCACCTAGAACCCGAGTCAATTTCTTTGCCTTCTTTCTTCCGATCAGCCGTGGAATGAGGTCATCGTCATCGGAGTCATCTAGGTTGACCGGAGACCTTTGTTCCGATGAGCCGATAGTATCCTCCGCACTAACCTCGCCAGAGGATCTTTTCTTTGACAATTCAGCCTCGGGGTTGTAGAGTTGTTGCCATTTCAATGAACGGCTTAAAACTCTCCACAAATCAACAAGGGACTTTGCCTTGGCGTCCGTCGTCATCTTGATACCGAGCAGTGGCTTGGCACTGTTCATCTCGTTCTTCCGGGACCGGTGCATTCCTCATACACTTCGATATACTTTTTAATTTTTCTAGTTTATGAGTCCCCATTTAGAAGTGAGTTAGTCTCAAGTTCGGTAGGAGGGGTTCTTATTCATTGCGGCAAAGAACTTCTCCTCAATACGATCCAACATCGCATCCCTTGTTTGATCAGAATCTTTAAGAAATACTCCATATAATTTGACAAAAATATATAATTTAACACAAATATATACTCCCTTCGTCCTATATCTTTCTTCCCGTTGCGCAAAACGAAGAAAAATCTCAAGTTTTTTCAATCTATTTTATTTAAATATTGGTATAGAAATAAAAAATAAAACATACATATTTAAAAACTACATCAAAAGTTCAACAAAACAAGTGGTGACAAGAATATTTTATTTTATCATATAGGCCATGAAAAAACACAAATAAATATAAATTCCCGTGAAGTTGGAATAGTGCTCTGGGAAGAAAGTTTTAGAATGGAGGGAGTAATAAAGAACGTATAAAATATATTTTAAAAAACGTATAAATTTTACCAATGATAGATGTTCCGATCCGAGACGACAACCCACGCAGGCGCTAACAAGTTTCTTCTTCCGGTGTCAAATTTTTGAATTGACCGTGTCGCCTGAGTCATCGACTTGTAACTCTTTCGGCGCGTACTTTTTCCGGTGCACGTGGTTCCGGTTGAGTTTCCAAAACCGACTCCAGGTCACCTTGATTCACAAAGCATTGTGTTTCAAAAACCGTTAGATTATTCTTGACGTTTGGTAAAGTCCATCACGTACTCATTTTGCTCAAGATCGGACAGAGGACCGGATGAAGGACCGAAGGGATTCATGATAGAAATTAAAAAAATAAGAGAGAAAGATATGAAAAATGAGAAAAAATAGAGAATTGTATGAGAAAATGAGAATATGTTGTATGTGTATATTTTTTAAAATATGAGGAATATTTATACTTGAAGTTTAATT
Source organism: Cuscuta australis (assembly GCA_003260385.1). NCBI lineage: Eukaryota > Viridiplantae > Streptophyta > Magnoliopsida > Solanales > Convolvulaceae > Cuscuta > Cuscuta australis. The sequence goes on along the minus strand of NQVE01000215.1, from coordinate 2,813,172 downwards.
TTTTTATATCTGACAATGGCCAAATATTTGACCGCCGAGGGGGGGGGGGCTCTTTCATCCTTCTTCGTTTGCGTTAAATGTTTAACACATGGTGAATGACACTCGCATAACAGGAGAGGGCGGTGTTCAAGGGCGTTAAACACCATTTTGACGCAACGAGCGTTAAGCCCATTTCCACTACTCTAAGACTCCCCACTCTCTTGGCAAAGTGTATCACGCAATGGTCTGGGCCCCTGATCCACGTAGATCAAAGGCGAACACTAAATGGAAATTATTTTTGCAATATTGGAATGTACACATTAATAATCTATTATGTAAAAAACAGAAGTTGGCATATCAATAAGAGCCCGGTTCCATGGCCACTGGATTCCAGTGGCCACGGAAGTCATTGCCCCCCTACGGAGCTTCGTTCATAAAATTGATTATTCCTACCCCCTCTAACCCCCCCCCCCCCCCCCCCCCCGTTAAACCCCCTCGCCAAGTCCCGACCCAAACTAATCACCCCACCTACGTCAATTGCACCTCGTAAGTATAATTGACTTTAAAGTCAAAAGTTTTGACTTTATACTTACGAGGTGCAATTAACGTAGATGGGGTGATTAGTTTGGGTCGGGACTTGGCGGGGGAGTTTACTGGGGGGTTAGGGGGGTAGGAATCATCAATTTTATGAACGGAGCTCCGTAGGGGGGGCAGTGGCTTCCGTGGCCACTGGAATCCAGTGTCCATGGAACCGGAATGTCATTTTTGTACGAAGTTTTGGAAGCGCATCAGAGTCACTTTTCTAATTAAATCTATTTACTTTAGTGGGTGTTTCTCTGTGCTTATAAATCAAAATTGCTTATAAGCTTATTTTAACTTATAAGTTAGCAAATGATGTGTTTTAATGTGCTTTAAGTTGACTTATATAAGCTATTTATAATCCAAAAAAATAAGTAGATTCTTTTGAACAAAGCACAAAATTATATTAAACCCAAATAACAGTTTCCAGTACAACAAAAACGAAACACACAATAACAAGAACCAGCACCTAACACCAGTATACAACGTGAACAACATAGACTAGTTACCCATAATAATATTGAAGTGTTCTTTGATAGTCTTCAGCGTGTCCACCACAGTCATCTCCTTGTTGTGAAGCTTGAAGTTTCTAGCTTTCCAAATGAAGTAACAACAGGTAACAACACAAGCAGCAATAGCCCTCCTGTCTCTTCTGTTTCTTCCCTTATTCATTCTCTGTCCTAGCTCAGCAATGGAATTAGCTTCCATGTCATACTGGATAATCATAGACATATGCTGGAAAATATACTTTGCAAAAGGACAGCTGCAAAAGAGATGGTCAGCAGTCTCATCTATCTTGTTGCATAGGCTACGGATTGTATCAATTGGTAAAAACCTACTTAGCCTGTCCTTAGTAAGTATTCTACCCTTCCAAATCAGCCATGCTATAAATTGATGTTTAGGTATGGAGAATCTATTCCAAACCAGATCAGCCCAAATCACATTAGTTTGGGATCCAGTAAGCCATTTGTATCCTTCCTTGACGGTATACCCCTGGTCTATGATCATTCCATCAAAATCTTTTCTGATCTGGATCATTTTCTTCCAATAATAACAGTCATCAGGCTTACATTCATAAGTCCAAATAGTTTTCCTCTTCAGATATCTACTATGTACCCATTTAACCCACAAAATATCTTTCTTGGATGCTATGTCCCAAACCAACTTCATAATGCAAGCTTTATTCCATACCTGAAGGTTCTTCAACCCCAATCCCCCTTCTTGCTTAGGACTGCAGACCTCCTCCCAGTTTATCAGAGGGATCTCTTATAGCTTGCTATGGAACTCCAAAGAAAATTTCTGCAAACAGCCATAACCTTCTGCATTACCTTGCAAGGCAGAATAAAAAATCTACACCAAAAAGTAATTACCCCATATAAGACAGAATTAATCAATCTTGCTCTCCCAGCATAAGAAATGTGCCTGGTTGCCCAGGAGGTGACTTTCAGTGTGATCTTTTCAATCAGTTTTTCACAATCCCTTTCACTAAGGCGAGCATCTGTAATTGGTCCTCCCAAATATCTAAAAGGAAGGGAACCTCTGGACATTTTTGTTTGGGCTAAGATACTGTTGTGAAGTTCATCAGGAACCCCCCCCCCCCACTATCACTTGGGATTTATCATAATTGACTTGCAGGCCAGTTGTGTTCTTGAAGTGTGCAAGGCAGTTGAGAATGGTTCCTACAGAATCTGTATCAGCTCGGCATGCCACAATAAGATCATCTGCAAAGACTATGTTAATCAGATTGAGTGTTTTGCATCTCGGGTGAAACTTAAACTTACTCCTTTTGGCAAAGTAAGAAAAAGTCCTTGTCAGATATTCCATTATAAGGGTAAAAAGCAAAGGAGAAACTGGGTCTCCTTGTTTAATTCCTTTGCCTCCCTTGAAATACCCAAAGCATTCCCCTCCAAGCTGAACAGAGTATGCTACTGAGGTAACACAAAACCGAATCCAGGAGATGAATTTTCTTGGGAATTTCAGCCCCTCCATAATTTGGAATAATCCTTTCCAGCTAACAGAGTCATACGCTTTCATTAAGTCAAGTTTCATTAGGCATCTGGGACTGATCCCCATTCTGTTATAACCCCTGGCCATTTCTTGGCAAAGAAGCACATTATGTACCAACTCTCTCCCTTCAATGAAAGCACTTTGATTAGGATTTATCAAGTGGGCCAAGACATCCTTGAGTCTGCTACAAATGATCTTAGAGATCACCTTATAGACCACATTACAACAAGCAATAGGTCTAAAATCCTTAGGGCTTTCGGGGCTGTCCACCTTAGGAATTAGACATATGTTTGTAGCATTTATTTGTTGAAGTGTGACCCCATCTTGGAAAAAATCTAGTACTGCTTTGGTCACAGTTTCACCCACTACCCTCCATTGGTGTTTGAAAAAACCACTAGAGAAGCCATCTGGGCCAGGACTTTTACTGTTAGGTATACTGAAAACATATTTCTTGACTTCCTCAGGATGGATAGGGGCTAGAAGCTTGAGTTGTTGTTCCACAGTTAACACCTTGCCTTCTGCTAAGATATCTATATTAATATTATCAGTAATTTTTGTGTTTCCCAGGAGGTCCTGGTAGTACTCTACCATAACTTGAGCAACCTTCTCATTCCCTTCAACAATCTGGCCCTTAGAATTTTTAATGGTATTAATATAGTTCTTGAGTCTTCTCTTCTTGATCCACGCATGAAATAGTCTAGAGTCCTTGTCCCCTTCCAGTACCCACTCTTGTTTAATTTGTTGGAATTTCAATAATCTTGCTGCCTTCATTTTCCAGTTCAGCTCCCTAATTAGGTCCCTTTCCTTAGTAATTAGAGCTATACTATCCATATTGTTTTTGATAGCTTCTTGGGTTTGTTGAAGCTCTTCCCTAAGGACATTGCACTGCAGGAAAATATTAGAGAATTTGTCCTTATTTAGCTGTCTCAACTGCCCCTTTATTCCTTTAAGATAGGTGACCAATTTGTACATATATCTGCCTTGCACTTCCTTGCTCCAATTCTGCTTCACTATTTTAGGAAAGGAGGGGTCCAGAGTCCACATGTCACAAAACTTGAAGGAAAAATTGCTTTTCATACTACAGTTTTTAATAAGGAGAGGAGAATGATCAGATAATCCTTCTACCTTAATAAGAACTTTAGTATCCATCTCATTGAACCATTCAATGTTGGCAAGTGCTCTATCTATTTTGGAAAAGATTCTTCTGCCAGGCCCTTGCTTGTTTGACCAAGTGAATTTAGCTCCTTCTGCAGGTATCTCTTCCAAACCACACATCTGAACACATTGTTTGAACTCCTGTGTCTCATCCCAAGTGACTGGGTTTCCACCCACCCTATCATCCATCTCTAGCACACTATTAAAATCGCCAACAATGCACCAGGAAAGTGTATTTGAGATAGCAATTTTTTTAATAGCTAACCATAGATCCCTCCTTTTAACTGGATCATTATGTCCATAGATAAACGTGATGAAGAAAATCTTTGGCTCACCATCCACAGTACCACATTTGCAGTGAACCCATTGCTCTCCAGCCTCCATAATATTAACTTTCAGCCTATTGGGCTTCCACAACACCCATATTCTGCCCAGTTGATGATATTCATTATTAATGTAGGAGCTCCATCCTTGGGCTATTTTATTTTCAATACTTATGAAATTTTTCTCTCTGATTTTGGTTTCCAACAGTCCACAAATCAACATGTCATATTTTTTCAGGAATAAGTTGACCTCATCCTGTTTATTAGGACTGTTAAGTCCTCTTACGTTCCAACATCCAATCATTTAAGAAAAGGGAGGTGTCCCTCATATGGGACCTTCTCAAACAGCTTGGTAATTTCAGTTAATAGGTCTTCCTTCATATTACTTAATAGGATTCTTTTAGCAGCTTTCTTGCCAGTAACCTCAGTGAAACCTTCCTCGTCTTTCTGAGAGTTAGATGGCTGATCCTTCACCTGATTTCCCTCTTGAACCTCCAGGAGATTCTCATGCTCCACCATCTGGTTTCTCTCCACTTCATTAATCTGTTTGGTTCTTTTAGGCCTCCATGCCAGTTTTGATTGTCCAGCAGTTAGCTTCTTCCCTTCTTTTTTCCTGCAAGTTTCTTGCATATGTCCCATCCTCTAACAATGAGCACATATACATGGATACCATTCATATTCCACTTTCTGGCTGACAACCTTATCTTCCTCATCTACAAATATGATCTCATGTGGGAATTCCTGATGAACACTGACTTCAACCTGTATTCTTGCATAAGCATACTTAGTTTTGGTTGCAGTGGCTTTGTCCCTCTTAACTGGTTTACCAATCCGACTACACAGTTTGCTCAGACCTGACAGGCTCCAGTATTTCACATCTAGATCTGGAAGTTGTATCCAGATTGGGATATCTGTCAGTTCCTCAGTTATAACCTTCATTCCAGGTTTCCATTGTTGAATATACATGGGTTTATTGTCGAAAAAGTAATATCTCCTCTTAACAATCTCCTTCATATCTTCCTCTTTTCGAAAAGTAACCAAGAACTGTCCTTCTTTTAGTACTGAAATATCATCCATAGGATATGATTTCCAAACACGATTGATAAAACCTTTAACAACTTCAATTGGGGGATTAGCCCCCAATATACAGCAAACTAATGTGGAATTCCAGTAATCTTTTGATTCAATAACATCTTCCTTTGTAAGTTTAGCTACCAGCATTCCATTTACCTCAGTAGCAGGGATGAACTGTAATTTGTCCTTATTTGCTATCCCAGTGACTGCCTCTGCATATGTTTGTTGAGGGTTTTCCTCTTTCAAATCTGGTGTTGCCTCTGTCAAGATTTCATCATTGATCGGGGATTTCTGTGGAGTAGGAGATTCTTCTTCTGTTGGGATCACATCTCCCCCACTATTGGGAGTGGATCCGATCGTCGGAGACTTGCTCAGCGTCGTCTTCTTTCTAGGTCTTCCTCTTCTCCTCGACATCGCTAGAGAGAGGATATACACTCACATTCCTAATTAAGTAGATTCTACTTACTTATTTTTAATATTATTTTTTCATTTCTCCATTTTAACCAGTGTACTTACAGAACTATCCATCGCATATTCTTAATATCCCAAATGACTTATATATAATTAAAGTCATTTAATCTATACGATTTTTTATTCATAAATAGGTTATAAGTAAAAAACTGCTTATAAGCAATTAGTCAATAAACACTAAAACAGAGAAACACCAACTTAATTTGTTTGCAAAAAGTAAAGTACACGCAGACATGGGGACATTGAAATGTATATCTAGATTAATTTTGAAGAAAAAACACACATTATATTTTAAAGACAATTTGTTGAAATCTTATCCCATAATATTAGTGCCCAAAGCTACATTTTTATTCAAATTGCACAATCAAACTTCAAAATTCACAAACTAGTGAACTACGTTATAATAAACAATTGGCTCGCAATAGGTATTTTTTAATCATTTTTGCTCAAATCAAACGGAATACCCTGAAAATCTTTGGGGTACATTTCCCACAACACACAATTGTTACAAGAAAAACGCGCAATTGAGATTTTTATTTCTAACTTACAACACAGAAAACTTGGGCCGAAGGCCCATCTTCTTCAGACCTGACCGACTGACCCTATCTATATAAACTCCCACCACTAGACCCGTTTCTTCCATCATCAGCTGCATTTCCATTTTCCAATTTCAAAACCCGTTTTGAAGGCAGATTCGGAATGGGGAAGAAGAAGAAGAACAATAGCCCCCGCGAGGAAGAACCGAGCGGCGAAGAAAAGAAGAATGGCGGAGGGGTAGACGGCGGCGGCGGCGGAAAAGGCGGAGCTGACCTGAGCGGGAACGGAAAAGATAAGGCTGAGGTACGCGAGAACTATCCGCCGTTATATTCATATCATTCCGATGTTTATCCTTTATTGCGTCTCCATTGTTTATTTTAAATCGGTATTAACTGTGGATTTGTTTGGGGAAATTTCCGGCAGATGAGGGTGGCGGCGACGACGGTGCTGAAGATGAACTTACACTGCGACGGTTGCCTCCACAAGATCTACAAGATTGTGAGAAGAACCAGAGGTAATGATATCCAAATAATAAACTCTGAATGCATACCGATTTAATGCTTTTGACGGAGAACAGAGTTCGTGACGGCGTTTATTTTGCCAGGGTTTATGGAGATGAAGGTGGACAGAGACAAGGATCATCTGACGGTGACGGGAGTGATCGACGAGAAGGCGCTGGCGGAGGCTCTGCGGAGGCAGATGAAGCGGAATGTCGAGATCGTGCCGCCGAAGAAGGAGAAGGGCGGCGGCGAGAAGAAGGAGAACGGCGGCGGCGAGAAAGGCGGAGGAGAGAAGGGGACGGCGGCAGAAGGCGACAAAGCCACGTCGCATAACTGCTCGTACACCACCATCTGCGCATGTGGGCGGGGTTATCAGATCCACTGCAATTACCCGTTTGCCCCTACGCTTTTTAGTGATGAGGAGGCAAACGCGTGCCACGTCATGTGAACATTTGGAAAGTCCGGGGTTATATATGTAAATAACGCCATTTTCGGTTATGAAGCTCCCCTGACGGTATATGATCCGTTTGTCCTATTAGATTATATAAATGAAAAAATGAAAATATCTTTGAACGTTTTTGTTATGCTTGTCTCTCATTACCATTTGGTGGCCATATATGTTGATTACTTATTATTAACTCATCCTTCATACTTGTACATAAAATGAAAATTTGCAATTTCCAAATGTCATTATTAAAAATTTAATTTTTTCTTCACTATTCTTTTAAGGTAAAAAATGGTACTCTCCAATCACAGTACTTTTCACCTTTTAAATTTGAACTCCACCTCTTTTAAATTAACTTTTTACGGAATAATTTTTTAAGGTTTAGTTTTTTGAAAATTAAATTAAGAAGTATAATTTGACGAATAAGTAATAAGGTGATATGTGAATGTTGATGTAAATTATATTATTCCGTAGTTTTCAGTTCTTTACCTATCACTGTACCCTTCACTTTTAGAGTTTAGATTAATTTGTTGGACTCATTTTTCATAATCAATTATGATTTCATCACGTGAAGCATCGACCTTGTGAATATTTGTCAACTAGGCCCGCAACATATTAAATATTAATGGGGCTTCCAATTCTCTGAAATGGTCAAGTCTTTCTTAGGAAGGAAGATACAGGTGGTAACTAATGTAATTTGGTAATTTTTTTTTTATTTTAGGCATGTTTTAAGTTTGTGTGCCTTTCTTTATGGAGATGTTGCTTAAGTTAGTGAATCATTACCTAGGTGCGGTTTCAAACCTTTTCCTAAGCTCAAACTAACCTCTTTCAGCAATACCCCTAGCTTCTTCTAGATCCCCTCTTTTGGTTTTTAATATTGCGCAAGATTGTTGTGCGATCAATGTACTAGTTTAACTAGGTCATCATTTTTAACACGATTTACAATCGGTGTACCCAATTCTACTAGGCTAAGTGTTAAGTTTTTAATAAAATACTTACCTTTCTAACCGGTGAACTTTAAGCTTCCACTCTTTCGTCTAAGTGTTGCTCTTATAGCTTTCCTTTTTCTAGTGGCTTGTATCGCCACAACCTTGAGAGTAATGGATTCCTCATATTTTTTGATTTTGTTTTGTGACAAGTACAATGTATTTCTATCTAATATCCCTTTTTGACTTTGCATTTTCTTTTTTTGAAATCCAGTCTTCATGCCACATTCTTTATCCCGAGTCTCATTTGTGACTGGGTCATAATAAGGTCTCGGTGTTCTTGTTCCAACTTGCTCGCCCTCTCTCCTATTTAGCACGTAGTTAAAGTTTGGTTCGCCTACTTTGATTTTCTTTTTAGTTTGTGATAGAATTTATGATGAGATAGTGATAACTGGATTGGGCAATAAGATGCTTGAGTTAAATCACATTAAAAGATTGAATCCAATCGATTAGTTAGTTCTACTCAATAGCTTAGATACCGATTATTTTACTTTTGGACTTCCAATGTGGGATGACACTCTAAGAGTTCGACCTTGATTTTGCTTCGATGAACACCATTGAAGTTGGGGTTTTTTTGCAAAACTCTCGATATAGCCATCCCGCCCTTAATGACATCCATGAAAAGGGAGGTTGTCGTCATGTCATCCATCTCTTCGATTGTGCAAACAAGTTTATCGAAAAGAATCAATCTTACAAAGAGGGAGAGTACTGTTAAGTCATTCAATTACACTCGACACCTCAAAGTTTCGAAGAAAAGTAAGCACTCCTCTTTATTTGGAAGGCCCATCATCATAGCAAAAACTATGAAAAAAGTCAAGGTGAAAATTAGGATCTTCATTTCCAGTGAACTTGCTAATCTCAATATTTAGTTTCTCTGGGAAGGACGTCCCATCATAAATCCTTGGTTTGAAGGGAGTCTTTGATAATTTGTGCTTCTTCTTGCCTTCATTTTCCATGCCTCTAGAATTCGTTCAATTTGGCCTTCATGTGGATCACCTTTTTATTCTTTGCACTATGTTCATGGGATGTGGTATCCAATCGATTGAATTAGTCCAATCAATTAGTTAGTCCAATACAGGTTTGAGACATAATATTGAATCTTAAGCGAAACGTGACACTATGTAAACAGAACGAGGAAGTTTCAGGATAGGAAAATGGGATGAAGTTTCTTGTCCACCTGTAATTGAACATGTAAACTTTAATCCGCCTCTCATTTGAATCATAGTTACATTCAATCCAAAGCCAACTTCACAATATTCAATGAATTCACGATGAACTCATATCTATCTTCGGAAATCCTAGATAAGTAGTTTCTTTTACTTACTCTTTTCGTGTCAAAATATTCATTTGGTTTGGCTTTCTGAGTTTCTGTAACTAAATTAGACGAATTTTGATCATTAATTAAATAAATTTTAAATTATATATTAAGGCAATTATAATTTAATTAGATTTTTTTACAAATAAATTTAACAAATTATTTCATTATATTAATTTTTAATATAGTACTCCTCTCGTACCACAAAATATGTTCACTCATGCAATCATACATCTTGTGTTAAAAAACTTTTTCATTTTGCCTAAATGGATACAAACACCATTACTTTTCTTAAATCTAATCTAATGTAACATACCTCAATTACCGGCTTTTTACACCCTACCAATTTAGACATTTCCCACCCTATACTTTCAATTTTCATCGTTTCACTTTAGTCAAGCTTCTATAGCATTTTCTTCCAAAAGTCAAAACAGTTTTTTTTTGTGATGAAGCAAAAATGTTGTATTTAGTTATAAATCAAAATTAATGAGTTTAATTAAAGAAAATAGAGGGAGTTAGTATCCGGTTAGTATCCAGGCAAGCAATTCTACTCTATGGAGTGAGATTAGGTTAAGACAAATTTAGCTTAACCCCCTCCCTCCTCTTCAATCAGACCCTATCCTCGCCGGCGGCCGGCGGATCACTTCAAGTTCGGCTAAAATGGTTGGATTCCGATCCCCGCACTCCTCAATCTTCATTGTCACCTGAAATCCATTTTCAATTTATCTGCTTCTTCATTCGCAGACTTTCAAGCGAAGGAACGGAGGGCGCAATAAGCACGGCCGCGGCCATGTCAAGTTCGTTCGCTGCTCGAACTGTGGAAAGTGCTGTCCTAAGGTCTTAGCCAATTTTACGCGAATCCTTAACGTTAATAGAAATTGATTCTCACTGTTTTTTGTTTGTTTGTGCGCGCATATCATCCTGTATGCACTAATCTGTTTTTTTTACCTGTAATGTCTCATCGTGTGTTTGTTCTGAGTTCAATATGAGTTTTGATTCTTCAAAAAGGAGAGCAATTCTTTAGCTTTTTTGGGTTTATTTTGGCTTAATTATAATTTCAGATGAGTAATTTCCATAATTTTTTTTATTGATCATAGAGATCTGAGTCTTAGTATTTGTCTAGCTGCAGTTGTTTGCTTGCTGTCACTCATGAATCCCATGTATATGTTGATTGCTTTATTCTTTTCAAACGGTTAAATTGTTATTGTACCATTTGTACCAAGCACCTGAATAATTTTTCATTGATTTCTTGGTCAATTTATGTGATACTATCTTAGCACTTGCTCAAGATTATTTCTGTCTAAGGGTATTCATTCTTGGGATGATTTCAGAATTTTCAGTAGAATGTCAACACTTTTTGTGATTATGATTAACTTCACTTATAACCTTCAGGACAAAGCCATCAAGAGGTTTCTTGTAAGAAACATTGTGGAGCAAGCTGCTGTCAGGGATGTCCAGGAAGCTTGTGCCTTTGATGGTATGCTTATGAACAGAATACATTACTCTGCTCTCTGAAACTTTCTATCGCCTGATGTAACAAGGCTTTGTTTATATGCACAGCATACACTCTTCCCAAGCTCTATTTGAAGGTGCAGTATTGTGTTTCATGTGCAATTCACTCCAAGGTTGTCAGGGTCCGCTCTCGTGTTGATAGGAGGAAGCGCGAGGCTCCTGTGCGAAACATCAACAAACGCCCAATGGTACCTTCCCCATTTGTCTAAGCCTTAGTCTAAATGATGGAAACATCGTAATTCAAAGCATATGTTTTTGTTACATCACTTCCCGGTTAAGAAACTATGAACATGTCACATGCCAGAAACTACAAATACCACTTCTCTTTGAACCATATTTTGTGTAGTGTATCTGTTTTTGGTCGCAGAGATATGAATAGTCATTTCTCTTATGTTTTCTACACGAGGGAGGGAATAAAATGGGTGTGGTGTCTATCACCTAAACTCATCTTCCTCTCCTAACAATTTGGGAGAAATTTTCCATCTCCTAGGGTAAATAGTTTCACAATTGCACTCTGTTTATGTCTTTACTTGTTAAACGGTCTCATTAAAAAACCATTTTCCGTTGTTAATTGACACATGTGAACTCAATGTGTTTCAGGACAATGCTGGTCCTAAGGCTGGTCAAGGTGCACCACGTCCTCCTGGAGCTCCTTCAACTGCTGCTCGTGCCTAAGCGAGCTGCTTCCCCATGTAATTTTTTGTACTCCCTTTATATAGTTATTATATCTATGCTTGCGAGAATTTGAGAATGTGTTTTTGACCGATCATCACTGTTTGTTTTAATTGCAAATTTGTGATATAGTTTTCCTCTAATTACTTGGTATATTGAATTTTGTGCTTTCTCAATTATCATTGTGTTCTGAAAAGGGCCTTGTCATACCAACAACATCTCGAACCCATCTTTGCTACCCCTTGCATTGAAACGCGTTTTGGTTTCTTGTCTTTCCTCTTCCCATTGTTTTCAATTGGATTTTTTATAATTTCTAATAAAACATTTTAACATTTAATGCATGTGTTTAAGCTTTAAGTATTGTGTAAGATTGTTATACCAATTCAATTGGGCACATATGGTGCTCGGATCGTAAAATTGATTGTTCATATCCCTTTATCTCCCCGGTAAACCCCAAACTTGTCTTGTCCCTTACGCACTACCACACCCCCTCTAGTTGCATCAACTAAATTTTGAGTAACAAAAATTGACCATAAAGTTAAAAAAAAGAGGTCGGCAGAATGAGGTCACTGTATGGTTCTCATCTCTTGATGTGTAATTATCTTTTTAGTATGAGTGTTTGATGTACGGGTGGACACGTTACGGTTCCGGTCCGGTTCTGATTCCGGCAGCTCTGATATCGCCACCCCATGGGCCGTGGTTCCTACACCAGCGGTTTCGGTACCGTACCGGGCCAGTTTGTTTTGCCTTCATTTTTTAAATATTTTTTACTAATAACTTATAATTGTGTAAGTGTAAAAGCAAAAAAAGATTTATAACTTTTTATGAATTAGAATATATCTTAAAATGTAGTTGTTATTTAAATAATGAAAAATGAATTTTACAAAAACAATTACATTTAATATCCAGATGGTCCAAAAAGTGATGAGGTAAAGAATCATAAAGAAATCCTCGAATGAGCTTATATATCGCTCCCTTAAAAAAATTAATTACAATTTTAAAAAAATACAAAGTTATTCCTTGGAACTAGGGCTTCCCTATGTGGTTGCATCCATGTAATTTTTGGTTTCAATGTTGTACCTTGACTCTTGGGCTCGATGTTTTGCTAAGAGCCAATCTTAGTTGCAAATAAATGTTCCAAGCGATTCAGCGCTAAAACAACTTTATTACCCGGTTAGAATGTTGTTGCTAGAACTGAATTCTTATTCCACAGTTATGGTTGAAACCAACATGGATTAGACTTGTATATGGCTAGTATTCTGAGAGCTGGGAACATTTGTTCATTCCGCTTCCACCATTTGAGGATGTCGAATGCAATGTCGTTGTCTTTTTCGTACTCATATGGCACCCCTTGGTACATAGCAAGTTCGTCGTGTGAACTTACACTCGCATGGATCAGTTTTTTCCGACCCAATCTCATTTTATTGGTATTTTCTTTTTTTCTCAGATTATTTCAACTCGTTTTTTATGACCAAGCAATATTCAACTTTATTTTAATTTTTTTCTATTTGTTGACTGTGTTCTAAGAAATAATATCAACGTATAAATATTTTATCAGCAATATGATAAATCTAGAAAATTTTTATAGTTTTGTTAGTTTTTAGGTTTCAAAAATACTGATAAAGTTGTACTTTAGTATATTTTTATCTTGCCAAGAATAAGTAGCATATAAGTATATCTAAAGAACTAAGCTCAAACATTATATTTGAAGTTTTTATTTATAGTAAACTATAACTAGTATTAAAATGAAAAAAATAAAAGAATAAATACAAAGTATATTTCTGTCTTACCGGTCCGACCTGGAAACTATCCATTTCTAGATCAGAATGAGCTGGAATTATACCGATCCTCGGTTCTAAGATCGGTGATCGGTACCACTCTAGCTCAAAAACGGCTTTTTCTGATCTAGTTTTTCGATCCAACCAGAGTTTTCTATAATAACTCTAGGGGCTGAGGCCCCTCGAAAATGGTGTTCATCATCTTTTGCCAAAATGAAATATTGGTTTGTTTGCTTGGGAACTAGGGGTGAGCATGGTGCGGTATTTAGCTCGTAGCGATACCGTACCAAATATTTCAGTTCGGTATAAGATTTTACACTATACCAATCTCAATCCCAAAATATCAATTCTGTAGGGTTCGGTATCGGTACGAATCTATATGAATATACATACTTTACTTTGCACCTTAAAATTTAACAATTCTCCTTTATTTTCAAAAGTTGAAAGTTTAAATAAAAAATATAAAAAAATTTAAAAAAATAAATATTTAAATGCGAGAGATGCGTATCAAAACTTAATTTATATTTCACAAATATCGTACCGACCGTTCGATTCGGTATGATTCAGTTCTGTTATGGATAGTAGAGTGAGATATTTAGTATTATTATTATTATTATTATTATTCTTATTATTATTGTAATGTAGATTTTATTAGGTGAGCGAAATTATAAGCTTCTTCGAGGTTTCTTTACGGTTCTTTCTCTCGTCGTTTTTATTGAACCGTCAGGTTAGCGTTAAGGTTTCCTTCTTCCCTATATAAAGAGATGTAACCCCATTTAGACTAAATCAATCAATAAACAAATCAAACCCTAATTCCCTTCCTCCCTCGGTTCGCTGATTCTCTCCTTCGTCTCAATTCTTCTTCTTCTTCTTCCTCGTCCCATATTCTCAAGAGCTTGAAGAGAAAGAAGGGCAACCTTCTCAGTACTTTTCCAATTCAGTACTTTCAATTTTTTCTAGAAATTTTGAGTTCGGTTCGATACTTGTTCACCTCTATTGTTAGAAAGATAGGAAAGAGTACAAAGGATGTGAGCATTTAATTTGGGATGCAAGGGTGAAACCGGCATTTCAGTGTCTGTACGCACGTTAGCTGCCATTGCCATTACCCACTGCAGCTGTGTGTCTCTCTCTATTTCTTATTAAGGGTTTCCACTCATGTGCTCTAAATCTAATGTTTTTTTCGGTTGTCTTTTCAATTTTTATCATGCTAATTAAATTGCGTGTTCCAGTTTATAATGTTTGATCAATTTTTTTTAAAATTAATATATTCGAGAATTAGAGTGAGCGTAAAAAAGAAAATTTACTTATTTAAAAATTATATCAAAACTTTTATGAAACAAGCGATGACGATAATATATTATTTTATCAAATAAGTAAATAAAATAAGTAAGCAATATTGACTATGTAAATAGTCCAACATACGGAGTATAATTTAATTTGGGACTGAAGGTTAAATTTATGTTTATTTTTCACACATTATTCATAAAAAAAGAATGAGAGTTTTAATTATATTGAATTGGATGTGTTTCAAATCAATGTTTGAAATGATTTTAAAAAAGTGAAATTTACACTGAATAGGACTAAAATATAAGTTATTTCATAATGTATGACTTAAACTTTTTTCCCCTAAATAAGACGTAATATTGACTAGTGAGAACAATAATGTCTAAGTAATACTGAACATTTAGTTGAATAATGATTAATAGATAATGACTAATGGTACTATATTGGAAAAATTATTATGTTTTAGTCCTATTTAGAGAAATTATTCTTTAAAAAACTGATTTCAAACACAAGTCATCAATAATAACACATGGACAAGAAGGCCCGTTTAGTTTCAATAAAGAGAGACAATGAAGTGTAACACCTCCTCGCCCATAGCCATTATATTCATTTAGTAAAACTTTTCCTAACTCATTTAGTAACAATTTTCCATCTACCTCCTAAACAGCTCAGCTTGTTTATTTCTAATTCAATTTATCTAAATAATGGTACAAAATTTTAAAATAAAAGTTACATAGCATATCTTGAAAAGTACATCAAATTCTCAATAAATTAAAATTAAATAAGAATTGACATGATTATATTCAAATGTGTTCTTACTTTGGACTTTGTTTGCAAATATGAAGGATTCCCTTAAAACTAAGTCAGGGGCTTTGTCCCTCGGGCCTAGCTACAGGGGCAGCAACGTAACCCTTGAACCTCACTAGAATATTTGTAGTATTGTTGAACGAGCTTAGCATGCACTTTGCACTACTTAACTTGTTAGCAATGTCTATTAAAACTTTCATTCCATCTATATATTTAAATTCAAGTACATAAAAGTAGTCGCTGATACTAAAATCGCTACATTTTTTAATAATGACTACTCCCTTTGTCTCTAAAAACATGGGAAGTTTTGTTTTTTAAAAGATTTAAGGGAGTATATTTTGGTGTTGAGTTTCCAAAAATGTCCTTGGATGTGATAAGTAAAAGTAGGATTTGATGCGTAAATTAATAGTGAATAGATGTGATGTGATAGGTAGGTGAGGAATTAGTAAGAGTAAAAGTAACTTTTTAATAAAAATTAATTTTTTTTAGAATGAATGAAAAAAGAAAAGAAAAAAATTTTCACTGACAAAGGGAGTAGTAACTTAGTTGGAGAATCTAAAGCAAGATAATATTTTCAAAAGGTGTTCTACCGGCCCAATCCCATTTTTTTGGAGGCCCAATATTTTAATTTTTTAATATTTATATTATATATTTTTAATAAAAAAATTGAAAACATTATTTTTAAGGTATCTATTATGATGCTTAATTACAATACTACTCCATCCGATTCAAAAACATTTCTTGTTTTGATTTTTTGATCAAATAGTATCACACATTGACCATAAATTATGAGAAAAAGTATATTTAATTATAATATAAATTTAATATAATTAGGTTCTTCTAAGGATATAGTTTTGATATATCAAATTTTTTATCATTTATTTATTTAGATTATATTTAATTTATGGATAAAGAGTGTGCATTACTATAATAATATTAATTATTTTTTAAGAAAATGGTTTATATAACTTAATTTTTAGGGGCAAAACCCATTTTTTCGTCTCGTACAGAGCCATTGAATTCTCGGGACCGGGCTTGAATTAATGTCAAAAGGAATCAATATACCTATATGTAGTACAATTATTTGTATATTATTTAATTGGCGTCTCAAAAGAAAAAATAGAGTTACTCCGATCCCCATTTGCATTTTATTAGTTGTCCACCTTTAGAAATTTCATCCTTAGCTTGTATGTCAAAAAAAAATCAAATGATGACATTTTCACCCATTTGTGTCTACAATGTACATGCAGAGGTAGCTTCCTAGTAATTAGGGGGGAGGCCCCCCCCTCCTAGTACTTTTGAGGTTTCATATTAAATTTTGTATTACTCACTTAATTCGTATCAAAATGTTTTCCACATTTACTCTTTTAACAGTCACGAAAATTTTTGTTTAATTATACATTTTTGTTGATTACGGAGTATTTAATAAAATTAAATATTCTTGACATTTCTTATTTCGAATAATTTTTCATGTAGTTTTTAAATGTATAAATTTTATTTATTATTTTTATACCAATATTCAAATAAAATGAATTGAAGAACTTTGATATTTTGACTCATTTTTTGAAATGTGGTAAATATTTAGGGACAAATTGGGTAATACTTAGGTCGTGCTTTGTATATTTTAGGATCCCAAATAAAAATATTAGAGACCTTATAAAACTTAAATTTTTCCATAATTCTAAAAATAAAGGTATTCGGTGATCGATTGACACGTGTGATGAACTTTGTCAAGGAACCAACTCAACCCAAAACTCAAGCTTGTGGTTGTGGCCCGGGAACAGTTATTTATATTCTAACACGCCCCCTCACGTGCAGGCGTAGTCTTTTTCGAGCCTTGCACGTGAAATTTTAATTTTTTTAAATTGGGTGACACTGAATTTCAAACCCGTGACCTCTTAGTCAACGAGGCTCTAATACCATGTCAAAGAACCAACTCAACCAAAACTTCAATAACTTATGTGAAATTATCTTAAACTTCAATATCTTAGTCAACCCAGGAACAATTATTTATATTCTAACAAACTTCAATAACTTATGTGAAATTATTAATTTAATTCGTATGTTTCAAAAATAATAATTTAATTCGTAATTTAGTCTTAGCTAAAAATGATACTTCCTCAGTTCCTCTTGATTCTTCTAAATTTGACTTGCAAGGTAATCTTTTTAAAATTTTAATTAGAAATTACGAAAATATTGAATTTTGATTCAAATCTAATATTAATAAGTTTATCTTGAAGTATAGTTTTGTAATATCACATTTTCATAATATATATCGATATAAAGATATTAATAGTCAAAACGTTGTATTGGAGATCTAGTAAGCTAATAAGTCAAAATGAGAACAACCAAGAAGGACCGCGGGAGTACTAATGTAGGTTTTAGAAACTCCATAATTAATTTTTTTTGCACTATATATCTATATACTCGGCTCCCTCCGTGTGTGTGTGTGTGTGTGTGTGTATGACTTTATTGGATATATCGTATTGAGAACTTTTAAAATTATATTTCATTATGTGAATATGCAATATAAATTGAGAGTAATTAGAGTTCAAAGTTTGTCCAATTTGACTCGAAAAAGTCAAATTGGACAAATACACTGGGACGGAGGTGGTACTAACTTTATTAGACATGTACTCTAATTGTTCCACAAGCTATATTATGGGTAATTTACCTAAATAAGATTAAAACATAATGACTTTCTCAATATAGGACCATATGTTTTTTATTTCTTAATGTAGGATCATTGGTCATTATCTATTAGTCATTATTTAACTAAATGTCGAGCATCACTTGGACATTATTCTTCTCACTAGACATTATTAAGTCATATTTAGGAAATAAAAAAGTTTAAGTTCTACATTGGTAAATGACTTATGTTTTAATCCTATTTACTGCAAATTTCGCTTATAATTATTCCTAGACGTACCACAGTGTATATACACCATATTTTTAGAATATTTTATACAATTTATTAATTCGTATAATCTTTTGTTGAATGTGAAAAGTGAATAACTAAATTGAGATAAACAAAAAAATAAAAAAAATGAACAATTAAACAGCGACAAACGAAATAGTTTGTACAATTAAAAGAAATATAGGCACTCCATTATTTTAAATAATTGATACACTGATGAAAAATATACTCCCTATTACATCAACTTTTGGGAAACAAATTAAAATTGGACAAAAATTAAATACTCTACAGAGTACTCCGCATTACGAAGTACAAAAACCAGTGCTTGATAAAAAGAATTATTCAAAGACAGTAAAAATTTGAATGGTTAGCAAACCCTAAAATAACCGACACAAATTAATTAACCGTAAACAAAGAAACAAAATGAAACAAATTACTCTCATCGTTTTAACTGGTCATTATGATTTTCTAGATACATTAAAAAACGAATGAATGAAGACATGCAGTACGTCCACATTCATTCAAACATTAATGTATCAAAAAATAAATCATAATGATCCATAAAAAGTGGACAAAGAGAGTAATATATAAAAATAGCATGCGTGCATCGTTTATATATTAATTAATTAATGTCTTCTAAAGCCAAGAGCTGCTCAACCCATTGCTCTGCAAGAATCCTTTCGAGCTCGCTTGGCTTACAAGGAACCATTATAGCCCCGTCACGCTCGAACCCATACTCCTCCGCGGCTCGTTCCAACAGCTTAACAAAAGAAGGGTGTGCGAGACAAGCCAATGGGACCACGAACCGCTTCATCTCCTCATCATCCTCCTCGTCCACTGCCATTACTGCGAAATGTCCTTCCTTCACGTCCTCCGGGACGCTGCCATTGCGTCCGATAGAGTTATCCAACTCATCGAAGCGGCGTATGGCTGAGGAAGATGATGATGACCTCATCTTCCCGACCAGCAGAAAGCTCCTCTGGAGCTTTTGCATCACTACCCTAAGCTTAGTCCCTTTCTTTGGTTTCCCATTGTTTGCCCTAGGTGATGATAGTGATGATGATGATGATGACAACAACTTTCCCATTGTCTTCTTTTGTTCTCTCTTGAGGGTTAAGAATCTAAGGGCTATTTGTTATTGTTTCTACAAGTGATACTATTTGGTAGCTAGAATAATAGATGAATGAATTGAAGTGGAATCTTACCATGTGAGGGTGTGGTATTTATATAGGGGAAGGGATAGTGATGTGAGAGGTGCATGGGACCTGCATGGGGATAAGGTTACTTACACTGATTAGCTCAGTGTTAATAATATATAGGAGGAAACCCTTCCATGTGATGAGTTTGGTTGCCTTACATACACTCATTTTTTTTCTTTTCAAATGTTTTATAAAATATTTTTTATTTTATATTTTTATAATAAATGCTCGTACTTCCTATGTGTCTCACAAGATTTCTCTCATCTAAATAAATGGTAGCTATATATTTTCAATTTTTTAACATTCTTTTAAAATTCTGTGAGAAGCAAATGAATTGGGTAAATTTAAGTATATTTCACTCATTAATTGAAATTAAACTCTATATTAATGTGTTAATTAAAATTATCAACACATATTAACATGTATAGTATTAACTATGGTAAAATTTTGCATATAAGTGATGCATCATCTATGTCATGTTCTCTCCAAATTACATTAAATCAGAATAGATCAGATCTTATTTCAATAATATCAGAATTATTCAGATCAGGTGAATAGAACATGACCTAAGCAAGGCTGGCCCTAAGGTAGGCTGAGGGGGTGGCCCTATGGGGAATTTCTAAAGGGGGCCCATAATTGTTTTCTCATAATAATATTAGTAATATATTGTTGTAAAAAAATAACCAATTCAGTGACTTCAGTCTTCAAACTCCTAATGTTGGCCTTGTAAGAGAATCAAATCACAATCTTCTTAATTTTATTTTTCTGGAAATTAAAAAAAATGGTGAGATTAGTGATAAAAACTGGTTACGTTTTTATAAAAACTGTTGGCATAGTATTTTTAAGGTATTTTTTATTTTTATCATACAATTTTTAAAATGGTCTTTTCTCACATAAAATTTTAAAAACCATTATAAGAGAGATCACATTTCAATATAATACTTGCCTTATTCTATCAAAATTCATCTTCATTTTTTTTCAAAAAAAAAGAAGAAAAGAAATACTCCGTAAATGGTTTTCGTATACTCCAATAAGTTACGGAGTACTTCCCACCGGAAATGGTACAAAGAATTTTAGCATAAAAATTTACACAAAAAGGAGTGAGTGTAAGTATAACCGTATATATATATATATATATATATATATATATATATATATATATATATATATATATATATATATATATATATATATATTATATATATATATATATATATATATATATATATATATATATATATATATATATATATATATATATATATATATATATATATATATATATATATATATATATATATATATATATGGTTAGTTGATGGCCCTCCCATCATCTCATGCTAATGAGACGCGTAAAAGGCAAAAGCCATTGGATTCTCCTCACTCTACTCCACAAAAAATTTATTTGTGAATTTATTTGGAGTAATAATAATAATGATGCATTATTGACCTGCCTCTACTATAGGAATTAAGTTGTTATTGTACGTAAATTGTGTGCCACATTACGTAAAAATAATGCATTATTGACCACACCGAATAATTGTTTGAATTGAATTAGGTAAATTCTTACAAAGTCAAGTCTCTATATTTTTTTAAGGTGCTTCTGAACGTTCCTGAATTATTTTAAGTGCTTACTAGATTCTTATATATTTTTGAAAATGCTTCATATGTTCCTGAATTATTTTTAGTTCTTAACGGGTCAATATACTTTCTAAAGGACACTTTAGTAGTCCATTCAGTTACATTTTCAGATCAAGTGCACGGAAATTGTTTGAGCAACACGCGCTTGTTTGAAAATTTATGATATAACGTCAACTCTTACAATAACTTCAAGAAACTTGGTGTGAAAAAAGCCGCTGAAGAGACCACTCACGCACCAATTACAAAGAATAAAAACACTAAAAATAATTTAGAGACCTATGAAGCACTTTCAAAAAAAATATAAAGACCTTGTAAGCACTAAAATAATCCAAAGAGTTGGGAAACACTTTCAAAAAAATATAAGAATCTTGTAGACACTTTACCCAATATAATTTCATAATGATTTATTTGGGTAACAGTTAAATGGGATCGGAGTATTATGTATTTATGTATATATTTTTTACCTTTTCATTTTAATTATTTGAAAAAAATGCTTGAAATGAGTTTTTTTATTTAATTTTTATCATATAACATTGGCTTTTTGAAAATTTAGGGGCGGTGGCCCGAAAACTCGTACTCCCTCCATCCCTAAAAGATCTTCTCCTTTCATTTTTTGTTATCCCCAAAAGATGTTCCCTTATACATTAAAAACTCACTTTTACCCCTTACTTTTCCATACCTTACCTATCACATCATACTTTTTTACTAATAATCTATCCATCACATCTTGTTTTTACTATCACATCAAGAATATTTTTAGAAAATCAACACAAAAATATCCCCAATTAATTTTTCAAAAGGTCAATAAGGAAACCCCATTCAGAAACAGAGGAAGTATCAATTTTATTTAATTAATTGCCCAAGTTCATTAATTTTAACGGTAAAGATTTAAAATAAACAAATAACCGGAGTACAAGAGAGTTAGAAAATAAGTTGACTTCGCATTATTGAGTCAACTTCCATTATACATGATTGACATTGTTTGTACGAGGCACACAAAAAATGTTGGGGACATTTTTTCCTGACGCGCTTTCGTTTTTTGGTACTCTTTTCAGTTACCCATAAATACGGAGTTGAGTAAAATAAGAAAATGGTACTCTTTTTTTTTTGAAAAAAAATATGGTACAATTATTTGCCCTACAAACACTCCGTATGTTTTGACTAAGATACAACATTATTAAGGTTGTTACCTTTATTTTAAAAAATAATAAAAAAAGAAAATATTTCTGTATGTATTGAATTGTGTTGTGAATACAAGGATCTAACCCTCTTTATGTAGGAAAAGAGTAAAGCCAACAAGGAAACTTTTGTTCCTACTAAAACAAGAAGTAAACAAACTAGGAAAGATACTAAATCAAATCGTAAAGGGATTTGGTTTCCTCCTTCTAATGTCTCACGACAACAAAGACTATCGGTACCATCCGGCTTGGTCCATAGTCTGATCTAGTTCTATCATAGTCCCGAAATTGGCGCAGTGCATTTTTTATTAAAAAAATCAACATAGCACAATGATGTTTGGTGATATATTTTAATCACGTACTTCCTCCATCCCGCAAAACATTTCCTATTTTGGCTTTTTGGACGGAAAACTGTAGAAGTTTGAACAAAGTGAAACGACGAGAACTGAAACAAGTAGGGATTGAAAAATGTCAAAATGGATAGGGCGTAGAAGGTATTCCTTAAGGTAGGTTATGATAGATTTAATGTTACCCCAATGGGTAACGTACGGCGGTTTTGGGAAGGGGAAAAGAGACGTGAGGTGAGGGAAGAGAGAAAGTAAAGATTGGTTGAACTTCTTTTTGTTATTCAATACCAAATTAATACCCATATTTATAGGTAAACGAAGTAACCCAATCCTAACACAACTAGGTTATCTATGCTGTCGGTTCAACAAAAGCGTCAAGGGAAAGAACCGAAAAGAAAATCTTTGAAGGAGCTTATATCACGCTCACCTAAAAAAATCTAACGTACAATAATTAATCAAATAAAAATAATAAAATCTTCCATGGAAATATCAAACATAATCGTCAAAACGCCTTGGGCGCCGCCTCGTCCTCTTGGGCCGTGTGGTATGGACTGGCGTTGTTGTGGCATCCGTAACATTCTCCCCCGGATCGAGAAGCAACTTGTCATCAAGTTGAAGGTTAGGAAACGACTTCTGAATAGACTCCACCGGCTCCCACGTAGCATCCGTCAAGTCTCCATCCGTCCAGGTGACCAACCATTGTTCTTGGGGCACGCCATGCACCAAAACTGTGCGCGCACCAACCGCCGCTGTGGGCGTTGCAATCGGTCGGCCCCTCTCAAAATCACGCGGCAGACTACCAGGCGACGTAGGGGCAACCTCTGAGTGATAAGGCTTCAATAAGGAAACGTGAAACACATTATGGATACGAGACCCCTCTGGCAACAGTAAGCGATAAGCCACAGCCCCAACTCGTTCAAGCACTTGAAACGGGCCATAATACCGATGTGATAATTTTGCCGAAAGAGGTTTTGCAACTGAGGACTGACGGTACAATTAAGTTTTAACAAGACCCAATCCCCAATGGCAAACGAAACCTCTCGGCGATGGCGGTTTGCCTGATCCTACATGCGTTGCTGCATCTTGCGCAAATTGTCACGCAACTCCCCTAACAGCTGAGCACGTTCCGTCAACATGTTTGACCACGGGGCTTCGACTAGAAATTGGCTGCGTAGGAATCAACGGTGGAGGATGACGCCCGTACAGTGCCCGAAACAGGGAAGTTTGGAGACCTTCATGATAGGAGCAATTCAAGGACAGTTCAGCCCATGGAAGCAAATTAACCCACTTAGTCGGCCGGCTGCTCGTAAACACCCTTAAGTATTGCTCCAGTCCACGATTCAAGACCTTCGTTTGGCCATCCGTTTGCGGGTGATAAGCCGTAGAGTGCTTCAACGTTGTCCCACTAAGCTTAAACAATTCTTGCCAAAACGTACTCATGAAGATGGGATCGCGATCGAACACAATAGTTGATGGCATGCCGTGGTGCTTGACGACGATATCAACGAAAAGTTTGGCCGTCTGGGGGGCATCAAAACTGGACGGCAAAGCCCCAAAGTGGGCGTATTTGGTTAGCCGGTCGACCACCACTAAAATCACCGAACGCCCCTGTGATGGGGGAAGACCCGTAATGAAATCCATTGAAAGCTCGTCCCAAACCTGGATAGGAACTGGTAACGGTTGAAGAAGACCCGGTGTTTTTTGAGTCGAATACTTTGTCACTTGGAAAATATGACACGTCTTCACATAGTGCTGTACGTCCTTGCGCATACGGGGCCAGTAGAATGTCGCTGCAAGGCGACGAAAAAGTGCGATCTGCACCCATGTGTCCAGCGGCCAGCAAAGAATGGTATTCAGCCAAGAGCTGCATGCGCAAGTTGGAAGAAGAACTGATGCAGATCCGGTGTTTAAAGTACAGAAGGCCATCTTGAATGGAGTATGGGGGAAGTAGAGCCCCCCGCGGTGCCACCTCATGAAGGGCTCGGAGATCTTCCATACTTTGGTTTTCACTACGAATCACGCTGAGAATATTGGCCACTGGTTGAGCATAAGTGACGAACAAAGAGGGGTCAGGCGGCGTCTCTTATCGTCGAGAGAGGGCATCGGCGACGCGATTAGCGCTGCCCGGTTTGTACTCAATTTTGAACTTGAAGCCCATTAACTTCCAGATGTAAAATGGTTGGTCGGGCGTTTGAATGACCTGAAGAAGAAGTTCCCGCAAACTCTTTTGATCACTCCGAATAGTGAACTCCCGACCCAACAGATACTGCCTCCACTTTTGAATTGCTTCCATAATTGCATAAAGCTTCTTGTGGTATGTCGACGAAACACGACGGCGCTGCCCCAATTTTTTTCTAAAAAAAACGATGGGATGACCGGCTTGTATCAAAACGGCTCCGATGACTTCGGCTAATGCATCCGTTTCCACAATAAACGGCTTGGAAAAATCCGGCAGATGGAGCACCGGAGCTTTGGTCATGACCTCCTTTAAAGTTTGGAAAGCGGACTCCGCCTCGGATGACCAGTGAAAAGCGCCTTGTTTGAGAAGGTCAGTCAAGGGAGACGCGAGAGTGGCGTACCCCTGAATGAAACGACGATAATAGCCGGTAAGCCCCAAAAATCCTCGTAACTGCGTGACGGTGGAAGGGACTGGCCAGGCAGCCATGGCCTCTAACTTTGACGGGTTGGCCTTTAATACGCCATCGGAAATTAGGTGGCCTAAGTACTCAATTGTGGTGCAACAGAACGAACACTTGGAAAGTTTAACATAGAAACGATTGTCCCGCAATAACCGAAGTGTGGCCTCCAGGTGGGAATCATGTGCCTCAAGGGTCGAAGGGTACACCAATATGTCATAAAAAAACAATCACAAAGTGGCGCAAATATTGGCGAAACAATTCATTCATGGCCGCCTGAAAAGTTGAAGGTGCGTTCGTGTGCCCGAACGGCATGACCAAGAACTCAAAGTGGCCGTCATGGGTTCTAAACGCGGTTTTGGAAACATCATCCTGGTGCATCCGTATTTGATGATATCCAGAGTGAAGATCCAATTTGGTGAAGAAACGAGCAGCCCCAAGTTCATCAAAAAGCTCGTCCGTGGTAGGTATCGGAAAATGATCGGGCACCGTGGCATTGTTGAGAGCTCGATAATCCATACAAAAACGGAAAGTACCGTCTTTCTTGCGGACGAGCAAAACGGGAGATGAAAAGGACTTTGACTCGGTTTAATAATTCCCTGTCGAAGAATGTCTCGTACTTGACGTTCAATTTCGCCTTTCTGAAAATAAGGGTAACGACACGGCCGGACATTAACAGGCTTTGTTCCCGGATGAAGGTGTATACGGTGATCCCACATGCGTGACGGCGGGAGACCCGAGGGAATCCGAAACACTTCTACATATTGGAGCAGGACTTGGCGGATCAGTGGGGGAACTGCCGGCAGGTTGTCTTCGGACAATGGGGGTCTGACTCCGTCTCCTGCAGGGCAAAGAACTCGTACAAATCAAACTCCGGCTCGGAGGTAGTGAGGGACTGCAAAGCCGAAAAGGACATCGACTTAGGCGCCGGAACATCCCCATTTAAAACCACCAAAGTGTCGTTGCGTTGGAATTCCATGGTCATCGTGAAGTAATCATGAGAAACTTTACCCAACGCTTGTAACCATTGGACGCCAAGCACTACATCGGGACCATGAATCGGAAGCAAATACAAATCAACGTCAAACTCATGTCCTTGCAAAATCAACGGACTCTTGGGACAATAGTAGGAACAGCGTAGAGAATCGCCGTTCCCTACATATACCCGAAACGACGTTACCAGATGCAAAATTAAGCACAGGCGTTCCGCGTGGGTCGGGTGAATGAAATTATGAGTGCTACCACCATCAATCAGTACCTGAACCGAAGATCCCTTAATAGACCCTACAAGTCGTATCGAACGGGGATTAGGAACCCCGGACATAGTGTGGATACTCGAGACGTCCCCCGTAATAAGGGAATTGTCCTCTAGCACAGCGGGCGTAGAAGGATCAGTTGGCTCCTCATCATCGGTGCCCAAGAGCGCCAGAAACTTGTGTGCACAGCGGTGACCCGGGACATACTTCTCTTCGCAATTCCAACAGAACCCTTTGCGAGTACGCTCGGCGCGTTCAAAAGGTGTAAGACGAACAATGGGCAGGGACGTCGATGGTTTGGCCCTGCTGTTTTCGGGGGAAGAAACCTGTGGCGGAGGGAAACTGCCCACTGCGCTGGACTGCCATGACCGTCTGACTTGCCCCACCGGCGACGTGCATGTAGCCAGTTCACGCGCTAATGCAAAAGTTTCGGCCAACGTCCCCGGGTTACGTAGATTCACTTTACGCTGAAGAGGTTATTTGAGGCCACCTTTATATATGGAAACAAGAGTGGATTCCGGAATCCCCGAAACTTTGTTAAGTAAACCCTCAAACGCTGTTTGATAGGCCATGACGGACGTGGTTTGTTGTAAGCGAGAGAGAATACTCACATAATTGGCATAATGGTCTAGATCGAACCGTTGTTTAATCGCTTGTAAAAATTCCACCCAAGAACCACCACTAGAATTTGTCATATAGTAACGGAACCATTCCGAAGCCGAGTGATCAATAAACATACCCACTAACTGTAGACGTTCGGTTTCGGCCGTCGTAAAATAATCGAAATATTGTTGTATCCGGAATATCCAACCCACCGGATCCTCGCCGTTAAACCGTGGAGGGTCGATGCGCAAGCGGGGCTGGCGATCATTAGAATCACTCCGTCCAGCTGTGCGTGAAGGAGGGGGCTGCCAACGGCCGTCGAAAGGAACGTGTTTAGGACCGCCCGTCCCGGTAACATCACCACCAACCTTACCAGCCAAGGCATCCAGCCGTTTGTTGGTATTGTTGAGCTCCAAACCGAGATTCTGGATAGCTTGCATGATAGTAGTGAGCGGCAAGGGAGTCTCAGAATTCTTGCCGGAATCGGAACTCATCTTCGTTGGAACGTGGTTGAGTTCGAATGGAAGCACCAATGTTACCCCAATGGGTAACGTACGACGGTTTTGGGAGGGGGAAGAGAGACGTGAGGTGAGGGAAGAGAGAAAGAGAGAAAGTAAAGATTGGTTGAACTTCTTCTTGTTATTCAATACCAAATTAATACCCATATTTATAGGTAAAAGAAGTAACCCAATCCTAACACAACTAGGTTATCTATCCTACCGGTTCAACAAAAACGTCAAGGGAAAGAACCGAAAAGAAATCCTTGAAGGAGCTTATATCACGCTCACCTAAAAAAAATCTAACGTACAATAATTAATCAAATAAAAATAATAAAATCTTCCACGGAAATATCAAACATAATCGTCAAAACGCCTTGGGCGCCACCTCGTCCGCTTGGGCCGTGTGGTATGGACTGGCGTTGTTGTGGCATCCGTAACATTTAAGGAAAGTAAAGGTAATTGTATCCATTCAAACCAAATTGAAATGTTTTATAAGACAAGTAAAATGTGAAAATAAAAAAGTTTTATGAGACATAGAAAGTAGTACAGTGGTGCTTAATGGTCTAAGACTATGTATGTTAAGAGTAAAAGGTACAGAGTAATACTTTTATACAAGTAGTAGGATATTAGCACAATATGATAATATTATGACAAAATAGATATGTCTAAGTTAGAGTTTAATGAACGATCGAGTGCTTTAGTTGTGAAATACTTTAAGTGTAAGTGACAAACATAACATGTATTTTCGTTTTCAAAGACTTATTTTTAAATTTTTTTAATAGTAGTGAGCTACTATATTAATTATTAAGTTAAATTATCAAATATGTTGATGTTTGGACTTGTCTTTTTGTCCTTAGTATTCCCAAGTCTCAAATCTTTATTTACGTTATCGTATTCTCTTACTTTGTTTGCATGTAATGAGCAATAATTTATATTTATAATTACTTATTAAATCTTACACTAATAGTTAGTATTTTTTTAATTTTCTTAAACTTGTCTTTCGATGATGAATCTATTCGACCAATCCTAGTCTTTTGATCGGTCTTCTAGCTATTTTGGATCGGTCCAAGTCCTCTACAGGTCTTTCACTAGTTTCGGACTCAGGGTTGTACCCAAGAAATTAGAGGTCTGGCTTGAATATCACAAAGATATTTTGTAGAGATAATTAACATTACAGACACACACACACAAGTGGGCACCCCTAAAAATTTGGGCCTTGCTTGAATTAGTAATAGTTTTCCATACAAAGGATCATTTTAAACGACTGATCGTGTTTCAGATTTGTCACAAGGACTAGTTCGGTCCGAATATTTAATGTCCCGATCGGAGTTGATCTCGATCGATCTTTGTGGTCCTAATCAATTTGCTCTTCTTTGTATCATGATAAAAGAATATTAATGAAATGATTTGATCTTTAATTTGACCTTTAAATCATCATTATATTTGATCTTTAATGCTTGGAATATACCCCGCATGTGCATTTAAGTTTGGCATAAGTTATTAATAAAGTTAGAATTTGTTTTTTAGAATAGATGGAGTATTTTGATTGTTTGTTACGTTCCCATACTAATTGGATCTCGTCAATTTTTTAATTCTTTTGAAATTGGGTGATGACATATTCCCCCGTACTGTGCATATTTTTGTTTTGATTTTTTTAAATTATCTTGATTTATGAGGGGAAAAAACCTTAGATAAGTAGATTAATAGTGAATAGATATACACAAATTCTATGGTGGATCTAAAATTAACCGTGAACGTACATATAAGCAAAATAAGTATTTCTTGGTTACTTAAATAAACATTTATTTTTTTAAACAAAAAATCAATTTTTTTATATGAGAAGGTCCACAAAAATGATTTGCACCCAAGGTACACCAAATAAGCACTCATAGATACTCCCTCCGTCCCCGAAAGAAGTTCCCCTTTTGTTTTTTCTTTTTCCCCAAAAAAACTTCGCTTATCTATTAAAAAAATCATGTTTACCTGCTTACTTTTTCATACCCTACCTATCACATAATACCTTTTTACTATTAATCTACATATCACATCTTACTTTTACCCATCACACCAAGAGTATTTTTGGAAAGTCAACACAAAAATATCCTTCTCTTAAATCCTCAAAAGATCAAAAAAAGAACTTTTGGGGAGGGAGGTAGTATAATGTGATATGTAGGACAAAAATAATAAGAATAAAATTTATTTTTTAAAAGAAAATAGAAAAATGTTTTGGAACGAAAAAGGGGAATTTTTTTTAGACAGAGGGAAGTATATTTTTCTCATCTACTTTTAATTTTTTTTCATTTTTGTATACCTCGTATATCTTTGTAATAATTTAAAGTCCATAAATAATTAAACTTTAGGTCCATCAAAGAAGTACTCACGTATGTAATTATTTAAGGTTTGGAGTATATATGTTTATGCTATATATATATATATATATATATATATATATATATATATATATATATATATATATATTATATATATATATATATATATATATATATATATATATATATATATATATATATATATATATATATATATATATATATATATATATATATATATATATATAGAGAGAGAGAGAGAGAGAGAGAGAGAGAGAGAAGAATGTATATATATTTAAAAGTGAATTGAATGCAATTTTTTTGTGCACTTCTTATTTAGTAATTTTAATTTCATTTTAGCACTGAGTGTTCTAAATGTGCCAATACGCACATGATGTATGTACCTTTTTGTCTAAAATAAATGTCATTTTACAATTAATATATAAAAATTATCTTTAATTTAATTTATACGAAGTATAATTATTGGTTTTACTCCGTATATTCTAAAACAAAATTTATATGTTTAAAGAGTAAATTTGAAAAAAAAATTATTATAAAACAAAAATGACAGTAATAACCAAACAAAGCCAAAAAAAGAAAAAAAGAGAGAAAGACGCCCTAGTAAGAGCAACTCCAAAAAGGATATGTTTATTGAGAAGGTATTTCACAATAAAGCATTTTACCTTTTGTGTTGAGAAGGTAATTAAAGATATCTCTCAAAAATTGAAAAAGGTAAATATTTTCTACTCCTATCCCAAAATATTTGTACATTTGTTTTTTCAACAGGCACGGAAACTTTTATTTATTTTTACATTTTTATTGAATATTTGATAAAATAAAATATTGTTGAGAGCTTTTATTTTGAAAAAAATTTCATGTATTTTTGAAACGTGTAATTTTTTTAAATCTATACCGATATGTAAATAAAATGAATTTAAAAATATAAATATTTTATCTTATTTTTTGAAATGTGATAAATATTTACGGACGGAGGAAGTATTACCTTCGCAATAGAGAACAAATAATGGTGAAGAAAAGGTAAATATGGGGATTATTAATTACTCTTTATCTTTTTTTCCATAGGCCTCATCCAGACAATGGCTTCCAAATCGGGACCGAGTAATTAAATGTAATAATGTAGTATGAGGTGTGAAGAGTTACGCGCTCAGGTGGTGGGCCGGGCCTTCATTAAATTTATGTTGCATGGGCCGTCGTCAAATCATCCTTGTGAAAATGGGTCTCTTCATTTCTATGAATTTTCCTTTTGCGGAATGTAAATATTATGCGGAGTTTCCTTTTCGTTTTAATTTTGATATTAAAATTTGCGGCAAGGTTCTTTTGATCTTGGAATCTCGGGACATATTATGATCCGGATATAGAAATCACCCTAAATAGAACTAAAACATAGAAAAAAATACGAAAATAGGATTTTTTTATTTTTTTCCCAAAATAAGACTTTGCACTGTGGTAATGCGGTACTGCACATGTGTACATTACTATTTTTTGGTAATGTACATGACCATGTTTGGTAATGTAAGTTCTATTTCGAGAATAAAAACATGGAAGTCTTATTTTGGTATATTTTCAATGTATTAGTCCTACTTTGGTCTTTCTCCCATCCAGATACCTACAGTGTTCCGTTCGTAAAATTGATAGTTCTTACCCCTCCTAACCCCTCTAAACCTTACATCTCTGCCACCTATCTATCCACCCCACCACAACACCCCATGCCCCCTTCTCAATTTCGTTGACTGGCTACAGTAGTGGAGATGGGGGGCAGGAGGGGTACTTTGGTAGGGTGGGCAGGTAGGGGGCAAAGGATAGGATTTAGGAAAGAGATTAGGGGGGTAGGAATCATCGATTTTATGAAAGGAGTACCGTGGGTGTCCCAGGTCATAATATGATCTAATGTTCTAAGGTCAAAATAATCATGGTGTAAAATTTGAGAGTATCTATATTATAAAGGATTGTCATTATTTTGACTACACGGAAATATTAAGGTTTCCGTTCCAAAAGATGTTTTACAAGAAGTTTTAGGAGTATTGAATTTACTACTTCCGTTTTCTTTGATTATCCTCATTTGACAGTTTTGGTCAAATTTTTAAAAATTTCATCACAAACTATTGAAAAAATTTAATACGTTGAATTGTAATATCAATTTAATGTCGATAAGTTAATTTTGAAACATATTTTTAAAATATCAAATTTTTATAATATGTATTTATATATAAATAAAAATATTACTAATCAAAGTATTACATTGAATTGGACAAATTTAAATGAGAAGAACCTAGGAGGACATAACTGTGGGCGTTTTTCATCTTTTTTAATTTAGATATATGAGAAAGTCGTGTATTACTTCCTCCGTCCCTCAAAACATGTTCTCTTTCTCTTTTATTATCCGTTACGTTCTAAAAAGATCTTTTCACTTTCTATATTAAAAAACTAGCGCACTTTATTTTTATGCATGATATCTTATTTTTGTCCATCACATCAAGAACATTTTTTTGAAAAATTAACAAACAATATCTCCCTTCTTTAAATCCATTAAATAAAAATCAAAAGGTGAAAAAGTTTTAAGATCGAGATCAATTGAATGCAATTTTCCATCTCCATATATAGTAGGTAGTATAAATGTTAGATGAGAAGTTATGTAGGAGGGAGGTTTACTTATATGGAAGGAATTGAATAAGGAATAATAAAGGAGGTGGTGAGATCTAGCTAGCTAGCTTAGCAGCTAATTAGATTAGGAGCCTATTTGGGAATAGCGTTAGAGATTAGTGTTAGCATTTTGGATAAAATTTTAACAGTTCAGATTACTTTGAGAATACTAACGATAAACACTGACCGTAGATAACCTTTTCAAAACGCTAAGGCTAATCTCTAACGCTATTCCCAAACAGGCCCTAGGTTTGGTTGGGTTGCGCCATAATTAATGTTTGAGGGAAGCTCTGCTGTACGGGGGAGACAAGAAACAAATAATAAGCCATATGTATATGTGTGCACGGACTGCATGCACGCATGCAGCTGCTCATCACCATCTATTCATCTCTAGCTTCTCATCTATATATGTACCTCACTATATTCTTCTTCTACCCAACCCAAAGGATGCCAAGCTAAAGTTATAGGGAGAGATTTGCTAGGTGTTCTCGAATTGGTGTACTCCAAGTGCAGGACCGATCCTGAAAAATTGATGGCCTGGGCCGAGACGGGAAAAAAGTCCCTCTAATGGTTTAACGAAATAAGTGTGCAAAGTAATTATATTTAAATGGCAGTTAACATTCTAGTATTATTACAAAATGAGTAATCGATAAAATCATATATAGTTGGGTTAAAGGTTAATCAGTCGATCCGGTGATTAACGACCTGATCAACTGTTTTTAAAAGAAATATTTTATATTACATTACTATATTTTTAATTAATAAGGAATTTTAATTTGTGTTTTTTCACTCTTTCATCTAGTTTTTAATATAATTTCGCATATACCTTCACACTTTCTATTTTTTATTTGTATTTTTATTACTATTAAAGATAAATAATGAAAATCTAATAAATACTTCCTCGTAAAATAATTAGGCAATACTCATATTTTTTAAAAAGTAAAGGCCCGTCAATGTGTTCTTATACTCTGTAATTCGTATGTAATACGTTACATTTATATTTAGTTGATTGAAACGAGAAAAAGTAGAAGAAAAAATTAATTTTAATATATTAAAGAATAATTAACAAATATTTCTTAATTTGTATGGATTACAATAATTTTTTAGGTGTTTCGTTTTTGAAAAATAAATTTTTGGGTATAAGTATTCAAATTAACTATTTTTTTAACTATTTTCTAAGCTCATAAAAAATACATTAGATACTATTTATGTTTCTTTTTTCTAAAGAATTAGAAGTTTTAATGAAATCATTATCGTTGATATATACTCCCTCCGTCCCATAAAGTGTTACCTATTTTGACTAAAGTTGAAATTAAGGGTGGGATAATTTTGTGTTGACTTTCCAAAAATACCCTTGATGTGATGGTTAAAAGTAGGATGTGATGTGTAGATTATTAGGAAAAAGGTATGATGTGATAGGTAGGGTTTGAAAAAGTAAGAGGTAAAAGTGGTTTTTTAATAGAAATGGGTAAGGGATTGTGGGACACAATTTTTTTGAAATGTATAAATCTTTTTGGGACAGGGGAGTATATCTTACAATGTGTGTTATGTAACAATAAGTTTGGTAGCTTTAGTGGTTGAAGCATCTCAAAGCATCCTAGAAAACCCAAATTCGACTCTACACTTAGGATTAGGGGTGTAAACGAACCGAATCGAAGTGAATACCGATATATTTGAATTTGTACTTGTTTAATTTTTTTGAATACGAATCTGAATCCGAATATGATACGAATTCAAATTAAGATTTGAATAAGTATTTGATTAATATTCGAATAGTTATCGAATCATAAACGAATATTTCAATAGTCATTACTATGTAATTTATATGATGGACCAACATCAATTTATAATTTAACTTACGATACTCTTTATACTATACTATATTCCATATATAAAAACATTAATACATTTGCATCTTACACAAATTATATTTTATAAAATATAACTATTAAAAATCATATGCTTAAGATTTTTGTGTTACGTTAATTTATTGAATTCTTAGTATTTTAAATAAACTTTATACTATATTACTTTGCTTGACTTTTGATATTGAAAAACATGGTCTGTGTATATATACATATATTCGAATATTCGAATATCATCCGAATCGAATATATCCCTATTTGTATTTGTATTTGATTAATATTCGAATAAAAAATAATACGGAGTATTTGAATTTGAATTTGTATTTGAATAACGCGAATTCGAATCATCATATTCGAATACAAATCGCGAATCGAATTTAAAATATTTGATTTGTTTACATCCCTACTTAGGATGTAAGGATTCTTATTTTGTTTTATATATATATATATATATATATATATATATATATATATATATATATATATATATATATATATATATATATATATATATATATATACACACACACACACACACATACACAATATTTATAAAATTTTGGGCCCGGTCTGGTAGGGCTGCTCGGCCCACCTCCGGGGTAGCCCTATTCAAGTGTACATCACCTTCTCACCGACACACACAGACACCCACTGTCTGTGTTCAACAAAACAAGAGATGCAAGACTACATTATACTTCTTCGGTCCCTAAAAATATGAGATGTTTTGATTCTTAAGAGATTTATGGAGAGTGTATTTTGATATTGAGTTTCCAAAAATGTCCTTTGATGTAATGGGTAGAAATAGGATTTACTAGATAGATTAATAGTGAATAGATGTTATGTGATGAGTAGGTTAAAAATTAGTGGGGTAAAAGTAACTTTTTAATAGAAATAAAAAAGTTTTTTGGGACGGATTGGATAAAAAAGGCAAGGAGAAAGGTTTTCAAGAACGGGGGAGTATTATTGTATGAAATGAATAGTAAAGTAATTGAAGATCTATGGTGATGGAGGGAATACTTTTTCTTAAAATGTTGTATAATTAAAGTCACGCTTTTAGTTTTATAAGATGAATCACTCAACTCGCCTTTGCAGATAATATTCCTCACCGGAGAGTTGAGACCGACATGCATGTATGTAATATAGGCTCTATATTTCGTTCATTTGATCTGATTTCTTGAATATGTTGCCTAGTTTGATATGA
This sequence comes from Cuscuta australis, assembly GCA_003260385.1. Classification (NCBI taxonomy): domain Eukaryota; kingdom Viridiplantae; phylum Streptophyta; class Magnoliopsida; order Solanales; family Convolvulaceae; genus Cuscuta; species Cuscuta australis. Next base: position 2,777,414 of record NQVE01000215.1, on the reverse strand, counting down.
TTTTATTAGATTTGATTATACCTAATCTGATTGATTATGATCTAATTTAATTAGATTTGACTGAGTTTGGTCTGATTTGAATGAATCTTATCTCATCTAATTAAAAGCTAAAATTATGATAATAATTTTTGTTGTTGTTGTTGCTGTTGGTATATAGTATGGTCAATAAAATGAGCATGGATACAAACACGACATAAGAATCTGTCTATTTGTAAATGTCTCAAAAAGTTCACTGTTTTCTCTTTTTCCAGAAGTATATATATCGGTCCAAGATATAATCTAGAAGTATATATATAATCTAGAATATTTTGCTCACATTAAAAATAATTTTACCACTTAATTTTTAATATTCTTATCATTTTATAGTTTCCAATATAATACTTTGACTATTAATATTTTCATTTATACATAAATTTATATGAATTTTTATGAAAATGTATCATTTCAAAACTATTAGATATGACAATTTAATATATTTTTCAAGTAATTTATGATTAAAATTTAAAAAAAAATAACCAAAAATATCAAAATTGAATGATTTTTTTTTGAGTTAAGTGCACCATTTACCCCCGAATTCTTTGAAAATTGCATGGTTTACCCCCGAACATTAAAAAGTGCACCAAATACCCCTGAATTGTTCAGAAATTGCACGGTTTATCCCTGAATAATAAAAATTGCACCAAATACCCTTGAACTCTTCAAAAATTGTACTGTTTACTCCTGAACATTTAAATAAAGACAACAATTTTGGGTAAAGATACTTTGGAAAATTCACAAGGGCCAGATGAATCATATTCGCAATTCTTGTGCGTGGAAGCAACACACTCCCTATCTAATAGTTTAGGACCAACGATGCAACGTTTTAATTTGTTCAAGGGTATTTGGTGCATTTTTTAGTTTGCAGGGGTAAATCGTACAATTTTCGAAAAATTCGAGGGTAATCGGTGCACTTTTTAAAGTTCAAGGGTAAAACATACAATTTCTAAAGAGTACGAGAGTAAACGGTGCATTAACTCTCTTTTTTTTGAGGGAAAGAGTACCGTATTCCCCCCTAACTTCCGCCCGTATCGCTTGCGTTGCTAATATCGTACGAAGCATTATACTACTCCGTATCATCCTTTGCTTTAATGATTAGTGAATTGAAAAGAAAGGAAACAAAGTTCGGTACATGTAACAATTGATTTCTATAGGTCTAAAAGTACGGCCCGGTTCTATGGCCACTGTAACCCAGTGGCCACGGAAGTTACTGTTCTCCTACGGAGCTCTGTTCATAAAATTGATGATTCCTACCCCCTCTAATTCCCCGGTAAACCCCCCGCCAAGTCCCGATCCAAACTAATCACCCCACCTACGTCAATTGCACCTCGTAAGTATAATTGACTTTAAAGTCAAAAGTTTTGACTTTATACTTACGAGGTGCAATTGACGTAGATGGGTTGATTAGTTTGGATCGGGACTTGGCGGGGGAGTTTACCGGGGGGGTTAGAGAGGATAGGAATCATCAATTTTATAAACGAAACTCTGTAAGGGACAGTGACTTCCGTGGCCACTGGATTCCAGTGGCCATGGAACCGGGCCGCTAAAGGTATGGTACATAGCACACACAACGCTTAACATAGAAATTGGATGGTGGAGTTTTATTTCCATCATATGTAAACAAGTCATCCGAGGTGACATTATATCAAAATCTAAAATGTTACTCTCTATATAAATAGAGCTCATAAAATTATTCCTAAATTTGTTTTTTACAAGTAGTACAATAATTAAAAAGAAATCATCTCAATTAGGAGTAAAAGATAGAGAAAATATCAAAATATGAGTTCTATTTTTTCTTAAATAGGAATTCGCACTGTGGTAATGTGACACTATACATGAGTGTTTTACTTTACCTTTTGGTAATGTGCATGATCATGATTGATATTGTAAATGCATTATTTTAACTGCTATTTTGATAATGAAAACATGGAACTCCTATTTTGATATATTGTCAATGTTTTACTAATACTTTAATCCTTTTCCCATAATTAAAAGAGAATGATATGACACGATATGCGAGAACGAATGTGAAAAAGACTAAATTAAGAGTAAAACATTGAAAATATACCAAAATAGAACTTTAATGATTTTATTCATGAAATCAAAGTTAAAATGTATTTATATTACTAATCATGACCATGTACATCACCAAAAAATATACAGTAATAAAATTGATGGATGCCTAATATTTTCTCATAGGACTGTTGGGCGGTTCAGGTCCAAATATTAGTATCTGGGCCCTATAACAACAAGAGAGTGAAAGGAAAGAGCAATGGGTCGTAAGAAAATGCACAACACAGAATGGATTAACTCAAACCGGGGGCCCTTTCTGTACTCGGTCCACCTGTGGATCAGAATATTCTACAAGACCATCGGAATATTCTTTTATTACTCAAGTCTCTCTCTATATGTTACAAGTTATCTCTACTGACTAAACTCTTCCTCCTTTTATAGGAGCTTTCCCAGCCATCATCTCATCAATATATCCGCGGTGGTTGGAAAAAAATCCGGGCAATCCCCCTCTTTCCTAGAAATACCTCTCTTAGCTTAAAGTTATCCACTTAGGGATAAATCTTTCTGTCTGACCCATATTCCCTGTCCATTCTGTCTAAGGAATATTTTGTCCATCCTTCCTAGAGGACGGCACACCCTAATTCCCGGGTCTTCTTCCTTTGGGGACCCGATTTCAATGGGCTGAGGTCCAATCCATCTCTCAGGCCCCAACCTTCTCTCTTTCCCTGGTCTGTCTCTTCAGGTGGACATATTCTATTACCGGCCCATTTACTATATTACATGATTTACATCTGGGCCGGATCTTCTTTAAGATATGGGTCCTACCTTGAGCTTTGTACCTTTCTTGGGCCCAAACCACCTTGGTGGTGTTCTGATAGGCTAGGTTCCTATAAAAAATGCCTATGTACAGTGTCATAAAATGTTCACATGATATTTGAATTCGTATTTGAAAAATTAAAAGTTTTAAACATTTAGTTTGTTTGTAACCCCAAGCCTACTCCATCGTCTTGTTTTTTTTTTTCTTTTAATCCATTTTAAAAAGAAAAAAACTTGGTATACACGATGTATATTACGGACATACAGACAATAATCCTTAGGTCTCCGAACTATGTCCATCTCTAAAATATTCAAATTTGGGGCGAGGAGAAGTAGGCCAAGCCCAAACTGATTATCCTAAGCATTTTGAATTATAACTGACCAATTTTGGCCCATTCAGTGTAGTCCATTTTTTTTAGTTCATATGTTCAATACCCTTATGTCTCATAAAAGGTTACACATTTTTGTTTTTTATTTGTCTAAAAAAAGATTTTACACTTTTACTTTGAAAAATAATGTGATCCTTATAATAAAAAATTTTTGTATCACTTTTAACTACATAAATTAATTTTTTTTAATCTCCGTTCCAAATGTTTTATTGGATGTAAGGAACTTTTGTTATGGAGATAAAAATTGTATAATATTAATTCTTCCGTGATGAAAAAGCTCATTGTCTGAGTCGGTACATGCATTTACTCAGGGGGTGTATTCAATCAGAAATCTGTTGGATTTTTTTTTATTTTAAAAATCAACATGTATTCATTTGGGATTTTGAAAAATAATTTAAAATCTAGAGGTATTCAATTAAAATTTTGAAAACTCTTCCTAAATCTAATGGTATTAAAAAATTGATAAATTTTGAAGGATTGTTATAAAATATGGATTGTGATGGATTTTTGAGCTTGAGTATAAATAAATAAAAATCTTGTTTGTAAATCCAATCAATAGCTTAGAGATTTTGTTTGACTCTGTGTTTCTTCTTTTCTTCTATCTGTTTCTTCTCTGTTCTTCATCTTCCTTTCTCATTTTCTGCTGCTGTGTATCTTCTCCATCTTTTCCTCTTTTCCTTTCTTCTATCTGTTTCTTTTCTGCCGTTGTGTTTCTTCATCATCTTCTCAATTCTTCTCTCTTCCGTATAAGGTAGATTCAGCGGAGGAAAGAAGAAGAAGAGAGGCAGACGAAAACCTACCGGCGAACTTGTTGGGAAATTTAGCACAAAACTTCTCACGCAACGAAAGGAAAAAACTAGTCGATCGAAGAACAAAGAAACCACAAGCCAAAAAAACAGGGATGAGACCAAAGATTATTGAAACCGGAAAATCCCTCTTTACAGAGGTAAAACCACCACTATAAAAATAGCGCAAGTACAACTTAACCGTCAAGGATTACAACACCAATCTTAGACCCACATACAATATTTTGGTACAAAGAAAACCCCCTAAAATATTGTATGAATAAACAAGTTGTACATCCTCTCTCATAAAAGAGCACACATGGCTTGAATTTTTTTCCTTCCTTTTCTCTTGCTCGTGCCAGCCCCACCACTTTTTTCCAAAGCCTATGCAAGGCTTTAAATATAAAAGCAAAAGCATTAAGTTAAAAAACCCAAACGGCCACCAAGACAAGTGAAAAGCCTCCTAAATGCAATAATTCCAATCACCACATTTGTCTTTCCAAATGCTAATTCATGCACCTTAAAAAAACTTGGGCTAGACAATTTTGGGAAATAGTCCCAACAGAACTAATATTGTAATACCCTCATTTGAAAAATAGATGGATTGGGAAAAGGAAAGGCTCAAAAGGATTGATAGTACTACTTATACCAACAAGATGCATCTTCTTTTCGAGAGCTCATCACCTAAAAACTTCAAAGTTAAGCCTGCTTGACTTAGAGCAATTCAAGGATGGGTGACCTCCTGGTAAATTCCTTGGGCGCGCACAAGTGAGAACAAAGTGTGCGGGAAAGACTTGTGTTGGTTTGTGGGACCAGTCTACAATCTTATGAGTGGATGCTTACGGCCAGGGTAGGGGGCCGGGGTGTTACCGATACTCCCGTCTGAACTGAGAGTATCAAACGAAAACATACGGGCGATCACGAACAAAATTTCTCAGCGGAGGAAAGAAGAAGAAGGGAGACAGTGGCGGTGAATATGGGTGGCGGCGATGGTGGCGGCGGCGGCGTGGGAGCTGAGATGGCAAACGAAAGAAACAAGAAAAATAAAAAAAAGAAGAATGGTAGCGGTGCGGTGGCTAGGGTTTGTGGGGGAGGAAGGGAAAAAGAAAAGCAAACGAAAAAAGAAAAAGGGAAAAAGAAAATGAAAGCTAGGGTCCGTGGGGGGGAAGAAGGGAAAAAGATAGGAAAAAGAAAAAAGGAAAAGGAAAAGGAAAAGGAAAAAAATGACAAAAAAGTTCAATTATACAAGAAAAGAAAAAGAAAAAGAAAAAATGTTTATATATACATAATTAATTGATTACAAATAATCTTTCAAAATCATTAAAAATCCTTCTCAAAAATAAAATAAAATTTACTTAACTCTACGTAGAATTAAAATAATCTATTGATTATACAGAATCCATAAATCATAATGTATCAGAATCTATTAAAATCTGGATTAAATACATCCCCTTAAAAGTTTTTGGACCTGGGCTAAAGTACTCTGATTTTCGGTTTGGATATGAATATTGATCTCAAAGACTGTACCAACTTAAAAAGATTGGGCCTATATTGCACTTTGCATTCATTTATTAAATTCAAAAAATAGATCCATTTTTTCTGAGTACTAATGAGATTGCAATTATATTCTAATTTAGTATTTGCTCATATTTTTCACTAAAAAAATATTTGAATCTGAACTTCTTCCTTGTCTAAAGTGATAGGAAGCTTACTCTCAGAATTAATGAGAAAGTTCACTCAGATTTGAATTCCAACGGAGGCTGGGGCATTAGCTCTTTGTGTCAATTGTGCGTTATTAGATTGAGAATACCAAAAATGTAGTATCTTTCACATTTTTTTGTTCGTCTCACAAAATTGTTTCAGTTTTCACTTTTTGAATTGTATTATTTGTCTCTCCTTGCATAATTTTCAAGTGTGAAACACACAACTTTTTAAATCTCCGTATCCGATCAAATGTGAAATATCATTACGGGATTGAAGGAGTATAAAACTATAAAACATATCCTAGGTCTACAAAATAAGTTTGAGCTTTTTGTTGGTTTGGTTCCTTAAGATGGTATCAAAATTCATTCAACTCAAAAACTTATATACCAATTACTGAGATAAACTCTAAATGAGTGATGAGAATATGATCATAAAATTTGTTAAAAGATGTTTTGTTTTAATTTGGACACAACTTCGCCTTGATTTCTCATCTACCCGTCACGGCCAAATTATTGAACAAAATGATTATGCAAGTGGCCATAACACTCCCACCTCCCCGGGTTGATACCCGTCGGCGACACATTATTAAAATTGGAGTGCGACATTTCGAACGTACCCTAATATTTATAACGGGTTGATTCCCATAATTAATTACAATCGATCAATTTAGTTAATAATAATAATAAAAATGGTTGAATCAAATTCGAAAGTTTTGCAACAAAAGCCTCATGCAATGTTATTGAGTTATCCCCTTCAAGGCCACGTCATCCCGTCCGTCCACCTGGCGTACAAGCTGGCGGAGAACGGCTTCGCCGTCACCTTCGTCAACACCCAATCCGTGCACCGCCACCTCTCCAAGAGCAACGCCAACAACAACCACCGCGGCGGCGGCGGAGACGACATCTTCGCCGGGATCCGGGAACGGGCGGGGCTCAACATCCGTTACCTCGCCATCCCGGACGGGCTCCCGGTGGAGTGGGACCGGTCGGAGAACCACGACCAGTTCCTGGCGGCGCTCCTGCACGTGTACTCTGCACACGTGGAGGAGGCTCTCAGGGGATTGCTGAAGTCAACGGACGGCGGTCCCCCGGTCAACTGCTTGATCGCCGACTCGTTCTTCGTCTTCCCCGGGAAGCTGGCGAAGAAATATAACCTTCTTTATATATCTTTCTGGACCGAACCGGCTCTGGTTTTTACGCTCTATTATCACCTCCATCTCTTGCGTTTGCATGGCCACTACGACCGTAAAGGTATGCACATATTTTAATGAAATATTTGCACTAAATAGTACTAAAAGTGCTACATTGGGAAGAAAAACACATGTGATGCTATTTAGAGAAAATTATTATGTTTTAGTGCTATTTAAGTAAATTTCTCTATTTTAATATCCTTATTAATTGTATTTGATCATATTCTTTCTATTTTTATAATGTACTCCATTTTTTAATTCATCTATCTATACTTATGCGTTCTGTTCAATTTATTTTTTCTGCTTATTACTTATTTTTATTATAATAAGATCAGATCAGATCAGATTAGATCAGACCAGAAATAGCTGTAATTATAACTGCAATCAAATCTAATCACATCATACTAGATCAGATCAGACCAGATCAAATCATATCAGACTAGATCAAATTTTCAAAAAATCAAATTAGGCGAACAGAACGCAACCTTAATACTTATATGTTTAAAAGAATTTATGCGACATAAACATATTCGTATTTAATCGTATGTGTCTTCATGTAAGCAGCAGATAAGAATAAAAAAAATGAAAAAAATTGGAGTTCTAACCTCACTAGCTTCCCTAACTGAAAAAGTATTAAATATTTACTACTCACTCCGTCGCATTTTATAATGACTATTTCGATTTACGATGTTTGACTGAAATTATTTTTAAATCATTTTATATGACAAATGGTAAATAATTAAAAAATAAAAATTACATATTAAAATATTACATCAAAAGATCTACAAAACTAGTAGTGACAATAGTACGTTATTTTATCAAATTGCCAACGAAAATAGAAAAAGAAAGTAAATGAAGTTTGACCCAGTGAATAGTGAATAGGCATTACAATTTGGGACGGAGGAAGTATAATTTTATTTAAAAATCTTTTTTTGGGCCGCGAATTAGCTCGCAAGAGATGCTCAATCCCACGGATCGTGGGTAATTGATGACCGAATCTTCGCCCATAGTTGGCGCATACCAGATCAATCATGACAAGAGATTCGGACAAGAGTCGATTAATGTGTGAACTATAAATAGGGGGTGAAACATCATAAGAAAACCCCCTCAAATCGGAGTAAAACATATGTTATATCCTTAAAGTAAGAGTTCAAATGTAATCTCCTCTAAATAGGAGTAAGAGTAATGCTAGAGTCACAAACTACTGGGACACAAATTACACAAACTTGCTATTTATATATCTCAATTTTCATTTTGTAAGCATTTAATATCACTTTATTCAATTGGAAAAGTACAAAAATAGCAAGTTTGTGTAATTTGTGTCCCAGTAGTTTGTGACTCTAGCATTACTCTAGGAGTAATTAAATAAGAAAAAAATCTGCTGATTCCCACGCGCACGACTCAATCGAGAAAGGGAAAAAAATTTGCTGATTCCCTTCATCCCTTCCGTTGATTCCCTTCCCTTGATTCATAACAATTATCTCCATTGTCTGAACTTCTATTTTGGTATATAGTCATTTTCTGAACTCCTATTTAAAGGCTCACCCTATAGCCTCCATTTTCGGAACTCTTATTTTGGAAATTTTATGTTTCTACTTCTATTTTGATATATAGTCAATGTTTTACTTTTATTTTGGTCTTTATTTCAAGCATCAACCCTGAGGCCAAGTTGGATGGAGCTAATACATGCAATCGTGCAATCAAATTATAAGAGCATCAAGGTTCAAGTGACATTGAACCTTGATGTCATAGGATGACCCGGGGGCGCTCCGCTGCCCCGTTCGTAAAATTGACGGTTCCTACCCCCCTAACCCCCCCGGTAAACCCCCTCACCCGGCCCCGATCCGAACACACCCCCCACCCTCTTCAATTGCACCCCACAAGTTAATTTTGACTTTGGAGTCAAAATTTGGCTCCAAAGTCAAAATCAACTTGTGGGGTGCAATTGAAGGGGGTGGGGGGTGTGTTCGGGTCGGGGCCGGGTGAGGGGGTTTACCGGGGGGGTTAGGGGGGTAGGAACCGTCAATTTTACGAACGGGGCACCGAAGCACCCCGAGTCATCCTATGACATCAAAATTCAATGTCACTTGAACCTTCCTTAAGAGAAGAGTTATCCATTTTCTTTATTATTGTTATTCGTGCATTCATAGTTGGTGATTATACTGATCAATGCGGATAACAACTATTCCAATAGATGTACACATATGGGGATCGCATATAGAGAATATAGGGTTATAATTTTCATTTTTAAATAATTAACATTTTTCAACATATGGATCTTTTATCTATTTTTCAAAAAAGAAAACCCAACTTTTTCATAGTGAAAATATAGTAAAGTTCATAGAACGTGTGAATCCAAGAATGAATTTGCACTTTCGAACAAATTTAACATTTTTGTGTGTGTGTGACATTGTTTTACACTTTTACGGATCGAGTATTTTGAACGAATTTGACATTGTTTAGTTTTGGTGGTCACTGGTCAGATTCAGATGCGGGCGCCGGCGGGGAGGAAGTGATCAACTACGTGCCCGGAGTTGAATCAATCCGGCGACGGGATTTGATGTCCTACCTCCAAGCTAAGGACACCGCAACCGTCTGCCACCAAATCATCGACGCCGCCTTCGACGACGTCAGAGACGCCGATTTCGTCCTCTGCAACACCGTCCACGAGCTGGAGCCCCACACCATTGCGGCCCTCGAGAAGAAGATGAAGTTCTACGCCATGGGACCCATCTTCCCCCCGGCGTTCTCCGCCAGCCCGGTGGCGACCAGCCTCTGGTCCGAGTCCGACTGCTCCCGCTGGCTCGGGTCCAACCCGCCCGGCTCGGTCCTGTACGTCTCCTTCGGGAGCTACGCCCACCTCTCCAAACCGGATCTCCTGGAGATCGCGTTTGGGCTTTCGCTCAGCGGGGCGAATTTCCTCTGGGCTCTCCGGCCGGACATGGTCTGCTCCGGCGACCAGAATCCGCTGCCGCCGGATCTAACGGAGGAGATCTCCGGCCGCGGGATGATCGTGCCGTGGTGCAACCAGAAGCAGGTTTTGGGCCACCCGGCGATCGGCGGGTTCCTGACCCACTGCGGCTGGAACTCGACTCTCGAGGGGATCTGGTGCCACGTCCCGCTGCTCTGCTTCCCTCTCCTCACCGATCAATTCACCAACCGGAAACTCATCGTCGACGACTGGAAGTGCGGGCTGAATCTGTGCGACGAGACACCGGTCTCGAGGGCTGAAATCTCGGAGAAGGTGAAACGGATTATGGGCGGGAAATCGAGCGAAGCACTGCGAGATGCAGTGAAGCGGGTGAAGAAGACGATGGAAGATGCCCTGTTTAGCAAAAATGGATCCTCCCAAGAAAATATGGGCCGGTTCATCAAGGACGTAAACCTTGCGGTTCAAAACAAAGTGACAATCAGTTGATTTTTTTTTTCATTTTATTATTCTCTAATAAACAGTGTTATTAAATTCGTTCCGAATTAGTCGACCGAACCGGTTAAATAAAAGACCGGAGATCAAAACGATTCAATCCATCTCTTCAAAAACCAATGAGTTTGCGGATTATCCACGGGTCCGAGTTTAATAACATTGGTTATAAAATGTTAATGTGTGATCCTATGGTGAATTAATTTTTTTTATCACGAAAAGAAATGGTGAAGTGAACTTGGGAATAAAAAATTGTTGCAAAAATTAATTGGACGTTGTCTCACTCTATCTTATTTAATTTTTCATGGTCTATTTTTAAATTCAATGTTTTATCAATTCAACGTCAATTTAATGAACGGGGCACCAGAGCGCTCCCGGGTCATCCCATGATATTGCTGGGCAATGTCATGAAAACTTTGCCGTATATATATACTTCCTAATAAAATTGAAAAGAATAAAAGAAAGACACATCAAACTTTCTTTGAAGTTTTGGACAGCAAATAGAGCAATGTAGCAAGTGTTCTTGTTGTTGTAGTATGTACTCTCTCCGTCCAGGAATATTCGTCCAGTTTTGACTTTTGGAACTGTTCATCTAAGCACTTTGACTCATCAAATTCTCTCAATGTGTAAGCCTAAATATAATCATGTGTGATCTTGTTTGATTTGTCTTAACATATAGATTATTAATATATAATTTTTATAATTTTTTAATATACAAATTGCAATATAAAATAGATTAAAGAAGTGTATTAGATGATGTATAAAAATGAAAGTGGACAAATACTCTGGTACGGAGGTAGTATAATCTTTTTCTTCTTTTACCTAAAGGGGAAAAGTCTATTCAGAGAGGACATTCTTTTCCTGGCACAAAAATGTAGCGACACGAAAACAAGCACGCGATACGCAGCAACCATGGCAAGCAACACCAACATGTTTCCCCATTTTGCATCAGTGTAAACAGATGTGTCGTACATATTTTTGAGAGCCTCGTACCCCGACAAGCTCTTCCCCGTTCCATCATCAAATGAAGTGTCGTAGTACTCGTTCTCCAAGAGTCCCTGAAATGCATACGAATTTGTTCAAAAATGGCCTTTAAAGAAACACTAACACACATTATCAGCTATTGGATTTTCAAAAAAGATAACCCCATCCCTGAGGGTCCCCCTCAGGGCCAGACGCTCACTGAGAAAAGATAAATTAAACATTAATTGCAGATTGGTGGCAAAGAGTGGAGTCCGCATCTAATACTTGCAGAGGCCCTATGTTTAGCATAGTTGCCTTCCAACGCAGTTGCCAGGAATCAAACTCGGGTCTTACCCCCCATGGCACCCCTTGCCTTGCCAACCTGCGCAGTGCCCATCGACAGCCATTGGATTTTCAGACTTACCTTGAGAGAGTATGTGTGAAATGCCAAATAGGACATAGGGTACATCCACACCGGCCTTGGCAAGTCGTGTCGGATTCTATAGTATCCAGCCGTAAGCATCATGAGCACCTGAGAGAACAAAGACTATCTAATCAATTGAATTCAATCTATTAATATGGTCTAGGTAATGGGAGAGTTTTAGCAAGGCTCACATGTATTGAGACTAAGGTTATCGTGGTGGAGAAGACGTCTAGACAGATGGAAGAGAAGAAGATGACCATTCCTTCGTTTACCAAGAGGCAGAGGAAGAAGTTGAGCACAAAGTACATCAACAAGTTGAACTCGTTGCGCAGCCCGGCGGCGAAATAAAACACTAAGCTCGACGAAATGGAGATGAGGAACATGAAGGGAATGCTGGAGATTAGCTGCCCAAGCAGGAAAACTAAAGCCCCGGAATGCTGGTTCGAAACTTCACACCTATATATCTGACATATGTTCATTCATAAAAACCAAAAGTTATCAATATGAATAGAAATATTGCTCAATTGGGAACATCATAAACCACAAACATTACCTTGATTTCCTTCACTAAACAAGGTACACCAGCTATGCTCAGAAGAGAGGACATTGATATGAATAAAAATATTGCTGCAACTCTTGTCTACAATGATTAAAAAACTAAAAAAAATTACATGGTATAATTGAAAATAATTTTTTTTTGAGTGGGAAAATAATTTTTTTAAAGCAAAATAACGTAAAGGAGCCATCTTTCTTGGCGTATATATTGACACACATACCACAACAGATGACAAGGAATGGCCAAGCCCAGAAAATGCAGTGCCGATAGAGAGAGCCAAAAGAATATATAGGATTAACCTAAGCCAGTAATATTTCCACTCTCTTGACATGATCAACACAGATCTCCATGTCAATACTACGATTTGCGTCGTAAGGCTTGCCCGTCCTTTGCTTTTGAGTAACGGGCCTTCCTGTGGCGACAAAAAAAACACAAGCTTGAACTTTTGGCTGAGTTGGTTCTTTGACAATAAATAATAACCTTTAATGTCATTTTTTATAGAAGAAGTCAACAGAAATACCCTCTCAGTGAGCTTCACTATCATGCTTTCAACAGCAGTTGCAGCATCTGAAGATTTATATGTCACTTCAAGTGTCTGTATTGCAACAGCAGTGTCCATGTTCACTGCAGATGAATCTCCTGGTTCATCCTGTCCCAATCATTCATTCAATTGCCCAAAAAAATCTAATTTTTATTTCATGGAGTATGTTTAAAACACATCAAGTTGCAAAACCAGAGATTTTTCATTTGTTTCGAAAGCAATGGCTTTAAGAGTACCTGCCAATTTTTGCAGGTTGAGATAATCCTGTCGAAGTCGGTGTTGATTGCGCGCAGAAAGTGATCAGATGGACTTTGCATGATTGGGCAGGGAAATCCAGCATTGGAGAAGTGCTTCAAAAAATTTCAAAAAAAAAAGTAAATAAATTATGTGCTAGTGTTTCCATCTTATAACTATCCAAAGTAAAAAAAAAAACTTGATCTGAAGAACTCTTTATTCTTTTTACCTGCAAACAAGCTAGTGTTTCTCCGAAGAACAGCGTGTTTCCATTTGAAAGGAGGCAAATTCTATCAAAGAGACCAAACACTTCTGTACTGCTCTGGTGAATGGTGAAAATTAGGGTGCATCCACTGCTTGTGAGCCTCTTCAGTGTAACCATCATTAGGAGTGCAGAAACACTTCACACATACACACACAGTTACACATCATCATGCCATAATGAATGGTTAGTACTATATAATCATGAGAAAAATGATTTTTTTTCAGGACAAAATAACAAGTAGAACGAGAGGCAAACCTGTCGAGACAATAAAGGGGCTCATCTATGAACATAACATGTGGCCTCATCACAAGTTCCCTAGCAATGCTAACGCGCCTTTTCTCACCCTTTGGAAGGCCCTTCATGCAACAGTGACCGCCGATTAGTTTGTCACTGCAATCTCCCAGTGACATTGCAACGATGGCATCCTCAACCACATCCTTTGTCTGCCAAAAGAAATGTGGGATTTGAAGCCATGCCGAGTAGTAGAGGAACTCGCGAACTGTCAAAGATCCTATAAGTGTTGTTTCCCTCTCAACAAATCCCTATTGATCAACAAAAAAAGATGCAGTTGGGATGCATTGGATAGTTCAGGCAAATGCTATGGAAAGGAAAGTTATTTTCTTTTGCTTGGGTCTACTACAATCAATCACAAGCTTAAGCTTTCTTAGTCTTTATATAATACTCTGGAGTATATACCTAAATAAATAAAATGTTCATCTTTTTTTCCACCACATTTCCCTTCCTTTCTATTTCCGTCAATGTTTTCCTTCCTGTTTTCTTTCCCTGAAATTTTCTGCCTCAACTGCAACAACCCCATGGGGACCCACAAGTTTGTGTAGGGTGGCCTGAGTGGGTGTATCCCGGCATTACCCTTATGGCACTGCCTATAAACTAACACCTAATCGATAGATCTCCAAGAAAAAGGGAAAAAGGATGCAGAATCTGTAAAACCTTTCAGTTAGAAACCATACAAATTAAAGAGGAAACTTACATAAGATCCATATGGAATGTAAGACTTTGAGCCATTTGCAAACACTTCACCATACATTTTGGCTGAATTAGGCAACCTACCTTAAGGAGATAAACAAAAACTGTTTCAGGTTCCATTTGTGAGGTACACTCCCAGTCATCACTTGATTACAAGCTACAACAAACCTGCAAGAGCTCTCAAAAGTGTTGATTTTCCCGACTTGGCGGGACCCATGATGACAGTCATAGTTCCTGGCAATGCATAGCCACTTGAAGTCTTGATCACCTTATTCGAGTATTTCCTCTTACCCTTTATGGTAACCGTCAAGTCTTTCCAAGCAACCGAAGCACCAGAAACAGTCATCTTCACTGGTGCCAACGTCTCGCTGTTAAGTCTTGCAAGGAATGGGGAGACCTGAGCAGCTGCAAGATTGACAGATTCGCCCCCGTCATCCACTTTAACCTCAATGTCAGTGTCATCCCAGACGGGCGAATCTTCGAAGGAGATCGGTTGCCTGATTGTACCGGGCCTCCTAGAGTAAAAGAAATTATTGATTGATGATGATGGTACCCGATTCGAGGGACTACTTGCTGAAGATGATGAAGATCTGTACTGATCCAATTGAGATTGTATTTCTTCCATCTTTCAAGATTTTCTTTTTATTCAGTACAGATCAGCATTATATATAAACCTTCGATTACACTGCATTCCCAGCATAAATCCTGCACGAAATTTTTAACAAAAAACATTTAACAACATGAATCAAGTTATCAAATATCAGCAGAAAAACACAGACACCAGAAAGAAGGTACTATAGGTATATGATCGGAAACTTCGACTATAATCAAAATCAAGAAATGGGTATCTGCAGATGATGTCTGTGAAGTTCAAAGATCGAAACTTTAGGTTCCCACCAAGACCATAAACCCCAAGAGCCTAAAACCACAGTCCATACATGCAAAAGAAAGTTAAAAACAGCACCAACAAAAGCAGTAGGAACTAAGAAAATGGAAGAACCAGAAGCATTAAGAGCATGAATGAATAATATGAATAGCCGGAAAGAAGATGATATATAGAGGAAGAAAAGAGGTAGCAGCCATGGATGCACTTACGAAATGAGGATTCAAGAACAGAGAAAGAGTGAGAAAGAAGGGTGATGTGCTCTGCGGCAGAAAAGACTGAGAGAGAGAGAATGAAATCAAAGTGGGGTATCCGGTCTCCACGCTCGAGAAATTCCTCTTGACCCATTAGTCCATTCTCTGTCACCTTTATTCCAGTTTTACGTAACTTTTAACCCCTCATTAAAGAAAACAAAGGGAACAAAAATTGACCACAATTTGAATTGATGACATTAAAATTTGCAACATAAGATTTAAGTTGATTTGTTTTTTGTTTGATTTGATCTAATCTAACTATAATTATATTTATAATTGTTTCTGATCTAATTAGATCTCATCTAATCTAATTAAATATGATTTAATCTGATTTTTATAATAATAAGTACTAAGCTAAAAAAAATAAGTTGAACGAAATGGACCTTATTTCTCCCCTCTTAAAACTAACTTTCCATTTAAAATTTAAAAATAAATTTATATATTATAATCATATTAAAAGTTATATAAAACTAAATGTGATATAAATATATTATTTAACCCAATGACTAATAAAAATAAATTTTGATACGGTTAATAATAACTAAAAATATGGTTTTATGGTGGAGGTTGGATAAAAGAAATGTTAGACTTAGGAATAAAAAAAGTCATAAAATTTAGATATTTACCATTTTTGAGTCCTACCAAAAGAATAAAATAATCTTAAATAATTAAAAAATAAAAATTTGAATAATTTTGTGACATTTTACTTGTGACACTAACATATATGAATTTATAATTCCTCCTATCCTCATCAAGAGTCTAATGTCTTCAACTTTTTCTTATTATTTACGAGTACTACTTATTGTTTATTACTTCGGAAAGTTTTTTTGTCAACTGAAAGAGTATTACTTAATCAAAATTCTTATTAATATCAGACTAGACCATATTGGAAACAGTTTTAAATAACTCTTTTCTTCTAAACAAAACTTAATTATCCACTTTTTCTTTTTCAACCTTTTTACTTTGACTCCTAGAAATCAATGTTTTTACTTAGACTCCAAGAAATCAAAGTGTCAATTAACTAGACACATAGAAAGCATAATTTAATCATGTGAATAGTAAAGAAAAAGATTTCAAAAGAGAATGTGGTGTGCAACCATAATAGATGTACCATTGGTGAATCTAGCAAATCTCCAAATACGACATACAAAAAAAAAAACTTATCAAAGTTAAAATGAATATATACACAAAAACTAAAGATGGAATTGTGCAATCTAAAAAAATATTAAATTATAAAACAGCATTTTAGGCAGCGGCGCCGCCGCCTACCCTTCTCGGGACTGGTTTGTAAAGCACAACGGTGACGTATTTTGAGCGGAACCGGTGGGTTGAACCTAGGGCCACAACGGTTCTTGGTGTCTCTCTGTTGTTGTTCTCAATGTAAAGGTGGTTTAGGACCACATTCTGCGGCGAAGGGAGTGGAGGAGAGGATTGATCACCTTTTGTCGGGTCGTTCAGGACGGTCTGGTGGAGATGCGGAGGGAATAAAGGTGGGTCCCGCCCCTCGTCTTCGTTCCCGCGGTACACATTGTTGTAGCTTGAATCCGGGGATCTCGGAACTTCAAACCCCACCACAGTCAATTCATCCTGTACCCACACCACATCAAAAGATTCATAACATCTATTCCTTTGGCTCCTTCTCTGTCCTACCAAACCCTAACTTATCAATCAAATTATTTAATTTTCGCTAAAATGAAGATGCAAGACAACCATTCCGCCGTCATATTTTGCCCTGGTGTCATCAGGTTTGAGTGTCATATTATGACACCAGGGCCCTACGTCTTCCATTGGCCCCGAAGTGAGTCTTACCCCCCACCCCGAAAACCTACTGCTTCCATGCACCCTGCCTCCAACACCCCTAACCCCCCTTATGGATCGCCAATATGCTACAGTGCTCTAGCATATCGGGGCAATCGGGGGGCTAGGGGTGGGGGTTAGGGAGCACAGTAGTACCCCCAAATGGCTCGGTGTAATATTATGACACCAAGTGTGGGTGTCAAAAGACCCTTGCCCATTAAAGAATACATTTTTAATTAATTCAGACCATTTAGTAATTTCAACCACAATACCACCAGCAATTTAAACCATTACCATTTTGGCCAAATTTCACCCACCAAGCAGGTCTAAGATTAGAAGCTTACGTGATTTTCTCCATATTGGCAATTCATCTCGAAGGAAGTGTGACAATGGGCTATAAGAAGGGTGTAATACTTAATGCTTCTATTGATAGAAGAACCTGAAACATTATCCTTCTATCAGCATACAATAGAGGAATGACTAATGAGTAAAAGGGCATACTTTATTACCTCAGATAATCTACAAGAATAATGATAGAAGAACTTTGATTGAACACTATCTAATATAATAAGACATGCAAAATCAAGAAACTTGAGGGGTAATAAACATATCCAGCATCAGAGACTTAGCAAATCTAATGGCATAGCTAAACACATTACTATTAATCCTCTTTTTTTAAGTATATAATAACAATAACGATGATTTCTAGTTTACTGAGGATTAAAAATATAACACTTTCACCCACCAAAATGTGCCCTGTTAGAAAAAAAACATTGTCATAGCCAAAAGACAAAAATGTGGTGAAGCTATTGCAGAACATGAACAAGCTGAGCTGTAAAAAGACCAAAAGACCCACACAATGTGTGACTATATATAATTGCCTTTTAAGTCCGACCATCAGGTAATATCAGAATACGCAAGATGCAGAGTGACAAATATAAAGTTCAGTTACAAAACCCAACAACTCAGAAAGATTGAGGAATATGAGTTTGTATTGTTTTCATGGCTATGCACACTTGCACACCCTGGTCAATAGCAAAAATGAATAAACATAAAGGACACATTTGGACTAAAGGTGCCTTTACTTTAAAATCTTATTCTTGATCATATACGTAACACTTGCATCTCGGTCCACTTCCTATTCTTTTGAAAGATGCCATTTTGAAGTTCTCATTTTTTGGTTTCCATGCATCATAGTTTAAAACTTAATGGGAATGCATTTGGCAGCTAGACCAAGCCCATTAAACATTGCTATGCATCTACAAGCATATGGTGGCAACTAAGAAAGTGGCATTTAGCGAAGACCTTTGTGAAGATAATGATACTCTGACCTCAAGAAGTTTATGTTCAGTTCTATAATTTGAACATAACTAACATCTTACTTTCCCTAATTCACCCTTTCTCCTCCTATCTAAGCTTTGGGAAATGGTGTGACCCACCTTAAAAACACTTCTCTAGTTCTCTTCCATGCAAAAACAATAGACATAAACTTTTATGCTTGAAATAAACTAATGTAGATGCACGGGATAAGACATACAGATATTAGCCATAGTCCATACAGAATTATGGGATTCCAACCCAAAATCAATTGACAATGAGAGGAGTAAATCTTTTTTAAGTTGGGTATTCAATGTGAAACTATATCCTCAACAAGCCATAGTACATAGCTACACTGACAATCATTTTTGTGAATGTTCAATCTAAATCTGTAAAGTTTACTTCTCTCTAATATTGAATTCAACAATACTTATTGCCCTAGTCCTAGCTTCAATTGAATACTAAAGCAATCACTCTAACCAACATATAATGAGATCCAAACTCTTGAAAAGACAGCACAGGTCATTTCAGCATAATGCTAATGTGAAATCAAACTGAATACCAGAGTCTATATTCAACATCACAGATTTAGGAACAAACCTAAGTTAGTGATCCAATCAATCTGGAATTTCCTCGATCAACAGCTTCTCTGTATATCCCTACAGTCCGAAAGAATCAAAGAAGAATCACTGACTGATATGATCCACCCAAAACAACAGCAAATGATGTAATCCGAGAGAGAGAAACTGTGAGAGTGAAAACCCACTCTGAATAAGAACTTATTCTCTTGATGGGTATGAACAAATTAAAGTGATCAAAAGTGTTAAATCAAATTAAAGATATACGGAGTACATAATAAACACACAAAACAAGCTAAACCCACCAAAAAAATCTGTAAAACAATTCGATAAGAACACCAAAAGATTCTTTTTGACACAAAATTAATAGAAGAGTGAAAGAGAGAAGACCGACAACGGACCAGACAACAATTCAGTAATTGACAGAGGAAGCAAAGATGAAACAGACAAAATTACCCCCCCCCCCCCCCCCCCAGGTATGGAGAAGCTGAGGAAAGTGATAAGGACAGATGTCTGAGTGAAGGAGTGGGATGAAGAAGGTCGCAGGAAAACCCTAATAAAAGAATCCAAATTCAAGAAAACACCAACCGGGTTGGTTCCAGGTGGAAAGCGCTAGGACCGGACGCTACTACTCTTTCTTCTTACAATAATTTTCATCTTTCCAAATCATGGAAACTTTTGTACCCTCTTATTATATACTTTCTCCGTCCCAAATTATAATACATTATCACTATTTACAGGGTCAAACTTTATTCACTTTCTTTTTTATGTTCGTTAGTAATTTGATAAAATAAAGTACTATTGTCACTACTAGTTTTGTAGATCTTTTGATGTAGTATTTTAATATATAATTTTTATTTTTTAACTATATACCATTTGTCATATAAAATGATTTGAAAATAGTTTCAGTCAAACATCGTAAACCGAAGCAGGCGTTATAAAATGGGACAGAGGGAGTAGAAATTTTTATATATTTTTTAAATTTGTAAATTTATTTTATATTGTTATAATAGTGATTAAAATGAAATGAATTGAAAAAAATTAAAATTTATTTCATTTTACATAAAATCTAATTCATTTAGGAATAGATATACTCCGGAGTATAATTTATTTCTCCCTTTCTTTCTTGGGTCTTCTCATATCCTTTTTTTACGAGTATTTTTTTATTTAACAAAAAAGTTATATAAAAAAGACTAACTTACAAGAGCTTATATAGAATGGGATTTTGGGAGAAATGCACCACAGCCCCCTATGGTTTAAAAAAGGAGCTCCAACACCCCTCGTGGTTTTAAAAGTAACTTATAATATACCTCTGGTTTGTAAAGAGTGCACATGCACCCCATCTGGAAGTAACTTATACTATTTTTTTTAAATCAATTTTTTCCTTAATTTCTCAACTTTGTTCCTCTATTATTTTTTTAAATCAATTTTTTTCTTTATTTCTCATAATTGAATAACAAAAAGAATTATAGAAACCAGCAAATTAATTACATATAATGAAACAAACAATCTAATAATGATAAAATTCATAAATAAAATAATTATTTGATGGATTAGGGATTTTTCCTAATCCAATATCATTTGAACAGTACAAGAAAGCTCAATTTTGTGAAATTCATAAAACATAAACTTAGACATAATTGAAATCCATGATATAGCTATTGTTCATTGCGACGTCGCCGTGGTCGGTAGTCCATGTTATTCGGATTTCGTAGTCAGTAGTTCATCTCGATATCCGAATAACATGGACTACCGACCACGGCGACGTCGCTATGAACAATAGCTATATCATGGATTTCAATTATGTCTAAGTTTATGTTTTATGAATTTCACAAAATAAATTAGTTATGACATGTATTTTGTAACCTTATTTTTATGAATGAATAAATTATATGTACTCTATCAATAAATTTGTTGTGACTTACTTCTTATTTTAATTTCGGTGCATGGTGCATTATTTAAAGTTAATAAATAATTATTTTAGTTATGAATTTTATCATTATTAGATTGTTTGTTTCATTATATGTAATTAACTTGCTGGTTTCTATAAAAAAAATTGTTATTCAATTATGAGAAATAAAGAAAAAAAATTATTTAAAAAAAATAATAAAGGAACAAAGTTGAGAAATTAAGAAAAAAATTAATTTAAAAAAAATATAGTATAAGTTACTTCTAGATGGGGGTTGCATCTGCATCTTTTACAAACCATAGGTATATTATAAGTTACTTTTAAAACCACGAAGAGGTGTTGGAGCTCCTTCTTGAAACCATAAGGGGCTGTGGTGCATTTCCCCTTATATAGAATACTTTCAATAAAGAAGACTTTTGTGGAGTCATGTTTGACTCTAAGAGTGTATTAGTTTGGACTCTATAGTGTTAATATTAGACCTGTATAAGTACGGAATCAGAGCCAAATTTGAACCTAGCCCGAGGTCATTTTTTTTGCCTTGGCTAAGAAAGAGAATCTACTTTAAAACAAGAAAAAAATGTTATGTTAACAAGTGGTCTTCATGTAAGAAAATCCTACAAAATAGTACTTGGAGTAGAATATTTCTTCAAATTACAATCATTTTTTGTTTATATCAAAATAACTTTACACTTTTTCATATTCTATTTGAGGAAATCAAATACTCTGTCTATCTCGAATTAAACATTTCATTTTCCTTTCATTTTGTCCCAAAAGAATTGTATAATTCTCTAGCTTTTCTAATAAAATAAAATAAATTTATTACCCACAATTTTTCCTAAAGTTTCAACAACTCGTTTTTTTTTTAAAAAAAATTAATAGTCATTGTGTCAATTATTTTGGTATGGAAGATCAGAAGATGTATGTACAATTCCCACCACCCATTTTCCACTTTCAACATTCTTCTTTTTATCTCCATGAAGTCAAACGGTAAAGATTAATTCAAAAGGGAGGAAGTAGTTTTGCCAATTCAATAAAAAGCTTGTCCCATCGTGAAGACTTTTCTGATGGTTAACACCAAGTTTACGATTGTTTCATTAGATTTATCTTGAAAAAAACTCTCATACAGTGTTAAATTGAGGATCAAAGTTTGTTTCTTCATAAATGTCATCATCGTCAATTCCGAACAATTTTGTTTCACATATATCAACTTAAAAACCATTTATACCAAGTTCAATTCTTGGCAACTGCGTTGAAAACACTGCAAGTACCAGATACGATCAAAGTCCAATTTACCTTCTTTCAATAACAGCCTGATCGGGTCTGAGGGGCCCTCGGGAGTGGGACTCATTCTTTATAAAAACCATTTATACTTTCCAATTCTGAACTACAGTACCATTTAAGCCAACAACAACAAATAGCGCCAGACATCCAAATTGTTCATACTCATGAAAAAAAAATGTTGGTGAAGTTGCATAATTTAATGGGAAAAAAGATAGGGAGGAAAGAATTGGGGGGGGGGCACATAAAGCCTGCATACCCATAGCACTATATCCTAAAAACACTCTTGGGACTGACTATTCAGAAGGGACACAGTGCTCCAAGCAAGCAGCTCTCATGTTATTCCCTAGTTTTGAACATGCCTCAATGCATAGCTCCATTGCCTGCAGAAGTTCAGAGTTATATTCAAATATGCAAAACACACACACACACACACAGCTTAGGCTGAGGAAGCCATACTTCATTCAACTTTGGGGTGGTCCATTCCCCGGTGAAGAACAATTGAGTGATCTCCTTGCGCGATGCCATACATGACATCGTTAAGCTTCTATCTTGCAAGCTTTCCTCTTCCGAAGTCGGATCTATGAGTAGGTTTTTTCCCACACAAGACTGTATATTTGTAATAGCGTCATCATAAGATTAAAATATAAAGTATAAAAAGGGAGAGTTTTTCGATGTGTGAGTACCACAGAAACTGCGGCAACCAAATCATACAGCAAAATCCCTGCATCAGCTAACGCTAGGCTAGCACACGTTATAATTACAGGAAGATCGCCTGCAAGTAAAACACGTGCTATGTATGATTAAACTGGAGATTGAGGACTAAGATGCAAAAAATGCAATGTGCTTTTAGCCTTTTAATTAGATTTGTCTAATCCAATAATTAGATTACCATCAAATACATTGAGATTACAGTCAGCATACTGAACTTGATCTTATTACTCCCTCAGTTCCCATAATCCCATTAAATGAAGATTGTTTCACAAAGGTACAACTCTAGAATTTTAGCAAGGTACAAGTATTGAAAATCACAAAATATATCTGATATTTTAAAATGTATAGGTTCGTTTTACTAAATTCACAAAACCCAACTTCTTATTTAAAAAACATCAAATATTATGAGAATAAGCATATCTTTTATTCAATTAGAACTTTTAAACAAACAAGATTAAAAGATGACTCTTTTCTTTGAACAAAAGGAGTATATCTCTAAGCAAGTAATAATGTAGTAAAACAATATAGCTCCGGTATAATTTTTGCTCTGTATAAAATTCAAGTACTCCTGATCTATAATATAACATAGAGTAGGATAACAGCTATTGCATCAAAACAAAAAATGATACATGAAACAATATGTAACTTACTGCCACCAGATTCCAAAACCAACGCAAATACATCCACAGTGGTCTTTGGAAATGAGTCAAGCATTATGGCACCTTCCAAAGCTTTGTGCAGCATTGAGGACAGCTCTTTATTCTCTGCTGACTACACTACAAAAGAACATTTCAATATCCAATCGAGAGTTTTACAATCACTAGATGTCAGACAGAGAAAAGAATGAATGGGTAAGAACAGCTCGTGTGATGGAAACCCGAGATTGGTCTCAACCATACCTGCCCACGAATAGGAGTGGAAAAAGTTGCATAAGTAACATTACAATTCAACCTCCCTGTATGAATGTACGTCATTGCTTTCTTACTCTCCCTTGGCCCAAATCTGAACCAACGGACAACAAAATTAGTCAATCAACACAGTACCACACAGCCCTAAAGATGCTAAAGCAATCTAAAAATCCACTCTCTTAAATGTTACTCCCTCCATCCCATATCTCTCTTCACATTTTCCTTTTTGGGCCGTTTCATATCTTTCTTTCCATTTCCAAAAACGGCAACAAATAAAACCTAAAAGACCCATTTCCCCTTGGCTCGCACCCACATGCATACAAATTCACTATGATCTTCTATGGACATCTCGCCCCTCCCCAGTGGCGGTGGAACAACCTTCCACTACCACGGTCATCGCCTCTCCCCAGCGGCTGTCTACAGTATTACTCACAACTACTATCACTGAGTGGATTCGTCGCCTCGTTCCGCAACAAGAATCCTAGGGTGAGCCGGAACCTAACGTTGCCGCTACAAGAAGCAGAAAGATGAGGCTGATGTGTAGCTACGGCGGAGACATGGTTCCTCAACCGCACGATGAGTCTCACTGATAAGTCGGCAACAAATATATTTTGGCTTTGATTGTTCCTCTGTCATTCAAAGTTTGAAGTATTTCCTCAATTGATTCCATTAGCAGCAACAATGAGGAATTCACCACCAATTACGGTGCGCCTAGAGGATAAAGGGAGGGAGTTTAGAAGCACTTCAATTCAAACTCCTAGATGGCAATCGGGGTTGTGGCCAGAGGTCAAAATCAACAATTGGAGGGATGGTGTGCGGCATTGTTTTACATGAGGAAGGCAAAATTGGAAAGTCAATAGGTTCTTCATTTTACATTAAAAATCGTGCCTAGCCAAAACGAAAAAGAAACAACTTGGACGGAGGGAGTGCTTTTTTTACCTCTATATTGGAATGCAACTTGATTTCAACTTGCTTCTAATTGTGAAAATACTCATGTTGTAATCGTGTACTGATTGTATTCATTCATTCATGTTGCAAGGGTATCTTTATCACATTACAGCTAATTCCAAACTATTTATTATAGGCAAATTCTTTCATAGTCCTTAGTTGCATACTTATTTTATGGACCTTGACACATAAAATGATTATCTATAGTGGGTCTTGCAAAAGAAAAGAAATTCAATCATGAGCCTATGAAAAATATACGAAAGGCCATTATTTCACATGTAAACCTCAGGACCACAATAGAACAACTCTTTATTACGAGTATATACTACTGCATGAACCAGTGTGTACATGCCACTGGTGTCGTGAAATATATACAAATAGATTTGGCATTCACCCGATCTTTGACATATCATTTACTAAATTTACCAAAATAGCACTTCTTAATGTAAGGAAAGGCGGTTGACTTGACCTAAATTTATTGAAGAATAAAGAAAATATCAACAAGCCGACATGATTACAAGATTCAACTGTTGAAGACTCCTAGAAAACAACAATAAAACTCAATATAATCCCAACTCCATTGGGATCTAAGGGGTGCAAAATGCACACAACTCTTACCCTTGACTTGTTTACATTAGACCCTTGAGACACCACTTCATTTACTACCCAAAACATCATAAAGATGTAAGAAGGAAAGCAAGTTTGTGTAGGGGCAAGATGCAATTGTTAAAGCAAGAATGAGAGAAAAATATGAAGGAAATTGATGGAGAACATGAGAAGTAAAGAAAAGCACAGAACTGGAATAAATTCATTGCAGCTTTGTGAAATAGAAAGAGAGCACACAGCAAAAGAGAATCATCAAAGCCCTGATGTTTTTACCCAATGTTTTCAATGAAACCTCTTATGGCAAAGTACAGTATCAGAAAAAGAGAAAGACTTGGGATGCACATGAAACAGCAGCAAGATGCACTGAATAACTGAAGTGCTTGAATTCAAAAGTATAGAAAAATATAGCAGCAAAAGAAAAAGCTATTTAAACACTCACACTGAAACAATGACCTTAGTATTTCCAAATTCTGCATAAGCAGATCCTGAAGCTGCTTTCACTGCACCAGTGTTTAGCACTGAAAAATCCAATAGATTATACTTTTAATAAATATGGGAAGTATTTTTAATTAACTCTAGAAGTAATGGAGCATAATTAAACCTAGAAGACATATTTCTATCAAATCCATATCCTTCTTTACAGCCACTAGTTAATTGTCTTATTTCTTATTTCATCTTCCATCCATTTTTATATTGTTCATTCTATGCAGAAAATGTTTCGGACACAATAAAATCTGCAGAAATCAATTCTCTTCCTGGAAACGTTTAGAGGCAAGGGAGACAAGATAAGGTTTAAGTGTAACTTATGCAACAACGAACTTACTAATTCATAAATAAACCATAGAAATAATTTCATGAACGCTCATAAAAAAAACTAGTATGCTGGAGAGAAAGAGAGAGAGTGTGTGTGCGCATACATGCTTCGCGGCACCCGTAGAAGTGACGGCCGTCCGAACGAACCCAATCGTCGCCGGCGGGAGCCGATGCTTTCTCCTTTCGCTGTGATGGAAACGGAGAATACGTCTCCGGTGCCGCGCTGAATTTTCCGGCCATCTGCCTCCAAATTGTGCGAGGGAGAAGGAAGGAGAGTGTTGGCTGGTAGAATGCAGAGGAGAGTTTCAAACTCTGCTTCGCTCGGGTCACATAGGGAAGATGATGGGCCTGGACTTATACTGATAGTGATCGGCCCGTCGAATGGTTCGAATTTGATTCGGTCCAATCTTTGGCCCAAACAATTTATTTTAATTTTCTGCAATAGCTTATTTTTACAATCTAAAAAAACAAAAATCGTTTTTTTGTCCTAATTTATCACATCCGTGCTATTTAATTACGGAGTATTTTACTCTCTCCAACCCAAATTAACCTTCACGTTTTTCTTTTTGGACGTCCCAAAAAAAAATCTGTTTAAAAATGTTTTTGTGATTCAATGTCTTTTTCTATCCTATACACCCTTTTCAACAACTAATTTTACTTTTCTTAAAATTTGTGTCAAACCCAATCAAGAAAATAATTTGAGACGAAAGAGGAAGTATTATGCAACAATAATGCTTTTATTGAAACAGAAGCTGTATTGAAAGCACAAAATATAGTTTGTATATTTTAACTTAGGGCAATGCTAGATGCACCCCAAAATGAGATACTCCCTCCGTTCCTAAATACTCACAACATTTGCTTTTTCAACAGTCGCGGGAAATTTTGTTTATTTCGACATTTTTATTGGTTATTTGATAAAACAAAATATTCTTGACACATCTTATTTCAAAGAACTTTTCATGTAGTTTTTTTATACGTAAATTTTATTTTTTGTTTCTATATCAATATGTAAATAAAATGAATTGAAAAAACTCAATATTTTGCCTTGGGAATACAAATGTAGCAAATAATTTGGGACGGAGGGAGTATCTCATTTGTACTTGAGGCATTCACATACACACATAAATTCTATATATGTGCTTACATAGACATAGAGAATTTATGTGTCAGTGAATGCCTACAAATGGATTACCCCAATTGAGATACCTTGTGTAAAACAAAATTGTTGCATATGTATATAAATGTATATCTTTCGACTAGTCAAATTAGACTTTGTTCGGTCTCGATTACATTTTAAAATTAAGGATAAAAAAAGACAAATCTAATATCGGTTCCTAGAAACCTTGCTGTAATTCTTCTTTAAAAAAAATTCATCCATATGACAATTGTCTTGCCCAACATAACTTTATATATTTGTCGACAATTGCACTCCATGAAAACAAATATACAAACGGTAATGTTAAACTTGAAACATTTTAGCATGGTTCATAAAAGAAAACCCATGTTTGGAGACTATTTTGTCCAAAGAATCACATGTTAAAACAAAATAAAACAACTTATATATATATATATATCTCATGAAATAATTTTTAATTAATACCCGAGTATTAAATAAATATTAGCAAAAGTTTATTAAAGATAAATAAATGCTGCAATCACTGGAGCACCGTTTTCCCCCATTACAGAGGAAAGGAAGAGTGGTTACTCAAAATATGAATACAGAAAAGATGCATATATTTACACAAACGCTGGTGGATTCTTCCCAGTGCAGCCAAAACAAAATGGGGAAAAAATGGGGGAAGAATGTGCACAGATACAATAAAACCTCTATATATATAGTAATAATACTGTATTACCATATGTAAGAATAACCTCTATGTTAGTATGGCCACTATACTGAAAACATGCATCCCAAGGATATTCTTATAGAGGTTTTACTGTATTAAATAACCTGCGGGGAGCAGAGGGGCCGGGGTGGATGATCTTCAATTCATGTCATCCACGGCACGAATGCCAATCCCTGCGAGGACAAAAACACTTATTAAAGGACAGACGGATCATTCAAAATGTATGGGTCAATCGTCATCAGAGAGATAGACGACATCCGTGGGGGCATTTGTTTGAGCTGATGAGGTATTATCCATTATTCCAAACTCGGACAAGTCTATCATATCAAATGCTGCGTCGAATTCTGGTAAGGGAAGGAGAATATTGTTGTTTTCCGTGGTGTCATTTACAACCAACTGTTGAGGAAGTCGAAACGGCACTATCTGTGGCAGCTGAGGGAGGGGTGCAGGCGTGGTGGCAGCACTTGTGCTGATTTCTGGCAAATGAGGGAGAGTATTATTATTGGTTTCCGTGTTTTCGTTTGCAACCAACTGTTGAGGAAGCCGAAAAGACACTGCCTGTGGCAACTGAGGTGGCACCCGAGGGAGGAGGGGTGCAGTTGTGGTGGTGGCAGCACTTGGGATACTTACAGGTCTGAATAAGTGAAGGTGCGGGGCCGGTGCACGTGCACGCATATCTCCAACAGATATCCTCGTGTTACCCCCGAAAGGCGACATGTCACCAATGAGCGGCGGTCGTGCGGGAACAGAAGATGATAGAGTAGGCTGAGTAGCAGTAGCAGAGGGGCAGATGGATCTGGAGATGTTGGGGGAAGGGTTATTATTATATGCCCAGGAGAAAGGTGACGGGACAGAAGAAGCATGCTGGTGGCCAACCATTTGTTGGGGTTGGACAGCTTGAGACGAAAAACTGGGGACAGATAGTTGTGTCCTTAGAGAAAAACCCGGTGGATTAGATGTTTGGTGTGAAGCTGGAAGAAATACAGAGGGAGAAGAAGTTCTCAATGCATGAAGCATTGATGCATTTTGTAGCTGCTGCTGCTGCAGCAGCAAATAACCGGGAGGTTTAGCTGCAGAGGAGAATGGAATGTTCAGTTGTAATTGCACCAAAAATAACACATCAGTATAAAAATGCCAAAATAAAATGGTAAAAACTGAAAAAAAGTTTTTTAAAAGACGAGAAAGATTCAGTTTCTCATAAAATGGTTTGGCCCACTTATGCTCAAAGCTCACTTATACCTAAAAATGACCAAATTTTAAAGACACTTTTAGTAGCCACATAGTAAAAAACCTGCCTGGAATATTGTTCATATAATACCCTGCCGTGACAAAGAAGTCATGTTTCAAATCATGTGCCAAAAGAAGTATGATACTTGTAGTTAAAACAACAAATAAAATTTATCAGTAAATATAAATATGAATCCATGTCCTTTAACTGGTTTACTATGCCAATATTAAAGACTTCTACATTCACCAAACACTACAACATGACTCTTTTTTGGGACGGATGGAGCACTTAAATGCAATTATGCTCTATGCTTATGAGAACAAATAACATGTTGCGTCACAGCATATGAAAAAAATTTATCATACCTTGCTGCGATTGTGGAAGCACAGCAGACCTGGGCTCCCGACACTTGGATCTGTAAGCTTCTGCCAATATCTTGTGCATAAGAACTTTGTTTTGATTCCCTTCTAGTTCACTTTTCCTCTTCAAAAAAGCTGCCTCAGTCTCCTGAAATTTTGACTCATATCTTCTACAAATCTGAGCAACCATTTCTTGTATTTCCTTCTCACAATCAGATCTGTGCTGCACCTTCTGTTAAAACATTTCTATTATGAAAATACTGATAACATAAAATATACGTAAATCTAAAAAAGTCTTAATCAAATTTGTTTTTCCTTCTTAGTTTGTAACTTAAACTCTAACATTAAAAAATCATCTCCCCCTGTTACTTTTTCCCCTTTTCATAATTCATACAATGTCTCTACCCCCAAACATAATCTAAGAAATTGAAGAATTACCCAATCTTCATGGGACTTCACAGCTTGTTCTATTTCTTTGTTTATCCTTTCCAGTTCCTTGGAAAGAGGATTAACCGGAACACGAGCAGGCAGGTTTACGGGAGACATAAAATGGGGATGATTCGTGTGAGCATTGGTAGGTCCAGGAACCGAGCCCATATAAGAAGGTTGCATAGACGATTGGTTATGAACCTCACTTGATATCCTCACTTCATGGGGGAGACTAGTAGTGGTGTTATGAGGAAGGGTGCAGTATAAATCACCGCTAGAATGGCAGCTGATTCTACTTGCTGCTAAACCTGTCTGACTCTGATGAAGTGTCACGTTAGGAAAATCAACCGATACAGATGAAGGTTCGGAGGGACGTGAATCATTGGTCTCCCGATTAGAAGGTGTCGCACATGCAGCTTCACTGGGAGGTTGATCAGATATATTAGAAAAGCCACCTTGAGGTTGTGGAGACTCACTATTTTCAGTCGGGGCAGATTCACAATTCGAATGTGTAATTGGTCTTGCATCATCCCCCCTAAAGGATCCAGCTTCAAATTCTAATTGCTGTTCCCGATTGAGTTGTGATTCATCCGATACTAAAAGTTGGCAAGAGTTGTCTTCAGGGACATGGTCCTGCACGTCAATCAAAGAAAATTTCTGAGATACAACAACACTACCCCGGTGCTTCAAAAGCTCCCGTCCATTACAGGGTAAGGGGGGTCGGATGTACACAGCCTGACCCCTATGTTAAAACATAGAGCGGCTGTTTCCAGATGACCCATGATCAGCGTCGAACGTTGCATTGACTAACAGTTACTCCACTATCAAGACATATACCATTTTTAAAATAATCTTAAAGGAATTGCAATTGCCAGATAGACAGATATAAACAATTATGTGCTACATCTATTGGCAAGCAGACAAATCAAGAAGACATGCCCCTTACATCCAGCACACAACCTAAGGAAAGACTGAGGTACAAAATAATAAAATTCCATATGACAAAGGGGATAATAACATTCTAAGAAGTCTTCTGCTTGCTTATGCAAAGAAGATGTGTTTCTCTATACCCACAATCATACCCAAATGAGCAATACTCCTAATTTTGTTTTTTGGAAATACTAAAAAGCACAACGAAATAAAATTTTAGTTTCCCAAAGTTTTAGTTCCCACGTAAAATTTTAGTATCCCAAAGTGTGCAAATCAAAAGCTATATGCAGATGGATCACCGATATTGCTACTGTTGCACAGTCTAAGCCCAATCTACCTACCACACTCAAATATGTCTTACCAAATATGTTTTGGAAAAAAAAAGTGGTGAACCAAAATGGGACAAAAATAATGAGGCACTGGGACTGTGGAAGTATTTTGATAATAAAACATGTATCCCAAAGCTAAGCAATGACCAAAATGCACATACTTGATGTTGTGATAGACAATCATCTGAATAAGCACATGTTTGTACATTGGGCAAGGCCAATAAATTATCTTGGGATGGTGAGTTTCCATCTGCACAATTATTAGCTGCATCATTCTGGTTTCTATCACTATTGGCAGAATCAGTAATATTAGTAGGTGAACAATCTTTCACCAACAATCCTCCTGTGCTAATACGTGATTCATGGACTTCCCATGTATGGTCAATTATACCATCTTCACCATCCACACGAACTGAAATCTCATCAGCGGCATGCTTTTCAAAAGTCAAGGAGACCACAGGAGCAATCTCCTTCGATGAATGGCCACATATAACACCTTCACTATGCGAACCTACTGAAATCTCAGTATGCTTTAGGAAAGGTATTTGGACTACAGGAGCAGATTCTGTCAATTGACGGCCACCTATGACATCCTCACTGTGTGCACCAACTGAAACCTCATCAACAGTATGCTTTTTAAAAGTCATGGGAACACCAGGAGCAATATCCTCAGATGGATGGTCACCTACAACATCGTCAACAGTTTGGGTTTTGAATGCTAATGGCACCACATGAACAACACCCTCAGATATTTTGTCACAGATAATGTTTTCATTAGGTACACCTACAGAAAATTCAGAAACCGAATGCTTTATGGAAGTCAATGGGACCCCCGGAACACCTTCTTCAGACATATGGTCAGGTATATCAGCTTCACTATGCACATTCTCTGGAATCTCATCAACAGAATTTTCAAAAGAGGATGGAACCACAGGAACAGTATCCTCACAACTGCAACCAACAGTGAACAATTCATTGGGCTGACTAGGACTAGACACAAATTCTTCTGTAGTGGATATAGCCTCTGTGGGCTTCTCAGAAACTGTGGTTGTGAAAACTTCTTTAGATTGGCTCACATTTGATGTAGATGTGTGCACATTAGGAGGTTCCATGTTGTGCTCTGTTTCATTCAAAGATTCACTGGGGCCATTTGCCTCTGCATTACACCGAAATGGAGAGCTAACACTTGGAGGATTATCAACATTTGCATAACCTGAAATGTTTTGAATATCATCTCCCTGGGAAACATTAGAAGGATGATTAATGCTATTGATAGCTGTATTATCTTCAAGGTTGCCAATACCACAAGCAGTAGCATCTTTATTGGCATGTAAACTATCAACATTTGCATTATCTGGAATGTTTCGAATATCATCTCCGAGGGAAACATTTGAAGGATGATTAATGCCATTGATAGATGTATTATCTTCAAGGTTGCCAATACCACACACAGTAGCATTGTCATTGGCATGTAAACTATCAACCTTTGCATTATCTGGAATGTTCTGAATATCATCTCTGGGGGAAACATTTGAAAGACAATTAATGCTATTGATAGATGTATAATCTTCAAGGTTGCCAATACCACAAGCAGTAGCATCTTTATTGGCATGTAAAGTATCAACATTTGAATTATCTGGAACAGTTCTGATATCATCTCTGGGGGAAACATTTGAAGGATGATTAATGCTATTGATAGATGTATTATCTTCAAGGTTGCCAATACCACAAGCAGTGGCATCTTTATTGGCATGTATATTAACAACATTTGCATTATCTGGAATGATTTTAATATCATCTCTGGGGGGAATATTTAAAGGATGATTAACACTATCAATAGATATATTATCTTCAAGGTCATCGATACCACAAGCAGTAGCATCTTTATTGGCATGTATACTATCTTGAAGATTTGCAACATCACCACTGGAATCAGATGTCTTTCTGGCACCTGCAACATCTTGAAGGTTCCCAGCACCTTTCCCGGAATGAAAAACAGTACCGTTGACGGATAAACTATCTTGAAGTCTTCTTGTGTCATCGCGTGAATAAGAATTATGATCATCAGCCTTCGGGTCTCCAACATCATCTCTGGAATCAGATGTGCACGAATGCAGCTCAGTTGCAACCCCATCGACACAGCATAATTTAGCATTAGCGATCCAAGAAGCGGCCTTTTGCATTTCCATGTTCCTTTCAGTTTCATGCTTCTCTTCAATTTCTTTGATTTTCGTGTCCTTAAAGCGGTTGAGTTCCGCTATTTCTCGAGCAAAATTATCATTTAGTTGCTTCAACTTGTTCTTTCCCATAATAGTATTGCAATGTATGGCGTGATTAATGACTAACTGCACACTGTGGAGTTTTTCTATAGAAATCCTCTTGCGCTCGCACTCTATCTGGAAGTGCTCAATTTCTTCATGTTGCTTTTCTTTGAGCCTTGACATCCTCATGTCACACTTGCATTGAACTTGCCTGACCATCTTATCCATTTCACTCTCAACAACATTATCTCTTACATCTGTGGTCTGCTGTGCAACAAAATTTTCGTTGGTGCATATCTCCTCTTCAATAAT
Organism: Cuscuta australis; assembly: GCA_003260385.1. NCBI lineage: Eukaryota > Viridiplantae > Streptophyta > Magnoliopsida > Solanales > Convolvulaceae > Cuscuta > Cuscuta australis. The sequence goes on along the minus strand of NQVE01000215.1, from coordinate 2,743,391 downwards.
TTCAGTCCCTACATTTTCCATCCTTTTTGGCTTCTTTAAATCAAATCCAATCTTTTCCAAGTGACGCAAAAATGCTTCTTTCTTTGAACGCAATCTCCGATAAACGTCTTTTGCTTCGTGCTTAGTGCATTCAAATTTAAGATGTTCTTTCGTTAACAAAAGTATAGTGTTAACATCAATCTTTTGCCCCAAGATTCTGGCAGCCATCTTACACTGAAAACCACAGCAATCAAGTTAGCATAGGTATAACTTCATATTAAAATAGGTTCAACATTGCACACAGAAGTGTCAGATCACAAGTAAATATATACAAAAGTATGAAACTGAAATCCTCCGGAAAGGCTATGTCATGCCATGGACAAAACAATGAACACGTAAACAGCTATCTTTCATGAGAGATGCATTAAAGTTAATGATTACAGTAGTTAGCAACAAACAACAATTTCAGACAACTAAACTGGATCACAAAATTAATGAAAGAAAATTCTAGGGAACCCGCCAATCATAAACATGTTGAGTATTTACACAACGTGAACTCCAACGGGTGGCCTTTAGCAAGCCACCACCAGCTATATAGCATAGATGATTAGACGCATAGTAATAATGGATGAAGCAAGAACAAGAAAAAAATGACTGTTATAATTAGTTTGTTGTATTGATTGTAATTAGAATATAATCTGATTCATACTAGGATGATGAGCCAGTCACACATGATAATGTAAAAAAATAAACAAAAACACATGAGCCTACTTATAACGTCTTATGGCTGAGCTAGCGTTTACTCGCGAAGGCACTCTAATCCCCTAGTATTTCAACAGTCCATTCAAGCTAAATTTTAAAGAATTCAAAGCCTGAATGAACACTATGCGTTTCCACCACACCCATAGCTATAGAATAGAACAAAGGACATATAAGACATGTTTAGAGAGTAAGAGTGCCGGATGTCCTCACAAAACACAACTTAAACACAGTCCGTTCTCTAGAAATTTTCCAAACACACAGGAAAACTTTGTAAAGCCCATTTATAGTACTGTGTTGTGTGTGCACGCGTGCGTGCACGCACGTATGTGTGTGTGGGTGTGGGTGTATGCGCTTGTGCTCACTGTGTTGTTATAATGTAATACATAAAAAAACATTCATTTTGAACATCATTCCCATACTCCACATAAAATAGTAAAATAAAGGATGCAAAGAGATTAACCAGAGATACTTGCAATGCCTGTGAGAGAGTTGCTGATTCTATGCAAACACGGAGATTCTCCATAATATAATCTATGAATATTCCAACCATATTTTTGACATCATCCTGCATCAAATAATCTGATCATATAAATGGCAATAGAAGAAATCATAATAGAAACTGAACCCACAGAAAAAGATTTAATCCATTTAAGACTTGTTTACATCACATTTGAATTGTAACCACAAAGGCATTTACCATTGCGAATGCTAACACTTAATTTATTTACACTATGTTTGGTTCAAGGAATTTGAAAGGGAAAAGAAAAGAAAATGAAGTGGAAAACCATTTTTCTTGTTTGGTTAGAGGGGAAAAGAAAGAAAAAGTGGAAGGAAAAGAAAATGAGGAGGCAAAATGTACCAAGTGGAGGGAAAACCAAATTCCTTCCATTTTGGCGAGGAAAATGAGAGAAAACCATTTTCTTTTCTTTTCCTTCCAAAATCCTTGAGCCAAACATAGTGTTAAGGAAACAATCACAGTAGACCTGAAGACACATGATTTCCAAGTTCCAACACAACAGAGGAAAAGTAAAATACAAAAAGCTGATCTCAAGGGTTTCAATCATAAATAAAACCAAGAGCCAAAAACCATCAGCAGTTGCACTGCTCATTTTATGATGCCAAAAAAATTTGGGATATTTCAATACAAAAGGTCATATGAGTTCCACAGGGAAAATGTGAATGTCAAAACTTTCAATAAATAACATAAGATTATTTTCCAACATAAAGTGAACTCCTACGCAGGTTAAAGGAAATTGAAGGCAAGACAGTTACCGAGAGTTTTAACACTTCAATAACTTTGGCAATCTCTGCTTTTAAAGAGACTTGAAGGTTCTTTTGGTCATCACGTAGAGCTTTTCTTTCCACAGATTCAAGATCAGCATGTGATGGGCTGCATAGAGACCTCGTGCCATGGTCCTGATCATGAGCAGCATTTTGACAGGGAGTTGATTTTGGCAATGACTGATTAGCAGTTCCAGTTGTAGAAGGTCCTGTAATAAAACAGAAACCATTGAATGTAAACCTTGCATGAGGAACAACCTCACAGATCTCAACTTGTTACATGGATTTGAGTGAAAGGTTTTGCACTAAAAGTGATATCGGTTGTACCAAAAGTTATAAGTATACACTAATGGTGATAACATTTACACCAAAAGAATTTATACTTAACACCAAGTGTTATGGATTTGCAATAAAAGAGATTTTTCTTTCGGCTTGGGAGAAACACTATCAGGAGGGGCTAATTCAAAACCCTTACACAAAATAAGAACCGCCACCTACATTCAATCCACCATTTTACTCAAAAAGTGATATGATTTACACCTCAACAAGAGATAGCCTCATTCAAGTTTTTTGCCAACCATTATTGCAATAGCTTTCACTTCTACAATTTTTTCCAAACAGTGCATAGCAGAAGGACAAATACAAACTGGATTATCAACACAAATTTATTCACCTTTCTTTGAATCAGCAAGTTGGCCACCTTCAGGTACAGGTAAATTGGAGAAAACATTCACATCACTGTTCACAACCTTCCTGCGCTTCTTTCCTGCTTCATCATTACTAACGTCTGGAGTACATGGAGAGTCATCAAAGTATTTGACTCTCTTTCGGTTCCTTGGAGTTGGCCCACTTATATGTCTCCATCGTGGAGACTTTCCTTCCAACAACCCTTTCCAAAACAACTGTGGCTCTTCTCCACATGTATATTTCACACTCTGCTCTCCAAATAATGGAGGCTTTGTAGTGCAAGGTCCAGAACTTTGAAGAACTTTAGAAATAATTGGAATGTGCATAGCATCCATTTCATTGTCTGGAGAAATTATGGAACAGAATTCCTTAACAACATCATTCAAAAATGACTCTCCATATGAAATATCTGAATCTGATGTCTGGCAGTCACTGGTATGGTACTCATCCAATCGGCTGAATAAATGTGACGCACCCCACATGAGAGTGCTCTTTGTATTCCTGTGTAAACTCTGAATGTTATCAACAGGATCTTGCTTTGCAATCACAAGTGCTTGCTCTTCCACCGTATAACACGAATATAGCCGGAAAACTCTAATTGGTTTAGACTGTGGCATAAATGATAGCTTTTGTATAAGCTTCAAATCATTTTGAGGATTAGAATCACTACCATATATGATGACATTGTCCACTGATGATAATCTAATGCTTGAGTTACACATACGGTGCTCCAATAGAAGTACAAATAGCCCATTTTCCTTCTTCATGAACCTATTGAGAGCTGCTTGCCTCTTAGAAAGATGGAGACAAGAGTGTACACATTCATAAGAATCTACCCCAAATCTTCCTTGCAAAAAATGCTCCAATATACTAACAAGTGATGATCCAGTGCCAATAGAATCCTAAAAATGGAAACAATTTTTTAAGGATTTAAAACGGCCAAATTTTAAAAATCAAACATGATGATTAACCTGCAGATCATGGTTGCACTAGAGATGCATGGATGCACACACATAATAAGTGCAACTTCATTGGGCATAAAATTATACAAAAATTACATGGGAGAAAGAGGGTGGGAAGCAGTCTGTAAGAGGGAATAACAAATGAGGGCGAGAGAGAGAGTGTGTGTGTGTGCGCGTGTTGTGTTGTGTGAAAACATAAAACTATAGTAATATTATTTAATGTTAGTTGTCAACAAAATAATAATAATAACGCTAACTCTATCAAGAACACCCATCGAAGCCATATTCTGTTATTACCAAAGAATAAAGATATACCCATCTGATAGATCACTAACAAGGCTAGCCTCCACCCCTACATTCTTTGAAACCGCATAGTATAACAACAAACCTAGTAAAATCACACAGCATCGAGTCTGGGAAGGGCCAAAGTACGGAAATATTTCCCCTGCTTCGAGGTTGTTTCCAAGAGACCTCCGGCTCAGAATAAAATAAATGCTAAAAACAAGGAGATAAAAGACCTGAAAGCAAACCACTAATGTAAACTCATCTCTATTTAGAAGTGATCTGAATCACATTGAAACGACCACCTCACCATGGTCCACACACCATCATATGTGCTCTTAACTCAGATGCAGCAACTCTCTAAACTCTAGGCACCTCCATCAGCTTCCTCAAGAGGTGAATGGCCTTTGTGGTTGACTAACCAAACATGAAACCAAATTGATTCTCAGAAATGCTCACCTCCCTTCTCAACTTTGTTTCTGTTATTCGTTCCAAACTTTCATGGTGTGACTAAGTAATTTGATCATAGTTGAATACCTAGGCAACAATTAAGCGACTAGCCAAATGATAAAATATACTCCCTCCGTCCCAAATTGGATTACAATTTTTTTGGGTCCTACCTCTCGATAAATTTTGTTTATTTGTGTACTTTTATTGATTATTTGATAAAATATATTATTCTTGTCACCTCTTGTATTGTAGAAATTTTGACATAGTTTTTTTATATGTAAATTTATTGATTATTCTTATACCAATTCATAAATAAATTGATTTTTAAAAATGCGGGTTTTGGGACGGAGGGAGTAGTAACAGTAATACAAATATATCATAATTAATATACCTGGGTATAAGATATTATTATTCATAAATTACAAACTTCACACTCAACATACCTAATATCCATCTGAAACAAAATAATGTACAATGTTTCTTATGAAGCTAGATCTAGACCCCTTTTTGAGAGAACCAATTGTAATACTCCCGTTGTCCCACTATTTTTGGGACATGAGAGAGTGACACGAAGATAAAGAAAAATAAGATTGTGGTTGACATTGATGTTAAAAAGTAATAAGAAAAATAAAGTAAGAATGAATGTGAATCACACAAATATGACCAAATATCGTATGGGACAAAAATAATGGGGAAGAATAGGATAGAGTTAGGCTGGGTAGTATAGGCAAGAACTATATAGAAATTAAAACAAAGCTAAACAAAATCTAGGCACAAGACAATTGACTTCCAGGTTACACAAAAATTAGAATAACAAACAGTAGAAACATGGAAAAATGAATAAAAGGACAAAGAGAAGAGAGTCAAACTAAACAAGATATGGCCATATGGGCATTAGGCACTTGACTTACACGTTACAAAAATACTCCCTCCGTCCCGGAAAACATGGGAGTTTTGATTTTGAAGAGGGATTTAAGGAGTGTATTTTGGTATTGAATTTTCAAAAATATCCTTTGATGTGATGGGTAAAAGTATGATTTGATGGATAGATTATTAGTAAAAAGGTATGATGTGATAGGTAGGGTATGAAAAAGTAAGGGGTAAAAGTGACTTTTTAATAAAAATGAGAAGTGTTTTTAGGGGCGGATGAAAAAAGAAAGGAGAAAGGTTTTCAGGGACGGAGGGAGTATATTTTTTTAAAAGGAAAAATAAAAAAGAATTAAGATAAAAAAGAAGAAAGTAAACAACATGTAGGGAACTTCGTTGTGTTGTGTCGTTGTCTCCAGTTGATAACTCATAGGAAGATGTCTATCAACGTGGACACTTATATTGTTCAGGGTTAGTAATGTCTATTGGTCCTCATAGATTAATCACACGTTGCCGACACTTCGACATTCCATAATTGTGTCTACTCATGTAATCGCAACTATAAGTTAAAAAATAGACTAGAAAAAACGTTGACCTAAGGTCAAATGCCTATGACAATGGTAATGGACGCCTAGTCAATGCCATGAAAGGGTACGATGAGGCGAACATACATGGTGAGCATCATCCATTGTTAGACGCCTAGCCAAATAACTATTGGTGTTCTAGATATCACCTTGTCCCTTATACAACAGAATCACCACTCTCCTTTCGACAGTCATCTTAGGGGCTGTTTGGCAACTTCTGAATAGGTAAGTACTGAACCAGTAAGAGGTCTGAACCATTAAGTGTTGAACCAGTAAGAGGTCTGAATCATTAAGAGCTAGTATATTGCTTAACTATTCAGCGGAAAATGTCTGATCAATTCAGATAAGAGGTCTTAACCATTCAGACTTTGTATAATACTTAACCATTCAGAGGCAAATGTCTGAACCATTCAGACATCTGAACCATTAAGAGGCTGAAACAAAGAGTCTGAACCATTAAGTGCTGAACCATTCAGACATCTGAACCATTAAGAGCTGAAACAAACAGCCCCTTAGTTATCTTGAAAATAACACCCAACAACTTGGTGATCCACACAAAGTCATCTATGCCCACAGTAGTCCAAAACTCCACCAAGGTCATATGTGATCTCAAAGCTCTTCCCCTTTTCACCATCCACATAGCTTTCACCACCTCTAAATGTCTAATGCGCTGATAGAAGTCCCTATATAGACGTTCTAAAGGTGCAATCATTACCGCAAAAACCACCAACTTAATTTTTAAACAATCTTATACTCTATCTTCCTCACTTCTACTATTCATGAATCTTTTAAAGGGCGCTTTAATAGCTTCAACTTTTCCTTAAAACTTTACTATTCCACCATCAGTCCAATATTAGTTTCCATTACTCCCAACAACTCCTAACACTTCCCGGACAGGTTCTTTGATATAGTTACTTAGCTAGCAATCTTATTTCATATGACATCAGCAACCCTACTAGTCCGCCATGTGCCTTTCTTTTGTACCCTAGCAACCAACTCCGTAACCCCATACTTGTAGTAGAGTATATTAGAATACAATACTCCTGTCCACAAATTTCATTCCGAATTTCCTTTCTAGGCTGCCCACAAATTTTTTGCCCAGTTCTTTTTTTTGGCAACAAATTTTGGATTCAATGACATAATTACCCTTACAACCAATTATCACCCATGAACCTTATCCTCCATGTCGTTGCCTCATTCCACAAACCGGCAGCCTCATTCAACAATTCAACCCTACATCTCCAGCGTCGGGTCGCCACTGGATATTGATAAAGATGTATCCATAAAGATGAATCTGATGGAGTCACTTCGCGTTTGGAGTCACCCATCTCCGATCCTCATTGTCACTGTTAGATCTGTAAACGTCGAGTTCTTGATCTTCATTGATCGTCTCTATTTTCCTTGTTTTCTTCATCGTCGGAGCTTCAATCTCCAGATTTCCATTGTGGATGGAGTCACTTTACCCTCGTCTTCATTATCGAAGCTTCGATCTCCGGATTTCTTTCACAGATATAGTCACTTCGCCCACATCTTTATTACCGGAGCTTTCATCTCCAGATTTCCTTCGCAGATAGTGTCACTTTGCCTTTATCTTCATCACCTGAATTTCAAACTCCAGATTTACTAGCATGAAAAAGAGGTTCTTCTCTAGTGGCGGGGTGGTTCAAACAGGAGATTCACTCCAGATTTGATGACTTTGAGAGTGGCAGTCAGTGGTTAAAATGGAACAAGGCAGTGTAGAAATGGGTATTTTAGGAAAGTCGGCACAAATTTAAACTTTTTTAATGTGTGTGCCTGATCAAACCGGGAAGTAAATTTATGGACGGAGGGAGTAAGTAATAACAACAAGAAAATCTCAAATCAATAAGGTTGGCCACATGAACCAGATGAACTACCAAGGGTAATTAGGCTGTCCTAAATTTCCACACCTTTCTATCATGTACCAAGTGTTTATCACGCTCAAACCCTCAGGATCATGATGACAATGCTCAAAATTGCTTATTGCAGTTTTGGGGCGGTTTTATTCCAAGGTGTATTCGCCTCAAGGCGTGTTGAGGCGTAAGCCTCAACTTTAAACTTTAAAAATGTCCATATAAGTGGCAGAACTACTAGAATATGGAGAAAAAAAGCAGAATACTCCACAGTATTAAAAAAAGGCCGGCGATACAAGCCGTAAAATAAACACTGGCAGATAAGCAATAAGCAAAAAATAAAAAATAATTAATTAGTTAATGATATATGGAATTAAGAAAAACACTACAATGATATACGAAGAGCCTTATCAAAAGGCAGGGCTAATCAAAATGCAGGCTTGCACCCAAAGTTACCAAAACGCAAAAAAGTAGACAAAAAAGAGAGATATATACGATGATGGTAGGACGTAGGAGATGACTCACCTGATGAAGACGATGACGATTGACAAGTATGGAAGATGACGATACTAAAATTAGGTATATAAGATACGATCGAATCAGGTATATATGTTTAAATTTTGTTAATTGACTGATTTAACCTTAATCTAAACAAATGGGAACAAATATTGCTTACGCCTCAAATCCCGCCCCAGTGTGTACGCTTTATTGCGTACGCAATCTTGCGCAATCGATAGAAACACATATAGCGTATGGCAAGATACGCCTTATTGCCTAATTCATTGGAAAAGTTTCAGAGGCGCGCCTCATGACGGGTTTCTGCCTCGCCATTTAGAACATTGGATCATGAACCTAACTTGTCTCTCTTAGTTTGAAACTTAAACATCACGTTAGTCCTTAATAATATAAAGTACACATTGGATGGTACATCAATGAAATGTTGTTCTACTTACTGTAGTAGGTTGAATGGGTGGTAACTGAAAATGAATAGACACATACTTGTGTTTGGCTCAATGACATTTGAGGGCCCTTTTGCCCAACCAAATTGATGCCTGATTATCTTACTTGCCTCAAGTAGATCAGTCTAATATGCATGTTCCATTGAAGAAATTTGCTCAATCAAAGATTCACATTTCAATAATGAAAACCAAGAAATGTTTCTCTTTCATTAACTAACTCCCTCAAAAACAACTTGTTGTCCATGGCCCAATACCAATTCAATCCCTCTCCATTTTTGTGTCCAAATACCCCTTCGTCTAGAGAATTTAGTATTTTATATCAAAAGCAAACAAAATGTTCCCTCTCATGTATATATATAGCAAAAAACATAGTGAAAAACTTGGCATAGGCAAGGCTAAAAGACACAATACTTTTCAAGATCCTAGCAAAAAAAGTTTTCATCTTGCATTATAAATATTTTTTGAACGGAACCAAACCCACATTGCGCAAGAAATTGAGAGCTTTGAGAGTGGGTGTAGTAGACAGTATTAAGGGACTAGCATGAAGAGTTACTTTTTTAGCAGAAAGAATTACCTGAAAATAGATAACTACATTAAGATGTCTGTGTTTTATTTCTGAAAGCATCTTGTCAAGAAGAAGCAACTTCCCACTTGCTTTTATTCCAAATTCGAAAATCTCTTCAGGAGAAAGCCCCTTGTTGAGGGTGAGGGTTAGCACAGATCCATCAAAGCTATAGGGATGATCACAACACTGAGGAAACCACAAACGAACACAAGAATATTAAATTGAAGTTGTAGACAACATCCCAGGTTGCATAAGATAAATTTGCAGCTTATCTTGTAATCACTCAAGATAATTTTTACCATGTTAGAAGTTAGAACTAGCAAAAAATAAATGAAGTTTAAAAATTTGTTCAGCATTGTTATTACTATTTCAATGAGCTATAAGGTGAGAGTGGAATTTAAAATTACAATTTTGAAAAATAAAATAAAATGACAAACCCCTTGCAAACATTTTTTTCAAAATTAACTTCCAATTTCTTCCAAAATTTTGTAAAAAATAACTTCCAGTTTCTTCTAACTCCTTCTAGTTTCTTCCAACAACTTAAAAACATAACACCTCAAATACGAACACAGATAAATTCTTTTTTATATTCAAAATTAGTTCTATTACATATTTATTTGGGTGATCATTTAATTGAGTGATTTTTTTAACAGTTCATTTTTTTCAACATTTTCCAACTTCTTCCAGGTTCCAGTTTCTTCCAACTCCTTCCAGTGTCATCCAATTCCATCTAGTTTCTTCCAACTTTAGAATTCCAACCAAAAAGAACAAAGCCTAAGTCTTTATTCATGTGGCTGATAAGGGTTATTAATTTGGAAGCACAACAGAGTGGACCATGTCATTAGTTTCCCTTGAAACGACTTTTATGAACATTTTTCCAAAATTCAAGCTTTTCCTTGTTAAGTATCAAAAGGGTTAGTACACACTCATGCAAATATGAAAAATGTACAACTTCACTACTCCATGAATCCACAAAGATAAACTGACATAGCAAAATAATTGAACAAATAACACAATTTCAAAAAAAACATCACATGCTCAAAAAGGTGTTAGACCAAACCTTTCTAACATTGAGTAGAACATCATTGAGCACCCCAACAAGATCATTTTTTTTCGATGAAGAACACAGGGCATTTATATTTGAGTATAGTGCATGACAATACTGCTCAAGCTGCAAGTTGGAAACTTGAACAGGAAGCCAATACTCATGAAACTTGGAAGATTCCAGTCCATTTTGATAGGCAGTATGTTTCAAGAGCATCTCACTTTGTTTTCCTTGACAACTCTCATACTCCTTAATGAGCCTTAGACCAAGAGATGAACAAAGAAAATCAGCATTCTCCAACTCCCATGTGGCATTCTCAATATCAAGGCCATTCCACTTCACAAGCCACTCGTGTTTACATTCTAAATCATTGTCAACATCAAGATTTTTGTTTTTCCCATGCAGCTTGGAGAGAGATAATAACCTTTTCTTCAGTAAACATTGAGGTATTGTCCATTCCGAGTTCCAACTGACACCCTAAATGATTGAAAAATAAGTGCCAGTAGTTAGGGTATCCAACAATTTAACGTACAGGTTTTTGTGTTCCAAATAAATTACTCTATCAGTCCAATTTACAAGTCTCAATTGCTTTTGCACAAATATTTAAGAAATAAGTAGTATATAGTATGTGATCAAATTTTCAATTTTACTCTCTAAAAGGCTGTAACCTTAATAAAAGTTTGCATTTATATTATCATGTCAAATCATGAGAGGAAGAATTGGAAAACATATAATGCTTACGGATTTAAAAATGAAAGTTGAGAACATAATTGTGGGACTGACTAAATAGCAAGAGGGGTTTATGAAATGAGGATAATAATGTGAACAAAAATGGAACTGACATGATTTTTGTGATTAAAGTCTGCGATAATGGATGGCACTTCAATAAGCAATGGTTCTTCTGGAAGCCAGTCATTGTGAACATGGGCAAGACCTTGATACTTGACAAGATACTGTTTCTGCCTTTGTGTTCCTAACATAATGTTAAAGAAGACATGAACAAAATCTCAGCTATTAGAAGAAAATAATAAGCATTAAAAGTCAATTTACATATCTTTGTTTCCAAAAAAATAGTTTAATGACACAGGTATGTCAAACCTTTGGGACCTGATACTTCCACTTCTCTAGCATCACATATCAACTCTATTCCCTTTGACACTGAGTGGACACCATATTCTATCTTTCTCTTCACACACCAGAGACAATGCCAGACTCCAGATGGAACACCATCCAAAGGAGGACCTAAACAAGAGAGATGGTAACATCTCCTGCAACCTTTACCATAACATATCCTGAAAAGTAGACCAATGCACACTTTAACAAAGGTGGAAACACAAATATGCAATAGTAAGAAAAAAAGGAAGTCCTGATTTTTAATCCTACATTTCATCAACAGTTTTTACTCTAAGTGTTTAAATGATTCAAGTCAGTGGAACTAGACACCTATGCATCTAGCATGCCATTGTTAACCCCTGAAAACTAGTCTTACTGAACACAAGAGATTACCCACAGGCTTTTTCCATCTTGCTTGCACAAATCACAAATGTTTTCATGATTATCCTCGTGAGAACTTATGTTTGCACCTTTGCACCCTGCTTCAACACCCATTTTATCCTATACAATGCATCAATAATAAAAGCATCAATAAGTTGATTTCATGCTAACAATCTCAAAGATTTATTATAACCTGTCATGAAATTATGAAACATATTAAAATAACAACTATAGAAGAAACTAGACTACCAAGTAATCTCCACCTACAATTTGAAAAAATGAACTACAGTGCTCTATTAACAAAACCAAATCGTTTCCGCTGCATAAAAAACAATGCATTAATCTTTTGAGAAATAAACAGATGTGTAGCACTTTCACATTTTTCTTTTAGATATCTTCTCGAATTGCACACATCAGATGGCACCATAAACCAACCTTACAAAAAGTTTCATTACCAGCATCCTTCTTCGAAACAACACCACACGTGCAGAGCTCAACATTTGGGAAATCATGATCAAGCCTGCAAGTCCAAAACAAATTGAGAGATAAAACAAGCCATCTTTAAAGTCTAGCAGCAAAATCAGGTAATTATAATAATACACATAAGCAATAACATACGTAAGTGAATAAAAAAAATCAAATCACAAAAGCAGACACGATAAGGGAAAAAATGTTTCCCATTATACATACGCCTCTTTCATTTCTCCTCATTCTAAAATTCCATGCTCGATCTAGTCAATTTTTATTGTCTAAACTATGGTTGATGGATGGAGTCTTAAGTGTTCAGTATATCAGTGGTTATTTTTCAAACATAATAAAAATTACCTTTTTTGTTTCAAACATGCACCACAGGACCCAGGAAAGCAATGCTTTTCATCGCTGGCTAATTTAAACATAGATTGGCTATCATCTAATTTTTGTTTTTTACTATGCTCTCCACTTTGTGAATTCAATTCACTGAAAGAAGTAAATCCTCTCAAATCTCGAATCTTCTCAGTGTCTCTACCAGAGCATCCCTCAAGCAGTATTTCAGTCCCATCCAAGGTGTCACTGATTGTGCAACCATTTGTTGAAGCTTTTAAGCTTTCTGCTTCGGATAGCCCAGCAATCTGTCCTTGTGCCTTCGATTGTGGCAATTCTGCCTCGTCGTGACTATGTAAAGTTCCCAAAGTAAACCCCTCTGAACTAGAGAGGGAAACAACTTCATCACATTGTACAGCATGGTATTCACCAAATTGTTTTGCAACGCCTTGGTGGCATTCAACATCCCCATCCACTTTGTCCCCAACAAGCATGTTGCCACTGCCAAGTCCTGGAAATTTACTTGATCTTTTTGACTCCTCGTAAATGGCTACTTCAAAACACAAAGAATTTTTCATCACATTAAAACAATCCATTGTTTTCATACAACAAGGAGAAGCTACGCAATCTATAGAGAGTATATTTTTTTATCTTTAAGGTCTAAAAAAAGGTATGTAATCTAAAAGGTCTAAAATTTGAACTGAGAATAAATTAATATCAGCGGCTCCAACCCCACAAAAAAAATTGAGTCCACAAAGATTGGAGGAGAGGGTTAGCAAGAGAAAGGCTTGTATATACCTGGTATTAGCTGTCTTATTCGTTGTTGTTTAAACAATGAACGAAAAGCACGGGCATCCATTCTCTTCCTTTTCATAGACATATTATACTTACTAATGTTGCCATCTTTCTCAGAGCTCATTGTAATAGGCTGCTTCACACTCTGCTCTTTTTCCCCATTTTTCTTTGTGATAACTAAATTCAAGTCTCCCTCTGCGATTTTTGACCCTGAAAGACTGGATATAATATGTCTTTTATCCCTACCAGGGGTCCTTGAAGGACTAGGTGTGTCAGGTCTCTGAGACCTTCTCTGAGAGTGCAGTGTAGGGGGAGGCTTCTTCTCAAGTAGCTTAGACTGCCTAGTCCTTGATGGCATTTCCTGAAAAGACCTTGTTATGCCAATGCGATCTGTATTTCTAGATCCAATACATGATGGTCCTTTCAAATTTTTACCCGTATTGACAATATTTTTTCCCATTATGTTTCTCATGAACCATTCGAATGGCTGTAAATTAAAGAAAACGGTCCAAAGTTCTCAAGACAGAGAAGATAATGGACCAGCTTCAAGTTACAACAACTACCTACATGATCACAACCAGACATGCATGTTATGTAAGTATTGAGTGTTGCAATAAGGGCATATGAGGATTAAAATTTAGCATTGTGAATTTATAATACACGTGATAAAATGACACAATCTATAGCTAAAATTAACCCCCCGCATAAGATACTGATAATTACAGCAGGATAAGCACAATAGTCCCCGTGCTTCAACTGGGTTATCAACAGAACATTGTTACTAACCTAACCAATTAATTATGCAAATTCTAAAAAAAAACACATTTTTGGATATTTCAAAAAATCAAGTGCAAAAAAATGTCACATTCTGTCAAGTATCAACCCATCTGCTTTTAGGTTCATTCGTGTTTCATCTATTAGACGCTTTTCTAATATGTTAGCTCATATTCTTGCTAGAAACACGGTGTCACAATGTGATGTTTGGGATAATATTCCCCCTGATTGTATTCACCATCTTTTGATAATTAATGTAAGTATTCCTTTGGATTTCAAAAAAAAGAAGTCCCAGAGAAATGGAATGCGCCTGATGAAGCAATTCTCGCCTACATACTTCTAAAAGTTTACTATTCCAGAGAAGAAATAAGAGAAACACTTGGCGGGTATAGAGATTGCGACACTAGAGTAAGTCGCCGGAGGTCGGAGACTAGACGCAGGTAGACTCTGCATTTATTAACATCAACCTTCAGTGACTGCAGCAACATCAATGAACCATAGTGGAAGAAGCGATTACCTCTGAGTTCGAACTGAGAAACCCTTTATGTTCTGGTCAGAACCAGATTCCGGCCGGAAGAACTCCCAGATATTCCTGGGAAATATACGAGTGTCTTGTTGAAATCAGCAAACCCTAATCTCGCCGAGTGGATTTAATTGCAAATCAGTGGCAGTGCAGAACTAAATTATTCAGGAGAGTCCTAGAGTTTGGCGGCTAGAGTTTGGAATCTGAAAGCCTGATATCGGTGAAAGAGGCGGTGAGATTTGTTAATCTCCGGTAAGCATGGGCTTTTGGATGTGCGACTGCTTTGATGCAAGTTAAGCAACAAAAGATAGTAACTTATTTTTTCCAATCTATTTGTTTGACCAATTCAGTACTTAATGGTTCAGACTGTTTGTTTCGTGACCAGATGTCTAAATGGTTTACACATTTGCCTCTGAAGGGTTAAGTATTATACAAATCTGAATGGTTAAGACCTATTATCTGAATTGATCAGAGATTATGGGTGGGTTCGGTTTTACCCAAAACCAAAGATAAAACGGAAGGTAAGTTGGCTGTTCGGTTCGGTTTTGCATACAGAATATATAAACCGTTGGTTATTCGGTTTGGTTTTATGCGGTTTTTATTTTGGTTTTTTTCGGTTTTTTCGGTTTATAAAAGTAAATATTTATAAGCATTAAAAATTGTATAAATACTAACTCGACGAAGCAATAACAATACGTAAGTTTGGGTTTGGTTTTTTTACTTGATTTTTACACACAAAAAAAGCCGAGCGGAAGGTTAGTGTTCTCATTGGTTCAATTTTATATACAAAATATGTGTCAAGTGTCTAACAAACATCTAGAAGATTATAAATAATCTTAAAGATATCGTATGTAAAATCAATTGTAGAGAATTTGGATTTTTTTATATAATACTTTCATTTTCATTATACATCAAAGTTTCTTTTATTTAAACATGTTAACTACTCATTTTAATTTTTAATGTTATATAACTCTATATTAGGATTATTTATTGGTGTTTATATTTTTAGATTTTTTAAAGTTTATAATATGGTTAAAATGTTTAATTAATAGTTAAGAAAAAAACTTTAATTGACTAGTAATTGATTTGCATTTTTGTTTATATGATTTTTATACATATCACATATACTCGTATAAATAAAATCAAGCATATAAATAAGTTCGGTTTATTCGGTTCGGTTCGGTTTTTCAAAGTAAAAACCAAAACGGAACCAAACAATAACGGTTCGGTTCGGTTTTTTTACATTCGGTTTCGGTTTTTTTGGTTCGGTTTTTTTTCTAGCTCGTTTCGATCGATTTCGGTTCGGTTTTCGATTTTTGGTTTTCCCGACCCGGGCCTATCAGAGATTTGCCTCTGAATAGTTAAGCAATATACTAACTCTTAATGGTTCATACCTCTTACTGGTTCAGCACTTAATGGTTCAGACCTTTTACTGGTTGAGCACTTACCTATTTAGAAGTTGCCAAACAGCCTCTTACTCTTTATTTTGATTAAAATCTAATTTTAGATCAAATCAAATTAGATTAGACTATGGCCCGCTTCGTTCAACTTATTTTTTCTAGTTTTTTCTTATTCTTATTAAAATCAGATTAGATCAGATCAGATCAGAATTAATCAGACCAGATTAGATCCAATCAAATCAGATTAGATTAGGGGTGGACACGGTACCGGTACAGTACTGGTACCGGAAACGGTAGCGCCGGTTCCGGTACCGTTACCGTCGGCCGGTACGGTCCACCGGTTCCGGGAACCGGTACCGGTACCGGTTCCGGTGCCCATTTTTCAGTACCGGCACCGGCGGTTCCGGTTCCGGTACCGTTACCGTTTTTTTTTATTTTTTTTTTATTTCATTCTTTCCTTTATCAATTTCATTTTTAGATTTTTTTATTTCATCATTTCCTTTAACAATTACACATTTACAATTTTACATTTTAAAAATATAATAAAAAAGCAAAAAAAAAAAACAAAATTAGGGGTGGCCGAAACGGTACCGGAACCGGCGGTACCGGAACCGGAACCGGTACCGGCCGGTCCGGAACCGGAACCGGCGGTTCCGGAACCGGAACCGTACCGTGTCCACCCCTAGATTAGATCAGATCCAATCAGATCAGAACAGATCATATCAGATGAGTTCCAATCAAGAATTCTTATTATTATTGTTATTATTATTCTTATTATTATTATCATCATCATCATTATTATTATTCTTAAAAATGAAAAAAAATAAACTTTAGAAACAAGTTAAATAGAAAACTGAGAAAGTAATCCTTAATTATTAAATGTCGGAAAAATTATTTTTAAAATACATTGACAAAGTCAATCTAATTCTACTTTTAAAATACATTTTTTATTGCTACCTGTAATTTGAGTTTCTAAAGTTTTGATCTTTTACTACATCGAGTTGATCAAATTTGATTATGACTTAAATAAAATTAACATTTTATATTCATATACCGAGTATATTTTAGTATAACTGAAATAACTATTATATCTATGGTGTTATATTAATCATAAAAAAAGTTTCGTAGTACAAAGCACACACTAATATTTTATAAGGATGAGATATTTTAATAAAAATACTATCTCTTTTCTATATTAATTATCTAAACTTAATTACTTGTTAATATATATATATATATATATATATATATATGAATTAAATATTTATTATAATGTATATATGAACTAATTATTAAAATATTAAATCAATATTCTTATTTCATAAAAAAATAATCATAAAATAAAAAATATTATTACATTATAATATGAATGATTATTCTAATATATGACTTAACTAATTTTATTAATTTATTTCATTAAAAAATAAATAATCATAAAATAAAAAATATTGATTATATTATAATATGAATTATCATTACAATTTTCAAACATTATTATAAAGTCAAATCAAATTATTGATTTGAATTTTAAGTCAAATCATAATTAACCACATCAGATTAGATCAGACCAGATCAAATCCAATCAGATCAGATCAGATTAGATCCAATCAGATCAAATTAGAATAGATCAGAATTACAAAAAATCAGATTAGATCAGAAAAAATAAGTTGAACGGAACGGAGCCTATGTCACATTAAAAAGATTCATATATATAATTATATTCTAATTCAATCATACCAGATCTAATTAGATTAGATCGTATCTTATCAGATATTCAAAAAATTAGATTAAATCAAGCAAATAGAATGCAACCTAGTAAAAGTCATTTTGTTCAACTTATTACATATATACATATTAATATTAAATCAGATTTGATCTAATTAGATCAGATCTCATCAAATCAGAACTAATAAAATCAAATCAAATCTAATTAGGTCATATCAGATCTAATCAATTCAGATTATGTCCAAGTAAATCAAATCAGATTCAATCATAACATATCCAATCAAATTAGATCAGATTCATTCTAATATAATAACCAATCAGATAAAATCTTTATAAATTACATTAGATAAATCTTGAAAAATATTGAAAAATAATGCTAATATTTTTTTCTATTTTTACATAATAATTAGTATACAATTAATTACTGTTATATTTTTTAATACTGCATTTTCAAGTATTACTAATAATTATTATTATAATGTTATATGGAGTATACAATTAGGTATATACTAATGTTACATATGATTAAATAATACTTAATATTATTTTAGTAATAATAATAAAAGGTTATTATAATAATTTTAACTTTAATTTCGATCATATCAGATAAGATCTAATCAAAATTGATCAAATCTAAATATATCAAATTAGATTTAATCTGATCTACATAAATCATATTAAAGTATTAGACTAGATATTCAAACAATTAAATCAGGTCCAAATCAAATTAGGTGAACAAAATAGAGTCTAAGGGCCTGTTTGAGAATAGCGTTAGAGATTAGCGTTAGCATTTTGGATAAAATTTTAACGGTGCAGATTACTTTGAAAACGTTAAAGCTAAACGATGCCCGTAGATAGTCTTTTCAAAATGCTAATGCTAATCGCTAATGTTATTCCCAAACAGGCCCTAAGATTTATATGCTCCAATTTCTTTGTTTTTTCGTTAGACTAGAAACTCCTCCTAATTTTTCACAAGCTCACCACTCCCCAACCCTCACATATACTCGTGTTGTAAATGAATTATTGGTGTGTTTGGAAACTTGGATTTAGATTATAATTTCAGATTTAGCTCAAATTCTATATTTGGAAAATATAAAAAATTGAATTTAGATTTTAGATAAATTTCTCTCATTCATAACTAAACTCAATTTGAAATGCATGCATCTTACATTGTAATTTGAAATTCAAAAATTTAAATTTTGAAACTGAAATGCATGAGTTAAAATAAATTGCTAGATTCAAAACTATTAGAAATAATAAATGTATTGGGAAAATGAAATATTACTCCGTATTATTTTTTACATTACTTATTTTATTGCTTCATTATTGTGTTGTTATTATAGTTCTTTTCTTACCATGGTTGGAACTCTCTCTTGCAATATTTATATACAACAATGTATCCTTCATTATTTGACATAGTCAATTATTATCAAATTGTATCATGGTATCGGAGCTTAGGTTCTCAAACAAACTAGCCCTTCCATTGTCCTTTTCTTTCTCTCCAAAAAAATCCTCGCTCTCTCTCTCACACACACACACACACTCTTTCTCTTCCAAAAAAATAATGTGCATTGTCGAAGAACAGAAAAGTAGCATTTGTGTATGTTTTTATAGAAATCGAGAGTGTAGAAAGCGATAGAGAAGCTACAAAATGGCCCAAAAGAATAAAAAATTAAACTCTTCGCTCTCGCTCTAATCACAAACACTCTCACAAGAAAAAACTTAGCAAACATAATCTCAAGCTCGTTCGTCATGCAACAAAGATCTAGTTCTCTACTGCTAGAGGTTATCCTCACAAAACTGTCATGCTTCCTTCGACTCAATTCTAATACATGTGCTCCAAGCTGCTCCTCGTTACAAATGATCAGGTTGTGAGGATATTATAAATAATAGATGTCTTAGGATATAGAATACTATTATTTATTAGATTCCTTATTTTATTGTTACGTTATTATATTGTTACTATAGTTCTTCTCTTACTGTGATTACAACGTTCTCTCGTACTCCATATATATATATATATATATATATATATATATATATATATATATATTGGTGGTCCCCTAAGTGGTGAGATACAAAGTCTAGAGGGGGTGAATAGATTTTGTTACAAAATTTAAAACTTTTTTGTTTCTTTTGAAAACGTGAAATGAGTATTAATCTAAAGTTTTTGAGAACTTAGATTATGCGCGGAAGTTGGTGGGTTGTTGGAGCAGTAATCAATATGGATGGGATAGTTTTCACAGTTTATATAAATGCAAATATAAGTAAAGATAAGAGAGAGAGAGACACAAACTTTAACGAGGTTCGAAGGTGGGGTAATCCTTCTACGTCCTCAAAATCCACTATGTAGTTGGTTGTTGAATAATGAACCAACAATTACACTTTGTGAATTTTTGCACGGTATATCTTTGCAAGGCCAATATTGCTACTGCACTCGTGCTGGCTTTGTTGTTCCTTCGAAGGTCAAGCTTCCTCAACAACTGCAAAGTCCAAACAATATGACTTGCAAGATCAACTTGTAGGAAAGTTGATGTGCCCCGTTTTAATCAAGAAGTTTGATTAAAACTTGTATCCTTCAACGTGGTGTGGTACTTGAGGCAATGAAACCTTCAAGTGTTTTACACTTATAGTTCTTTGGAAGAAGGAGGAGTTTGCTTCTAGATAAGGAGTTTAGAATTCTCTCTTTATCAAGGTTTTTGGCTAACTGTAAATGAGGTAGCTTTGTTAGTTGATCGTGTTGTTCGTATTTTCTTCAATCTTCTAAGGGAGCTATATATATAGGCTGGATGGATGATCTATCCGTTGAAGGAAATAGACTATATATCCATTGCATTCGTTGGCTTCAATTTGAACGAAGAGGGAGATTGAGGATTCTCCTTGGAGTGGGTGTTTGGACATGCCCAATTGTTCAAAGAGGGATTCCTTTGTCACAGAATCCGTCCTTTAGCTGTTGTTCAAGAATTCTAGACTGTAACCCTTTATTGAGTGAAGTACTCATTTTGTCTTCTTGTATTTGTTCAAGAATTCTGACCGAGCTATTCAATTTGAGGAGTCCAGACTTTGTCTTCTTGTCATTTGTTCTTGAATCAGCTGAATTGTCCTCAATCTAGCCGTTGAAAATCAAGAGATTGATTTTTCCTTACCAACGGGTAGAATTTATTCATTCATGACTTAGATACATTTCTAAGTCTTTTCTCACTTGTCCGCTTCTGAGAGTTCTGGTCCACCTTGAGACATCCAGTTCTTAGTTTGACAGTTCCGGATAAGTCATTTTTAGACTTCCGAGTGAGAAAGTGATCCGCGCTAGTCTTTCGATTCGGATGACTTAGGGGCTGTTTGGCAACTTCTGAATGGGTAAGTGCTGAACCAGTAAGAGGTCTGAATCATTAAGTGCTGAACCAGTAAGAGGTCTGAACCATTAAGAGCTAGTATATTGCTTAACTATTCAGAGGCAAATGTCTGATCAATTCAGATAACAGCTCTTAACCATTCAGACTCTGTATAATACTTAACCATTCAAAGGCAAATCTCTTAACCATTCAGACATCTGAACCATTAAGAGGCTGAAACAAAGAGTCTGAACCATTAAGTGCTGAACCATTCAGACATCTGAACCATTAAGAGGCTGAAACAAACAGCCCCTTAGCCTTCAGCGGATGCTAGAGAGACTTCTGAGTATCCATGAGCATTCATGCCTTGAGAATTCTAAAGTAATCAGACTTCTTTGAGAATTTCTTTCTTGTCTCTGATATCTCCGAGCGAGAGTTCTAATTTCCATAACTTTAATCTTGATAAGTCTTCAAGGTATGAGTACACAAAAACTCAAAATGAAATATCACAAGATTTATTTGAAATCTCAAGAACTTGGTTTTAACAATATTTCTAAAAAGAAAATTACATTGAATAATGGGGGAGACCTAGAGTCCTTATTACAATCTAAATACATCATCATCAAAATCTATAATTTTTCCCTATATATATATATATATATATATATATATATATATATATATATATATATATATATATATGGATTATCCTTCATTATTCAATAAACTGAATTATTATCAAATTGCATCACAAGCACTACCTAATAAAAAAATGGTTTGTTTCGTGATTCATTTTCATGTGTACTGCTTAATTCGTAATCAAAAAAATTAAATCTAAATACGAATAATATTTGTAATTCGTTGCATTAACAAATACAAATATGAATATATCACTATTTGATTCGGTCCTTAAATGAGTATGTTCGGAAAAATGGGCCAAAATTGTAAATATTTAAAAATTAATACATAATTTACGAATTACTTAAAAATTAAATGTATGTTTATATTTTCATCTATGATATATAAATTATCCATACCGATTATTTTTGGAAAACATATTTTACTATAAATCAAACTTTTTAAATTAACACTGTAAATTAAATGATTATAATATATTATTTTGAGGGAGTTTATTAAATACGCCTATATTCATTTTTAACTGCTTAATTCGTTTCGTGTGCCAATTATTTGACTCATTATATAATATATATATATATATATATATATATATATATATATATATATATAACATGAATTAAAATATAAAACTTATTTGGAATTCTTGGTATCAAAAATATACTTTTACTGTACTATTTTTTAAAAAAATTGCTAATATATTTTAAGAGATATAGTTAGTCAAACATTAAGCTTGAAAACTGAATTGGAAAGTTAAATAGGAATGAATCGAATACTTAACAAAGTAAACGAACTAAATTTTTAAATGAAACAAATATCTTATGTTGGATAAAAAACCGAATACGAGTCTCTAAAAATATTCTAACTGCATACAAATCTTTATAAATATTCAAATTGAATATGAATATCATCCAAAACTAGGAAATACGATTAATACAAAGTATTCATGAATATTGGATTTGATTTAATTCATTTACAACCATATGCCCAAGCCCACCCACTATCACCTTTTTATGTGGCAAAATCATCTCAACCTAGCTAGCCTTCTCATAATTTATCTTCAACATGCATGTGTCACTCTCACTAATCTCTTTATAATCTTATTTTGAATATAATCATATCCAACTCTATTCCATATATAAAGCATATCCGCTTTTTTAACCTAGCTAGCTTTGCTTTCATAAACAATGTTGTGGTTTAGTTTCTTATTTTTCGTGTCATAAATTGTCAAAAAACACCATACACATGTTGAATTCCTAGAGTTTAAAGTCTGGTTTTAAAATATAATGGATGTGTGTGTGTGTATATATATATATATTCTGGTGAGAATGCGATCTTATGAAAGAAATAAGAATAAATTTAGTGCTTTAGATTGTGAGATCTAAGGGTCAAGATTGCAACAAAATTAGGAGCACCAAAATGGTTTGAAAATGTGTCATGTCGAAATGCACCAAAATCTTTTGAAAAAATGCACTATCTCAAAATCTGAGCGCTGGATGCTATCTGGGCCGCACGATGCATCAGATCTAAAGACTAGATTTTATTCTTACTTCTTTCACCAAGGTGCATTCTCACGTGAACCGGCCCCTATATATATACATACATACATGTTGGTTCTCGCGAGAATGCGATCTTAGGAGAGAAATGAGAATGAATATGGTGTTTTAGATTGTGAGATCTAAAGGTCAGGATTGCATCAAAAGTGACTTTCTAATAATAATGAAAAAGGTTTTTTGGGATGGATGAAAAAAGAAAGGAGAAAAGTTTTGTGAGACAGAAAGAGTAATTTTTTTTTCAAAAATAAAAGAACACGAACGTTACTAAGATGTTCAAAAACGAAAATGATGAAATTTAGGATGGGTAGTGATAATTGAATTGGACAATAAGACACTTGGGTTGAACCACATTAAAAGATTGAATCCAATCGATTAGTTAGTTTAACTCAAGAGCTTATATACTGATTATTTTTACTCTTGAACTTCTGATGTGGGATGAAACTTTAACACTCCCCCTCAAGTAGTGGACAACCGGGTCATTTTGAATCTAACCGGTTTACCACTTGCAAATGGACTCTCTTCCCCTTGTTTTTTTGAGCGCCAACACCTAAATAACCACGAGCCGCTGGGTATGGACTTTCAGACGAGCAATCGTGTTAAATAGGCCACATGTCGTTGGGTACAACCTCCATACATACAACTGAGCTAAAGAGTAAAGACTAACGGGCCGCTAGGAGTGAACGTCTAGACGGCCACCTTGACAAATGAGGTGGGCTAAAACTGGCTCCGATACCATGATAGAATTTAGGATTTGATAGAGATAACTAGATTGGGCAATAAGACACTTGAGCTGAACCACATTAAAAGATTGAATCCAATCGATTAGTTAGTTTAACTCAAGAGCGTATATACTGATTTTTTTACTCTTGAACTTCCGATGTGGGATGACACTCTAACAGAAAATGAGGTATTTTTTTGTTTTTATATATTAAAAAGAATAATCTTGTCTTAGGACATCCAAAATTAAATGAAAATTGGGGTTCATTATTTCTCCAGAATTTTTTTCATCAGTGCACTCCATGACTACGTTTTCCCTTTTCTATACAAGTATATTTTTCTTTTGTCTTTTTATTTATTTCTTTTTTCATTTCATTTTTCTCTTAATTATTTCTTAACTTTAAAATAAAATTATCAAACTTTGACAATTAATGGAAACTAGAGGATAGCAAACCAAATGAAAGAAATCCAAGCAAATCAACCATCAAAACGTACCTAAAAATTCTCCCACCTTACACATCCAACCAACATTCTTACAATGGATGAAGAAACAAATCAAACCACAATCTTATTTTCCTATCAAACCCTCCCCTAGAGAGAGCAAGGAGGGAGAGAACTTCAAACATGACGACCACCACCACCACAACGGCTACCGTGGTCGTATCCGTTCTCTCCCTCCTGTTCCACATCTCGGCGGGGGAGACATACGTGTACGACAACGGCCTGAAGGCGACCCTCTTCCCGAACATCGAGATCACGCTGGCCAACGACTACCACCGGCCGATATACTTCATGTGCAAGAACACGGACAAGGACAAGAAGCTCCACCCGCTCGGCGTGGGCGAGACGTACCGCTTCAACTTCACGCAGGTGGCGTTCCCGATGCGGTGGTGCTTCCTGTACATAAACTCCCACACCCACGGGTTCTTGTGGGTGTACAACATGCGGTCCAGGTGCACCAAGTGTTTCTGGAGCATCACTAATTTCCCCAACCTCTACCGGACGGACCGTGTCCGGTGGGAGCGCCAGAAGTTGTTTCTTCCCCTTGGGTTTGACATTACGCAATTCTTGGTTAGAGAGTCATCGCTTTGGCCATGAATGAACTATATGTATATATGTATACATTCATGCATGCATGCACCCCATTAAACACGTATAACTCCCACCTAAAATGTCTAAAATATACCCTATTATGTACTTCCTCCGTTCTATATTCCCGTTTCATTTTTTGCGCATCCAATAAAATACTTCTACCCACATCTAAACTACCTAAAATTTACCACATTTTTCCTTTATTATAGGTAGAAATTGTTTTGAAAGTTTTTTTTGGCATTTTATGTTGGATAAAAGTGTTTTATGGGATATGATGCGCAAAAAATGAAACAAAAACATCTTTAAGGGACAGCGGGAGTAGTTTATTGCGGGTAGATGTTATTTAGGGGTATTCTCGACATTTTAGGTGGGATAGAAGTATTTTATGGGGTATGCAAAAAATTAAGGCGGAAATATATAGGGAAACAGATGGAGTAATTTACTTCTTTAATTTCTTGAGAGCTTGTATATTTTTAATTTGATGTTGTAAGGCATGACCATTTTTCTTCTTTTATTTTTGCCCTTTTTGTATGTACTCTATCTATTTTAAAATCATCTTCGTATTTGATTTTTCTTGGTTATATTTTATAAATTTTGATGGTAAATTGTGAAAAAAAGATAAATTTAATTATTATGTAAAGTTAAGATTATAGCTATCAATTGGTGACCCTGAAATATCAATGCATAACTTTTTTTTAGACGGGATTTGTTAAGTACGAACAAATTTTTTAGACGGATGAAGTTAATACGAAGAACTTTTTGTTTTGACTTTCTTTATCGAACTTTGACACTCTTTAATTACAAATTAGACACTCCGTATAATTTAAATGAATAAATGTTATAAAAATTTGATATATCAAAATTGTATCCTTAGATGAACCTAACTATATTGAATTTACATTGTATTTAAATACGATTATATATTTTTTTAAAAAAAAATTATGGTCAAAGACTGTCACAATTTGACAAAAAAAAGTCAAAATCGAGAAGTTTTTCTGGGACGGGTACCTATATAAATATGCAGTAGATGGTTGGTGGTTCACTTTTCTTCTTGGCAACCTGAGTTGAAACTCAGTGTTGCATTAGGTATTTCTTTTTTTTTTTGCTCCCCCCTTTTGATTTTTGAAATCTCTTTTTTGAAGCAATTTTTTTCTCTTAAAGTAGCATACATGTAAACTTTTGTTATTTGGCTTTTTACAATCTTCAATACAAACTTTAAACATTAATATTGTAAAAATGTAATATTTCAAAATTACATTGCCAAATGAATCTATTAATATTAAATTTATTAAAATTTAACTATCATTTTTGTTATTTGACTTCACTCCTTGCAATTTCTGGGTCCGCCACTGGCTTGACAATGGCTTGACAATCAGATAATAATGTTGCCTTCAAATAATTTTTTTTTCATGCCTAGACTTAGGACTTACTAGAGAACTTTGTGGTCATATATATATAGTACAAATATGAAAAAATTCTTTTTCTCAATGTTGCATATATCATGTATTGAATTTACGTGTGCAAAATGATTACAAGCATTAGGAACGATAATGACAAATATTAAAAGTAGTATACGTTTTATATAGGATATGATAGTAGATTAAAATCATATTCTCTTCAACTTATTCTTACTTTTTTTTTATTGAAATAAAATCACATCAGATCAGAAATAGTTTTAAATATAACTTCATTCAGATCAGATCAAAACTTATTTCAATCATATTAGAATCATTCAGATAAAGTGAAGAGAACATGGTCTAGAAGTATATAATAAGTGATTAACCATGCATCTAATTTCTATCAATTTTATATTGAAATAAATTATTTAATACTCCGTACTTGTTAGGATCAAATCCACTCACACACACCAAATCACATGATGAAGTAATTCCAAGAGAGATTGGAACGTAAAGCTAGAGAGAGATGCGTGAATTTTCTTGGTAATACCCTGTGAGTAAACTTCCATGAGAATGTGATATATATGTTAATGATTCAGAGTATGTATAATTATAGAGAAGAAGAAATTACTTAAATAGCACTAAAACATAATAACTTTCTCTAAATAGCACCACATGTGTTTTTCTTCCCAATGTAGTATTTTTAGTCATTATGCATTGGTCATTATTCAAGTAAAAATTAACCATCACTGGACATTACGGACATTATTAAGTGTTATTTAGGGAATAAAACAACTTAAGTACTATTTAGAGAAATGACTTAAATTTTAATGCTATTTAGTACAAATAATTCTTATAGAGAATAGCTGAAGAATAAATAGTATAACTTAAAATTTTGGTCGGAGCGCTAGCAAGAGTTGCCCTCTCTCTGAACGGAGGCTCCCGCCCCCATGCCCCCAACAACCTCACCTGGTGAGGTTGAACCGCTTGAAGATTAATATATGATAGTACATCTAATATTAATCAGACTCCACAGCCTAATACTTCAATAAATATGTTTTACTCGGTAATGTCCAAAAATACTTATAAATTTCAAAATTATCAATTTGTATTCTAAGTCTTATTTCTGGTTGGAAGAATTCATGTCAATACTTCTATAAATAGGAAATTTTATATGAATACTCCAAAATCGCACAATTATCACTAGTGTTTACAAAAATTCAAAATTTACAATAATTTTCTAAGATTGCATATTGATCACAAATACCGCTAAAAAATAATAGAATTCATGTAGAATATACTACACACTCCACATAGTATAAAATGTTCCAAGGCCAAAATGGTGGGAAAAATAAAAAGAATGCAAAAACCTTACAGAATGGACCTTACAAAAATTGTAGTGGCTCAACAAAAATTGGGAGTAAATATTGCCTGCACATTTTAGCAGTTCACACCAACATGTTTCATAATTTTTTCCTCACAATCCCTAGAATTAACCTCCTAATCTTCTAGGCATGATTACAAAAAAGTCACAAAATTACAATAGATTACTACACAAAAACATATACAATGTATAGGGTCTTGTTGAACTCGATAGTGCCCGTCTCTGGCCCACCCTCCACATTCTCACCGGTGGCAGAAGGCTTGGATTCCTGCAAACTTTCTCCGTTCTTAAATAATTGTCTAGTATGATTCTGTCTACATACATTAAGAACGGAATGAATGTGGACACAATGCCCGTCCACGTTCATTCAATACTCATTCAATGAACGAATGTTGGCATAAATTATGCTCGTATTCGTTCAATATATCAAAAGAGACAATTAGATAGCTAAAGGAGAGAACAAAGGAAATACTTTTCCACGGTTCATTGGCATTTGGCTACATGTTTGCAGAGAAACTGCGGGTGGAGATCTTTCTTGCTGATGAAGGGTCTATTTTTTCTGGAAGGTGATCAAACAAAAGAAGGCAATGCCACGGCTGACAATGCCGGTGACAATGAGGTATACCAAACAAGGATACCAGTCTTCAAGACCATAACCTCTTTGTTTCAAGGAGCCACATCTTGTGATCAGCCATACTCCGTAGTACCTGCAGATTTCCATTTCTAAATGAGGAAAAGGTGTAATAAGCCACAACCTTGCAAGTCATCAGGGCACAATGGCATTTTGACTAGCTAGAATTCCATTGACATTCTATTTAGCCTTTGGCACAGTCTAAGTTCCTTTTTGCTTTGCTAGGACTTTTTTAAATTTTTTCGCTTATCAGTCATATTTTCTACCAAACACATTTCTTTTATTGTACTGGCTATAAAATAGAGAGAGAGAGAGAGAGAGAGAGAGATGTACATTTTTTGGTGAAGCTAAATTGCTCAAACCAGAGGAAATGACACATTTCACAGTTCTTTTCTACATTAATTTAAAACATAATTATTTTTACGGATGACTTGACACGCTTGAATCACAATTCCAGCAACTTATGTTATTTCAACCCGATATTGTATTAACGTAATCAAACAGGCTCTAAGAAGCCGATTAGCTGATACTTACTGTGGTTTATGGTTTTCTTCATCATGCTAAATTGTAAATATTTCTAACGAGTTGAACCATAGGCTAGCGTCATAATGCCTAGTTTGAATTACTACTTGTAACTTGTTGGAAAACTTCAGTCCTCCTAGAGCGCTAAAAGTGTAATTCGCAAGGACAGTGGAAGGTGCTTGAAATGGCCAGGCAAATTACACACATAGCAAACAGTAGAAGCTTTTTTTCCTCCCAGTATGTGGTAGTCTCTTTTGGGGAGCTTTTGTGAAAAAGTGCATTTGGCCTAAAGGACGCCCAAAAGAAGTGTTTAATAAAAGACTACTTTAGAAGTTTTTCGGTCCCAAAAAGCTGGTTTACAAAAAAATGTTTTCCAAAAAAATTGGAGCAATTGTTTATAGCTTTTTGGAGTAGTTTTCAAGTTTGGTTTGAAAAAAATAAAAACTTGTTTTCAAGATTTTGGGAACAACTACCAAAGAACTAACTTTTTAAAACTAGTCGCCAAGTGTCTAACCTTTTGGCATTTGCTATCAAAAATGATTCCAAAGCCCACTTGGTATAACAAAAATCCCCCAGTCTCATCACAAATGGATCACCTTCTTGGTTCGCTACAAGAGTCAACACAACTGGAACAAGAACAGACCACTGCACCGCACACACAAAAAAAGAATAACAAAAGATCAGATTCTGGATGATAATAAATTACTCCGTATAATATAAGGCTGGAATCTATATAAGCTCATTCATATAACTAAAAATAAAATAATTAAACTGGTACGTAAAGTGGCGTTTTGGCTTTTGATGTAAACAGAAGTGCTTACCAGTTGGGCTTGACCGGGAGTGAGGTAGATGGCAAGTGCATAAGCTATTCCAGTGACACAATAAATGAGACAGATAAGAACAATATAGTTATCCAGAATTGTAGATCTTGGGTTGTTGAAGAAATAGAACATAGACAGATAAACTGCTGGCTTTACAATTGTATTGAAATGGTCAATTGTATCCTTTGCTAGAAAATATGCCAAGCTGCTCATACCAGACCCACTCTCTCTCCAGTAGTATACTTTATCCTGAGAAAAGGATCTTAATGCTGCAATCTTGCCGAGTAAAGCTAAAAACAGAAACAAGAATTTCAGCAAGTGAGAATGGATCCATAAAAAAAAATAAGGACAAATTTGTCAAAGTGCAAAGGAACTTGAGGGCATTGCGCTTACAGACAGCAATGACGGTGTAAAGATATCCCAAGGATCCAAACGTTTCATCACTCACTTTAGCAAGTGTTCCTAAGCATATTCCAGCAAGTAAGAGAATGAGATAATCTACTGCTTGTATTCTAGCATCTCGCAATCTCTGCTTACCGATCCTGGAGAAATTGTAATGCTGTTGTGTTATACTCCGTAAAAAGAAACGATGAAAATGGCCATATCAAAACTAGATAATTCAAAAATGGGGTTCACAGGGGATATGAATGTTATCTGGTTCCTCCTTTCTGCAAATCAATTTTATAGCCCATCTGTCCCTATATTATGCGCCTTTTGAATTTGCACGCGTTTAAGAAAATAAAATTCTGAGGTCGAGATTCATTTAGAAATGAATGAATCAATAAGTAAGAGACAGAAAAAGGGATAGAGAGACTATTACATTGTGAAGGCATTCTGTTTTAATTTAGCATAAGTTATGAAGTTTATCAGAGATCATTTGCTATACAAGGACAAAGTATGATTCTTGAGAAGTAGAATGGAAGGAATAAATTGAAAATATGGTTAAATATGTTTTTAGTCCCTATAAAATGGGTGATTTTTGTTTTTGCTCTCTGTAAAATATTTTTTTGTTAGTCATCCTTACAAAAAATTATTTAAAAAATGGTCCTTAAATATAATTTAGACATGTAATTTGTTGAGATAACACATTTATTTCATAATCAACATCTTAATCATGCATTTCTAATTGCCTCAGACACAATTCTCATGCCATAAATTGTCTTTTTCATCAAATTACATTCCCAATTTCCAAATTTCATTATACTATATACTTAAAAAATTTGGAAATTGTAGATGTAATATGAATAAAGATACAATTTAGGGCATGAGAATTATATCGGAGGTAGTAGAAATACAAGACCATGATGTTTAGTATTAGATAAATGTGTCATCTCAACAAATTAGAAGTATAGATTATGTTCCATGACCATTTTAAAAATAAAATATTTTGTAAGGATGACTTGTCAAAAAAATATTTTTACAGGGACCAAAAAATCAAAGTCGTCTATTTTACACGGACCAAAAACATATTTAACCCTTGAAAAAATTCACTGAAGTATTGAAGGATGCTAAAGCAAGCCTAGTTGCAACACAAACGACATTAGACGACCGGTGTGGGATCCGCAACAGACTCCACTCAATCCAAATCTGTATGGAAATGGAAGTGGTGGACAAATGGGGCAAATCCGACCCCAAATCACCACCGGACTAGTCTCTCATATCAAGAGATGACGTTTATATTTGTTGGGTATACCTCCAAATGGAGGAGTCACTCACAAATCCTTACCAATTAAGAAACAAAACAAAACAAAATTAAATCACTGTCAAATATGGCGGCTACATGGGATAAAGATGCAAGTTGTCTTGAAGAATTGAGAGTGGCGGTGAACTTAGGCGGCTAAGATGAGGCGGAAACATCTTATGCTATAAAGGGGATGTGGTCTTCTTAATCAAGATATGCTCTCCATTTTGATTATTCTCCATGTGAAAACTTAGTGTTACTCTCAATATTATGGTGAGAGCTCATAAGAGTTTATTGGAGTGTGTTTGTATTTGAGAGCCCTTCTGTGAGAAAATATCCTTTCACGAGTTACAAGAATGTTGTCATGTGTTTGTTTTATCAGTGAAACATTTGGGATAAGGGTTTTGAGTTTCTACACCAAATTTGTACTTTGTAATTTGTATGCTCCATTTGGTCAATATAAAAATTTTCCCTTCTACATCTCTTGTTTGTGTTTCTTTGAGCACGCATATCCTGTGGGTACGGTCTTTCGGGTCCAACAAGTGGTATCGGGGCCAATAAAATTAACATATTTCAACACAGATTATATGGCAGGAGCATTACAATGTGATGGAAATAAGGCATTACCTTCCAAGAAAAAATTTATACTGCAGAAATAAACCCGGTGTAACCCGATTAGACAAGTCCTTGGAGCTCAAGAAATTGTGCTGCATTTGGTCCTTCTTCTGTTCAACGTTGGATTTCACATCCTGCCACAGATCTCCGGCAAAAGTCCCATCAGACCCAGCAGCAGCTTCAGGGTTTCCCCCATGAGCTGAATTCTCTCCAACCGAAGCTGCCAATCCGGCAGAGTCCAGCATCTCCGGTGGTACGGGATAACCATTGTGAAGCATCCATCTGAGAGGAAGCTCTTTGTAGTTCACCCCTATGCTCGGACTTAGCTTCACAATACCCTCTAAGATGTCTATGAAGTAATCTGGAGGATTGACGCGCTCAGGAACATGGATGCCAAGGCCTGCAAAGTATTCCTCAACTTTCTTCACTGGTCCATGATATACGGTTAGACCACCCTTTGCTAGAAGTATGAAATCATCAAACATCCTGAACAATGTGTAGCTGAAACGGGATTTTTATCCGGGCCATTAGTACAAATTCGACTAGGACTAAAAGTATAGAAATGTAAGGCATGGTGGCGAGAAAAGGGAAGTTAAAACCAGTTTTAAACATTTTAAACTTTGTTTAGCATGATTTTGGGAGGAAAGAAAGCAGGGGAGAAATATGTGTAGGGGTAGGGGACATTATTATTTTTATTTGGATAGAGAGAAAAAGGATGAAATATAGACAACATGACCCTCAATTGAGCTGTTTAAATCCTCTATTTAAAAATTAGTTAATTGAGCTGATTAGCAAAAAAACACTAAGGCTTGCTGTTTGACTCCTTGGTGAATCAGACTATATTTTTTCATGCGTAAAATATTTTTTGCTTCTATGTGCTTGATTTAGATCCAAATAAATCATACAGAATACATTTCTCAATACTCTGAACTGTTTCCTTATGTCCTTTGCAAAATAACAGTGTTTCTATCATCAACAAAAAGGGGAACAACAAATATAAATTTAAAACCAGATGCATCGATCCACCTTCTCATTGTCAGTGTGGCTATTTGCCTAGCAGTAGTGTAGATATTGGTAAAAACAGCTCCCTATTCATATTGTCATATTGCTGATTTTATAATCATACAAGGTCTATTTTATTAATTTTAAAATGACAATGTTTCTTTGTCTAGGTATCTACAACACAGGTTTTTCCTGTTATTGAATCAAGAGAAAACTTCTATAGCGTTTCACATCTTTCCTACTCCATTTCCTTCTATATCCAAACAAAGCATAAAAGGAGATTATTTGGGGGGGGGGGGGGGGGGGTCAACCTGGGTTGGTGAAGCACCATGCATATGTTTACTCCTTCAAGAGCTTCTCGGCGGAGTGCTCTAAGTAACAACTGAGAAGAAGAGCTGTCCAAACCAGTAGTTGGTTCATCTAAAATCAATAAAGATGGCTCCATAACCATTTCCAGCCCCACATTCACTCGCTTCCTCTGACCCCCAGATATGCCTCGCTTCTCAACTGTTCCTACAATGGAATCTCTTACGTGTTGCAATCCAAGTGCTTCTATCACTCTCTCAACAACTAAAACCTTTTCTGGCTTTGGAAGATCTGCTGGCAATCTATAACAAAGAACTTTAGACAACTAGTTAAAAGGAATTGAGAACAATGCTCATTGTTATAAGCACCTTAATCTACAAGCTTGTTGTTGTTACTACAGAAACAACCCAGAAAACTAGTTGCTACATGTCAAGGAACCAACTCAACAAAAAACTCAAGCTTGTGGTTGTAGGCCCGGGATAATCTACCACCTAGTTATATTGTGGTTTTTATACTCTAACAAGCCCCTTCACGTGCGGCGAGATTTGTTTTTGTTCGAGCATTGCACGTGAAAATTAATTTTTTAAAACTGGGTGGTGGTGAAGTTCAAACTCGTGAACTCTTGGTCAACAAGACTATGATATCATGTCAACGAATCAGCTCAACCAAAAGCTCAAACTTGTGCTTGTAGGCCCATGAAAGGTTTTGATACTCTAACATTACTAACCATAAAAAATGAATTAGTACTCTAAAGCCACGCAAAGAATAAAGAAACACAGCGGCAATGTTTTATGCGGGATGCTCTTCCAATGGAGAAATAACCGTTATTGACAATCTTTTACTTTGAATAAATAATGCACTGAATCAAAACGGGACATTGAACTTCATTTGCTTCTTACTTTCTATGATGTTTTCGAACTTCATTTGTTTACACATGCGTATTGGGTACAATTGCGTACATTTTGACCCTGACCTCTTTGAGGTTGGAATTATATTGGGGTGTTGTTTTTCAAGACAAAACCTTAATAAGGAATAATGATATGAAAATTCTAAAGAAAACAAGTAGTCGTCATCATAATTTACACAAAACCAACACATGAAGTGTAGAGCATTAAGGGAAAACCAAAAAGCAACAATGTTTTATTTTATAGCAGATGACATATATTTACCTGCACCTTGCACTAAACCAGAGATTTTCTTCCACTGTTAAGTTACCATGCACTATATCATCTTGAGGGACAAAGCCAATAATTTTCTTGTACGACTGCATACTCTCAGCTTTTCCATTTATAAGAATCAAACCACTCATGGTGCAGCCTGTAGCCTTTCCCGTCAAAGCAGATAAAAACGTCGTCTTTCCAGCCCCAGAAGGCCCCATGACGGCAGAAACACGACCAGGCGACAACTTACCCGATACACACCTCAACAGATGCTTCTTTTTCCCCTTCAGGGTGAGGGTGAGATCTTTAAAAACAACCTCAATGGGAGGCCTTCCCACGGTCTCAAACTCACTGGCCATTGAAATGACGCCCGAAAACGTCATGTTCTTGTTCTGCTCTTGAAGTGCCTTCTCTTTCTCAATCTCCCCATATGCATATCTGAAGATTTGGCTGCGAGTGTGCAGCTGCTTAGCCTTATGTTTCTTCAGATTCTTGTCCCCAATCTGCACATTAAACCCATCGTGCCCGTCAGGGTTCTCCTCAAGCTCGCGCATCATTTTTGTGAGATTGCTTTGCTTCTTTGCTTTCGCCTGAGACATGCCGGAGGGCATCGGGGGCAAAGACGCAGAATCTGTTACATAATATATTAGGACATATCGTATACAGAGTACCAATATACTTTCTAAATATGGTATACTAAAAACTTCACATGATTATGATTCTACCGTATATTAAAAAACAATATTAATATGAGTATGCTATTTTTATCTAAATTTACGTAATTGAACCAAACTTGACTGAACTCAACTGAACAGAATATCAGTTATAATTTTAATTAAAAAGTGTTACCCTGAAATTAACTAAAATAAATTAAACTGAACCGAAAATAAGTATTAAGAAAACATACTCTAGACAATATTTCCTATTATATAATCTAACAGAATCACCTCCAGCTTTAGGTTCTGTCAGTGTGGACTTTTTGCGGGAAAAAGTGCGGGATAGTGAAGACTGAAGTCCAGTTGCATGCTTTTTGGCAACGTCCTTTGCAGATTTCCATTTCTCACGTGCTTGTGCTGTTTCACGCGCACTTTTTGCTGCCGCTTCCCTGGACTTTGCTTGTTTTTTCTCTCGAGTGCTCAGAACTTGGTCTGACCAATTATAAATGATGAGGAGTACGAGTATGATTCCAGCCTAATCAGAGGATAAATACAATGGCTACACATAAATGGATTGTTTGTAACATTATAATGGTGCAATAAGTCGACAAATAATTCATCACAATTGATCAACTTGATATCATATTGATTTGAGTTGATTTCTACTTGATTCAGCTGATTGTGCTTGATTTATACTGCGTATAAGTAATTGTTTGGAAAAAAATGACCTCTCCCTATTTGAGATCTCGTAGACGCTTTTGTACTCCGTCTCACAAACTTGTAACAAAAATACAAAATGTGAAGAAAATAACTTGTAATCCCTTTTCCCCAGTCAACTAAATATAATCTAACAACATTTACCCGAGAAGTTTATTCCGGGTCAATGTTACTCTACACACTGGACAATGTGTGAAACTTTTCTTGTTTACTATTTCAGATTTTCGATGACTTTTGGTTGTGTGTGCTTTTTCATTAGTCATTTGATAAAATAAAATAGTCATGTCACCACTTGTTTTGTAGAACTTTTAATATAGTTTTCAAATCTGTAAGTTGTACTTATTTCTATACCAACTAGTGTATAAATGAGATTTTACGCAGGAAATTTTTTTTGGGACGGATCGAGTACAATCTAACAACATTTACCCAAGAGTAATGTGACTCATAAAATATTTTTGAACGACAGCAAACTTAAATGTAGTGAGGGTTATGAGGATGCTGAGGAAAATCTCTCAAAATCTTAACTGTCGGAAGTAACATTGGTACATGTGGACAACGTGTGAAACAAATAAGAAACTCCATCAAACAGAAGATGATCAAATGAACAAATTAAAGAACAATGAAGGAATAAATGTTCTCAAAAAAGTAAAGGAACGACTTACAAAAAAGAGGAGACCATATGCTGTGATGTTTTGATTTGCAGTTTGAGGTTCACAAGTAGCCAATTCATAACAGTCTGCAAGATTGCATTTCAAGTAAGAAGGACCACCCTGTCTTTGACTGTTTCTTTTCTTTCGATAAGTTAATCACTTTAATTTTTCACCATAAGAACACAAGAGAAAGACTTACTGGTTTGCTCTGTTGAGCCAGCCCTGCAGTAATGGCTGCAAAAGGGAAGAAATCATAACCAGAATAAGGTGGCTAAGTGCCCATATATATCATCTTGAAATTAAGAGAATAAGTTAACGCAATCAATATGTATATACCCACGACTGCAAGGATTTTTCTTGGTAGTGCTAGGACAGTAAAATCCAGCTGAACAAAATAGATCAGAGGAACTGACAAAATCAACCCACACATCTGCTCCACCGCATGTATGATTTGTCTCTCCAGTAGGCAGCTGATAACTGTACCTGAAAGCATCAACCAGACCATATAAATCTAACCAAAATGTGGAAGTGAAATTTCTTTCTTCTGCAAGACTCTAAAGCGTAAAACTATAGATGCATTCGCTTTGGACTCAGAAATGAAGTGTAGATGATATGGGTTAGGTATTATGCATGATTTGGTGTTTGATTTGTGTTTTGAGAAATCAAATTAGGGTTGTTCAACTATTCATTCACCGTCAATCCTCCTCCGGCATCAGCTTGCCTCCGATCTTCTTCTGCAATAGGATACCTGCAAATCTTCTTTGTCCAATCATCAGCCCTCTTGCTAAAGAGGCACTCGGTATGGTTCATCTAAAATGACTGTAAAGATGCGCTTTTCAAAATTCTGACTCACGTAGAACTATGGATGATCTTCATATGGATTCACTCATATCATATTCTTCCCCATAGAATTTAAAATATTTTCCCGCCACAATTCACCTCCATTTTTTGGTAAATTTGCACAAAAATGTGTGTTAGTGCTTGATTTCATTTGTCATAAATGTCATCTCTTCTTAGCTAGTTTTGAATCGTGGCTAACCTAAGGAATAATAGTTTGGTGAAACCATCCGTGACCGGGATCGAATG
The DNA here is from genome assembly GCA_003260385.1 of Cuscuta australis. Classification (NCBI taxonomy): domain Eukaryota; kingdom Viridiplantae; phylum Streptophyta; class Magnoliopsida; order Solanales; family Convolvulaceae; genus Cuscuta; species Cuscuta australis. The sequence continues at coordinate 2,705,624 of NQVE01000215.1, read as the reverse complement.
TTATGGCTTGATTTCATTTGTCTCCCACAGGTCAAATGGAAAACTTAAGTGATGAGTTTATAAAACTTGAAATTTTCTCACCTTAATAGCTAGTTTTTGGGTTGACTTCCCATTGTGTTTTATCAAGGTGATGAGTTGCTTTTAAGATCGAATGAGAATCACTCTAAAATCTAGAAAAAAATCATGAGCACGCTGTCACAACTTTAGAGGCAAGTTCTTGTAAAGAGATTCATGGTGACTAAAATGACACTGAGATAGACATAAACTTATATAGGGAAGGCAAGTGGTGAGAAGCTTGAAACTTCAAATTTTTCATACTTTAAAAGGATTTGGTTGTACGAATGCCCCCAGGTACCTGACTTAATTGAAGAATTCATTCGACCTTACTTGAACATGATTCGTTCTATAAGTTGTAGTGTTGTACCTCCAAATCCCTTAATCTAAGCAGGATGTATGTTATTATCGAGATAAATATTTAAAAAAAGCCCGAGAAATCACTCGATGGCGCTCAAATAGGTGAGGTACTCGGAGGATGCAATGATCACTGGATTCATGATAGAAATTTTCAAATTTAAATAATCAAATAGAGAATATGACATTGCTTTTTTTAGTCCAAGAGACCTAACTATAAACACAAACAAATTCTCGGTAGTGGGACTTCATATAATCCAAATGAACAAATTGCTAAAGAATAAATAGCTTTTATTTTAAAAAGAAATAAAAATGAAAAATTGCATGAAAAGGTTCATATAAATTTTGTCAACCTTATGTCAATGATGGGCTTTCTCACTCTACACACTCTCGGCGTATGAAGATCTGGTTTGATTTGATTTGATTGTATGTGATCTGATTTTAATAAGAATAAGTAATAAGCTGGAATATAATTTGAATGTAACGCAACATTAACGCCCTAATCAACCTTATTGTCACTCTCTAAATTGTATTGCCATCTCAGTGACCGTCCGGCCGGGTCTGAGGGGGCGCTCGGGGATGGGGCTCATCCTTTTTTTTCTAAATTGTATTGCCACTTTATATTTACAAAAGCTACTCTTAATAAAAATTACAGTTGAATATGTCAATAAGAAAGTAGGAAATGGTAATATTATCCCCTTTATTTGGTAAGGTTATATTTACCAAAAAATATAATGTGAAGAGTAAACTAGTAAGCCAACATTTCAAATAAAAGTATAATACTGATTAATGGTTTCTAGGAACGAAGGGACTTACGGATCACATACACCTGTAGTTTTGTTGAGAGTTGCAACAGGGCAATAAGAGCCCAACGGACAGGCTTCAGCAAGAAAAAAAATCATATCAGTCAAACAAGACATGCAAACGAATATCAATCATTGAGGGTGACTTGATAAGTGTTGCCTCTTTCAGCTATTGTTAGTGATTAGACCCTTTGCATGGGTACCACTCTATTGTGATCTCTAAAAAATATATTAATCGTATAGTAATTGCTTCTCGATTTATTGTGTCTAGTCTTACTAGACACGTTTGTTCGTAAAATATAAAGTCTGAAGTTAAAATGTAAACTCTAGTGTAGTAATAACAAACAATGATTTTTATCGTCAATTAAAACACTCAAATCAAAATCTTAAATTGGTAATTAGAGGCACAGAAAATGTTTTTTTTACTCACGTATCATACAAGTGAGGCCATGAGGACAAAAGAATCCTTCGCAACAAGGCTGACATTCGAGGGTTCTGTCGGGCATTTCTTTCGGTGTTTTAAGGTCAACCTGCACATCTTTTCCAACACTGCAAGCCCACCCTGGCTCACACCCAGAACCCCATGATGTCAAATTACAATTCTTGTTTGGTTTCACATAGTTGCTGCTACTTGACCCCATGTTCTCGAGAGTGCCTAAAACTATGCTCGATGCATAAAATTTTATTTCTGAAGCTGTACACAAACGCTGCATTATATCCCCTGTTGATCCATCAAAACAAGTCAAGATGAAACATTTGAAAGTATAAAAAATCATATTGTGTTTGGTTGGCCAAAATAATGATTTTCTTGAAAAAAATATGGACAATTATATTTGAGTGAAAACCAATTTCTTTTCAATGGAGTAAAATTATTTTGGTTTTGAGGAGAGATGAAATGGTTTTTTCATCCCCACTCTTCGACATTATAGGTCAATCACAAAAATTTTGGTTTTTTACTAAATGACGAAAAAAGTGATTAGTCTATCTGTCACATGAAATGACGTGACATGCATTGTTATGTTTGATCATCTACATTCAATTTATTTAATAAATGATATAAATTAAAAAATATAAATTATATAATTAAAATTGCATAAAAAAGACCTATAAAATAAAGACAACTTGGCCACATTATTTTAAAAAATAACAATGAAAATACACAAGAATATAAGATATCAAATGACTCTATAAATATGTATAGGTATGAATTGAAATTTCATCTCGTAGCAAAATCATTTTCCCCAACCAAACACTACATGGAGTATATATCATATCCCAATGGGGGAGCACACTCACACCTTTTGTTTGTTTGACGCAATTGGAAAGAAATTCAGTGTCTTTTGAGAAATCAAATGCTGCTTTCCAATCAGCATCCCTACACACATCCCAAACACATTTCTAAGAGATAGCTACAAAAAATTAATTTCGTTTGACAACAATTTTGATATTAAGGACGAGCCCCTTTTGACCCGATTGAACGGTCAATGAGAGGAGGTAAATTAGACTTTGATTGCAGATTGGTATTAAAGACGGAGAAGTTGCCAGGAATCGAACCCAGGTCTTACTCCTTTGACACTCCTTGCCTTGCCAACTGCGCAACACTCACCGGCTTGATATAATTTTCTTACACATACTAAAGACATTTGGTATTGCATCTTCCATATTTGCAAATATTTTTTAGAATGGTGGTATCAAAGTTGGTGTCAAACTTGAGATACTCCAAACACGAATTGAAGTTTGTGAAATTTGTGTTTAATGAACTTACCTCAAGTGTTAAGTTTGTTTAAGTTTAGCTAACAACTATGGAGTAGTAAATATACAAATAAACATGTTCTTATCATAAACATGTAAATTAGTCATTCTCTTTTTTACTCTTTCCTTTTCGATTTTGTCAAGGAACCAACTCAACCAAAAGCTCAAGCTTATGATTGTGGTCCAGGAAGACTTAATTATATTCTAACACGCCCCCTCACGTGCAGGCGTAGTCTTTTCCAAGCTTTGCACGTGAAACTTTAATTTTCTTAAAACTGGGTGGCGCTGAGTTTCGAACTCGTGACCTCTTAGTCAACAAGGCTCCGATACCATGTCAAGAAACCAACTCAACCAAAAGCTCAAGCTTATGGTTGTGGTCCAGGAAGACTTATTTATATTCTAACAGATTTTTTCCTATTTCACTTTATTTCTATCTTCTGATCGATTTTTCAATCATTCAAAGACTTGCTATTTTCTATTCATTTTATCTTTTCATCATTTTTTTCCTTTTATAATGGCTCCTTTCATCTCAAAATAACTCGATCAATTTTCTTTTCATCTATTCCAATTAATGTATTCTTCTATTTGGATAAGAATATACAGGCTAAAATATTCTTTCTTTTTTTCTTTTCAAAATAAATTCTAACTACTCTGTATTTTCCTTTGATCATTTTTCTACATATTTCCAACATCTAATCAATAATTTTTTTTTAAAGAAATGTAAATTATCTTTTTTTTTCAAGTTAAATTTTATCAATACATCAATTACATCAAAATAAATTACGTAATGTATATATACATAAATAGACTTACACATTGTTGACGCAATAACGCATTTGTTTGGCGACGCTGTCATCAAACAGAGAATTGAAATTCTTAAATTTGTTATAGACGGCCTGTGCAAAGAGCTGGACGGCGGCGGGATTACCGGTGTCGGGGCCGCCGTAGGCCACCGGCGCCGCCGGAGAAATTAAAAGGAATATCAAAACCGAGATAAAGCTCCGGGACGATTGGATATCATGATCTCTTAAGCTTCCTTCTTTTGGCGTATGCATTTTTTCATAATATGGAGCCAAAAAACAATTGGGGAATTAAACCTTTTGTGCAAATTGGGTAAAGATTGATTGTGGTTTGTAGAATGGAAGAAAATATGGTTTGTTTGATTTGGGAAAGAGATGGGTTTGAAGATCGATGAACAACTTGTGCTTGATGAAGGAAAGACATGGCGGGGAGAGAAAAATGGAGTGAAAAGGGACTGAAATATTTATATTGCTCTACTCCATTTTTTAAAAAAAAATACTTTTTGAAAGAAATTTTTTACTAGGATATCATTTATTGCCAGAAGAAAAAAGAAGGTAATTCTTACGTGGTCATGATTTTATAAACATTGGTATATAAATATCATGGATGAAATAAGCTCTTTGAAAAAAATAAAAAAAAGTTCATGTTAACACATAAAAAATGTAAGAAGATTCATATTTTACATGTGTAATTTAGGATCATGGAATAGCAACTAAGAAAATAAAAATACAATTAGAGACGGAAGTTGGCCTTATATAACAACTTCAATGCCCGTAGTGATGGAAAATAATACGTGTCTCGGTCCACATTTGCCAATTATCTACGAAGAACAATCAAGCCGGACTCGTTTAATAAAATGGATGAATAAGAGAATATTTCCCCGTAGATGATCTTACTATTTCTATAAAAACAATGATTACTCCACCAAGACAGGGGGCCTCTCTCAGCATAACTCCCCTGCATGCCCACTACTCTCTCTCTCTCTCGATTTGTTACATATTTTCTTCTTCAAAGAAGCTTCAAGCTTCTACTAATGACTTCTAAGTCTAAACTATGTACCGTGTAAAAATTTCTCGTTGGCAAAGGTCCGTGGTTTTCTCCCGATTGGGTTTCCACGTTAAAATCCTTGTTCTTATATTTTGATGTATTTTGTTAGACTCGTTTATCGTTCTTGCCCGACTAAGAATGATATTCCGGTCGAAATAATTTACACCATCACGTAATATATTTTAGCATTAGTAACTCTATTATAAGTGTAATCACTCTTTGTTCCAAGAAGATTGATCTAGGGATTTTCAATTTGAAAGAATTGCCTTGATGTCATTACACCATAAATTCTTTGTCACAACTTCAGTGTTTAACACTAACAGTTTGCAAATTACCGAGTATTCAATGACAAAATTTTAACTTGATTATTTTTTAAGTCAATTTATATGTCCAAATAGTTTTGGTGTTCTCTGTGGTTTGGAAAAAAATTGTATCAATATCCTTTCTGTTTTTAAAACTTATTTATATATAAAATCTACATGGTTTCAAAACGTTGCATCCACACTCTCAACAATCATTTCCCGATCATTTTCTAGCAAAGAGGGAGCATTAGTGCCTTTTTTAAACCATAAGGGGTACACGTGCGCATTTCTTATTTTTCGTTTATTACTTTTTTTTTACTTTTTTTGTATCTATTTGTTTACCTTTCTTAAAAAAGTTTTTTTAGATTTCTTTTAAAAAAAATTATAATCTTTTTAAAAATTCAAAGTTCTTTGTGTTTGAAATAAAAAAAAGATATACGTCATCTGTCCCAAATTAAACATTCTAACTTTTTATTTTCTATAATAATGTTTTTGGTAAGTTCAAAAAGAAAATAAAAAAATAAAAATATGGAAAAACGAAACGAAAAAAATTTAAACATCTATAAAAAGAGTCGTATACAAAAAGTAATTTTCAAAACACATAAGAAGTCATTAGAATTGAAATGTTCAGAAGGGATATTCATTTTTTTTGTTTTTTATTTTATTTTATTCCTCATTTTTTGAAGTTCTCAAAACAAGTTTTTTATTTTCTATTTTAGAAAATAAAAAATAAAAAATATTGATTTAAGAGGTACATATGTAGTACAGAGTATGTTGGTCATGTGTGCAGCAATTGTCCCGTGGCGGAGGCTATGTGGGCCAAGTCACAATCGAATGTCGTGGGCGCTTGTGTGTTGAATGCACTATACAGAGTATAGGTCAACTTTCAGACAAAAAAAAATTTAAATTATAAGAACATTATAAAAAACAATTTTGATGAGAAATTTTAAATATTTTGATTAATACAAGAAACAAAAAGGGAAAAAACAAAAAATAAATGGAAAATTGGAAATGAATGCCAGTGTCACCTATGGTCTGGAAGATAGGCACCAATGCCCCTTCTTCATCGAAAAAATGACCAAAAAAATGATTAAAGGAGATATGAGTACAATATTTTGAAACGACAAAGACTTTAGAAAAAGCTTTTGAAAACAATGAGGTATTAATACTTATTTTCTAAACCACATTGACTACTAGTGCTATTTGGCCTAATTTATACCATTAAAAAAATTAGGTTTATTGCACATACACCCCCTATGATGTGCTTAACTAACACATATGTCTTCTCCTTTCAAAACTATCCTCCCCCTATCAAAACAATACTCTTTTCCTCCTTCATTCTCAAATGAATTAATCGATTACAATACAGTGTCTCGATATATTTTTGTATTTTTTATCAATCATTTAATAAAATATAAGATTTTTGTCTCCTCTTATTTTGTAAAATTAATTTTGATGTAGTCTTATAATATGATCATTTATTCATTTTAATACGTGTTAGTTATGCAAATTATAAGAGGTGTACATGCAATAAACCCTTAAAAAATTATTCAAAACACTAATAATAATTGAAAACCTCGTTCTCAAATAATATCTTTTATTAGTTCAACAACACTGTCATTTACTCCATTATTAGAGTTTGTTCTTTAGAACTGAAAAAAAGAGCTGGATGTTGGAAGAAACTGGAAGGAACTGGAAAAAATTGGAAGAAACTGGAAGAATCTGGAAGAACTGAAAGGAACTGGAAAGAACGGGAAGAAACTGGAAGGAACTGGAAGAAACGAAAAGGAACTGGAAAAATAAAAAAAAAGTTTTACAAATTTTTTATGTGTGATTTTATATTATTCTCATTCTGATTCTTGTTGTTATAAATTATTATTATTATTATTATTGTTGTGGTTGTTGTTGTTGTGGTTGTTGTTGTTGTTGGGTATCATCACGCTATCTTAATGTTTGCCTTTAAGATAAAAACATATTATTACTTTTCATATGTAAAAAGCTAGTTTAAAAAAATTAATTAGAATATAAAATTAGCATAAATATGAAAATGTTAAATATTTAAGAGTTATTATGGCTATGTTGCATTTATTTTAATTTATATATTTGTAATATATTTTATATATTAGAAGATTTTATTTTAAATATACGACATATCACATAATATAATCAAATCTATTTTTTATTTAATGATTGACAATTTATTTTCATTGTAACCCTACTTTTGGAATAAAGACAGAACTTTTTTTACATTCTTTTATGTTTTACTCCTACATTAGTCATTTTTTTCTAAAGTGTTTTGACTTTCAATTTTTTTTATAAAAATTATAAAAATAAAAACAAAACTAATTTTTGAAATAAATTAAAATGAGAAAAAATTGAGTAATAAAGACCAACACAATGGGTCTTTTTCTCAGCTCCTTTTTTGTTTCCCCATTCTTTTTGTATGTTGTTTTCGGTTTCCCTCTTTATTCTCGTTTTCTGATATATATATATATATATATATATTATATATATATATATATATATATATATATATATATATATATATATATATATATATATATATATATATATATATATATATATATATATAGAGAGAGAGAGAGAGAGAGAGAGAGAGGCTTAAATCCCTAATTCCCTCACGCCACAATCTGCAGGCTCCCCCCTCTTCCGCTGCCCTGCTTTGTCCATAATAGTTGAAATAATAATAACAGGGGCGGAGGAGAGGGGGGGCACGGTAGGGCACTTGCCCCCCCGGCGATTTTCCGGCATAGTACTACCGGTAGAGTGCCGCCGATGTAAATCTCTGGTTGTGCCCCCCCGACTTGCCGCTGCAAACCTGCAACTTCTTATTTTGGTTTGGTCTTTGACTCCTTTGAGCCTTTAAACTCTTGAGAATGGAGAACAGCTGGCTTCTATTTTTTATTTAAAAAAAAGTAATAAAACGACGTCGTTTTACTCCTTCCCTTTAAAAAATCGGATACGAAAACCAATCACCTTCTACATCTCATTCTCCTTCACATTCAATTTCGGCGTGACTGCTTTTACCCTTCTCAAATCACTGAAATCGGCAAATTTGTACTCACTTCTTCTGCAAATCTTTGACCGGAGTGGACTCCTCCTCCCATGCAAATCACCTATGTATGAATTTTTTTTATAATTGAAGAATTTTTCGTCACTTTGGATTTTGGAATTTGCTGTATGTTTGAATATGTGATGATTCTTTTATGGATTTTTTGGCTTTTTTGCCACTATGGGTCTTTGAAAAAAAATACTCCATACTGTTTGCTACTCGTAATTGCTAGGATAGTAGGATTTCTTACAATTTTCATTATCTTATTAAGTTTAATATTTAAAATTAATGTATAATTGTTGGTTTTTTAAATAATTGATTGATTATTTTAATTTTTGAATATTTATTTGTTGATTTATTTAATTCGTTATTTTATTTCAGAATTAAGAACATTAAAACTTAAAAGGTATGATAGTTTAAGCTTTGCTTATTAAAACTTGTTAGTATTATGCGATATTTTTTTATTTTGGAATGAATTTTGCCACCCGGGAAGTCACTTCTGGCTCCGCCACTGAATAATAATAATAATAATATATTTTTAGAGTGATTTGTCAGAAAGTAGAAAGAATTTGAAGAAAATAAATATAGTTGGAAGAAACTGGAAACTAGAAAGAACTGGAAGAAACTGGAAGGAACTGAAAAAACTAGAAGGACTGGAAGTTAAGAGTTCAAGCTGTAAAGAACATGCTCTTAATATTATTATATTTTAGCCTTAGTTTTTATGCACAAAGTGTTTTACTTTTTCTAATTAATATTTTGATGAAAGTTTTGAGATAAAGTATATTTTACGATATAATTAACATAAATTAGTATCATCATAATGATTAAATATAGGAGGGATCATCTTATACCATTAATTTGATATAACTGTAACACCAACTCAATTGGCGTATCTATGGTGCTTCAATCTTAAAATTGATGTTTCCCACGCCTTAACTTTATTCCCTGGTAACCTCCCCCACCCCCCTGAGAGGATAACACTTTGGTGGTTTTTAGGCCTATTTTTATTTAATAGACATTAATACATAAAATAACTATACGCCTTAGTCCTTGTAAAAAAAGAAAAATATCGATTTATGAGTCCAAGAAAAATACTTGAAAAAATTTGTACATCACAAGTGAATTTTAAAAGTGCAATAGCAAAATTCTTTTTTGATAGATGGAGATAGACAAAACATGTTCAATTTTATTATAACCTATAATGCCATTTGGTAGTCCTAATTTATTTTACATACAATGTATTTTAATTTTTCTAGTTAAAAAATTGAAGAAATAATGGAGAAAAAGTATGTTTTATGATAGAATATAATACTTTGTATAAATTTAATATCATCACATAGATTAGAAGAGGGATAATTTTACACCATTAATTTGACGTACGATTGTAACATCAACTCAATCCGTGTTTTTATGATATTTCGATTCTAAAATTGACAATTCCTACCATTAATTTCATTGGGTAACCCCCCAGCACAATGCATTCCTAATGCACTCATGCGCCCCCTCCAAATGCAACACCCATTTTTATTGACTCGAAGTGTTTGTTTGAGTATTTGCACAGATGTTTATGTACTCTCTCGTCTCAAGCAAATTGTTTTAATTTGACTTCACGAACTTTGAAATTTAAAAATGTTGCAAAGTACTCCCTCCGTCCGCCTAAGATGTTCCCATTTTGACTTTTGGTAGTTTTTAAGGAGAGTTGAAAAAAGGTGAAAGTTTACCATAATACCCTTAATGAAAAATGGGTGGAGTGTATTAAATGAGGTGGGTGAGGTGTAATAAATAAAGTAAGTGGGGGTAGTTGTGGTATTTTACTTGTTAAAAAATGAAATGAGAAGATCTATTGTGGACAAAGAAAAAGGGCTATTGGGAAGATCTATGGGGGACAGAGGGAGTAAAAAATAGATGGCTAAAATTCAATTTGTTCGAAATACAAAGCTGGAGAAAATTGTTAATGGCATAAATTCTACTTTTCTAAAAAGCAAGAAAGTAGTTACATTATTTTTGGAGTACTTGTTTGGTGCACCTTGGGTGCGTACCTTCTCACATAAATTTTTTTTTTTATTTTTTAATTAAAAAAATAAATGCTTATTTAAGTAATAAGGAAAGACTTATTTTGTTTATATGAAGGTTCATGGTGAACCTTAAGTCCACCATAGAATTTGCCTATTTTTGATGGATTAAAAACAAAGTGTAATGATTAATGAGTGCTTGTATGTTTTTCTATATGTGGATGTGTAATGTGTTGTTGTTGTTATTATTGTGTGTGTGTGTGCATGTATCTAAGAGATGGAGGAAAGTCTTCACCACTACAATTAGATATTGTGGGTGCGATAACGTTGGTCGAAAGTTTAGTGAGATAGTGTGGAAGAAAAAAAGTACTCCGTAGATGTATTACAAAATTAGGTATATTTAAGATTATTATTAACATCTTTTAGAGCAACTCCAACATTGATTTAACATTCTACTTTTCCAACACTTCTCCAATCATATCATCTATTTTTTGAACTTTTAAAAAGTTGTCCATAAAACAAAGTAATCTTCAATAATCCTATATTGTGCTTTCAATAGTCAGATTAGGAAAAAAATTGGAATGAATAATTACAGACGGTTGCAGATTAGGGGAATAAATTGCAATGAACAATTGCATTAAAAAAATTGCAGATAAGGAGAAAAAAGTTATGCTTCTTGAGCAATGAACAACAACTGGCAAATCAATATCATTTTTTAAAAAAAATTACAATTGCAGACCAGAACAGGTTGCAAACTAACCCCCAAGTTTTGATTTTGCCAACAGTCCAATAAACGAAATGAATTTAAGGTAAACAATCACTCTAGCACAGTGATTGCACAGAAAACTCCATGAAGCTTACGTGAGAGTTGTTCCTAGAGTTCAAGTTTCATCTTCAACGTACGAAGAGGAGAGAGAAGTGAAGGACAGAAAAGAATAGCAGATGTAGAGTACATGTTATAATTAAAAGATGAAAAGTTAATTATAGAAGTTCTTTTATTTTTTGAAGGGTGCGTTGGAGGCTTATTTAGGAATAATAAAGTGTGAATTTTCTTTTTTGTTAGCTTATAGAAGCCCGATTGGAGTTGCCCTTAGATGCCATAAAACCAAAATTTCATTTATTTTTACTTTCTTACATGAACAAAATATTCAAAGTTTTTTAAAAACATTCTAAAATTTCTTAAACGGAGAGTAAAATACAAATGGGTGATTGCAGAGTTGGCAACACAGAAGTATGGTAACTTTTAGGTCACATGTTCTAATCCAACCATTTGTTGGGAGATTTTCGGCCTTGATTCGCAAAATCGGTCAATCAAAATTTCTAAAATTTCGTAAAACACTGAGTGTGGAAGATTGGTTTAACAAAAAAAGTAATGGCATGTTTGGGAACATGGATTTGGATTTCAAATCCAGATTTCGCTCAAATTCCATGTTTGAGAAACTTAAAAATTTTAAATTTGGATTTGAGTCAAATTATTCTCATTCATAACAAAGCTTAATTTGAAATCCATGCACCTCTCCTTGTCATTTGAAATTCAAGATTTCAAATTTTGAAATTGAAATGCATGAATTGAAATGAAATGCTAGTTGCCAAAGACTACCTAAAATAAACTAAATACTAAACACTTTTTGGTAGGAGTCCAAAGGTCGTTCAAAACCAACGCGTATGGCCAACTCTACCCACTGCACCACTGCACCACAGGCTATCGATGGAATGCTTGAAGGAGCCATAGTCCGGAAGATCTGAAAACAAGCACAGTCCCCGCAGCCTCAGGCGAGATCTGAGCTTCCGATTTACCGCGTCGCAGCTGTCTAATGTGAAGCTTTCCTCCTCTCGCCGCCTCCATCCACCGGATTCACCGCTGCAGACTTCTCCCAAACCACCGTACGGACGCCTGTACTCCGTACATCTTCAAGATACTCCGTTCGAACCGCCGGAGACGGTCCATTTAGGCCTTTTGACGTCGTATCCCGGCAACCTCACCCCAAGCGGAGTGCCGTACACTCCTCTCCACCGGATTTCTCTCCGTATTTATATATAGTTCGAAATGATTAGTTATGAGCAAGATCCTGATGTGGTCAGGTGGGGTCTCCAGTTATTCGATGGCGATCCATATTCTAACTACAGTTATGGTGCCGCCATCGCCCAAAATGGACCAGATTATTATCAAAATCAACATCAAGATCAGTATTACAAAGAAACTATATATAATCTAGCTTCTACCCCTGCGGAAAACGAGTACAATGCTTGTGCTCTTGAGGAAGAACTGTCCCAGCTCTCAATTTCTGAACCCCATTCAGACATCCATCCGGCGATCGATCATACACAAACACCCTATTATTCCCATGGATGGTTTAGTCCGCCAATGGATAGCTATGCATTTGGTAATGGAAGTGACTGGTATTTTAAAATCATATCGATTTGTATGTATCAATTTGTAGTCTCATTGGCAAAATTGTAATTGTAGGAAATGCAAACGGAGAAGAAGAAACAGCTGATGCTGGACCGTCCAGTTCATGTTCAAGTCCTGGAGAAGGTTCATACTCTGAAGAGGTGTGGTCCTATTCTCTTGAACCATTGGACGAGTATGATCTAGAGGGCGAAGTAGGAAAAAGATTGAACCAAATGGTTCCTATTCCAGTAAGTGTAGTACTTGTATGAATTACTAGGAAAGGGTTATAACATGCAACCATTCTCTAGTACAATCATGTCAGAATCACAATCATGTTGCCTTGCCTTGATCGTCAACACATGCGAAATTGCTTCTTCTTTTGTTGTTTGGAACTACAGCTCTGCATTTGCAGTTTCACTTTCCTATTATTTTCTTCTTGTTTGTAGCATATTCCTAAGATAAATGGGGAAATACCATCAGTTGATGAGGCAACTTTAGACCACCAAAGGCTTCTGGACAGGTATTCTATATCTGCTTTTCTGTGTTTTTGTATATGCACACAAAAGTGAAGAGTAAATGAACAATTAAGTAATAAAAAATATTACAGATTTCTAGTCGTGTTATGATATGGCCTCTTTATAAGTGGATAGGTGTCTGTTGTTTGTAGAATTTTCTTGAAATTTTTATTTACCTTGCATTGAGAGGGAAATCAAATAATCCATATAAAAGAACAAGGCCTTCCCTTTTTTGCACATGGGATTTTTATTCCATTGTAGTATGAAACACTGCCAATGGAGCTAAGAGTCATCATTGACAATGTTTTAGTTTTGGGCATATAATAAACTAAAATCACTATGGAACATTGAACTTCACCTATTTCTTAATTTTTGTGAAGTTCTGGGCAGTAAATGCAACAATGCATCTAGGGTATAACAGAAACAACCTCATTGTTTAGGCTCTCTGGTTTGACAGGGGTAAGGCTAAGTACATCTTGACCCTCGGATCCTAACGGAGTTGGTATTATATTGGGTTGTTGTTGTGTAGAATGAAACATTGAGTTTTGATTTTCCCTGCAGACTGCAGATGTATGAGCTAGTAGAGTCTAAGGTTCAAGGGGATGGTAATTGTCAGGTAAACTCTCTTTTGATTCATTCATTCTTGATTTGCAATAGATCATAATGAATGAACTGCCCAGTTTGTGATACTTTGGAATTTTTTTTAGAAGAAAATCCTTTATTAATAGAATGAGGGATCTTTTTAGAAGAAAGTCATGCTTAGCATGCACTATGCAGGGAATTTTATATTTGTGTCCACTTGAGTAATAAATGAAGTGCCCAATTTATGATAATTTTGTAAATCTTTTTGTTCATCACATGTATCACTGATCATAATAAATAGACTGCCCAATTTATAAGTATTTATATCTTTGTCGAATTGAAATCATTTAGAAATGAATACCTTTCTTGTCTTTCCATTCTTATCATGCAGTAGCTTTGTTATCTAATCATGATTAGCATGCAAGAAACTTAATTTCTTTGTCCAAGTAACCAAATATGTGCAAGTGTGAACTTGATTTTTTTAAATTAAATCAAGCCAAAAGAAAGAATGTTCCAATTTTTATAGTGATTCGAAAATATCAAGTTACTTAATATATGTACAATACTTAAGATCTTAAGGGCCTTCAAGATTTAAGAATTCACTATATTTGGTCCCGTTGAAACTTGAAATCTTAAAAGGCACTGTATCTAGAGGTGCTGGTTGGGTTGGATAAGTTCATGAAAATAATACATTTGGAAAATACATAAAAGGATAAATCAATTCAAAACTGTAAAAATTTCAACTCAACCTTGATATTGATAGAACAAGCTAGGTCGGGTTAGTCAGCTTGTTCATAATTATATTCTATTAGAGTGTATATTAAAAGCAACATGTGAATACTGCACTGGTTAATCACATTGAATATTTAAAATATAGATTAAAACTCATCAACTTTTGTTTTGCATATTCAAATACTCCGTAGTTGGTTTGTAACCTCATACTTTCAGAATTCAACAAAAAGTTGGCTAATCATTTGGTAAATAGATTTATTACTCTGTAAGGAAAATCATTATATATTTTTTGAATTTTTATTTTTGAAATGATATAAAAATGCAAGTAACAGATTAATTGATTTTTTTCTTTTGAAACTCTTTTTGTCTGAGAGCTAAGAACTAGTCTCATGCCAATTTGGCTTTTATGTTAACAAAAAGATATCTTTATTTTAGTCTACTCGTTTTGTTAATGTAGCATATTTATTTTCGTCCACTCATTTGCAACCATTTTAGGAAATGAAACAATAAAAATGGGATGTTTGGTTGTGCCAAAACGGGGAAAATGGGATATTTTTTTGAGACAATGTACTACACTACACTATTACACAGTAATACAGTTACTGACAATATTGTATTTGAACTATAGAGTTCAGTATATTCTGATAAATGAACTAAAAAACCTTGGATTTTCCATGTGTAGCATCATCTTGGGCCCACTCTTATAGCAGGCTTTGAGCTAAGCTGGCCCAGCCCAAACTCACTAAACGGGTACGGGCCATAATTTTGTTACAAAGGGTCATCCCAGACCAGCCGGTTGAATTATATGTGTATGAGCTCAACCCTGTCCAAGCTTATTATTTTTGGGCCACTGTGGCTCAGTCCATTGATGATCCCTAGATAAAATGTGAGGCCTTTCCTAATTCTGGTTATTATCCTTTTTCCAGTTTCGGGCTCTATCTGATCAATTTTACCGCACCACTGACCATCATAAATTTGTTAGATTGCAAGTAGTGAACCAGGTTTGTTAACACTTACAAATATCATTTGCTATTACTTGGCAATTCATGCACTTCTGTGGATTGTGATTTACACTTCCATATTATATTATCAGCTCAAATCTTTTCGAGAGATGTATGAAGGATATGTGCCCATGGCATATGATGATTATCTCCATAAAATGTCAAAGTATACTCTCTTCTACCTTTTTTGGATGATGACTCCTAATCTAATTTGTGGGGGTTTCTATTAGGTTTCTATATCTAACAATTATACATACATATGGAAATAGGAGTGGTGAGTGGGGAGATCATGTAACTTTGCAAGCTGCGGCGGATTTGGTACATATTCTGTTCCCTTTTCTGGTTTACCTATTCATGTATTTATTTTGTGCAATTTGTAACTATTAGTATTCAAACTTTCAAGGTTGATAAGCAATGTTGAATTACCTCTTTTTTTAATTACATTCTTAGCAATGTTGAGGACTTCAGGTTGGAATTTCTACTTTCCAGTATTACCCGTGAACAATTGCACATTGATTAAGAGGGTGTTGGGACTGATTTTAAAAATGATTCTCAAGTTTAGCTTTGGATGGTTATAGTTTGGAATGTTTGATTGTCTTATTTTAGTTTTTTAGATACGGGGAAGCAGAAGCTGAGCAGTCTGAGATCTCTTTAGATTCTATTGTCAAAATAGTCACTTTTCTAAAAAATAATCACCTAAACACCATCTAAGCCGCTCTAGCTATTAAGATAATACAACGACAACAACACCAACAACAAAGCCTTATCCCACTAGGTGGGGTCAGCTCCATGGATCAAACAATGCCATTGCAACCTATGACGTACATATCTGCTGAGAGATCATTCACGCGAAGGTCCTCCTTGACCACTTCTTGACAAGCCTTCTTAGGTCTACCCCTTCCTCTAGCCACACGTTTTTTCACCATTTGATCAACCCTTCTCATTGGATGTTCTATTGGTCTTCTCTCCACATGTTCTAACAACCTAAGACGAGTTTCCACCATCTTTTATACGATAGCTATTAAGAGAATGGAACGTATAGAAGATATTTTCTCTAAAAAAGATAAAATGCGATTGGGAATAATTTTGGTATTGCCATTATGCCAGCAAGGCATACATGTAGCAGTTCAACCTACATGAGCTGTATAAGGTTTACAACCACTGGATTCCAGTCTAAGATATTTTCATCAAATATGAAACTAGATGAAAGCTGTTGACATTTAACTTCACACCCAGCACTGCTAAAAGAGGCTAACTTCAAAACTTTGATAAGTTTATGTACGCATAAGTTTTGTTATTCAGTAAGTTATTAGACCAACTCCAGCAGAATGGTTGTTTGTTTGAATAGCACTCGCTCAGTTCATTATGTTCTCTGGGAAGAAATTCTAATTTTCTGGTGATTGTTATTGCAGTATGGTGTTAAAATATTCGTCATAACATCTTTCAAAGGCACTTGCTACATTGAAATAGTGCCCAACATTCAAAAGTCTGAAAGAGGTATTTGTCCAAGTTCCTCAAGCTTTCCGTAATGCCATTTCCATTATTATACTCCATCCATCTTTTACAAATGCTTCTCTTTGGCGTACAACTTTTTTTATGCTGGTAAGGTACCACATTTAGAATCCAGGGAACTCTACATATATTTTCAAATTGTTCAACGACACATCATATTTGACACGAATACAAAAAAGATTAGTTGACAAAAGAAGACTTTGTTGCCCTTGTTACGGTGCAGTTATTTTCTTGAGCTTTTGGGCTGAAGTTCACTACAACTCAATACATCCTGAAGGAGGTGAGATCTGCAATTCAGTTTTAAAAACCTAAATCGTTTTTCCAGTTCAAAGTGAATGAATGTTTTAGTCTGTACTCTAGATGTTGCAATAGATGATGGTAAAAGTAAAAAGAAGAGAAGTTCAGTCTCTGCAAATAAGCAATTGGAATCCCATGTGAATTACAGCTGATGATGTCTGGACATGTGACATGAAAAAGATCCTCTCGATTTCGTTCCTTTTTCCACCCTTCACCCCCACTGCGCCTATGAATATCGAAAAATGAATGGAATGGCAGGGGTATATTTGTCTTCCTTTTTTTGAATTCTATATACAAATCACTTTTGCACTCTCCAATGATGCATTCTCCCTCATCGGTTGGCTAATGTGGGACCCACACAATTTCCGCTCTTGTCGTAAGACAATTATACTTTAGGAAAACAGGAAGCCGTGTGAGCCCGACTTTGTTAGCCCTTCGAAGAGTGCGAAAGTGATTGTAGTCAATCAGCTTTTCTCTGCTCCCAAACCCATCCATCTTTAACCAGGGAATTGTGTAAAGGTTCTATGGACTAAACAGCGAGCATGTCCGAGTCCTTTGTTGATAAATGGTCCTCTAAACATACATAAAATAAAACATAAATTCTTATTTAACTTTCATTCTAATTTGTAATTCGTATTTATTTTAATGTATTTCTATTTTAGTACTCGTAGAAACAAATTCCGTTGTTGACAATAAAAATACATTGTAAATTGTAATTATTTCAAAACTCAACTTTGACAGTGAGTATTTACATCCTATAGATTTGTTTTTGGTTTTCCGAAATGAAAGTATTATGTAGTAAAATAAGGCACACTAACAAATCTCTTAATATTTAAAAAAACTAATCTCTTTATTTTTTTGGATTCTCGAGAATAATTTTGACTTTACTTGTTCTTTTAAAAATGATCTTACTTTTTATTGTATTTTTTATTGTGGTGTATAATAATTTTAACTTTACTGAATTTTGTGAGTTTTAAGTTTCTGTTAAGCTACTAACGGCTGATTAACGGAACTTGTTTTGCGCAATAGAATTAAAATTGAAATTATTTTTTTTAAATTTTGATTTTCATTTTTTTGAGATTTCTTCTTAAATTTTTAAAATAATTTCTACCTTCATCGCTTTTTTCTTCTCTTTAAATATTAGTCTTGTCTCAAAAAAATAAAAAAATTTGAAAAAATAGGGAGAAATGAAAGTAGAAAAGCGACTCAAAGCATACAACTTAATGAAATAAAAAGGGCAAATTCTTCCTTCATTAGTTTTTTTCTTCTCTTTAAAGATTAGTCTTATCTCATAGTAAAAAATAACAAGAGAAAATTCTTCTCTGGAGTTAATGTCATTACTCATTTTATAGATCTTAAAACATTTCTTTAGGACTAAAAAAAAGAGCAGGATATTGGAAGAAACTGGAAGAATTGAAAAAAACTGAAAGGATTTGGAATAAACTGGAAAAAATTAAAACAATCTGAAAAAACTAAAAAAAAATTAGAAAATCTAAATAGTGTGGGAGGTTTAAAGAATCTGGAACCATCAATTTTAGGAACGGAGCACCGGAAGTGCTTCAAAATGACAGTGGCCTCGCTCGTGTCACCAAAGGTTGGTGTCACTAGAACCCGACCGTATTATTATTATTATTATTATCATTATTATTATTGTTGTTGTTGTTGTTGTTGGTGGTGGTGGTGGTGTCATCACGTTATCTTAATTAATGTGTTTAATATAAAAAATATTGTTATTTTTCATACAAAAAAAACTAATTTTGAAAAAAAATTAATTTGAGTATAAAATTAGGAAAAATATCAAAATGTTAAATACTTAAAATGTTATTATGGCTACGCAGTATTTATCATAAAATAATATATTTGAAATTATATTTTATATAATACAAGATTTTGTTTTTAAATATCAGACATGTCACATAATGTAATGACATTTATTTTTTCTTTAATGATTGACATTTTATTTTCACTGTAACCATACTTATGGAATAAAGACATGGAATTTTTTAATATTTTTTTATGTTTTACTCCTACTTTAGTCATTTTCTCTAAAGTACTTTGACTTTAATTTTTTTTTTATAAAAATTAGAAAAATGAAAAACAAAATTAATTTTTGAAATAAATAAAAAAGAGAAAAAAATTGAGTAACAAAGTATAAATTTTTTGTTAGTTGTATAAATTGACTTTCAAAAGTATAAACTTTTTGTTAGTTCTATTTTAATTATTGGTGATATTATTTGTTATCTGAATTTCTTTTTTACACTTTTTGGGTCCTTTTTTCTTTTTTAAAATGTAGTTTTCTCTTGGTTTTCACAATGTAGTACTCCTCACCCCATTCCATTTTTATATTTTAGATTAAAATATTGATGTTTACCTTATATAAAGTTAGATTAAAAAAATTCTAAGTAACTATTTTATCCATAATTTTTTTAAATAGTTTAAAATATTGATGTTTTCCTATTTTATCATGTGGATTAATATACAAAAAAATTGTATTATTCTTATTAAAAAGTTGGGAAAAAAAATAATGAGTGTGAATCATAAAAATAGTGAGATGAAAAAATGCAATAATGTATAAATTATAATTATAAACATAATAGTTGTAATAATAATAATATATTTTTTTAGAGTGATTTGTCAGAAAATAGAAAGAATTTGAATAAAATAAAAAAAAGTTGGAAGAAACAGGAAGGAACGAGAAGAGCGGTAAGAAACTGGAAAGAACTAGAATGAACTGGAAGAGACTGGAATTTAAGAGTTCAATCTCTAGTCTATTTGAATCATAAAACAAGTGGCCTTTTGCATAATAGAAAAATGTGCACTTTGGGACAATGTAAACATCATAAAATTAATAAAAATTAACCTCGAATTGATAAAATATAAAATTAAAAATATACAGCGTGGTGAGTTATAACTTTTAGGCATTATATAGAGTATTAATGTATTACTTCATCCCGTTAGTCAAAAATGGAAATAAAAATAAAGATTAAGAAATAAAAAAATATTTTCTTATTAAAACCCTAAAGAAAAAAATTCATTAAGAAATAACTAAAATAAAATTATATTGAAGTAATAAAATAAGTTTTTTATTTTTTATAATTTTAGTATCCATTTAATCTTATAATTTTATAATTTTGCTTGGTGTCATAATATAAAATCAGTCGTTTGGGAATTCATTGGAGAAAGAAGTAAAGCTCAAGATCCCTAATTAACTACAGAAATTTTTACTCCCTCCGTCCTATAATGATCTTCTCAGAGCACTATTCCAACTTCACGGGAATTTATATTTATTTGTGTTTTTTCATGGCCTATATGATAAAATAAAATATTCTTGTCACCACTTGTTTTGTTGAACTTTTGATGTAGTTTTTAAATATGTATGTTTTATTTTTTATTTCTATACCAATATTTAAATAAAATAGATTGAAAAAACTTGAGATTTTTCTTCGTTTTGCGAACCGGGAAGATCATTATAGGACGGAGGGAGTAGTAATTATAAATGTAAAGCAGTAAAGCTCGACCCTAACCGCCTTAGTAAAGCTATCAAATTGGTCAGTCAAGTCGGGTTTGGGTTCAGTCAATTCAGGTTTGCGTTATTTCAGGTTCATGTTAATTCGAGTTCAGGTTGAGAACTGTATGTTCATGATATAGTGTTATCGGGTTCGCATCGACCCAACGAATTATGACTTTGGTTTTTAAAATGTTTAAATTCACATTAACACTTGTATTCTGTATTAA
This sequence comes from Cuscuta australis, assembly GCA_003260385.1. Lineage (NCBI taxonomy): Eukaryota > Viridiplantae > Streptophyta > Magnoliopsida > Solanales > Convolvulaceae > Cuscuta > Cuscuta australis. The sequence continues at coordinate 2,684,657 of NQVE01000215.1, read as the reverse complement.
ATAAATTTAAAATATAAAAACATATGTTTTAAATCTATTAGATTATTTTATTTTAAATTCTAAAGTAATTTTTAGACACATAAATAAATATAAGGAATTTAAAAAATGCTTAAGTTTTAGAAAAAATTAAGATAATTATGCAATATAATTAAAATTTTGGCTGAAAATAGAAATTTATACACTAAAAGTGAGTAGTAAAGTATATGATTTTGAAAAAACTCTTACTTAAACGGGTCGGGTTCGGGTTCGGTTGGGTTTGACCCATTTTTAGCGGATCATTTCGTGTTCGATCATCAAACCTTTTGTTCAAAATCCAATGTTTTCAAGTCTGGTTTCAAGTAAAAAAATGGGTCGAATCATTTTTACCAGATCTACCCCTTGAGATTATAGCTTTACTCATCTCCTTCAATGTACCTATCGTTTCGGCTGGTATGGAAGAGACTTGAGAAGTAGGGTTCATATATTTTTATATGTTCCATGAAATCATTCTTCTTTCGTTTTTTTAATTATCTAAAACACTTTCACTTTCTATTAAAAATCACTTTTACCCTTACTTTTTCATACTCTACCTATTACATCATACTTTTTCACTAATAACCAAACTATCACATCTTACTTTTACCCATCACATCAGTGGCAAAATTGGAAAGTCAACCAAAATTACACTTTTCTTATTTTTACCCAAAGTCAAAAGTGGAAGGGTTTAAAGGAATGGAGGGAATATTTATTTCAAAGTATGGTGCTCCATTGATGGTTCCTACCTCTCTTTACCCCTGGTAAACCCCACTCCATCCCGATCCAAACACGGTCCCTACCCCCTTCAATTGAATCCCAAGGGAACGTGAAAAACGTGGAAGAGAGTTTGGTAGATGGAATCCAACCAGACAGTCAATATATCATGCATGATACAACATTTACTTTTCCTCATGTCAACTTCGGATTTTAATATGTAGGGCACCTCGCACATGCATGCCCTTCCCGAATAATTTAAGGGACCTTATGTACAGTTAGTTGTACACCATTTGGTATATACTACTTCCGTCCCATTGTCTTTGTCCAGTTTTGATTTTTGGAACTGTTTATCTAAGCACTTTGACACATCAAATTTTCTCAATGTGTAAGCCTAAAAATAATCATGTTTGATCTTGTTTGATTCGTCTTAACATATAGATTATTAATATATAATTTTTATAATTTTTTAATATACAAATTACAAGATAAAATGGATTAAAGAAGTGCATTGGATGGTGTGCCAAAAAGTTAAGTGGACAAAGACAATGGGACGGAGGGAGTATTTCTTTCCTTCTAAAATTAATATTTTTCATTTAAATTATTATTAAGGGTTCTAATGGAACAATTTGATTATTAATGTCTCTATTTTTATGTAATTATATATTACTCTCTCTGTCAGAATTTGAATTGTCTGTTTCGGTTTATAATATGATGTTTGACTGATTTTATTTTTAAATCATTTTATATGAAAATAGTGTAGAATTACAAAATAAAAATTTCATATGAGTGTTTAAAAACTACATCAAAAGATCTATAAAACTAGTAGTGACATGATTATATCATTTTATCAAATAACTAATGAAAGTATAAAAAAAGTGAATAAAACTTGACTCTGTGAAGAGTAAAGAAACAATTTAATTTGGGATGGATGAAGTATTGAAATAAAATATTATAGCTCACAAATGGGGGGGGGCTAGGTGACCGTGGTCACCTCTCAGGGGTCACCACTTGGTCACGTTGAAGTTGGTGCAATTGAAGGGGGTGATGAGGGTGTGTTCGGATCGAAGCGGGGTGGGGGGATTTACCGGGGGAAGGAGGGTTAAGGGGTATGAATTGTCAATTTTACGAACGGGACACCGAAGTACTCCCGAGTCATTCCATGACATTGATTCCTAATGTCATGGGAATCGGTCTCGTCTAAATTTATAAAATCTTCACTATATTCTAAAGTGTGTCAAAATTTTGGCTTTTCATAAAAATAGACCGAGTATTTTTACCAATACAATTAACCTAGTTAGGATAGTGTTTGTAAGAAAGAAGACATGGAAGAGGATTTTTTTTAAATCACCCAAATTAAGATTAAAACATAAAGCAAGCAGTAAAATAGGAGTTCCATTTTTTTATTTTCAAAATAGGAGTTCACATTATGGTAATGTGACATTATATATGGTTATTTAACAATATTTTTTCAGTAATGTATGTGACTGATCATGATTGACACTGTAAATGCATTTTAATTTTTATTTTAGAAATAAAAACTCAAAACTCTTATATTGATATATTTTCAATATTTTACTTATACTTTAGTCCTTTTATCTAAATAATACTCCCTCTGTCCTGTAATTGATTATAATTTTTATTTCTCTCATCTCTTGATAATGTTTGTTTATTTATGTGTATTTCATTGATTATTCGGTATAATAAAATATTTATGTTATCTCGTTTATTTTTTATTCTTGCACTTCTTAAATAATAAATGATTTAAAAAATACTCCGTACAAAATTTTACCTCAAAATTCTAAGATTGTAATCTAATTTGAAAAGACAAAATAAATACTTCCTTCATTCCAAAATGGGTATTACACTCTAAACTACGCCTAAAATCCATCATTTTTATTATCATTTTAAATTAGCATAGAATTAAAAGGTATAAATTACAAAATGTAAAAATACATTAAAAATTCTTCTTTTATTTTATAAAATTATTAATAAAAATACACAAAGAAAAAATTATCGAAATGCAGTAATAATAAGATTGATATCCAGTTTTGGACTGAAACAATAATAAATACTGTAATAAAAATAAATGGATGATAAGGAATTGGTATGGTCGTTCATGGTGATCTAAAAAAAAGTCTCCGTCAGTCCGCGTACTAAAAAAGGAGAAAAGAAACCGCGGTGGCGGACGTTATTATTTGACGGAAGTCTATCTAAACGGTAAACCGGCCAATATAAAACCGGTAACGGCGAAAAAAAGAAAGAAACGACATGGGAAGGCGGGCGTTTGGCTGGTTTAGGCAGGCGGTCCGGACAGAGGACTCGTGGACAAAGTCCAGCTTCGATGCGTGGAAGCAGCAGGTCTCTGACACATCGGGAATAATGGCGGCGTCCTATTTGCTCCGCCGTCTTCGTAAACCCTAACCGCTCCTTCTCCGATCCCCTTCCGGTATCTCGACTCATCAGGTTTCATCTCCTCGCGACCACGGATTTCATTTGCATTGTGATTCGCGTTTCCGATATTTTTGTTCCTTTTCTAAAAATATATCATCTCTCCCGATGAATTTCGCTTTGATTTGCGTTGAAATTGTGCACTTGTACTGTATTTTTCATGTTTTTAGCTTTGTCCGCATTGATTGTTTTATTGTGCTTTGCGATGCCATTGTTCTGATTGTGGCAGGGAATGGCGATGGAGGCGACGAAGTTGTTGTACGTAGTTGTAGTAGATGGCGACGACGGGAAGGAGGAGAAGAACTCGTTTCGGTACACGCGTTCTGTTCTGCAGAGTACTTTGCAGCTCATGGGGTGTAAGGCTAGACACGCTTTTAAGGTGACAAATCATTTCCTCTTTCTTTTGTAAACTGTAATGTTCAGAATCATAAATCTTTTTTGTTTTTCTATGATCTCCTGTCGTTTTTTTACTCCGATTATTTTATCTGAAGCATAAGAGTAACATTTTTCCCTGGCTTGTCATCTCTTTTTTCTGATATGTGTCCTGAAGTGGCACATCATTTGTTTTTTAATTAGTTAGATTGAGTGAGAAGTAATTTTTTTCTGTGAAAGTTAGTTGATGCTAATTTGAACTCTCTACCTTTGGTAATAGTTGGGAACAACAATAGTTATGATGTACTTCGCCAATCACTATGAATTTCACATTTTCTTGTCATGCTTACCAATATCCGTTTCGCTTTCTTTAGGTTCAACTCTTGATCTTTTTGAAGTTTACAGATGAAGTTTTGTTTGTTGGGTTTTTGTTTGTTGTACACTTGTACAGATGAAGTTTTGTTCATTTGTGTAGCCACCCCTAGAGTCTTGGTGGGGTCAATAACATTACATCTTGATCCTTCAAATGGTTAAACGCATCATTTCTAGTACATGAGCTTATGCTGAGGATTATCTATTACAGTAGATTTTTAGAATTTAATTACAATTATATTGGTATAATTTTTTTACTATCTATCCATTCACTAAAAAAGAAAAGTACTTTGGTGGACTTATTTTTCACGAAACTCTGGTATTGTATGTTATGCTTGGAGACTTGGGCCAAAATTTCATATATTATTCACTATTGTTGCTGAAAATGTATTTTATTACTCAGTTTACCCAAAAGGATCTCATGGTAACTGATTTTACTGTATAATTTAATATATTATCTGTTACTGTCAATGACAATCTCTTTTTCCTCATTCTTTTTCCCATTCAGATTAGCCAAAGGGTTTTAGAGGAGATGAAAAGCAAGTACATGAACAATAGTTTGGATTCGGCGAGTACAGACAAATCCGAGCAGTATAGTGTAAATGAACTTGTACAGGAAGAAAACTATCATAACAAGAACGAACCATTTGAGTTGTATAAGAAGCGCACAACTGTTGTTGTCAGAAGAAAAACCTTTATAGATGTTATTTGTGATGCTCTCACTGAATACAAGTATGTGGGCACAAATCAGAGGGCTGATTTAACTTTAGCTTGCAGGTAAGCTAGCCGATTGTGCACTTTAACTCATCTCTGTAAATTATAGCCGGTGCATGCAACTATTGCTATATCTGTTACTTACTCTCTGTATGATCGCTGTTCTAGTGATTCACCAAGGCAAATATAACATGTTTGCTTCATGTGGCAGCAGCCTGGGTGGAAAATACTATTCTCTATATGATCCTTGTGCTATTCCCTCCATCCCAAAAAAGGCTCCTGGTTTGTTTCGGCACAAAGTTTAAGAAAAGTAAAATTGTGAGGTTGAAAGTCATGCAGAGGAGAGTGAAAGATTGTGAGCCAGGAACACTTTCCAAAACTGGAAAGAGAATTATTTTTTTGGAACGTCCCGAAAAGGAAATGAGGAGTCTTATTTGGGACAGAGGGAGAATTTTATTAATATTTGTTTTTTTTAAAAAACTAATTTTGTCATCACAGCTGTTATCATGCTTTGTCTTATAACCTCCGAGAAGCATGTAGATACATTTGTTTTTTCTTCGCGTAATGAGTGTAAAATCATAAAATAAATAATGATGGAAAGGGCTAAAGAGGATCCGTTCATTAAAATTATTTTACTACTGTACTCTGAGTTTGTTGTTGATGGAACAAACAAATGAGAGGCAGACAGGGAGTACTTTGTAACATTGCATCTGAGTTAGGTGATTGGATACACCTCTGCAGCAGTTTTTTTTTGACAAGCAAGCTGAAGCCATTAATTTGGCCCTTGATGGCATGCGAGTGCAGTTTCCCAAATTTCCCTACCCTCCACTTGGCTCTTATGACTTTCATGAATCTAAGATAAAATAAAATTGCTTTTGACATTGCTTAAGGCATTGGTAGTCATAGTAGTTGATACTTATTGATGGTTGAGGAGTGTTGGCCAAGAAAATCCAGAAGTGGAGAGTAATGTAATGTTCATAATATCCAGGTTATGCAAATTGCATGATGTCATAGATCAGTGCATATCATAACCTGGTGCTCCACTGTATAATGTGGTGAATACATTGATTCTATAAGCCTGTTTTTTTAATTGCATTATGCCTTTCTTGATGCATACTTTAGTTTTTTTAATTTTCATTTTTTGACTTCTAGTATATATTTGTTCCAGAATCCGAGAAAGGAAGGAATCCATCACAATACTCCTTTGTGGGACAAGTGGCTGTGGCAAATCTACTTTGTCTGCTCTACTGGTATGGTTACTCTTACAGTCTTACTGCATAAGCCCTGTTAGTTTATGTACTTTTTGCACTTGATCCTCCCGAGGAACAGTCTAATCTCTACCAGGAGGTTCTTCATCTTGTGTAATTTGTTTGCCCACTTATTTCGTTTCTGTGCTGAAGGAATTAAGGAAATGGATATGAACCCATGGCACATTTTTCTTGTATGCGGATTTAGAAAAAATTAACGCCTTCAGCTATTCACCCATACCTTCAATATTTTTATTGGTAAGCCTTGCTCAGTTTTTGAGGCAATTGAGGCATGTGTTTCATGTCCCAAAGAAATGTCAAGTTTTGGGGCGTGGGGAGAGGGAGATAGAGAGGTAGAGAGATTCTTCAAAACTCAGAAGTTCAAAATTAAAAAAAAAAGATTATGATTTTGCCATTTTGAACTTTCAAATTTTACCGGCACCTACCACTTTTCACTAGAAGTGATTTGCGTGTTTGTTTTTTGCGAACTTGTGACTTGTAAGTTACGTAATTATACAATTCATGCAACAAATAATAGAAGACATAGTTCTTTAAGTCTATACTCTATAGTAAAACAATGAATTCAGAACTTTGAGTTTTTTTTTGCGATTCACCTCCTCATTAATCTTGGAAACAACTTCATAATTTTCTTAAATGGATGGAATAAATCAAAATGGATCTCTAAACTGTCTGCGCTTCTTTAATTAATGAAGTAGCAGTTAGTCAAGCAATGCAACTTTCGACGTTGAGCCGGGGGTCTCTTTGGAAACAGCCTCTCTACTTTCGAGTAGGGGTAAGGTCTGCGTACACACACCCTCCCCAGACCCTACTCTTGTGGGATTTAACTGGGTTGTTGTTGTTGTAATGATTTCTTTGACACCGACATGCATGATTTGTTTTCAATGCTTACATTCTTGAAAAGCTATTTACCAAACAAAAGAATATATGTAGTTGATGCAATTTAACATACAAAGAAAATGTGTAGATGTTTCATAACACTTGGATCATGTATAAGGCTGTGTTGTGGTACGCAACTCACTAGCTTGTGCATTAAGAAATTTTACAAAAATTAATCATATAAATAAATAATGTTTCTATGATCAAATACGAAGTATGTTTCTAGAAAGTTTGAATATGATATACATGATAATAAATGATTCTGAATTTATTGAACATGCTGATTCTATTTGACACACTTTTGGAGCTAAGCCTATGAGACTTGTATTTAGATACTCCCTCTGTCTTGGAAAAAGATTCCACTTACGGTGTACGAGGTTTGATAGATGTTATTTTCAATTGGATTTATTTGAAAATTGGTATAGAATTAGAAAAAAAATATATATTTAAAAACTACATTAAGAGTTTTACAGAATAAGAGGTGACGTGATTATTTTATTTTATCAAATGATCAATGAATATATGTAAAGAAAAAAAAAGATTTGACTATATCAATAGTAGGGTGGAACCTTATTTTGGGACGGAGGTAGTAGTTATTTTAAACATATTTTGTCGTCTAGTTTAATTATGTACAATTTTTTTCAGTATTTCACTTTCTAAATATGTTGTTTACTATCGTTTCAAAAGAAATTCAGTTTTGAAAATGGAAATACTGTAGAGGGCTTTTTTTAAGCTCTGCTCAGGTCTAAACATAGTTAGGATCGCCTTCATTGTAAGGGAACTGGATGTGCCGGGTTTGGCGGGTTGTCCTAAGACTAGACCAGAAGTCCTTTTTCTCTTTTTATATCCATGCAGTAGCTCTCCCATCTCATATCCACTCAACAACAAGAATAAATACCCTGTGGAGTCCCATAAAGTGGGGACTGGGGGTATATGTACACTAGCCTTACCCCTATCTAGAGTGGCAGAGTTGGTGAAGAGCCACAACTAAAAAAAATGCAAGGAGCCAGCTATGCAGTGGAGTTCCACAAAGTGGGATTTGGGGTGGATGTATGCAGGTTTTACGCCTACCTAGAGGGGTAGCGGTTTTCAGAAGAGCCCCGGTTCAAAAGAATGCAACAGGCGCAAAGAAAATAGTTCGGAACAGATAGATACATAGCAAAGTAAGGCTACAACAAATACAAGAGAAGGAAATAAAGAGTATTGGCAGCCCATAAATTTGTAAAATTACAACATAAACCCCCTTGAAGCTAAAAAAGACCCCACAAAACATAAACTACCTCCTTCCACCAAAGTCCCTCAGAAAGCACAACTACCCTACTACTTTAATCCCGACCTCCAAGCTCTCCTATAAAGGGTCATGTTTTAGTGAGCTGCAGAAGCGTCATGTCCTGCTTAATCACTTCGCTCCAAGCCTCCAATACATCCACTCCAAAATAAATGAATAAATAAAAATAAATAAATAAATAAAAAGGTAAACAAACTAATGCCTTTGTTGATATTTTCCCTTCCTAAATTTTAAATGGGACGCCATGGATGGATTACATGCGCATGAAGCACCTATCTTGATTGTTGGAAGCAGCTCAAGTCTCTCCCTTGGTTATTTGCCATTGGCATGCTATGTTTGCATCTATTCAAACTGTCCTATTATGTCTAGGTGTAACCTTGTATTTCTGACTATTGGATTTACAATCAAATCCTCCTTTCATGGCTTTCTGGCTGTAATCATGGGGCCTACCACAAAATATAGTATCAGTAACAGTTTGTATCATATCTTTTCTTCAGGTAAATTTATTAGTTTTGTTTTTTCCATACATGTTTACAGGGAAGCAGGTTGGGAATCACAAATGTAATATCCACAGACTCAATTAGGCATATGATGAGGAGCTTTGTGAGTGAAAATCAAAATCCTTTACTGTGGGCTTCAACTTATCATGCTGGGGAATATTTAGATCCAGTAGCAGTTGCTGAGGCGAAGGCCAAACGGAAGGCAAAGAAGTTGGCAGGGTATTCTACTACACAACTACAAAAGAATGATTGTTCTAATTATTCAACGAATAAAAATTATCCCGCAGAGGGGAGTTCTAGTGCTGTTGATTTAATCAGTCCGAAACAGATGGCAATTGAAGGGTTTAAAGCACAGAGCGAAATGGTTATTGATAGTCTGGACAGATTAATTACTGCATGGGAAGAGAGGAAAGAATCAGTTGTTGTGGAGGGTGTTCATTTGAGCCTTAATTTTGTGGTATGAATCTGTTATCCCAACATCATCATAGTGACACCATCACCTTATTTCCAACTATGTTGTGGTAGGTGGCTGAAATGTAGTATAAACTAATTAACTTAAATTAATTTTTTCAAGTCCATAGAACATAGTGCAGTTTGCAACCTTATTGCAAAAGAATAATATCTTGAAAATCCAAAATCGTCATCATCCTAGGATTTTATCTTACATGCATAATGAGCTGGACGAATTGAAATAATTGCTATAGTCATTTCCCACTCCCATTGTAAAATGACATTGTAAAATTAATGAGCACACCGTGGAACATATCACCAATTTGTGTGAAAACATGTACTCCTTCACTCCCACAAAAAGAGTTATGGTTTTAAACTTAAATTTGCTCCCAACAAAATCCAATTTGAACACAAGGAGCTAATATGCATCAAATATAACATTTTTTAAAAAATAAAAATGTCCCAAGCAAATTGAGGAGGGCTGATGTAGTTAAAACTAACAAATAAATTTTAAAGTATAGCTATAAGGAGCAAGCAATTTTAGTCAACTACTCCAAGCAATCTTGGAAGTAAGTTCTAGGACTCTAGGAGTTTATTAGAAATAAAAAGTTGTACCATATGCAAAACAGCTCTTTTTGGGGGATGGAGGGAGTATTTCTTTCAGCAGTGAGATTTTTCCTCTTGTGGTAAGTGTTTGATTCAAATTGTCTCTTACCTTGCAGATGGGATTAATGAAAAAGCATCCATCAATCATACCCTTCATGGTGTTTATTGCGAATGAAGAGAAGCATTTGGAACGTTTTGCTGTCCGTGCAAAATACATGACGCTAGATCCTGCTAAAAACAAGTATGTCAAATACATACGCAACATCAGGACCATACAAGAGTATCTCTGCAACAGAGCTGACAAGCATCTAGTTCCAAAGATTAACAACACTAATGTGGACAGAAGTGTTGCATCCATTCATGCTACTGTGTTTGGCTGCCTGCGGAGACGCAGTGCGGGAGAGAAGCTTTATGATCCCATGACAAACACAGTGCCTGTTGTTGATGAGGAATACAGGAATCAGTCTGCTGCTAATTCTTTGAGCTCTAAGGGTATGTTTCAGCTCATTCAAAGAAAAGGCTCTTCAAGGCATTTGATGGCTCTTTTCAATAATGATGGGTCGGTAGCGAAGACTTGGCCAGTGGATTCAATAGATAGCAGTGGCAAACCCATTACGGACAGCAGGGTTGGGATGTCTGTGTATGAACCACTGCAGATTGGGAAGGCCGAACCTGTGAATCTCCAGTTTGGGTATCTTGGGATCAGCGCTTGGCTCGGTGAGACTGGTTGCACAAGTCATGCAAGTAGTGTGGATGAATCAAAAGGAGACTTCACAGACAATGGCAGTAGGTATTATTCTTCCTGCTGCAGTTCTCCAAGATTTCTTGAAGGGATATCCAAGGATTCCAAGGAAGTGAGTTTTTCTAATTTTCGTAAATTAATAGCTAACTAGCTTTTGTGGTCCAGGTCGTCTAGTTTCAAACCTCTTCTAAAGAGTCTCTAGTCATTTCATTATTCTATGGGGTAAAAAGTTGATTGAAATTGTAGCTAGTAGAGGTGAGCATGGTACGGTGTGGTACAGTATTTAGCTCGTACCGATACCGTACCAAATATTTCGGTTCGGTATGGGATTTTACTCCGTACCGATCCCGATCCCGAAATATCGGTTTGGTATGGTTCGGGATGGTTCGGTATCGGTTTCGGTACAAATCGGGATAAATATATATACCTAGTTTACACGTTAAAATTTAACAATACCCCTTTATTTTTGAAAATTAAAAGTAAATTTAAATAAAAAAAATATGAAAAATTAAAAAAAGGAATATTTAAATGCAAGAGATGCGTATCAAAAACTTAGTTTATATTTCACAAACTAAAAAAATGAATGACAACAAAGGAGTATTTCGAATCTTTGTGAATACTTTTATGTTCATACATAAAAATTAAAACTCAAATAAAAGTATAATTTACACATCATAGAACTTGAACCAATTTTTTTTTTAAAAAATTATTATTTAGTGAAGGAATATAAAAATATTACCCCGGGTATTATTTTTTATAATATTTTAGTATATATGTTCGGTACGGGATTTTCGGTATGGGAGGTCACCTTGTACCGTTCCCGAATACCGTACCGACCATTCGGTTCGGTATGGTTCGGTTTCTTCTCGGTACTTTTTCAGTTCGGTATTTTTCGGTTCGGTATTCTCGGTTTTTTCGGGAAATTTCGGTATCGGTTCAGTACTTGCTCACCCCTGGTAGCTAGAAATGCCAAATTCACCAATTGAGATGGATTATTTGAATCTGTATTATGAATTGTTTTTTAATAAGTTAAACGTAATACTCCACCTGTCCCATTGTTTGTCCGTTTAATCTCTTCTTGTCCATCCCACTATCTATATGTATGGCTCTCATCTATTCTTTTTTTTTTTCTTACTTTTTAACATCAATATTAACCACAAACATTTTTCTTAATTTGCATGTCACTTTCCTATGTGTCATAAATGGGAGGATGTTAATATTAAAAGATAAGGGTATATTATTCGAAAAAAGAAAATGAAAAAAGATGAAGGTTAAAAACATCTATCCTCCTTTTAGCCAAAAAAGAATAAAACCAGCACTTCTTTTTTAAAAATTATTAGTTGATTCAGTTATTGGAAAGTGTTTGATAAAAGATTTAGGCTGCGTTCCATTCGCCTGAGCGATATTTTGAAGATCTGGTCTGATATGATTGCAGGCATAATTAAAGTTGTTTCTGATCTTGTCTGATGTGATCTGATTATAATAAGAATGAATAAGTAATAAGCGGAAAAAATAGGTTGAACGGAACGCTGCCTTAGTTGATAAATAAGATACCTGAGCACTTAGAACAACACTCGCTTTATACCTCCTGATATTGTTTTATTGCATAAAAATTTAATCTGTTTTTTCCACACTGAATTTTTCCTGTCCGTTGGTTTTAAATTCTAGTTTCCTCTTACAGCTGAAGGAAGAACAATCTGTACATGGTAGTGATGAAGAACTATCTGAGCCACCTGAAATGGAAAGTGATGAGGATTTAAGTGACGACAGCTCAAAACATTTTCATGAAGAGGTACATTCAAGTTTTTGCTTTTCAATTTTTTATTAACAGGATATCCAGTATTTTTTATCTGTTCATTGCTTAAAATGAGAAAAGAAAAAGGGGAAACGTAAAATACGTAGTACGGAGTAATAATTTTTGTGAGGCTGGAAAAGAGTTAATTGATGAATTAAAATGGATATTTTGTTGGAGTTGATATCGAGGAAAAAAAAGAATTTCTTGTTCTGTCTAACCAATGAGGTACTCTCCCTGTTCCTTGACAAATGTGTTTGACAAATGCACAACAACAACCACAACCTTTCAATTTTTGTAAATTACAACTAGTGAGAATCACCAAATAGTTTTATATAGTTTTTTTTTAAAAATATGTCTCTTTAGCCAGGTTTAACATACTCAACTTGTTTGGAACACTTGTTTTTTTTAAAAAAATCACTCCTTCCGTCCCATAGCTAAAGTCTGACTTGAACTTCACATAAATTAAGGTAAATTTTAAAGTGTGTTTGATCTTCCTAATTTGCTCCTGATGTGACACTGAAATGATAGGTTGAGATAGTGTAATGTGTTTAATGAAAGTGGGAAATAAATGGGATGAGTATTGAGTAGAAAAGAGTGGTTTGAAAAAGTAGGGGTATACGAAGTAGTACTTTTAATGGTTAGGACTTCAGTTTTGGGTGGGAGAGAGTATTTGTGATGAAAAGTAGTAGATTATTTGGACTTTCTTTTAGACAAAAAAGAGTTTGTAGAGAGGACTCTTTAGTGGTCACGATGGAGTATTAATTGTTTACAATGGACACACACACTGTCAATAATGAGTACCAAACTTCTCCCCTGGCTTGAGTGGTAGCAAGGCCACTCCCCAGGATTCATGAGAAAGTTCACCCAGGTTTGAGCCCCATCGGAAGCAGAAACATTGGCTCTTTGTGCGTCATTAAGTTGAGTATAGTATGAACAAATACTACCTTGTAATAGAGTCAATAGCATTCAAAAAATTATAATGAGGATACCATTCACTAGGCAGCTATGTGCATTATTTATTTATATATTTATTGCCCTTCACAGTTGGAAGGGTCTGTGGATGAGGAGTATACAAAATCAGATGAGGAGTATGATGATCTAGCAATGCTGGATGTACAACAGAATGGCGACATCCCCGACAATGACGAGAGATTTAAGAACTTCGTGTTGAGTGACAAGGTGGTACCGGTCTCGGGTGACCAGATACCCGAGGAATCAAACGACAGTAGAGAAACTGAGAAAGAGAACACAAGTAGTTTCTGCAGGACCAAGAGTGAGACATTCTTGGAGCCATCACTATGCTGCAACTCTTTCCACAGGGTAAAGAATGAGAAGAGAGCCCCCTGTAATGGCAGCTTGAGAATTAGAAAGCGGTCTCTTAGCATTCCCTCCCTCAGCAGACATAGATCGATGGTATCGAACGAGTGCACCCTTCCCAATGAGTTTTCGAGGTAGAGTGGGGCCACATATATACTCCCTCTTTTCTATATTAATTGACCATTATGATTGTCTTGATACATTAAAAACGAATGAATGTAGACAATCTCTATGTCTACATTCGTTCATTTTTTTGAACCAAAAGCAAATATATTTCACCACCAAATGTCAATGAAAACAACATATTACAAAGAACAGGAGGACAATTACTACATTCGTTCATTTTTTAATATATCAAGAAAGTCATAATGATAAGTTAATATGAAATGAAGGGGGGTATAAACGTTGGATGGCCTCGTTCTTTTGTACATTGTTTCGTCGTATGGTCATTCTCATCACAGACCACAGTAAGTTTTATTTCTCCATTTTGATGTTATTGACTGCGTGTTCTTGAACCTCATTCATGGTGTTTTTGTGCAAAGAGCAATTGGTGTGTTCTTTCGTGAATCCATACTAATCGTTTTCATCTCGAGTCTTTCTCTCTATGCATCTTGCTCACAGAGAAGTTCACATGTATTTACAAAATGTGAATCAAGTTAGGCCTAATGAAGTTTATCTAAATAGTCTTATTGAAATGTTGACATGTTAATCGACACAAGACACTAATACACGTGGTCATTGCCCTTGTATCATTTGACGTGCTAACTCAATATTTATATACCTAAGAAAACTTTCGTTAGATGGACTAATTTGGTTCACGTTTTCTAGCTACATGGACTAACTTGGCTCATCCCAATATAGAGATGCCAAAATGAGTGTCTAACTTTAAAAAAAAAATAACGGTGAAGAAAGTAATTGCACAAAACTTTGTCTTCAAGAAGCAAAATCATTAAATAACTGTTCCAAAAGAAGTATGAGTTCAAACTCCCAACAAAGAAGGATGGAGGATTAGCTATAGAATATGTACAAATGGCTTGATATAAGTACACCATGCTTATTGGTACTTGGCAAATCCCAACAAAGAAACACATGAAGCCTTATGAAGTCACCTCTTTCATGCTCGTGTCAAGTCAAAATAAGAAGAAATCACTTGAACTATTCTCTATCTTGAACTTTCACCGACTCAAACGGAAAGTAACACGAACCTAGGAGTATCATGTTTAGACCCTATCTTGTTTTAAATTGATGTATTCTCATCATTTTTTTACCTAGAGTTATCTTTATTTCAGCTTATTAGAAAAATAATGCAAAAATTGAAAATATATATTATATACTCCTATGTTTTGGATTTAATCTTATTTAAACTTTTCCTTATTTTTAGGGAATGTTGACTATGGGATAGATTTGTTCAAAATACCCTTACTAAAAATGCAGTAATAGATATGTTGGAAATTTTTAATGGAGAGTATTTTTTTCCAAAGTTACATATGAGAAATGTGAAAAATTAAATCCAAACAAAGAAAAAAGAAAAATAAGAAGATTAAATTTGGACAGAATGACTATATTTCAAGAGAAAAGTGTATACGTAATACTGTGTTTTATACTCCTATATATTTCTCTCTTTTTTTTGTGTTCTTTAAGTTTAATTTTTCTATGTAGTCAAACTTATCAAGATTGGTGTAACGCGAAATTCAAACATTGAAATAAGGGTCAAAATGTTTTTTTGTACTCCCTCCGTCCCCCTATATTTGTCCACTTTCATTTTTACACACCATCCAATGCACTTCTTTAATCCATTTTATCTTGTAATTTGTATATTAAAAAATTATAGAAATTATATATTAATAATCTATATGTTAAGACAAATCAAACAAGATCACACATGACTATATTTAGACTTACACATTGAGAGAATTTGATGAGTCAAAGAGCTTACGTGAACAGTTTCAAAAGTCAAATATGGACAAATACAGGGGGACGGAGGGAGTATGACATAGGAATATAGGAGTAGGAATTTTACCCAAGACATAGTCAGCAATTATATGCCCATATTTAATTAAATAAAAGAACATCTCTCCTATTTAGATACTCCCTTCGTTTTCAAAAACTCTCCCTTTTTCATTTTTTTACTTCCAACAAAACACTTCCACTTTCTTTTAAAAAACCATTTTTACCGTTACTTTTTCATACCCTACCTATCACATCATACTTTTTCTCTAAAACTCAATCCATCACATCTTACTTTTACCCATCACATCAAGGGAAAAATTGGAAGTTAACTACAATTTAACACTTCCTTATTTTTACACAAAGTCAAAATAGGAACACTTTTAAAAAACGGAGGGAGTAAAATATAACCGAGTATTTTTTTTACCGAGGGTTTCTATATTTCTTATTTGTATTGTATATTAATATTTAAATGATTTTATTTGTTTTTTTCACAAGAAAATTTAATTGTTATTAGATTTTAATAAGATGCAATTTAAATTTTATATAATTAATAATTAAATTCTGTGTCAAAAAAATAAGGGGTGTTTGTAACACAATTTTTTTTAATGACAAATCATGATGTAAATTACCTAACCAGGTAAACAGTACTAGGTCGGGTCTAGTATTGTTTACTAGATTTGAGAGAGTAAAAAGGTAAAATACACAAAGTAACCCGGAAGACTGTAGGTGGAAACACCTGTAGCCCAATTGTTATTCGAATATAGTAGAGTGCACGGGAGCTTTTACACAAGGGTTTTGGTGAAAAGAAATCACACACCTTCCTTTGAGGGTTACACTGGTATTTATAGTAATCAATGAAGGACAAGACGCCACACATCCACGTCATAGCACGTTCTTGGATGGTGCGAGTTGATTGCCTCTGTCTTGTAGTGGCCTTGTCATCTAGTTAGGAAGATGACTTTCTTGTCACGTAGTATTTTGGACGGATTGCTTGAATATCCCCAATGATTCTTCGTTGAATTTGGCCGCTACAGTCCAATTCATTTGGATTCTTCCTTGCTGACACTCTTCATCCCTGGAAATCATACCGGGTAGATTCCCAAGGGATGGGTTTAGTGAAATTGAGGACGAATGCGGGAATAAAGTACTTTGACCGGTAGACTATCGAAGTGTACCGATCAAATTTCTGGTCAATCGAATACCCTTTTACTGTTGTTTTAGGCCTTCCATCCCGAAAAATTAACCTTAACCGGTTGAATATTTGAACACCTTCTTTGACCGGTTCTGGGTGGAATACACCCATCAACAACCAAGAGAGAATAATAAACCTAAAAAAGTGAATTTTGCACCAAATAGTAAATAGTACTAAAAATACTCCCTCCGTCCTATATTGATCTTCCCACTTTGACTAAAGGTCATTTTTAAGGGATGAATAATTATGGCTTTGACTTCCAAAAATACCCCTTCTTTCCAAGAGATAATTATGGTCAGGTTAGGATTCTGCTATGGGGAATAGATGGACTCGTTGAAATTGAAGATTCGGGAATCCATTCCGGCAGACATGATTGAGTGAGTCGGCGGACACAATTCATGCCATAATTTAACCAAATTAAAACAACCACTTCAAAAGTTAAAAAAATTACCAAAGCTCTTCTTTTTCTTCAATTAAAATCAGATCTCAATGTCTGCAAAAAAAATCAAATCTCAAGAAACAAATCTTCTTTCTTTGATTTCCACATAGTAACACAGGGAGAGGTCGATGGAGGTTGGTGACGCCGGTGGTGGCACCAGCGATTGGAATGGTGATGCCGGCGACAATCTCTTCCTATAAGCTATAGTGACGATCAGAGCCAGCTAAACAAATCTGACTAGATTAGATCTGCGATCAGATTGGGGAGAACTTGGATGGCAAATATTAGATCTGACCGATTAAAGTTAGGCACTATCAATCCAGCAAAGAAACAAATCTGACCATTGAAGTTGGGCGGCAAAATTAGATCCACGATCGGATCGGGGAAGAAGAGAAAAAGAGAGGAAGAGTTGGCTCGGGGAAGGAAGAGAAAAAGAGAATAAACATATCTGGCCAGTGAGAGAGGGACGAAGAGATGAGGGAGAGAGAAGGGTAAGATAGTGGAAGGGTAAGATAGTCATTTCACACCCTTTTTTAGGATGTGGGAAGGTAGTTTTAGGACAATGAAAATGAAAAAGTGGAAAGATGATTTTAGGACGGAGAGAGTACCACTTGTTTCAGTATAGTTTGGGATTATGGTGGGGTGAGGAAGAAGAAGAAGAAGAAAGGGGGTGAAAGAAGAAGAAAAAGAAGGGAGTGGGAGGGGGAAGAAGAAGAAGAAAAGAAATGAGTTCAAATTGAAGTTAACCTGGAAATGCGTAAATGAACTTTTAATAAAGGATTATGTAAGTTTAGGTATTTCTATGAAATGATTTAAAGTTCATGTAGCATTTCGAAATTTCAGTAAAAGTTCAGTTACCGTTACTGAAATTTACCCCACTTTGTACCCAATTTTGTATTTCAAGGGTTGGTCTGACACAAAGTGTAAGAGCAACAATACCAGTTTTGCACTTTCATTTCATCTGAGAGCAAATTCTTGAAGACCAAAGTCGGTTGAGGTACAAATAAAAATTTTCAATATTTAGTGGTAAATGGCAATTGAGGTACTAATGTAAGGGGTGATGTGACAAATTAAAGAATCAAAGGACAATAATAACATATAAACATGCCTGCCAACCCCAGAGGCATGAATAGGGACGATTAGAATTGAATTAAAGCACAAGATTATTATTGTATTTCGTACATAGTATGTGCTCTCAAAGACTTTGCTCTCTTCCCTTGGTCTCATACATTGGATTTGATCTTATAAAAAAAGAAAAATATTCACTGGTAGACTCATGAAAAGTGTGAAAATATCCACATTTCACATGACCTTAGGACTATAAAAAAATAACTTTTAAAGTTGGTTTTTGATATGGTCTAATCTCATTTATCTGATCTGACCTGATTGCAATAAAAATAAGTAATAGTCTATAAGTAATAAGAATAAATTCAAAAAAACAAACTCATATATCACATAAAGTGAAAATAAGTTTGAGTGAGGGTGTGACTTGTGAGGGTGCAAAAGCATTAAAAAATACGAGTGCAGGTGCGCTTTAAAGCGTCAATTAGGAGAAAAAAATACTCCATACATATTTATATGTAAACTTCAAAATTAACCATTTTTAATAATATTAATACTACTCGTTTTGAACAATATTGCACACTATCGTTATTTTAAACTTTAAATTCGTAATCTTTCTGATTGTTAACTTAAAAATTGACCATGCATCATTTAAAATATTTGCACTAAATAATACTAAAACTTAAGTCATTTCTTTGAATAGCACTTAAATTGTTTTATTTCCTAAGTAGCACTTAATAATGTCTATAATGACCAGTGATGATGAATATTTACTTGAATAATGATTAATGCATAATGACTAAAAGTGCTATATCGGAAAGAAAAACACATGTAGTGCTATTTAGGGAAAGTCATTATGTTTTTATGCTATTTGAGTAAATTTATCCATTTAAACATAAAACCTATGGAGTGTCATAATGTGGAGTTTGAAACTACCCGAACATTATGCATTTGGATAACAAAGTGAGCTAATTTAAAGATAGTTTACAATTTTAAAAAATTCTTAGTAATTAAGAAAATAAATTATATGAAATTTTATGCTCTCTCCGTTCCAAATAAAATTGCATGTTTATTATTCACATGGTCAAATTTCATTTACTTTCTTTTTTTGTTTTCAATGGTCATTTGATAAAAAACTCCGTACAATAATCATGTCACCACTAGTTCTGTAGATCTTTTGATGAAGTGTTTTAACACTCCCTCCGTCCCGGAAAACATGGGTGTTTTGATTTTGAAGAGGGATTTAAGGAAAGTGTATTTTGGTATTGAATTTCCAGAAATGTCCTTTAATGTGATGGGTAAAGTACGATTTGATAGATAGATTATTAGTAAAAAGGTATGATGTGATGGGTAGGGTATGAAAAAGTAAGGGTAAAAATGACTTTTTAATATATATATATATATATATATATATATATATATATATATATATATATATATATATATATATATATATATATATATACACACACACACATATATATATATATACATATACACACACACACACACACACACACACAGATATTGTAACACCCCAACCCGCGTGACCCGAATACAATGACCAGCGGATCGGGTTGCTACTAGATTGGCATTCAGACACAATAATTTTCAGAACATTTAAAACATTTAATTCAAAAACAACATTTATAAATATTCATCGGAGTAAGTAAAACGGTGCGGAAGCCTTTAAGTATTTAATCAAAATACAACTTTGGGTTCTTGCCCTTAAAAACATAATTAATTCAAACTTAAGTATTAAATAATAAACTCCTCCAGGCAGCATCCATCCATCTCTCTGCCCTCGCTGCCCTCCAGGATAGTTCTTTATTCATCATTCCTGTTACCTACGTGTAGCAAATAGGAAAAAGGGCTACACGCTCAGCATTGAAGCTGAGTGGAATCTATCTAATGTTTCGACTACGTACATAAACGAACCCACTAGCTCATAACTTCATACAATATCATGCACACAAGTACACATCAATAACATCATTAATATCAAATAATTCATCAATGAAACATAATTACCATAATTAACAAACTTATCCCATAATCCACTTCTTTATCTCTAAGCTCATGACCTATCCTAGGCTAAGGCCAACTACTTTATTCTAGAGTCCTGATTAAACCACATCCATGGAAGAACCCGCTCGATACGACGTCATCCAACGTCGGCTGGGTGGGACCACCTACTCACATCCATGAGCAGATCTACGACCCCCGTGCGCACGCTCTACCCAACTGATCATGCGTGCACGCCGGCTCATCACATGACCAGTTATTCCTAATTGTATTCTTTATTCTGTTTTCTCAGTCTACGTATGATTCATCTAGGTAGCCTATCCGTATTCGAGTTCATAATTCCATATTTCCAAATTCATACAAGAACACAATATGTTAAATAACATTCATAGTCAACAAATAGATAGCGGCCTAGTGTCGGGTGTAAACACTTTCAACTTACCGTCATGCAAATCACACAATTTAGAGTAAGAAATGTACCTGGTCATCCTTGTTCAATCAATTCCAATATTATCATATATTATAGATGAAGCATAATTCAATTATAACTAAATAAACCACGTAATCAATTACACGAAATTACGAACGTGAATTTCAAATCTATATACATAATCTAGCGTTAGATGTGCAAGTTCTGACCTCGATTATTTGACGGGTTAAACAAAATAGACAGACGGAGAAGACGAACAGCGGCGGCCGTTCGTTCCTTGGCGACCACGGGCAGCGGCGATCGCGTCGTGCTCCGGTTCCGTTCTGCGGCTGTGTTCTGATCTCCTCTCTAGAATCGTGCGCAGTACTTTCGTGGGTTTGTGTTGCGTGTATATATATTATAAGGGAGGGGAGGGTTTTGGTTTCATACCGTGGGTAGAAATAGGTTTAAGCATTATACGGAGTAGTGTGTATATTATTTTATTATTATATTCTTATATTTACTTATTGAACTGTAATATCTATTTTACTCACCACGCTTTATACATAAGTCCAAATCAAACAAACTATATACCGTTGGTTACCATTCTTCGAGATCTATCCGAAAACCCAATTTTTATTTAAAATGGACAACTTTACAAATAATTCATATTTTAGAGTAAATAAATATTATATTTATTTTTATTAAAATTACGGATAACTACGAAGCCGGATTTCGGGTCGTTACAGATATATATATATATATATATATATATATATATATATATATATATATATATATATATATATATATATATATATATATATATATATATATATATATATATATATATATATATATATATATATATATATATATATATTATATATATATATATATATATATATATTATATATATATATATATATATATATATATATATATATATATATATATATATATATATATATATATATATATATATATATATATATATATATATAGCCGTCTCTCGTGAGAATGCACCTTGTGGAGAGAAATGAGAATAAAATCTAGCCGTCGGATCTGATGCATCGTGCGGCTCAGATTGTATCCTGCGCTCAGATTTTGAGATAGTGCATTTTCGAAGGTTTATGGTGCATTTCGACGTGATGCATTTTCGCACTATTTTGGTGCATCTAATTTTGATGAAATCTTGACCCTTAGATCTCACAATCTAAAGCACCAGATTCATTCTCATTTCTCTCCTAAGATTGCATTCTCACCAGAACATATATATATATATATATATATATATATATATATATATATATATATATATATATATATATATATATATATATATATATATAATATATATATATATATATATATATATATATATATATATATATATATATATATATATATATATATATATATATATATATATATATCCCAGACGATTCGTCTATTTTTGGCTTTTTTCGATCAAAATTAGTATTTTTAACTTCAAATTAAATAAAAGCGATATTAGTTATTGATACAAATATAATTTTATTAGATTTGTTATATAAAGTATTTTCAAAATATTATTTCATGTAATTAATATACAATATATATTTTATTTCATTATAGATCAAATATTAAAAATGATTGAATGCAAAAATAAAAAATGGACAAATACTCATGAACCAAGTTATTAAGTTAATATGTACTAAAACACTTTAAAGTGATAAGTGGCTCCAATAGAAATAATGGTCATACCGCAAGTAACTGTATACCTAGATGTGCATGGGAATTTTTGCTTAGCTTCATGAATGTATTGTACGTGCAGTGCATACTTTTGCAGTTGTGTTGTATTTGTACAGTTTGATTTTTTGAGTCAAACAGAATAAATTTTAAACTTTAATTAAATAAAAATTATAGTATATATTAGTATAAAAATTATTTTATTAAATTTATTTTGTTTTGAACTATCAAAAGGATGAAAACAGGTGATTATTGAAACTCATTGTAAAGAGGTAGTCTTTAATAGCTCTCTTGAGGATTGGTCTTATTTCTCCTTCTATTATTAATGAGTGTAAAATGCTCTTAGCCATAGGTGGTGGGGCACTTAGTTTTTATTTTGTGTACCGTTGTGCCATGAGGCAGCACACGTTATTTCTAAGTTAATTTAATAAACCTCTGAGTTGTTTTAAAAAAAATATTCTTTCCCTTCTCATTTTGATTACAATTTTATTTTTTCTTTCTTCTTGATAATTTTTATTTATTTGTGTATTTTCATTAATTATTTGATATAATAAAATATTCATGCCACCTCTTGTTATGTAGAATTTTGAACATTGTTTTTTAATATTTAATTTTTATTTATTATTGATATACCAATTTGTAAATAAAATAATTTAAAAAATTGTTGGATTTTACATAATAAAAGAGTCTATACAAGAGGGAGTACTAATTGAAGAATTATGATTTTCATTAATTGAAAGAGTTGTGATTACATGTATATATATAAGGGGAGTCTCAATCCTAATCAAAGTAGGAGAGACACAAGTAAGGAAACCTATACAAATAAGGTAAGGGAATAATACAATATATTAAATATATACAATATATTTAACATGCTCCCGGCTACGTCGGATGTGGAGGAGGTCTGATTCCCAAGCTTTGTCTGAAGTCCAGAAATAATAAAGAAGGCAGTCCCTTAGTGAAGATATCAGCATACTGCGAAGACGAGGGAACGTGGAGAACGCGTACATGGCCTAGTGCTACTTTGTCACGGACAAAGTGAATATCAACTTCCACGTGCTTGGTGCGCTGGTGCTGCATAGGATTTGTTGAGAGATACACAGCACTGACGTTGTCGCAAAAAACAAGGGTGGCACGTCGAAGGGGTTGCTGCAGCTCAAGAAGAAGATTCCGGATCCAACTCGTCTCTGCTACGGCGTTGGCCACGGCGCGATACTCGGCTTCGGCGCTAGAACGAGAAGTGGTAGCCTGGCGCTTGGAGGACCAGGAGACTAGATTGTCACCGAGAAAAACACAGTATCCAGAGGTGGAACGTCGGGTGTCTGGGCAACCGGCCCAGTCAGCATCGGAGTATGCCTGCAGGGAGTCGGTGGAGGATCGTGCCAGGTGGATGCCATGGGTGGAGGTGCCACAAAGATAGCGCAGGACACGCTTCATGGCGGTGAGATGAGCATCACGAGGGGCATGAAGGTGTAGGCAAAGCTGTTGGACGGCATAAGTGATGTCAGGGCGAGTGAACGTAAAGTATTGTAGAGCTCCAATAACAGATCGATAAAGAGTAGGATCGGGGAGCAGAGTGCCTGATGAAGAGGAGAGCTTTGCCTTTGTGTCCACTGGGGTGGAGATGGGGCGACAAGATACCATCCCGGCCCGCTCAAGTATGTCATGAGTGAACTGTGTCTGGTGGAGAAAGAGGCCACTGGTCGTCCTGTGTACGTTGATGCCAAGGAAGAAATGTAGGTCCCCCATGTCTGTCATAGCAAATTCGGCCTTAAGCTGCTGGATGAGATGCTGGAGAAGTGCTGTGGAAGATGCTGTGAGAACAATATCATCAACGTACAAGAGTAGGTAGGCAGTGCCCATGACATGAGAGAAGACAAAGAGTGACGTGTCCGACTTGCACCCTCGAAACCCAATGGTCTGAATGAAGCTGGCAAACCTGTGATACCACGATCGCGGTGCCTGCTTGAGTCCATAGAGAGCCTTCTTGAGTCGACAAACATAGTGAGGACGAGCTGGATCCTGAAACCCAGAAGGCTGACTGGCGTAAACTGTCTCATGTAGCTGACCATGGAGGAAGGCATTTTTTACGTCTAGCTGGTGAATGGGCCATCCTCTGGACAGAGCAATGCTAAGAATGATGTGGACTGTAGCAGGTTTGACAACGGGGCTGAAGGTCTCATCGTAGTCGACGCCAAAGCGCTGGTTGAAGCCGCGGACCACCCAACGGGCCTTGTACCTGGATAACTCACCTGATGGGCCAAGTTTGTGTCTAAAGAGCCATTTACCAGAGATTATATTTTGGGTGGGGGAGGGGGGGTACTAATTCCCATGTTTCATTCTTGATCTATGCATTATATTCATCACACATAGCTGCGTGCCAGTTTGGATCTTTCAGTGCACTACGGTAAGTTGGAGGTAAGGGGGAGATAGGTGATGAGGCAGTGAGGTTCAGAATTTGTTTTGGGCAAAAGATTCCGGCTTTAGATCGGGTTTGCATTGGGTGGAGATTGGGAGGGGAGAAGGGGGGTTGGGCCGTGGGTGGTTGCAGGGCCGTGGTGGGGGTAGGGGTGGCAGTGGGCTGGGTGACGGGGCTGGGCCGAGAGGGGGAGGGAGAGGGAGAGACTGGTTGTGGGCTAGGAGGGGAGGGTTGGGCCGAGGGGGTAGGGGCTGTGGGTTGGGCCGTAGAGGTAGGGGTAGCAGTGGGCAGGTGGGCTACGGTTGGGGGGAGGGAATGGTAGGTTGGGGTAGGTTCGTCATCCGTGGCGGCAAAAAATTGTAAATTGTGCGGAGTGAGGGGGTGACCGTATGGAAAACTAGACTCGTCAAAAATAACATGGCGGGAGATTATTAGTTTGTTAGTTTGAAGGTCCAAGCAGCGGTAGCCACGTTGGTTGGAGGGATAATCGAGAAAAATACAGCGAGCTGAGCGTGGCGCTAATTTGTTAGGGGTAGTGGCGGAAATGTTAGGGTAGCAGAGACAACCGAAAACACGGAGATGAGAATATGAGGGTGGTGAGTTGTAAAGTGTAGCATAGGGGGTGTTTTTATTTAGAGTGGTGGTGGGAAGTAGAGTAAAAATGTGGGCGGCCATGTGAAGGGCCTCCACCCAAAATTCGGGGGGAAGGTGGGCTTGGAAAAGAAGGGATCGAACGGTGTTGTTAAGGGTGCGGAGGGTGCGCTCAGCTCGACCGTTTTGTTGACTTGTGTGGGGACAAGAAAATCTGAAAAGAATGCCTAAGGAGTCAAAAATGGTTTTAAGGGGAGAGTTGCGAAATTCAGTTCCATTATCACATTGTACAGCTTTGATTGTTGTGTTAAAATGATTTTTGACATATGCTATAAAAGTGGTTAAATGATTAAAAGCGTCACTTTTGTGTCGTAAAGGAAACACCCATAAGTAATGCAAAAAATCATCCAATAAGATCATGTAAAATTTAAAGCCAGTAATACTGGGTACAGGAGATTGCCATAAGTCTGAATGTAAAAGTTGAAAAGGAAAACTAGAAACACGACTAGATGATGAAAAAGGGAGGCGCACATGCTTTCCCAACTGACATGCATGACATAAAGTATGTTGATAATTTTTAAAATGAGAAAGATAAGGGATGCCACGGAGGACAGCTGGGCTTGGGTGACCAAGGCGCCTATGCCAAATCTGGGGATCGACAGCGGCGACATGGGCTTGGGCAGGGATAGTGCGTCCTACAGGGTAGAGAGGTCCCATATCATTGGATCGAT
Source organism: Cuscuta australis (assembly GCA_003260385.1). Classification (NCBI taxonomy): domain Eukaryota; kingdom Viridiplantae; phylum Streptophyta; class Magnoliopsida; order Solanales; family Convolvulaceae; genus Cuscuta; species Cuscuta australis. The sequence continues at coordinate 2,658,628 of NQVE01000215.1, read as the reverse complement.
GCATCACGGTTCCCGTCCGACGATCCTTCACAGAAAAACCATGAGCATCAAATTCAACAGTACAGTTATTATCACGGGTAAGTTGACGAACAGAGATGAGGTTGTGAGTGATGTGAGGAGAGACTAAGATATGTTTGAGGGATAGGGGAGGGGTGGTGGGTATGGTGTGGCTTCCAACAGCCGTAGTGCGAACCTTAGATCCATTACCAACAGTGATATATAATGGTGAGCATAATGATGGAGAAGAAGAAACATAAGAAAGAGTACCTGGGTCGGAGGCAATGTGATGGGAGGCGCCGGTGTCCATAAACCAGGTTGGCTCTCGGAGGGACAGGGTGTCAAAATGGTGGGCCAAGGCAGTGGGGGTGGGGGGTGGGGTTTGCGGGTAAGGGTAAGGCGGGGTGTGAGGCCCGCCGACAGGGGTGGTGGGGTAGGTGGGTGTTACGGGTGGGGAGGGGTGTAGTGTGGGGGTAGGCATATGGGTTGGGGGTGGGGTGGTGGTGTAGTAGGCTTGGGCATGATAAGGGAGGGGTGTAGGCATGGGACGTGGGCCCAATAGGCCCGGGTTTTGGTTTGGGTAAGGTGAGTTCCAGTTGTTGGATCCGTCGGGATAGGTCCGTTGCCTCGAGCTGCTTTGTCGTCCACGACCTCTACCTCGAGCACCGTTGCTTCGCCCGCCGCCGCGTCCATAGCCGTTGCGCTGTCCGGAGGAGCCGCCCTCACCGTAGCTGCCGCTGTGCTGAAGCCCGCCGCCATGGTAGCCGCCGCTGCCGCTGCTGCCGTGCTGAGGACCCCCGCTGCCGCCGCTGGAAGACTGCCGGCCGCCGATGTTGACACCGGGCCTGTGGGCGAGTAGGGCCGTGCTGCTCGAGTCGCCCATGGGAGAGCGTTGCCGGTCCAAAAGCATAAGAGCGGAGCGGGCTTGGAGAAAAGTGAGCAGCGGATCCTGAAATTGAAGAAAAGACGTCTGGGCTTGCAAATCTGCGGGGAGACCACGAAGCATCTGAAGAACCAATTGATGTTGGGACACCGGGGCATCAACATCGTCCATCCAATCTGCGAGATTTTGCAGATGTTGACAGTAGGCCGCCATGGTGGTGTTGCCTTTGACAGTGGTACGGAACTCGTGCTCCAGTTGCATGGCACGAGCATTCTTGTTGTCGTGAAACAGATCATGAATAACTTTCCAAAGAGCAGAAGCGGTGGAGACAGAAGAGATAACCAGATCTGAGACTTCGTCGGAGATGGTGGATAAGATCCATCCCTGGAGGAGAGCGTCGAGTTGGAGCCACTCATCATCGTCTTCAGAGAGAGGGACGATGGAGCCATTGATGTAGCCTTGGAGATTGAATCGGCGCACCAAGAGGAGGAAAAGGCGACTCCACTTTTTGTAGTTCGGTTGAGAGAGGCTGAGAAGAACCGGAACATGGAGTTTGACATTAGAGATCGTCGTGAAGGCAAGATGAGGGGTTTTTGTCGGACTGGAGTTGGAGGTAACCTCGCTTTCGGCCATTAGAGAGAAGAGAGCCGAAGGGAGAAGGGGGGGAGTGCCGCCGCTGGGGAACTGCCGACGTCGAAGGAGGGACGGCGGGGCGGCGCTGTGACTGCCGCGAGGGAGAGAGAGAGCCGAGAAGTAGGGTTAGGGTTTTTTTTTTGTTTAATTAGGCTCCGATACCATGAAGAATTATGATTTTTATTAATTGAAAGAGTTGTGATTACATGTATATATATAAGGGGAGTCTCAATCCTAATCAAGGTAGGAGAGACACAAGTAAGGAAACCTATACAAATAAGGTAAGGGAATAATACAACATATTAAATATATACAATATATTTAACACTAATTACGGAGTACATTGTCACTCCCAAAGAGTCTATACTACGTACCATTGCAAAATCATATAATTACACAGCCTAATAAATTTGCTCCATTACCATGTATTATAGAGGGTGTTTCTGGCTCTGTGCTTGTGTTTATTAATTATTGGTGATAAATAATTTTAAACTTATAAACTGGATATAAGTTAAATAATTTTTTATGAAAGTAAAATTACTTAAATGATAGATAAATCATTTGGAGATATTCATAAAAGGTGAGGGATGTTTTATAAATAATTTGGTCAAAACAAAGGAATGAACAAACTTGCTAAAAAAGGAGGTATACCTACATATTTTTTCTGACTTATAAGCAGCTTATAAGTCAACTTATTATAAACATAAAAAATATGTCATTAGCTGACTTATTAGTTAAAATTAGCTTATAAGCACAGAGAAACATCACATAGTCGTTTTACGATAATTTTTTTAATTTGTGTGTTTTCAATGACTATTTGATAAAATAAAATATTTTTGCGACATCTTGTTTTAATTTGTAGTTTAATTTTCTACACCAGTTCACAAATAAAATAATTTAATTTCAAAAGATACATAATACGGCAAAAATCCATAATTAATACTCCTTCTGTCCCTAAGTAGATTACAATTTTTTTCTGTATCTCCTCTCGATAATTTTTGTTTGTTTACGCGATTTCATTAAGTGTTTAATAAAATAAAATATTCTTGTCACCTCTTGTTTTGTAGAACTTTTGACGTAGTTTTTTAATATGTAATTTTTATATCTTATCGATATACCAATTTCTAAATAAAATAATTACAAAAAGTATGAAAGTTTACTCTGTAACTCGCAATTTTTAATCAAATTAGGGATGGAGGGAGTATAGTATTTTACACGATGTTCAGAGTGAGACAATTATTAAAATTAAAGAAGAGTGAATAAATAAAAAGAAGCGAATAATCCACTAGTAGAGAGACATACCTGAGCAGAAGTAGTGATCAGTAAAAAATCTGATGTACATAAAATAGCATCATCTTCTTGTTCAGGATTTTGCAGAAGAATAATCACAGACCTCTCCACTCACTCCTTTCCTCCAGTCCCATCCACACAGTTGTCATCATAAAGCCAATACAAGTACTCCCTCCGTCCCAAATTATTTGCAACGTTTGATTTTTCAGCAGTCGCGCGAATTTTTGTTTATTTCTACGTTTTCATTGGTTATTTGATAAAATAAAATATTCTTGACACCTCTTATTTCGAAGAACTTTTCATGTAGTTTTTTTATATGTAAATTTTATTTTTTATTTCTATACCAATATGTAAATAAAATGAAATGAAAAACCTTGATATTTTGCCTCAGGAATACAAATGTGACAAATATTTACAGACTGAGGGAGTATTATTCAAAAAAAAGTGAAAAAATTACCCGACTTTGTACCCCAAGTTGCACACTGTGTGTATCATAAAAATTTGTCATATGGAAATAAACTACATTTCAAAACGAATCCAATTATATACATTATACTCCCTCCGTTCCATAAAGTGTTACCCATTTTGACTAAAGTTGAAATTAAAGGATGGATAATTTTGTGTTGATTTTCCAAAAATATCCTTGATGTGATGGGTAAAAATAGGATGTGATGTGTAGATTATTAGGAAAAAGGTATGACTTGATAGTTAGGGTTTGAAAAAGTAAGGGGTAAAAATGATTTTTTAATAGGAATGGGTAAGGGATTGTAGGACACAATTTTTTTGAAACATGTAAATCTTTTTGGGACGAAGGGAATACATTATAGTTTAATATAGTGTTCTTATAATTAATGGTCAGGGTTAGCATAAAAGTCAAACTAGGCATTTGGGAGAAGGAATCTCTTTTAAACTACATCAAGTATTTACATATTGAAAAGTAATTACACTAATTACATGACTATGTTATTGCACTAATATAGTGAAAGAGACCTGGCATATTCTTCGTACACCTATTCTCCCTAGACCCTGCCCGATAATCTAGCGAGTTATCGACAATGTTGTTGATGCAAAATATGGCAAGCCCATACCTCCTCGTCGTAGCCTCGATGCTCGACAGCTCGACATGAATTTTGTACGACGATAGATAATTACATCTCAAAAAAGAGATTCGACCAATAGGCGTTTATGGCGGATGCAGCATCATCAAGATTCTCACCTTCGAAACGAAAGCCATGGCTGGACGGATGGGAAAGTCCGATCCAGTACATGAACTTTCTTTGTATGTGAATCTTGATGATGCTACGTCTGCAAACAACGACTGCATATTTTATTATGATGATGAAGATGAAGATGATGAAGGAATTTACTGAGTATATGTAGATAATGATAATAGGTAATAAAAAGCTTTGGAAGAATAAGTGAAAATAAAAAATGGAATGAAGAGCTTATGAGCTTTATCGGGTGGTTAGGTTAAAGTGGGGGCGGCGGCGGCGGCGGCGGCGGCTGAGAAGCAAAGTGAAAGGGTTTGACGGCGGAGGGAGAAGAGATGGATCGAGTAGGTGGAAGCTAGGGGAAAAGTCTATTTATATAGGGGAGTACTCCTCCATCCTTTTGAATTCTTAACACATGATTTTAAGAAAAAAATACTCCCAAAAACTTTGACCTAAACTTTTTATATTATTTTATACTCTCTCCGTCCCGAAAAACATAGGAGTTTTGATTTTGAAGAGAAATTTAAAGGTAGTGTATTTTGGTAATGAATTTCCAAAAATGTCTTTTGATGTGATGGGTAAAATTATGATTTGATGGATAGATTATTAATAAAAAGGTAGGATGTGATAGGTAAGGTATGAAAAAGCAAGGGGTAAAAGTTACTTTTTAATAGAAATGAGAAATATTTTTTGGAACAGGTGAAAAAAAGAAAGGAGAAAGATTTTCAGAGACGGAAGGAGTAATTTTTTATAATTCATTTATTGTATACATCATATCTGTTGAAATATTGGAATGATAATATTGCTCTCTTAATTATGGAATACATGATAGAGTATATATATGAGAGATTCCTAACACAACTAGGAATAGAGAATGGAAACTAACTTACATACAACATCTACTACAAATAGGATTAGGAAGCTGACTAATAATGAAAAGATATTATTATTCCAATATTTCAACATGGTATCGGAGCCACCGCTCTTGGTGACCTAAAAGAGTTCTTTGCTCCCACCGCCGCCGCCGGTAATTCCGGCGACGGCGGCTCCACCCTATTCACCTCTATTTTCTTTTCCTTCTTTTATCGTCAAATCAACGTCTCCATTCAAACGAAAAAAAAGGAAAACAACCTTGTTGAAATCATACAAAAAAAACCATCAAAGGCAGAACTTCTCTCTTGTCATCTCCATGGTTCTTCAAAAAAAAAAACTCAACTCCTCACAAACTCTCTCAGACCATCCTATCTTCTCAAAAAAAAAAGAAAAAAAATGATTTTTATTTCTTTCCAATTTACCATATCAAAATCTCAGACCCAATTTTTTTTTCCATCACCAATTCTTAACCTACTTTTTCTCTCTAAAATCACCCATTCTAATCATCAACCTCCCTTCTCTTTCTCTTCTGTTGAACCAATAAAAACCAAAGTAAAGCAGCACAAAAGCACAGCCAAGAGAAGTAGTGAAAGAGGAAATAAGGCCTCTACAACTCACCCCTGCAAGAAGGAAATAGGACATTGCCCGGATCCAAGAAAAAAAACAAAAAAAATGTCAAGGATCTTCAGTCAAATAGGCACCTCCAGTAGCCTTCTCTATTCTTCTTCGACGTCAGCAGCTACAAGCGCACGTCAACCTTCTCTCTTGTTCAACAACGTAAGCAGCCACCGGCGCATGTCAGACTTCTCTCTTCTCAAAGTTTCCAGCTAGTGTCCAAGCTTTCTCTTGCTTCAGCCAGAGTTCAGCTTGAGGGGGGGGTGTTAGACAATAAAACTAATACTACTTCTGGTAGTATTGGTTATGGTAGTGTTTCATTATTAGTCAGCTTCCTAATCCTATTTGTAGTAGATGTTGTATGTTAGTTAGTTTCCATTCTCTATTCCTAGTTGTGTTAGGAATCTCTCATATATATACTCTATCATGTATTCCATAAGTAAAGGAGCAATATTATTATTCCAATATTTCAACAATATCTTATCTTATTATAAAGTAACAACAAAATTAGAAAATAATATCAAAATTGTAGATTTTTAGGGCACGTCTTTTTCTGCCGTTGAAAATTTTTATGAGACGGATGAAGTATATCAATTTTTTTTATATTAACCGAGTCATCGCATTGTGGCCACACCACAACAAATTCTGACTTCTAGCTTGAACTTATGGATTAGCTAGTATATTATAGACTACTTGTCCCTTTTGAGAATGTCGATACCAGTGATCCATGCGATTATGCGAAAGCAAAGTCAAATTTTCAAAGTCTTTATTGCAAGGTCTAACAAGTATTCCCTTCATTTCCTAAAATAAGTTCTGTTTTGACTTTGGAGGAATTTCTTTTTGTAGTTTTACCTTCTAATTATATTCTTATCATAGAAAAAAAAGAGACAAATCATTTTAATGTCTAATTATATCAATGCCAATTGAATGGAGTATATTGCAAAGACTTGATTTAGATATATTAGTCATTTTTACAAAAATAGAAATGTTTAAGGGAAAACGAAAAAAATAAAAGATGAACTATTCTAAGAAACAGATGGAGTATATGTTTGAATTAAAATTGGCCTGGTAATGGTTCAATGGATGATGCTTAGAACTATGTAAACAAGGGTCGGCCCGCTTGACATGCCCTAAAAATGGGCGGATAGAACAATAATAATTGTCCATATGAGCAAGTCGACCCCAACCCAATGTTTAAATGCCCGGATATGTAAATTAAGATTGTCTCACTATCACAGGTAAGCGAGTACATTTTTAAAAATATACTACCTCTCTTTCAAGATATTCATCTAGTTTGACTTTTTAAGTCAAGGTAGACGAGTTTTGAGCTTCAATTAAGTAAAAAGTACATTGTATTTGTATATTAATATAAAAACCACTTTATTAGATTCATTTTGTTTAAGTATTTCAAAATTTTATTTTATTGTATTAATATGTAATACAAATTAAGAGTAATTGATGATTAAAGTTTGACCAATTTTACTCAAAAAATTCAAATTGGATGAATAGATTGATTTGTTATATTGTTGTCATTTTTCATGTTGTTATACACTTATACTCCGTAATAAACTTTTCCTCTTATATGAAACTAAATGTAATCATCAACATTCTTGTCCACATTTATAGCCTCTCATTTGTTAAAAAAAATAGAAATAAAAAAACACTTGCTTGTTTTTAATTTGTACTTGGAATATATTTCAAAAAAGTAATAATTTGTACTTCGAATAGAATAGGCAAAAACAAGCTAGTTGAGGGCCATTTTGTTCCAATAAAAACAAGAGCCCAAGGGTAGGAAGTAGTAATAAACAATCTTTTTAGGTCTAAAAACTATAAAAAAAATTAAGGCCAGATGCGTAATATTTGATAATAACGGACGAGAAATAAATATTCTTCTGTTATAAAAGATCAATTATATAATTTAATCTATTTTAATTTGTGCTATATGTTACTTTTTTGTGCCGCGTAATTCTTAGCGTGTGTAATCTAGGTCGTGCCAGACTTGTTTAGTTGAATGGATTATGATAGAGTGCCCCCCTCCCCCCAAAAAAAAAATGTAACAAGAATTTGTTAGTGATTTTTGTGTCATCGATTGTTTATGTAATCGAATTTATTTAGAACGGGCGAGAATTTTAATAGATGTTAAAATTCTCTAGTAAAACTGCCTAATACATTCGAATGTTTGGTCCCAAACATTCGAATGTTTCGCGATAAATGATAACGATTTCACATAATATTAAACCGCAAAAATAACAGTTGTGTGATAACTACTACGGCACATTCGGATGTTTGAGTACTAACATTTGAATAATTACCGAAAGTTAATTTGTTTTAGAGTGATGCTAGGGTCACAAACAATTTGTACACAAATTACAAGCAACATGTCCGCTCTAAATTTTGCCAATGTATGTTTTGAGACGAACCAAAATTTCCAAACTCGTTTTAATTATTTACGTCTTATCCGATTGAAGTATTTTGGTATCCTACCAAATAACTTTAATCTGAAAGTGCTTATACACAATTCGCTAAGTCTATTAAGTCAATCTTCGCAACGTTATTATCCCTCTCAAATTTTCAACACAATTTTCACCACACCTTACTCACAAATATCGCCAAAATATCATACTATACATTGGGATAAAAGTTATGGTTATATCTAAGGTCAATTTAGCTTAAGACCATGTATAGTCATGAAGCTCAACGAGAGAAATTATCCCTTATGTGACAATCACCTCATCAAGGGGTTGCATGACAAAAAAGTGTAGTGTAGACAGTGTAGTCATAAAATCCTTTCAAATGATTATACTAATCCAACCGTTGCCACAAACTCTTTCTACTTTGACCAATAGAAGAAATAGAAATATATTTATATTGTTGACTTTCCAATTTTGTTTTTGATGTGCTCGATAAAAGTAAGATGTGATAGTTAGATTATTAGTGAAAATATATTATGTGATATGCAAGGTAAGAAAAAGTAAAATGGTTTTTAATAGAAAGTAAAAGAGTTTAGCAAAAGAGAAAAAAAATGAAAAAGGAAGTGTTTTAAGAAACAGATGGAGTATTACTGTTTTTTATTTCTTTAATCTTCAAATTTAAATACAAAAATAATATTGTACTAATAAAAAGCATACCTTGTACAATATTTTCTTTAATAATAAAAAATACTCCTTCCGTCCCCAATTTGATTACAAATTGGGGTTTACGAGGAAAATTTTCTCACTTTTTGAAATCATTTTATTTACAAATCGGTATATCAATAAAAAATAAAAATTACATATTGAAAAACTACGTCAAAAGTTCTACAAAACAAGAGGTGAAAAGAATATTTTATTTTATCAAATACTTAATCAAATCGCATAAATAAACAAAAGTTATCGAGAGAAGAGAGAGAAAAATTGTAATCAAAATGAAGATAGATGGAATAAGAGAGTGTTTGGGAGTAATTGGCTTATTGATAAAGTAATTTCTACAAAAGCTGAAAGCAAAAGCACCTCATACCTGCTTCTCCGAAACGGTGTTCCATGTACAAAATAATGTTGGTGAAAAGCAGAATCTGACATGTCAAACAGAGTAAAATCACTTCCACTCAAAGCAGAAACTAAATTGTTAAAAGCAACGCACTACCAAACACCCTCTAATATCGTACAACATTTCATTAAATACTCCGTGATAAAATAGCATATATTTTTTTGCAAGAAGATGCCATATTTGAGAGAAGAATGTTGGATTTTATAATTATTGAGAGTAGGAATTCATGAATTTGTATACCTTTTTGAATGGTTTTATACATATAGGGTTCTAAATTAAATAATTTTTTCAACCATGCTAGGGCTACACCAAAAAGTGTATCCCAACTTATAGTTCAAAGGGATGCACCGACAATTTAACGGTTTCCACTGACACAAAATATTAGTTCAATCAAAAAAATTGCAACGATATTTTGTGTCAATATGAACCATCACACTAGCAATACACTAACACAAAATATTAGTGCATGCATTCGGAATACAAAGTGTAGTATAATTTTTTTGTGTATAAATAGTTTAATTCAATTCTTTTTATATAAGCATGCATTCTCTTCACCTCCTTTTCTTTATTATTGCTCATACCGTCGAGAGTGGTGTATTCTCTTACATCCCAGTTGAGGGGCACAATAGTATATTGTGGGGTTGGATGATAGCGTCAGATTTTTTTAAATGAAATAACAAACAAATGTTATTCGAATTATGCCAAAAAATAACCAAAAATGATAGTTCACAAAACAAAGTAAGATTTAAAAAATTTTTAATTCATTTTATTTAAAGATTGATATATATATATAAAAATCTAACTCACATATAAAAAAACTACAGACTACGTCAAATCTTTTACAAAATGAGTGGTTACAAGAATATTTTATTTTATCAAATAATCAATAAAAACACACAAATAAACAAAAATTTTCGTGATTACGGAATAGTGAAGAAGGAATATAATTCTAGGACAGATAGAGTATTATTTAATTTATTATTGCATACGCTAATTTAAATTTTTTCAAAGTCCCGATTTTAAAAAATTAATCCATAATTTCAATTTAACACATACTCCGTAACAAATTAGTTTTATAGTAATAAGCATCCAGTATCATAATTTGATACTTAAATACTCGGTAGTAAAAAGCATCCCATAATCATCACCAAATACGGATTGAGTAATTTACTTAAATAGGACTAAAACATAATGATTTTCCCAATATATGACCATATGTTTTTATTTCTCAATGTAGGACTTTTGATCATTATGAATTAGTCATTATTCAACTAAATGTCTATCACTACTGGACATTATTCCTCCCACACTACAAGAATCTCGCGTAAAAGCTGCAAAAAAAATAGAGGGGGATATTTCCGCCTCTAATTAGCTGCAGAGCAGAGGCGGAATATTCACCCTCTGTTTTAAATTTTTATTAGTGGGTAACATTTCCGCCTCTAGTTTCGTAGCTAATTGAAATAAATTTCAATTTTATTACCGGGAGATTAAAGTTAAATAAAAAATAGCGGGAGAATTAAAAATTTAATTTTTTTTAAAAAATATTCGAATTAGAGGTGGAATAGTCCCCCACTAGTATCAAACACAAAAGAGTCAGACTTATCCCTCGCTAAATCCAATATTTCCCCATCTAATTCAAAAATAAAAATAGTGTGGTAATTTTGTGTGGTATGTATCTCCCCCTTATCCCATTAAGGAAAAAAAAGCCCCTCTTCTGTTTCTCCCTCAAAGCAGCCGAGGAGTGACCGGCTAGCTGAAGCAGCCGCATGTGTGAAGCCGCTGAAGTGAGAAGCCGTCACCCCCGCGTCGCCGACCGCCGTCACCCGCTCTCTTCTCCGCCGTCTAGCAAGCCGACGCTCAGCCTCCCCTCCAATTTCTAGGTTTTAACTCATCTTGAAATTACTCTAATTGTTCAATTGTGTGAATTTCTTTTCTTGTCTCTTGAAAATTCTCTAAATTCTTCAATTATGTGAATGAAAATATTCTAATTGTCCAATTGTATGGAATTTTATGTTTTACTTTTGTTACCCAAATTTGATTTTTGATTTTATATTTGTTGGTATATTTTTATTCTAATTGTTCAATTATGTGGAATTCTTTTTGTAAATCAGTTTTAATGATGATTTTTTTAAACTAAAAAAATGAAAGAATCAAATTTTATTGTGTCTTGGTTTTTGTTCCCACCTACCAGTTTTAAAGTAGGTTTGATTGTACAAATCCGGAGAGTTTTTTTAAAGTTGTAGTTTTGAAACAACAAAATATTGTCATGCTTAGGTTTATTTGTTGGTATTTGGATATCTACTTGTCACATATCGTACTGTATTTATTACCATTATATTTTATTTTTATACTCCCTTGCCCAAATAAATTGGTATTAAGATGCAGAATATGGATCGTACTTGGATGTATGAAAGACTTTATCCAGGGAGAAAAGGGTTGAAAACTGAATTCATTGAAGGGGTGAAAGAATTCGTTAGAAAAGCAAAGGAACTTCCACAATTTTTATCAGAGGGAGGGATTCGATGTCCATGTGTGAAATGTGAATGCATGAACATATTAAGTGAAACAGATTTAAGAGCTCATTTATACAAATATGGATTTCAGCCTAATTATTGGACATGGACAGAACACGGGGAAGATAAGCCAATTTTTGATATTAGAGATGACTCAATTGATTATGATTTTGATGATTTAAATGAATTTGAGATGCGGCTTGGAAAGAACTTACTGAATATTGGGATTCACCAGAATTTCTTGCAATATCGGCTCGAGCAAAGGCAAACCAAGCATCAAAGAAGGGTGGGGCACTTCACACAACTGGACCCATTCCCCATGTTGAGGTTGCAGAGAATATGGTATGCACTTTAGTTATGTTTAGATTTAGTTTTGCAAGGTATTGAGGATGACTTGTGACTTCTTGAAAACTTATTTAGAAATCCTTTATGTATTCTGACCTTATTTTGCAAATTTGTATGTCTTGTGAGTTTTTGAAAAGATGATATTGTGTAATGGTTGAATATTATTTGTATTGTTCTATATTGTATTCAGAATATTATAATTATTTATATTTTTTTTAATATAAAAAAAATTAGAGGCAGATTATCCCCCCTCTAATGAATTAGAAAGGTAGTGGCAAAGAAGTCCTCCTCTACTATTAGAGGCAAAAAATGTCGCCTCTACTTAAGCGTCGAAAAATTCCGCCTCTAAAATTAGCAGCGGCTTGATTAGCGGCAGAACGCAGTCTGCCTCTAGTTCCACTCTATATCTTGAATAGCGGCGGTTTATGTAGAATTAGAGGCGAACTTCTCCCCCTCTGTTCGCAATTATTTTAGTAGTGCCACAAGGTCATTATTAAGTCCTATTTAGGGAATAAAAAAAATTTAAGTCCTAGATTAGGAAAGTCATTATGTTTTAGTCCTATTTAGTGCAAATTTTACATACGGATTAACAAACAAAGCTTTGAAAAACAACTAAAAATTAGTCAACAAATATTTAGCATGAGTTACTCCGTGACTTGCCGTCTGGTTTCTGGCTTAGTCCGTATTTTTTTGGGGAATTGGGCTTCTGGAGTGTTGGGATGGGTCAAAGGCTCAAAGCCCAAAAGATTTTCTTTAAACATTTAAGAAAACGACGTCGTACGTTTTCTTCTTCTTCAACGATTTCTTCGCCTCCTTCTTCTTCGACCTGCTGCCGCAGTCCGTGTTGGGGAAATTAACAAAAACGTGGATCAATCGAGAGTCATGTTTATTACTTTCAGATTGAATATTTTGGTTGTTCAATCCAAAATTCAATATAGATTGCTGTGAATTTTTCGAACCAGTTTTCGACCAAGGATTTGCGGGAATATATGGAGTTGCGGTGAGAAGGAGAAGACGCGATCACATCTTTTACCGAAGACATGCGATTCTTCGCGCGGAAGTCGGAACTCTTTTAGAAAATCAGTGCTATCCATAAAGAATCTTCGCGATGCCGCCCCTTGAACCCTGCTCGGGGCGCTGCCCCCGAACTCCCGCCAAGGGGGCGCTTCCCCCTTGAAACCCCCGATAAAACGAGATTTTTATCGTAACAAACTCAATGAAGCATGCACTCCGCACCACCAAACTTCTTTGATGATTGTTAGGATACCATTGGTTATAGTTTTTCAATTACACTAAAATATATAACAGACTGCAATTTCACCTGCCGGACCAATCTGGGGGTCAAATCCGGCCTCCCTTCGCCGATGGGTACGGTACCTCTATCCTATTTCGCCGGAATTTCGTCGGGGGGGGGGGGGGGCACTTGTCCAGGCATGCCCCCCTCCCTCCGCCCATGTTACGTCCTATTTTTATTTTGACCTTTTGTGATCAATTTGAATACATCTTTGACTTTTAATTAAATAAAAATATATGATATATTAATTAGATAGAATAATATTTTCAAAAAAATATTAGTTAGGAAAAACATGAAAAATCATTTTTGTATCGATATATAATACTCCGTATCAATTTTATTTAATTAATGGTCAAAGTTTATCAATTTCGACTGTAAAAAGTCAAAACTAAATAATATCGACGATTGACTAATCACGTATTCACGTTGTCATATTAAAATATCAGTATCCATTTCCCTCTTACACATCTCTACTTCTAATATTACATCACTTTCTCCTTCAATTTTGTCCACCATTTTCTATTCATTTTTTTTACATTTTTGTTAGGAATATATTGATATTAAATTTATATCATAATATGATGCATTTTTCTATCAATTTACGTCAAAGTTTAAAAACTTCAACCCAGAAAAATCAAATATGATGAATATTTTTGGATGGAAAGAATACTTTTTAGTTATATAGAGAGATTTTTTACTCGGGAGTATATTAGAGCATGCGCAGCGGCGAGGCATTTCCTCGCTCGCTGCGCCACATCAGCTCCCTCGCCACTTTTGCCTCGCGTGGCTCAGCCTCCCTCCACGCCAAGCGTGTGAGGCGCGAGGCATCCTCATTTTTTTTTTATTTATTTTTTTTTTTTTTATAAAAATAATTTTTTTAAAAAAAGAGTACATCTATATAAAAAAGATAAATGAAATAATTTTTAATGATTAAAATGCTTTAAAAAATCATAAAAATTGACAAAAACAATGACTTGCCACTGCACGAGATGCCTCTTCACTCACTTGCCACACGCTGACTCGATTGTCTTTTATTGGTTGAAATGTGCCACGTCAACGCGTGACATTCCATTTCATTACTTGCCATTGCATGTGCTCTTAGTGCGCCTCGGTTGGCCAAAATGCCCACAATGGGGCGAATGGGCTGTCTAATTGAGGATAAAACGGACACATGCATGTTCCTTGTTTTTTTGCAAAGCATGTTCCTTGTTCTCATGAGCTAGAAAATACTCTATCTGTTCTTAAATGATTATAATTTATGCAAAATTAAGTGTCAATTCATTTTATTTAAAGATTGATATATAAATAAAAAATAAAACTTACATTTTTTGAAAGTACATCAATGGTTCTACAAACTAAAAGGTGACAAGGATATTTTATTTTATCAAATAGTCAATGAAAACACACACAAATTAGCAAATGTTTCTATGATTTTGAATAATGAAGTGTAATCATTTAAGGACAGAGAAAGTAAGTAATTCGTTCCATGCCATAGTGAAACTAATTTGGAGTGTGCTAGGGATATCCCAATTAAACTTTATGTCCGGCGCGTGCATCAATGTATCATAGACACAATGATTATTTTGATCTACATAGATAATAATTATCTGTGTGTGTTTGTGCAATACTGGTGTGTAAATTTGGTACAAAATTTGGGGCACGCTTAACTTTTTCCAACTAAAACTGACATATATGCATGATGTAAAATAGTGCCAAACTCAGATGTTAGAATATGTTTTTTTGTACATGTTAAAATGGATTTGTCAAAAAAATTAGATGCGGGTGGACGTAGCGTCGTTGGTAAGAAGAGCGGTGTCAAAAGAATAACACTCAAGTTTGATTTATGACAACTATTCTGAGAGACATCTATGATAAAAATAATGACTTTCTAAATAATGATTTCGTGACTTAAATCATTATTTGTGATTAAAACCTAAATTTAACTGCGCCTTACCGGTTATGTGGGCCGTGAGAGATCGGGTCCTCTTTTAAAAAAAGTTTGGCATGGAAATTCTCCCACCTGAGGTCCGTACAATTGTGATGTGGCTCTACTGAACTTGTATGGCAATTTGTGGGCCACAGTTTTCTTCTTGACAGTTGAGACGACTGAAGATGCCTTCTCTCTCCAAATTAAAGAAAAAGGGAAAGACATGTGGCCCCGTTTGACATTAGCGATAGAGATTATGCTATGTGCTTTGACGGACATGACGGGGGTTGACGGAATGTGAAGGTGTATGATATGGAGTGATGAAAAATATACTCTTTCTGTCCCAAAAAGATTTACACGTTTCAAAAAAAATGTGTCTCACAATCCCTTACCCATTTACATTAAAAAACCACTTTTACCCCTTACTTTTTCAAACCCTACCTATCACATCATACCTTTTTCCTAATAATCTACACATCACATCCTACTTTTACCCATCACATCAAGGGTAATTTTGGAAAGTCAACACAAAATTATCACTCTCTTAATTTTAATTTTAGTCAAAATGGGTAACACTTTATGGGACGGAGGGAGTATGTTACCGTAAGTGTGAAAGAATGTGGTGAGGCGTGAATGTGTGTTAAATTTTGATTAATTGAAATTGAAAAAAGAAAGAGGAAGAGGGGGCAACGCCCTTGAGGGCCGTAACCGGAATATGGGCAACGCCCGGTCACATATGGCCTGTTATGGAAGAGGGGCGTGACGGAGGGTGTTGAAGCCCCTCCTCACGCCCCATAACACATAGCCTTACCATTAGTGTTTCAAAAAGATTATCTAACAATAGCCTTTAGGATTAACATTTTCTGAATTAATCTAAACCGTTAATATTATATCAAAAACGCTAATGCTAATGCTAATTGGAAATAGTCTTCCCAAAAAGCCACGACGATAGATGTGAAATGCGGAGTACTAATTAATTCTTTCATACTTTGTAAATCTTTTTCAAATAACTAGTATCACACCCGTGCGTTGCACGGGTCATAGTTACGGTACTAACTTAAGATCATTTTGAAGAATATAAATTGGTATATAATGGAATATAGAGATTTAATTATTTTAAAGTACAAAAGTAAAATGATTTACAAATTTCGAAAGACTTCTTTATAAACTACATCACTCGTATGTATAATTTGTGTGAGCATTCACTTCATTGTATATCAGAATCTTCAAGCCATTGTGATTTATTACTCTTTAAACTGCAACATACACTTTCTCATGACTAAATATCAGTTTCCGTAACAATAATTCAATATGTTTCAGATATTGTTCTTGATAATAATTCAATAATTTGACTTATCTAAGTAATAATTCAACATATTAGTGTATTTATTTTGGAATTTGTATTTTTTAATTTTATTTTCATATTTAAGTGGTACCATTAACTTACCCTATGGTATTTGTTTTCTATTTTATTTTAGATCACTTACCATTTTTACACGTATCCATGCTTGTAAATTATAGTATTAATAGTATTTATTTTAGAATACTTATACCATTGTTACATGTTTCCATTCTTATAGTATTAATAGTATTAATTTATAATTTTTTAATTTTTGCATTTAAATGGTACCATTTGCTTAATGTACCATATTTATTTTTTAGTTTATTTTAATAACACTTATTATTTTTACATGTTACCATGCTTGTAAATTGTAGTACTAATTTATAGTATTATTTTGTAGTTTTCTATTTTATTTTTTTATTTAAATGGTATCATTTATTTACCGTACCGTATCTATTTTCTAATATATTTTAGAATACTTATCGTTTTAATAATTATTTTATTTTCTAATTTATTTAGAACACTTAACTAATTTATTTTAGAACACTTACCATTTATTTTATTTTGTGTTTAAATGGTACCATTTGCTTATCGCGGTGACATACCATTCCATATTTATTTTCTAATTTTCTAATTTGAACACTTACCTTTTAAAAAAATCATGTTTTTAAAGTATAGTATTAATATTAATTTTGCAGTTTTTTATTTTATTTTCGTATTTAAATCGTACTAATTAAGTACAATTTTTTTTCTCTCCTCTCGACAACTTTTGTTTGTTTACGCGATTTCATTAAGTATTTGATAAAATAAAATATTCTTATAACTTCTTGTTTTGTAGAACTTTTGACGTAGTTGTTTAATATGTAATTTTTATATGGGAGAAAAAACCAAAGTAGGACTAAAACATTGAAAAAATACCAAAATAGGACTTCCATGTTTTTATTTCCGAAATAGGACTTACATTACCATACATAATCATATACATTACGAAAAAAGTATAGTAATTTGCACATGTACACTGTCACATTACCACAAGACAAAGTCACATTACCACAGTGCAAAGTCTTATTTTGGGAAAAAAACATGAAAGTTCTATTTTAGTATTTTTCTCTATGTTTTAGTCCTATTTAGGGTGATTTCTATTTTTATATCTTATTGATATATCAATTTGTAAATAAAATGATTTCAAAAAGTAAGAAATTTTACTCCGTAACCCGCAATTTGTAATCAAATTGGGAACGGAGGGAGTATTTTATTTTCTCTTTTATTTTAGAACACTAACCTAATTTATTTAAGAAAACTTATCATTTATTTTATTTTCATTTTTAAATGGTGCTAATTGCTTACTATACCATATCTATTTATTTTCTAATTTTCTAATTAGAAAATTTGTCATTTTTAAAACGTTCCCATTCTTTTAAATTATAGTATTAATATTAATTTGTAGTTTTTTTATTCTTTTATTTAAATGTTATCATCTACTTACCGTACCACATTTATTTTCTAATCTAATTTAGAAAACTTACCATTTTTACGCGTTTGTGCTTGTAAATTATAATATTTTTTAATGATAAATAATTAATTTGTAGTTTGTTTGAAATAAATCATTTTAATCCTGCCCATACTTTATTAATTTGTAATTTTTAAATTTTATTTTAATATTTAAATGACAGTGTATTTTATTTCCATACTTCAATTCCCCAATGGTTCACTACTATTTAATTTAAATGCTTAAATGGTGTAACATTTAAATAAAAATAATAATGAAAACATACTTAAAATGGAAAGAAAACATTAAGGTAAAATAATTAAACTACCATTTATGTTGTTAACACTTTCCATATATGAGTGTCATACATGGGCGGAAAAAAATTCATGTCTTTTTAAATAATGTATAAATGATCGAGAAAGTATATATATCATCTCATTTATCTCCATGACCAATGATATGTTTGGTTAAAATAGAACTTTCATACTATGTATATTTGTTCTAAAACTTGTCTCTTATTCAATTTAATCTTTTTATATATCTTGAAGTATTTTTTTAAATATGAAAACGTATTTCACGCTATTAATTATTTTATGTATATCAAGTGTCCTCACGTTCATTAAATTATATCACTGCTTCTGAAGTTCTTAAGTTATGTTCTTTTCACCTGATCTGATTGGTTCTATTTTTTTTAAATGAGTTCTGATATAATCTAGTCTGAACATAGTTATATTTGAACATATTTCTAAACTGATTTCATTTCAATAAAAAAATAATAAATAATAAGAATAAATTAAAGAAAAGGACGTTAGACAATGTTGTCACCCCTCTCATTTTTTGTACACATTCAAAATTCTTTCAATCCAAGTGGGAGTAAGTGATTATGATTGGAAGTTTAGATCATCACTCATCTCATTATTAATTAGTCTTTTATTCTTCTCTCCAATGGATTTTAAAATGCCTATGCCAAACATGCACACGCGGCCAAATTTACAAACTTTACAGGGAAAAAGACCCCCCGGCCCCACCCGTAACAAACAAGCGAATTTAAAGGGCGGATTTTGTGGGGTATACCCTTCACGTGCAAGGCACGGGGTTTTGTTGGTAGAGTTTGGCACGTTTGAACCCCATGGGGCCCGTGCGCCCACGTGATCCGCGCGAGTTGTTACAGAAAAATTAGATGACCCAAAATTCCCTTTAATTGTATCCATGCAAAAATTAGTGGAGTATAAGAATTTGGTGACTAACTCCGATGTCTCTTATAGTTTCAGAAATAGGCACCAACGCCCTTATCCTTTTTGTTTATTTTTGTCTATTTTCTTTTTTCATAAATAGAAGAAAAATACTTGTGTGTGAAATAATAATTTGTTTTTTGAAACCTATATTCTTAAAAAAGTTTTAAATAATAAAAAATTGTTTGTGTTTCAAATAAAAAAATTAATACTGAGTAACGTCTTTTTAATATATGGTTAATACTACTATTTACTAACTCCGTCCATGAATATTTGTCCGATTTTGACTTTTTTAATCAATTATTTTAAACATTTGACCCATAATTAAATAAAATATACTCCGTATATTGTATATTAATTAGGTAAAATAATGTTTTAAAAATATTTCATATAATAAATCTATGAAAACTATTTTTATATCAATATCTAATATCATTTTTATTTAATTTGAAGTCAAAATTTACTATCTTTTACTCAAAAAAGTCAAAATTGAATAAATACTTTGAAATGGAGGGAGTATTAATATTACTTTTTGGACCAATGCGTAGAAGATTTCCTACCTGACTTGAATTTTCCTATTCTACAAAAGTATTTTTTCATATATTTTCTTTTTCTTTATTTTCTTTCTATTCATTTTTATTTTATTTTAAGTCTTATTAAAATAAAATAAAAAGTATAAAATTAATGAACATAAAATGAGAAATGAGCTTTAGTAAAAGATAATATTGAATTAATTTTCTAATCATGAAAATTAACCAATAAAGATATCTTTTGGAAAAAAATTGAAAATGTTTAATTTGAAACAAATGAAGTGCACGTTAATTCTTGTTATTTGATTTATTTTTATTGCAAACACAAAAGTTTTTGAATATTAAAACATTATAGAAAAATAATTTTATAAAAAAATTTAAAAACAAAATTTCCAAAGGGGAGTGTTTGTGTCAATTTCCAAAACTATAGGGGTAGTGGACCTATTCAATAAAATTTGAAGGATATCTTAGTCTAGAGGGCCATTGAGATAGTAATATCAGAACCATGAGGGGCAACAGCGTAAGTTTTTAAACTATAGGGGCTAACAGTGCACATTTATCAAACCACATGAGATCATGGTGAAATAAACTCAAAATTAGTGCACAAAAATATTTTCCATTCCGTAGGTTTTTTATTAGATAAATTCGTTTGTAGACCTAAGATTCATAACCATTATATGGATCTTATGTATTTGTAGTATAAAATAAGTAGACCTTTTCAAAAAAAGAAAATCTCTACTTTTAGCTACTTTTAAATTTGCTACTTGCCTACTTTTAAATTTGTTTTCAAATTTATCATATAATACCCTTCGTACTTTTCAGTACTCAAGCCACAACTTATCTATAGTCTACTTAAAAATATGGAAACTTTTCCTTCTGTTTTCCCACCCATACGTTTGAGGCACAAATGGTAAGTGCTGAATGTTAAATCATATACCGAGTAAAAAAAAATTTCCAAACAGCATGTTGCACACTTGCACATGATAAGTCTTGTGGCAGTAAAAAATTTAAAGTTTTGAGTGGATTATCATTCACATTTTTTATTATGCGTCTCATCATCGTACTATCAAGGTGACCTAGTCGGTCATGCCATATGGAAATGCATCTTTATCTAGTAACTTCTGATTACTCACCATATATGACTCAATATAATTAATATTGGTACAATATAATCTAGAGGCTAAAGCTTCAAGCTTTTCTAAAATGTCATCATTAGAAATAATTTGTAGGTATTCTCTATTATTTTGAGTTGTAGTTTTGAGATGATAACCATTTTACCTTATATCTTTGAAACTAAAAAGGGTGTATTCAATTCAAACTCTGCAGAATTTTTTTAGATTTTAAAAGTCAGTGGGTATTCAATTGGGATTTTAAAAAATTATTTAAAATTTAGAGGTTTTCAATTGAGATTTTAAAAAGTCTTTCTAAATGTAATGATATTGAAAAATTGCTAGATTTTTAAGGATTGTTATAAAAATGGATCGTGATGAATTTTTAGCTTGAAGTATAAATAAAAAAGTCATTTGCAAATCCAACCAAACCCTTGTGGATTTTCTCGAGTCCAAGAGCAAGCCAATCTTCTTCTCCTTCGGCCAATCTTCTTCTCCTTCTTCCCCAAGAACTCATCTTCTTGATCTCATTCTCCGTGGGTGCAGGTTATTCTCTTTCATCGTCTTCAAGCCTTCAAGGCAGGTTCTTCTACACAACTTTCTTCGTAAAGAGTGTCGTTCTGATGAATTTCCTCCTGAACCATAACTTGAGTCATCTTCTTCATCATATCTTGACATGGAGGAAGAAAATTCTGAAATACTTTCCGAAACTCAACAACAACAAAGAACAGAAGCTAACGTTTGGAGACATGCCATTGCTGAAGCTATGTGGGTCGATAGACCACAAAATGATGGTAATGAGGAGAATGAAGAAGGTTTTGGTGATAATGAAGTTGAAATGGAAGACTATGTTGTTTACTAATTTTATTTTTCAATTATTTTTTAAAATTTTGAATAATGTCTTCTCTTGAGTTGTCTTTAGAATGTTATTATTGATGAGTTTTGACATACAAGAAAAATAACGGAGAGATAATAACAATTTTAGATGTAAAAACAAATCTATTGCTTATTTTATTCTAATAAATATATTATGACAATGATAAATTTTTTTAAAAATAAGCTATTTTTATTTTATTAGATTATTTTTAATTTTTTATCGATTTCATGAATAGAGTTTTTTAATAGCTAATTACAATAGTTCAGGTTAAAACAAATAATTCATATTTATGTATAAATAATCTATGGGTTATAAACAATAAAAAAAATCTTATAAAATTTTGCTGATAAAATACATTAAAATCTATCAAACTCTGCATAGACTTAAAACAATGCATAGATTTTGCATAATCCATAAACTTTAAACAATCTATCTAAATCTTTCACAATCCTAATTGAATACACCCTCATAGCTAAGTAAATTCTTTCTAGATTTACTTGAGTATAATGCATCATTTATGATTAATATGGTACCCGGGGTAATATGATGCATGCTCTTCCGTAGCCTTTGATTAGGTCACTAACACCCGAGATAGTACTAACAAGTGTTTTGATTAGAAATAATTCAGAGAAATATTTCTTATATTTTAGGATTTTGTTGGTACTACCATTATCTATCAAACATTCATCGCCAATACGAGCTCTGCTAGAGCTTATGTTCATATTTCTAGACAATGGAGATCGGAAATTTGGAGGAGAAGATTATCACGATTTTTTTTTATTAAAAAAACTCAATTCATTCTTTTTTTCTTGAAGATTCGTAGATTCTACTTTGTTGGTTTCCATTTGTTGGTCTTGTGCTGCTATTGCGCCACTCTGATTGTACCAAAACAACGGCTTTAAGAGCTAGATGAAAAACAATTTGCGAATCAGATGAGAGAAAAATTAGGACTTGAGAGCTTTTGTGTTGATAAGTACTTTATTAATGATAGGCTGGGATATTTATACACTGTAGATAAATAAAGAAACAAGATATTCTAAAATAAGAATAATATATCTGTCATATTTAACAATAATGGAAATATTGTGAAACGGTACAAAATATGGATCATGTTTCTTTTCTTTAATGAAGAAAAAATATCTTACCTTGAGGGATACCCAAATAAGATATGTTGGGCCAAAGGTTTTGTATCGTGAATCTCTCAAATGAAGGCCAAAGGTAAAAAAAATCACTCTAAATAGTACTACCTTCGTCCCATTTTATAACGCCTGTTTCGGTTTACGATGTTTGACTGAAATTATTTTCAAACCATTTTATATGACAAATGGTATAGAATTAAAAAATAAAAATTTTATATTAAAAAACTACATCAAAAGATCTACAAAACTAGTAGTGACAATAGTATTTTATTTTATCAAATTGCTAACGAAAATAGAGAAAGAAAGTAAATGAAGTTTGACCATGTGAATAGTGAACATGCATTATAATTTGGGACAGAGGGAGTACTAAAATATAGAGAAATCATAAAAATAGAAGCTTCATGTATTGTGAAATGTCTATATACATTGACACATTACCACAGTGCAAATTCCTAATTTGAAATTAAAATATGGAACTCCTATTTTGAAATTTTTTTTATGTTTTACTCTTATCCAGAGTAATTTCATTTTTCAAACCTCAATGGGGGCAATACCTCTAATTTAAAAATGTATGAATAGATACTACATTATAACAGAGTTATTAATGATTAAAAAAAGAATTGAACTTAAAAATATTTTTAGATAAAACAATGAATTTAAGCCCAACAGTGGATACCCATGTCATGTTTTTGGTCTTTGTTACGGGTCTGATGTATAACCCCCAAAACAAGTTGGGCTTTTTGTGTCAACCATATGGTTTAGCTTGGCCAAAATAAAAAGAAATTGATGGGGACAAGTAGTCTCTGAATGTGGTGGGCTTGTACTGGCCTACCTTTTAGGTATATTACTCTATCCGTCTAAAAATGATTTTCCTGTTTTGATTTTACACACAAATTAAAGAAAAATAAAAAATGATTTGAATTCATCTTTGTGGTTTAAACAAAAAAATATTTGTCAAAAAAGGAAACAGAAAGAAACTAGTAATTTATGCATGGATAAATAAAGAAAATGGAAAGATAAATTATGGATGGAGGGAGTATTAAATTTTATCACCCTAGTTCTTTGACGTTAGATTTTGATGTCATATTATGACATTAAGAATATTTCTTTAGAGCTTGAATTCTCAATTTCTAGTTTTTCCCATTTCTTTCCATTTTCTTTTTATTTCTTACCGTTCTTCTAGTTTCTTCTAATTTTTTTGAGTTACTTCCAGTTTCTTCCAACTACTTTTATTTTCTTCAAGTTCTTTTATGATACACACTCATTATCATTTTTTCCAACTTGTTAGTATGAATAATACCATTTTTTTGTATATTAACCTACATGATAAAATAAGAAAACATTAATATTTTATGAGAAATACGGAGTACTACATAAATTAAGTGTCGTGCAACGTAGCCAAAATAACTTTTAAATATTTAACATTTTGATGTTTATGCTAATTTTATATTCTAATTATTATTTTTGCAAAAGTAGTATTTTTGTACATGAAAAATAATAATATTTTTTATATCTTCAAGACATTCATTAAGATAACGTGATGAGAACAACAACAACAACAAGAATAATTTATAACAACAAGAATTAGAATGAGAATTGATGGGAAATAATACGTGGCTCGACCCACATTTCCCAATTATTTTACGAAGAACAATCAAACCGGACCTGTTTAATAAAATGGAGGAATAATAGAATATTCCCCCGTAGATGCTCCAGCTACCCCTATAAAAGAAGGGCTCCCTCTCAATGTTAAGGGAGCCAATTTCACTCTCATTCCCGGCTCATCTACTCTCTCTCTAGAAAGCTTTAGTGTATATTTTCTTCTTCTTCAAGAGCTCAAATGCTCCATTAATGGCTTCTACGCCTAAATCATGTACCGTGTACACACCCCCGATATTAATAAAAATCCCCCGTTGGCAAGGTACCGCCAAAAAAGGCCCGTGGTTTTCTCCCGATTTGGGTTTCCACGTAAAAATTCCCGTGTTTATATTTTGGTGTATTTTTTAGACTAGTTTATCGTTTTAGCCGGGCTAAAACGATATACCGGTCGATAATTTACACCATCAAGAATAATATAAAAATACACAAAAAAAATTAAAAGTTTTTTAGATTCCATTAATTTTTTCTAGTTTTTTTTAATTTCCTTCCAGTTTCTTCAAGTTTCTCCAATTCCTTCTAGTTCTTCTAGTTCTTTCCAGTTCTTTCTAACATCTAGTTATTTTTTCCAGTCCTAAAGAACATACTCTAAGTGTCTATGATACACTAGTTAAAAATATATATTGTCACTTTTTGCTCATTCCAACTCCTTAGTGAACCCTTGGTCAGCCTAACCCTAACGCACTAGGTACCCCGCAACCCAACCAACTGCATCTCCAAAATTTGTTGAATTTGAGATTAAAAATTTTACTTCAAAATCAACAAAATTTGAGAATGGAATTAGTGGGGTGTTAGATACATTAGGGTTGGACTGAATTAAGGATTTTCGGAGAAATTAAGAGATGGTAAAGATAATCAATTTTTCGATCTAAATACTATATCCTATCTCGTAAAGAGTAAAGTTCTATCCTTTCGATAATCATCTGGTTGAGTGTGAGGAAACTCTCACGGTGGTGGCCAAGAGCATAAGCAGCAACGAGGGATGTGATTGCCTCGCCGTGCCAACTCATATTTACTCCTCTAAAAGCATGGCATGGCAAGCATTTTTGCCTTGGCTTACGAGTGACATGCGAGGCAAGCTCTTTTCTTCCTTTTTTTTTGAATTTTTGAATTTTTTATTTTGTATAAGAAAACAGCTTTGCTTCTGAATAGAGTACGTATATCTATTTTTATAAAAAAAGATAATTAAAATATTTTAATAATTAATATACATAAAAAAGATTAAAAAGTGTAAATAATAATGACTTGTCACTGCATAGCATGTCATTCCACTCAATTGTCACACGCCGACTAAGAAATTTTTGATTGACTCAATTTTTCCAAATTATTGTGTGACATTCCATTTTTGTATCACTATTGTATACTACATCCGTCCTGATGTATTTGTCCAGTTTGACTTTTTTGAGTCAAATTGGACAAATTTTGAGCTCCAATTACTCTCAATTTATATTGCATATTGACCTAATAAAATACAATTTTGAAAATTCTCAATACGATAAAATCATTTTTATGTTAAAATACATTATGGTTTTTAATTAATTGAAGTTCAACGTTTATTTAGTTTGACTCGAAAAAATTAAACTGGACAAATACACTGGAACGGATAGAGTATCTCCTAGGGGTGGACACGGTACGGTTCCGGTTCCGGAACCGCCGGTTCCGGTACCGCCACCCCTTGATACCAGTACCGGTACCGGACCGGCCGGTACCGGTACCGTTTCGGCCACCCCTAATTTTGTTTTTTTTTTTTGTTTTTTTATTATATTTTTAAAATGTAAAATTGTAAATGTGTAATTGTTAAAGGAAATGATGAAATAAAAAAATCTAAAAATGAAATTGATAAAGGAAAGAATGAAATTAAAAAAAAAATTAATAACGGTACCGGAACCGGAACCGCCGGTGCCGGTACCGAAAAATGGGCACCGGAACCGATACCGGATTGAGCGGTACCGGTACCGGTTCGCGGAACCGGTGGACCGTACCGGCCGACGGTAACGGTACCAGAACCGACGGTACCGTTTCCGGTCACGGTACTGTACCGGTACCGTGTCCACCCCTAGTATCTCCTAATCAAGTGATGGATCACGTATTGGGGATTTAAGCTGCTTCTAAAAATAGCACAAAATTCCTATCTTATTTGAATACGTATCTTTCACAAGATTTCTCGGGGCCACGCAGGGAGTATGTGTCAACCCGTGGTCCGTACACGACGATTCATGTTCAATAAATAAAAGAAAAAACTGAACATTTCCATTTTAAATTTTCCCCTGCAAAATAGAAGAGAAAACCCCAAACAATCTCAGCGATCTCTCTGGGGAGGATGAACATGAACCCCTAAACCTTCATCAAAGCTCCATTGAAGCCTGTAACGCTCGCGAACCCTACCACCTGCCTCCGTCGACTGCAGAAATCCCCGCCGTCGCATTTCGAGGTATTGATTGATGTTCACACTCATTTTTTTAAGCTGTTTCATGCTTCGTCGCCTGAAATCTCGCTTCCTTCCGATGTGCGATTTGATGCCACTAGAGGCGGTTTTCGGGGATTAATCTTCTGTTTTTCAGTGTTTTTTTTGCTGATAGGAGAGATGTGTGTTATGATAGCGCTGTCCAGATTCTTTTCCGTTTCTGCGGGTTGCTGATACGAAATTATTGCCACTTTAACTCCTTGAAGTAGAATGCTGTTTTACTTTGAATTTGAGGTTATGCATATTTTTTTTATAAATGTGAAATGATCTTGGAGTAACTGTTTATTCTGTATTTTTTATTTTTATATTCCCCACTCAATGTTCGTGTATGTTATAGGAGTAGTAGTTTGTTGGGTGGTGATGTAAATCTCAACCCCAAGTAAGATGCAATTAGCTCCTTTTGATCCCTCACTGCCCCCTTTCTATTTTTACTTATGTAATGAGCTCTATTCACTCTAATGGGGATTCAGGTTTGGGTTTTTTTGGGGAGGGGACCAACAATCAACTAATAGTTTTTTCCCCTTCCCATCCATTTGTTTCTTCTTTTGCCTCATGTGCTGGGGAAACAATTCCACATATTCAAGATGTCATATGCAAGAATAGACCTACACCCACAACACCTCACTATTTATATTTGGAATACACATACGACAATTTTGAACGGACAAATTGTAAAACTCTCTCACAAAGTGTTTAGAACTTTCAACTAGATGTAAAACAAACATAATTTTGGAGCACTCTTGACAAAATTACTTCCTTCTCCTCCCATATCCCCCTTTAGAGAGAGTTTTAAAGGAAGCTCATACCTCTCCATACATGACTTCTTTATAGTCATTTTCCATCGTACCGCTATGGGATGTCATCACCAACTTGAATTCTTCAATTTGGTTCTTCTCTTGACCTCCATGTTTGAACCGCCTCAACAAATTAAAGAATTCAGTTTTTTTCCCTTCTTTTTAGTATTAGTTTCCAACTTTGATCCCTTTTTTCCCCTTCTCTTTCTTATGCTTAGTACTCCCTCCGTCCCTAAGCATTTGTCCACTTTTGACTTTTTCGGTCAAAATTGGTAAACGTTAACTTCAAGTTAAATAAAAATGATCTTAGATTTTAATACAAAAATAGTTTTATTAGATGTATTATATCAAATATTTTCAAAATATTATTTTATCTAATTAATATACATTATATATTTTATTTAATTATAGGTCAAAGATTGAAAACAGTTGACAGTAAAAAGTCAAAATTGGATAAATATTCAGGGACGGAGGTAGTAATTTAGATAGGAATGTGAGACTTTGTTTGCACCCAACATCGTATGCATGTAAAGGTGATCAATTATGAATTAGTTTGATAACTTTGTTCTTGTCCATTCATTTTCAATCCAACATGAATTGAGATAAAGGAAACCATCAAAGTGGGTTTCTCATCCCGTTCCATAGAGATCATCAATCCTTTGAGGCTATCTTTGGAACTTGAAAATGATAGGGAAGGGGAAAAATGCTAAGGAATTTCTTTTAATGTTTGGTTTTACCTTGGAGAATTCAAAGAATAATGCACTTGGATTAAAACTTTATGAAAATTTATTTTAGTACATATTTATATTTCTCAGGCTCTATATAATCAAAACGTATAAATGAACCAAGTCTGAACAAAGACATAAAATTGTTTTATTGAGTTAGAACCTTTTTTAATTTCCTCCCAAATTTTCTTTCCTTCCAAATTTCACATCAATCCCCTCTCCAATTTTCTCACTTGCATTTTTTTGGTTTCATGTGGACCTTAAATGAACATTTAGCCATTTGAGGGCCCATTTGGTGAGTGTAAGAGAAATGAGTTTTGATATCTCTTGGTATCTAAACCTTTTTTGTGGTTGTTTGGTGAAGTGCAAACATGGTTCAGATTTGACGTTATCTCCCAAATGAGGGTGTTTTGATATCTCCCAAATTTGGGAGATATCAATTTAGGTTTTTGATATCTCCCTCAACCGCCCATCACCACCTTTGGCAACCCACTCCTCTCGGTCACCCATTGCCGTGGGTGACCCATTTCTGGCCACCCACTGCCTATCCATCTAAGATCTCTTGAAACACTTCCATTTCAAAATTTAAAACTCATATCATTTTTTCTAGATTTTAGAACTCATTTCATATCAACCCTCTAAAACGCACCAAACAAGCCCTGAGATTGACTTGCTTTTCTGTAGTGAAATGATAATTGTGTAGAAAAACAAATTTAAGATTGATAATTTATGAAGAATTTGAAATGTGAGGCCTTTTAACTTTTGATGAATGTACAAAAATGTAGAATAAAACGATAATGATTTTGTGTACTAATCATTGGACTTATGGTAATTCAATTCAGAGGTTCGTAGACTTGAGGAAGTTTTTAACACAATGGGAATCATTCGCCACAGGTCAGTTAGAGACTTATATTCTTTCCTTAATTGATATTGACTTGAGATTAATGTGGACTTGATTGTACTTTCACAAACTCCTTGTATTATCTGCAGAAGGGATTTGCTAGAAAATAGTTTCTGTTAAATAAGTTAATTTTATGCTTACTTTTTAAACCTTTCATTCCTTCTTATTGCAGTGGTTCTTTTAAAAAGACAAATGATAGTGCCAGGCTTATTATAACAACAATTATGGGAATGTTGTTTGGATATTTTATTGGCATTTCCTTTCCGTTTGTTTCTTTAACTAAGGTAAGTTTGAAGGTCTTTGGATAAAGTTGTTTGGTGTGAAGTCTAAACTTTATATAATCATATTTGTCATCCAGTTGATGCTTGAGTATCTTGTGCAGATTAACTTACCCTCAAGCTTTATATCATCTATTGATGTAGCTTCTGGCAATGACCATCAAAGACATTCTGCACGTAGTTTCCCTGAAAACCTTGGTTCTGGTAATATTCCGGTAACACCCAAGGTACTTGTTTCATTGATGATGACACGATTTTTGGATTTTGAAACTGTATATCTTTGTTTCCTTCAGTTCCGTACTTCCAGTCATATATGTTTAATACGGAGTATGTTTGTATGATAGTAATATTTTAGAAAAGACTGAACAGTTTACACACACACACACATTATTTAGTTAATTGTGTGACCTGATGTTGCTCTATTTGTCCATAACTCAATATTGATTAAAAACTGATGTGACTTTCAGATATATGTACCTACCAATCCTCACGGTGCAGAGTCATTGCCACCAGGAATTGTAGTAGCAGAATCAGATTTTTATTTGCGTCGATTATGGGGTGATCCTAGTGAGGTGAGTTTTAGAGGATTTATAATCATGGTTCATTTTTGCATCTGCAAATTAGGGTCAGTTTGGATGGGGTGTTTGGGAAGGTGGTTTGGTCTAAATATTGATTAATTGGTTTAAAATAAAAAAGGTGATTGAAATGATATTTGATCACATTTCATTTTATTTTTTCGCTTTTGTTTCTATAATATAAACTATACATGCTTATCAATTTATGGACTTGGGCACTTAGCCCTTCAAAATCCTTCAAAGCTGTCCATCCACACTGACCCTTAGGGTAGCATATTAGTAAACCAGTATTGTTCTGCTTCTGAAATTGTGATTGGGTATGGTCAAATAGGAAGCTGGCATGCCTGGTTTGATTGGGCACGGAGTTTAAGGAATGTGAAGTGTGTGGTTGGAATTTATTTGGAATTTGGAAAAGAGAGAAAGAATTTGAGCCATATACTCATTTCCTTAAACAGAAGTGAGTGTTTATATTGGGATTACAAAGGAAACCATGATGTTTTTGTTGGGATGGTGAGAGTATAAATTTTTGTTAAAGTAGTTCCTCACTCCATTAAGGGCATGCACTCGGGTTGCTTCTACCTTACAATGTTTTTGAAATTTTTAGGATTTAAAAAGGAAACCGAAGTACCTGGTTACCTTCACAGTTGGTTTGGAACAAAAGGACAATATTGATGCATCAGTTAAAAAGGTTATATTAAATGAGGAATTCTTTCAAGATCTTAATGCTTGTCTACTGTTGAAATTCATGTACTAGGTTGTATTTTATGCAATGATATTTTAGTTCTCAGAGGATTTCCAGATTATGCTCTTTCATTATGATGGTCGTACCAGTGAATGGGATCAGTATGAGTGGTCTAGGCGTGCAATACATGTCAGTGTTAGAAAGCAAACAAAGTGGTATGGCTCTGAATCTGTCTCATATTTTTTTAACGGGATGGAGGGAGTATATGATCATGCAAACTATTAAACTTCTCCAGCTTGTTAATTAATTGTGATTTGTCCAACAAGCTATGCTTTTACTTTTTTCTTTCTTCCATGTCCTCGACCTCATAGGTGGTATGCAAAGCGGTTTTTGCATCCTGATGTTGTCGCAGCTTATGATTACATATTTATTTGGGATGAAGATCTTGGAGTGGAGCACTTCAATCCTGAGAAGTGAGTGGTTTAACTTTAGGTGCCTTTTGGTTTCTTTCTTCATTGCTCAGATTGAATTTCTTATTGGACTCGTTTGGTTTCAATTTATCTTGCCAGGTATATTCAGTTAGTGAGGAAACATGGTTTAGAGATATCTCAGCCTGGCCTGGAACCAAACAATGGATTGACGTGGCAAATGACAAAAAGGAGAGGAGACAGAGAAGTTCACAAGTAGGTTCCAATGTGTTGAGCTCTCTATCTTCTTAAAATAGATAATTTGCTTATTTTTTGTTGTCAAATAAAGTGTCCATTTGCAAGTTTACCAAGTTTTGTTTGGATGAACAGGGAGACAGATGAGAAACCAGGGTGGTGCAGTAATCCACATCTGCCTCCATGTGCAGCGTACACACTCCCTCTCTCTCTCTCTCACACACACACACATTCACACACACACCCTTTCTATTACACATCATCTTGCTGAGCAGCCTAATATACTTTTAGAATTTAAGATGTACATAGATATCATTTTCCATGGATCTCATGTTAATATCAATCATATAAAGGACACGACAATTATATCAACTCTTGATATTCCACATGAAGCAGAGACCCATGATATTGGCGGTTTTGGATTTTCATCTCAATGTTCCTCTGCCAAACAGTGCCGCATGTCTTTTAATGCAAGTTTAGTGCCAACTAGTTTTTAATCAATGCTCCAACTGTCCTGATTTTGTTCTCTTCTGTTCAGTTTTGTGGAAATCATGGCTCCTGTTTTCTCTCGAGAGGCATGGAGATGTGTTTGGCATATGATCCAGGTATTATTTCCTGCTCATGATTTTGTCGTTGTTGACATTATCATGGTAGTATTTTCAGTTGTGATTGTTTAATTTATTGTGACAAACTCATCTATATCTAGAATGACTTGGTGCATGGATGGGGGTTGGATTTTGCTCTCAGAAGATGTGTAGAGGTTGGTAATTTTGACTGTCA
The DNA here is from genome assembly GCA_003260385.1 of Cuscuta australis. Classification (NCBI taxonomy): domain Eukaryota; kingdom Viridiplantae; phylum Streptophyta; class Magnoliopsida; order Solanales; family Convolvulaceae; genus Cuscuta; species Cuscuta australis. The sequence continues at coordinate 2,626,287 of NQVE01000215.1, read as the reverse complement.
AGCATCGTTGATAATCTTCTCTCTCTCTCTCTCTGCATTGAAAGATTGTGAACTTTTTGGATCTTCCGCAGCCTGCTCATGAAAAGATAGGCGTAGTTGACTCACAATGGATTGTTCATCAAGTTATTCCCTCTCTTGGGAATCAGGTTGAAATCTTAGAATGATTTATTTGTGTGATTCTTATTTCTAAGGACTACGAAGGAGTAATGTAACTAATAGTGACCCCTGACTTTGCTCTTCTTATCCATGCCAATTTGCAGGGGCAGTCGGAGAATGGCGAAGCTCCATGGCAAGGGGTATTATTGAATTACAGTCTGCTGAGATGGAATCCAAATGCAATACTTTAAAAGCTTTATTATTCTTCAAAAACATTTTTTTAAAAAAAATAAAAAATTGGGTTTTTTCCTCTTTCCAAGTGGGGTCCCCAGCCCCTACAGTCTTGTGTGATTCTGCTGGGTTTGTTGTAAAAAAAATGGAATATTTCTGTTGCAGGTGAGGGAGCGATGCAGGAATGAATGGGCGATGTTCCAAGATCGCCTAGCAAACGCCGACAAGCAGTATTTTGCAAAGATTGGTAGGAGTTTACATTGAAGAGATGCAAATACGACTACTTCCAGACATCCTGTACAGCGCCTCTTTTCTCCCCCCTCCCCATTTGGCTCTGTTTGTTAAACGGCGGTTGGCCAAAACGCCAAATCTCCTTTTGGCTAGAAACGCTGCTCTTGAAGCAACGTTTTGAATGGTGACCCGCCATTATACGAACACAGCCATTCATAACACCGTTTTGCAGCTATGAGTCAATATATATAATACAAATTAACTTATAGAATTAGTTAAATACTCCGAATATGTTACCGGTAGCGTACGCGTTTATTGTGTGAAAAGCCGCATGCTTCATCTTCGTTTCGTGCATCTTAAATACAGAGTGTTTTATGTTCATTGGTGCCAATTATTAGGAGTGCAACTAACATAATCTTATATCATCATCCTCCATTTATATCAGTTCGAGATACAAGAGTGCTTATATATCATATTTAATTAAATTTACACTGAATGAGTATTTGGTACAAATGAATATACCGGAGTAAGAAAATGAATATACTGGCAGTGATAATCAAACTCAAGAAATGTTAGTAAATGATATACATTGTCCTATCATTGAACTGAAGTTGCACTTATGCTATGTTTGGTTTGTGGATTTCCTCTTTTAAGAGTATATTTTCTGGTATTTGTAAAAAATATATTATATACTCTCTCCGTTCCTAAAAGATTATTATAGTTTAACTTTTTTGTTTAAATTGTGGCACTTTTTAACCGTGAATTATGGAAATGGTATATTTAGTTATAATGTAAATTTAGTAAAATTAGGTATATTTTAAAATACAGTTTTAAACTATCGAAATTTTGTAATATATAGATATTTTAAACTATATTTAATTTGTGATTAAAGGATAAAATAGTTTGACTAAAAAAATCAAACTATGACAATCTTTTAGAAACGGTGGGAGTACGTAGTAGATCATGTGCTAGCTATAGTGCTATATGGGTTGATCCTATACATCCCGTTCTACTTGGATATTAGTTGCGTTATAAATCTAGACGCTTTGAATTGCAATATGTTGGGACGGAATTCTTTTTTCAGGTAAGAAATGCTTTGTATTTTATTACTCCATCCGTCCTAAAATGTTTGTCACATTTTCTTTTTCAACAGTTACAGAAGTTTTTGTTTATTTGTACGTTTTCATTGATTATTGAATAAAATAAAATACTCTTGACAACTCTTATTTTAAAAAAAAAATTCTTATAGTTTTTTTAATATATACTTTTTTTAAATTTCATACCAATATTTAAATAGAATAAGTCGAAAAAACTTGATATTTTGGCTCATTTTTCAAAATGTGGTAATGATTTAGGGAGGGAGTAATGGTTTAAAAGAGGAATAAGAAAGGGGTACTATCTCAAAAAATGTTGGAAGACCACCTTTCTAGCCAAAATCAAGAGGGATAGTATCAAGGAACGATGAACAAAAGTGACAGATGCATCATGAAAAGTGGCCAAAAGAGTGTTACAATTATGAGCCAACCTGCCAATGTAAGAAGAGAATGAATAACTAATTTTCAATTCCAATTACGTCAATTCCGTATACCAAACGGATTCTTAGAGCATTTACCACTTAGATCCATTCCAAATAAACTTTGCCTCCACATCTTGTATCTCTCTCGATTTCAACCATGAAAGTGTTTCCTAACATGTAATCCCCTCGCCATCAACGGATCATGAGAGCAATGCATCCTACCATTCAGGCCTCACGGAAAATCCAAGACTCGTTCAATATGCGCCACGCTTCCAAACCCGGTCAGTCTCAAGAGAATTGTATCCACAAAGCAACGAAGAGCACTCGACACTACCTTAGGGGAGGCTTGCGCAAGTGTTGACTTCACATCTCCGGAACACCTAGTAGACCAACCATCACATGCACATAGCGTGTGCCCATTTTGTCGTAATCTGCGGTATGGATCTCTTATAATCCCAAACCGTCTTGTTATGCGTTTTTCAGATCATTCAAATGGTGATGATTTTGTGCACTATGTATTTAATATCAATCTACTTGACATTGATCCTTATATTACATATTCACACATTAATCATGTGAAAAGGCAAATAAAGAGGTACTTTGGAAATATTTAGCTTGAAAACAAAAAGTCAAGTTTTATATACTCGCTTTAGCTTGAAAATACTGAACATTTTTGTAAAATGAAGGGGAGATATTAATAACATGAAGGGAATTGAATATGAAAATATGATACGTTCAGTGTAGTGTCTTCAATTTATTCTTTCTATTTATAACTTATTTTTATTAGAGTAAATTTCATAATTGGTCCTTTATAACAGAGGAGTTTCCATATTTAGTCCTCTGTTATCAAGTATTACCATTGTAGTCCTTTTTTAAGGGTGTCTTTCCACAAATGATCTTTTTTCCGATCTTCCGACATGTGGGTGTTAATTTAAAGGCTAAAACTATAATTTGATATCAACATTATGTCTAGTGCCGTGTTCTGATATTGGTTAAATGGATAACACAAAAATAATGGCTATGATTGTGGGCTAGGATTATGACGGAAGACCACATTTGTAGACTATGATTGTAGTAGAAAGTGAATGTAATTCACAAACGACGCAAACAGAACAACCTTTAGAATTGTGTATGACAAAATAGATATATTATCTTTGTGAAATTACACTTTTAGCCCTCAAATTAACTCCAACATGATATAAGATCAAAAAAAGAACTATTTGTGGAAAGATACCCATAAAAGAAGGACCACTGGGGTAATATTTGATAATAGAGGACTAAATAGGGAAACCTCTCTGTTATAAAGGACCAATTATGGAATTTACTCTTTTTATTATAACTAAACCAGATCAGATAAGATCAAATCGGATCAATCTATTTAGATAAAACATATCATACCCATTCAGATCAGAATATATCAGAAAAGTATTGAAAAATGAATAGTTTAAAAATACTTTGGAGTGATAACAACACCACCACCAACAACAAAACCTATTTTTTTACTAGTTGAGGAGTACGAAGCCATAATAATTAGAATCACAGATTTTTTTAATTAAACATGAACTTAGTGGTATAAATTTTATAATTCGAATAACATTTAAATTTTACAAGTCATAACCTCAGTAGATCATTAACTTGACTAATGACTGTTGACATAGCGTAATAAGAAAAGTTCACAATGATTTTTCGAAACAACATTTTAAGTTAACACTAATATTCTATATTATTTTTATGATGATGATTAAACTTGAGATGTAAACGAGCTTGATTTTTTTGACACCAAATACAATGTCATATTATGATACCGGTTCATTTGAGAATCTTATAAACTTAAGAGGTGTGGACTCAAGGATCAAGTTGGGGAAATCGATTTGTTATTGTTGGAATAGGGAACATCGTCCCCCGACCGTGAATTGCCATACTCTAGAGAATTCCTTGACACCACCGATCAAAACTATTCATTAAACTGAAAATGGATGGAGAACCACATCTCTTGATGGGAAAGGGGGGGAGGGGTACGCGAGAAGAGATATGCTAATGGAAAGGATATGAGTGATAAGGACAATGGCCATGATCTCTTCGCGTGATCAGATTGGTTCTGATATGGTTGAAATAGATTCCAATATGATCTGGTCGGATCTAAATGCAGTTATATTTAAAGTTATTTCTGGTCTGATCTAATCTGATTCTAATAAGAATAAATAATAAGTAAAAAAATAAGTTGAGAAGAACATGACATACATCCCATGGACGAATATGATGTTCGATATCCAAGTGCTCTTACTTTGCTTTGCCAAGTGACAATTCACTCTTAAATATGAAATTGTGTAATACCTCATGTTAGATAGTACAAAAAAATTGATGGTTTGATACTACTAGTCCACTACTCACAAATTTTTTCTTTGTTTCTCTATAGGGGCTTGCACAGTTGAAAAGAATAGAGAGTGCCAAGAGATAGACCCGAGATATCCCTCGAGTACGAGACTCAACTTTTTTTTCTTTGTTTCTCAAAAGGTAAATGCTTTTCTTGCCAAACGAGCCACTACTTTTTTTCCCGGTAAATCAGAGGCATACCAGTGTCCAGTGTATGTATACAATAACATTACAATCCGTAATCCGTATACATACGTTTCTTTTGCAGGAGTAGAAAATAGGGAGTAAATAAAACGGAAAAAATCATTGAATAAAACGGAAAAAATCCTCCAACCCGAGATGGGGCGGCTCTCCGTCGGCGGTATTGCTACTGGTGCACTGGCTGCCTGATCGGGAAGTTCATCTCGCCGATTTCCGACGCCGTTGCCCACATCTTCATGCCGAAATTGTATAGTATTTGCTTCATATTCTTTTTCTTTAAATGTACCATTGAATTGCCCACGCACTTGAAATTCGAGCAGAGTGGAGTTTCCTCCGGGAGTAGGGTTTCTGGCAATTATTTTCGCCTGGGTTTTTATTCCTTTCTTGGCATTCGAAGGTTTTATTCTCCTGCCAATTTGAACTCCACGCAGAAAAATTCGATCTTTTTTTTTTGCGGATTTCTGATCAGAAGATTGTTTTTTTATTTTGCAGTTTATTTGAATCGAGGGGGAAGGAAATGAGAGAGATGATTCATCGTTGGGAAGTTGTCTTTAGTTTGGTGCTTTTGCTATCTGGTACCCATTTTCTCATTTTCCATCAGTTTATTGTCTGTTCTTGTTCCTGTTGTGTACTGTGTGTGAGTGAATTTTCCTGATGATAAAAACATATGATAGTTTTTATCAAAGTATTATATCTGCTTAAAATACAGGGAATTTGCAACATTCTTATTTCCGGGCAAAATGGAAAAGATTAAATCTTGAAAAGGTTGCTTGCATTTTCCACATTCTTCTGGTTCTAGCCTTCTAGGAAGTTCATAGATATCGGAGTTCATGTCTTAGATGTTTTACGGGTTTAGATGTTGTTTCTCACTTCACTTTCGGGCAGAAGCTGCATTACAGTTGCATTGATTATAATGCAATTCATTTTGAAATTGATATATGTTCTTGCATATCTTCTACTCCCTCTGTCTCATATAAAGAGTTATATTTCTCCAGTGTGCAATATTTTAGTTTTGTTGAGGTACAGCTAGGAGAAATCCTCGAATATAGTTATATTTTTAAAATTAGTTGCTTGTTTAACTAACTTTAACACACTCTATATTTAACTTTTTAGGCACACTTTTTGCATTTAAAAAATCCGGTACAATGGAAATTAGTTTTTTTTCCCTTCAATTTTGAATGTTTTTATGGGACAAGAATATGTTTAGAAAAAGGACTCATTTTATGGGATAGATGGAGTATTCAATTGTGATGCAACCTTCATGTATAAAAAAAATGCTTAGTTTTAAAGCAGTGAAAGCCAGCGAATAGGAAAATTCATCTGCTCATCTGTAAATAAATATATATTGTGTTCTCAAGGGGTTGGTTCTTCAATTCTTCTCCAGTTTCTACAACAAAGGCATCTGATACGATAGATTCTTTTGACCAGTGTGAAAACACTGTCAAGAACTGGGTATCTTCTTCCCTTGAATCAGAAATTAGCAGAGACAATCATCAGTTGAGGGACTTGCTATTTTTCCTTCACATACCCAGGACAGGAGGAAGGACATATTTTCACTGGTAATATTTTTAATCTTCTCATCCATTTCTTGGCAATGCCTGCAAGACTTCACATGCGCTCATGAAATATTGTTATTGTTTTTTTCTTTCATTCAATTTTCCTCTTGCAGTTTCCTGAAAAAGCTTTATGCCAACTCTCTGGAGTGTCCACGCTCCTATGATAAGTTAAGGTTTGATCCCAGGTAATAAATCTTTTATTCTTCTATAACTATTTCCTCTTAGTCACTTTGTGGGCCCACTATAGTTTTCTGTCAACAAAGACTCGTTGGGGTAGCATTTGTGTGGGTGACAAACTTTTTGAATGCTCGGGATAAATGGCCTTAAAGACTTGAACACCCAAAATTTTGATTTTGATTCTTGAAGTGTCATTTTTTAGTTTAATTCAATCATAGAAGGATTTGGAATGCAGTAGTCATGCATCTTAGCCTTCTTTATTCAGTAGTGTTTGCCTGTTTGGGTAGTGATTACTCAGTTGTTTTGTGGCCTGGCTAGTTTTGGATGTTGTTGGACCTGATTATAAATAACAATTTAGATGGATATCTCAGCAAATTGACAATACCAAAATGGAAAATTATGAATGAAAAACATTTCTTCCCAAATATTCAGTTATCCAAAAAAAATTCATATCATTATCCATTTCTATTGCCTGTACAATGAAATTTCAAATTATCATAAAAGTATCTGGACATTTCTGAAAATTTCCACAAAATATCTGTACACTATCCAAAACATTGTAATTAGCATCAAAATATTTTATACAATCTGAATGTAACTATTTATCAATATTCTGGTCCTACATTGCCCAATTACTGAAGAAACAGAACAGCACAACAAACTACTGTATAGTTCCCATATAACCCAAAAGCACTTTCATGTTCTCTTTCTGGTGTGATGTACATATAAATGTATATTAATACCAACAATTAGTACTTTTTTTAACATTGAAAATCAGAAGAATGTGGACATATCAAGGCTGATTTGGCTGAATATACAATTTGGCCAAAAAAGTAGAGAATGTTAAAACTTTGTCACTGGAAACTGATTTTTTAAATTTTTTTTATCTCACGTGCATTTTTTTTCATTATATATATATAATGTTTTTATGAGAGCTATATATAAGCCTCTCTAAGTTCTACCTTTTCCCCTTTTTAAATTGCATTTGTGCAGAAAGGAAAACTGTCGATTGTTGGCTACCCATGATGACTACAGTGTGATTACCAGACTTCCTAAGCATAGAACTTCCGTGGTCACAATTATTAGGAATCCAATCGACCGTGTTTTTAGTGCTTATGAATTTTCATTGGAAGTAGCTGCTAGGTTCTTGGTGCACCCTAACTTAACATCTGCCACTAGAATGTCGGGAAGGGTCCGTTCAAGTTCAAAGGGAGTAAGCACCCTAGATATCTGGCCGTGGAAGTATTTGGTTCCTTGGATGAGAGAAGACCTATTTGCTCGAGTATGTTTCTTCCTTAAAACGGCTCTCAATATTTCATGAAATCTTGAGCAGTTCTATTTTTATCCTTGTAAGTGCACCACCCACATGTAGGGTGAGTTCTGTAGTATTTCAATACTGTTGAAGGTTTCAAAAGAAACACTAACAAATAAAAGAGACCGGCACTGTTTAGAAAATGTGGATATTGTTAAATCACATTTTAAAAAAATCAGTTCATTTTGTATTTTGAGAATATTCAACTTCTACACGTACTCATTGTTTCCCGGAAAATAGAAAATCGCCCATTTTCTGAACACCCTACACAAACCTCACTATTTTCGATGACAAGATCTTTGAATTAGTGGCTATGGAAACGCTTTGACCACTTGTTTGAATTTGTGGTTCTGCCATTTGCATCAGCTGTGAATATTCTGGTAATTGCCAGTTTGCCATCACTTGTTTTCTGAGATATCCATTTGATATTGTTCTCCTGTTTCTGCATGAACATTTGTGTCTAAATAACTTGAAATAATCTTTTTAGCCCTTATACTAAAGGTTAGTATGGTCTTTGTTGAAGTTTGGGAGTGTCAAAGAGTTGAACTCGTAAACGTATCTTTTATTAAATAAAAAAAGTATGTAGTAGCCCTTATCTGTACATACATTTTGCCTAATTCCAGTGGTTCTTTCCTAATCTAGAAAATTATGAAAAATAAGATTTTCAGACATCAATGGGTTGCACCCAATACTTCCAAATTACCGTTTCATTTTTCTTTGAGTATTTTATATGCATTGCATGTCTTGCCTTATGATCATGCGATGTAATTTGACTACAGAGAGAAGCTAGAACACGTAGAGGAAAAACGATTATCAATGGAAATGATCCTTACAATATGGAAGAAATTGTGATGCCGTTGCACAAATATATCAATGACCCCATGGCTCGGGATATCATCCAGAATGGGGCCACATTTCAGGTACCACTATAGCACTGCTTTGTACACACTGATGCGCATTCTTAAAAGATTGCATAGCCATTCATTTTTTGTTTTTCCTTTTTTTTTTAATTTTCACCTTGGGTGGGGCTGTGGTTGGATGGAATGACTAAGATGATAAGATAAGAGAATTCCATAAAAGGTCCCGAATTACAAGTGCTTTTCCATATTTAGTCCACAATTCTAAAATATTACATAGATGGTCCTCAATTTTCTAGATTACTGTCCCATAATCGGTCCTTCAGGGACTATTTGTGGAGAAACTATTTTGTCATATTTGGCCTAAAACACTATTTACGGAATAGTTTTCAAAAAATTGAGGACCATTTATGTAATATTTTAGAATTGGGGATTAAATATGGAAGACCATGTATAATTAGGGACCATTTATGGAAGTTACTCATATGATAATTTATCTTTAGCTGGCAAAAACAGGTCATTTAATTTCTGCAATGCACTAGAAGATGGTTCGTTCTGCCTGATAGGTGTCTGATCAATATAGGTTGCAGGACTCACAAACAACTCTTATGTGGCAGTGTCTCATCACGTGCGCCGTTGTGTCTTGAAGTATCAGAGTCTGGGTCAGTATGTACTTGAAGTCGCAAAGGTAATTAATTACTTGAAGTCGAAAAGGTAATTAATTTTTTTCCTCTCCTCCGTAGTTTTATGCATATCAAATCTTGCAGAAGAGGTTGGATGGAATGTTGTATGTGGGAATCACTGAGAACCACAAAGAGTCTGCCGCCATGTTTGCAAATGTAGTTGGTACTCAGGTGATTTCCCAGCTAACTCCATCAAGCTTTGGCAAAAGCACGGAAGCATCTTCCAACAATTCAGGTCAGTCGTCTACGTGCTCCTTTTGACAACCCTTTTGAAACATTTCAGTTTTGTTTTTTCCAAAGTTAATCTGCACCGTTAAAAAAAATCTGTTCTACTTGCTAATCTTTATCGTGTTTTGTAACAAAGAAAAATGCCGATTGCTATTTTCTT